>OX377612.1:72766493-74235462 GCA_947397855.1 Thelaira solivaga | reverse complement strand
GTTATAGTAGCTGCTTTATGATTCATAATCTTTTGTTTGAAAATAATGTGTGTGCAGAGAGATAGTTCCATTAGTTATGGCGTGTTCTATTCTCAAAAAACTTTCTGCCTTTAAATTATGTAATATTTTAAACAGGTTGCCTAAAACTGCACAAAGTGATGCCTTTTTTTATGATTTTAAATTGAACAAAACTAAGTTTTTCATGTAACATTTAACGCTAATGTTTATTTAGCGTTTTATATGTTTAACGTGGTAAGCAGTTGACACAAAAAACACTGCGCTTAAAATAAAATATTATTATTATTAATATTTAATATTATAAATTATTTCTAAGATTAAATTTGTTAAGGAGCACCGGTAACGTTGACCATCGGCTCCCAGGGTTTGGGCTGAGCATAAATCGAACCTGAGACCCCCAGATTGATAGGATAGCACGCTACCCTTAAAATAAAATAAAAATAAATGTTGCTTTAAAAAGTAAGGAAAAATGGAATTTTATGAAGAAGAACCATGTTGAATATCCTATTTCATATAAATACAAACTAATTAATTTGCTTAATTGTATAAACAAGTAGTTGCCACAGTTATAAAAAAGGGCAGTATCTCACCCTCATTTATAAATTGAATGCAAAACATGTAAAATTTTTGCATCTTTCATATGCAACATGTTGAGAACAGAACGCGGTTTTGATTTTAATTATTAAAATATTTTTGACTATAGAGCGCAAACATTCTTAGATGGCAGAATATATGCAACATTTTTGTTAGAGAAAAAAACGGCATTAGCTTCGTTTAATATTTATTTAAAATTTCTTTCTCTCAGACAGTTAAAAATTAACAGAATTTAAATATTAAAATTTAATAAGATTCTTCCTGTAACAGCATGCAGAAAAACGCATAAAAAATAAAAAAAAAACTGCAGAAACTATGTCTATTGTGACATAAAGAGGAGCTTAAAGATTTCAGAACTGTACGAGAATCGAAAAAAAATTGATTTAAAATAATTTTTAATTTAAATATAAAATTTTTTGTTATTTTTTTTTTCAAAACTTAAAATTCTATCAGCCTTAAAAAATACCCTTTAAATTTCTTTATGTGTGTTTTTATTATTATTATTGTACTATTATTTTGTCGCGCATTTTTTTCTATGATTTTTTTTTCGTTATTTCAAAATCAACACGTTTGTTTTTTTTTTGTCACTGTTTTTATTTATATGCCTGCAGCCCAGACACACATGTGCTGCTTAACAACCTTTCATCATTTAAATAAATCCATAAATAAATAAATAAAAAAAATAAACTATAATACTTTGTTTTATTCTTATCGCATTCAATAATTTTTTTTTATTTTTTTTTTCTGTTTTTGGTATTGTGTTATTGCAAAAATTATTTAAAAGAACTTGACATTTATAAATAATTAAAAAAATAAGTGTTACATGACATTTTAAACAGTGAGTTTTGCTTGAGTTTAAAAATTCTTTTTCATTTATTCCAATTGAACATTTAAAAATAATAGAGGCAAGTGTTAAAAATACATTTAATGACCTTATTCTGTAAAAATATTAATGAAGAGATTAAAAGCTAGTAATTTTTTTTAAACAAAATTAAAATTGTAAAAACTTTTATTTAAGATTTTCAAGTTGAAACGAACATAATAATAATAACGAGAACATGTGGCAACGCCGGGCAATGTTTTATAATAGTCCTTATTACAGCTGTTCAAGTTGTAGCATCAGTCACAAACTGCAACTAGACACGACATGGCTGCCTTCCTAAATGTCAAAACAGTAATGACTTTACAGCACTAGGGGTATTCACGTATTGCAAATTTTTTATTTAGCAAATATTGAACTAAATTTTTGCTTGCAAACACCATAATCAGTTCTACCAGATAGAAAAACCTCGGAAACAATGAGTTTGTTGTTTTCGACTTATTGACATTTGAGCAAAAAGGTACAGGTTATTTTTAGTGCAAAATGAAGTAAATTGCAAATGTGTTCATGCCACAATTTGGCCTCTGATTTTCATGTGAGTGGGATCATGGTGAAATTATGCATTTCGAAAAGGGAATTTATTTTTTACTGAACTTTCAAAATTGTTTAAAATTTTTTTTAAACTTTTTTTAATTCTTTTTTTATTTATATAAATAATTTAATAAAAATAAATAAAATGTACTTCCTGATTTAGAAATCATATTTGGAGGTAAGTTAAAATTAATTAATTGTAAATGGAAATCAATTTTGACAGTTCGTGTTAAACAGCTGCGGGGCGAATTGCCTAATACACACGCCTATATAATTTCACCATGAGTTGGATAGTGTGTCATGAAGGTATTTACTAAAGGTCTGCACAAGCATACCTGAAATGGCTTACAAACACTTTAAGGTATAAAATATTAAACATGTTTGTAATGATATGTTTTTATTGAACATGGCACAACCATGTTTGCTCAGGTTATTTTTAGTGAAAATGAAGCAAATTTCAAATGTGTTGGTTATTGTATTGACTAAATCGAAGCATTTTGTATTCATTTGCACTGCTTGCAAGCACTGTCGTGAGTACCCCTATAGAAAAACAAAGGTATTGCTACTTTAAATGATGGCATAGCTGGATTTATTTCCAATTTTATTGCAAAAAATACAACTTTAGGAATGCCTTACGGCAAAGCCCCACACCTGTCTGTAACCTTCTGTTTCTTTAAGTTTTTCAGTAAAACGAACGCTTGCCTGTATAGAAAATTAGAAACAAATCAAGAATGGTAGAAATACAAAATTTCCCGTTAGATGACGTAGATTTTTCCTCTCTCTCTCTCTCGCTCTCACTTATTTAGCCAATAGAAACACATTGCGTAACATCATTTGTGCTACATGCGCAGAAAATTTCAATTTTATGTGTGGGATAGCGTAATCTTGTATTTTTAACATTCTTGGAAACAAATGATAAGTCTTTTTTTTGTTCTAACTGTTATTGTTGGGTATTCAGTATAAAACACATGGGTAGCGTTACCACATTTCTTAGTTTTCACAACGACTTGAACAACCGTAATAAGGCAGATTAGCTTGTTGCAGCTCTGCCTACTAGAACGACGAATGAATATCATGAATGAATGACTTTACAGACTATAGCAAACCCTAAGTGGTATCCAATTTTTTTTTTAAATTTATTTAAATTAACTTTTGGTAGCAAATACACTAGCCAGCAAAACTTGTGAAGTTGTTTTTTTTTTTTTTTGTACTAAAGAACTAAAAATATTGATTTATATTCATTAGAAAACAGATTTATATAGCCTGTCTTAATTACAAGTATTTTATTGAAATTTTTAAACAATACAAATTCCAACGTAATAGAAAAAACGTGATTATGCTGCACGTTGAAATAGTATAATATTTTATAAAAAAAATTTAAAAAAAAAAAAATATATAAATAAACGTAAAAACATTCATAAACTGAATAAAAATAACATTCCTTACAATTAGCAAAGTGTGGAATTTAATCATTTAAATACAATTTCGATTAAACGATTCCTTTTCAAGTTGATTTAAAATTAAAATTTTTAATTTTTCAAAATCAATAAGCCTGATTATGAGTATTGCCTTTTCGTAAATTCACCAGTCATTGTATACTTTTGTACTGACCATGCCCACCTTTACGCCCACTTTTTAAACAATTTTTTAATGATTAGAAATCTATTAGTTCATATAAAACCCTTGAAATTTTATACCATGTTGCCACATAGTACTATTCTAGCCACGCCCACTATTTAATATAATATGAGTAGTTTAGATTGTTTTCTTAATAGTTAAATGTCGGTTTTTTTTTGTAAAGGAATCTCTAAAATTGTATGCTCGTACGTATGTTGTCTTAACTTATTGTGAATTTCAACTCATACAGTAAACGACGGAACGAGAATGGGTGAAATTAGCTAGTGATTTAAAAAAATAGCAAACGTTTTATTACCAACACACAATTTTTTATTTTCTTAAAACCGCTACTTCTTTTACTCTATTCTATTTCTTGCACTTATCCCTTTACTTCGGTCTCTTTGTTGTCTTTCTAGCGCTTTTTTCTTTAATTTTGCCACATCTACTTCCCCCTTTTATCTACTTCCTTGCCCCGCCCCGCTCAACTTAACCTTATCTAAACTAAAAAATTCCTCCTTGAAGCTGTAGCCCTTTTTTTATTAAAAAAAATGTTTAATTATAAAGCTGAAGAGGGTATACTAAGTGGAAGCGAAACATCGTTATAGAATTATATTTAACGGTGGGAACAAGTCTAATCGCCGCTTTCGATATCGTACAAAAGTAAACAAAATTTGAGATGATGGCTTTCGATAGCGAGTCTTCGATCGAGTGTAATTTTAGCAAAAATCATTCGATAATCAAGTAGCCATCGTAATCAGTGGCTTGCTTACTTTAAAAAGAGTATTGAAATTTCATAGTTTACTCGATATCGAAAACTTCGTTTAGACCCCTATTCACTGCGGCCAGAATAGACTTTGGGTGATTTGTAAGCCAGACGCTTCTAGGTACTGATACCCTAGTGATACTATAAGTAATTGTAATACAAACTGAAGCTTGAAAAACTAGCTTTTTTAATTAGACCAGAAAAAGTGATGTAAATTTACAAATTTGTTTCTGTAACACAAACGCTTAACTCCTCTAGCAAATTTTTATAAAAAAAAACTCTAATCTTTTTAGTTTTTATAAAATATTTTTTATGTTTACTTAAGTCACTAAAAAAAGCAACAATTTTTATTAAAAAAAAATTTTAAAACAACAACAACAACATTTATATGCAATTCATTTAGTCACTGACTCAGCAACCCATACCAGCAAACATTCACACGAGTATTAACGTTTTATTGAACCTTTAGAGAAATTGTTATTTTATTTTATAAAAAAAATTATTTCTTTTATTTTTATATATTATTTTTTTCACTTTTTATTTTATTTTTATTTTATTAAGAGTGTGTGTGTGTGTTATATTTTTTTCTTGCTTAATTCATGACTGATAAAGTAAACTTGAACGAACGTTTTATTTTTCTGCAAGTTACTAATGATATTCAATAATGAAAATTAAATTGAATTGAAAATTAAAAAAAGAAAAACATGCACAATCTAGACTAATTGTCTATATTAAACAACTAACAACTGTAAATTGTACTAGCACTAGGATTATGTGTTTAGTTGCTTAATTAAAATGCTCGTATTATGATTAAAAGGCATGCAACTTTTAATTCAACCAAGTTATTACACAGTGCGACACAATTCGGAGTTGTGCTGGCTGCGAAAGGAGTTTTCTTGTTTGCCTCTCTTATTAACAGATTAATACAAGGTGGCGTAAAAGTCCCGCTACCATTTTGAATGCGTCTCATCTTGGTTCTGTGACGTTTAGCTCAGTTTCTCTTTAATCATTGTGTTGTGTAGACATTCAAATTTTATTATGGATAAATATACGCCACAAAAAGGAGCAGAAATAGTGCCGATATTTGTTGAAAATAATCGTTTCATTATTGCCACTCAGCGGAAATTTTCGTCTCAGTCTCAATAAACAGAACAAAAGTTTTGTGAATAAGCCCCGAATGATTCAACATCAATATTCCATAATCATAGTCACAAAAAAGTAGGCTTTTATTAAGAGCTGACTTTTGTTCATAATAATTATATGAATTTAAAGTCGTTTTTAAAAAGATTCCGACTTTAGTGTGACTATGATTATGGCCCAATATTAATTAGCTAACATGTCATTACTAAACAAAAATATAAAAACAATTGTTTTTGCAGCCAACTTCACTACAAAACGGGCTATCAAAATTTAATTTTCCAATTGCTCAGCGTTGCCACCGCGCTATTTTGGTATGGAGCATCCATACATTTTGTATAGGCCCAAATTAGGTATGACTATTAGCTTGCCAAAAATTCGACTACGAAAAAAACACGGGTAATAAGGCTGATAACGATTAGAGTTATGGTGGTGAAAACTTTAAAATGTGGCAGCACCGTTCATATGTTTTACATTAGCTTGTCACAAATTCGACTACGAAAAGGACACGGGAATAAGGGTGATTACGAGCATCGTTATGGTGGCGAAAACAGTAAAATATGGCAACACCGTCCTAATAAGGCTGCATATTATATCACATTATACCTAATTATGAGTGTGGTTGTTGTCACAAAAACGGTAAAGTATGGCAACGCCGGTCATATACTTGCTAGTATAAAAATGCATTACGAGAACGACACTCGTAATATGGCGAAATATTTGATAATACATATATGTAGCTAATTTACTTCCAAAGTGTTATACACATGATTAGTTGAGAACTGGGCTGCACAATAGATCTTAAAGATCGCGATTATACCTCACTAGTTGACCCGGCAAACGTTGTCTTGCCTTAATATTTTTATATATTCGATCTTCTTACACTAAGAAATCGTACTCATAGAGACCGGGTAAAAACAGGTAGAAGGCAAATAAGCCAGTACCGACTATAGCGCTACCTGTCGGGCGAATTTCTGACGTTAAACCTTCCAAGATTATACATATAAACCTTCCTCTTCAATCACTCTATCTATTAAAAAAAACCGCATCAAAATCCGTTGCGTAGTTTTAAAGATTTAAGCATACATAAGGATAAAGGGACAGAGGAAGCGACTTTGTTTTATACTATGTAGTGATGATAATGGTAGTAGTAAGAAGTCTTTGCATGCTGAAGAAAGTAATGGTACTTCTTGTGGACAAAAATTGCCTTTAGAACCAATTTATGATTGCCCTAGTGCTGTACATTTTATTTTGGCCTTTTACACTTAGAGGAACTATTTTCGAGTCTTATCTTGAAGCGGAGGTTTTAATGATTTCTACGTGGTCTTAAAAGACTCAGTTTGTTGATTTTTGGCAAAATAATTTTCCATTAGAATGATGACTGGGGTTGATGCCAATAGACTCTTATCAATTAGGCGTTGTGTTTGAGTAGGTTCCTTTGTAGGTTAAAACCAAAATCTATATGGATTTTAATAATCTATTATACATAATTAACTCGTATTCCATTAATTATATAATTTCTATATGTTATTAAACAACAAAATTTTAATAATTTTAAAAAATTTATCTTGCTAGGCCTCTTCTTTTTGGAGTCTGGGCAGTCTTAATTGGTATCTCTCATACTCTGGCCGGCGTAATTCTTATAAACAACGTCAGAAATCAGCGTAAGTCAAAAATAAAAATTCCTTTAATTTCGTAATATCAAACAAATGTGATTTGCTTGCAGTCTTGTCATTATTTTTTACAACTTAATCATTTCCTTGTTATTGTTTAAAAACATCAACCAGTCAGTATTTTTAGTAACAACAACAATGATAAACTTTTTCTTTTATTTTTTCAGTTATAGTACTTTACAATATCAACGTAAGCGTTCTAAAACTCAGTGGCATAAACCCTTAACAAATGCCATTTTCAGTTCACACTTTAAAGAGGCAAGTCGTAATGAAGAATTTCATATTGAACAATTGGTAGCTAAAGGTGCTTTTGGTGTTGTTTTCAAAGTAATTGATAAGAAGTCTTTAAATAATGATGATAATGAAAAGCTACAACAGCAACAGCAACATCCAAAGCAGCAACAGCATAAGCCACAGCAGCCAAGTGAATGCTCTCAAGTGATTACAGCAGCTACAACATTAAATGATCATCCTTCTGTTTACGCTTTAAAAGTTCTTAAAAAATCGAAAGTACGCAAGAAAATCTAAAACGAAAAAATTATTATTTTTTTTTCAATTTTTATTAAAACAAAAATTAATAAATTTCTTTTTAATTTGTTTTCTAGATTATCAGTGAGAATAGTTTACAACAAATAAAAGACGAAGTTGATATACAAAAGCTTTGCGGCCATCATCCTTTTATTGTGAAGCAATTTGATTTATGGCAAAATCGCTATAATTTGCATATACGTAAGTACTCGTAACATTAACACATGCCAGGATACATAGACCTGCGTTGTACGTTATAATTGGCCTTTTTCAACTGACAACTAATTTGAAATGCCTACATGTTTTCGTGCTTATGAGCTTTGTCCCATACAAAGGCGAATTTATAAAAGGTAGTCTCATTAGCGAACATGGTTGCCATTTTAGACTTTTTAATTCTAGATTTAGCATAATTTTCTTGCATTTAGCTTCAAAATTTATGATTTAGCCTCTAGCTTTTTTCTTGGTCTTTTTTGTTCTTCAAAATAGTTTTTTTTCGCTTTGCGTCTGTCTACCTGGTATAAATTCTCTTTAGTTCCCTACAGTACAAGGAAATTGATAGATATTTATATGAGTTTGCTTTGATACAGTACGTGTTCGTCAACTTATAGTACTTGGGCAACTTTTAATGTGCGTTTAATACTTAAACATTTTTGAAAAGGATATAAGTCTCCTTTTGAAAAAAAAAAAAAATTAGTTTAGTAAGATATAGACAGCCTTCTACCAAAATTATCGCTGACTCTTTATAAAAATGTGAACTTATACCACTTTCAAAAATAACAGCTCATTTTTGTCTGTTGTTATTTTTATTGTTCTCCTACGTGGTGTGGTGTTGAGGCCCTAGCCTCAACATTAATAATTTTTGTTTTTTATAATTTACTAGCATTTATCTTGCTACTTCGTCAGCGAAGTACCTTACTGTCGCTAATAATATAATTTAAGTGAGTGAAGATAAATCTGTCGAGTTAAATATGTTGTAACGTAAGCCGTTACGTTAAACTTTCAGTAAATTGGAAAAATTTCAATATTTTTTTGCTATTTTTACTTGAAATACAACCTCAATGAAAAAAACAGCCTTTGAATTTGAATTCAGGGTATCGAAAACACGTAAAAAGTATATCTCGTCAAAAGTACTGACAACTTTTTTTTTCTGTGTGCCGGTGAATCGACTGGAGTTTCAACTAACATGCGTAAAATGCAATTTTTTCAGCGTTTTCTTACTTTCTTCGAAATTTTATTTTTGTGTAACCAAAAAGCTAATTTTTTTTTGCTTTAGAAACCATAATCATAGACAAAAAAGTAGACTTTTATTAAGAACAGAGTTTTGTTCACAATAATTTTATAAACTTAAGATTATTTTGAAAAAGATACCGATCTTAGTGCAACTATAGTTTTTAAACAACTTAAAAAAATCACAAATTATAAAAAATAAATCTTTGTTTTAACCCTTTACAGTTTCCGAGTACATACCCAATGGTGAACTTTTCAATACCATACGTACATTTTCTCTTAATTTAATACGTTTGTATTTGGCCGAAATAGCTTTAGCTTTAGGTGAGTACTTGCACATAGCAAATAAAAATGAATGTGAATGTGGTGTCATGAAAAAAAATCTTTTCTTTTTCATTTTCATTTAGATTTTCTACACAACGCCGGCATTATATATCGTGATGCTAAACCAGAAAATATATTATTAACCAGTAATTATCATTTGAAAGTAACTGATTTTGGTCTCAGCAAGTGGCTAAAGTTGGGTTTAACAACCAGAACTATGTGCGGAACATTTCAATATATGGGTACGATTTAAATAATTATTTCTTCTTACAATAGTAAAACAAAAACTGAAAACAAAACAAAACAAAATAGAAATTATGGTATTATTTGAAATTATAAACAAGCAAGTGAAGTGAAGTGACAACCATTTATCACAAAAATTGGAAAAAAAAAACAAAAAATTCCACAAAATTTAATTTTGCATAAACAAGAAAAATAAAATAAAAAAATAAAAAATGAATGCCCGCTCGCAAGTATTCGATTTGACCTTGGAAGGTCGTCAAGTAGATGAAGCTGTTGCTAGCATTTTTCATACGGTGCTATTCCATCGCTGCCTTGGCAAATACATTTACACCGGTGATGCTCAATATACGATTGGCACTGTGGGTTATACGGATGTTGATTGTGACTTCATTGATTTCACTTATGTGTGCTGTACTTCCGAAACTCTACAGCGTACCGTAAAACGGGCCATTAATAGTTTTAGCGAAAAGTTACGCTCAAATGAAAGTTGCGGTTCCGGTCAAATTAGTTTAGAATTTTTCCAAAAGAAAAAATCCAGATGGCCCTTTACATCTGAATGTATACCCTGGGAAATATGGACGGTCCATTTGGATTTAATAAAGCACGAGAATGAAGATGAACGTCAACGTTGTCGTGAAAATGTGGCCGATTTATTAACAGAGAAAGTGATTTACATCACCGAAATAATGAATAGACATGAATTTGTACCTAAGACACCCAGTCAAGGTGAATTGGATTTAGTATTTGATACCACATATCCGGATGTGCAGCCATATTTGTTTAAATTTGTTTCGTCGACATCCGATACAACAGCACCCTCCATGGGCAATGCCGTAAAGAAAATCATTAAAGAGACGCTTGCATTGTGACGCGTTGCAAAACCGTTAATTTTAACGAAACAACCTCAAATAAAAAGCCCCAAATCCAAAATAAGCATTCAAACAATGTTATGCCTATTAAGTGGTAAACAAAGCAGCAAGTCTTATGTCTATGATAAGCTTGGCAGTGAGGACACTGAATTGGTAGAAGAGAAAGCTGACTTGTTGATGTATCCTTCTAAAGGGAAAAAACACATAATTGTTTACTATAATCCACCCCACAGATTACCTACTCATTATGGTGATACAAATTTCATTAAAAATCTGGCATATAATCTTATGTTTTTCTGTTTTTGTTGCTCATATCATCCTCATCCTCATAAGCATCAACATCAACTTGAACATTATCATTATCCCTCCAAACGTTTGGGCACGTTTTAATTTGTCAAGAAAAAAAAAGGAAGCAAATTTCGTTCTATTTTGTGAATCAAAGCGATTTTCCAAAGAGTAAAGTTACTATGTAACTTATGGTGGAGTTAGTAAAATCGTATGGTGTCGTTGCGCTCGATACACACTCAAGTTCAATGCAATTTTAGAGCAAAAGTACGCTAACCTCTAGTGCTTTTTTATTAAAAAAATCAAAATCATTTTGTTATCACTTCAATTTTTCATGCACCCGGAAATTGAGGTCTGCATTAGACAAATCGTATTGTCATTTTCAATAAAATAGGAATATAAAGAAAATAGATTTTAACGTTGCCATACCATCGTGCACATACCATCTCTTATATACCAAAGCAACAACATACACGCCTAATTGCATAAACAAATCGTTTTGACTGACATCTTTAGTAAAGTAAGAACAAAAAAAAAAGGATTTTACATTGCCAACGTTACCATATCTTATAAAGATAACAGAAACTTGTGAAGCGGTAATACAAGTAGAAAAGTTGAAAAAATAAGCATGAATTCACTCACTTGTTACGAACAAAATTTCTTTGTCCGAACAAAAATTTTTTAATGTCTTTCTCCTAAGGAGAAGCCTTATCTTCTAATTTGTTTTCCGGCACGAGTGTATGAATTCAGTTTAAAACAATACGATTTTAGTAAAATGCTGCTGAAGGGCAATTATTCAGTTGATGCAGTTGATTGGAAGAATATATCGGTCATTTACTCCAATAATATCATAACCTAAAAATGTGTAGTTTTTTTTTTAATTTAATTGTTTTCCAAAACAAAAGTTTAGAAGACGGTTTTTTCAGCATAATAGCGAATTGCTAACTTCAAATGGCTTAATAGTGAAATCATGTTTTTTAATATATGACATTATGGAAGTGCATGAGCGATATGTATTATCAAATAATTCGCCATATTGCGAGTATCGTTTTCGTAATCTAATTTAAGACAAATAACCGGCGTTGTCATATTTCACTTATTAAGAGTGTCGTACTCGTAATAAAACAAACGCTGAGTGTTGCCACATTTCCGTAAGACAACGGTACTCGTAATAAAGTCTTATTACCAGTATCCTTTTCGTAGTTGAATTTGTGACCAGCTAATGTAACACATATGTCCGGTGTTGCCATATTTTACTGTTTTCGCCACCACAACGCTACTCGTAATCAGCCTTTTTACCCGTGTCTTTCCCGTAGTCTAATTTGTGACAAGCTAATAGGCCTGATTATGAGTGTCGTTGACGTAACGAAAACAGTGATATGTGGTAATGCCGGCCATATCATTTACATTAGCTTGTTGCAAATCCGACTAAGACAGCTGCACTCGCAATTAAGCCTAAGGTAAAGCTCATATTATACTGTTTTCAACAGAACAACGACACACGAAATCACCATTTTTTTTAACACAAATCTGCCAAGCTTTTTTTGCTTGTCTACAGGAACACCCAAAATCTAGGCGGGCATCGATGGTTAGTGCCCAACCCATCAATCTAATCAAAATGAATACAAATTATTTACGTACTTTGGGCTATGTTTTATTCAGCATACTTTATTCTTAAATTTAAAATTGTTAAAAATATGGCAACTATTTGCATTTCATTTGTGACTTGTTTTTGTGAATCAGTTATTTGGAAAGAAGATGTGCTTTTAAACGTAGTATGTGACTTGTGTAAGCGATTTGATAATTTAAAATCTTTTTTATTACGTTTGAAGTTGTCATAAAAAGTAATGTGGCAACTATTCATATGATTATGGGTGTCGTTATCGTGATGAAAACGGTGATATGTGGCAACACCTGCCTTAAGTTTTATATGCAACCTAAAGTGCACTTTTTTTTAGAGTCAAGATTATTTCTAGTTAGATTTCGTCCTTATCTTATCAACGCTACTGCTAATTCATTATTTTTTTTAAGTCGACTTACACCACTTTCATATATAACAATTCAAATATTTCCTGGGAGTTTTGCTTTATTCTCTTTCTTCTTATTATAAATAATTTTTTTTTCTGAATTCTATTATTTAGGCAAGATTTTCCCTGGAAAAAAATTCCTGGGGAATATTCATAATTGATTTGGCGTGAATTCAAATACGACAATGACACTCGTAATAAGCTGTTATCGAGTTTAAACAGCTCCTTTACCAAGTAAATTTAAAACCAAGAAACTTACATCACTATAATTTAAAAAAACAGGCTGCTAGCTTAATTAGAACATTTTTTATTGTCCTGAGCTCAATATCGAAATAGTTTTTGTGCATTAAGCCTCGAACTGTTCACTCTACATTGTTTTTCTTTTAATTTTTTTGTTTGTTTTTTCATTCTTATGCTTTAGTTACTTTGAGTCAGGCTTAAGCATGACAGAAACTTCACATTAAGGTAGTATAAGTAAATATATTAACTAGGGGTTTTGATATTAGAAGAAAGCTTGCAACTTAAGACTTCATTTTGTAATTATTTCACAGTTAAGTCAAATTAACTGGGAAATTATACAAAAATCATAGCTGAAATTCCTTGCTTGTATTAACTACTTGTTAAGTATTTGTTATGCATAAAACTGTTTATAATGAAAAAAAAAAAATATCAAGTGTTACCGTTTAATTAAATAACACGATCGCACAAATTAGGAGTTTAGTACAAGTGCAAATAAAAGAAAAAAAAAATCGTAGTCGTTTTACTAGTAAATATTTTGTTGTTGCAAATCAACGATATTTTGTTGCAACTCCTATATTTGCCTCAAACTCTTAATAAAGTCACTCGATTATAACAACAATGCTGTCAACATGTTTAGCAGTAAAGATTTTTGTTTTAATGATTTTGTGTGTACGTGTTTTTTTTCTTCTATGAATTTATTTAAAACAAATTAAAGTATTTAGTACAAAAGCCCATCGTTTAGTTATTTAAGTAAGCAGCTTAGCTTAAAAAACACACACTCTCGAAAATATTTAAATTCATTAATTTTCCTTAATTTTATAGAAGAAAATTTATATAAATATTGATGTATATAAAATTGGAAAAACTCTTAAAAAAATCAAAACACCAATTTTCAAATGGACCATTGTAGACTTGAACTTAACTTTTTTCTTTTTTATTTAAATTTTATTTTAACTTAAACTTAAATATAAATTAGAAGTATAAACTGCCACATTAAAAAAAAAATATATTTAACTTTATGCTTTATGTACATAGAACCTCTTTAGAAAGTTAATACTTTTTCAATTTGTTAATTTTTTTTTAAACAAAGTAGCGGAATTCACGCTTGTATGTATTTTTTGTAATCAATGTATATTTACGGAAAATTTTAACTACAAAGTCTGATACAATTTTTTCTGCTAATTGTACACAAGACGTTTTATCTCAAAACTAAAAGTTGGCTCCATTTAGTGTCAGCTGTTTTCATACTTGTCTGCACACTTGCACAATTGTAACACGTATTTACATTAGGTTTTCATATTGTATTTCTGAAGTGTTGTAGACTATTTATTATTTTCTTTTAAAATTTTTTACACTCGATACAAGGCACTTTACACTGCAGCGTGAATTCTGCTATTATGTACATCATGTAGGTGTACTACAGATATAATACATACATGCATACATACATATGATTGTGTCTAACTTTTGTAAAGCATTGCTCTTTCAAAATCCGCTCGCACCAGGAATTGCATTTTATATTCTCCAAATAAGGGCTATTAATTTTAAAAAGTAAATGCCAGAATTGAAGAAATTATGTCATTCAATATCGAATGAAATTAATGCAAATTTTTCTTCTTTTTTTGGCTTGAAATAATTTTTAAAAATTTAATAGAAATTGCTCGATATAATTCTGTGCTAATATGGATATATCGTTAAAATAAAATTCCAAAAAAATATTTTATAGCAGACAATTTTAAAATAAATTTAAATGCCCAGCCCAAAAGTATGCAAAATACAATTGCTGGTAGAGAGTTTGCTATTTTCCTGTCTGGATAAGAGAGTAACAAAAGTGAAAGCCAGAATTAGACTACGGATTTTATTAAAAGAAATACTTATTGAATTAAAATTAAATAAAACATTTTTTCAATACATCAACACAATTTACCTGCAGATGCATGTATGTGTGTAGGTGTAAGTAAGACCACTATTTTTCCCCCTTTTTTATTTTATAAATATATCCCTTTTTTTTTTTTTTTGGTAAAATTATAATAATAACAACAATAATAATTAAAAAAGAAATTATAAAAAAATTAAAAAAAAAGCCATTAATGGTTAAACACATACGTGCTGTTTACGAAAGACAAACAATCGGATCGGTTAGTAAATTTGTATGGAAAACTTTTGATTAAATTTTTCTTTTAGTATTTCTCACAAATAGTTTCTACAAGATTCAATTGTTCGTTTTTTAAACAAGACATCAACCTAAATATTTTTTTGTTATCAAAAGAATATAAAATACAAATACAAAAATTAAAAAAAACTTTATAAAGAAATAAAAAAATATGTAACGAAAAAAAATATATAAAGAAAAAATTTATATAAAGTAATAAAGAAAAAGAATATATAAATAAATAAATAAAAAGAAAATAAATAAAGAATTAAATAAAAAATAAATAAAAAAATATATAAAAAAATAAATAAAAAAATATATAAAAAAATAAATAAAAAATATATATAACGAAAAAAAAAAATATTTAAAAAATAAAGAAATAAAAAATAAAGAAATAAAAAATAAAGAAATAAAAAAAAAATAAAGAAATAAAAAAAAATATAGAAATAAAAAATAAAGAAATAAAAACTAAAGAAATAAAAAATAAAGAAATAAAAAAAAAATAAAGAAATAAAAAATAAAGAAATAAAAATAAAATAAAGAAATAAAAAATAAAGAAATAAAAAATAAAGAAATAAAAAATAAAGAAATAAAAAATAAAGAAATAAAAAAAAAAATAAAAAAATAAAGAAATAAAAAATAAAGAAATAAAAATAAAAAATAAAGAAATAAAAAATGAAGAAATAAAAAAAAATAAAAAAATAAAAAAATTTATATAAAAAAAAAAAAAAATATATAAAAAAATTACCAAATAAAAAATTTATAAAATAACTAGCTGAACGTTGTCTTGCTTAAAAATTTTTGTATATTCGATCTTCTTACTCTAAGAAATCAAGACCAGGTAAAAACAGGTAGTAGATAAATAAGCCAGATACTGACTGTAGCGCCACATGTCGGGCGGATTTGTGACGCTAAACCATCCAAGGCGTAACCAAAATGCGTACACAGAAATTCAATTAAATCGGTCCAGCCGTTTAGTTGGAGTACAATGTCAAACACACGTACAGTCGAATTTTATATATTAAGAAGATTAACGAATAAAAAAATACAAAATATAAAAAATAAAGAAAGAAATAAAAAATAAAGAAAGAAATAAAAAATAAAGAAAGAAATTAAAAATAAAAAAAATAAAGAAATAAAAAAATAACTAGAAACATTTTTGAAATTCATATTTACCAGTCCGCTTATAAAAAAAAAAATTATGGTATTTTTTTTTTCACTTTTAAACTTAAAACACAAATTAAATTCCAGTGCAATTTTCTAAAAAAATATGACTTGTAATACGATTCAGTAACTTTTTACAATGCGAATGTTCGGAATATGTAGTGAATTTGTTTGTTCTGTTGCAGTAGCGATTCAGTAAGTTATTTATAACGACCGTCACGACGGTAAACAGCTTTTTTTTTATTTAATTAAGTTATTTTTATATGGCAATACTGTGCAAGAAATCACAAAATAAACGAAAAAGCCCAAAGAGAATGAAACGTTTGCATCGCAATGTTATTGAATACTGAAATTGATAAAATACGGTATACTTGTTTTTACGATGCGATTAATCGTAATTAAAGTTACTGAATATTTTTCTTAAAGCAATAAGGCAGCATATGCCTTCATTTAACAAATACTTCTCACCTGTAATTGCTGCTGAATTTGCAAAAGCCAATTTTGTTAGTTAATACAAATGATTAAAGATCCACCATTTTCATTAAGAATTTTTAATATTTTTGCGTGATTTTTCAATAAAATTTAGTTAGTTAGTTAGTTCCTGTTGGAAAACAAAATTCTGGGTCGTTATGGAATAAAAACCAGCAAAATTTTAATGTTTTAGTATAAAAAATTTTTTAAATTTGAACTAAAGTGCGACGAGTTGGCCTCCGGTTATTGCTTTTTCCGTTTTAATAAAGAAAGAGGGAATAAATTCAGTCATGTGAAAACATGACAACATTTTCAAATTAATTTTAATTAAAACCTAGATAAAGAGCAACGCTCATTGGTGCTGCACACTTGCAAACAAAAAAATTATTTTCTTGATTTTTAAAATATTTTCCTGATTCCCCATTAAAAAAAAATAAAATAAATCAGTAATTGTGATTATTAATAAAATAAAATGTAAAATGTTAAAAGTCTAAATGTATGTAAGTGTATGTCCAAACAAATTAAGAATAAAAAGAATTTTTTAATTTATTTATAATCAAAAGTAAACATTAAAATGTAGAACTAGAATTAGAGTTTATCTTTGTTTGTTTTTGATAAAACTAGTTTTAAACTCACTGAATTACAAACTTTGTTAAGCATAAGTTAATTTAGAAAAAAAAAGAAACAAAACAAAAAAAAAATGATAATGAAAAGAAAAGTGATTTAAATTTAAACAATAATTTATTTAAGGCATTTTAATTTATGCAAAAAATAAATAAAATAAAACAACTACGTTTTCGTTAAGGCTTTATTTAATACAAAAACAACAACCCTCTTAAATAATTTTTTTAATAAAAAAGAAAAGAAAAAATAAATTAAGTAAGTAAAATAATTAATAATGATTTTCATTCAATGTGATTTGCTTATAGGTTTAAAAATAAGCCGCCTCTATATACAAATAATTAATTAATTAAAATTAAAGAAAGAAAAGTAAAATCCTTAAACACAAAACTTAAAATCAAATAAGAGAAAAACCAAAATACAAATGTTTGTTATAAATAAAACTTTCATTTAAAGTAAACAAGTCCCACAACAACAAAAAAGAAAATAATTTTTATTTCGTTTAAGTTTAAGTAAATATTTTATTATTAACTAAACTAGTGTTTAAAAAAAGAAAATAATTGTTTAATAAAAAAAAAAAAAAATAATTTTAAGTCCTCAAATAACATAAAACATGTACATATTATTATTAATAACTAATTAATTAATTAATAATGTTTGTGTAAATTTAATGATCATGTAAAATTAAGCTGAAAATACAATATAGTAAAAAAATCAACAAATTTAATTAATTTAAAGAAAAAAATAAAACACAAATATAAAATAAAAAAAAAAACTTATATAAAAAATAAAACAAAAAAAAAATATGTTTTATTTAAGCAAAAGTAGAGCTTAATTGTTTGATTTTTATTAATTTAAATTTATTATTTGTTGTTTTCTTTTTGTTTCGTTTCGTTTTCTTTATGGGGGTAAGTAAAACTTTTTTTTATTTTTTATTTTTATTTTCAGCTCCAGAAATTTTACGTGGTGAACCCTACACTCATGCTGTCGATTGGTGGTCATTAGGCATAATTGTTTGTCAAATGTTTGTTGAAAGGGTAAGTAAGTCCATTTAATATTTATTATTACTTTTATACGAAATTATTTAATATGGAAACAGGTGCTGCAGCCGCTACCAATACTTTGTCAGCAGAGTACTGTATTATGCTGATGATACACGATACTTAAATTCATACTTCGCGAAGTATGAGTCGTAGTACGTTACTACAAGTTGTACTTTTTCATTTAAAAGAAACATTTGAAAGGTAAACATATACGGCAAAATGGATGATGTGGTGCCATTATTAATAATTAGTGAAGTACTATTTGAAAAGAATAAGAAAAAAGAGAACATGGTGTAGACGTATAGAACTTTAAATTGCAATAAAACAACGATGGATTATTCGATTGACATGAATTTTATTTATCCGAAAGATAATTTTGTGGCATTACATTTTAAATATGATTTCTGGCATATGACCGCCTCGCTGGCTGGGATGTAGTCCAGTCTGGACATCCAATTTTCGATGACTTTTTCCAACATTTGTGGCCATATATCGGCAATAACACGGCGAATGTTGTCTTCCAAATTGTCAAGCGTTTGTGGCTTATCCGCATAGACCAATGACTTTACATAGCCCCACAGAAAGTAGTCTAGTGGTGTTAAATCACAAGATCTTGGAGGCCAATTCACAGGTCCAAAACGTGAAATTAGGCGGTCACCAAACGTGTCTTTCAATAAAGCGATTGTGGCAAGAGCTGTGTGACATGTTGCGCCGTCTTGTTGGAACCACAGCTCCTGGACATCATGGTTGTTCAATTCAGGAATGAAAAAGTTAGTAATCATGGCTCTATACCGATCACCATTGACTGTAACGTTCTGGCCATCATCGTTTTTGAAGAAGTACGGACCAATGATTCCACCAGCTCATAAAGCGCACCAAACAGTCAGTTTTTCTGGATGTAACGGTGTTTTGACATAAACTTGAGGATTAGCTTCACTCCAAATGCGGCAGTTTTGTTTGTTGACGTAGCCACTCAACCAGAAGTGCGCTTCATCGCTAAACAAAATTCTTAAAATACGTATTCCGCACAGAACCATTGTTTTCGAAATAAAATTGCACTATTTGCAAGCGTTGTTCAGGCTTGAGTCTATTCATGATGAATTGCCAAACCAAATTGAGAATATATCACTTGACAGCTGTTAAACTTAAAGTTCTATACGTCTATAAAAAAAAAACCCTTTATATATGTGTGTGTGTGTAAGGAGGATTAATACTTCGTTGGGCGACACCTTCCAGTCGCCCGGGTTATTATTCTTTGTTCACAAGGCTTTGTTTCAAAACTTATGCTTGATGTACCGAGACTCGGCTTAATCAGTTGAGCAAATTCGTATACTGTTCGATCGAGTCGGATTTGCTGGCTGTGAATGCAACATCAGTGTGTTCGGCTAACTAAACTACAAATATAAATAAATTCCAAAAGCCTTACACTCAGCTATATACGGGAACAATCGCCAATATTAACTTCGTACCATAGTTGAAGTAGCTTGCTTGTAACTATAATTCAATCAATGTCGCTTATTGTTCTTCTCGTTTATTACCAAACCTTGTCTACTTATTCCACTTCCCACATTTACTGTTTGAGAATTATAACACACTGATGTTGTGTATTGTATCAAACACACATATACGCTACACATAGTAGTTTTTAGCAACTTGTTCACGGCGGTGATGTTAAAAATAACCGTGGGTATATCTAAATACAAGTATTTTACGTTAGGATGTGGTGGCTTTTTATAATGGTCACGTTGCAGAATAGTGTCTGCTGGCCTTAAGTGATCAGTTGACTTGTTCCCGCTACTAATTCTAATTCTAAAGCTCTGTAGGTAATTAGCTGATTGCTTCGTTTAGCATTTTCCTAATTTAATTGAATAACTGGTCAATAAGAAAATTGAATTTTAATCCCTCTATCGAGCAGCTGCAATCGAAATTTCCAAATTATTTCATACATAGAAAAAAAACTAAATTTTCAAACGTTTTTATACGATATCGAATGCTATACTCCTAATTCTCTTTTCACACGAATTTGATTTAACTCGAGTTAGAAAGAAAAAAATTCTCTTTTTACACGAATTATTTTGTTTTACCAAGATTTCTACTCAATTTAGAGACGATATTTCAGAAATAATTTCACAAGATGAAGAACAAAATTATCCTGATTCCTTTTTTATTTTTTATAATAATTAATGAATTAAATTGTGTAAGCACTCTAACAAAAATTTTTTAATAATTATTTTTTTACACGAGTTTTCTCGGAACGTATCTATAAAAGAGAATTAGATGTATTTCATTCCAGAATTCAGAAAACTGATGCCAAAATGAATTTATATTTTTTATTTACGACCATTGACCCCTGCTGCTTCCATTTAAACAATTAAAAAAAGTAATTTCGTTTTTTTATTTTAAAATTTTATTCATTCTTCAGTCTATGTAAAAAAAAATCATCATACAAAAAATATTAAAACTTTTTTATTTTATTAATTCGTTGATTTCTCAAGATGCACAAACTTTACAAAAACCCTTAAGCAGCGAATCGTTTAAATGCCATCCATGCCAATATGGGTGTTAGTTGGCAAATAATGTGACAGGACAGGACATTAAAAATATGTCATTAATTTTAATCAAACGATTCTATTTCTTTTTTGCTTTTTTCTTGTTTTTTTTTTATCGAGTTTTTTTTCTTCTTTTTATTTTTGAGAAAAAAGTTTGGGCATTTGAGAAAGTTGTTTGACAAAAAAATTTCACCAAAAATTAAATTAAATTAATTAAAGGAAAAAAGAATTATAAAAGTGTTGTTGTTGTTGTTGTTGTTGCTGTTGTATTACCAACAAAAATCATTTAAAAAAATTGCATATGCCAGCAGAGAGTAGGAGTTTTACACAAAAATAAAAATAATAAAAAAAATTATTTAATTAATTAATTTGTAATTAATTAAAAATATAAAGAATTAAAATTATTTATATATAGTGCCACGACAATTACAATTACAATTTTTAAAATTATAATATTTTTAAATTAAAAAGAAAAAAAAAATATCATTTTCTGTTTTTTGTGTTTTACCATTAAAATTACAAATAATACAGTGGTTTGGATGGATAATTATTGCAAAAAAAAAAAAAAAAAAAAGGATTATGTATGGGGTGGACAGAATATTAAAATTACATTTTTTTATTGTTTTTATTTGTTAGTAATTAATAATTATTTATTTTTTTTATTTATAAGTATATTGCTTGTATGTATGTATTTTGTAAAATATTTTAAAAATTATGCCATCTTATGGGTTTGTCCTTTTTTGTTTTTTTTTTTATTATTATTTTGTTTTTGCTTTTTGTTGGTGTTTTCCTCACTATCATAACGGTGTGTGACTGATTGTAAATGCAGGGTGTAGGGTTCGTTCTCTCTATTATCACTGTACTATTTTCTAAGTATGTTTGTTTGTTTTTCTATTCTCTACTTGTTGCTTTTGTTGCCTTTGCTATTTTCTACATTCATGATGGTTTTCTTTTCCTCCTGGCGGTCCCTTTATTTGCTGTCCGTTGTCTTCTCATGTCAATATTCTCTCTTTTATTTTTACTTTTTCTGTTCATTTAAGTTTTTTTAATTTTATTTTTATATTTTTTTTTAATTGTACAACTAAAATAACTAACTAGTATTTTAACTTAAGAGTTTTTTATTTGTTTGAGCATATCCTTTTTCTGCTCTCTCCCTCTCCAAATGTCTTGGCTAAAGAGAGTTAAAAATTGATTTTTTTAAGGGATGAATTTTTGTAAGGGCTTTTTAGGTAGTGGGGGGGGGAGGGGGTAGTTGTTGGTTTGTGTTTGTGTTAGTAGTTTAGAGTGGAAGTTTAAGTGAACCTTAAGCGTTTTTTAAAGGTTAAATTAGCAATTCTAATTGGATTTGTTGTCTTCTTTAGATTCTTCAGATTCTTTTGATTCTTCAGATTCCTTGGACTCTTCGAGTTTTTTGCTCTCATTGGATTTTTCCTCTTCAGTAGCTGAGTTTTCTTTTGGTTTCTTTTCTTCAGCTTTGCTTTCTTTCTCTGCAGGTTTGGCGGCTTTGCCTTCGGTGGCTGGAGCATCTACAGCTTTGCTGGCTTCGGCTTCGGCTTCGGCTTCTGCGCCATCAATTTTCTTGGCTTCAGCTGGTTTTTGTTCTTCTTTCAATTCTTTGGGTTTCTCTTCAGAGGCCAAAGCCAAGGGTTCTTCAATTTTTTCATTAGCTTCGGCAGGTTGAGGTTCTGGCTTGTCTTGTTCAGGCGATTTGGCTTCTTCAATGCTGGCACTCTTGGCTTCAGGTTCAGGAATACTTTCAGCGGCAGCAGCCTCTGATTTCTCTTCGGCTTTATCGGGAGTGGTGCGCTCTTGGCGGGCAGGCAATTCCTCTTTTTTGTTTTCCTCAGCAGGCAATTCAGTTTTCAATTCTTCAGCTTTAAGTTCTGGTTTGGCTTCAATTGATAATTCTTCTTTCTTTTGCTCAGCAGGAGCAGCTTTGCCCTCAGGTTGTATATCTTGTACGGCTGGTTTCAATTCATCCACAATTTGTTTGGGCTCTTCGCTCAAAGCGGCTACTGGTGCTACAGGTGAGGGTAGGGCTTTTGCTTCTTCAGAGGCATCTTCACTGCGTGTTTGCTTTTCAGCTGGCAATTCGGGTTTCTTTTCTTCTTCTTTCTGCTCTGGTTTCTGTTCTTGCTTTGGAGCTTCTTTCTTAACCTCAGCCAAAGCTTGTGGCAATTCCGAGTCTGGTGCGGTGGCTGGCAAAGCGATTTTACTATCATCAGCTGGTTTGATTGCTTCAGCCTTGGGTTCCTCTTCAATCTTTCTGGATTCGGGCTTAATCACTTCAGCTACTTTATCTTCAACTTTTTGTACAACTTCAGGTTTAGCTTCAGCCACAGGCTGTACCACCGGTGATACTTCCTCATCGGGTACGGGTAAAGCAAAACCGCTTACCAACAGGGCACATAAAACGACTAATTGGAATTTCATGCTAAAAATATTCAATAAAAAAATTTTTTTTTATTATTAATTAACTCAGTTAATTAGGTTTAAATGAAATAAATGTGTTGTCAACTATTTGAAAAGACGTTGAACTTCAACTTGTTCAAATGAGTTAATGTGTCAGTGATTTTCATTTCTTCATTTCAATTTTAAACTAAAAAAAATTCCATAATCGTACGTTAAATAGTTAATTTAAGTGAAATCATAAATAAATAAAAAAAGGAACTTCCGCACCAAGCAAACACTGTCACACAAAAGACATTTATTTGCTTCTTTGCTTCTGGCACTTAAATGCGCCAGAAGATCAGTTGGTCAATTTACAAACATTTTTAATCAAATTAATGGCTCAGCAAACGACTAAATCAAATCAAAATCCATTTTATCAACACAAAATTAAGTGGAGGAAGGAGACTTACAAGTGACTCTGACTGTGACTATGCTGTGCTGTGCTGTGTCGCATGATGTTGTTGATTGAGTGTTGTAATACTTCAACAGTTTGCAATTGAAGATAGAATAGCACAAGCCCAAAAAAAAAAAAAATTATTGCGCAATTTTTTTTTAATTTTTATCTTCTTTTTTTAAACTTAAATGTAGGAAAAAAAAACACCACAGCCTCAAACATTCATGACATGACAATGATTATGTGATTGTGAATTATAAAAATCAACAACAACAACAAAATGAAAAAAAAAAAATTTAAAAACGATAAAAAACGTTTTTAAAATGCCACTCAGTTTGAATTTTGTTATTCTAAATTCAGATTTTACAACATCCTCTGTGACCTCTAGAGGGGAGAGTGATTAAGCAACATTTACACAAAAAAGAAACGTTCTTTTTTTACTTGTTGTTAAATTAGTTGCATTTTCGTTCATAATGTTCGTTACATAATCATTTGTGATTATAAAATTCAACCGCAAACATTTCAGTTTTGAGAACATCCCAAAAAGAATGTTGTTGTCGTCCGCACACAAGAATACAAGTTTTTTTTTGTGTCTAAAACGCCGCTAAGAGTTTTTGTAATTTGTGTTTTTGTTTTTTTTTTCTTTTTTTGTTTAAGTTGTTGTTTCTGTTGTTCAATTGACAAATTTTAATTTATTTGCCAAGTGTGAGTGATTAAATAATTTCTTGTGTGGCTTTAAAAGGAAATATTTTGAATATGAAATTCTAAACACAACCTGGTCACATAACGGCTGAGCCCAAACTATGCAATTCCTTAGCGATTGAATTAAAAAATATTTCTAGGCTTGTATTCAATGAAAAGTAAAGCAGATTTGACAGAAGTCTGTTCACCATTTTGGATGTCCGCCGTAAATATTTTCTAAGAAATAATTTTAAAATTTCCATTAAAACCTGATCGATAAAGAATGTGGCAATTTGGTCTCGGCTCATATTTTCTAGTAGCAATGGAAGCAGTTGGGTTAGGTTATGTTAGCGTTCATGTGGGGTTTTTGGTGGTGTTCTTTTGTGACAACTGTAGATGAGGAAAGATAAGAAAATGATAGTAATAACAGATGAAAGAAATCAAAGACAAAGAAAAAAACAGGAAACAAATTGAGAAGAGAAAAGGGGAAAAAGGACAGAAGAAAAAGAAAAAAAAAAAAAAAGAAGATAAGATAGAAAAAGAAGAAGATGAGAGAGAAGAAGAAGACAAAAAGAAGATAAGAGAGTAGAAAAAAGAAGATAAGAGAGAAGAAAAAAATAAGAGAGAAGAAAAAAGAAGATAAGAGGGAAGAAGAAGAGAAGAGAATGGAAGGGAAGATAAAAGAGAAGAAGAGAAAAAAAGAAGTTAAGAGAGTAGAAAAAAGAAGATAAGAGAGAGGAAGAAAAAGAAAAAAGAAGGTAAAAGGGAAGAAGAAGAAAAAATAAGGGAGAAGAAGACGAAAAAAGATAAGGGAGAAGAAGAAAAAAAAAAAAGAAGATACGAGAGAAGAAGAAGATAAGACAGAAGAAGAAGACGTAAAAAAATAAGATACGTGAGAAGAAGAGAAGAGAATGGAAGGGAAGATAAAAGAGAAGAAGAGAAAAAAAGAAGATAAGAGAGAAGAAGAGAAAAAAAGAAGATAAGAGAGAAGAAAAAAGAAGAGAAGTGAAGGGAAAATAAAAGAGAAGAAGAGAAAAAAAGAAGATAAGAGAGAAGAAAAAAGAAGAGAAGTGAAGGGAAAATAAAAGAGAAGAAGAGAAAAAAAAGAAGTTAAGAGAGTAGAAAAAAGAAGATAAGAGAGAGGAAGAAAAAGAAAAAAGAAGGTAAAAGGGAAGAAGAAGAAAAAATAAGGGAGAAGAAGACGAAAAAAGATAAGGGAGAAGAAGAAGAAAAAAAGAAGATACGAGAGAAGAAGAAGATAAGACAGAAGAAGAAGACGTAAAAAAATAAGATACGTGAGAAGAAGAGAAGAAAAAAAGAATAAGGAGAAGTGGAAAAAAGGAAGGAGAAAATAAGAAAAAAAATGAAGAAAAAAGAGAAGAAGAAGAAGAAAAGTTAAAAGAAAATTAAAAAGAAGAAGAAGATAAGTTGAAAGAAAATTAAGAAGAAAGAGAAGGGAAAAGAAAATAAGAGGAAGAAAAATTTAAAGAAGGAAAGAAAAAGACGAAGAAGTCGAAAAAGAAAAAGAATAAAAGAAGTCAAAAGAAAAGGTAAAAAGAAAGGAAGGAAGAAAAAGAAAAAACCAAGAAGAAGGAATGGAAAAAAAGAAAAAGGGAGAGAATAAGAAGAAGTATAAAAAAAGTATAAAATAAGGAAAAAAAAATAGAGTGAAGAAGAAGTAGGAAAAAAAGAAGATAATGTAGAAAAAGAAGAAAAATCGGAAGAAAATGAAGAAGCAGAGAAGAAGAAGACAGAAGTTAACAGAAAATTAGGAAGAGAAAGAAAGAAAAGATAAAGACGAAAGAAAGGAAAAAAAGGGAAAAACGAAGATGAAGGGAAAGAAAAAGAAGAGAAACTGGGAGAAAGAGAAGAAGGGAAGGGAGAAGAGGAACTAGAAGAAGGGAGAAGAGTTCTCCCGTTGTGCTGCTTATTACAGAGCTATGTACCCTACAATCGACAGCGACTTGCGAGAAGCTTAGAGGCAGCGACCAGCAATTAGCATCAGTTTCTCAGTCCTCAGTCATTAGCAAGTGAGTTGTGCTTGAATGAATTCAAGCGAAATACACTCAAAAATTATTGTTTATTATTAGTAATAAATTATTTGTTTTTTTAATTTTTCATTAAAATACTTTTTGAAGAACCAAAAAATCATTAATTTGTTAAATAAAAAAACCAAAAAAAAAATGGTCAGTTGCTTTGAATAAACTACTAAAATTGATTTTTATAGAATTTCAAGAAAAACCAAGGTGTGAAGTGATACTTAACGCCTTAATTGTTTATAGTTTTCATGATAACCTTGTGGTGACAAAAAAATAGACAAAAAAATTTGAACTTAATTTATTCTACATTATGTGTATTTACAAAAAAAAAAAATTGATTCATTAAATAACACACTCACATAAACCAAATAAATGAAAAAAAAAATTAAAAATAAAAAAAAAGTTGAATTAAAAAGAGAAGAAAGAACAAACTCATGAAAAAAAAACAAACTAAATCAGTAATAAAATTTACACAAGCCTGTATCAAATTATTAATTTAATTTGCATACAAATTGGGTCAGCAGTTCCAAAAAAATAGTTTTTCTGCTCAATTTATTATTTTAAGCAACATTTTGAATTTAAAATAAAATTAGTCAGCAGCATAGCTGCAGCAACAGTTTTTTAGGGGAATTCTTTAACTGCTTACTTTTAAGAAAGAAAATAAAAAAGGTGGCTTTTAGAAAGAAAATCATAATTGAGTTATTGGTTGTGAGAAGCGAATATTATTATTACCAATTGAAAAATTCAGTTCGAATTTTTTATTCTTGGCTCGAAATATTAAAGTTAGAATCGATAGTTAAAGTTAGAATTTTGTGGGGCAAATAACCGGTTTTTGGCAAAAACTTTGGAACCAACTCTGGTTCGATATTTCTAATTTGACTTCTAAAATCTTCACTTTAATTATCGCTAACTTGTAATAATGGCCCTCAGAGAACTACATTTTACACTGTATTATTGAATTTCAGCTTGAAACTAATAGTGTGCTTCGCTGTAAGCACACTTTATACGTTGGACATTTTTAAGTATCGTTTCATTTTTAGCTTAAGAAAGACCGTAATCATATCAAATGGGTTCTCTAAAGCTAAAAAAATAAGAATGTTACTTAAACACTTGTTTACTGCAATTTTGTCACAACTGAATAAAGTTAAGTTTAAAAATTATGCTTCAAAACTTTTTTTTTTGTTTTTTTTTATATTAAAAAAGCAAATCAGCTGTTTCTCAAAAAAAAAAAAACAAAATCTAATTCTGGCTTAGCATTCTGGATTAAAAAAAATTTCTCTTTTAAATCTTTTTTAGACAATAAAAATAAAAACAGTGTCGTTGTGTACAAATTTTCGAAAAAATTTTTTTGTCCGAACAAAAATTTTGTTCAGAACAAGTTTCTGATGCAGCTATTTCACATGTTCCTACAACTAAATGTTCCCACTTATTTCCAAATAAATTTTTCTCCGTAAAAAATTTTTTCTTTCACTAGTTCCGGAAAAATATTTATCGGCAAAATATAAATTTTGCATGTGTAGGTTCTGGACAAAAACAAATTTTGTCCAAACAAAAATTTTGCTCAGAACAATTTACTGAATTCAGTTTTATTTTATGGTTTAGCAAAGCATTTTCCTTGAACCGGATTTGGCCACTCCTTTTAAAAATAAATTTTTGTCCGTAAAAAATTTTTTCTTTCACTAGTTCCGGAAAAATATTTATTGGCAAAATATAAATTTTGCATGTGTAGGTTGAGTTCGCTCTTTTCAAACTGCCTAAAAAATTTTTGTCCAAACAAAAATTTTGTTCAGAACAATTTACTGAATTCAGTTTTATTTTATGGTTTAGCAATATCACATTTTCCTAAAACCGAATTCGCTCACTTTTTTCCAAATAAAATTTTGTCCGCACAAATTTTTATTTCAATCATTAGTTGCGGAAATATACATTTTTCATGTATAGGTTGAGCTCTTTCTTTGTAAAGAGAAACTTCAAACTGAATATGAAAGACAAATTTTGTGGGAACAAAAGTTTTGTGCACAGCAAGTGAATAAATTCAGTTTAAAAGCAAAACTGTCCATTTAGAGATGAATAATTTTTCTGAGTGCGACAAAACCACTTTAAACTTTAATGAATTTTAAATGACTTGTTGTTGTTTAATACATTTTTTTTCGTTTCTTAAACGTCCAGACACATTTTACAGCTTAACGGCTTGTAATCAATTTTTTCTTTTATTTTCTCAGCATGTTTTTAAAGAAAAAAAAAAAGCCGTTATATAATAACAAAAAAGTAAATAAAATTATAGTGTAGCGAATCAGTTAACTTGATTAAAACACTACTAACTTAAATCTGCTACCATTGAAACAGGTTTGTCACACACAGCTTAATGCTTTTGCAACGGCATATTTTATTTTCCCGTTAAAAAAAACGCATTTTTTCCTTTTTGTACATAAAAGTTAAGGAGTTTTTGCTTTTATGTTTAAAAAGAAAAAAAAAAAAATGAAAAATGAAAAGAAGAATAATTTTCGTATTAAAAAAACGAAATATTGAAAATAAAAATATTAAATAATCAATACAGCAGTTGCATATTTAGAAGAAGACTCGTGCTTAAAGTTTAATGACTTCTTTTGCTTAAAGCAATTGTGTGCATGGGCGTGGGTTTGTGTGTGTTTTAAAGCAACAACTTGTTCCTTTAAAAAGACATGGAATAGAGGATTCATGAACAAGTTTTTGTGGTGCGTTTGATAGCATATAAATGCATTTTGTTTGCTTGTTTTAAATTCCTTTTTGTAGGAAGTGATTTTCTTTTAATAATTTTTTTTTCTGCTTATTCATGATGATTTTTTTCTCTAATTTAAAAAGACTCTTCAAGCAAAGGCTAAGTGCAACAAGCGTAGCACCAGCAAAGATAAAGCACTCATGGGTACATAGAGGGTGCCTGAAAAGAGAAGGCTTACTTTTCCCAACTAAGCATTTGACACTAAAAATAATAAAACATTTCTTTAAAAGGAATAAGCAATAAAATGTCATTTATTTAAAGGCTGGGATGGCAAAATTTTATAATGAAGGTAGTCACTCTCTGCCCACCAAAAGTTGCACTTGAAGCACGAGATAAGTAGTGTGTTTCACTCTCTTCAGTATAATTTAATAAGCATATTGATATCCTACACCAGCCATACGCAGCTTGTCTAGTTATGCGTCATTTATTAATTATTTAAGCAGCTAAAACCGCTTTTTCCAACAAATTCCTTCTCTTTCCAAGATCTTTCTCTCTCTCTCTCTCTCTCTCTCTCTCTCTATGTGTCTTTGTGTTTTATATAACTCTTTTAAGCTAAAAAATTAAAAAAAACGAGTTCCTGATGAGCTGATTGTGGCAGAGTATTAACTCACTTCTCTGTTACAAGATCTCTCCCTCTCTCTCTTTCTCTTGCTCTCGCATTTTTAACAAACTGTTTCAAGTTATTTTATTTTTAATAATTATTGATGAGCTGTTTGAGGCAGCATATTACCTTTCTCTCTGTCTTTCTCTCTCTCTCTCTCTCTCTTTGTATTTTAAGAAACTATTTTAAGTGAAAAAAAATAAAAAAGAATTCTTGATGAGCTGTTTGAGTCAGAGTATTAACTTGCTTCTCTGTTACAAGATCTCTTTCTTTCTATCTATCTCTCTTTGTCTCTTAACAAACTGTTTTTAAATTATTTTTTTTAATTCATAATTTCTAATGAGGTTCTCTCTCTCTTTCTCTCTCTCTTTGTGTTTTAAGAAATTGTTTTAAGTTAAAAAAATAATTTGTGGCAGATCTCTTACTCGATTTCTCTTTCTCTCTCTCGTTCTTTGTATATTAAGAAGCTGTTTTAAATAAAAAAAAATTAATCCTGATCTCTCTGTCTCTCTCTCTCTCTCCCTCTCTTTCTATCTTTTCTATTTTATTTCTGAATAATTTTTTTTTAACTTTTGTAATTACCCTCGTGCATTTGTACTGTTTTGTATGCATGTAAATAAATTTTCTGCATTATCTTGGTAGTTTAGTCTTCTGACGAGTTTTTTTTTCTTAAGAACTTGTTTTGTTTAACATTTAAGTCAGCAAGTGGTTATGTTTATTGCAAATTTGACATTAAAATAGTATTTGTGATCATTATTTACAAAAAAAAAAAAAAAAAAAACTTGTGCACAAGTAATTTTCCATTCATCGCAAATTGTCAAGTATTATTTCAATTTTATTGACTGTAAAACTAAATAAACGTTCTGAATATGACTAGAGCAACAATTATTTAATTGTTTATTTTTCTAAAAGTTTCATTAAATATTCTAGAGGCAGAACTAGAGTGTCCATTTTCAATTTTTTTTTATTTTTATTTAAACAAAAAACAAAAAACGTTAAGTGTCAATTTATGTAAGCTCGTATTGCGTAACTCAATAGCCTTTATTACTATTTTTTTTAATTCCAAGAAATCTTATTGCTTAACAACTTAATCTAAGTGATAAGCTTTTTTCTATTTTTCTAAATGTAACACTTTTAAATTTACTAAAGTTTTTTCCGAGTGCATTCCATGTTTGTTTAAGGCTTTTTTTTAATTGTTTTTATTTATTTTCTCTGTCTGTATTTGTCATGGTTTTAAAATTTTTGTTGATATCAACTTGTGCTTTTTTTTTTGCTGTAACATTTACAAGTTCAATGTCAAGGTTTAGGTAAATTTGTTCACTTTTTCTTTAGCCACTTTAATTAAAGCGCCTCATAGCTCTCTCACTCTGTCTCTTTTTCTTTTGCACAATAAAAAAGAAATGTAACTTGAGTTTACAGTAGAATTCCGACAAGCAAAACTAAACAAAATCACAATTGACTAGAACTAAGTCAAACACATGCTGAAATTGTCTTATTCGTTATCGCTTAAATTACTTGGAATTTTTGCCTTTTTTTAATAGAAAAATATGCTTCAAGTTAGTTGACATCTAAAGTGGAAATTTGATACTTCTTTTTTATTCCTTAAAAAAAGCCTATAATTTTTTTAAGTATTTTTATTATACTCTTCTGTGTAACTCTAGGGCAATATTTACCTTCTTATCCCAAACCTTTAATGAAGACTTTAAAGTAAAAGTTAAAGAAATTTTTCATAAAATTTTTTCAAAAAGTCAATTTTTTTAGGATAAAAAATTTAGAAATCACGGCTTTCATTTTCTAACTTGCGGCTCGTTGTCTAAGTAACTACTAATTACAATTTAAGCAAGGACAGTGAATTGGGGCCTCAATAAATGTATTAGTTAACTAAAGACTGCAACTTGAGGTTTTAGTTAACTGAAGAGTGTGAGCAGACTGTAAATGGACTAATAAATTTTAGATTATTTAAGTAAAAGAGTTGGTTAACTAAGACTTGTGAATGGGGGCCTCATTAAAAGCGTTACTTAGCTAAAAACTGCGAATTAGAGTCTAACACAGTCGGTAGTTAACTAAGAACTGAGATAGACTGTGAATTGTCTTAAAATTTTTTTTTTTAATTTTTCTTTTGTGGTTATTGAGTCTTCAATAAAAAATTAACTAATAAAAATATGTTGATGATACGAAAAACCCAAAGCATGAGAAATCGTTTGAAATTTTTTATATAAATCGTTTTAAAAAATTCGTTTAATATCGAGCGCTGTGAGTTTCCCTGAATTTTTGATGAGATTTGTTTTCGAATATTTCATTAATTTTATTAAAAAAATATGCTTGACAATATAAATATGACAATCGATCTGGAGGTCGCAGCATCGATGGCTGCAGCCTCTTAGCTTAAGTAAATCATTAAAAACAACATTAAATAAAAGGGTTAAACAATTGAAACAGGGGCTTATTAAACAAATTTTCTAAAAAAATTTTATTATACGAAATTTATTATATTATTTTGAAATATTTTAAAAATTCATTTGAGAGATTTATGGGGTTTTAAGAATTTAATTTATTTCTAAAAAAAATTTTGCTGTAACAAATTTTTAAAAATAATATTAAATAAAATATTTATGAAAAATTTATTTTTATATCGATATTTCGCTCCAATTTGTGTAGCTTCTTTAGGATATAATTATAAATTTATAAAATATATATATAAAAATAAATTTTTGAAAAATAAGACCTCAAGCTTAACAAAATAGTCATATTATTTAAAAGAAAAAAAAAATCAAATAAAACTAAGTAATAAATTTATAAAAAGTATTAAAAAAAAATTTTTAATTTTTGTCAAAAAATTATTTTTAAGAAATATTTTTAAAAAAATATATAATAATTTTTCAAAAATATTATTTTTAACATATATAAAAAATTTATTAAAAAACAGTTTTTAAAAAATTTTCCAAACAAAATTTTTTTTAAATAAAGATTTATTGAAAATATTTTATCTTAAAATTTTGTTTAACAAGCTCTGTTTAATAATACATAAAAAAAATAATATTTTTTAAATATTTTACAATATTTTTTATAACTATTCAATTCTAATTTTTTTGTGAAGGCAACTTCATTGTTTAAAAACAAGCTAAAAACTTTTTAAGTTTTTTTTTAATCCAACTTTTAAGTTCCAAAATTTCTAAAATCTACTTTTTGGAATTTTTTTTAAACCTTTAATATCCTTAAAATTAAATTTTTTTTTCTCTATAACTTACCTTAAAATTTGCACTTTTTCTTTTTTGTATTTATAACGTTAATTTATAACTTTTTTTAAAAAATCTTTGAAAATCGATTTCACAAAGATTTTTAAAATTGCTTTTCTTTTTTTTTTAATAAAAAAAAATTATATTTATCACAAAGTTTGTTCGTTAATGTTCTTTTATTTTATTTGTTGGGTAGAAAAAAAGCACCACAATTTAATAAAAAAAAATAATTTTTTTTTTTAATTTTTAATATATTTTCTTATATTTTGTTTTGTCAAGAAAAACTTTCCACCGTTTTTTGTTAACTTTAATAATTAAGAAAAAACTTAAAGAAATTTTGTCTGCTGGTTTCTTTTGTTAAGAACTTTTCAATCAAATAATTAATTGCACTGATGCGGTCAGTAACAGAAATCACTTTGAATGGTTGCAGTGATGCTCAACTGCTTTTATATCCCTGTCAGTGGTGAATAACGAAATAAATTTATTATGTTGAGATTTTTTTTGTAGTTTTTATTAATTTTTAGTTCCACACTTTTTTTTCATTTTTTTTCTGCTTCATTCTGTTGTTGTTCTTCGGTGATAAAAACAACAAGTGTGTTGGTGCGAGAGGTAGTTAGTTAGTGCTCACATTTAGCTAAGTGCGAGTGTGTGTGTAAGTTTGTGATGGCTATTTGATGGTAATTGCTGTTGTTGTTTAGTGGTGTTGTGTTTAAAGTTAAAGTCTCTCTTATTTTTAGTGCCTGTTTTAATAAATCTGTACTTGTTGTTTAGTGTTGCCGAGTACCAGTTTTAGCAAAGCTTACAATTATTGCTAAAGCAATTCCATAAGTTAGGGGTTAGTGTTTTAAGCTGTTTAGTAAAACCTTAAAAAATGCTAAAATTCGACTTTCTAAACCTCTTGGCTGTAACAAAGAAAAGTTTGTGATTTGCCCTTCTCTCTATAAAAAAGAATATTTTTTAAGGAATTTTGTTTAAAAAGATTTATTTGTTACCTTATTTGACCTTTTACTGTTTAATTAAAAACGGCCAGTTTATTTATAATTATAATTTTATAATTATATCCTGAAGAAGCTACGCAAGTTGGAGCGAAATATCGATATAAAATATGCTTGCATGTTCTGTATTCCGCACGGACTTGAAAAAATGTGGGATTAATACTATCAATAATTTAGCTCCCAAAATAAAGCAAAACCAAAACTTAAAAATCTTAAAATGGACCACAAAGTTATGAGGTGCTGAATTTTTTAATTCCGAAAAATATATTCGAATTTGGCATACAAAACAGCATTTATATAGAACTTCTTGACTTTTTGCTACAAAACAATCTTTAATTTTGTTCAAAAACAAAAATTTTTTTTAGGAAAATATCTCACAATGAATAATTTAATGTAGAAGCGTGGAAAAGAGTGACCTCCAGTTACTAAACTACCGTTTAGTGTCCATAAAAATGTCTAAACATATGGACATATTCAATTAAGAAAGTTGTACATCAAGGATTTGGTTTAACAAACAATTTAAGAAAAAAAATATAAAGTTTCTGAAGAAATTTTTTATACATTTTTTTTAAAACTAAACGGCAACACTAATTATTGTGGCTTGTAGTTACTCGTACTTATACTTAGAAAAGGTTTGTTCTTGGCACACACATTTGTATAGCACAATGATTTGTATTATTAAGACGATGATTAGTGTTGTTGTTGTTTTTTTTTTTTGAAGACTGGCTTAATGTAATGCTGCTGTTAAATTTAAATATCTTTTGCTCGTATCTATGGAATACTACTATTATTATGTTTATTATCATAATTAAATTGAGCAAAACTTTACAGTGGAGTTGTATGGTTTCTTGCTTTGTGTGTTTTAGAATGTAAGCGTTAGCGTTGGTGTGTATGTACAATTCTAATGTCGACACTCTCTAACATACACTCGCACACACACATACCCTCACTTGAATTTAAACTATTGACTCGCTTGCAGTGTAAACATATTTCTAATCTTCTGTTTTAAATGTTTAAAGACCGGTCGCTCATTTGATCGGTCCGGTACGTTTGCCTTTGCTCGCTCGTACATTCACTAGATAAATTAGAATGTGGTGAATTTGTGATTTATTTTTGTTGGTTTTTCTAGTGTTTTTTCTTCTTCTTCTTTTTTTTTTTTATTTGCAAAAAGTATTTGTTACTTTTAGTGAGTGTGTACTTGTACTTCTTTACGTGTTTGTGTATAGTTTCTCTGTTGCCTGGCTTCAGGTCATAAAAACTATTGAAAAGTTGAAGAAAAAGTACAAAAAAAAAAAAATTATTCTATAAATTTCTAATCTAGATCAATTTTAATTTTGTCAACATATTTGCAATAAAGTTTTTTTCTGTTTTATTTTGCAAACTAAATTTTTAAAAGGTTTTTTTATTCAATTAAACTAAAGTACGTGCCAAGCATTAGGAAATTGGTTTCGACTTATTATTGAGCTAAATAAATAATTTTTTTCTTTTTTTTATTGCTAATTTGTGAACGTTTTTATTTATTGATTTTTTTTTTTTCATTAGCATAAAAAAGAAAATTTTAAAATGTTTAAAGAAAGTGTAGAAATTTAATAGATATTTGAAATCAATTCTTAAGTGGTTTGAATTTTTTTTTTAATTTTTAAAACCAAAATAATTTATTTATGTATTTAGTCTAACAGAATTTAATTCAAAGACTCAAAAAAAAAAGCATTTTTTGGCAAATATAAAAAATTAGCAAAAAATAGATTTTTAAATAAAAAAAAATCTATTTGAAAGGATTTTACGTAAAGGTTTTCCCTAAATAATATTTTAAGTCAAATCAAGAAATAAAAATTATTTATTATCAAAATTAAATTATTTGAAATTTGAAATTTTAAATTTTAGCAAAATTTAGTTTTTATTTGGGCAGTTAGAGGGGAGCATATCCATACAGTGGATTACTCCCAAGTTTTGTTAAATTCTTGGCACAAACTTTTGAATACTTATTTTATTTTATTGAAAATAATGCTTTTTTTCACACCAACATAAATTGGAATTAAGCACGAGTAAAGATAAAAATTTTTTTAAACAAATTTTTTAATTAAAAAAAAAAAAAAAACAAATTAAAAATCTTTTAAAATAAAACTCAATTTCTTATAAAAAATATTTTTCAAGCTTAATATCTCAATGAAAATTGCTTTTATTTTAATTTTTCAATATTTCGACTTTCTTCTGAAGGTCTTATTCAGGGAAATTTATTATTTTTTTTATATTAATAATTGTTTTTCAAGCCTACAAGGTCTTCAATTAAAAAAAAATTTATAAATTTTTCTCTAAAATATTTAATTAAAAAAAATTATTTCTTAAGGAAAATTTTTAAATAAAATCAAGGTATTATTTCTGTATAATTTTTTTTTTTTTTTTTAATCAACAATTTTCATTAAGAAATTTCATAGCTTCCGCAATAAAACCGCTCTTAAATTCTACCTCAGAAGAACACAGTTATATGCTCTTTATTTTTTACACCCTATACAGCTAAAAGGAAACATTTTTTCCTATTTTTCATGATTTACTTTGTGTAAAACTCTTCAGAATTTCAGATTTTAGGGATAAGTTTTTTCGTGAGATTTTTTTTTTGGAAAACTATTAGAAATTTGAAGAGGCTGCTTTACACATCTTATCGTAACTTTGAAACCACTTGTCCATTTTTGCCATGAAATATAGGCTTTAATTTATTTTTGAAAATTTTTTTGTTACAACTATTTGGTTATTGGGAAAAATGTTTTAAAAAAAATAAATATTTCTGCAAAAAATTATGAAATTTTTGATTTTCCAAAATTCACAAGAAATAAGAACTAACAAATTTTATTATTTAATTTTAAAATTGCATAGAAAAGTAATAAATAAAAACATAAAAATCCATGGACAAAAAATGATTTTGTTGCCGTAAAAATAATCAGTTTGGGAAAAAAAATTTTTATGTTCGTTAGTTACTTTCCTAATTAATTTTATAATTTTTTCTACCATAAATGACTTGTTGAAAACATTGTCTGATATTGGAAAATTGCTTAATTTATTTATTAGCTAAAATAGACTTTTGTAATGCTCTTTTCTTAATAAACCTTTATCAGCCTTAAATCAATATTAAAATTCTTTAGTGTATATGGCTGTAAGTTTTTTAATTTAAGAATTTCATAAAATGTGAAGTCTTAATTTTTTTAAATTCTTTTAAAATTTAGACAAATCAAAGTTCAATAATTGATTAAAAAAAAAAAAATCAAGATCATGCCTAAACTGTAAATTTTTTAATAAAGTAAAATTAAAATTTCAAATTTTATTTCAAACAATTTTTATAGAAAAAAAAAAAATAAATAAATTAAAAAAAAATTTTTTATTGAAAAAAAAAAAAATTATATTTTTTTTAAGCGCTTTTAAGTTTCTTTTTAGTTTGTTTGAAATTTTAAAATTTTGACTAATCAAATAGGGCTAGATTTTTTGAAGCTTAAGTTCGATTTATAATTATTTATTTCTATCCTAATATATTTCTTGTGTTGCCTAAGGTTTGACAGTCAATTTGAATAAAGTTTTAATACAAAACTAAGATTTTTGCACATATTCCATTTTGCTGTTCCTCTTGGCATCATCAGTTTTTGGTCATGGTAAATATTTTAGTATGACAAGGAATGAAGCTTACAAACATGTATGTATGAATGTACTCATTGTTAAGCCCTACTGTATATGCCCAAAATCAGCTATACATGAAATAAAAAAAAATCAAGTTTCATAAAAAATGTGACCCTAATAATTCTTGAAAACAAGGATTAAATTTACGCATTTTTAATTGAACTTTTTTAAAAAAAGAATCAAAAAAAGAGAAGAATAAAAATTAAATATATATTGCCATTATCATAGCCACAAAAAAGTATGTTTTTGTTAAGAGATGACTTTTTTTTTATTAAGAATTTCATGAATTTAAAATCGACTTTAATGTGACTATGATTATGGGGCAAGGACTTTTAAATAAAAATAAAAAAAGAGAAGAATAAAAATAAAATGTATAGTTTTCAATATTAAAATGTTGGTTGGGAAGTTTGGTGATTTACAATTTAAAGGTTCTACTGTTTGCCAAGAAATATTGGGAGTAATTTGCTGAAGATTCAGAGTAGCGTCTGATGAAATTATCCACATAGATATGCTATCGCCTTCGGTACTTATTTTACTGCATAAATAATTCATGAGAATATCATGAGGAAACCAATAAATTTGAAATAACCCAACACAATTATGGACTAAAGCACAAATAAAGATTAATATTTTGTTAAGAAAGAAATTGTTTTTTAATAAAGTAGTAGAAAATGAAGAACTTAAAGTTTAAAAAGGTAATGAAATAATATTTCATTTAACCTTTTGCTTAAGATTGAATTATAATTATTTAGCTGCTTTTTAAATGAAAACTTGTATGAAAAACTTTAAAATTGTAGAGAAATTTTTCTTAAAGCTTACTTTAAAGTCTACTTCATTTTTTTTAGTTAAGAGGTCACTTAGGCGATTGGATTTTTAGCTTCCTGTATCGATTTTATATCGATATTGTGCTTCTATTTTGGTTAGCTTCTGCGGCATTATAATTGTAAATTAAATTTAAAAAAAAAATAATTTAAAAAATTTACAGGCGAAATATCAATTTAAAAATAAATAATAAAGTCACTGTTTTTACGTTTAAAAAAACTTTGCCAATTTTGGTTTGCAGATTTTATTTAAATACTTTAAAGGTCATTATAACAACTAAGCAATAACTAACGGCAGGATGTTATCAGTTTGGTTTCATTACAAGTTGACTTTAACGCAAAGTATATGAAAAGTTAACAACAGGGTACGAAATTGAAACTTTAATGTATTTGATAGTTTACTTTTTGGATTTGTCTGTTAGTACCCCGCTCCTTAATGCGTTTTATACATAAAAATTTCTTGCGATAAGCAAAAAGCTAACGCAAAATATATAGCTTTCGCATCGCAATACAGAGTAGCCTCCCAGGTACTTTTCATAAGAACTTTGAGCATTTAAAGTTGCCACATTTTCGATTACAAATGTGACAACTTTTATAGCCATAAATATCGCATTTTTTTATATTAATACACAAAATTAAAACAATAAAACAAACATTAAAATAAAATTTTAAAAATATGAGGCCATAATCATAGCTACAAAAGTATACTTTTATTAAGAGCTTACTTTTGTTAATAAGAATTTCAAGAATTCAAAATCGACTTTAGTGTCGAATTTCTTAGTTATTTAAAAAAATAATTTTCACTATACCTTTATAGCAAATGTATCGTATTAGGAAGTTTTAATAATGAAAAAATATTAAAAGTCACTTTAGTATTCACTTTAACTAAAGTTAACCATAACTGTTTGAAACCTTATTGGAAAGTTGTAATAGTGGCCTTAAATCTAAGGCAAATTGAAAGTTAGTTTAATAAATTTAACAGGTGGCCGTACTATTTAAAGCTTATAAAAAATAATAAAAAGCTTAAGTCAATTTATTTTAGCACAGCTTTTTTCAAAAGAGCTGGTATTTTTGGAAGAGTTATAAGTTGACTTTAAAAAAGTCTATCAGTGATGTTTTTTATGCCGAATTATTTGGCTGTTTTGTATTCCACTTCCGAAAATTTTTTTTTATCGTTTTATTCCATCTTAAAAAATGTTGGTGGAATGTAATTTATTATTTTGTTATTTTTAGAAAACGTCCAGAAATAAATTCGAAAATGTGTGCAATTCAGAACAGATAATTTGCGAAAATTTTTATTACGAATATTTTCATAATTCCACTCGTTTTGATTTCACATGGAACACACAACAGCGACGTAAGTCTTACTGAAATTACTTAAATAACAGCTCGAATAAAAAAAAAAATTAACTTTGACTTGAAATAGAGTTTAGCAAACATTTCTGAATAAAAACGGGCTATCAAACTTTTTCATCTGATTTTTAAATGTAAGTTAAGCTACGGTCACATTACAAAAATATTGGTCGAAATAAGCGTAACCACTACTTTTTGACAAATATTTTTAAAGTCAAGCATGACTTCTTTTACCTAAAATTAATGCAAATAATGTAATAATGCAAGTATGCTGTATTTTAAGAAAAATTTAACTAATCTAAGCTAATATTTCTTAAAATTATATAAACGTAGATACAGTGCTTATGCTAATTTCGATAAATATTTGTTTAATGTGACCATAGCTTTAGTGTCAATTTACTTAATTTCATAAAAAGAGATTGTAAATAAAAGTATATGAAATAAATAATTATTTATAAGAAAAAGCCTGGCTTTATTCAAATTAAAATTGTAAAGGAAAAATTTATGAAAAAATGTATTTCTAATGATTTATTAGAGCTGTAGATGTTTTTTATTTAATTTATTTGTTAAAGAAATTGTTTATACATTTTTTGTTAAAATAACGCAAATCCGCGAAGCTGATTGGCCTGTCAGCAGAAAACTTTCATTGTCTAGACAGGAATCGATCCTGCGACCCCTAGATTGGTAGGTTAGAACGCTATGAAGACAGCCAATGTATGGTAAACATTTCAATAAAAAATTAATTATTAAAAACCAAAAAAAAAAAATATATATATATTTCGATTCTAATTTTCAATTCAAAAGAAAAACTTAATATGTAGAACTTTTTAAAACCCAGCAGAGTTGTATTAACAATTTTGAGGGTAATTTTAAAAATTTAAATGTTTTTTTCCAACGTCTTTTTTTTCAAATTGAAGTTTCTCTTCGAACGCCTTTTCGATTCGAATCGAAATACATAATACTCCCCCCTGGATTAAAATATCATTCATATTATTAAAATCAATCTGGGGTTAGGAGAATCGTTAGCTACCTAGACCCTTAAATTTTTTCTACAGAGCAGCCAACAAACTGTGGATTTGTGTTGTTTAAAAAAGAAATTAAAGTTCAATTAAGACAGAACATATTGAATGATTAGAGGGAAATGAACAAGAGTTGAAATATTCAATATTTCAGCATTTGACTTATTTTGCTATAAAATTTTATTAAACTCGTCAATACGAGATTTTTTTTTTTAATTTACTCAACTGCTTTTAAAAAGGATATAAAGTTATGAAAATGATTCGTAAATGAAAGAAATAAAAATGTATGCAATAAATGTCAATAAAACATGAAATATCTTGCAAAAGCCATACAAAAAATGAATTTAAAAGATTTTAATCAAACTACTCAGTCAGCCTATAATGTTTTCAATAATTTCTTGGAATATGTTTTTTTATAATTTTTTTTCTTTTCGCGTTTTAATATAAAATTAATTATTCTTCAATATTCTTTGCCATCTCTCCTCTCCGGCTCAATAATGCGAAAGTGCCTGTCATACATTTGCAATAATTTATGACTCCTTTGCGGGGAATTTATTTATGATTTCTAAAAATAACCGACCATAATTTTTCGTAGCGTGTATTAGGCACAAAAAAATATGTACCAAAAACCAAAAAAAAAGTGCAAAATTTCTGAAAAAAAAATTAAAAAAAGGGAACCGGTTCAGTTTACTTTTTATTTAACTGACCAAACAACCAACCAACAAACCATCCAGCCATTCCTTTTGATGTTTAACATACGACGTGATTGCTTTTATTGCCAACAATTTGATCTCTTCTATTTTTGTCTTCTGCAGCTTTGGATTCTTTGCTTTTTTCGCTTCATTGTTTTATGAGATTCTTTTTTTTTTTTTGTTTTTTGGTTCCTTTTGTAGTTGTTATAATTTTTGTGGTGATTCTTGTTGTTGTTTGGTTGTTTGAAATCAAAATCAAATAGTTGGGCCTCACTAATTCAAGCTCAAAATTAAGTTTTAAATTTTATTGTTAAAGATTTAGGACTCACATAAAGACAATATTATTCTGGGAGTGGTCTGCTATTTCTCTGCCAGCAAACAAAAAATCTTTTAGAAGACCCTATGGGTGTACAGTAATGAATTTGCTTAAACCAATATTTCCTAGATATTTAAGACTGCCATATCCGACAGAGTGCTATTTTGGTTTGCCTGAGTCCAAATTTTAATTCATTACAAAACCAGTAACGTGAGGAGACTCTAAAGTATGATTCTTGTACGAGTCTCTCTGTTGGACATACTGCCTGCCTGCTCGTTATTGGCTAGCTCTGCAATTTAAGCACCCAACTGAAGGTAAGATTGTTATACATCCCAAGTCTATTCAGAGACGTCAGAGACGGTTCACGACAGAAGCTTATCAATTCATAAAGAAATAAAAATTTGGAAATTTAAATCGACATCAAATGCCGTAATTTGGTCCCTGTTATTTTATATAGAATTTTGTAAAAGCCATTTACCACTTTACTAATTTACTCAGTTAACTTTAGCCATATGCCACTGTATTTTGTGTAAATAGTATGTAAATGTATGTGTGCATTTGTGCGTGTGTATTTTAAGTACATCTTCTGAATGTATTAAAAAAATGCTCCAAGACAAAGTCTGCTGTTGTTGCCGCTGTTAGTGCCTGTCGTATGCAATTACAAGAATGGACAAACAAACAAAAAAAAAAACGAGATAAAACAAACTGAAGTGAATAGATACTTTTGCTGTAAAAAGTGTTCTTTTTGCGCATACAAAAAAGTGTTGTCTACATAACGAAAGGATTTTAAATTGACTTTCAGCAAGAAAGAAATTTCTAAAGTCGGCTTAGCTTCAATTGAAAAGAGGAGAAGAGAATCTATATATACAAGGATATTAAATTTGAAACTTGCTTTTTGTTTTTAAGGGATAAAAAAAATTTTTTTATAAAAAATTAAAAAAACTTAGAGAAAAACATTAAAGAAACAAATATTTTTTAAGCAAAGAAATTTTTATTGCAAAACAAAACATTTTAAAGGAAAAAATTAAAAAAAAAAAAATTTTAATAAAAAAACAATAAGAAAAAAAATTAAACCAACAAAAAAATAATTAAAGAAAAAAATTTGAAAGCAAAATAATAAACACAAATTTTTACTTTTTAAAGAAAATTTGTTTAAAGAAAAATATTTGTAAGACTAAAAAAATTAATAATAATAATTAATATAAAAAATACCAATAAGCTTACAAAATATTTATTTTTTAACAACAAATTTTTTAAGAAATTTTTTTCAAAGAAAAAAATTAAAAACAATTAAAAAATTAAAAAAAAAATTCTTATTACTCAAAGAAATACATTTAAAAAAAAATTTTAAGGTGAAAAAACTTAAAGGAATAAAGTTTTTAGGAAAAAAAAATATAAAGAAAGAAAATAGTTAAAAAAATTTAAAGAATAAAAATAAAAAAAAAAATTTTTTTAAAAGAAAAATTAAAAAAAAACTTAAATTTAAATTTTTTAAGTAAAAAAAACTTAAAGGACAAAACCTTTTGAAAGAATTTTTTTAATTTTGTTTAAGGAAAAGTAGTTTTAAAATTAAAAAAAATGTTATATATTTAAAAAAAAAAAAGAAAAAATACGAGTTTTAAAAAAAATTTTTTTAAATGAAAATATTTTAAATTTTTTATTTTTGAAAATGATAAGCCCTTTTCAAGTAAATTTTTTGTTTTTAAAATTTTTTTATTTTTATTTTAATTTTAATTTTTTATTTCCTTTTTCTTTATATTTATTTTTATTTTTTTTTTATTTTTTTTTTATATTTATTCTTATTTTTATTTTTATTTTTATTTTTATTTTTATTTTTATTTTTTGTTTTCTTTTTCTTTATTTTTATATTTATTTTTATTTTTATTTTTATTTTTATATTTATTTTTATTTTTATTTTTATTTTTATTTTTATTTTTATATATATTTTTATTTTTATATTTATTTTTATTTTTATTTTTATATATATTTTTATTTTTATATTTATTTTTATTTTTATATTTATTTTTATTTTTATTTTTATATATATTTTTATTTTTATATTTATTTTTATTTTTATATATATTCTTATTTTTATTTTTATTTTTATTTTTAATTTTATATTTATTTATATTTTTAAATTATTTTTATTTTTAATTTTATTTTTATTTTTGTTTTTACATTAATTTTTATTTTCTTTTTCTTTATTTTTAATTTTATTTTTATTTTTGTTTTTATATTAATTTTTATTTTTTATTTTCTTTTTCTTTATTTTTAATTTTATTTTAATTTTAATTTAATTTTTATTTTTATTTTTATTATAATTTTTCTCCTTTTTATTTTTATTTAAATTTTTTTTTTATTTTTAAAATCGGTTCGGTAGTTTTAGAGTTTATCCATTAAAAAAAGCAAACATTTTTTCTTTCTAAAATATTAATATTTTAGTTGTAATTTGCTATTTTGTTAATTTTATAAATCTTTTCATCGATCATAGCATGCAGGACCATTTCGTTCATATTGTCATGCCTTGAAAAAAATTCTAAATGAAATTTGAAAGCTCATAGACTGTTTTTTTTTTTTGCTGAATTGCCTGCCATCACCATGTTGAAGATTTACTGACGAGCTGAGTAAGTGTGTGGTAATTAGTTCACTTTTGGGTGATACACAGATTATGGCAGAATTGCTTGATAGTCTTTTCTGTCTCAATTGTTAACCATCAGCTGAGCAGGTGTGTAGAAATGGGCTCACTCCCAAATTATATAAAATTTACTTCAGAATTGCTCGATAGTCTAAGCTTTAAATGGCTATTTAATTTAACGACCGCCCCTGTATTCACAAAATAGACTTATTAAAGGCTTACAACTATTTAGAGTTTGACAAATAAATTTAAAACTGAAATCACTAAATTGACAACAGAAAAATTAAAATGGACATGGGCTGCGTTTAAATAATAATAAAAAAAAAAAAAAAAAGAAAAACTGTTTTTTTACAAGAACAAGTTGATTTGTTGCAAACGTTAAGGGAATCAGAGAGAGAGAGCGCGCTCGCTCGATTGGTATTGTTGGCACAAAATAGAAAAAAGAACAATTTCATGCTGATCATTTACTATTCTGGCCATGTTTAGTTTATGTAGCGTCTAAGAAGACAAAAAAGGAAAGGGAAAAAAGACTAACAACAACAACAACAACAAATAATTATAATAATAGTAAAATAAAAAAAAAGAAAAGTACTTGTTAAGAAGCGGTGGTGGTCAAGTGGCAGTGGAAGATTCAATCAAGAGGGGCACTTACTATTCCAGTGCAGGGTATCAAGTGGTTGTTTGGTATTAAATACTTATTGCGCTTTGATATTTAACGACATTTTAAAATATTTTTGCCGACATCAAGTACCAATATATTTTCTATGGATCTATGGACTTGATATTTATTTATTTTTATAACTTTACAACAAAGACAACAAAAACAATAACAATAATAGCAACTGAAAGCTGACCAAGCTTTGAAGAAGTGCAAACTAAGAACAAAAAAAGAAAAGAGTTTTAATAAAATTCAATACTTGTTATTGTGGTTGCTTTTCTTGACAATGTTGCTATTTTTTTTTTTAGCATTAAAGAAGTTTTCAAACCAAACCAGGCAGCCAGCTACTGCCATAAGGAAGACTAACTCACACACAAACACACGCAAGTACACACATACATAAACTATGAAATAAACTTCAGTTAAGCATGCAGCCAGTTTTAGCCAAGCAGGCCAAACACTGTCCAGGCGAGAAGCATAAAAGAAAAAAAAATATATATTTTTTGATATAAAAATAAATAAATGTTATTATAGAGATAGAGATAGAATAAGTTAACTACAATTTACTTTAGTTTGCTGGTACTTAAATATTTTAGTTGACAATAATGATGGTTATGGCGATGATGATGAGCCTGACGCTGATGATCACGATGGCGGTGATGAGATATACTTTTTTTTTTTTTTTTGCTTGATTTAACTTTTGTTGCTTCTTTAGAAGATTTTTTTTGTAAAGAATTCTGTGTTTAGTTTTTATTTATTTTAATTCTTTTGCATTCAATAGAGTATAAAGTGGTTTTTGTTTGTGGCCAAAGTTTCTGGTTTTTCTAGCCTTTAGCATTAAAAACAATTTTCCCATTTTGTGTTAAAAAAAGATTGCAGTGCAATTTCTTAGATTTAACAATTGCACTCATAGAAAAATGTCTTTGGTTTAGGTAAAAAATAATTATAATCAAAAATAAAACTCACCAAATTTAAAACCTTCAAATGGCAAAACGTTTGATTTATTGATACAGCACCTAACAGGCTACTTCCTGAGCAAAATATCTCTTTTTTTCATTAAAAATCACAAAAAAACCATTTAGAAATAAAGTATAATTTTTTCCTATTTTGTTTTTAATATGTCACTCTCGTCAATAATGTTTGACTCAGGATTATTAACAAATTAAAGAAAGTACCATTAAAATAAATAAAAAAGTACCATTTTCTCTCTTCATGCTTTTTTATATTTTTATGATAACGTTCGTTAATGTTAAAAAATACCATTTTGCCCTTTTTGTGATTTTTTCACTCTTCTTAATAGTATTTAAGCCTAGTTTTAAAATTATAAGTTTGTTAATAAATAAAAAAAGTACCATTTTGATTTTTATGATCATAGAATATCAGTTTCGTTATTTTCTTTAGTACTAATAAATTCAGAAAGTACCATTAAGTTAAATAAAAGAAAGTACCATTTTTTTCTTTTATAAATTTTGACTCTGCCCAATTAAGTTTGACTCTATTTTCTCAATAGAAATTTTCTATATTTATTAGTCTTGGGTAGTATACGAACGAACTATTAACATTGTACTATTCACTTATTTGAACTGAACGAACTAGTCCGTGTTTTGAATTCCTATAATTCATTTCCTTGCTCTTTATTTTAAATGAACGACCTATAAATGAACGAACGAACTAAACTTAAATGAAAACAATGACGAAGAAACGAAAGTTGCAAATTATTTTCTTTTAAAAAAATGGCATTTAAAACAAATAAGCTGAAGAAGAGAAAATGTATTATGCATGTTAAAAAGCTTAATTTTTTTTAGCCATAGTTATTGAGAACTTTTTGAATTAAACTATTAAAACTAAATTGAAAAATTTTTCGAATCTTGTTTTGTTGTTTTGCTTTCTATTTTCGTAAAAAAAATCCTTTCAATCCCTGTTCGATATCATTTTACATAATAAAGAACGTTCAATGACAATCAGAAGTATAAGTGATAAATTTACAAAATATCAAATGAACTAAATGAACGAACTATTCCTTTTTAAATTTTGAACTAAGAAGAACTACGGAGCACAAGTCTAATATTTATTAATGAGTTAAAAAGTACCATTTTGTTTCTATTTATTTGTGTTTTACTTTTTATTTCGTTCGGAACTTCTAGGCTTGAAAATAACAGAAAAATGTTTATATTTTTAATCTTGGTACCTTCTTTTACCCTTAAATTTTTTTTAAATTTCTTTTTAGTTCGTGTTGGAAAATAATAAAATGTTTAAAATGGAAATGGTTGTATTTGTGGGAAAAGTACAGTTTTTACGCCCTATTTGCACATTGGATACTTGTTTCATAAGAGAAGAATACAACTAAAATTTTATTGCTGTCATTGTTATAATACTTTTTTTTTTATTTTAAAAAGTACCAAAATTTTTATTTAATTTTTTTTTACTAGAGACATTTACAAAAGTCGAAATTGCGGTGACTATGAACTTCATTCGGAGAGTTCTTGTGGCCTCAACTGGACGACAATCGATTTATTGCAGCATGAAATGAAAAAGTGCACTCTTACTGAAACCCTCTTTATATCGTCTTATGATTTTAGAAAAGCCCAAAATTAAAAAAAAAATTTTTTTTATGAATCTTTTTCTCCCTTCAGATTCATAGAAAAAACCGTTTATTAAACAAGTTTCTCTTAATAAACCAAAATGTTTGTTATGAATTTATATGACGATATAGAGATTATCTATCATCTGTGTTCATTAAGGTCTGTTATTTTTATTAGTTTTTTTACTTTTCATTTAATATTTTTTAAAATGAAGGTACTTTTTTACATGCATTTATTGCAAGTTTCTGATTTCTTACAAGTCGTCAAGTCACCTTCTAACTAATTATTCTGTTAATGAATACCTAAACACCCATGAAATCATTTCATATTCTTTTCTTATCTATTTTTTGTTACTAAATTTATCACGGAAGAGATTCATATTAATTAAATAGAAAGAAGCCTGTTTTTGTGGCATAAATTAACAACATTGTTTGAAATAAAATCAATTTTTCATTTAAAATCGTAAATAAATAAAAAACTAAACTTTCTATTGAAAAATAAACTGACTATAATTTTCATTAACTCGTGTATTAATTACTGAATAAATAAATCTCTTTCGATAAACTTTTTATCTAACACGAAAAAATGGAATATTAATTGATTCACAAAATATTTAGAAAGAAAGAAAAATAAAATTAAATTCGTGCTTGGCTATCAATCAAAAACTATTGAAGCAATCATGCAAATAAATTTAAATGTTTCATGTCGATCCATCGTGTGACTTGAAGAACAAGCGGAAATGCTATTGAAGCTTTTTTCATTTCATACTCATAATAAGGAATCGTTTGTAGAAGTTGTAGTCGAAATGCGAAAGCATCAGTGCAAAATATACGGGTAGCGCTGCCACATTTCTTAATTTTCATAACGATTTCGACAGCCATAATAAAGCAGATTGCTTACCAAAGCCAATTGGTAAGAAATCGCCTAAATTATCTATACAAATAAAAAAGTGACTAACTTCTCATCATTGCCCAGCACAAACGGCTTAAACTTGCAATTTGATGTGTTGTCCATATAAGAAGGGATTTTGAAAATTCTTAATATTCGAAAAAACAACTAAAAAAAGTGTAAAAACGGGTAAAATCGAACTTCTCCAGAGCTAATACAAATAAAGCCAACTACAAAATATTCTACTAAAAAATTAGGTTATAGGTATTTGGTACTTTTTTTTGATAATTTGTACATTTGAATAAAAAAAAGGGTAAATTACTAATGTTGGTACATTTTTTTAACCCAAATAATCACAAAAACTAAATTGTAGTCTTTTTTCTAAAAAAAAAGTCTCCAATATATTTTGGCACTTTTCTAAAATTCGTACAAATAAGGGATAAAATTCGTTCCCCACACCATTTTTTTCTACAAATATACCTTTAGTAAATAAATGCAGCATAAGAACAAATTTTTTACGAATTTGAACAGCCAATAAAAATAAATTAAAAAAAAAAACTTCAAGGGAGGAAAAAAGTACCAAAGGAGAGAAATAGGATTAGCTTATATTTAATATATTTTTTATGTTATATGCAAGCCTAGAACTGTGGCAGTAGAGTGAAACAGTTCTGAATGAAATAAGAAAATGTAAAAAAAAACATTATGGTACTTTTTATTGATTTTAATGGTACTTTTTGATTATTTAATACTAACAAAACTAGAACTATTACACTAGACTCAAATAATTCCCATTAATAGTACTTTTTGATTTTATAATATTAACGAATTCAGAAGTACGAGATTTGGCCCAAACGGTCTGAAACAAAGGTGAAAAACCTTAAATGGGACAAAATTATACTTTTTATTGATTTTAATGGCACTAGCCTAGAACTACGGCAAAGTGAAAAAATAGTACTTTTTGTAGAAATGAATAGTACTTTTGAATTTTTTAAAATTAACGAATCTAGAATTATTCATTCGGGCTCAAGCAAAATGATACTTTTTATTGCTTTAAATGGTACTTTTCGATTTTTTAATATTAACCAGTCTATAACTATGAGACTGGCCTCAAGCAGTCAGAGAAAAGTAAATAGTCATTGTTTTAAATGGTACGTTTTGATTGATTAATGTGAGACAGAACTCTCCAACAAAAAAAAAAAAAAAAAAAAAAAATAAGGTACTTCGCTAGCGAGATTCGCTACTTCTCAATGTTAGTTTGTTATATTTCTACTTATTAAATAAAATAGCCTAAGGCCCGCTATTACAACTTTCGATAGTAAAACCGGTTTTTGGCTAAAACTTTGGAACCAAATTTGCCTGAATAGGACACACTGTACGATATTTAACTTATTGATATTTTTAATTTAATGTCCAGCCAAAAGCTTGATACTTGACTTATAAAAACTTTGCTTTGACTATCGGTAACTTGCAATATGGCCCTAAATGAAACAAGCAATTCTTTGGTCTTAAACCTTAAAATCTCACCAACAAACATTCATTGACCAACAATTATTTTTTTAGTGTAGCAAATGCAGGAAAAAATTAAAAAAAAATTATTTGATATTATCGCCATAATATTGATGATGTCTTTTTTTTGCAAAAACAAAAAAAAAATTGCTTTTCGTTGTTGTTGTTGTTATTGTTAATGTTAAGATTATTCTTGGTTTGTGCTGTGCGTTTGTTCTATGTTGGCAAGAAAGACCCAAAAGGTCTAGTGTCTGAAATTGCCAATAAACCTTATTTGAAAATCGTGAGCGCAAGATAGTATTTTTTTTTCTGCTAAATTCTTCTTCTGTTATATTTTATTTATGCACATACAAACATACTACAGTTGAATACTGATAAGTAGGCTTTGGGTGTTTGAAAAAATTAAGTAAATTTCCAAAAGTAAGAAAAAAAGTCTGTTTTAAAAGCTTTAGCAAAAAAACAATTATGGCTTGCACGACAACATCTGATGGGGGTGCCAGGTCGCAGGAAAACTAGCAGTCCCATTACGGACTGTCTTGGAGCTCTATTAACTTCAGCCCTCCCTAAGGGGCTGGACACATAATCGAAACTTTACTAGCTGGAAACAAAAGCATTAAGCCATTCCAGCTTCGGAGGAAAACAAATGAAATGCTTGGCTTAATATGATCAGCAATTCACATTTTCACGGGATTCATGACAAGACATTGCAGAGCGTTGAGGATCTCAGTAGGCTCTGCAGATTTTTGTGTCATTGTTTACTGGTCTAATACGGACTCGTTTTCGCTACTTAGGGAATCATTACCTACAACCGTCGGTCATGGCGGATAAATCAATCAAGAAAGTCTTTGAATTCTTAATGAATACTAGACTCAGGGAAAATTTGTAATTTGAAGGTATTGTCACAATAAGTTTATTTTAGACGCAGTGACCAGAGCACTTGTTCCCGCCACTCATTCTAGTGTGTTTGACATTGTACTCCTCCTAAGCGGCTGGGATGCTTTAATAGAATTTTTTTATATGCCTTTGGGTTACACCCGGGAAGGCTTACTACCTGCTTCTACCCCGTCTTGCACGGTTATTTACTTTATGAGTACGATTTCTTAGATTAAGAAGATCGAATATACAAAAATTTAAAGGCAAAACCACGTTTGACGGGTCAGCTAGTAAACTTTATAAAGATCAAATAATTTAATTAAACATTTTTTTAATAAATAATTAAAATTAATGCTGTATTTGCTTTTTTTAATTATATTTTTGTTTTGATCCTTTATTCGTTTAGTGGTCTTGAAAGTCATTTCTTCAAAGTTTGTCTGTAAAACTGAATTCGACTGTAAAGGTTTTTTCCTTTTTTTCATCTTACCATTTGTAGCTGTTGCTATTTATAGTCGAAACTTGTTGTTTGTGTCTTTCATTTTAGCATGTCCCAATACTCGTACGTACTTACTTGTAAATATAATTCTTTCTGTCTACATGCTCTGTCCATATACTCTCGTATACACTCGTACCATTTAAAGTACATTATAATTTCTTTGGTATTGAAAATTCATTTAATGGAATTTTTTTTTTATTTTTTTAAATAAATACTTTTTCTATAAAGTAAAAGAATGATGGTACCACCACAGCCATACGAATTAAGTTTGTTGAAGTTTGCTTTGGTTTGGTTTGGCTTTAGCTGGAAGGTGTTTGTTTGACTATAAAAAAAGAAAGAGATAGAGAGAGAGAGAGAGAGAGAGAGAGAGAGAGAGAAAAAAAAGAAATAAGACCAGCTCAAGTTGTTGTTAAAAACAATACAAAAAAAAATCTTTTGGCTTCTGGGAAGATGTTTTGATATTGATCATAACTTTTTTTTACTTCTTGTTTAATTTTTTTTTTGTTTTTAATGGAAAATAATGAGAATTGTTAACCATTCAATGGTTATTAATAGAAAAGAATGTGGTTGCATAAAAACATGGCAGCATGTTCTTCTTCTCCTGCTTCTTTTTTTGTTGCTAAAGTTTCCTATTTTTATTTCAAGTAATTTCCTAGGAGTGCTAAAGACAATTACTTTACACGCATGCGATAATTTTGTGTTATTTTTTATCTAAAGCTCATGTAATTGAAAAATTACACAAAAAAAAAAATAAATAACAATTCTAAACTTGGACTCTTTAGCCAAGAGTCAGAAATGAGAAGAAATAAAAATAAAAAAAAAAGAGGAAAAAGTTAAGTGTAGGGAGTAAATTAAACTGAGGCTTAAGAATATAAATCACTTTTACTTAATAATAGTGTAATTACTTAGATTTTTATCATTTCTGTTGTTGTTGTAGTTGTTGTGATATTCAAACATTTATAGAATCAAGCGCTTAAAGTACATGACAGGCCTGCAGTGTGGCTTGAGAAACTGTAAAATCAAGACTTCACAGTTTATAACACTGGAAAGCTATTGCCAAGCTAAGCTTAAGTTTATGAAGTCTTGGCTGTTCAATGTGACAAGAAAAGGCTTAGGTTGTAAGCTGGAAGCGAAACCACAACCACGCACTACTGTAGTTTTGTGGGTAGTGCACTAGCCCTTCAATTGAATGCTCACAGAAAACAACTTCGGTTGTGAGAACTAAATTTGTTTCTAATAAAAAAATTCAGTTGTTACCGTCGTAACATTAAAAAATCGATTTTACAACTCAAAATATATTTAAGAGAACTAAATTTTAGTCTATACTATGGAGTTTTGGTTACTACAACTGAAAAAATTCACAACTGAAGCCGAAGTTGTTTTCTGTGCGCATTTAATTGAGGGGTTAGTACATTACCCACAAAACTACAGTGGGCGTGTATTAACAAAGCTGCCAGCAAAACACGCCATGGCATATGGCAACATTTGTTTCGCACAAAATAGTGTCTTTTGCTTTGTGAACGCCTAACCGAATCACTCAATTAAATAGCTCATACGCTCCTTTTATTAAAACTTTGAAAAGTATTTGATTGAAAAGTGCTGCATATACACGGTTTTCGGCCAGAGTATCTGAAAACTGTTTACAAAGTATTTTTTATTATAAATTGGCTCTAATCTCTGAGATATACCTTCATATCCTAAATCCCAGAGGTAGCATGAAATATATGCGTTTTACAAAAACACCGTTTCTGTTATGTGATTATAAAGACAATACGAAATTCTGCAAGAAAATTTGCTTTAAATCGTACCTTTATAATTTTTAATTTCGCTCACTAGTTTCCATGATATTTTAGGACGTTGTGCCGAAAAACAGTTTTTTTTTTTTGAAATTTTGAAATAATTAATTGAAAAAAAAAAAAATATTTAAAATAAAGCAAGATAAAAATCCATCAGGTTTTTTTCCACAAACTTATAGCCTCCTAAAGTGGACACAAAATGAGCCATATTTTATAGAAATCTTTGGGAAACTTTTCATTTTATTTCCAATTAAGTGATGTTACTTCATTAGAAAAAATTTGCCATATTCCTGCAGCTGCCACAGCAATACTAACTAGTGCATTGTTTCTCTGTGTGAATGACCTGGGTCACTCTGAACTTATCAAATTGACCGAATCACTCAGTTAAAGAGAATGATCAGTTCCTTTTTTAAATTCTTTGTCGGTCTTACGTTCGTTGGTTCCTATGGTTTGAAAATGTTTTGTGGTTTCATTATCTTTTAGAAATTTTTCATAAATAATTTATTTTTTTAGTTATAAAAATCGTATCAAAATCTTTATTTATTTTGCTTTTATATTCTTTTTTATCGTTCTTATCGTTCGGTGTTTTATACACTTTCTTCATTTGTTTCAACTGGAAAATTTAACACAGCACTAATTGAAAGAAAATGACCGAAAGCATCACTTTCAAAAATTGAACGTAAAAGATCGCTCATTTGGTTAAGTCTACTGTGTGATAAATTCATTTTATTTGCTATAACCGCAAAAGTTGTACACTGATCTTAATAAAATATAATTAATTCATTTTGTTTAAAACTTATAAGGCTAAATGCTTGATTAACAAAATCAGCGACTTTTATGTTTTTTTATTTTAAGTAAATTTTTACATCATGGCATTTAAATATGAATACTTCCAATAATTTTTTCCCCGGAAAAATTTTAGTTTTTGGGAGAAAATTCCCTAAAAAGGGAAAGGGGAAAGTAAAAAAAACTCCCTGGGAATTTTTATTCTTAATTGGGCTGAGTATATTGTTATAACTTTTACAAAATTTCTGAAACTACTAAAACGATTTGAATACAGTTTTTTGTTGCTGAATTTCGAATTTTCTTTTTTGACACATAGAAGCAAGCGCTTAAAAGTAATGCCAATATATGTTGTGTCACCTCTTGCAGAATTGCAGATTTGAATTCAGCACTCCAACATTTTTCCGTTTTACTGGTCCAAAAGTTAACTTGTGTTTTTGCTTTAAAACTTTCTGTTTTAATTAATTTAAAATTCTTTGTAAATTTGAAAAAAAAATTTTTTACTTCACATGTGAAAAACATCTTCGTTTCTAAATTATAAAATGTGAAACACATAAGTGAGCGCTAGTTTCGGGTTCTAATTTGTTGTATTTCTGGGTTATATTTAAAAAAATGCATTTTGAATGTTGTGTTTTCTTTTTGGTTTTTAATGAACATGAACTGTTAGTACTAACTGACAGCATTGAAATTAAAATAAAAAAAAAGAACTATTTATGACCCAAGAAGACAAGAAAAAAGTTTCTAACCAAGTTGGGAAATTAAAGCAATAAAATATGTTAATCTTTCTTAAAAAAAATTACTCATTTCTAATAAAAACAACAAATGAATTATGGCTACCATATTTTCTTCTTAACAGCCAGCTGTAGGCTTAAAAAAATTCCATTGATTCTGTACACGGAAAGAATTTTGTGAGTACGATCTCGGCAGCATAACACAAGATAACAAAATGAATTTTTTTTGATAGTAAACTGCAATTGCTAAAAATAATAATTTTTTAAATGCTACTAGAGTTCTCAAGACTTAATATAATTTACAATTACTGGAGAGCCAGCAATATGCATAAGAATAGGGCTTAAAATAACTTTTAAATTGTGCTTTATCAAACTATTCTTGTAGATGAGAAGATAATAAAAAGTTTTCTCAAAAAATCATATTTTTTCAAGTGAATTAAAAAAAAATTTTTTTCTAAAAATCTCATTAAAAATTCAAAATGTAGAAAATCTTAAATTTTTGCTATCAATGTTTATACCTGCATGTGATACAAAGAAAACGAGCCACGTTTCATTAATAAAATCCGTTTATAAGTTTTGAGTTTATTTACAATTAAGTGATCATCCCTTTTTTATAAAAGAAACAAAATTTTTTTGCTAAATTTTTTATATTTTAAAATAAATTCAGTGATGCCAGAAATTACAAACGCAACCACAAACTTATACATACAATTCTTACATACAGTGAGGGGTATACAAATAAAAAAATTTATCGATTTCTTTCCCAAGTCTTTACCCCAAGCCTTATTGAAGTTTGTGTCTTTTACTTCTGTATGAAATTAAAGTTTGAGTTTTAAGTCTTGTGTCTTGTAAGCAAAACTAAAGTTTGTGTCTTAAGTCTTTTCATAGCTATATAGCTTCCATTGTGTTTGAAGTCTTATACTTCTTTACGAAACTGAAATTTTTATCTTAAGTCTTATATCACCTATGAAAATTAAAGTTCCTGTTTTCAGTTTTTTACTGCTAAGCACAACTAAAGTTCGTGTCTTAAGCTACGAAAACTTAAGTTTGTGTTTCAAGTCTTATACTTTTTTGTAAAATTAAAGTCTTGTCCCAACTACGAAAATTAAAGTTCGTGTTTGCAGTTTTTCACTTCTCAGCAAAACTAAAGTTTATGTCTTAAGTCTTTGATAGCTACAAATTTTAAGTTTATGTTTCAAGTCTTATAACTCTTTGTAAAATTCAAGTTTGTATCTTAAGTCTTGTGGAAACTACGAAAATTGAAGTTCGTGTTGATAGTTTTTTTACTTCTCAGTAAAACTAAAGTTTGTGCCTTAAGTCTTTGAAAGCAATGAAAATGAAAGTTAATGTTTCAAGTCTTTTACTTCTGTGTAAAATTAAAGTTTGTGTTTTAAGTCCTAGTTTATTCTTCTAAGCAGAACTAAAGTTTGTCTTTTAAGTCCTTGATAGCTACGAAAATAGAAATTCGTATTCTCAGCTTGTTTTTTATTTCTAAACAAAACTAAAATTTGCATCTTAAATTTTTCGATCGCTACGAAATTGAAAGTTTGTGTTGCAAGTCTTTTACTTCTGTATGAAATTGAAGTTTGAGTTGCAAGTCTTGTGTCATCTATGAAAATGGAAGTTCGTGTTGCCAGTTTTCTTACTTCTGAATAAAATTAAAGTTTCCTCGATATGAAAGTTTGATCGATATGAAAATGAAAGTTCGTGTTTCAAGTCTCTTTTACTTATTTGTGAAATTGAAGATTGTGTCTTAAATCTTTGATAGATACGAAAATCGAAGCTCGTATTTGAAGTTTCTGTCCGCAGTTTTTCCTAATAATTAAATCAACGAAATAATTCATTTAACTAATAAGCCAACTGATTTATTCCAAATATTTCATTAATTTTTATAATTTAAGAAATATTTCATTCAATCAATGAAATTATTAAATTTCATTGTGTTATAAACTCAGTAATTCTACCAGTGTAACTATTAAATGGTTGATAAAAATTTCTATTTTTAATTTTGAATATATTAAAAAGAAAAAAAAAACCTGAAATTTTCATAGAGTAAAATTGATTTTTGTTACAATTTTATATGAATTTTATTCACATTTAAAAATCGAATAGGCCTACAGCTACATTTTCTTAGTAATTTAAATGATTTATAAGTTAAATTAAAGAAATACAAGTAAAACTTTCACCCATTAAGTTAAAAAAAAAAAAAAAGAATCCAAATGAACTTAAAAAAAAGAAAGAAAAAAAATTATTATAATTCAGTTGATTATGGTTCTGGTTCTTGTTTTAGTTATCTTGTAATTCAATACCAAATGCACACACAAATTTAAATAATGATGATCAAATATATTTACAAAAAAAAAAAAACAGACAAAAAAAAAAAAAGGAAAAGAAAAAGGTTTTGAATTAATTTAAAATGTCACTTCAAATTCTAAACGAGACGTGGAAAGTTACCAAAAAAAAAAAAACAAATTTTAAGATTAAATTTTGTTTTGTCTATGGTCACCCGAGTGTTATCAAGTACCAGTTTAGTCAAAACTACTCTATTTATTTGTTGTTTTTGTTTTTATTACGACAGGCAGAGAGATAAGCCTGTTAGTAATTACAAGCAGGTAAGTATTCACTGCATTGAATGAATTTTGTGTTTGTCCTTTAAGCATTTCCTTTGTTAATGTTATTAGGCAAGAATTAGAAATACACGATAAATTCCCAAAACCATAATTGTGATTTAAATTGTTTTAGAATTTTCAAGTAATCTGTTTTAGCAGGTTTTCCAAACAAAAATTTTCTCTTTCATAGCAAAATATTAAACAAAAGAATTTAATATGATTCACAGCAACAGCAGTAAAATCCGGGTAATTACCTTCTTTAAATGCTTAAGAACGTAGACAATGAGCAGGACCTGGTCTCCCTTTAAATAATAGAAAATTATGACGATTAAGATTTTGTCCTTAGAAATGCACTTAAAAATAAATTTTAAATTAAAATAAAATTATAGAGATAACACTTATTGAGTATGTTCTCATTTTGTGTTACCATTTTAGCGGATAGTTTTGAAAGTGCTATAAGTTTTAAAATTTTTTTTTTAGAAAATTATCATTGACATTTTTTTTTTTAACAAAAAAATAATTCCTTTAATAAATAAATAAAATAATTAATTGCAAATATTGAATTCATTTTTCAAGACTAGCAGCTCAATTGTCACAGTGTTGAATTTTAAAAAAGCTCTGAATGCAAGAAATAAACTGGGGTTTCTTTTAAAGCACTAACAATTGCACAAGCATAAATTTAAAAGCTTTGTTTTTTCCAACTGTTTTATTTATTTGTAACTAGAATTACAATATTTCAAGCCCACATATTTGAAGCAAATTATCGACTCCATATTAAACACAGCCCATCAAATCCACCAAAAGTTTTTTGTGACGGAACAATTAAAAAATCCATAAACTTATTTTTCTTATTACGTTTTTTAGTCTGGTCAACTTATATACAAATTTAAGTATCCAGATAAAAATGCACCAAAACTAAGCACGCATTCATGCGAAATAATAAAATTTTAAAAGTAGTGCTAAAAGCACTAAATCGGCAGCACTGAATTTTTGAGTAATGAATTAAACACATAGAACCCAGCACGCCACAGGCTACAAGCTTTTATATGAAGACGATTATTTTACACAGGAGCTGCATACATGGCTACACGACTACCGTTGCTGCTATAATAAATAAAATTTAATGTAAAAATTAGTAGCCTAATTTAAAAATTTTTAAAAATAGTTTTCAACATATTAAGTTATTTGAAATAATAAAGCTTAACAAAATTTAATCTTTATTTGTGTTTAACTTCAAATTATGTTGGTTTTGCAAAATGTATTATTTTCCATGATATTCTCATGGAAAATTTTAAAAATCTACTGAAGATTCAGAGCAGCGTCTGATGAAACAGCTGTATAAATATGCTTTCCTTCTTAGTACTTATTGTACTAAGTAAACAATTTATTAACATTTTCCTTGAGAATATCATGGAAAATAATGCATTTTGCACACCAACATAATTTAAAATTAAACACAAATAAAGATTAAATTTTGTTCAAAATAGTTTTCATTTAAATGAATTCTAAATGAAGTCTATCAGACTAAACTTTAAAATCTAAAATTATTAAAATAAAATTTAATTAAAAAAATAAAAAAAATAAACTAATTAAATCATAAAACGTATTTATTTTTATTTCAATTGTTTAGCACAAACATTTTTGACTCACGTGTTTCAGTTCGTTTGTTTTTTCTTCAAGTAACTTTTTTTTAAAATTCTGTTTACGTAATAAACTTATTTAAGCCGCATGTAAACGCTCGTAAAAATTTCAAGTTGTTGCTGTTGCTTAATACACACTTAGCGAAGTTTAAAGTTGTTTTTTTTTTTATATTTTATTTCAAACTAAAGCCAACTCGCTTTGAAATTTGCTAATTTTTTTACTAATTTGTATGTTTAAAGCTAAAATTTCAACATTAGGGCGTTCAAAGATTGATAGTAGAATTTTATGAGGCATATTTTTGTTGAAAATTTTAACCTTTTAACTCTTCAATTTATGGCCTTTTTGTGCTTTTTAAATTAGGGGTCAAAAAAGTCCCACTAATTGAGGAGTTAGAGGGTTAAAAGGTTCCACAAAAATATTTCTCTTAGTGGTTTACATAAGATTTAATGAACATTGAATGTACCTAAAATGCAGGATTCACAATTAAAATTTAAAAAAAAAGGAAAGAACTTTGAGTCCCATTTTGAGATAGCACCTATACACGCGTATGTTATTTTTATCTTTTCTACCATTATGAGTTGTCACAACCTTTTTATTTTTTTGTATTGTGCAATTAATACTCAAAATTAAAATTTTTTAAAATTTGTCGCATAAAGAGGTCAGTTGGAAAATCGTTATTTTTTACTGGCCACGCCAGACCGTCTAAGACATCTAATCTAAAACCATATTTTAAGCAGATTTCTCTGAATTTTTATATATGGTTCACGGTCTCCTTAAGCTACGGTCGAAATAAGTTACCATAGCAAGTGAAAAGTGAAAATTTTTTAGGACAAATAAAGGGATTTTTTTACTTAACTTTAAAATTAAAATGCAATTTTTGTCTAAGAATACTTTGTCACACACTTAGCTTAGTCGTGGTGTAATTTAGAGCCGGTTAAGTGTCTTACTAACTCCTAACTTTAACTATCGGCATTTGCTAATAATAGGCCTAAAACTAAAAGTAGTTATAGAGTTAAGGACAGTTTATCCAACATATAACTTATCCGTATTATTTAATAAAAAGTCTCTCCAAAACTTGGTTTTTTTGACTACTAAATCTTAACGTTAACTGTGGCTTTAAATATTACAAGTTACCAATAGTTAAAGTTAAAATTTTATAAGCCGAATATCAAGCTTTTGGTTGGAAATTAAATATCGGATTTTGTGTCCTTAACTACTTAGCCAAATTTGGTTCCAAAAATTTAGCAAAAAAAAAACCGTTTATTTACCCCACAAAATCCTAATTTTAGTTGTAAATTTAAAAAAGTTTTTTTTTTTATAAGAACCCAATTTTTTTTTATTTATATTACACGTTAGCAAATTCAAGCAATTCAGAATCGGTGTCGTAATAGAATTTTCACACAAACTTATTTAAAGCATATGGTCGACATTGTCACTCATAAAGAGGCATTTCTACTCATGGAGATTATGTCTCCAGTTTGTAAGCACACTAAAACCAATACTAAACAATAAAAAAAAAATCCTATTTTTGCCCACTGATTGTGGTAGAGGGCATAAAAAACTTATTTGTGTAGAGGCGTTTTGAAAGTTTTGTTCTGGCCTTTGTCAAATTGCAGGTTAGTGCTTAATTTCAGTCAAAATTGACATTGCTCCCATCAAAAGAAATAGTTATTCCACCACTTTTTCATCAGCTTGAATAAAATCAATAATGAAGAACACGATATGAACTGTTATATATGAAAGTGGTATAAGTCCACTGATAAAGATAAGGACTCAATCTAATGCTGACTCTTTTTTTTTAAGTCGACTTATGCTACTTTAAAAATTGTTGGAAAAATTAGGGTAAAAAAAATACACTGTCTATAATTTTTGTAACAGATTTTTTTTATTTTAAAGTTTTCATGGTGAAGCTACTCAGGTGCATTTTTCATTCTCGGTTTATAAAATGTTCAGCAAACTTATGTAAAACAGTATGAGGAATATTGTTGTGCAACATTTTTCTTTAACTGTTATTTAAAAAAAGTTTTAAAAATACCCCTAAATTAAAGAATACAAAAACATTTCTAGTGGAATTTTTACACTTTGAACACAATAAAGTGGAAAATTTAACTTTACTAGCAGAAGTGAGTCAAAACTAAAAAGGTATTTAAGAATTAATGCATTTTTATTTAGAGTTCAAACACTGGAAAAATTTCAAAATGAAGTTGTTTTTGTGGTGCTTAAGGTTTCATAGTCAATTTGAATTAATATGGTAAATAGTAAGCTCTACAATCTTGTAGTTCTTGAGATTTACCGTTTTATTATGACATATAACTCAAGAACGGCAATAAAATAACGCTTAATTTTTTTTAAATAAGTTTTTTACTATTCCTGTTGTTTCGCTGATAACAAGAACATTTTTTCAAAAAAACTGTTTTTTTCCATAAAAGTTCAAAATAATTTTTCTTAAAAAACTCATTAAAAATTTAAAACAAACAAAACTTTTAATGTGGTTCTTAATGTTGATACTTTCACATGATACAAATAAAATGAGTCATTAGAATCCGTTTGTATTTAAGTTTTGATTTCAACGACTACACAGACAGAAACATGAACAGCGCTTAATCTACTAAGATATTTATACGAGTAAGAATCCAGAATATATATAGTTTTTTCAAAGGTATTGGAGACATTACAAACAGATTCACAAATTCATAAAAAGTAATAACCCATCGATTTTTACCACAAGCATTTACCCAAGTGCAATTCATATCTGGAGCTTTTTTTTTAATTTTGAGCAAAACCGACGTTTGTGTCTGAAGTCTTTTGATTTTCAGCGAAATTGGAAGTTCATGTGCCAAGTCTTTGACTTTTGAGTAAAACTAAAGTTAGTGTCTTAAGTTTCTTGATTGCTGCTAAACTGAAAGTTCGTGTTCCAAGTCTTTGCCTTCTGAGCAAAACTGAAGCTTGTATCCTAAGTCTTTTTTTGATTTTCAGGGAAATTGGAAGTTCGTGTTCTAAATATTTTATTCTGAATAAAATTTTTTTTGTTTTAATTTTTTGTTAATAATTTATACAATACTGACGTTTGTTGAAGAATAAGAATAACAATATAATATTACAGAAAAACAATTTTTTCTATGTAAGATTTAGAATTTTTGAAACTTTGAAAAATTATTTAAAATACAGAAAACCCAAAAAAATCTACCATTTCTTTTTCTGCAAGACTATAGCCTTGTAAGATTCAAATGCCTTATTAAAATTTTATTTAATTTCTTTTTAATTAAAAAAAAATTTTTTTTGGCATTGGAGTTCAGATTCTACCACTTAATTGTGAATATTTATTTTATTTATTAATTCTCTTAAATTATAATTTAAATTATAAGGTAAGAGGAAAAAAAGGGGAAAAGCAATGACATTTTAGGCCTTCAGCTCAAATAATTTAGAACTTATGAAATGATTTCAATTAAAGCTTAAGGTCGCAATATAAATTTCCTTTTATTTATCGATATTTTGCTCTAACTTGCGTAGGTTTTTCAGGATATAATTATAAAAAAAAAATAATTATTTATATGTCCTAATGAAGCCACGCAAGTTGTAGCGAAATATTGATATAAAATATAAAAATATATAAAACGACCTCAAGCTTAATAAGCTAGCTGTTTTAATTAAAAAGAAAAACTTAAAATAAATTAACAAATAAATGATTTTAATGATATGTGACTTATTTTATTTGTATCATATCAAAATTTAAAATTTTGTTTACTTTTGATATTGTTAGAAAACAAAATTCTAAAATTTTCTTGAAAAAAAAAAAAAAAAAAAATATGTTTTATTAAAACACAATTTAAAAGTTATTTTATTCCCGATGCTTATGTATTTTTGTTCATTTAATCGAATATGTGGTTCCTGAGTTTTTCTTTTTTTTTCTATAATTAATAAAATGCGATAGCTACTCGTATTTAAAAAAAAAGTAGGTTTACAATTTTTCATTAGACTCATGCAATATTTCATTAATGAAATGTCATATACGTTCATTTAATAAAACCATTCCTTGAAACAATGAAATGCTTTCATTATACTAATGAAACGTAGTATAATGAGTGTCAGTGAAAAAATTGGATTTCAAAACTTTTCTTGAATGACAAACATTTAATAAACCATATTGAACATTAAAAAAAAAAAAAAAACTAAATTATAAATTATAGATTTTGAAGGTCGAAAGAAAAATTATCAAAAGAAAGCTTTAGAGATAGATGATGGCCAAATTCATAAAAAAGTGTTTTTAAACAAATTCCTTATAGTAAATTTGCTTAATAAACACTTTATTAAACAAAAATGTTTGTTGTGAATTTGATTTAAAAAAAACTATTAATAAAAAATTACAGAAGCTTTAGATATTTTACTTCTAGTACCAAAAAAAATTAACTTTCTTTTTTGTTAAAATATTTCTTAAATATTTTTGGTTTAAGTGTGGAAATTGTAGCGGAATATTGAACTATGGAAGCTATACTAAAATTTGAAAATATAGCTGTTCTGCAGTGCCATTTTAAAAATAATTATTTCATACTTAACGATATTTTATTATTTTTTAAAGCAAAAAAAAAAAAAAAGAAAAAAAGTATTTTCAAGTTAGCATGAGGTTCTTGCTCTCGCTAATAAAATTACTTTAAACAAATTGAGAATTATTGTACCTTTAAAGTTTTAAAAACACACTAAAATGCACTAGTTTTAAAAGGCTTTTAGTTTGATTGAATTAAAATTTTAAGAATTTTAAGTCAGTTGATTAATTAAAACATTTAAATTATTGTATTATTTTTTATATTTTAATATTTTTGACTATAATTTTTCTCGGTGCATAAACAATTAGATTTAATATTTATAATGTAGCAAAACAAAAACATTTTATCGTTTTTGTTTTCATTAAAAAGAGTTTCACGCACAAGTTCGCTAGTTTATCAGTTTTGATTCACTAAAAAGCCATCAATTGTTTAAGTTCATTTAATTATTTATAACGAACTAAAGCCGGGTTAAAATAATAAAATCAGAAATTGTAAATAAAAAACAATAAACAAAAAATGTATTTATAAATATTTTGTTTATTTTGTTGGAAGTATTTTATGTATTTTCGGCAACTTCCTGTTTATGAATCTGTTATTTTGCTAAAGTTATCTATGAAATTGTTAAGCTCGTGCTTTGAATTAAAATTTAAATTTTCAAAACTGAAATACATAAATTTTTTATTCTGAATTTATTTTAGATTAAAAAGAAATATGAAACTTGTCTTGAAAAATATAACAATAAAAGGAAATTACTACGGAAATTATTGAAAGCTTACAAAATAAAAAAAAAAACTCAACTTTTAAAGCAAAAAAAAAAAATTGAAATCAAAAAAATTCAATTTTCTTTTAAATCAAAATAAGTCAGACAAAATAAGCAGAGTCTGTGGCAACTAAAATCGCTCCATTAAGAATTGTTGTGGCAGTCACAGCTGCTAAAATTTAGTTCATGTGACTCAATCTGGAATGTTTAAATTGTGTTAATTTTCTGAACAAACAAACCAGTAATTTGCTCTATTTAAAACGAAATCAATAACATCATCAGCAAAACATTAAACCAAGAAAGTTTATTTGTTTTTTTTTTTCTTATTTATTCACTTATTAAAATAATTATTCTTAAGTAATGTAAAAGTCGTCCACATTTAAAGAATTTTAATTAGTTTAAAAAGAAATTCATAAAAATGTTTTTTTTGCAGAATTATTTTATTTATTATTTCATAGTAAAAGATTTAAACTCCATAACACACAATTTATTTATTTTGACACACACACAAGGTCAAACTTAAAATTTTTCTAATAGAAAAAGTCTTGGGTATTCACTACAAACACATGTGTAATATTTTATAAAAAAAAAGTACTTGTAAGGAATTTCAAGCATGGATGTGCAGCTCTTTCGTAATTACCTTTTTCTTGACGGAGGAAAATGTTTGTGCGTTAAATATTTTTTTAATACTCGTTATGTGAGAAACATTTCAAAGAAAAGAAAATTTGTCCGAATAAAAATTTTGTTCGAACAATATTTTGTTCAGAACAAATGGGTAAATTCAGTCTTCTGTTAATTTACAAAAAGAGAGGTTAAATTATATAAAAATTTTTTTTTGTCAGCACAAAAGTTTTGTTCGGAACAAACATTGCATATTTTAAAGCTGAAATTGCTCCTTTATTTCTAATAAAAATAGAGTTCTAGAAAAAGAGGGTGCATTCAGCTTTCTCTTGTCATCAAACTACATGCAAGACAATTTTGTGAAGACAAAATTTTTGTTTTCAAAATAAGTGGGCATACATTCATTCACATAAAAAAAATTGTGTACAGACAAACATTTTGTTCTGAAAAAATTAATGAATTTATTAATTTTTTTTAAGAAGAGCTCACTCACTCTACATAGAAAAAATTGTTTCATAACAAGCGGGCAAATTCAGCCTTCTTTCTTCATAAAGAAAGATCTCGAAATAGTATATTCATATGAAAAATTGTGTTCCGACAAAAATTTTGTTTGCCACAAACGGGTGAATTTTTTTTAAGAAAAAACTCAAACTACTTATGAAAAAATTTTGTGCGGACAAAAATTTTGTTCAGAACAAATGAATGAATTAATTATACTGTTTTAAAGCACAAACTAAAATTATTTAAAAAAAATTTGTCCGAACAAAAATTTTGTTTCAGAACAAGAGGGTGGGTGAATGCATTCTTAATACTTAGTACTGGGGAGAACCGCCGTAGGTTTCTGAGTGGTATCATATCCTATTAATCTGTTGCATGTGGGTTAAATTCTTGCCGAGATCCTGAATCTCAAGCATTTTTTTTCTTCTTCATTTTCTGCATACGCTAACGAATTTTAATGAAAGAATCCGGTTTTTGATTTAGTACATAAGTCAACAATTCAATTTGTCTCATTTAAGCTTCTGAAAATTTAAGACTGATAAAGGAGAAACCTTTGCTTACTTTGACCTTCAACTAAACAAGTGCTTGAGCAATTTTTATTTTGATACATTTATCATGCAAAAGAGTGTGATATCCCTTTGTTGCAAGTGTGTTCATTGAACCAGTGTATGCAACGATTCCTTGGACTCTAAAGACGAATTATTTTTATGAATGGAAAAATTCATGCCTTCACTCACACAACACAATCTTAAAGTTATGACTGTTTTTCCTTTGTTGAAGTGCTATCTGTGAATAGGACTGTTTGTTAATTTAAATTTTGTAATTTTTTTCTGCTTAAATTTCCAATTAATAAACACAACAAAGTACTGCTCGTTTATTTGCACATTCCAATTTTTGGCTTTGTCTGCTGGATAGACATTTTATGGCGGGAGACATTTTATTTAATTTTTATTACAAAATTATTTTAAAGAATTTTGGAATTTTTCAAAATTTTTCGTTTATCATGCTTCTTTATCTGCTTTGTTGTTGTTATAAAAACTTCCGCAAGCCATCAATTGAAAATAAAAAGAAAAAAATGTTTTTTCTTTCTTAATGGAAATGACAGTCAGTAAAGAAAGTTCATTCATTATTCACCATTTTTGTGATTTTTATTTTATTTTATTTTTTTTAATAAGCAAAGATTAAACTCGTATTCACAAATTTTTATGGTCACATGTGCACGAGTGAGTCCAATTATAAATGAGTATGTAAATCATACCAATTACCTTTACCCTCATCCACACAAGCACACACTCACACATATATACCCTTACACTGTGTAATGGATATGCTGACTAGTCGTACGTATTGCACAAACTATAAATCTTGATTTTTTTTATTTATATATTTGCGAGGTCATTTTAAGAATTTCATTTAATTTTCTTTAATTAAACTGAAAGTTTGTGTAATTTTGACATGAAATAAATTAATATTCTCAAGGAAATAAATAAAAAGCTCAGTCGTAAGAGCTTTGTTGCCGGTACAATTCCCCAAAGTGACCAGTTAGAACTTCAGCAAATCATTTCTTTTCGATTTTGCTTGACATATTCAATAATTAGGACCATGCCTATTGACCATATGTCCTATGTTAGCTTTACAAGGTGCTGACGATTCAAACATACTTTTTTTCATAACACATTTTCATTCTACTACGATACGACGTTAATTAGCAACATTGCAGCTGCTATGCTTCTGAAAAATCCGAAAGAAACTCTGGAGAGGCCACTGAATAAAGCTGTATGTAGTACAACCTAAATTGAATCGGCAAGCAGAGCGTATATTAAAGCGTCATTCCTAAATAAGAGCTCTACAGTAGTGCTAATCATTTTATTTAATAAAACCCACTAAAGTCAAACAAAAAACGATTCAAAAACGCTAAATTAAAAAGAGACTAGCTAACATGTCATTACTGGTAAAAAAAAAACAAGTGGTTTGCAGCCAACTTCACTACAAAACGAGCTGTCAAAATTGAATTTTCCAATTGCTCAGCATTGTATGGGCATGAGCATTTTTGACAGATAAAAAACGCTTGCCGCCCCAATTTAGGTATGACTAATACTTGGGCTAGTTTTGCTATTTTAAAATTCGCTTGGAAATACAATTATGATGAATGGCTAATCTGCCTCATCTGTATAAGTATCGGGTACAGAATACGTTACTCATGTTCTTTGAAAAATCTTTTAGCAATTAAAAACAATCCTTTGCTTCTAAAATTCTGAGATTAATTAAAAAGAAACTTTTGCTTACTGTACAGAGTGCTATATGGCTTAAATACATATTTGAGCCATTCTTATTTCTGTTAGAAAATTTAGTTAAAAGTGCGCTAAATGGCTTGCCTACACTATCGAAAAATGTCAAGAACTTAATTTTTAAACTCTATCTGTACAATTTTTGAGAAGTAAAAAGTTTTTAAATTGATTATTTGATGGATTTGAAAAAGTTCTATATTCCTTTTGGAAAAACACTATAGTTGTTCCACGACAACAATATTAATTTCAATAAGGATTTAAAAACTTTAAGAAAATATCGGTATTACACAAAACAAAACATATTTTTTATTAAAAATTATTTTTTTAATTTTATTCTAATCACTAAAGAATCAACTTTAAGTTAGCTTGAAAGTATTACTAACTAGAGGCCAATGCAAGTCCTTCTGCACTAGGCAATTTCTGTTGCTGCAATTTTTAGAGGGGAGACAGCAGATTTTCTTTTTAACTTCGAACCGAAATTTTTGACCAGTAAAATTTTTACTAACCACTAAATAGATAACTTTAAATCAGTTTAAAAAGTCATTGAAAATCGAATATTACCAATTTACACTAGGCATTTTTTTGCTGCAATTTTTAGTTTATAGGAAAGAACAGAGAAGAAGAATTTTTTTTTTAAATTTTATATTCAAAAAATTTTGTTTTTTACATTTAAAAATTTAAATCGAAATTTTACATAAAAAAATTTTTTTTTTAATTATTTTTCAAAATTTTTTTTTAAATAAAAGTGACTACTAGTCCCTAAATAAAAACTTTAAATCAGTTAAAAAAGTTATTGAGAATCTAGCATTAAGGAATACAGTGTAGGGCATTCCAGTGTGAGTTCAAGTTTACGCTGAGCAATTTTTATTGCAGTAGTTCTTCGTTTATAATAAAGTGAAGAAAGAAGAGTAGATAGTAGCTGCTTGCTCGCACTCTTCAATTTTCTTTTCTAGAGCCAAATTATGGCATTCAATAGCTAACAAAAACTCCAGTGTAATTTCGATAGATATTGTATGCCGGAAATTGTTTTCTGTTTAGTCCTTTAACAAATTGTCAAAAAATAAGATTAAAGTACTAGTACATAAATTAGTAATTGAGTGTGTAAATACGAGTACACTGCAAAAATAAATCATTATATTGCAACCAATGACAACGTTTTATCGAACAAATTAAAGCATTCCATTGATTCAATAAAATATTTCAATTATTCAAAGAAATATTTCATTTTTTGAATTTATTAATGAAATATTTCATTGAATAGATGATATTTTTAATGAAATATTTCATTGAATAAATAAATTTTTTTTTTAAACGAAATATTCCATTGAATAGAATATTTCGTTGAATAGATGATATTTTTAATGAAACATTTGATTGAATAAATTAATTGTTTTTAATGAAATATTTCATTGAATAAATTAATTTTTTTTTTAAATGAAATATTTCATTGAATAGATGACTTTTTTGAAATGAAATATTTCATTGAAAAGATGAATTTTTTTTAATGAAATATTTCATTGAATAGATGACTTTTCTTAAATGAAGTATTTCATTAAATAGATGAATTTTTTTAATGAAATATTTCATTGAATAGATGACTTTTTTAAATGAAATATTTCATTAAATAGATAAATTTTTTTAATGAAATATTTCATTGAATAATGACTCTTTTTTTTAAATGAAATATTTCATTGAATAGATGAATTTTTTTAATGAAATATTTCATTGAATTAATGAAGTATTTCCTTAGTCTAATGAAATGTGTCATAATAATTTTTTTTTATTAGATTAATGAAGAAAATTCTTTCAGTGTAATTGGAACCAGTACTAACTAACTTAAATTGCTTCAAAAGTTACCTAATGAGTCGATTTTAAAGGTTTTTGTGTTGTTGACAAGGAGTACTAATTAACCGGGTTTTACTGTATGTAATATTGCAAAAGGGCTTAAATGCATTTTATAGTTTAGCCTCGTACAAGCAAATAATATATTTTGGAAAAGTCGCGAAGTTTATTTGTAAAATGATTAAATATATTTATGGAAAGATTAAATAAGTAAATAATAAATAAACGTCACTAATATTGTTAGTGTTGTTGTTGCAGTTATTGTTGACTTTCGTAAGATTAGTATAAATAATTTCCTTGCTAGAATTCTAACTCAGTAAATGCATAAATAACGTAGTCAGTCAGCCTGTGTTTGTATGGACAAAACATTTTTTTATGCGAATATTGCGCTCGTAGCTTAATAATATAAATTTCAAAGAGTGTTGGTGTGACACTTGAATATTTGTCGAGTCAAGTCAAGTCAAGACAAGTCAACTACAAGTATAAACGATATGAAATGATAATGTGAGTTAATTTTTTTGTGTCATAAATTGAATGAATGAAGAATTGTTTTATTTGTGTCTGAAAATAGAAAAAAAAAAATAGAAAAATAAAGAGAGAGCGAGAGCGAGTGAGAGAAAAGTTGTTGACTTATCAAAAGATTACAATAATCGTTAGATATTAACGTCATTATCATTTTTCATTTTATCTTTTTTGTAAATAAAAACTATTTTTGCTTTCGAATCAAAATTTCGATTTCTTCTATTGCAGACTATTAAGAGAGAAAGAGAAAGAGAGCGAGCGAGTAAATTAAATTTGTCATAACCAATGACTAATTTATGTGAATTTTTTTTTCAATAATTTCTCTCTTTTATTTTTCATTATTGTTGCACTAAATTAGTAAGTCTACTGCAAGTACTTTGTTATAAAAAGAAAATTCTAATTAGCAAAATTTTCCATAAATAAAATTGCAAAAAAGAGGCGAAAAATGTTTGATAAGTTAAATGATTGGCGCGCAAACGTTTTTTATCTGTCAAAAATTCTAATGACCATAAAAAATATATGGGGCATCAGTGGAAACTCTGAAAACTTCAAAATTCAATTTTGACACCGCGTTTTATAGTGAAGTTGGCTGTAAAACAATTGTTTTTTATTTTTGACCAGTAATGACATCTAGCTAGTTGTTTTTTAATATAGCGTTTTCAACTCTGTTTTTGTTTATCTTTAGTGAGTTTTATTACAAAAGATGATTAATACTGCAGAAAATACGTAACGCCAACACTTTTATTTAGTTAAAGATGCCTCTCCAATTTAAGTAAGAGTGTAAATGAGAGAAATTGAAATTAAAATTAAGAACGGCAACAAATTATCTGGATCTTAAGCCCAGAATAGAGCTAATGGGTCACCTCAAGTTATACGATATTGTAAACTGGTTCGTTATTTAAATATACTGCAGCCAATTATTTCCTGTAAAGAGTTGGGTGGTATTTTAATTATGAATTAATGTTAAGGCCACCACACACTATCACGAGCTTGGCTAAAAATGGGTAAACCAATGTAGGAAACTTAATTTTTTTTTATTTTTCTACCCAAAAAACATCTATAAAATATAATGGTAAAACAATAATCAGTTTTTTAGTTTTTTATACCCCAAAGTTAAAGTTTCTCAGCACTATTAAAAATTAATAGAAAAATCTTAAATTTTACGTATAATTGTTGAAGTTGAAATCCAAAAACATCTTTGGTAAAGGCTGAAGAATTTCGAATTAAAGCCAACAGGATTATCCATTCAACGCAATAGAAATCAAGTCGATATCTTGGAAACTAAACAAGTTATGACCAAAAAAGTAATCAGTGCTACAACTGCCTCTTTGCGGGCACTTTTTAGTAGATCTGGTTACCTGTTTAGTCATAACTTGCTAAGTTTTCAAGATATCGACTTGATTTCTATTGCGTTGAATGGATAATCACATTGGCATTAATTAGATGGCAAAAGAAAACGAATCCTTGTTCCTAAAATTTTGAAATTTTGCATTTGATAATGCTTTATCAACCTGAATATGTGTGCCAAATATCAATTATTTACAATAACTATTTTTGTATATGGCCACTCCTAATATGAAATCACGACACTGTGCACCGTGAGTCCGATTTAATATACGCATATGATTAAAGTTTTAAAATGATTTATAATTAAAAAGAATACTCGTAGCTAAAACAATTTCATGCTTGACTTTTTCCTCTTTTAATTTTTTTATGATTTCAAACAGCATTAAAATTGAAATTTAAATACCAGAGGCGTTTTAATATGTAAATGACATTGAAGTTTTAGCAAACCGATAATTTTCAACACTAAAAGAAAATTAAGCTGTTATTTTTGAAAGTGGTATAAGTCTCCTTTTTTTGTTAAAAGTGAGTTAGCGGTAATTTTTTTTTTTTAAATGGACTTATACCACTTTTAAAAATAATAGCTTCATAAGTAAGCAGGAGGTGACCCGAAAAACCTGCACGTGTATCAGTGTTTTAAAAGTTTCCCTCTAGCCTCTTTGTCAATTTAGGGATTAAAGTTTCCCTTATTTTTCAAATTCATCATGAATCGCCTTAGCTAACCATTAGCATCTAGCTAATTTAACTACAAGTCAGCTTTTAAAAAGTAGATGAAGGTCATGGGCCTCCATAGTTTTAATAGGTCTAAGGTAAAATTTGTGATTTTTCAAAAAAACAATTGGGGTGATAAAAAATTTTATTGCAAAAAGAAAAAAATTAGGCCAGATTTTTCATGCAAGCATATATTTCCCGAGTTGTAGGCCTCTGAAATTTTTAATCTTAGTTTATAATATAAAAATTACAACTAAAGTAGAGTCGAGTTGTTAACCGTTTTCGCTTATAAAAGTTTTTTTGTGTAGCCTGACTTAAGCAGTTTATTCTTTCTGGAAGCTTATAACTTGCAAAATACGAAATTGACTTAGAAAATTTACTTAATGTTTTTTTCTTAGAATTCCGTCGGGTTATTTTTTTTTTGCCTGACTAAAGTATATTTAAGCTTTCAGTGTACCTATTGAGTTGTTTAAATACTTGTTCAGCACATTTGCTAATTTTGTTTATTGATTTATTAAATTTAAACCTCGTGTCCACATAAATAATTATTTTTAATTAATGAAATTTGAAAGATTTATTTTATTAAGGGTATTCAGTGTTTAAAGGCAATTTTTTTTAAATTATTTTTGCTTTAGTTTTGAAGCTTTCTAAATGAAACTTACCAAATGTAAAGGCAAATGATGTTGAAATTTTTCATGTAGCTAAAAAGCTAAGAAAATGTCATTTATACTGCAGCTACAGCATTTGTGAGCAAGCTGTGAATGCTACTACTGTCACAGAAGTTGCACTATCGTTTATTTAATTAAAAAAAAAAAAAAAAAAGTTGGTTTGTTTTGCTGTTTACGTATTTCAATTTGAAGAAAAGAAAAGAATTTTAAAATGCCAAAAAAAGATTTTGCATGATTAAGCATATTTGGCATGGCTAACTGACAAATTAATAAACCAACCAATTAAAATGATAAAATAAGTTTTGTGCAAGTAAATAAGCTGTTTTTAGGAAACGAACACTTCAATCGTCTGAAAAAAATTTGTATGAAAAATACTTAAAAATATTTTAAAAATTGAGTGATTGTTTGCTCGTTCTCTTGTAAAGAGCTTAGTCTGGGCCCAAACCGTTTCATTAGAACTTTTTTTTTTTAATTTTCAACATTTCGTTATTATTTATTCCATTTCGGGTGCAACGATTTGGTCTCTGGTAATAATTAGTCCAGACAAAATTAAAGAATTTCATAGTTCTCTATCTCTCGAGCAACTTATTTTCTTTTTTTTTATAATAAAATGTTTTAGCTTTTTTTGCAAAATAAAATTTTCCATCAACAAAGCACTGAGGCCAAGCTATTCTGTTGGCGTTTTGACAATGCTAAAGAAGCTTTGGGAGCCAGAAAAACAAGCATGAGCATAAGAAAATATAAAATTTAGAAATTCTTTTTCTTAAGTTACTGGGACGTCAGGCTGACGTATCTTTTATATGGATTTCTGCACACAGCGGCTTTATTGGTAATGAGTGGGTTAATGGATTCGTTAAATCTGGCTCTAACAGTACAGTAACAGTCACTGTACCCCATTCTTGATTACTACCAACGAAATTCAGATATCAGATGGTTCCGCTATGATAGTAAACACTTTGCTTAGCTGGTGAACAAGAATAGGAAGGATATTTCCAGACTGGTGGCTGTGAGAACTGGTCACTGGATGATCAGCAGGCTGGGACTGCCCTTTAACGAAAATTGGGCAGTTTTTCACCTTCTCTGCAAGTGCCCGGCTCTTATTGCTTAAAGACATAGATTTCTGAGTACACACTTAATGGACGAACTACCTGAGATATCGGGAGTAGGGTTAAGAGACCTTCTTAGATACTTTAATGTTACAGGGAAGATATAGGGTACTTTATTACTAAGTAGTCTTGGCTAGTAGTTGGTTCAAAACGAAGTCTTGCGATTCTATTGAAGCCTGTCAGGCCGCCAAGTAAATCAACCAAGATGTGTGGATTACATCTAATATCAAAAACAAATTTAGCCTGCCTCTTTCCTTCTATAACTTCATGCATAGAAATTACACTATGCAACACATGGAAAAAAATTCTTAAAATCAAAAAATTTATAATTTAAAAAAAATATATTTTTTCTCTAACTCGAAAAATATTAAATGATAAAATAATTATTTTCATTAATTAGTTCACTTAAAAATTTTAGTAAAATAGAACATTTTTTTAATTAAAATTTTTAATTGGTACAACATTTTTTTGTTCTGTATTTAGAAAATGTTGGCAGTTTTAAAGTTTGTGGCCGCAAAAAAAATTTAGATTGACATATCATTCTAACGTACAACATCATTTTCAATGTACTCTAGTGTTTCTACTATCATAAATTTGGTTGCTCACTTTTTCCCTAAACTCATTTTTATCTTAAAACGCAAATTGTTTTTTATTTTGCTGTTCACTCTACTTTTTTTAGGTATTTCCTCGACAAAAAATCAAACGTAATTTTTTATTTATTTATTTTTTTTTAATCATTTTATTTCACAGCAAATTTAGTTTCACTTATCACTCTTCTAATTACGCAAATTAAATGAAAAAAAGGCTATTGCGCTTAAAATTTTGCCATATCGACTACAATAATTAATTAATGATACAAATAATGAATCATATTCAAATGAAACAAATGAATTGCAGCTTATAAATTATTTATAAGTTAAAAAGAAAAAAAAAAAACTAAGTAGAAAAAGATACCCCTGTGCCCATACTATTGTTTTATAAAAAAAAAAATTAAAATAAAATAAAAACTTATAAAAACATTTTTATAGAGGCGCTAATGCATGCAAATTGGGCTTAATTATTACTCTAGAGAGACAACGAAAAAATAACATAAAACAAAATTAAATAAAAGTACAGACATCACAAAACAATTTAGAGTAAATACCAACAAAAATTCTTTAGAAAAATTTGAACTCTTCGATTCTTATTTAAATTGATTAAGTAAATACTGGAATTTGTTAAATATGGTAAAAGAAAGTTTTTGTTTACTCTGCAAAACATTAATAAATTAACAATATTAAAAAAAAAATTATAATATTAAAAATTTTCATAAAACAATTTCTATTAAAAAATTTTTTTTTTAATTTTTTTCAAAATTTTATTAAGAAATTTTTTTTTATTTAAAAAAAAATTCTTTTGTAAAATAAAATTATTAAATAATAATTTTTATTAAATTTTGCTTAAAATTTTTTTTCAAAATTTTAATAAAATTTTATTTTTAAAAATTTTAATTAAATTTTTTTTAGAAAAAATTATTAAAAAAAATTTTTATAAAACAATTTATATTAACAAATTTTTTATCATCTTTTTTTCAAAATTTTAATTATTAAAAAAATTTTATAAAAATTAATTTTTTATAATTTTTAATTTTTATTAAAAAATTTTTTTCTAAAAAAAATTATTAAAAAAAATTTGTATTAAAAAATTTCAATGAAAAATTTTGTTTAAAATTTTAAAAAAAATTCTTATGGAAAATGAATGAAAAGTTCATTAAAAAAATTTGTATAAAACAATTTGTATTAATAAAATTTTTTTAATTTTTTTTTTCAATATTTTAATTTTTAAAAAATTTTTATAAAAATTAATTTTTTATAATTTTTAATTCTTATTAAAAAAATTTTTTGTAAAAAGTTATTCAAAATTTTAATTAAGTTTTTTACATTTCTAGAAAAAGAATTTAAAAAAAAAAATTCATTTAAAAAATGTCATAAAATTACTCTTCAAAATTTTTTATTTATGCTTTTGTGAAAAAAAATTAAAAAAAAAATTTTATAAAATTTTTTAATTAAAAAAAAGTTCTATGTAAAAAAGAAATTATTAAAAAATAAAAAACTTAAAAAAAAAAAATTTTATGAAAAAAAATTTTAATAAAAAATTTTTATAAAATTTTTAGTTTTCAAAAAAATGTTCTTGATTGTACCAGCAAGCTGTCGTCGTGTATAAGCCCTATTAAGCACAAAGCTATTCTAGGGGAATGAACAATAACTGGTGGTAAAGGAGAACAATGAGGTTCTTAGAATTACTAGAGGGCTGAAAAAGGCATGTGGCAGGCAAAAAAACTCATTAGACTAATTCATTTAATGAAGTTGTTTCATTGAATCAGCAAAATGCTGTCATTGGTGGCACATTAACCCTTTTATCCAAAAAGAAAATTGAAGTAGACTTTTATGTAAAATTTAAGAAAAAATTAATTGAAATATTTTGCTAACGTTAATTTTTTTTTGGATAAAAGGGTAATAAATTATTCTTTTCAGTGTAAATTAAAGTGCATTTATAACCATGAATTATTGACAAGGATATGGAATATCACTAGAAATTTTTTGATTTAACAGTCACCAAAAAAAAAAAACTGAAATCGTGTTTTCTATTTTAAAAGTCATGGCCTCTCACCAATTACTTTTACAAATCAATTTATTGTGAAATAAAAAACAGCAAAAAATGTTTTTATAATTTTAATTACCCCACAAAAAGGTTATTGTAATTTTTTTTAAATATTCATTAATTTTTCTTATTGATTAGACTTGAACTGCTTTTAGAATTTTTTTTTTTAAATTATGGTTTTTATTTTTAATTTCGCAACCCAGGTTTGTGTTTAAAAACACGAAAACTACAGTTTTTTAGCTTAAAAAAATTTATAAAAAAACCACATTAAGTGCAAAATCATCTTCATTATCATTAAGGTGCCAACTTATACCATCATAAATCACTAAAAAAAAACACAAAAAAAAAGATCAGAACAGTAACTAAAGCTACGGTCACATTTAACAAATATTTGTCAAAATAAGCATAACCACTATGTCAATTACATATAAGGTTATATCCCCTTCGGTACTAAAATTTATTATATTATTTTAATTAATTTAATGTTAGACCATAAAAATATTTTCAAGAAAGTACACGCAAAGAAAAAATATGGTTGAGGCAACCATATTCTGGTAGAAACATAGTACGATTGGATTTATGGTTGCCATAAGCATAAAAGTGTTTTCTTTGCGTGTCGTGGTTACGCTTATTTTAACAAAAATATTAGAAGTGTTTAAGCGAATATTTTGTTTTGTGATGTAGGAAAAATATTAAATTTAACTCACCCCATCCCACCCCTGACTGACTGACGACTAACTGCAGTACAATAATAACCAAATAAAAGATTACAATTTCAGTCATTATTTGTCTCAATGGAGTTGTATTAATGGCCTGCTAAACGTCATCAATAATTACAAATGATTTTGCAATGCTAAACAACGATGATGATGATGTTGTTGATTTTTTAAATTAAATTCAAGAATTAAACATTAATCTCAATGTCTGTCCCTTTTACGAGTTTTTGTGGAAGACTGTTGCTCAAATAGAACAAGCAAAAGGTCATTCAGTCAAACCGTCATTTACTCACTTAGCCAGTTAGCCAGCCAAAACGCCAGCCATTTACTCAGGTTGTTTGTTATTTAAGTTTTGTGCCTTTACACTTTTAATTAAAGGCATAAATTAATTGTTTGTAATTACAATGTTTAATAACCTTCATTAATTGAATTTTATTATTAATAAAACATTTTTTTTGTTTTAATTGTTCTAGTGGCATTTGCATTTTATGGTCTTACAAATAAAATATAAAAAAAGTGCAACATTAATTAGAAACGACAACTAAAAATTTAGGCAGAGCATAATTTTGCATAATTTTTTTTATGAAGTTTATTTTAGGAGAGACAGCTACAGAGAGGGAAATAGAGAGAAAGGCAACAATAAATTTTAAGAACCAAGATAAAGCCTGTTTAAAATACTACAAATTAATGCTTTTAAACATTTTTTACACCTAAAATTTTCATTTAGATGGCACAAGAAGCCAAATAAGCTTTAAGACTTTTATAATTCTTCAGTAAAAGCAATTTTTGGAGGGGAATTGAATGATATACATGAGGATAATTTGTTTACATATCTCGTGTAGCGCTCATATTGCTTCCTGAAAAATGAGCGTTAACAGAAACAGCCTAAATATGGGGTTACGTTCACCGTTTTCAATTCACCTAATAAAAGTAATTTCATTTCCAACGTCAAACTTTTTCTAGATTGCTTAGCAACATGTGTCTGTGGTTCAATTGATTTTTTTTAATCTAATTAATTTTATTTATTTAAACAAAATTAAATTTGTTTAATTAAAGCTTTATTAAACAAATTTTAATTTTTATTTAAAAAATTTGAGCGTTTTTTTGAAAGTGGTATAAGTCCACTTTTAAAAAAAAATAACTAACTAATAATTTTAGTAATTAAGAGACTTCACTTCATCTTACTAAAATTAGTGCTAACTTATTTTTTTTAAAGTGGACTTATACCACTCTCAAAAAAACCACTTAAATTATAAAAAAAAAAATTAAAAATTTTTTTAATAAAACTTCAATTAAACAATTTAAAAAAAAATTTTATTTTATTTTCAACAAAAAAAAAATTATAATTCTGTGTTAATGTGTTTGGCTGTACAAAAATTTCTTTGGATCATGGTATATATGGCCCTTAACCAACAACAATTCTATTCATTCATTTAATATTCATGCAGTAAAAAAATTTCAATAAAATTAATTAATTCAATAAAAAAACTTAAGAATCTTTTAAATATTTATTATTTTCACTTGGTTTTACTAATTACATATTTTTGTTTTAATTAAATATTTCATTTAATGCGGTTATTGTTTTCCTTGAATTTTCAAGATTTTCTTTCCAACGATTTAAGAGGGATGTGTTGCGGTTCTAAAAACAATTTATTAAATAATTACTTTTTTTTTGCATTTTTAATTTACTTGTAGCTGCTTGAGTAGTAAAGGGTGTGTCAACATAAAATTAATATTTAAATGTCGTGTCGTCATTGTTAAAGTAAATCAATGCCAACCACACTACGTGAAAGCAGCTGACAGTTAAAGATAAGCTTTAAACGTTTTCACTTTTATTTTACGAGTAAAATAAAAAAAAAATAAATTTAAAAACACAGAACTCACGCTTGCAGTAATACCTAAATTGGGGTGCAAGCGTTTTTTAGGTGTCAATAATTCTCATGTCCATACAAAATGTATAAAGCATACCGAAATAACTCAACGGCAGCTCTGAGCAATTGGAAAATTAAATTTTGACAGCACGTTTTGTAGTGAAGTTGGCTGCAAAACAATTGTTTGTTAATTTCATTTTTTGATTTTAAACCAAAAATGACGTTTTAGCTAGTTTTTTTTAAAGTAGCGTTTTTAGCTCTATTTTTGTTTGAAACACTGCCAGGGCTCTTATTTAGGTATGACGCTTCAATATAAATAGAAAGCGCTAAAAAAATACCCTGTTTGCCGCAGAGATCAATAAAAAAAATTTAAAATTAATTATCCTTTGAAATAAGCACTCAAATGTCAAAGCTTAATCAAAATAGTGCTGCATCAGGGAGTTAATAACAGGCTACAGCTAGATAATATTCTTCCAAGCACAGAAAAAAATTTGCTTTATATAAAAATTAAAAAAAAATAATTTGAATTTCAAGAACTTGTTTTTTAAATACTAACCCCCTTATCCAAAAAAATTAACGCAGACTTTAATGTCAACGTTAACGAAATTTTCCATATAATTTTTTCAAAATTTTTACTTTGAAGTCTACGTCATCTTTTTTTTGGATTAGAGCATAAATTTTTAAATAAATAAAAAACTAGCTTAGCTTAATAGGAAAAACAAACAAACATTTGCTAATTGTTAGCTAGCTAAAACGACCACAAAAAAAAAAAATAATAAATAAATATAAGCGGTTATTTTTGAAAGTGGTATAAGTGTACTTTTTTAACATTTTTAATAGCAATTTCAGTTAACTATAAACACCATCTTACTAAATTAATTATCACATGATCTGTTATTATTGAAAGCGGTATAAGTCCACTTTAAAAAATATCCTTAGCGGTGATTTTAATTAAATATCGACACCATCTTACTAAAATAACCCTGACTCATTGTTTTTAATAAAGTGGACTTATACTACTTCCAAAAATAACCGCTCATATGATAATTAATTATTTAAAAAAAAATAACTAATAAAAAAATTCAAGATTTAATTCCGAATAAGCTAAAGACTAGGAATTCAAGAATCAAAAAGGGCCATAATCATAGTCACAAAAAGTAGGCTTTTATTAAGAGCTGACTTTTGTTTAAAAGAATTATAAGATACTGACTTTAGTGTAACTATAATAATGGCCAAAGTTTATTAAGAAAGCGTGTTTACTACAAAGCCAAAGATTCCACAAACAAGGTTTTTAATAGAATAAAAAAATTTTTTTTTTATTAAACCGAAAAGAATATTTTTTGCTGAGCATAAAATTTACTCTCATTTTAATTAGCTGATATTAAATGCAATTTTTCTTACATCATCAAATATTTATTGTTGCTGTTGTTCTTTTTTTTTTATATTATCTTAAATGCAAAGTAGAAAAATGAAGAACACGGCCTAACAAATGTTTTCCTATGAAATAATTAAGGCTGAATTGAAAACTTTAAATAAAGAAATGAAAGAAAAAAAAGCAACAAGTTCCCGGCATATACTCCTTCCCACAATTCTAAAACAAGAATTTTAAGAAACCGTGAGTAGTTTCGGCTAACAAGTAAAGGGTCTCTCAATAGGGACTTGTCACAGCTCAAAAACGTAAAATCTAAGACCTTACGAGTGTATGCGCATGACCAGTAAAGCATATTCCACAAAAGACTTTTAAACTTTTACTGTTGAAACTATACAGGCCTAAGAGGCCTGGTAAATCACCAGTGATGAATAAAATTTTTCATCTTTTCATAGGCCGTAAGGACCATTTCCGCATAAAATTTTACTTTAAAAAAACAAAATTATTGAATTTGGTTTTTAATAATTCACCTGAAATGCTAGAGTGCTCAAGTTATTTTCAAAAAGTTTGTATTTGGTGCGAGTTTTGATTTTACAGTGGAGCCAGCAGTTAATATTTCCTTGAGAACGAGTTTGTTCAAGCCATTAAAGCCAACGACGAATAGTGTAGGTTGATGATTATCAATTTCTTTTGACCTGAGTTCGATAATACGTACTTAATCCACAGTCTGTAGGCATTTATGGGCATGGCCAACTGATGTAAAACTGATCACCATTTCCAGCGAGCGCTATAATGCCTGTAAGCCTAAATTCGTTGCTATAAACAGCAACAACATGTAGTTTTAACAAGACGACGCTTCAAGCCACTTAGCCCTTAACTTATTGAACATTTTACGTGAGCGATTTTAACTCATGATCATCTCATGTAGAGGTAATACGAAATGGTTATAGAAATTATGTAATTTGACTTCTTTAGCTTTTTTGTTGTAAAGTTGTCTGAAAACGCAGTCAAGTTTATGAGATAGGATGCTCCCCTTAGATGCAACCTCACAATTTGGGACTTGCAGGTTCAATTGCTGCCTAGATCCTGTAAAAAAGATCGGTACTTATGGCCTGCGAGTAAATTACAAACCTCAAATTGAACACTCTATAGTTCAGGTTGAATTTCATTGTGAATTAGTTATTTCAGTAGTTTTATTTTCCCAGACAAGCCTAGACGGACATTTGTGCGATGCAATATTCCAGGCACAAAGACTTTTTTGCGCATTTTACATGAGAAGTTCATGTAAATTGTCTAGTGAGATCATAATAATTGACTCTTTTAGACTTTTCTTTGTAGGAACTAGAACTGGAATCGGCAACAAGTTATGCGGTCGCAGCGGCCAGAATAGACCTATTAAGATACTAGACTCCTTAAGTGCAGTATTCATTAAGAATTCAAAGACTTTCTTGGGTATTTTGTCAGCCATCTCAAACGGGTGTAGGTATTAGTACCCTGAGTAATGAAAACGTCTCCAAATTGAAACATTAGAGTGACACAATATAAGATTTTTAAGTTTGAGGCACATAAATCTCAAAAGACAACCCAAACCAGGCCATCAGTTACACGCAGGCTGTGGCCAGTTTAGCTCATTGGACTTCAAAATAATTGTAAAGTTTTTCTTTAAAGAAAACATACAAGTTTTTAGCGATTTCATTCGAAAGGCAATTAAACCATGTAGGGGTCTGATGGGAGAGCCAGAGTCTCAGAAAATTTGACATTTTGGATGCCCTATAAGAAAGTATTATATTTAAAGCGATGTTATATTCTGTTTTATTACCAGAGTCGTATTTTTGAGCAGTTACTATAAAGCGTATGGCCAGCATTGCCACCTAACTCAAATGTCATTACGACAACGACTCTCGTAATAAGAGGCCAAATCTGTGAACAAAATAACTAAAACAGCGATTGTTTTCCTGCCATACCATATTGAACGACTTAAGTCCTGGGGCGAAGTGGCGCCATTCGATCGAAATTTCAATACAATTTAAATCCAAATTATGATTAATCTCGAATGATGTAATTTGACCCCAGGACTTGTTTTGTTTTATTTTAATTAAAAAATAAAGCAGCGAGCCCTCAATGAAAGACCCTTTATTATGGTGCTTTGGGAGAATGTGTGCTAAAGTTAAATTTATCTTAACAATCAGTTTCAGAAACATGCACGATCATGTAAAATAACACGCTGGAAAAACATAAAAACAAAAATTCAAAACGATATGGGAGGGAGTTACGGAAAAAAAAAGATTTGAAAGACAAAACAAAAAACGCGTAAATATAAATTTCAATTAAAGTAAAACCAACAATCAGAATCGGGAAGAGGGTATTGTAATGCTCTTAACAAACATGCTTGTTACAACAATTTCAACAGGTAAAAGCTGTAGTTGTTGGGGTTCTTGTTGTTGTGTGAAACCAACAGAAGCCCTTTTTTTCTGTGGCAAAACTTGTTGCAGAAAGCGAACTTAAACTTTAATTACTAATTTGCCAACATAGACTATTTTAACAAGAAGACAAAAAAGAAATGAAGACTTGAGAATCTAGTAGAAGAAATAGTAGAGTTTGTGGAGGCAAGAAAACATAAAAAAATCAGCAAAAAGAAATAACTTAAACGATTTCCCTTTTTAATAAACCAAACAAACTAAACAACCAACCAACCGACCAACAACAACAACTTTGATATCTAAACAAAAGAACAAACATTTTTTTTTTTGAAAAAAACAAAAAAAATTTAAAACGCAAGAAGATGATGATGGTACGAGTAATAATATCAAACCATATAAAAATGATTTTGACTTTGGCCAAGAAGTTGTAATGCCATGACAATGACCTCTTTTTCCGTGCTTAGGATATTCAAGGCCAATAACAAAGAATTAAATATACGCGCGTATATTTGCCATAACTTAAGACAGAGTGGCAAGCCAGCCAGCTAGTCAGCCACATCGTATGAGAACATAAAAGGAAAACAACAAGTTCAAATAATGAAGCAACGTACTCTCTTGCATTCGTAAGAAAACTAAGATTTTTCTGGTTTCATCAACTTGAACTGCAAGTGAAACCAAATCAACTACCACCGCACGCATATCTTCTGCAATATAGTATTTTCAAAGGCCCCTCTGCCATCCTTTAGCCCTTTAGCTGTGGCTTCATGCTCATCATGTCTTCCTAAACCAAATTATGTACCTTTTTATTGGCTCTTAGATAGCTGGTGACTGCTGGTGACTGGTTAGTTTGGTTTCATTTACTTACTTTTGGTTACTTCACTTCACTTACTTTAAGGGGCTTGATGTTGGCTTTCAAACAACATAAAAGACTTGCGCTGAGCTCAACATAAACTTGAGTACAACATTATTGACCAAACTCATAGCCAACGTCAGCGTCGTCATCATCATCATTATCTGTTTTTTTATTTTTATTGTTGTTGTTCTCTTTAGCCATTTATTCCATCATGCACTGCAAATTATTATTCCCCAAAAAGGGGTAAGACTTTAAGGCTTTAAAATTTATTATGCTTTACAACACATATATTTATTTGTAACCAACACAACAACAACAATAATTCAAATTTCAATAGCAAAATGCGTACCAGCAGAAGAACAAAAAAAAAACTACAGAAAATTAAAACCAAAAGCCTGAAAAAAAAGAAGAAGGTAAGAGGCAAATGCTAATGTTTCAATAAACAATTCTTGTTCCTTTTATCATTATCAAGATGACACGCAGCCACCCTGTAGAAAAATTATTGAGCAAACTCTATCGAAGTTTTCAATTTATTTTGAACGAAAAGATTTAAATTAGTGAATAGTGTACTAACCTCGGGGCACACTGGGGGCTGTAAAGATTTATTCCTGATTAGCCTTGAGCGTTTGCCTTTGGGTAAGCTACTAAGTCATTTAAGACTCAATGCTTAATTACATGAGAAGGGTCGTTTTTGAGTACAGCCAAGGGAAGGCGAATATGTACTATGAAACTGAGCCAAAAATCGCGTTGCAATATCAACAACGTATGTGATCATTTTGACACCATTCCGTTGTCTATTTTAATGACAACCAGTGTTTTCAATTTTTTAAAAAGCCGACAAGAGTTGGTTGTCAACTACGATTTTACTTTTTTAACAACGCACGCTGTCAACAACGAACGTTGCGGAATTGACAACACCGTATGGTATAATTTTGACACCACATGATGTCGATGCCCGTATGGTGTCAATTTGATACCATTCCTTGTCAATTCCGCAACGCTATGTTGTCAATAATGAGTTGTCAAAGTGAGCACAAAGGTGGCACATATTGGGGTCATTTTGCATGTTGTCTCAAGATGTGGAAGCTTGTGCTGCTATATAACGGGGTGGCTGATGAAAACCGTTACCAAAAGAAAACTTAAAAATTGTTTTTTTATCTAAGTAAACTGGATTTTTTTTTATACATGTAGTTTGATCCTTAAAATTTTGGAATTTTGTCAGAAAATTCTTGAAAAGGTGGAAGAGGACGAGCACTTGCTGAATTGTCTCTTCATGTTTGATGAGGCTCATTTCGATCTAAACGACAACGAAAACAAACAAAATTGTCGCATATGGAGTAGCACCAACCCAGAAATACTGTATGAGAGGCAATTGCATCCAATTCGCGCTACAGCTACAATGTGGTGTGCAGTTTCTTAACGCTGTATTGTCGATATTTAATTTTAATAATATTTATTCGACCTTTTTTGTTAATATTGTTAATTTCAAAATAAAGTTTTTTCAAGCTCGAGGTTTTCTTGTTGCACACAAACTTTTTCTTAACAAACCACTTGGAGGCGAGTTATCAATAGAATCAACTCACGTCATCAATAAAGTTTAATGGGCAGCTTAACCCTTTGTTTACAAAGATTTTTTTGCTCGATATTAAAAAACTTCCCGCTGAAATACTCGTATCATGGGGAAAATCTGTCAAGCTCGGGGTAAATTTGTCAAACAAATGTACTTAATTTTTCGAAACTTTAATTAAACTTTTTATAAAAAATATATATATATTTTTTTTTTTTTGGAAAATAAATTGTGTTTCTATTTCCTATTGGGTCAGCAATAACAAAACGATTTCAAATGTGTTTTGTCTTAAATACTTACATGTTTTCAGTTTTTGTTCTTTTCCTCTTTGACATATTTTGACATTTTAAAAGTTGGAATTGGTTAAATTTACACACAAAGCAAGAATTGTGGGGTAAAAGAAAAACAGCAAAGCAAACAACAAACAAACATTATTTATAACATGACCTTTAATAAATTAACTTCTAAAATCAGGTACTTTTGGGGACGGTAAGCAAGATGTTAAGAAACGAACATTTAGACAGCAGTTAGGCGAGGCTTAGAAACATAAATTAAGAGTATATTTTTTAGGCTAGAAAAATACAATAATTAAATTAATTTTAATTTAAGGTGCAGGACTATAGAGTATTTTTTTTTTGTGGAAATTTAAAGTTCACTGATTTTTTATTATCCTTAATTTTAATACAAAAACAATGGGCCATAATCATAGTCACAAAAAAGTAGGCTTTTATTAAGAGCTGACTTCTTTTCATAACAATTTTATGAATCAAAATCGTCTTTAAAAAAATACCGACTTTAGTGTGACAATGATTATGAGTCAGTATCTCTAAGGAAAACATTAATAATTTAAATGTTTATGCTGAATTCACTAAACAAAATTTTTGTCCGTAAAAAAATTTTTTATATGTTATTTCAAGTGCCAAACTAGAAAGAAATAAAATATATTCTTTAGACAAAATTTTTTTCCGAGACCTGTGGTGCACAAATTTGGTCGGACAAATTTTTTTTTTGTTAAAAAGCAGTATATAAATTCAGTCTTTGGAAAATGTGATATTGCTTCACCGTTCACTTATTCCGAACAAAAATTTTTGTACGGAGACATTTTTTTCAAATGACAGTTTTCTGTATCATTTTACTAACGAGAGTAAAGAAAAATATTTTCACTAGCTCCTAACAAAATTTTTGTCCGTACAAAATGTTTGTCCATACAAAATATTTTTTAAGCAAAAATTTTTTTTAAACATAATTTAAAGTAGTTCGCAGCACAAAGAAAGAGCTGACATTAGAAAAAATATTATTGTAAGGACAAAATTTTTTCCGGAACGAGCCAATGAAAAAATTTGTTGGGTGAATTCCAATTATAATGCTGTACTGTAGAATAAATCTAAATGCACCCACTTGTTTCGTATACAATTTTTGTGCAGAATAATTTTCTGCAGCATTTCGAAAAATTTTTCTTGAAAAATTTGTCTATCAATTAAAGTACTAAATTCATCCACTCATTTTGAACAGAAATTTTGTCCGTACGAAATTTTTTACATGCAGTTTAAAGTGTTTCTTACAAAGAAAGAGCTAAAAAATACAAGTGAGTGAATTTAGCCTGAGCAAGATAACACTGAATTTATCTACTTATTCCGAACAAAATTTTTGTACGCACAAAATTTTTTAAGCTTAGCTTGAAGTGTTTCTCGTTAGAGACAACGTTACATACGTGCATAACAAAAATTTTGTGCAGACAAAAATGTTAGGATAGTTTGGCTATACAAACTAAGTACGTGCCCAACAAATTTTAAAATCAACTAAGTCTGCTATAATAACAATTACAATAACAATTAAATTTTTTTTATTACCGAACTCTCATTTAAAAAACAAATTTCTGCGAAAAGAGAATGTTTTCCCAACAAGTGAATAAATTCAGCAGTATTATTACACGTTCTTAAGGCTAAATTTAGCCACTTGCTTGCAGTACAATTTTTGTCCGCACAAAGTTTCTTTTACTTGCAGTTTCAGCTGCAATTACCTATGTGTTGTGAACAAAACTTTTATTAGAACAACATTTTTTATATGCATTTTGAGTTTCCTGTTTGTTAGCAAAGAAAGCTGAATTCAACCATTTGCGCGGATCAACATTTTTGTCTGCAAGTTGTAATTTAAAAAAACTAAAAGAAAAACTTTTTAGAATGGTTTTGGCTACACGCACTTTTTTTATTATTTTTTTTTTTTTACTCAGATTTTTAAGTGATTAATAGTCCTGCGTTATCAGGGGTAATAATTTTTCTGTTTGCCATGTCTTAATTATAATAAACAAATTCTCATTCAAAATTTCTTTTCTTTTCTTTGTAAATTCTTTTATAAAAATTATGTTTCTTAACTATTTTACAAAGATTTAAAAAAAAAAACTTAAAGATTCATGTTATTCATTAATGATTCATATTATTCGTGGTTTTTTTTTTTTTTTTTTAATATAGGAATTTTATTTTACCGGGTGCTGCACTAGGAGCTTTTTATTTTAAAATTTTAATAAAACAACTTAAGAGTTTTGGCAAAATAGACGTTCTTATTGAAAAACTGTTTATTATTTTAATGCACTTATTATGCAGCTCCAGTCAGTCAGTTTATTGATGATGGTGGTTGGATGTCAAAAATTATTAAAAAGAAAAAACTCTTGTGACATTTCAGCAAAAATTTTTTTTATTCATTTAGTGGTCTGTGTTGAGTTATTTTTATAATTTTGTGTTGTTGTATGCAGAGCTATTGTTGTTGCTGTTGACTAGTTTGTTACCTGCAATTAAACACTAATCAACAAAGTCGTCTTCATCATCATCATGATTGTAACAATTAAACGTCGTATAACGTAAACGTGTTAAAAAAAAATAAAATTCTTTTTTTTTTCAAGAAAAAAAATTTTGTTTTGCTAAATGTCGGCTTGTCTGTCCTTCCTGCCACACAAGCAAACACACTAATATAATTACGACCTAGACCTTAACTACTCGTATACGAGTGTACTTTTTTTTTTTTAATTTGTAAATTTTTTTTGTTGCATGTAAATGCGCCTGCGCACATTCTTTACATGTTCGTTCTATAATTTGTTGTTGTTTACATTTTATTAAAAATATTTATGTCTTTTTTTTTGGCTGCGGACATTAGTTGGTCTTAATTGCGCTTTAGACACGCCAAAGTCATCATTGTCAAATGTTTTCTTTTTTATTTAAATATTTAATGACAAAAAAACAGCAAAAAAATGATTTTTTTTTTTTAAAGACTTTATTTAATCAAAAGAAGCAACAAAAACAAATTGTTTTTAACTTAAAAATAAATTTCCGTTTAAAAATTTAAATTTTTTGGGTCAATAATTCGCTTGATTAAATATTAAAAAAGAAAACCAAGAAATCTGTGTTGTGTTGTGGCTTTTATAATTAAATAAATAAATTAAATATTAAATTTACTAACGGGGTTACTGACTACTTAATAAAATTGTCTACAATTAACAAATCAATCAAATTTTGAACTGCTGCTGATCCCTGTCTTAAAAAAAAAATTAACATAAAATCGAGGTAAGTGGGGCGACCATTTTAAATATTAAAATTTTAATTTAATAATAAAAGTAAATTTAACTCAAATTGATTAAAGGATTTTTATTTTCAGGCAAAAAAAATTTTTTATAAATTTTTCCTTAAATTATTAGTTTTCTTATATTCGAAAAAAAATTAATTTTTTTTTCATTATAAAATTATTTTCTTTGAGAAAGACACACGAAGGCGTGTCGAAATATGGGAAATTAATTTAATAATAATTAAAATATATAAAAAGATCTAAAAGATTAAAAAACATTTATTTATTTATTATTAGTTTTCTTAAATTAAAAAAAAAAAATACATTTAAAAATTTTTAACACTAAGGCCAAGCCTAACCCATGAGTGGCAAGTGTGAGCGTCAGTTGGTTTATTAAAGACAACACAAATTATGTGCGAATTAAAATTTTTTAAGTGATATTTGATTAATTTCTTATTTAAATTATTTAATTGAAATTATAAATCTAATTTAATCATTATCGTCATTTCTTCAATCAACTAAGACATTTTTTTAATGATTGAATTTTTAATTGAGACAATTAAATGAATTTAATTCGAATAAAATTCGTTTTCAGTAATATGAACTTTTGTAAGTTGGAAGGGTTATTCGAAAAAATACACAAGTATGCACGGTTTTGAACCAAAGCAACCGAATTGGCTTTAACTTTAGAGATAAATTTACTCGTATCTATATTTCTTAAATATAAAAAGTGATGCGCCATATTTAAGTATTAGTTGAAAACAGTTGGTTCTATTTGTTAGTGCAGAAAATACGAAATTCCGTAACTTAATGTGCTTCAGGTTGTACCTACATGGTTTTTTAGTTGGCTCATTAGTTTCGATGATAACTGAGAAATTGTAACGAAAAAAAAAACTTTTTTATTAAAAATTTATAAATTTTTAATTAAAAAAATTATTTAAAATAAAACAAAGTAAACCACCGATAATAATCTTATAAGTTCCAAGCAAAATTAGCTGTATTTTTTTTTAAATCAAAGCACAACTTAAAATTTTATTCAAAACTAGTAGTGCCATTCCGTAACTTTTATTACGAACATTGATATCAAAAAAAAAATAAAACGATTTTTTATCGAATTCAATATTCAGAAACTTTGCGATAAAAATATTCGGTATGATAGAAATCGTTATGATGACAGCACCTAACCACCATTCATTAAAAATCCGAACGCTACTTAAATTAATATAAAATAATACGAGTAAAAAACTTTGCCTTAGCAGATATAAAATAATACTAATAATACAATGATCGCATTTACCGGAGCAGAGTTCTCTCAAAAACTCTGCTCCGCCACTGTATAAGTATTACTTTTGCATGATTGGTATCATACAAGTTGTACGCTAAATACGTATATCTAATAAGTTAAACATGTAACGTTACGTTACAGTACCATTTCAAGCCTTTTTTAATTTTTCTCTTTACTGAACAACGTTTGAGCTTGGTCTGATAGTTCTAGATTCGTGAATATTAAAAAATTAAAAAGTACCATTATCGTAAGTGAATAAAAAGCACCGTTTTCTTTTCTTAATTAAATATTTTTCATTTAAGTAAAGAAAGGACTGCTTTAGCTGAGTCTCATAGCTTTAGGCTTATTAATAATAAATTAAAAAAGTACCATTAAAATCAATAAAAAGTACCATTTTGTGCCATTTATGGTTTTCCACTTTGCTTCAGACAGTTTGAGCCCAGTCTCGTACTTCAAAATTCGTTAATAATAAAATATCAAAGTACTTTTTATCGTACGTTAATAAAAAGTACCATTTTTCCTCTTAATGATTTTTTAATTTGCTGGAGCCTAGCCTAATAATTATAATTTTTTTAGTTGTAAAAAAATCAAAAAGTACTATTAAAACCAATAAAAAGTACCATAATGCCCTTTTACGATTTCTTTTTTAATCAGGATCGTTTTATTCTACTGCCACAGTTTTAAGCTATATTTAACATAAAAAGTACTTTAAGTATAAGTCAAACGTATTTCTACCTTTTGGTACTTTTTTCCTTCCTTGAAAACAATTTTTTTTTTTAAATTGATTTTTATTGGGTGTTTATATGCTGCATTTATTTAAATAGTATTATAATTAAAAAAAAAAAACGAACTGCAGATTTGAAATCAGGGGCCAAGCTACGGCACTCGATATCGATCGAAATTTTTATAGCATTTAAATGGAAATGCCACAATTTAGCCCCAGTGCTCCAAAATATTGTGGATACAGTTTTCGATTTTGCTGGTAGAAAAGTTGACTTTTCGTTCACTAATACTTTTACATCTTTTTCTTCATTAGATCCATGTGTAAGAGTGAGTTAAAAAATCACACGTACACAAAGTTTCTATCACATTTTTCATATTGCCCTTAAGAGCTTGATAGAACCCTCTTCTACGCTGTGATAGATATTTCTATCAACATTGTTCTTGTAGGGTAACGCAGACCACGCTCCACTTTAATAACAATTTTTTTTTAATTTTTTTTTAAGAAAAAAGTCTTTTAAAAATTTTCAAATTATATTTCAAGCATGAGCCGCTTCATTTTAATTTGTTTAAAGCAACTGTTCCAATTCAGCGTTCGCACAACTTTAATTAAAAATGATTTAATAATTTTGCATAAATTCTCATTGAGCCTATAATGATGCCAGCCGGTTGTGAGAAATTTTAATGTTATTTTGACATTTACCATTGAGACATGTTAAACGCTGTCACGTCCAGTGTTATTAACTGCTATTCTGCAGGTTATTAAATTTTCAGCTTGAGTTAAAAATAACTTTTTTTTTACAAAATAAGAGGAAGCGTCACATGTGTGATGGTCATTTTCTAAAATAAACTATTAATTAAACGTAAAAAAGAGAGAGAGAGAGCGATAGAGCTAAAAAAAAACATAAATGCTAATTTGTGGTTTAAAGTTTTTAATGGTGCACCTGATTGTACACAAGAAGTTAAAAGGCATTATCATTAACAACAACAACAACAATAATAATAACAACTTATCAGGATGGTAACAATGAAGATGGCAGTAATGAAATATTAAAAGAGTAAAAATATAACAAGCCTGCAGAAAAAAAGGCCAAACCAGAAAAAAACAAAATTTTTTTTTTGTTTCTATTTAACAAGATCTTGAAGCATTTCAAGCAGAGATCGTCTGTGAATGGCATGGCCTGGCACCACAAACCAACTAGCAATTGCTAATGGTAACTGCTAAAGCCTGGTTGGTAGTAGTAGTAAAATATGAAATTTAAAAATAGATTTTTTTTTACTTTATACAGATCGTTAAAGAATTATTCGCATAAAAAAAATAAAAATAATAAACAGAACCAAGCAAAAAGGAAGTTTCAATGTTCTTCTCCTCTTTTTTTTTTTTAACAGCAGGTGTAATACTTAAAATACACTTAGAGAAACTCTAACTCAAACTTGTAATTCTTTTTATTTTTTTGCAGAGTCCAGATGTCAGAAAATTTATAAACCTTAATTTGCCCCAACATTTAAAAACTCAAGATAACAATTTTGGGCAGCATTTAGCAGATTCAACAAAATTATTTCCTGATGCTGAGAATTTCTTACCACCAGAAGTTGAGGGTTTGTGTCATGAGGCAAAAGATGTTCTAAAACGTCTATTGGAATTTGATGCCCAGCAACGTTTACGTTCCGTTAGAGCTTTACAAAGAATCGCCATGTTTAGGGATTTTAAAATTGAAGCAAAAAATTGTTTACGGGTAAGAAATCAGTAATTTTTCTCTTAAATATTATAAATTTGTTTTTAGGGAAAACTTTTTGTTTTTGTGAAAAAAAAAAACAAAAATTTTTATATGTTAAAAAAAAGTCAGTAAAACAGAAAAGTGAAAAAATTATCGGGGAAGTTCTTTCTTTCTGAATTAGGCTGATAAATTGACTGATTTCGTTATTGTCATTTTGCTGTTTTAGAAAATTCCTTTATATGGGAAGTTATTTGCTGAAAAGTTTCATAGAAAATTCATAATTAAAAAATTTCAAAGAAAAATTTCACGAGGAAAATTCTCAACTAAATTAAAAAATAAAAAAATAAAAAATGTCATAGAAAAAATTGTTTTATTTAATTCAGGTAATATTCTCTAAATTTTAAGGAAAGAATTAAATGGGAATGTTTTTTAAATTTATGAAAAAATTCGCAGGGAAGACTTACAATTAAAATGTTTTTTTTTTTATTAAATGAAGGGAAAAACTTTCCCAGGTTAAAAATGTAATTTTAATCTACGGAAGATTCAGAGTGGCGTCTAATACAACATGGATATCCTTTCCCTCTTAGTACTTATTGTACTAAGCAAACAATTTTTCAAAATTTTTCATGATAATTGGAATTAAGGACGAATAATGATTACGTTTTATCATTAATTTCGGGGAAAAAATTCACCGGCAATATTCAGAGCTAAAATATATATTCAGCCCCGTTATGAATAGAAATTCCTTGATGGTTTCTTCACTTTTTCTTTTCATGGAAATTCCTAGGAAATATTCATGATTTACATGATTTTCTGTTTAATTTTTAGGAATAAAATTTTCGAGAATTATTCCAAAAAATTTTAAGGAAAAACTTCCTGAAGAACATATTTTTGGGAAAAAATCGCAATCAAGTTTCATTGTCAATTCCCCAGGAAATTTTGCCAGGAAAATTTTTGGCTTCTGGTTTTGATAAAAAAGAAAGGGAAAAGGAATTTTAATTTATAATTGTGCTGAATAAAAAATTTTTTTTTTTCATTTTGAGGAATAAAATTAAGGAAACATTCCCCAAAGAATATTCATAATTAAAATCATTAATTTTGTTAAAATTTGGTGGAATTTAATTCTTAAGGATTCATAATAAAAATAATTCCCGGGAAATACTTAGGACTAAAACTTTTTTTTATATCTAATTTCGGGAAAAAAAATTCCCGAGAATTATTAAAAAAAAAATTTATGGAAAAACTTCCTGGGTAAAATTCATAATCAGCCCAGTCATGAATATTCCTTAAAATTTTTTCCCAAGTAAAATTTTGGTTTTAAGGTAAACATTCCCTAAATCTTAAAAAAAGGAAGAAATCATTTTTCCCGGGTAATTTTTAATCATAATTTGCCCTAAATAAAAATAATAAATTTTTTCTTAATTTCGGGAAGAAATATTCTTTAACTTCTAGGTAAACAATTCCTTGGATTATATTTGGAACTAAAATGGTTATTTTCTCTTAAATTAAATGGGAAACTTTTTTTTAAGTTTATGGGGAAGATTCACAATTAAAATGATTTTTTTTTTAAAGTTAAGGGAAAAACTTTCCCAGGGAATATTTATAATTAAAATCATTAATTTCTTTGAAATTTCCAGGCAAATTATCTGGGAAGAGTAAATTCCCCGGGGAAAATACTTTGGAATTTCGGGGAAAAAATTCCCCAATAGGAGAATTAAGTTGATAATATTTTTTAGCATTTAAGTTGATTATTTTTCTTAAAAGGTCGAGGAAAAAATTCTTGAATAATATTTTAAATTAAAATAATTATTTTCTTTTTTAATTTTTTCGAGAATATTCTCAATTTTTTTTTTTAATAATTTTTCATTCTTGTTATATTATTATTTTTTTTTTTTTTTTTGTAATTACAGATCCAACCTTTGGATATTATTGCTGCCGACAATATTATTATTGCTGGTTGCCCTGAATCTAGAGAAAATTCTTTTAAAGCGGCTGAAGCATTTCAGAATTTTTAACAATTAAAGGAGTAACCACAGTCAGCCAGCCAGTCATTTGTTACCTTTAGAATTTACCAAGAATTCCAAGTGCCTTTCTAGTTGTAATTATATGAATCATGTGTTCTTCAAATTATGCTAACAAAAAAATTATTAACAACGAAAATATCATTAAAAATAGAATAAATTTTAAGTGGGCACTTTAGGCCTTAAAATGTTTAAACCCAAGTGTTTTGTTTTGTATTTGAACTGAAGATTTGCATTTTCTAGTGTTGAGAAATTAGTCCCAAAGTTGCTAATAAAATTAGGTTGTAGAACTTTGAACTGCTTGCAACTGATTTTTCCCGACAGCCAGTATCCTATGACTGGCGTTTAAGCTATTCTTGTGATTAAATTAAGGTGAATACCTGCCCACGTTTGGTGTTTTGGTCTACCAACAATGCCCTCACGCTTTGTAAGACATAGATAGCAAATCATGTGTTTGTTGAGGTGAGAAATATTGTCACCCAAAGGTGACAAGTCTTCTTTTCTTGCGTACTTTTAGATTGCAAACATAGACACCACATGTACTCCCGAAGGAGACCTCATCAATAAACAGTCACAGATTATGTAACATCTGCGTTATGGGTGGGCCCGAAGTCCACATATACAAACCAGGAATGTTGACCTCAGAACATCAGACATTAAACCATGTCCACAAGCCTCTGCACTCACTGTCGATTATTGAGCATCATTGTAATGAGGTTTCCTCTGTGGGGCTGCGCTTAAAATATAAGATAAGTGAGTATGCTAAGAAGGCATACAATTTTAAGGTGAGTTACTTCTCTTATTTATCAACTAATGTGCTTTTTCTCTATCAGAAATGTTCAGCTGGTCTAGACAATTTGTATGAAAAACACTCAAAATTTTGGATAAATACTTTTCATATAAAATTTTTAGATGACTTGATTGCTGGTGTTAAGGAAACTTCACATAATTTTTTTGATTAAAATTTTTAGTTTATTAAGCTTGAGGTTTTATTATATAATTTAATATTTTATATCGATATTTGTAAATATAACATAATTTAAATATACGCAAATTGAAGCAAAATATCGTTAAAAAATATTAAATTACCTCAAGCTTAATAAGCTAAACATTTTAATTAAAAAGGAAAAAGTCAAATAAACAAATAAATAAATATTTTTTTGTTTCTTAATTTTGTTTTATTCTTAATTAGTAAAAAAATTACTTTTTAATTTAAATTTTGAATTTAACAGAAAATTTATTTAGTACAAAGGCTACTACCTTTTTAAAACAGCTCTATCTTAACAGCTGAGCTGTCATACCGTTCTGTTAGCACATTCTCTCTACTGTTGCTGTTGCCAATGGAAAAGTTTATTCATGAGTGTGCGTGCGTTGGTGGCATTTGAGTAGAAAGAAAGTAAAAAGAAAAAAAAATTATAGAAAATTCTTTAGCTTAAGAAAATTTAATATTTAAAAAATTTTAATAAAAAAAAAAAAAAAGTTTTAGGGAATAAAAAAAATTAAAAATAAATTAAATAAAAAATTTATTTTTAAAGGTAAAAAAATAAGCAAAGCAAAGTGTAACGTTAGAAAAAAAATTTTTTAAGCAAAATTTTAATACATTTTCTGCATAAACAAAAATTAAATTTTATAAAATAAAATTCCAAGTTTTTAACTTTATTTCAGGCAAAATGTTTAGAAGTTTTAGGGATTATTGTGGTTAATTAATTTTTATGTATCTCGCCCACTCTATTCATTATTAATGTTCAAAAGGACATGGCAGCTGTTGAACATACCTTTCAAGGTACTTGGGAGGTGAGTATTAAAAAAAGCTTAAATCACTTTTTTTTAACAGTTTTTAATTAATTTCTTTTTAAATTAATTTTTTTTATAGATTGTTTCCTGCACCTTTGAAGGCAAAAAAGAAATATCCAGTTTAGAGGGGTGAGTAGCAAGCAAATCGTTAGTGTGTATGTGTGTGTTGGAAAAATCAATTATTTTGTTTTCGGCAGCATTAAATTTCGTTTGGATGACACAAGTGATATAACCTGGTATAATGATTTGGTTAGCCCCTTGCCAGAAACAAAAGACTGCGTTACTTGTTGTGATTCAGCTAGTGTTCTATTCAGTTGTGAAACATTTGAAGTCAATGAAAGCAATCCACGCTTAATATTTGGAGCATTTGCTGGGCATAGTATAGAATTTAATGTGAGTGGGTTTTTAATTATTTTTTTATAAATTAAAAAAAAAATTTTCTTTCTTAAAATTTCATGTTACTCTAGACATCAACCTTAACACCTGCAGACACTTTAATTTTATATTGCGAGAACTGGTATGCTGTGGAATGCAAACGTTTAAAAGAGGATCAGGCCGCTGGCCAAGAAAAAGAGTTCTCGTTTGCTGAAGCCTTAAATGAATCATATTTCAGTGATGTCATTATCAAAAGCTCAGATGGTTTCGAGGTACAGCTTTAAATAAGCTCTTAGCTTACTAAAAACTTATGTGAATTCTTTTTTAAATACCTTTTTCAGTATCATGTTCATGCCTCCATATTGCGTTTAAATGGTTTTGATTGCAGCATGTGTGTACATGCCACCAGCACCATATCATTGCCTCAAGCTTGTACCTCGAAATGTAAAGAAAATGCTAGTTTGCCTAATTCACCAAACCCCATAAAAATCTCAGTCACCATGACAGGCACCAACAACCTTAACAGTAAGACTGGCACCAGCAACAAAACCTTAAAACAGGAAAGTTTAGAAGAGCAACAAAAATCTTTGCCACGTCTCAATTTATCACCCATTTATTTGCAACCGCCTGCTAATGATTATCAAGGAAATGCCACCATACCTTTGAGAACTCATCAACATACTCAGCTGTCATCCTCTTTCAATTGTTTAACCACAAAAAGCCAAACCAATGTCAATCAGGAAAGTGTATGCGGTATGCGTCGTTTTCCTCCAAATTCCCATTCGGATTCGCACTTGGAAACGCATAATTTACAGCCACAAACAAAAAATATTTTCAATTTTTGCCAGGATCTCATGTTGCAACATACCACAGATATTTGTAGCAATACCACAGCATGCAATGCACGCAGGCCACCCTTGTCACCCTACAGAGCCCGTAGTCCTTCACCATTTCCCAGTTCTATGGATACACCACCCTCATCTCCCTTAACACCTGTAGGTGTTTTATATGATCTTCCGGCATTTCTTTTAACGCCCATACTACACTGGCTGTATACGGAGTCGCTAATGGCCGACATGAGTGAGGATGTGTGCGAGAAATTAATTAATTTTGCTGAGACTCAACCATCGTTAATGAAATTAGCAGAGCCCGCTAAGAAATATTTAAATATGATTAAATTGAAGAAATGTAAGTGCAGAATAAAATTGTATAAGCAAATGATTAGGTCATCACACGATGATATCAAATGTTGTCATTTGTGTGCGTTAAGCGCCTATTAGACGATCACCATGGTCGATGACAGAGAGTGAAAATATTTAAAAATTATGAAAGCCATCATGCGCGGCATGTCAAACAGGAATTTTCCGCTATTACACGAGCATGATGGCATTTCATCATATCGTGCTGACATGTCCCGCATGATGGTCTAAAACCCGTTTTAGAAAACAAAAATTATAAAAAGGAAAGACTTTTTTTTTGTATATAAGAAACCGCTTTTAAAGTTTCTTTCAAAAAAAAAATCTCTATTATCAAAGAGCAACTTAGGCTAAGGTCCGTTATTCCAACTTTCAATAGTTAAAGAATTTTTGGTTAAAATTTTGGATATCTGATCTGATATTTAACTTATCGATATTTTTAATTTAATGTCCAACCAAAAGCCTGATAACTTTAACTATCGGTAACTTTTAATAATGGCTCTAAATAAAATAACGCCACGGCCTATTTTACGCCCATTTTTAAAATCAATTTAACTATTAAAAATTTATTTCTTATGGATTTTCTTTTAATTTGTAGCCTGTTCAGCAATGTCACAAGAAAACTTAAGCGAACGAAACAATGTACGAAAATTTATTTTTGTTTTCAATACAAATGTGCTTTCGATCGCTTTGGTTTTCTTGTTATATTACTGAGCGAGCCATTGGCCTATACGCTTCCTCTTTTTATTTTTTATATTTATAAAGACACGCCCACCTTTACACCCAATAAAAGTATATTTCTTGGTGATTGTGTTTCAAATTTTTTTTTAATTTTTTACCTTGTGGAACGCAAAAATTAGGACTCTTGACTTCTTAATCCAAATTTTTTTTTCTTCATTTCAGTTGTTGTCAATATAATAATGGATTTACACAGTATTTTAAATCGTGTCATACAAACCATTAATCCAGTTACTATATCACATGAACCCGCCTTACTATATGCCACATTTAAAGATAGTTTAAGAGAATGTTCGATAGGTAAGTGTGAAACATAAAAAAATATCGAGTAGGAATTTGTTTTTTTTTTTTGGAAAATTTAAAAAAAATACTAATTTTATTGTTGAATGGCTGTCTGTAAACCCACAGCTATTCTACGCAATTTGTAAAAATTATTTCCTAGAATTAGACTCAAATTTCAAACGGTTTCATTTGATATGAAATAACTCTCTTCTGGCGTTTTCTATGTTTATTTTGCATTAATTTTACGATCTTAATAGGTTTTGCATGCCCAAATACTGTTAATTGGGAATAGCAAAGATCGAAACCCGGTTTCAGCTCGTAAACGGTTGACGATCTTTGATCAAGGGTATTTGGAAAAGCTTATTTTTCAAGCCGAAATACATGCTATCGAGCTCTGCTTCAGAGCAGAATTTGAAAGAGGTACACTGTTACAAACAAGTTTAAAAACCTTACATGTGAGCTTGTATTACAATTCTCAAAAGGTAGATAAGAAAACTGGGATAAGTAGACAAGGTCTCTGGAGTATCAGTGACATTTTCATTCACTTTCTCAGCAAATCTGCATTACAGGCACTCAGTTCTTTCGAAGTAAGATAAAAGCCCAGTTTGAGATTGGTCAACACTTGAAAAGAGACTAGCATCCAACAACAGGTTGCATCTAGTGCATATGGAGACAACAAGCCGGCAGTCAAATATGCGGGAAAAGCTGTGGTTGTAAGCTACACGGGCCCAATACTATTTTGCAGACTGTTTGAAAGCTCTATGCAGCTCAAGATTAGGGAGTAACTAAAAAGAGAATCGCAACAGTATTTTCTGAAGATAAGTGCTTTCAGGGTAGTGAAAACATTGTCAAAAAGAGAACAAATGGCTTATTGGGCCTGAGTTGGTCAGAAATTCGCATTGTTAAGGTATTCATGACCGTTCATTGCAAATATAAGAATCACTCGATTGACCTCTGCAGGCTATATAACGAAGAAGAGTCAGCAGAACACATATTATGTCATTGTAATAAATTAAATAATTTGGACACTTTGCGTTACCTACAACCGTCTGATATGGCGGACAAAACTCCCAAGGAAGTCTTTGAACTTTTAATGAATGCTGCACTTAGGCAGGATTTCTAACAAGAGAATATAATGTCAATAGGTCTCTTTTGAATGCCGTAACCAGGTGACGTTTTATTTTAATCCTAAAACTATTTCTGTATCTTTAGAGATTAACCGCACCACTGACTAATCTAGGTTGATTTAATACTTCGAAATTAATTGAAAGTTTTACTAACATCTTCGATAGCACAGTTTTCAGATTTTTTTTTTATGTAGAGTACACTAGATTGATAAGCTATTGCGCTGATCCTTAATTTACTTTTCTCTTTATATGAAATGAAATTATTTCTTGGTTGCTCATAGAGCCAAGTCTGCTTTATAAAGGAGTCCCAGTAACAAAGCACTTTTTTATTTCATGTTATAATAAATCAAATGCTTCACAAGCTGTGTTACAGGTGGCGCCGTCTTGCTTCGTTATCATGTTGCCGTAAGGCATACCCTTCATCTGCAAAAAAGGAAAGGCCTGACCAAAACGCACCAGACAGTTGCTCGTTCTGGGTATATTTGTTTCTCATGAATTGCATGAAAATTTTCTAAGTCTTAAATTGGACAATTTTGTTTATTCACTCAGCCATTCAGATGAAAATGCGCTTCATCAGAGAAAATAACTTTTTTTTCTAAAAAATTGCCACTGACTTTACGTTGCTTCATTACCCTTTGAATGAATTGTCGTTTCAAATATTTTATTTCATATTTAAGCGGAACATGTCTTCTTTACAATCCAAGAAAAAAATCGTAACTTTCTAAAAAATTACGGTGTTTTTATTTTAAAGTGAAAAAGTGCACCCTTATTGAGACGCGGTGTAGTTTTATATTTTGCAGAAAAAATCAGCAGACACGGGAATTTGTATCAAAACACTTTTTGTTTATTAAGAAAATTTTCATTTTCGGAATTAAAATCACTTTAGCTGGGAATTGTTGTCTGAGACAGATCACTGAGACATCGCTCTAGCACACTTCTTGATAGCAACCACCGAAAAAAGCTTTTGACAAGAAGGGCCTTAAAAAACAAAACAAAATATATGGGCTTTCTGTAAGTATTTTTGAATTCTTGCAGTCACCTGCAGTTACTTACACCATGGATAGATCTAGTAATTATTTTCCAATAAGATCAGGAATACACTCGACAATTTTAGTTGCACAACTCTTGAGTTTAAAGCTGAAAGAGGAAAGAAGAATGGAAAGGGTAATTTGTTGCTTTTAAAATTATCAAAAAAGAATTGATTGTGTGAAAAAAATGTGTGTGAACACAATGGCAACTTTAAAACAGAATTTAGAAAAAGTTTGGGCAAAAAAAAAAAAAAAAATTGCCATATGTGCTCCAACACTAAGAAATTGTTCTGTAATTTTAATTTTAGTTTTGTTGTTGAATTTTTATTTACTTTTTAAACTGAATTTTCTATTTGTAGGATGTGCCAAGATTTTACAATTTTGCAATATATTTATTAAGGATGCCGCCGATATAGCACGTTATCAAAAGAATGAAATAATTAAATATGTACGCACACGCATACCAATATTTATGTCACAATTGCATCAACTATTGCGCAACATATTGAATGTATTTTTAAGTCTCACACCTGATGAAAAAGATGAATTAGCAAATTACTTAGTACCTGAGGTAAATTAGCTCGTCCTTGCTTAATTCTTATTTTTAATTAATTGAGTGTGTTTTTCGTTTATTTTTGTTTTACAGATTGAAACCACTTTATTGATTTTAGCTAGTGTAATAGAAGAAATCAAAAACTCTTTAGAAAAAATGTGCAAAGTTAGTAATTGAAGTTGTCATTTGAGGAAATTTGTAATTTTTGTTTTTTTTTTTTTTTTAAATTAATTTTTAAGGACTTGAAGTGCTCACATTTAGATTTATCAGTAAAATATGCTACCGATGATGCTGTTGCCATGCAAATACAAAATAATACGTTTATTACCGCCACCAATGCCATGAGTGAAACCACTGTTAGCACCTTATTTAGCCAGCCACCTTTATCGCCTCGTCCTAGAAGAGGTCCACCCATAGGCCTCAGCTTTTATGATAATCCCTCGGATAAGCAGCGTTTAATGGGTGGTGAAAATGATTTAAAATTTGTTTTGTACATGTACGAAGTTAGGAAAATGCGTGACATTTACGGACGCATATCAGCTGCTTTAGATATAATCCGAGATAAAAAGTAAGCGTTAAAAAAAGCACAAGATGGTCTCTCTATTATTATTTGATGTTGTGGTTTGCTTATTCATTCCTTTAGAACGACTTACTGTGACATGGATTTCTTAAGTAAGCGCAGCACAATTAATCAAAATTTGGAACAATTAATTGTGGATATACCCTCGTATATTCTAATTATGGAAAATCTGGCCGATCGTTTGGAGGAGAAATTAGGTTGGAAGGAATTCAAATTTTGTTTCAAATTGGCTACATCTCAAATTGTAGGTTAAGCATTAATACGCCTAAAATCATTTTAAATTTTATATCATCCTTTTGCAGAATGGGGTCATAGTAAAAATTTTCGATCACAAGTTTGCTTTGAAAGATGCCATGAGCCAGGTAGTTTGTTCTTCTATAAAAAAATATATATTTTTTTCAATAGAAAAACAAATTTTTGTACAACAGATTTGCAAGCTGGTGCAGAAACAGGAATTTACCCAAACATTAATCGATTTAGGTTTGTTGGAGCCTTCCAATATTTTAGAAAGCGAATTAAAAATATTACAAAAAGATGATCCCTTTAAATTGAGTTTAGATCCTTTAGTAATGGAACGCCAGCACAATTATGACTATAAAAATGTGAAGGTAAATAATTTCTAAAGCTGAAAGTATCGCTGTTTACAAAAATTAAATTAAAAACTTTTTCTTAATTTCTCTTTTCCGGGCGCAGCTGAATCTTATACGTCACTTGTGTGAGCCACCCATAGCTGTGAATAGTAATTTATCGAAAAATGCTTTACGACTTTTGCATTCAGCCCAATTGGCCGATATGGAATTTGAAGTGCACACTCTAAACAATCCAACACTTGCCAGCAACACTTGCCAAGGTAATACAATGAAGAAAAATACTTTGGATATACAGAGTATGGAAGCGCTTAAAACTCCCATACAAGTGCATACATTTCGGGCACATCGTGTTATAGTTGCAGCACGTTGTGAATGGTTTAAAAAGGCCTTAATGTCAGGCATGCAAGAAAGTTTGACAAGGTAAAACAATTTTTAATTTTCTTTGTATAAATAAAAAAATTTCCAAACATTTTCTTGGCTACAGAAAAATAATTATAAGCGATACATCGCCAGTTATATTTCGACGTCTATTATTGTATTTATATGGTGCTCCAATTGATAAAACTGTTGGTGCTGAACAAATATGTGAGCTGATGTTATTAGCAGATAAATATTCTATAGACGACTTAAAGGTTGGTAATCAATACTTTGAATGAATTGAAACTTTTTTATTTATTGTTCGGTAAAAGTTATTTAACGTATTTTTCATTTATTTGGCTTTTTCTTTTTCATTAAAATGAATATTTTATTAAGCTTGAGGTCGTATTGTTTCATTACATTTTAATTTAAATATAAAATTTTTAAACTTAAAAAATTATTTATTTACTTATTTAGTCTAAGAGAATTATTAACGAGCACTGACAGCTATATTTATCGGCCCTTAAAAAAATTAAAAGCTGAGAGTTTGTAGAATTAAATTTTAAACAGAAAAGCATTTGATTTAAATTTTTATAGGCCACATTACGAGTGTCGTTGTCGTGGCAAAGTAGTAGCAGCTACCACGACTTCTACATGTTGAAAATTCGACTACTAAGAACGATACTGGTAATAAAGCTGTTTGTTTTGCTTACAGGAATTGTGTGAAAATACTTTAAATTCACAAATAGATGATCACTCAGTGTTATGTCTTTTGGCTATAGCCGATCATTATATGGCATCGGCTTTAAAATCAAAGTGTCTTTCATTTTTATCACAAAATTCACATCTTACAAAGGCTGCTATGTTTAAGGAATTATCAAGACCGTTACAGGTACAATTAAAATTAATTTTAAATAAATATAAAAAAAACTAAAATTAAATATAATGAGTAATTTAGACTAATGAAACGTTTCATTAATTTAATGAAATAATTCCATTCATTTATTGAAATACTTTCATTGATTCTAAATATTTTTCTTAAATTCAATGAAAAAATTTTATAAATGCTATAAAATAATTTCATTAACTTAATGAAAATGTTTTTTTTATTAAATTGGAGAAATATTTTCACTAACTGATTGAAAATATTTCATTTATTTGATTAATTTTATTAAATCTAAAAAATTTCATTAATTTAATGCAATTAATAAAAGAATAATTTATTATTTTCATTATTTCTATGAAATACTTTTATTTATTTAGTAAAATAAATTCCTTAATTTATTGCAATAATTTCATTGATTCTAAGAAAATTTAATAAAATAATTTCATTAACGTAATGAAAATATTATTTTATTAAATTAATAAAAAAAAAATAATTCATTCATTTGATTAATTCGATGAGATAATTTTACTAATTCAATGAAATAATTTAATGAAATTTGTTGCCTAAATTTAATTAAAAAATTTTATCAATTTTATGAAATAATTTCATTAACATAATGAAAATATTTTTTGTTAAATTGATGAAATATTTTCATTAATTGAATGAAAGTGTTTTCTTTATGTGATCAAATAATTTAATTAATTCTATAAGATAATTGAATAAATTTAAAGAAATAATTTTATTATTTCCATGAAAATATTTCATTAACTTAATGAAATTATTTCATTAATTTAATTAATGAAAATAATTCATAAATTCGAAATAATTTCCTTAATTTCATGAAATAGCTTATTTAATTAGTTTTATTGATTCTAAGAAAACGTTTCTAAATTTAATGATTTTATGAAATAATTTCATTAACTTAAAGAAAAATTTTTTTTTTTAAATTGGTAAAATATTTTCAATAATTGAATGAAAGTATTTCATTTATTTGATAAAATAAATTAAATTATTGAAATAACTTCGTTGAATCTAAGAAACTTAATAAAATAATTTTATTAATTTCGTTAATTTAATTTTATAAATTAATGAAAAAATTCATTTATTTGATTAATTCGATGAGATAATTTTATTAATTTAATTAAATAATTTCCTTGATTTAATGAAATAATTTTATTAATTTTATGAAATAATTTCGTCAATTTAATTTTATAAATTAATGAAAAAATTCATTTAATTGATTAATTCGATGAGATAATTTTATTAATTTAATTAAATAATTTCCTTAATTTAATGAAATAATTTTATTATTTGAATGAAATAATTTCATTAATTCTATGAAAATGTATCAATAATTGAATGATAAAATGTAATTGCTTTAATTAAATAACTTTATTAATTTAATAAAATCATATCATTGAATTTATGAAATATTTTTCTTTCAGTGCAAATAAATATTTTTACTTTATTTTATTTTGATACAATTTTTTTTTCAGCTTGAGGTTATGGATCTAATACACTGGTATGGTCGTGTGGCAGAGCCCTGGACAGATTCTGGTGGTTTTAAACCACGTAGCACTTCCAGACACAGCCTTAAAAGCCCTTCAAAGCCCCGCTCACGTTCAAGAAAATCATCACCCTCTTTTATGTGACACTGACCTTTAAAACGTAATGAAACATAATAAGACACACACACACACATATACACACAAACAAAATTTAAAGAATTTGTCATAGTCATAATAGAAAATTTGTTTTTTTTTGTAGGCAAACATTTTAATCAATTGTTCGAATATTTCTTTTCAAATTAAGTTTACTATTGATGTTAGAATAAGAAACTAAAGCAAACTCAAACTTTTTCTAAAACATATACAACACAATTTTAATAGGAAAAATATTACATTGAAATTTTTAACATTAAGAAAAAAAAAAAGAATTAAACAGAAATTCATTGTCAAAGCACCATCATTTACCACTAAAAAATTTCTTAACATTTAAAAAAAAATAAAAATTTAACTAAATGTGTATTTTTCAAGCATTTACTCACTCACCCATCCTTCATAAAATTTATTTTTAATTTTAATTTATAAAAAAAAAATTAATAAGGAAATATTTTAACGAAATATTTTCTTAAAAAAATTTTTTTATTAATAAAACCCAATAATGTTTGTGTTTTATACTTAAAGGCCAAATTAATAAAAAAAAGGCTTGTAATCATGCTCACAATAAAGTATGCTTTTTTTTTATTAAAAACTAACTTTAGTTTACAAGAATGTTTGTATATAAAGAGATGCCGACTATGATTATGGCTTATAAAACTAACTTGTTAAAGAATTATTTTTTGTAATTAAAATTTAATTTTACTTTTAAAATGTTGTGGGCTTTATATGAAACTGTTAGAATCAGTTATGAAAAGATTGTGAATGCAATCATTATTCCCACTTAAAACTAAAGTAAATATTTTTAAACATTTTTTACTTTAATAGGCCATTTTGAAATCGTTAAAATTCAAAAAAATTTCAAGCCTATAAGATAATTTTAAATTAAAATTTTTTTCTAAAGCCCATGAAATCATTAAGAAAAACTCCAATTTTGAATAATAAACCGATTTTAAAAATTTAAAACAAGAACTAAATTTTCCACATTAAGCCTCCAAATTAATTAATAATTTTTTTTTTATTCAGTAAGGCGGAGTTTGCCTACTAGTTTCAGGGAACATTATTTTAAGTACAATATTTTTTTTTACGTAGTTTGAGCTGGGGTTGTGAGAGACATATCAAACCATAGATATAAAAAAATGTGTCCGTACTAAAATTTTGTTCAGATCAAAAATTTTGTTTTGAAAAAAAATTTGATCCAAACGAAAAATTTTGTCTGAAGTTAAGTAGGACAATTTTGTTTTAAACAAATATTTTGTTTAGACTAAAAATTTTGTCTGAAGTTGTTAAATAGAAAAAGTTTGTTTAGAAAAAAATTGTGTTTAAAATAAAAATTTGTTTAAAGCAAAAATTTTATCCCAACACAAAAACTTTGTTTAGACTAAAAAATATTGATTGCAACAAGCAGGTGTAAATTTAGCTTTAAAGCTCTCATTTTATGAAAAAAAGTCCTCCACAGGTATTTTAAAAACAAGGCTTTTTTTTAACTTAAAAAGATTTTAAAATTTCAAAAATAATATTTTTTAATGTTTTCTTAAGCGGTCTGTTGTATTTTAAAAATTTTTATATTTCGTGTTTACATTTTAAAAATTTGTTTTTTATTCAAAGATAAGATAATTAAATATTTTTTATTATTTATTAGACAAATTAGAAAAAAGAAGAAGAAAACTTTACCTTTTTATAATAATTATAGACGAATGTGTATTTTCTTAAATCAATTCTAGTGTTTTTTTAATTTTTATTAAAAAGTTATTTCTTTAAAGAAAATGATTATATGCAGTACAGAAGTACTACTAGATATTTTGTGTTTATTTTTTCCTTTTTGCCAATCCAACCAAGTGTATTTTATTCATCATTACATGTATGTATGTATCTGTATTTATTGTTGTCTTTTTAAAACTCTTTGAATGAAAGAATTAATAAATTTGAGTACTTACAAATAAATTAAAAAAAAAAAATGGAAAATTTTTTATGGAAAAGAAGGGGCTTAACATACAAAAACTTTTAAAGCTGGATGCTATTTAAGAATTTTTTTTTAAGGTTAAAAATCGTTTTAATTATGTAGACATTTTACCAAAAAAAATTTTTTTGTCCGCACAAAAATTTTTTGTTCGCACAAAATTTTTGTCAGGTCAAAATATTTGTGTTGTATTTCAGTAAATTTATAAAATACTTTCTTAGAATTAATGATATATTTTCAGGGAATTAATAAAATTAATAAAATTATATCATTAAAATATATTTTCTTGGAATTAATGCAATTATTTCATTCAAATAATAAAGTTATTTCATTCAATTAATAAAATTATTTCGACAAGAAAGTTCTATAACTTTACTATCCCAGAGAAAAAATTCTTGGGAATATTCATAATTGGCATGAATTTCTTTTAATAAATAGCAGCAAAATCAAAGAAAAAAGATTTTTGGATAATTTTTTTTTTAAATGTCACAATATTTTCAGTTGTCAAATGCTTAAATGCGTTAGCTTAATTGAATATTTGGGAGCAGAATTTAAAACTTAATTGACTTCAATAACTTTCATCATGTCTGAACATCCATGGTAATTTTCAGGTTTATTTGTTAAAACGTTTTTGTGTTAATTTTCATTTAAAAAAATATTACTTAATCTTCCATCCCTGATATAAAGTACATAGCCACTGTAGAACTAAATTTCATAACATGTTTATTAATTTTTTTTTATTTATTTAATAAATTCATACAAAAATATTTCACAATTGTAACAAAACAAAATAAAACGAAAACAACCGGCATGCGGCGTTTTGTTAAAAAGCTTTTCATTTTCTCTTAAAAAGCTTTTAACTAAAATATGATTTTAGTTGAGTATAAATAGCTATTGCAAGAGAGACAATATTTTAATATCGTCTACAAAGTTCAAGCGCGCTAATAAATAAAATAAAATAAAGGAAATATTTGTTCAGTTGATGAATGAAAAAATGGAGCCAACAAATGTGAATTCAGTTAGTGAAAATCGCCAAAGAATTTCGAAATTAATTATAATTTCTGGTGTGGTAGGAGTGATGACCATTTTCTTGAAGCTAAATTGCAGTGAAGAATTTTGTTTGGAAGAATTCTGGACCCAGCAGCGGAATCCAGCAGCCATAATGAGTTCAAATTTATTAGATCCACAGGATTTGCAACAAGTCTTTGAAGCCCCTAATATGGGCATTAGGAGTACTTGGTTGTTGTGGAGTTGAATTGCAAAAGAGTAGCAAAATGCAAAGGCAGGGAACAACGAATGTGTGCCAGAACACATTAAAATGAAAACAACAAAAACATGAAATGAATGAATGAGAAGAGCAGTTACTACAAAAGTGTTTAAAACTGTAACTGTTATACTCTAATTACACAATTTTGTATAACAAATTATTTATACTCGTTGAAGAATATTTTTGACGTCATCTTTTCATTTACGGGAGTTATGAAATTAAAGTTATGAAATTAAAGAAGAGAAAAAATAAACTTAAATTACTTAAGCAATTTATTTAAAAAAAAACTTTTTTAACGGCAAAATTAATTAAAACAATTAAAAAAATTTTTATCTAAGTTGAAAGCATTTTAATTTGTATTTAAAAATTAATAACAATTTTAAATTAATTCAAAGTTTTTGTTGTATTTTGAGTGAAATAAAATTGTGAAATTTATAAAAATTTTGAGAATAAAATATTTTGTTTCAATTACACTCAACAATTGTCTTACAAAAAACCCAACTACCAAACAACTGTAGCGACTTGATCACATTTTGGCCCCAGAAGGATTTTTGAGTAAAATATTATAAGAACTTTTGGGCTAAGTCACCTACTAGCTCCGAACATAATTTTTATTCCTAAAATTTTTTCCAAAAAATCGTTTCTTGAGAAATTAAATTACAACGCGTACAGCAAAAATGATAGGAAGACAAGATTACGCCATACGCAAGATTCCCTTATATGACATAGACTGTCCACTGCTTGAAGAAAAAAAATAGTGCATTTCTCTCTCTCTCTGCTCTTTAAATTATTATGTCTTTGTCATTTGTGCTAGATGAGAAAAAAAAATTAAATTTTATATGGGGGATGCCGTAGTCTTGTATTCCTATCAATTTTGGTGTAAACCACATTAAAAAATGGTGACAGCTCAATTTAACTGTCTAGATGCGCATCACATCTAGATCAAGAACAATAAAAAGAATTTTTGCTCTGAATTTAATTGAATTCATTTGAATTGCTTCGGGAATACACAAAATTGTCGAATTTGAGGCTCAGAAAATCCGAGCAACTGTCTGGTGCGGATTTTGGCTAAGGAATTACTTTTTGAAAATGACTGTGTACGGCATTCACTACAGCAACATGATAACAGAGTTCTTACGGCCTCAACTGCAACGAATGGAAAGAAGAAGGTGTCCATAAAACTTAAACCTTTTAAAAATTTTTCCAATTTTTCTTCTCCTTTTTAGAGTGTATAAAACAGTGATAGGGCTGCTAGAAAAAAAACCAGTAATTTTTTTTAGTAATCAGCACACTTTAGTTAATCGGAAAATTTTTCAGTGTTGACCAGTGTTATTGATAAGCTTTTAATGCAACCATTGTAGGTGTATACTGTACATTGAGAGTAACAATTTGTTTATAAGCTTTTTATGTAAAAAGCTTTTACTAGAAGTAAAGCTTAGAGCTAAATAATTTTTAGAATTTCACACTATTAGTTAAAACAAAAAAGTTCGCATTTAATTTAAGAAATAAAGGGCTGCATGAGCATACTGTAAATGGCTTACAAACACTTTTTATTATAAAATATTGTTGGCTTAGAGTGTAAGCCTGCTAAGTCACTTTTAGAAAATATTACAAGGCAGACAAAAAAATTCTTATTTTTGTTATTTGCGGCTAAGTAACAAAATTATTATATAGTTGATTTACTTTCTAAAGGTCTACATACGAGTATAGGAATTTATTATTAAAATTGTGTTTTTTTTTGCTGCAAATAACAAAAATAAGAAATTTTCCAACAGTGACTTAACAGGTTTACACTTTAAGTCAACGATATTACTTATGTGTTTGCAGTAATGTGTGCTTGTGCAGCCCTTTAGTAAGAAGCTGAAAATGCTTGCAATGTTTTCAAAAAAAAAAAAAAGACATAAAATAAAGTAAAAAATAATTTTGTTGAAAAAATAAGCTACAAAATTCACAAATGTTATTGTGGTGACAAAAACCGTAATGTGTGGCAACGGTGCAAAATCGACTAGATACTGAAACGTTATAGTTAAATAAAGGGCTTGATTAAATTTGAAGTGTCGAAGTTATAAAGCCGCACAGTGGGGCGAAATTAAAAAAAAATATAGAAGGTCTTACCAACTGGACAGATTAAGATGAAACCAATTGCAGTTAAAAGTAGAAGACTCAAACTGTTAGACTCTTTCCCACCCTGTAACTTTTATAAATCTTAACCGATTTGAAAGATTTCTTGCTTGTGCTAACACAGGACAATAAATATCCACTTAATAAAATCTTCCAACGTATAAATATTAATTCGTTTTCGATTAATTAAAGTGTACTGACTACAAAAATAATACTAGCCATTTTTCAATCTACCCGCACTTAAGGTGACGGTGCATATTATGCCAGTTTAAAGTGCCAATTTTCTAACATAAAATGGCTACGCAGAGAAGATATTGTTTAAGTGATCCAGACAATTTTTTTTTGGCGTATACACGCTTTGTAAAATCTTAAATTCAAAATTACTACTTTTCGTACAATGCTGGATGTAGAGTGCACTTTTACATTTGCCTAAAATTTATAATAATTTTATTTTACTAAAATAAAATACAATTAAATTGAGTCACAATGCGTAAAATGTTTCTATAATTTTATGTTGCAATTTTAACAGATTTTGTTACACAATTAAACTGTTTTGTTTGTTGGTCTATTGTTTCATGACAATTAATGAAATAATAAAATCTGCTTCTTCTACTTTTGCTTCTTAATTTTAATTCTTTTATTATACAAACATACTGTCCTTATCTTGATATCTATTTGAGGATTCTCTTTTGTTGGTTTGCCTGTATGTTTATGTTTATACACACAAACATACACTCGCACGGCTTTGTTGACACGAAGGTTTGTACAAGCTTTTCACTATTTCTATACTTAAGCATGATTTGTTTTTGTTAATACATGTTTTGTTGATAGTTAATTATGACAAAAAAAAGAAGAAAAAAAAAAAAAAAAAGAAATCAAAAAGTTTTGCCATTAAATATGAATGAATGCCCAAACACAAAAGGGTTAATGTGTTGATGTTAAGTTTTATTGGTAATGGAAAAGGAGAATTTTATTATTTAATGGGATAAGTGTGTATGTGTGTGCACTGAAACGATTTAATTTAGATTATAATTTAATATTGAAAGCAAACAAAAAAGAAAACTAATTTTTGTTTCCCAAAAAAAGTTTAAAAATAAAAAAATTATAACAGCGAATTATTAAGAACAAAAACAAAAAAAAAAAAAAAAAACAAAAACTTCTCATAAGTTTTTGTTCAAGTATTACATTTCCTTTGCACTGAAAGAGGAATTTATTATTTTTCCACCCACATTTCATTAAATAAATGAACGCTTTTTAGTTAATTAGTAAAATATTGCATAAATCCAATAAAACGATTCCATTAAAATATTTCATCAATTAAGTACGTGAATTAATGAAATGTTTTCATTAAAATTCATGAAATTAGTTCATGAAATGAATGAACTTTTTCAACGAATCAATAAATTTATTTGATTATATGAAAAAGTTTTCCTTAAATTAATGAAATATTTCATTAGTGACAAATAATGAAATCTTTCATGGGATTTATAAGCAAAATTTATACACTGTTTTTATAAAGGTAAATTGAAGGGGATCAATGCTACGATGGATTGGACCTCTATTAAACACTACACTGAAAGAAAAGTTCATTTTTTTCAACCACGTTTTATTAGACTAAGGACAACATTTCATTGATTCAGTGAAATATTTCATTTAATAAAAGAATACTCTAATCTAATTAGTGAAATTACTTTATTAAATTAAACATTTTTTCATTGAATTAATGAAGTATTTTATAAGTCTAATAAAGCTTTGTTTTATTAAATGAAAGTATATTTTCATTAAATTAATGAAATTATTTCAATAAATTAATTGTTTTTTTTTTCATTAAATTAATGAAATATTTTATTGGTTTAATAGAGCTTTCTGTTATTAAATTAGAAAATATTTTCATTATATTAATTAAATTGTTTTATTGAATGAATGAATTTTTCATTAATTTAATAAAACATGTTATTGGCTGAAAAAAATTAATTTTTCATTGAATTTATTAAATTATTTAATTAAATGAATGAATTTTCTATGAGTCGAGAACAACGTTTTATTGTTAAAAAGAAAAGTAATTTTCATGAAATAAATGAAAATACTTCATTAAATGAATGAATTTTTCATTCAATTAATGAAATATTTTGTGAGTGTAAAACAACGTTTTATTGTTAAAAATTTTTTTTATTTTAATGAAACTATTAAATTAATAAAATATCTTATTAGCCTAATAAAACTTTGTATCACTATGTTGAAATATAGTGATTTTGTTTCATTGGATTAATGAAGAAATTTTCCCATCAATGTAACTGTAAATTGTGAAGACACCTCACAATGAAAACAGGCATTAAATAGTTTTAGTTTTGTACACAAATTTGATTAAGATAAAAAAAAAACCAAAATTCATAAAAACCATTTCATGTATCAAGAGGTTATCAGGCATGTTCTGAAATCACGGTGATTTTAAACCACGAACAATTTTAAAATCACGTTAGTGATTTTTTGGTGTTCTGGAGATTTTAGCTTTTAAGTAGTGATTTTTACTATTTACTGTTCTCAATCACGAGCTTAAAGCTCTTTTGTTTTGTTTACAATAAAATTTTGCTCAGAAAAAGAAGAACTAGAACTAAAAATCACGAAAAAGATAAAAAAATTCTCCACACGAAATAAAGTGTATTTTAAAATTAATAAATTTACGGTTCCGTTTATAAAACAATTCAAATTAAGTGTATTTAATCATTTTGTTAAAGAATTCAAAGCAAAATGGTTAAAATGCGGTAAGTGATGTGATTTCTTAGGGCAGTTTGCTGGCCGGCTTTAAATTACGAAATACCTTTTTTCGTGATTTTAAATCATTGTGAGAGAAAGTGATTTTCAGGACATGCCTGTATGAAACAAATTTCAACCGAATGCGTTTGTTTTTTGCTGTGTAGAAAAGATTGTTTGTTGATGAAAATAATTACAGACTCACTTTCATCTATTCACTTTGTATTTGCTCAGCACAATTAAATGCCGAAAGTAAAATTGAAAAAAAAAAAAAAAAAAAAATACAAAATATTAAACAACAACAAAGTTCATTCATGCACAGATAATGAAAAAAAAAAATACAAATAAAAATATGCAGGAGAAAAAGTGGGTGACTAGCACACTCAGCTGTAGTAATAGAGAGTGATTTAATATTTTTTATTCTTAGTAAAAGCATGCCGAGCAAATAATTATAATGAAATTAAAAAAAGCTTTTTTATCTGAGAGATTTTGAATGCATAAAATAAAAGCTTTTAGGTTCTCTAAATTATGAAAGGCATCCGCCCTAAAGAATTTCAGAAAATAAAACTTTTTAATAATTATGATAAAATTTACCGTTATATTTACAAAAGTATGAAAAAAAAATTATTCTCGATTACTTACATACATATGACGATTGCTAAAAACGCTAATGAGAGCTAAAGCGAAAAACAAAGAGAGATAAAGAAAGTACTAGTTTATGAGTGCACGAGTATATCAAATCAGACAAATATTTTTATCTACCACTATTGTTCAGACAAGGCTTTGACTTTCGTCTTAACGGCGGTCGTCCTTGTCGTGCGTGCGTGTGCAATATTATTTTTTAAACGCAATGTACCGTTAAAACGTTCTGTGCAGAAAAATACCAAGAATTAAAAAAAAGAAAAGAAAAGTGAAATTTGTTTAAATATTTTTTTTTCTCTAAAAAAATTAAATTAAATTTTTATTAAATGAAAGAAATTAAAGAGTGTTAAATACATAGCCTGAAATACATTGTAGGTTGAAGAATAAATTTCGGAGAGAGAAAAACTGAAAATAAAAAAATCAAGTGTTTTTCTTTGGCCTGTGTATACACAAAATTGTTTTTTGTTCTTTTTTCATTTCCTACGCTTTTGTTTTTAATTTTACTAAAACTTCATTTTAAGTTTGTTAAATTTTTGTAAAAAAAAACATCAACAGAAATTTATGTGTGTGTGTGTATGTAAGTTTTCTTTTAATTAAGTTCGTGTGTATGCATTTTAAATACAAGTTTCTTTATGTAATTTTTTTTTCATTAAAATTTTTGTTACCAAAGCAAACTGGCTGCCCTTAAACACAGTGCGTCGTGTATTCCTTGTATTTTAGAGATTTACAATTTAATTTGTGTGTGTGTGTGTAGAATATTATAAAGTGCTGCCATACCAACCACTAAACCCCTGGGGAATTTTTTAATTTTTTTAAAATAAAAAAATTTCAATTAAGCCCAAGTAAAACTCTTTAAAACAAACTCTAATGCTCTTATCCAAAAAAAGTTATCGTAGACTTTAAAGTAAAATTTATGAAAAAATTATATGAAAAATTTCTGCGTTAATTTTTTTGGATAAGGGGGTAAAAGTTTTATATTTTTTAGGCTTACAAGTTATCAGTAAGTAGTTAAACAAAGTAGAATAAATCAGCAGCACTAAAATATAAAAAAAAAAAATAGTTTTCCCAAACTGAGTACATTCATCTTAACGATCATAAAATCGATAGCGAGTAGAGAATATCGTATCCAATATTTCATTACCTGTCAAGTAAGCAAATCATCTCCTACGATATCTATCGAATTTAGGCATCAATTGTGCATGAAGAAAATTAAAATGATTTCTTTAATAATAATTTATTTAATAATATAAAGCTAAAAATAAATAAAACTTGAATTTTTGCTATGCTATCGAATGCTTTGATCTTAAATTACAATACATTTTAATCGATATCGAGTGTCATGATACCAAAATGATAAGTTTCCATCAATTTTACTCGATATCGAATAGACCCCAGTATTTGTGAATGGATTTTAATGTTTTATGGTTAAATTTATTTCCATTATATGGGATTTTAAGATTAAACATTAAGATCGTTTAAAATTGTACGCTTTCTAATTTTTGTGAATTTTTAAATCTTAAAATTTTTGTATTTTTTTAGCAAAATATTAAAAATTTTTCCAAATAACTCGAAAATTAATAGCTAAACAAATAAATAATAGCACGTTCGATTTCTGCCTAGACCCTAGGAGCCGATGGTCAAGGTTACCAGTGCTCGTTAACAAATTCAATCTTAAAATTAATTTCTAATATTAAATATTAATAATTATAATAATAAATAGCTAAACTTCAAAATCAAAATAAAGCCAAAAGAATTTAGAATTTTTCAAAATATTTTGTAGTAAAATTGAAAAAGTTGTTTTAAAGTTATGATAAGAAGTGTGAAGCAAACTGTCATATTTCTGAAAAAAATTTCTCATGAAAAAATTTTATAAATATATTTTGCAATACAAAATGATTTTTTTTTTTGGTTTTGCGACCATAGCGCATTAGAAAAAAAATAGTTTTAGAACACACGTTTTCATTTGTTGCTTCTTAACTTGTCACTTGATTAGGGTTTTAAAGTCTAGTCAAAAACCAAACATTTTTGTCTACAAAAATACAAGTCTATTATTAGAAATTTAAAAAAAAACATTCTTGCCTATTAAATTTTCTTATCCAAGGTGTTAGCCTGCATCTGCAGCTGGATTATGTGCATATAAAATTGAAAAATCACTTAGTAAATAAACATCCGTTTAATCAATAAAATTAATAATTATTTCCAGGTTTATCAAAGTCGATGATAAATCTCTTATCCCAAAAAAATTGACGTACACTTTAAAGTAAAATTTATGAAAAAATTATAATGAAAAATTTCAATAATGTTGACTTTAAAGTCTTCGTTAATTTTTTTTCGATCCTCTTAGGCTATAAAATGAATTGCCTTTTTTGGGTTTAATAAATTAAACAACTCAAACAACTCTATTTTAAATTTATGCAAACAAATTAAACATTTTCTTGTTCTCTTCTTGTCTTAACTAACCCTGTACATTGACCAAATTATAGCACTCGATATCGATGAAAATTTCATTTGATATCGAATGCCCTTATTTGGCCCCAGGATTTAAATATTGCTTTTAACGTTTTTCTTTTTAATTTTGATAACTTAATTTGAATAATGTTTCCACTTACAGCAAATAATTTTTCGTGATATTTTAAAGAGGTTCCTTTAAATCATCTTTTTATAGAATTGTATAGCCACCCACAGAACTGCTTGACCTTCAGCCGTATTGCGAATGCTTGTTGTCGTAGTCGTATTTTCATTAAGCTACACTGAAACAAAAATATGGTATAAATTCAATAAAATGATTTCATTAAAACTTTTCTGTAAATTAATAAAACTAATTTATTAAATTAATGTATTTTTTATTAATGCAAAATTTTATATATTTAAAAAAATTATTGTTCATTAAATTAATGAAATATTTCATTAGTGTAATTTTGAGGTACAAAAGCTAAAAATCTAATTAATAGTTTTGCATAATATTTTATAAATATTTAAACAGAAGTGTTTTCTATAGAAAAATTAAAAAAAAAGTTTAAGTTTTCCAACGGTTTTACCCATTTTGACAGTGTGCGTTTGCCAGATATGCGTACGATACTCGTTTAAGTTTAGTGAAATTTTCAGCATTATTTGCCTGCAGGCCTTTTTTTTATTCTTTCTTACTTAAAACCATTTGGCAGCTCCGTTTAATGTGTGTTTCATCGTTCGTTTTGTTTGAGTCGTAGAAAAATGAAAACAAGAAAATTCCTCTCCTGAATGAGAGTTTCCATAAGGAGAGTGTTTGTTAAACGGGTGATACACTTATCAAATTTCAGCCTCAAATTATCCAAAAAATCAAACTGGCTTAGATTTTCGTTAAATTCACACACAATGTGACTTCCATATTTAAAAAAAAGCGCACACGAATGCATGATTGATGTTGAAATTTCATGTGTGTAGCACCCGTTGTAGAGTGGGAGTTTATATTTTTTTTTATTTTGACTTTTGTTGTTATTATATATTTCTTTATGCAGAGAGTGTTTATATTTTTTTCCTTTTAGCGCAATTCTGTTTCTCTAAGTTCTCCCTTTTTTTAGTTGAAAAATTTACTCTTCTTTACTTGCTAACGATTTTAGTTGTTGTTTATTGTTTCATTAAAGCTTTTTTTATAGACAAAAAAGAAAATCTTTAAATAGAAAAATAAAACGATAAAAAAAAAAAGAAAAACAAAAGTAATTTTGGTTTTATTTTTCTTTGGAACTACAAATGAATTTTGATTGTTTATTTTGTTTTAGTTTTGTGCATTTTCGTATAAATAAAAAATCTTGCCAAACTTACAGTTTCTCTGTACTAATTTTTTTATTGTTTTTAAGTTTCACTGCTGTGTTTAGTATTCATTCAGTGTAATTAATGTTCTTTTTCTTTTTAAGTTTCTGTTTTTGATGTTGTTGCTGTGTTTTTTATTACTCTTATGTTTTGCTATTTTGATGGCTTTTTTTCTTTCGTTTTTTTTTTTTTTTTTTTTTTGTATTTTTTTTACTCACAGTCGTGAGAAGGTTATGGAGTACATGACAAGGTCGTTGAAGATTTTCAGTCTGTTTTTCTTGTTTTTTTGCTGACTTCTTAGCAGTTGATTGTTGATGGGAATGTGTTGTTTTGTGATTTACACAGAAAAAAAACAAAAAACTAAGCCATGAATTAGCCTTTTTTTCAATTTTATTTTGAGTTTTAATAGTCAGCTGATTTAGTTGTCTACAGACATTTTTCTAAGTATAACTTTTAGGCTGAAATCCAAGAAATTAATAATTAATTTAACCAATAAATACTGGAAAAAAATTTGATTTAAAAAAAAAAAATCAAAAAAAAAATAAATTAATTTTTCTAAACATTTTCTTTAAAAATTCTAACAAAATATTAAAAAAATATAATATTTTATATGGAATTTTGTTTATTATTTTAAAATAATTTTCATGAGGTGAAGGGTAGCACAGGAGTTAAGGCACCTTCTTATCAAGATTATCAGCAGGGCTAGGAATTTCATGCACTTAAAAAACGAAAATATGCACCAATTCCCTTACGGAAAAAAATTATTATTTTTCTTATCACATATTTTTAGTTCAAATTCCATAAATAATCGGAAAATTATAATAATTTTTCAAAAATATATTTTTTCGATCGAGTGAACTCTGAAAATTAAGTACGACTCTATATTGTCACACGTTACAAGACTATTTTGCCTGACAATGCTTCCGATTACAATATCATCAATAATATTCCACAAAAATGAACAAAGTGCTTCTTTTCTCCTAAATGAAGAGAAGTGACACCACACTTAAGCTACGGTCACATTAGACAAATATTTGTCGAAATAAGCGTAACCACTATTTTTGCCAAATATTTTTATAATCTAACATGACTTGTATTACATAAAATTAATTTAAATAATATAAAAATGTAAGTATGTTGTCTTTTAATAAAAAATTAAACTAATATAAGCGAATATTTCTTCAAAAGATATAAACGTATATGTAGACGAGATAGTGGTTATGCTTTTTTCGACAAATATTTGTCTAATGTGACCGTAGTTTTACAAGCACAATTTGAAAACGATGTATTTTATCTATTTGAAAAGACAATTTAAAATTTTGCTTTAAATTTATTAAATTGGTAGTTTAAAAAATAAATAAAAAATTAAGACAATTTATAATTTTGTTAAAAATTATAAATCAACCTTTTTCTTTTCTTCAACTTATAGCCTGATAAGCGAATTTTACTTTATTCAAATTAAATTTAAAATTTTTGATTTTAGACACTATTTAATACCATTTCAGTGATGTGTCCTAGATTCACGAGGCGACATGCTACATGAGAAATTTACTTAAAAACAGAAGATTCGAATCATCTTCAATTCGTTTCTATATCGTTTTCAAATTGATTTCATAGTTTCTGAGATATCGTGGAAATTGTGAAAAAGACAAATATTTTTTTTTAATTAAAAATATTTAAGCTCTTATAAAAAAAAAAAATAGTTTCTGATATGTTGAATTGTTAGTTTAAAAACGTATTAGTAATAGGTGATGTATAATAGATTTTAAGCCTCTTATCTAAAAAAAAAAAATTGACGTGGACTTTAAAGTAAAATATATGAAAAATTTCAATAATGTTGACTTTAAAGTGTGCGTAAATTTTTGTTTTTAAAAAAATTATTAAAAATAGGGGATGAAAATCTATCATTTTAACTGATGATATAATCTCTAGGATTTGAGATGTTTTTTATAGTCCTTACAATAGCAAGTGTTTTGAGAAAACTTCTAGGCTAATGAGTCTTTTGACTGCCGTATGCTTGCTTCTTCACGTTTTCAATAAAATTAGTGTTCATTCCAGAGAAAGTCTCTGGATTTTTGAAAGGAATATTCGCTTCTTTTTTTAGCCAGATAGTTTGCCAATTCATTGTTCGTATGCTCTTTATGTCATGGTATCCTTAACAGAGTAACCACGTTCCTTTCTGCCATGCTGTAAAAATCCCAAACCAACCGTGTTCGGAAGGAAAAGCTTGCTAATTTATTTAGAGCTGCTTGGCCAGCTGAGGGAATGTATATTCTGGCGCCATGATCAAATAACTCTAAATCATGGACCTCCGCCTGAAAAGTAAAAGCTGTTGTTTAGATTGCAACTGACTTTTAGATACATACGTGGCTCTAGAATTCCTGCCACTGCACTGCCATCTTCCATTTTGATACCATCAGTATACCAAAACTTTCGGCCCGCCCCCTCCAATGCTACGAGTATTGCACCGTTTCTGCAAACTGATTGTTCACTGATGAACACTTCAAAGTGCTTGGAGAAAGCCAATGTCTTATCCAAGCTTTTAGAGACGGCGAGACATGGCTGCGATACAGTTAACTGGCATAACATTTATAAACAAAATATCCTGCAATGACATATTGTCGCCCTTTAAAGTGTTTAACGTGTAGGAAGCCAATTTTTATTTCAAAAATTTCCTTAGAAAATCTGTTGAAATTATTGTTATTATATCGAATTTTTATTAATGGCTGATAGTCCCACTTAGTTTGGGGGTATATCCTGCAAATTCACGGTTCCTTTCAAATGAAACTCTTAGCAAATTTGAATTGAAATAATTTTTAAATACTTCCTTTTTATGCAAGTCCTGTAATTGTATTACAGTTTTATTATCTGTAAATAATTGCATTTGATTATCCAAAATCTTCTTTTACGGTTTATGAGACTGACAATAACAAGATTTTAAAAGGATTTTTGTCATAAAATAATTTGAGTCCATTAAGATAAAAAAGCAAGTCGAAAACATTGAAATAATATTTTTCTGCAATTGTGTGAGTGTGTATACGTATGGGTGTGTGTTAGTATTTTATACGTGATTTTATAGCACAATTGCATTCTGAATTTTATAAAAGCAAAGTCAGTACCTACTGACTTAAGAGTTTATGAGTAGCAGAGTATGTCTGTGTGTGTGTATGCTTGTAGGTATGTGTGCAAGTGTTATTATTGCTTCTAATAAGAGGATTATAGATATTTTATTTATAATAACTGCACACACTCGCAAGCACACACAAAGCTTTATATATAAAATTTTTCATGTAAAATTATGTAACTGAGCAAGAGCTTAATATAAAGTTTTCTTTTTTTTATTTAATTTTTTTTTTCAAATTTTAAAACCAATACGTTCTATATAAAAAAGGCAGCAAATGAGTGTCACAGCAAAAAAATATTATTTTTTAATTGCGTTAATTCCGTTCTTGGCTAACGTAATCCCAGCGCCAAATGTTCAAAATTGATTCCTACAAGAACAGTGACACTCAATTGATTTGTCATTTGACTGGGATTTGACTAGCATTGTGAATTTTGTATGGATCAAATGAATGTCAACATAAAAAAGCTGTAAAAGTTTTAGTGAAAGAAATAAGTATGTTTTGGGGTTCCGTCACACATTTTAAAAGTTGACTTCAAATACTAATTATCAATTTTGAACGTTAGCTGGTTTAAATTAGCAGTTATTTTTATTTTTGAAAGTGGTACAAGTCCATTTTACAAAAAATAAACTAGATTGGTAGTTTTAGTAAGTCATAGACACCCTATAGCAAAAATAGCAGCTGACTTATTTTTTTTTTAAATGGACTTATAGCATTTTCAAAAATACCAGCTCAGTATAAATTTTTGTTGCTTTCTTTCTTTGCAAACTGCAACGTTTGTAATTGTTAAAGAGGCCATTACTTTTTTTTAAATTCTTATCAATCGTCCAAACGTTAACTGGGCAAGTGCTTTAGATTAATGCGATTGTATTTCTCTTACACAAAGAAAAAAAGGAAAAAGAAAGAAAGAGTAAAGCAGAAATAAATGCAATCAAATGTACCATAAAACATTCTAAGAAAGTAATTCACTCAGCTATTCCCACGTGTGTTTCGTTTTAATTCGGTTTTGTATTGCTTTTGATTGTGTAAGAAAGCGAAGTATTGTGTGTGCAATTTCTAATTGAATTATATTTTAATGTAAGATATCATTAAAAGCGAATACGTACTATGCAGACACACATACGCCCATACATTAACTGATACTTGTGAACACACAAGTCACAGCAAATAATTGTGGAAGAAATTGTTTGGATGGCTGCGATTAAAAAATTATAAACAAAAAATTCTAATAAATTTTTTACAAGCACCTAATGGTCTAATATTGATGTTTAGGTTTCTTTAGTGTCGAATTTGCATTGGTTTTGCATAAAATAAAAATAAAAATACTTGGGCTTTAAATTTGCAAATTTTACTAAAGTTTGTTTAACAATGCATTATTCATCTTCTGTATATCCTTTATTTTAAAAAACCAATTTTAGCTAACAGTAATATCAAAAGCTAATATTCAAACTATTGCTGGAATTGTCTCAGTAATAAAAGTGTATTTATGTTAAATTAAATGTTTTCCATCTTCTATTAATCCTTCAAAAAAATGAAATTTAAGCAAATAACGATTGCTAACTGGTTTTCGCGCTTAAGTACATTTTTCATTCAATTGATACAGGAAAAGCCCTATCTTTTCTGTAGACAAAAAATTTAGTTGTAAAGCTATCAAAATGTGTTAATTTTTGCATAATAAGTTGACTAATTTCTCTCTTTAGCTTTATTTCCGTTTGAGAGAACAAATTCTTATCCTTTACTTAAAAAAAATTGTATTTCGATTCTAATTATGGTTCAACTTAAACTAAAATTTATTAAATAGCTTCAAAACTATATTTTAAACATCATCTGTAAATTTTATTTCAATCGTTTAAAGTACTTGTCTTCTTCCCATATATCCTTTATTTAAAAAAGTAAATTTTAACTGCAATAATTATGAAAACTTAATAAATACTATATTAAAAATTATTAATTCAATAAGAATTGGAAACTTAAAATAAAAAAAATATCTTTTGTATATCCTTTATTTATAAAAATTAAATTTTGTTTACAGGTATATTTAGAAAATGCTGAGACTTAATAAATAGTTATAAAATTATGCTTAAAACATCATCTATAAATATTATTTCAATCTGCCAAAGACCTTGCCTTCCTCCCAAATATCCTTTTTTTGAAAACATTATATTTCAATTAAAATTATTATGACTACTTAATAAAAATTAATAATTTTGCATTTATTAATTATTGGAAATCGATAAAAAAATTTTTACACACTATATCCTTTATTTATAAAAAATAAAATTTTGGCTACAACTATTTTTAGAATCTACTGAAAACTTGTAAATAAGTAAAGAACTAGATTATTAACGTCTAACGTAAATTTTACTTCAATCAACTAAAGGACTTACCTTGCTTCCAAATATCCTTTATTTAAAAACATAAAATTTCAATTAAAATTATTTTTAGAACTTGATAAAAACTAATAATTTTTAATTTATTAATTATTGGAAATCGAAAAAAATTTCTTGTACATGCCATATCCTTTATTTATAAAAAAATAATTTTGGCACCAATTACATATGTTTAGAATCTACTGAAAATGACTCCAGAAGTAGACTATTAACGTCTAATCTCAAGTTTACATATATCCTTTATAAAAATATTTTTTTATTTCACTAAAATTATTATAAAAATATAATAAAAAAGCAATCATTTTAAAATTTATAATGGTTGAATAAAATAAATATTTATTGTACTAAATCCTTTATTTAGAAAATTTAATTTCTGATTACAGTTACTTATTAATTTAGATATGGATTGAGTAAATATTGCTAAAACTAAGCTGCTAACATTTTCCATAAATATCATTTTAATTGGCTGAAAAACTTGCCCACCTCCCGTATATCCTTTATTTAAAAAAATTAAATATCAGCTAAAATCATTATCAAAATGCTTGAAAAACAAATAATTATTACAAAAATATTTTTTTAAATGTATGAGTTCCTTAAATTAAATGAAACAGCAAAAGAATAAGTCTTATATATCCTTTATTTAAAAAACTGAAATTTGCTTGCAATTACTTTTAAACAGGACTGATATTTAGTAAATAGATCTACAACTAAGCTGTTAACATCTTTGTTAAATATCATTTCAGTTCTCTAAAAGATTGGTCTTCCTTTCATATATCCTTTATTTAAAAAAATTGAATTTAATGAAGAAATAATATACCAAATTTGTTGGGAATTGTAAATATTTAAAAAAACAAACTTTAAGGTTTTTAATAAATTTCAATTCAGTCGCTTAAAGAAGTTTTTAGTTTACGTTTTTTAGTTTAAAAAAAATGTAGCTAAAATTATTATGAAAACTTATAAGTATAATAGGTAATTTTAATTTTATATATATTTTAATTTTAAATTTCTATATTATTAATTAAAAAATGTAATTTCTTTTGTAATTCGACTCAGATCATTGTGAATTTAAGTATTTAAATGTAACATTAGTCTCTTAACACCTTCTTTAAATTTCATTACAATCGGTTCAAAAACTTACCTTGCTCCCATATATCCTTTTAAAAAAAAATTTTTTTTTCTAAAATTATGATCATAAAAGCTTGAAATATTTATTAATTTTATAGTTATGCTGTGTTATCCTTTTTTGTAAGCTCATTAAGCCGGATGTGAAAAATAATTTAATTTTTTTAAGTCCTTGAATAAAAAACATGAAATTTGGTTAAAATAATAGAGGGTTAACCTCTTACATAGAATTCATTGTAAAGGGTGTAAGTATATGATTATTTTTTATTTATATTTAAAAATTTTTTTTAAATATTTTAAACAGTAATTTTTATTTATTTCTTAAGTGCTAATATTTTTAAATTTAATGGTAAATTGATAATCCAAAGGTGTAAGGCTAGGCCTAATTTTAGTAAATAATTTATTTAATAAAATTTTAGTTATAATTGTTAAGTTGAAAAAATCAAATAATTTGTTTGGCTGATATTTTTTCTTTTTTGATTTTGCTTGTTTTAGGTAAAAGTTATTGCAAAGAAATTTTAAAAATCTTGCTTTAACTATTTAATTTGTTTAAAGTTTTCTAAGAAAACTATTTGGAAAAGTAAAATAAAAATCTTAAAAATGTTGCACGAGACAAAAACCAAAGCTTTTTTATTCTAACTTTAAACATTTTTTTAAAAGAATGTAAGGAACCAAGAGAAGAAAAGAAAAACTAGTTAAATCTGCAGGATGTACAAGGGAATTGAAAAATAGTGTAGAATAAACGTATTGCTTTAGCTGCACAGAAGTGGATTGTTCAAATATTTAAAATTTTCTTTTGGTGTTGCTTCAATAATTTTGTTGTGGGAATTTTTTTTTAGCCTAAAGCAGAAAAGAAAAACAAAAACAAACACATTTTTGAGACAAAAATTATTACACGCAGAAGAAAAAAAATATACGAGGAAATTTGAGAGAGAGAGGGTCACTCTCTTTGCGCTCTTTGCCTCTTAGTGTACACATTTGTAAAGACAGTTTACAAGAGCAGGTTTTTATTTTCCTCTATGTATATAGACTTTTAATTGGGAGCCTTAAGTTGTGAGAGTAAAAGAAAAGTAGGGAAAAATAAAATTGAGCAAATTCTTATAAGAAGTGTTACCATACGGTTGTCCATGAAAACTGCTTGCAGTGCTTTGCCTGCGTCCGTCCACAAACATTTAAAACGAAAATATCGCTGGACAAGCGCAAGCCAATGGTGCAATAGCAAAACTATAGAATTCATTTTAATTTAAACTGAAATTTATAAAAACCAAAAGAAAAACCAAGTGAAATAAAATATAAAAAAATTTTTTTTAAATAAAAATTTTAAAACTAAAAAAAATGTTTCTCCAAAATTCCAAACATCTGCACAATGGCCGTCTGCCATTAATATTAATTAAACGTGTAGGTCGTTTTGGTCATATAGATTAACAATAACAAAAATTAATTAATAAAAAAAGAAAAACATATAGAAATCAAAACAATTAAAGTAAAACTAAACGTTCTAATAAAAGCCAAACAAAAATTAAATATATTTTGTTTTCAAATTCCAGTGTGTAAAGAGGGTGTTTGTATGAGTAGGTGGGATTGTGTTGATGATAAAAGCTAGCAGGTTAATTTGTAAACAGCATCGTTTACTTTGTTACAAAACAAAAGCCCATAATTGTCTAGAATAAGCCATTCATAATGGATTTATAGCAGTGCAGCCCACATTCCATCCTGCAATTGTAAGTACTTTTTTATTAAACAAAAAGGCTACAAAATTTTGTGTAACAAAAATATGTTATTTATAACAACCAGCATCCAGCAAAACTTTATAAGAGAAAAAGTTATAAAACCAATTATTTTAGCTAAAATACGCATAAAAATTATGCGAGGCCTAGGTAAAGCATTTGAAAAATGGAAATTTCAATTTTGTTAAAATTTTCAGCGCTACCTATTACTATTATTTTTCTTTTTATCTTGACCTAAAATTTCACCGATAGCTTTAGTTTCTTATCCAAAAAAATTAATGTAGACTTGACTTGAAAGTCAACATTATCGGAATTTTTTATAAAATTTTTTCATAAATTTTACTTTTAAGTTTTAATAATTTTTTATTATTTTTTTTGAATAAGAGGGTTAAAATCTATTATGCATCACCTATTACTACTATTTAGCCCCTTATTTTAATACGTTTTTAAACTAACAAAGACACCATTTACACAGGGAAAGTTTACTTTGCAAAGTCTTGAGTTTATAGGAGATAGGGGTGAAGAGAACGGGAGGCAGTACAGACTTTCTTGTACTCGCAAATTCGTTTTGTTCTTTGTTCGTAGTTTATATAACTGAAGTTAGCTGCAACTTTTTATTTGAAAACAAAACAAAATTTGAGAAACAAAACTTTCCCTGTGTAAACACCAAAGAAAGTTTAAAAGAGAATTCAACAAAATTTGTCAAAGTAAACTTTCCCTGTGTAAATGGTGTCAAATCAACATATCAGTTAGAAACATTTTTAATTGTGAGTTTACCATAAAATTTTAAATAATTTCACTGTTTTCTAAGTCTTTACTTTTAAGAAAAATTAATTTTTCTATAAAAAAATCCTTTGGATTGTGTTACACTTAACCTTAAAAAAAAAGTTAATTTATGCAAAAAATTTTACTATTAAAAAATATTTTGGCAAATTAGTACTGTAAACTATAAATTTCAGGATATTGTGAGCTCTTCCTTAATACAATTACTCACTAAATTATTTAATTTTTGGTATTTATTGACCAATTAGAGACCGATTGCTCTCATTTTTTGAACTATGCATTATGACTGTTATTTCTAATAAAAACTAAGTACCAAGTTTTATTGTCCGTTTCATATTTTAAACAAAAAACGCAATAAAAATGGTAAAAATAGAGATAGTAGCAATTTTTGCCTCATAGCCCCGGAATATATGGAACGATCCGGATGAATTTCTATAGCAATTGAAATTAAGAGGCAACTGACAGATTGGTATACTTAACTTTTCTGTAAGTCTTCTAGAGACTTCAGACAGTTGATTTCAATGACTAGAGGGACAGACAAAAACTCCGTTTTTCAAAATTTATATACTTTATAGGGTACCCCATGTACGGTGTAGAAATTAAAAACGGAATCAGGAACTTACTTACAGTGAAGGGTAAAAAAATTTTGAAAAATGCTTGTTTCTTTGGTACAAAAAAAATTTTTTTTAATAACATCTTCATGTAGATCTCTTATAATCATGGATTTATTGGAATCAATTAGTTTATTAATGCTTCTCCACAATGTAGAACCAGCCAGAGAGTTCCTTATATTTTTTTTTATAATTTTCTTTTAATTAAAATTCTTTGACAGCAAGATAACATTTCTAGTATAGTGGCTTTTTATTTAGGAAACACCAGAGGTGGCTCAATAATTCATCCTTGGACTCTAAGTACTCAGCCAGCAGATTTTTTCAAATTACAGTTAAACCTCGATTAACCGGGTCTATATTAATCGGTTACATCTATTAACCGGCATGCGGTTCTTTTTATTTTTTCCCTCTATTAGCCGTGCTTTACATCTATTTTCCGTGCAGCATTCATATGTTTCTTATTATGTAAATTTAAATCCGGTATCCACAAACAAGAACATATTTACGTTTTTATTCATTTAGTAAGTGAAATTTGATTGCTAACAATGATGGCTCTTTGAAATAGTAAATTACCAAAAAAGAGCAAGAAAAATTCTTTCAATTAAAGACAAAATTACTTTGATTCATGATACGACAAAAACATATCTGTTAAGTTGCTATCTGAAAAATATGGAGTTGGTAAGAAAACTGTACGCGATTTGGTGAAAAACAAAGAACAAATTTTGCTATATGGTTCTAAAAGTGATTCAATCGACGGTTTAAAAAATAGATATAAACTCAAAAATTCCGCAAATCCGAAAGTAGATTTTGCAGTGAAAGACTGAAATAGAAATTCCAATGTTGCCACAAGCGATAGAGGCCTGTAATGTTCTGTTAAAGTTTGTAGAAAATTCTCCAGTTATATCAGAACCAGATAAAAAACCAATTATTGAGAAAAAAATTAAAAGTAAAGAGGCAAAGTAATATAAAAGAATATTTTAAATAAACAAGTATTTCGTCAGAAGAAATAAATTTCTTTATATGTTAATATAACATCTATTAACCGTGTAGAGCCGCATAATCGAGGTGTCCCAGCCTGAACTTCGTTATCAAGCCACAAATTTTGATCATTTGCAAGCACCAGCACAATAAATCTTAAAGTTTGCAGTGCCTTTATATAGCCGCTGATAATAATGATTAACAATAAAATCAAAATTAATTTTTTATTATTAAATTTATTTAGTGAATTTTTAAAATTAATTTAATTAATATTTAATTTAAAATTATTTACATCTTAAAAATCAAAAATTCTTTTCAAGAATGTTTTATTTTAGCTCAAGCAAATTAAAACAAAGAAAACTAAAGCTTTTCTTGTCAAACGAAAATAGTCTTCATGGCTTAAACACTGAGATGTTTTTGTAATCTTGCGTGAGAATTTATATTGTGTCTGCAATTCCAAATGAGTGAGTGATATCATTAGCAACAGGACTCTAAACTAAAAGAACATTAAGAATGTGTTTTGCGAAAAATAAAATCCGTTCATAAATACAAACATTTCTTGTAGCACAAAGGCATCATTACATGGAAAATAATTACACAAATTTCATTCATTCATTTCTCTCAAAGAATTATATTTCACAACTTCAGTGAAACGATTTTATTAAAATTTTTCTTTGACTCAAAGCGTATTCTATACGAGATTTTGCAGTTTTTAGTCACTGAGAATTAAGACTCAGTTTGAAGACAGTCGATCAAATGGTTGAGTGGGCATGTGTGCACTAAATAACAAATGCATTAACTACATGTTCAATATTATCTGGTTTTGGGGGATTCACTTGCCATAACTACAGTGGGTCTAAATGTGTTTTAGAATCTAAATAAAATAATTTTTTTTCTTTTTAATCACGAAGAAAAGAGAACATATTACTGTAATGGTCTAATTTGCACCTCTTTTCCTTACTCTAGGGCATCACTACCTATAAGCGTCTTTTAAGGCGAAAAAATCACCTAAGGAATCGTTGAATTTTATAAGAATTCTACACTTAGGGAGCATGAAATTATAGCTTGAAATTTTCTATTCTCTACTCTAGTCTTAGTGACCAGCTGACTAGTTCCGTATCTTGATTCCAATTCTATTTCTAAGCAGAAATTAGAATTTATGTTTAAATAATTTTTACCATCTTTATAGGCAGTGAAAAAAAAAATATTTTAATTATTTGGCTTGCATAAAAACACAAACAGGCATTTTTTTCATATATAATAATTTCCGCATGATTTAAAAATTATAAAAAACACTGGAGCTAAATTAAAATACTCGATATTTATTAAAAAAGTTTCCATTTAAATTGTATTGAAATATCAATAGCTGTCGAGGTCAAATTAAAAAAAAATTTTTCAAATAAAAAATCACAAAGTGACCACAACAGAGGACCCAAATAAGCCCAGCTTCCGTTTTTCTTAATAGGGCGCCCTGTCTAACCTTCATAAAAAAGGCTGCAATTTCTATCGTTTTTATTTGATATTCAAAATGACGATTTCAGCTAAGGAAATTAAAAAAAAAAGAATTAAAGAAATTGAAATAGTCAATGCCCACTGTGCATTATATAATTTTAAAAGTTCGTACACTTTTCGTAAGTTTTTGGTTCGTTGATTCCGTTTAAATGTTGATAACGCATTTTGTTAAACGAAGAAAAAAAGGAAAAAAAAACTCGTAAAGTTTGTGAACGTAATTTTTAAAAGGAATAAGTGAGTGTTTGAGTGTGCTTGTGTGTGTAATGTTTTTTTTTTGCTACACATTCCATGATTTTGTTTATCTACACAATGCAGGCAAAAATTAAAGAAAAAGTTTTTTTATTTTTTGCTTTAAATTTTAGACTGTAACTGGCAGTTTTGTTTTTATTTTTGGTGGTAGAAAACTTACAGCTTCTTATAAACTATAAATTTTGTTTGTTTGTGTGAGTGTAAATGACGAATAGTATTTAAGTGGGTGAAAGTAAACCAAAAAAAAAAAGTTTAAAATTATAGTTTGAGAGAGTAAAACAACAACAGCTGCGTTAGCACAAGAAGCACAAGTATTGTTGAAAATTAAAAGTGCATTGCTAAACCCCTTCCCTCCCCCCTCCAAAAAAAAAGGAAACTATACGAAACAAAAGAGCAGCAACGAAGGAGAGTATCAAAAAAAATTTTTAATTTTTTTCATCGCTATTTCGGCCAATCCACCAAAATTATAATTTTTAACAACCAATCAGCAAAAAAAATAAATTTTTTTAAGAAAAAAAGAACAACAGTCTCTTCAACTTCTGCTACACTAAGTAAAGTTATTTGGATTCCTTTAATTTTAATCAACTGAAACGTAAGTACAAAAACAAATTTTCTTTCTTTTCTTTTAATTTTTAAGCAACTAAATTGGAACAATAAGAAACATTGAGCCATAATCATAGTCACACTAAAGTCGGTATCTTTTTAAAAACGACTTTAAATGCATATTATTCCTATGAACAAAAGTTATCCTACTTTTTTGTGTCTTTTGTAAATAAGATACTAAGCAAACAAACTAACTAATTTAAAACAAAGTTTTAGTTTTTGCTTTTTAATTTGAGGCTACTTAGTTGGGGTTAGTTTGAAGAGGCAGCTTAGAGAAGCAAATGAAACTGAGCTCAGGTGGTTTCTCTGTTGTGGTCAGTTTATGATTTCTGTATAGGATAAAAAATAAAGAAAGAAGTAAAAAGTCACATTTTCTGGCTTACGCTGTTTTTCGCTTGCCATTTCTATTAATTTATAATAAAAATTTTTTATTACTTGATGCATCCAAATAAATGGTTTATGCCTTTGCTAGCATTATTAGCACAGACGCCAGCTAAAGTGGTAAATAAAATATTTCAAAGCACGATTTTAGGCTTTTAGGCGTCTTTAAGAATAGTTATGAGTGAAAATCGCTGAAAAGTGGCATTAGAAATAGGCGTGGCCGGTCTATGGAGGCTATGAGTATAAAATTTCAGACAAATTCGTTGGAGGAGAAAAATTTCTATACAGAATAAACAAATAAAAAAACAGAAAATGAATTTTATTTATATAGACAGATAGATGCACCAGGCCAAAAAGTATTACTACTCGGCTTTAACTTTATTATTTTTAAGATTTGGTGAAATTTATTAAGAATGGCTAGCTGATGCTTTTTTATTGATGCTCTTTTAGTGAAAGACGTACTTAGAAACAGTTACAAAAATTTTATTTGGCGAACAAGATAAGTTAGAGCTTTATATCACTCTATGAAATGCTTGCCAAAAGTAAATAGTTTTAAATAAATATTTGATCATGGATTTGTACTGAAAAAGTAGCTGCGAAACCCCCTAAATACACTTCTTGAATACATATTTAAATAGTTGTCTTAAAGAAAAATATTTTTTAAATTTTCTTTAATTTTCTATCGCAGATTGTATTACAAGTTACAAAAAATTCCTTTTTTTTTGTTTGTAAAAACGTTAATTAATAAAATACCCAACAAAATTACTGAAAGTTTATCTTGTTGTGGTTCTTTTTCATTAAATTCTCACAATATCACAGTTAGCAAAATCTGCAAAGAAAATATTTTTTTTTAATGAACATTTTGAGATAATTAACTCTGAAAAAAATTTAAAAGAAATGATAGCTGGCTTGCCTGAAACAGCTTAAAAAGAATTCATTTCAATGGCACATCATCGTTTGTCAAAAGGCAATTAATTTAAATTTCTTACATTTTTTTTCATAAGCAGCCAAACGTTTAAATGAATTAAGCTTTTGTAAGGGAAAATTGAAATAAAAAAAAATAAAAAATTTTTGCTGTTCATACGCTAAAATAAATAATTAAAATGTTAGAAGAACTTAACTTTAATCCTTGAAAATATTTCCTTCAATAAATTTAAATCGCTAGAGAAAAGTAGTGGATATAACTGATTTTGTTTGTGGCCAGCGTGCTAGTATATTTTAATTTTAATAAACAAACTAACAAAAAAATAGGCTACACACAGAAAACAACTTCTGTTGTGAGAACTAAACTTGTTACTAATAAGAAATTCAGTTGGGAAGGAAATTCGCTAAAGCAACTAAAATTTTTATTAAGAGAACTAAATTTTTTTCTGTATTATCGAATTTCGGTTGGAGCAACCAGAAAAATTTTAATATTGACTGTTAACAAATTTGGTTCTCACAACAGAAGTTTTTTCTATTCACTTTAGTTTTAAATTTTGCATTAAAAAAACAAATTTTTTTTATATGAAATCCTTTTTCATTTTTCTGGGTGTACATTACAATCGTTGTCATAACTTTTAGCGGTCTCATGCAATAATTAATGTGACGCGTATGAGCAATAAATGCCAACAGTTGCGCATTCAACATACGCTATAACGAATTTAAAATTCGTATTGGCTTTCTTTAAAAAAAGAACCGTGAAACCTCTCCCAGCACAAACACATATACCCATATTTACGAGAAAATCATTTAATCAAACACATTCGATGGCTCCATTTGATACGAATAATTTTCCAAAAATCTAAATGGCTTCATGATAAAATGTGTAAGTTGTTTGCGGTCATAAGCAAAATGGTATTAAAAATGTTTAGGTTAGATAGCTGACATGAAACCGCGAATATGTTAACTTGACTTTGTAACAGTTTTCAGTTTTGCTGCTTTAAATGACTTCAAGTTGTTAAAATTTTAAATTAAATCATTTTTTGGCAAACACAGAGAAGCATAATTGCAAGCATATCGCACTATTTATCAGAAGCGGCAAGCTTGAGTACATGCTGTATTATTCATCATCGATTTTGAGCGGGTAGTTGCCAATTTCAGCTTTTTATTAATGTGCTCTGTTTATAACTGAGTCAAAATACTGAGTCTTTTTTAATACAAATTACTTAAATGAATGAGCGCTTGTGTTTTAAAATCAGCACATAATTTTTTTTCAATAAAATTTTTGCTTTTCGGAAATACTGTCCTTGATTGTCAACTTTTTAATTTTAAAAGACACCAAAAAAAAAAAAAACCAAGAAAAATACTGCAAAATATTAATTTAAAACTTTATTTTATATTATTTGCTTTATTTTTATTTTTATATTTACTTTTATTTTATTTTTCATTTTATTTGTATTTTTGTTTCATATTTTAATTTTTTATTTTTTTTTTTAAATTTTTATTTACATTTTTTTATTTAACTTTTTTTATTTCAACTTTTTTTAGTTGTTTTTATTGCTTATGTTTATTGTTATTTTTTTATTTCATTTTTATTTTTGTAATTTTTTTTATTTTAATTTTTATTAAATTTTTTTTAATTAACTTTTTTTTTATTTAAATTTTTTTAGTTGTTTTATTTTTTTTTTAATTTAATTAACATTTTTTCATTAAAATTTTTTTATTTGTTTTTATTTTTATTTTAATTTTTTTTATTTTCTTTAATTTTTATTTTAATATTTTTTTTTTATTTTCATTTTTATTAAAATTTTTTTATTTAACTTTTTTATTTAAATTTTTTTTAGTTGTTTTTATTTCTTATTTCTTATTTTTATTGTTATTTTTTTATTTTAATTTTTTATTTTTAAAATTTTTTTTAATTAACTTTTTTTTTTAATTTTTTTTATTTTCTTTTCTTCTTCATTGTAATTTTTTTTTTTTTATTTTCTTTTTTATAAAAGTTTTTTAGTTGTTTTTATTTTTTTTTTGTTTTATTTTTTTATTTTATTTTTATTTTAACTCTTATATTTAATTTTTATATTTACTTCTTTTTTATTTAATGTTTTTTTAATTTTAATTTTACGCGCTAATTTTTTTTCTTCAAATTTTGCACTCTATTCGTGATATAATAAATTTTGGAGTTATGAATTATTACACAGTTGTTTTAACCCAAAACCGTGCAGAATATTTTTTAAGGCTCCTTAATAGTTATAGCTAAATTGGCGCGCCAAGCGTTTTTCATCTGTCAAAAATTCTCATGCCCATTCAAAATGTAGGGAGCATACCGAAATAGCGCCCCTGCAACGCTGAGCAATTGGAAAATATAATTATGACAGCGCGTTTTGTAGTGAAGTTGGCTGCAAAACAATTGTTTTGTTATTTTTGAGCAGTAATTACATGTTAGCTATTTTTTTTAAATTGAGTAGAGTTAACAAATAATTTTTTTGTTTCTAGTGGGTCTTATTAAACAAGACTATTAACACTACTGTAGAGAATGGCGCTTTAATATAAATAGAGGACACTAAAAAACGCTCCATTTGTCGCTCCAATTTAGGTTGAACTGTAATAGAGTTGCTTACTTACAATGGTTTCTTCAAGCTTAATTAATAAATTTTTTTTTAACAAAAAAATATTGTTGAAATAAAGTTTCTACTCTTGGAATCATGATTCTAATTATTTAAATTTATTTAAAAAGTTTTTATTTTAAATTAATCATTTTCAATTAATTAAAATATTTAATCTTACAAGTCAAAAAAGTTTCCCCCTTTTGTTTTACTTAACTTTTATAAGATAATTTTTTTTTGTTTCTTGTTTGTAAAATTGTAGTTCAAATAATACTTTCCTTGGAAATCATTGGAAAGAAGAATACAAGAGAAGAGGATAAGCTCCGTTTTAAGTGAACAATAAACAAAAAACTTTAAAAACAAATTTCTGTTTAATTTTAATGACGATGATGCTTTAATTTATTTATTTGGAATCATAAAGTTAAACAAAATGTAATCTCTATTCGTGCTTAATTCAAATTTTTGATGGTTTGAAAAATACATTTTTTCTAATGATATTCTTATGAAAAATTAAAAAAAAAATCTTTTTTTGCTTACTTAGTAAAATAAGTACTAAATAAAGTGGAACATAATCATAGAAAAAAAGGAGGTTTTTGTTAAGAACTGACTTTTGTTCATAAGAATTTTATAAATTTAAAATTATTTTTAAAAAGATTATGGCCCATTAATTTTATTCGTTTGTAAATATGTTGGTTGAGAAATTTTATTTATTTATTTATGTCAGTTTTTTTTTTTAATTTTTAATTTTCTTGCTTGAATTTTTTAAAACTTTTTGTTTGTCTATTTACTAAAATTCTCATTTAGTCAATTGGTGTAACAAAATAACTAATCAAATGTTTGTGGACAGGAATTTAACAAGACTTGGGAGTAATTCACAGTAGCGTCTGATGAAATAGGTGTATGAATATTTTTCCCTCTTACTGTACTAAGTCATAATAACTAAATTGTTAGATTTAAATATTTATTGTTAGTTCAATTAGTATTGAGGATTAAATAAATAAAAATTTATGAAGAAAAAAGTAAAAAAGAATTTAATTTTAAAATTTTCCATGAGAATATCATGGAAAAAAAGTTATTTGGCAAACCAACTTAAATTAGAATCAAAGATGAATATAGTTTAAATTTTGTTAAACTTTATGATTCCAAATAATTTAATTTTTTTTTTATTTATTATTTTTTTTTGTCATTAGAATTTTGTTTTTAAGTTTTTGTATATCATTCACTAAAAACAGGGCTTATTCTCTTCTCTTGTATTCCTTTTTCAATGACACTAAATTTAAAAGGTACACTCTTACTTAGACACCCATTACTGCATTAATTAAATGAAAATAAGAAGAAAGGAGAGCTACGTTGTAAATGGAGTAGCCTTTACTGGCTACAAGTTTGTTTTTTTTTATTAAAGACTTACCCCCTTATCCAAAAAAATTAACGTAGACTACATTACTGAACTTTTTCATATAATATTTTCATAAGTTTTACGTCAATTTCTGTTTCAATAAAATTCTAAAATTTAAGTTAAACAAAAATATTTTTTTCTACACGAGTAGGTGCTGGAAACGGCAAGTCGTTTGTTAGTTATTTATTTTTTTACATTTTTTTTTCAACAATTACGTTACAAATCAAAAAAAAAAAAAAAAAAATAAAAGCAAAAATGTACATACCAAGAAGCAAGAAATTTTCTTCAAATTAATTTACAAAATAAAATTTATATTAATTTTTTTTCTTTCCTTTTTGTTTTAAGAAAATAAATGCAAAAACACACCATTTCTATTTTCTTGAAGAAAATTTTATAGTAATATTTTATGTAGAAGAAAAAAACAAAAAAAAAACTTCAACGGTTTGTTTTAGTTCTACACACAAAAGTAAAGAGAAACAAAAAGAAACTAAATATTAGGCTGGACAAAAATTATAAAATGTTTGATGGTTTACAAAACAGATAAAAACACTTTTACAGAGTGCTAAGGCTGCATGCGTGCGAATGCCAACCAACAGTGGGCAGTTGAAGTGTAAAAAGCATAAATAAACACAAAAACGAAAAAAAAAACCTGCAATAATTTTCTTGGTCAATATTTTACTGTGTACAGTAACTGAAAAAAAAAAAAAAATATAAACAACAAAGAGCTGTTTTGCTAACGTACAATAAATAATTATTTAGTGGCAGTAGTACTCGCACAAAATGTAAGTGTATCAGATGCACACTTGAATAAATAAATTGTAAATTATCTTAAAGTATTTGTGTTTGGCAAAAGTTGTTTATTTTCAAAATAAGTGTAGCTGTTTTGGGACTGACTAAGCAAGGCAAACCGTGGGCAGAGAGAGATAGAGCAGAAAACAAAAATAAAAATCTTTGATTTGCATTTTGAAAATATAATTAAAAGAATAAATTTAACAAAAAAAAAATTAATTTAAACAATATTTTAGCTGGTATTTTTAAAAGTGTCATAAGTCCACTATTTTAAACAAATTATTTAGCGGTAATTTTAGTACATTAATGTCTATATCTTACTAAAATTATCGCTCATTAATTTTTTTAAGACAGTGGACTTATGACACTTTTAAAAAATAACAGCTTCTTTGTTTGATTTTATTTGTTGTGTGCCTAAACACTGCAGCAAACGTTTTTTTTTTAAAGCATGACAAAGGATTCATTAAATTGTTTTAACTCACTTTATCTGCAAGTGAGGGTTTTGTTCAAGAAATTAATTTTTAATATTAATAAATATTATTCAAGCCAAAGTTCTTTTAAAGGTCTTATACAAAAATTAATTTCCCTGAAGAAGACCTTCAAAAGAAAGTCGAAATATTGGAAAATTAAAATAAATTAAATTTTTATAGAGATTTTAAACTTGAATAAAAAATATTTTGTATGGACAAAAATTTTGTTAGGAACTAATGAAAGTATTTTGCTTTACTCTCATAAGTACTTTATACAATAGGCTTGTTTTTTTCAGACGAATTTTTTTTTAAATGATGCAGAAAACTGTCATTTGAAAAAAATGTCTCCGCCCAAAAATTTTTGTTCGGAATAAGTGAACGAATTCAGCCTTATTTTACGGTGAAGCAATATCAAATTTTCCAAAAACTGAATTTATCAACTTCTACGATATTTGACAAAAAAAAATTTTGTTCACCCAAATTTGTGCAGCCACATGTTTCGGAAAAAAATTTTGTCTAAAGAATATATTTTATTTCTTTCTAGTTTAGCTCTCTTTGTAAGAGGCACTTGAAATGACATATAAAAAATTTTTTTAAAAACAAAAATTTTGTTTGGTGAATTCAGCATAAACATAAATACTGACTCATAATCATAGTCACACTAAAGTCCTTATCTTTTTAAAAACGATTTTAAATTGATAAAATTCTTATGAACAAAAGCCTACTTTTTTGTGACTATGATTATGGGCCATTAAATTTATAAGATTGAATAATTTAATAAAATTTTTATGAAATACATTTTTTATAATTTAGTTTTTGAACAAAATAATTTTTTGTAGTCTTATTTAACAGCCCTTCAATAATTAGAAATTATTTTGGACGGTGCTTGAAATGTTACAAAATTGAAAACAAATTTGTTTTCGTGTTGAGTAGCTTCGCTTGTAAATGGTCTATCGCCGGACCCTATTTTTGATATTGATGATAAAAGCCTGTTCAAATAATTTAAATTCAGTTAGAATTCAATGCTAAAGCAATTTAAAATTGCTTTAATCCAGCTTACAACTTGCTTTTCTAAAACAAATGTTATCCCTCGCTTACATTTATAAGTTTTCTGAATAGATCTAGTGTTTTTCAGGCAGATAAACTGGCCAGAAGGGAGATGTATGAGTTTCTGCACGATAAAGGTATCAGGGGAGTATTTTTTATCTTTGTAAATGGCACTGCAATCGAATATTACATCTTCTATTCTAGTTGCTTAATGCAGGGCTGGGCTGTCTAATCTGCGACATCAGACTGATTTATCCTTGGTATAGAACGCTACACACAGTCTCTGCATTGAATTACCCCAGGCCTAATGAATTACCCCAGGCCGGCTCTCACATAGAGGATTATATGTCAGTGATTTTTACTTTACCCCTTAATAGCATCAGTCTTGAATACCACCAAAGGAAGGGAGGGGCTTATCATTTGGCAGAAATGCGAGATGTGCAAAGCGTGCGTATTACATGTATGACGGTAAATACTTTGCTTAGCGGTTAAGCGGAAATAGGAAGGATATTTTCAAACTACTCACAGTTTTAACTGGACACAAGGCTGGAACTGCCCTTCAACGAAAACTGCTGCAACAACCGGGCACCTGAGAGTAAGGAGAGGGTTCTTCACATTTTCTGCAAATGCTGGGCTTTTCTGGCTTCAAAACACAAACTTCTCGAATCAAATTTTATGAATGGCCTACCTGAGATATCGGGTATAAGAGAGTTAGGGAATCTTCTCTGATATCTTAATGGCATATGATTGCTATAGATCATTTTATTAATCAGTTGTCTTGGCAACTAGATGGTTCAAAATGGAATCTTGAGATGCTAATTGAAAGTCCTTTAAATTTGCTTAGAGTTCAATATTAAAATATTTTAAAACTACTAAAGAAAAATTTAATCTCAACTATGGCGAATAAGTTTACAGTCTGGCCTTCTATAACGAATGTTATTGCTCGTTTACATTTACAAAAGTAAGTGCCTCTTGTTAGTGGTGTAGCTTTTGAGCGAAATGAGCCAGGCCATTATTTATTTTTTTTTTAACAAAATAATAATCTTTATTTGTGCTTAATTCCAGAAATTGTGTCTGTTTTTAAATTTATTCTTTTACTCATGATATTCTCAAGAGTTATTTATCCAATACAATAAGTACCGAAGCATATCTATATTAACCATTTCATCGGACGCTACTCTGTAGATTACTCTCAACTTTTCTTGCAAACATTACTTTTTCAAAAAAAAAATTTCTTACAAAAGTGAGAGGATGTGCTTGAATTGCCATTCTATTTTAGAGATTTTGTTTATAAGGCCTTTTGAGACATTTGGCTGGAGTATCACCAAGTGTATTTCTGTTTATGTGCACCTGGGCTGCTGCTAATTACTGTTGTAACACTTGCAATAAAAATTGTTTGTGTTGAACGGACTTTGTTTGTCTTGTTTCTTTTTTATTTTTATTTCACAACGGAAACTCATTTGCCAGTAGTTTTCATAGTAACTTCCGCTAAACAATGTCATTTAATGTGCATTTTTGAATTTCCGATTTCAGTGCATAAACTCAAAGGAAAAAAGAAAAATGTTGTGATACATTTTAATTAGTAGGATTACTCACGAAGGTAAGTGCTTCATTTTGCTCAACACAATAGCATTTGCTTTTTGCTTCATTTTCCTCCATTTACACTCGGAATATCTTGAGCAAGCAACGCTTTGTATATTCGCTCACATGTTGATAAACCAAAAATAACAAACACATATACAATTGATTTGTAAAGAGAGTTACCAGATATGTTTTTGAGAGGTTTGTAATCTGTTAGCAAATTGGAAAACAGTTGAAAAAGGACACTCACGATTTAATTCAATATGATTAACATATTTGCATAAATAGCAACGTGCATATCCTTAGTTTTGTTTTTTATAGTGTTTTTTATAGACGTATAGAACTTTAAGTTGGCATTACTGTTCAAGATGGTGACCGATTTAACAGCTGTCAAGTGATTTATTCTCAGTTTGGCTTGGCAATTCATTATGAATAGACTCACGCCTGAACAACGCTTGCAAATAGTCGTCGAATGGGCCCAAAACGAAATTGCCGTTGTTCCCGATTTTCATAAGCGAATTTTGTTTAGCGATGAAGCGCACTTCTGGTTGAATGGCTACGTTAACAAGCAAAACTGCCGCATTTAGAGTGAAGCTAATCCTCAAATGTATGTCGAAACACCGTTACATCCAGAAAAACTGACTGTTTGGTGCGCTTTATGGGCTGGTGGAATCATTGGTCCGTACTTCTTCAAAAACGATGATGGCCAGAACGTTACAGTCAATGGTGATCGGTATAGAGCCATGATTACTAACTTTTTCATTCCTGAATTGAACAACCATGATGTCCAGGAGCTGCGGTTCCAACAAGACGGCGCAACATGTCACACAGCTCGTGCCACAATCGATTTATTGAAAGACACGTTTGTTGACCGCCTAATTTCACGTTTTGGACCTGTGAATTGGCCTCCAAGATCTTATGATTTAACACCGCTAGACTACTTTCTGTGGGGCTATGTAAAGTCATTGGTCTATGCGATATACAGCCACAAATGTTGGAAAAACTCATCGAAAATTGGACGTCCAGATTGGACTACATCCGAACCAGCCGTGGCGGTCATATGCCACAAGATTATCTTTCGGATAAATAAAATTCATGTCAATCGCATAATCCATCGTTGTTTTATTGCAATTTAAAGTTCTATACGTCTATAAAAAACACCCTTTATAAAAAAATAATAGTGATCACAGTGGGGCAAAAAAAATTCGTTCGACTATAAAACTTACATTCACATTTAAAATTTTTATAGCCAAAATCATGGTGTTATAACACAAATTTAACAAAAAAATTTTAAGCTACTGCAGTATCGGTCTCTAGGTCTGCAAGCAGAAGATCGAGAGAACATTTTTGCGAAGAGCACTGCTCAGATGGAGAGACGAATGGGTGTGCAATACAGTGAGGATGATCTGGCCTAATCTAAATAGCAATCGCAGCAGAGATTTACAGGGACTATAGAGAGCCCAGTTGAGATGTGATGGCGGTAGTAACAGGCCACTGCAATTTTGGTAACCATGCTAGGAGAATGGGTTTCTCATTAAACGACTACTGTAGAAGTTGTCAAGACGAAGAGGAATAGGAAACTGTAGAACACCTTTTCTGCCGGTGCAAGATCCACTTTGAAGAGCACTAGCTGTAGAGTATCGCTGCGCTTTCGACTTTAAGTGTCGACAAGCTATTTGGCTTCATTAGGAGTAGAAATCTTCTTTTATCTGCCTTCCTATTTATTACCTTTCAATTATCTGTCTCTATTGCTGTTCTTCTTCACTTTCTCTTATACAGGTATCACTGGGACCACATCAGAGAACTAAAGGTAGCCTAGATTCTGGTTTTATTATTTAAGCGCCCTGTGTAATCTAATGAACTGCTGACAGGACATTGCAGATTTAATTGTAACATGATCGCAGTGGTGAATAAAAGTATGTTTGATTGTTTTAATTTAAGGGTTTACATGGAATGTAACTATAAGAACTGTAGCCAATGGAATACTTTGGATGTCAATAGATGAAACCAATTGAGGCAGAAGCTTATTGATCTTGCTTGAACACTTGGTGTTTTTTTTTTTTTTTAATTAATCACCTCAATCATTCTAGAAAAGTATATTCAGTTCTGGTTTTAAGCCACCTGATGAAACAAAGTAGGTCTGCAGCTTCAAGCAAAAACGACTCCCAGGTAAAACAGACTCATAATTAAAACGACGGCTGCAATTTCTCTAGCTGTTACTGAATGTTTCTACACTTCCATAAGTCTTGCTTTAAGTAAGAGTTTCAGTGCAATTTAACTGCAAGCATACAGTCATTTTATTTACAAAATTATTCAGATGTTCTTTTCATTTTCTTTGGGTTTGTTTACAAAACGTATGAAATTTAATAAAAGTGTGGCAATATTGTTGAGATCTGTATAAAAGTCGCTGTCGAAATAAAATAGATTTTATTTCACGACTGCTTTCAGTAGCCCGTTTTATATGTCAATTTGTATGGAAAACATCGTTCTGTTTCATCATTTAGTTTAGATTTTTATGAAGGAGAAATAGCTGGTGAGGGATAGAGATAAATTTTTTAAAATTCTAATTTAGATTTTATAGGACAGAGAAAGAAAAAGATCGAATTCGACAAGCCAGAATTTTGTAACTCTAATTTTGATTTCTTAGGGGAGAAAAATTAGAGAAGAGAGATAGAAATAGACTACTTAAAAATTGGGTTTTATAGTTTTAAATTCGAATTTATACGAGATACAGAGAGTGAGAGAAAGAGAAAAAGAGGCAGCTGTAATTTTGAGGAAGAGAAGAAAGTCAGAGAAAGAGATTAAAGCAGGTAAAGATAGAGTTTTTTAGCAATTCAAGAGGCCAAATTATGGCATTCGATAGCGATCGAAATTTCTATGAAGTGAAGTAATTTTGCTTTTGTTGTTCTTAAAAGTGACAGAGAACTAAAATGTAAATTATTTAAACTATTTCATCTTGCGTTATATTTTTATGTTTTTTTGTGCAACAGCCTTAAAATAAAAAAAAAGAAATATTTTTGTTTCAAGTGAAACACGTTCTATTAAAATAGTTTGCAAAAAGCAAGAGTTACCTGTGATTTTTTTCAATAAAAAAAAATCTGTGAATTATGAGAGAATTTTATTTGCTTAGCAGGAGTATAACCCACCTACATTTGTTTCGTTTTGTACAAATTTAATTTTTGCTTCTGTCAGCAAAATTCTCATTTTTTATTTCTCACACTTAAACACCTTAAGAAACGACAAGAAAAACAAAAAATTTTCAAAACTAAGCAAAAATTACACAAAAAAGTTGTAGAAAAAACATTAGAATAAAATATGGTTCTTGGGACACTAAAACTTTTTGCCATTATTTTTTGTGTTGCTAAAAAAAACACACGACCAAGAGATTAGCAGGAAAAAAGTAACCTTTAATTTGCAAAATGGCGCCTTTAAGGCGCGACATTATACTCGCCGTGTTTAGGCAGTCCTTACAAACATGTGCTCTCTTGTTTGTTAATTCTTTCCCTACCTTTTACATGTTTGAGACGCTTAAAAGTCTTAAAGGTTGAATTTAATTTTTTATTTTTGTTAAGGCGACATGTATTTCAAAGTATCTAATTTGTTTGTTTGTTGTCAGACTTAAAATTATACTCATAAACAAACTCACACAAAAGCAGGAACACACTTATTTGAAAACAACAGCCACTCACTACCGTTTTTTACATACGCAAAACTTTTCTCGTTAAAGCTAAAAAAAAAGATTTAAAATAGTCAACAAAACGTACTACAGGCAAATAGTGTTTTTTTTTTTTTGCTGGTTCTCATTAAAAAGTTGATTTTAAATTTTTCAAGAATTTTACTGAAAGAAAATTTTATTGCAAAAGCTTTAGAAGGCTGCTTATTTAAGTGAAAACTAAATTACAGCAGCCTGAGACTAAATTTGCGCACTAGAAGTTTTTAAATTATTTCATGTAAAAATAATAAATTTTTAATAAATTTGATTTGAGTCCTCATATCGCTAAAAATATTTACAAGCCATAAAAGCAGCCCCATAGCCATCTTAATAAATTCTAGACCTTTTACGAATTATAGATTTAATTTCAAAGAACTTGGGAATTGCAAACGAAATTCTTAATTATACTTTAGCGAAATACATCCCAGAAAATACTGTCGCTTAATAAGAGTTGTCTGCGACTCCTAACGAACATGATTGTCTTAAGCATCAACGGTTGACGTGATGAAGCCTTCTGGAATAATTCTTGTTAACCCCCAGAAAAATGTAAAAGCTCTTACTGCATAAGCGAATTGCCTTCACTCGGGGCCTAATAGTCTAATAGTATCAAGGCAATAAAAACAGTCATGTCATTCCAATCTCGAAAGAGAATGAATGACTTACTTGGCCTAATCCAGTCAGTACTATTTCATGACTGGACATTGAAAAGTATTGAAACACTTGTCAAATATGAGGATCAGTCAGAATCTCTTCTGCTGGCTACAACTTCGGTTGTGAGAACTAAATTTGTTTCCAAGCAAAAATTGGCATCTTTTAATCGCAATATTAGAAAATCGGTCTTACTGCTCAAAATATATTTGGAAGAACTAAAATTTGGTCTATATTATAGAATTCTGGTTACAATAACTAAAAAATTTTATTATCATAACTGATTTTTTGATTGGAAACAATTTAGTTCTCACAACCAAAGTTGTTTTCTGTGTGTATGTAACGAATATGAAGAGACATCAGATTATATATTTTTTTAATTCTTAATACTAGACTTATGAATAATTCGCAACTTGAGAGTAGTTTCATGATAAGTCTATTTTGGCCACAGTAACGGGGTGAGTTGTTCTCGTTCCTGATTCTAATTCGAGCAATAATAATAATACTCACACTGTAGTAAGAGAGTTCTTTGGGGATGAAGCCTCAGGATCTTTATAGCAATTTAAACCTGCCTTGAAAAGAAGCGCTAGCCTGTTAATGCCTTTAGAGCAGCTTCGCCTGATTTGATTCCTTTAATTAATTTAATTTTTTGGTATTTCCTGAAAAGTGAATAAGATTTTATGAACTCAATTTCTAATTACTTTGCCTAGCTTCAGGCAAAAAACGTTTCATGGTGAATTGCTTAGCAAAGTGAAAAAAATCAATTGGAATTTGATTTAGCTACATACAGAAAATAAACTTGGGCTGTTAAAACTAATTTGTTACCAAAAAACGAATGTAGTTATAATAATTGAAGATTTTAGTTGTAACATATCATAATATTATTGAGTGAACTAAATATCGAGCGAACGATATTGACTAACCAAAAAATTCGGTCTTAACAATTGAATTTTTGTTTGATAAAATTTTGGTTCCCACAACCAAAGTTGTTTTCTATGTGTATACAAAAAAAATTTCCGTTGTGAGAACTAAATTTGTTTCTAATCAAAAATTCAGTTGTGAAAATAAAATTTTTTTAGTTATAGGAACCTAAATTTCATAAAAATTTTAAGTTGTAAGACTGATTTTATATTATCATGATTAAAAAATTCCACGGTCACAACTGAATTTTTGATAGGAAATTAATTTAAATTTCACAACCGAAGTTGTTTTCTCAGTGTAGTAGCTCAAAACTCTTGATGCCAAAAAAAAAAAAAACCAAAACTATTTTACTAAACTTTTTAACAAAATTTTGTGCATAGAAAACTAAAAGCATAAATAAAGTTTAGCAATAGTAAAAGAGTTAGCAAAAACAGTTGAATTGTGTAAGATTTTTTTTTTTAAATTATATATTTGACTCGTTAAATTAAAACAACAAAATGGACATATGGGGAAAATATATGAATGTGGCGAATTGTTAGATTCCAAGAAAGTTTATGGTTTTTTTTTGTGCAGACCAAATAACAAACTTTTTAATTAAATTTACATTCAAATGTCCCAACAGCTACTTGCTTGCTGGCATACATACATTTTTGTTTAATTTAAATATTTGTTTCCTATAAAATTGTAATAAAAACGAAAGGAAATGCTATTTTTGAATTTATACATTTTGCTTCAAGTGTGAGTATTGTTTTTGTTATTTTTTTTTAACGACTGAAACTGGTAGTAAATTCTGTTTGCTATTGCTATGTAATGCATTTGATGTTTCTATTAAAGTTGTTGTTGTTATTTATGGTATAAAAATGGCACCGGAAACTGTTAAATTTTGTAGGTGAACTTGTGTGTTTGCATGGCTGAAAGCAAAACCTTTTTTTTTTTTTGACAAATTTTTCACGTAAATCAAGAAATTGACCTAAAAAATATATAATTTTTTTATATTTTACTAATTACTATTTTAGTTTTTTTCAATCAAAAAATATGCACAGCAAAAATGCATAAAAAAATTCCCTTTCCTCTTGCCATAAAAAATGTCTCGCTTGTTTAACATAGAAAATCCTCTAATTTAAGTAGTTTTTTTTTTTTCAAAAACCAAAATTTTTCTTGGGAAAAAATTTTTAGAGAATATTCATGATAGAATAAATTTTATTTAAAAGATTAGAAGGCTTCTTAAAAACACGTTTTTAAGCATTAAGCCAGGCTTGGTGTTCAGATCTCAAACCAAAGGTAAACAAAGGGTATGGGTCAGAAAATGGTAAGAGGGAAGGTAAATGTAAGGACGGGGAAACTGCTCAGGATAACGAGGAAAGTCATTAGTGCAAATGTTAGGATGAAGAAATGGATTTATAGGCTGTTCATCAATCTCAAAAGTTATCGTCAGCTGCTAGTACATTAAGCAACAACAGCTTTATTTTTTCTTTAATTTTTTTAGATAATATTGACCAATAACGTTCTAGTTTGATGAGCAGGATATTATTTTTTTTTTTTAATTTATATTTCTCAAAGCAAAATTTATTTAAAAAAATAACAGCCATATTTTTAATGACTTAACACAGGTTATTTAAGCATTATTAATGAATACTAGCCTAATAATCTTTAAGTAAACTTTCATTAAATACAAAAATTTTAAAGTAGGTGTGGCCCTACTTTAAGGCAATTTTTAAATAACAACCATATTTTTAATTTAATTTTGATTATTTTGGTTTGGTTATAGCTGAAAGGGAATTATTTTAATTGAAACAAAATAAATGTCTCTGGAAATGGTATTCTCAGATATATCTTTGGACTTATATCAACAATTTTCATTAGGAAATTCTACCTCAGAGGACCACAGTTATAGTCCAGCCTATGTACTTACACTCCGGTTCACTTATTTAAAGGCACGAAAAATTCCATATTCAGCAGCCTGTATCTTTTGCAATTTTTATCCGATTGCAGAATTTTAAAATGGAAATGGAAGCTAGACACCTTGAGATTTAAAAAAAATTTATGATAATAGTGGTTTCTTTATTAAAGAACTTTTTTTTAAGCAATTTATCAAAAAAAGTCCAAAAATGTGCTATTATTTTTTTTTTTTTGGTTCCCTTGAATAAAGGCATACGAATCTAGCTAAGTGTGCCTTTCAGTAACTTGTGTGAGATTCAGTAACTTTTATTACGAACAATCGTATCGAAAAAACAAATATAACGATATTTTATAGAATTTAAATATTCAGTAATTTTCAGACAAAAATATTCAGTACGATAGAAACCATTATTTACGATTATTATTTATATGCTGTTTGGATATTTTTGTCGAAAAGTTACTGAATACCAAATTCGATAAAATACTTTTTGTCGATACAAATGTTCGTAATAAAAGTAAATGAATCGCACTACTGAACTGAAAATCGTCCAAGATCGTAATTAATTATATAAAAATTGCAGAGGAAATTTAAACCATGCTGTACCTAACAAAAGCCGTCTATGGAAATATTTTCACGATTGACAAAATTAATGAGGCAAATTATTTAATAGCTGGGGGAATATTTGAAAAGACGAAATATAAATATTCATTTTTTTACTTGCTACTTTATTTCAACATTACCGTTATCACCAGGGAAAACTTTTGCAAAAAATACCTTCGCTTACCACACGAGCATTAAATGATGAAACTAAAATTGTCTTGCAACAAATTATTTATGTAAAAGTAATTGGTGGCAAAGCTTTTTTTTGCCTTAATACCACTGTAATCCTAGCTTTTTTCTTTTTACAACTACTATATTTTATGATGCACTTTGTGTAAATCTCTTCAGAATTTCAGATTCTATGGATAAGTTTTTCTTGAGAATTTTTTATTTTTTTTTTTAATATTAGATTTTTGAAAGGGCTGTTTTACACATCTTATCGTAACTTTGAAACCATTTGTCCAATTTTTAAATGAAATATGCTAAAAAATAATTAATTATATAGGCTTTAATTTATTTTCGAAAAATTTTTTGTTGCAACTAATATTTTTCGAGTTATTGGGAAAAACGTTTTACAAAAAATAAATATTTCTATAAAAAATTATGAAATTTCTAATTTTCTAAAATTCATAAAAAATAAGAAGCGCTCAATACTTAAAATTTTATTATTTAATTTTAAAATCGCATACAAAAGAAATAGATAGATTAAGCCATAAAACATAAAAATCCATTCATAACTAATGATTTTGTTGCCGTAAAAATAATCAGTTTGGAAAAATTTTTATATTCGTCAGTTACTTTCATAATTAATTTTATAATTTTTTTCTACCATAAATGACTTGTTGAACATTTTGTATTGTTAGTCTGATATTGGAAAATTTATTAATTTATTAGTATTACATTTTCTTAAAAACCTTTATCAGCCTTAAAATGTTTTATTAAGCCAATATTAAAATTCTTTAGAGAATGTGGTTGTAAATTTTTATTGATTTACAAAACATTTTCAACAGCAATTTTCTATTATTCGTGTTTCATAAATTTTCTATTATGCAAATAACAAAATAATTTTGTTTTAGAAAATGTTACCTTCAATAATCAAAAAAAAAAAAAAAAAAAAAAAAAAAAAAAAAAAAAGCCATCACGATATTAAATTTCATGATAATTTTTGTTTTAAGCGGCAAACGTAACTCATATTTCTTTTTTTGTTTTAGTTTTTTATTCATAATTTTAAGTGCTTTAGGGGTTGAGTCTGTGGCACAACAAATATTTACAAAATGCTCGTTAAATGAAATGCAGATAAAGTCGGTCAAGATCAAAACTAAAAATGAAATGTGAATGAAAATAATATATAAAAAAGAGATTAAGAGTGACAAAATTATGTTATTAAATTATTTTTAAAAGTATTAAAACAAATTCCTTTTATTAAAACGAAAAAATCAAAAAAAAAAAAACAAAAAAAAATCTTTCAAGTAAATAAACCTTTTTAATTTAATAAAAAAGAGATCAATTAATTAATTAATAAATTTTTAATAAAATCAGCCCATTTATAAGCCTGTGCTAATAAGGAAAAATCGCTTAAGTCGATTTAAGTTAAAATTGAGTTGTAGCAATTAACTCAATAACTTTATTATTGTAATTCAGGCATGGTAAGGCGATATATTCTACACTTAAATCTCATTAAGTTAATGAAATGAATATCGTTATCTAAAATCTAAGAAATTTTTATAAGAAAAACGTTTAATGCTTTTAAGTTTGTAGTCTTCTACAACAAATATAATAAAACATAAGCGTTTTTTCCATATTTCTTATTTGGTTTACTTGGCGACCTGACGGCTGTCAATTAGAATCGCAAAAATTCCATTTTAAACTACTTCTTTCGCCAAAACAAAGAAATAGCAAAGTGATTTACACCCACTCTGTGTCATTAGGGTTCTGAAAAGGTCTCTTATTTACTATTATTATCGTAGACTATAATCCTATCTATTGTGCAGCCTAATCCTATCCTTTATATCTCAGGTAGTTTGCCCAGAACCTTGTGTCTCAAAGCTAGCACAGTAGGGCCCTCACTTGTTTATGTGAAATGAAAACAACCAAAAAATTACTTTAACTGAGACTGACAATGCCTAATTCTTAAACTGGCCAAAATTTTTATAAATGATGTGAACCACAATTAAGGGCATAAATAAATTAGATTTTTCAAAATTCTCAAAAATTTTTATCTCATACATATGAATTATTATTCATTATTTATTTATTGAATTATTTTCAAATCGCGCCCTCTAGGGGGCGTTTTATCGGCCCTCTTATAACTATTGGATATCTTGGATAGTTTGACTCTGTGACTGCCAATCAACTTGACACCACTCACAGATGATGTTAGGAGAGGGGACTTTCGATAAATCCAAATAAAACCAAAATGGTTCCTTGCACAAAAATTTGGAAGCGAAGTCTTGGGACCTTAAAATTATGGGAAAATAACTTGTTCATGTCCGAGGAGAAGAAATATCTGAGAGTAATTCTAGATAAAATTCTTACTTGGAACAAACCCGGAAAACGGAATTTTTAAAAACCTTTTGCCTTTACCTTTACCTTTACCTTTACCTTTACCTTTACCTTTACCTTTACCTTTACCCTTTCCCTTACCCTTACCCTTACCCTTACCCTTACCCTTACCTTTACCCCTACACTTATCCTTACCCTTACCCTTACACTTACCCTTACCCTTACCCTTACCCTTACCCTTACCCTAACCCTTACCCTTACCCTTACCCTTACACTTACCCTTACCCTTACCCTTACCTTTACCCCTACACTTACCCTTACCCTAACCCTTACCCTTACCCTTACCTTTACCCTTACCCTTACCCTTACCCTTAACCTTACCTTTACCCTTACCCTTACACTTACGCTTACACTTACCCTTACCCTTACCCCTACTCCTACCCTTAACCTTACCTTCACCCTAACTTTGTCTTTACCCTTAAACAGGCATCTGCTATTTCTTTCACATCTGACTATTAATTTTCACAATAAGACCTGACTGACTGTAGAATACTTGATAGAAAATTGCAGCACACTGGCGACTACTTAGAAAATTGCAGCACAATGTTTTGCATATTTTCTCCCTTTAAAAAAAATATGCCAATCATTTTCTGCAGACAAATAAAAAAAAAAAAAAAAGATTAAACATTTTATTTTTCAAGCACTTAAAAATATAAATAAATTTTAATTGAAAATTGTAAATTGATTTTGTTTAACATTTGGGTGTCAAAAGTTTAATTAAAAAGTTTTATTTCATGTAGTTTTTTTTAAATATATTTTCTAGTACTGAGGAAAAAAAATAATTTTAAAAGAACAGACAAAAGTGATAAAAAAAATCAATTTTTTTTCTAAAACAAAATAAATGTTTTGTCAGGATTCAAGTTTAAAAATCACAAATAAATTTTTCATTTTAGCTAAAGTGGAAAATGAGCTAAAAAAACATAAAAAAAATCTTCAATTTAAATCGATTTAAAAAAACCAAATAAAGTCTAGCTATTTTAGAAATATTTTGTTAAAAATACTCATGCACTGTTTGTTTGGCAGGCACACAAAGAAATGGAAAGAAAAAAAGAAGTTAAATGCCAGCGATAAACATTTTACATTTATAATCAATAAAAAGAAATAAATTCTTTTTCTAACAGCAACCATCTATAGGGCTTGGAGAAGCACACCAGTGAAAAACATCTCCACTTGAGAATCAATTAATTATAAATAGCAAATACTGTAACTTAGTAAAGCGGTTAGCTAGAGCAGCGACTATTAAGCAGGGGAGAGCAAATTAAGTTACCAACCAAACCATAAGCCAAAAATTTTTTGTTTTTATAAATTTTGTGATAGTATGGCAGCACTACTTATGTTTTTCTTATAAAATTATTTTGATTGTAGGAGACAGTATTGTTTTTTGCCTGGAACCTCTAACATTTTTGATGATAATAAAAAATATTGGTAAAGAATTACAAGAAACATTGAAAAAAGAAATATTAAAAAGAACTAGTTAAATAGTAGTCACTTCTGATTCTTATCTAGTCTAAAAAATAATCATATTCGATATCGAACTAAAACTATCCTAATTTTAGTGTTTCTATATAAAAAATTTAAAAATTTCTAGATATCGAATGCGGTGATTTGGGCCCTGAATTTTTGACAATAATTTTTATAAAATATTTTGGGGATTGTGTTACAACAACAACACTTAAATGCCATTAAATTTCTGCTAAATTTTTTTTATTATTTTATTGGCTTGATTTGTAATTAAATTAAATGAATTGAGTGCCCAGTTTAGGCTTGAAAAACTAAATAATTGCTTTATTTAGGGTTTCACATTAAGGGCTAATTGACAAACATACTGTTATAATGATTATGAATCAATAAACGTTTGTTTAAGGCCACAAAATTAGCCAGAACCCAAATCGTTGCATTAGCTATCTCAATGCAAAAGATCGAAAATTTATCTATATAAATAAATATCATTTACTGTTTATTTGTTTGTTTGTAGTATAAATTTGTCTTCTGCAATGGTTTTGGCCCACTTTACACAGATGTTCCCGCACCACAGTTTATAAAGATGTGTAGTCGTACTTAATTCAAGCCTAAAATTATGCTTTGAATTATTTTATTTACCACTTTAGTTGGAGCCTCTGCTAATAATGCTAATAAAGATATTAGCTAATTTATAAAGTAGTGAGTGGCTGTATTTATTTGGATGGTTTTTTTTAATAAAATAAAAAATTTGTAAATGCACTTTCTATGCTTTATTATGCTTCACGTAATAAAGGACCGGGCCAGTCGTGACCAAGCAAAAACATATATTAATAAAATAATTTAAAAATTTTAATGAAAGTTGCTGGTTATCGAAAGTTATAATATTTCTTCAGATTCAGTTAATCAAATATATTATTTGAATTAATTAAAATAATGATGTCATTCTATAAATGAAATTATTTCATTAATTTAATGAAACTTTTGATTATTTGAAAACTAATAAATGTTTCTTTAGGTTAGGCTAAGTTTAACAGGGCGCCCAAATAAGAAAAACAGAAGCTGGCCTCACTTTTGTGCTCTGATCTGGTTCCTTTGGAATACCTGTATAAAAGGAAGTGAAGAAGGATAGCACTAGAGAAAGGAAATAAGTAAGAAGAGAGATAGGTGGGTCCGTCTCTTAAACCAATTGCTACTTCTAACGAAGCCATATAACATGAGACTCTGCAGGCAGAGATCTCCAAATTGAAGCATGCGGCGCTTCTCTAGGACTGGACACCGGCAGAGAAAGTGTTCTACAGTCTTCTCCTCCTCCTCCTCCTCGTCGTCATTTGATGGCAAACCCATTCTGTTTCTTTATTTTAATGAAGAAATTTTCTTGCAGTGCAATTTAAAAAAAGTTAAGCACTGATAAAAAATTTATTGAAATTAATTAAATACTTTAGTTAACATTACTGAAGTTCGTTAAAAAAAATTTTCATATTGATTAAATATTGATGTAGACTTTAAAGTAAAATTTTTTAAAAAATTATATGACTTCAAAGTCTACGGTAATTTTTTTTTTTTTTTAATAAGAAGGGTAATTATTTCTATTAAATTTTTGATTAAGTTTTTCATAAAATTTTTTATTTAAAATGGCGTTTTAATTTTTTTTTTTTTTATATAAAACAGTGCCAACTGAGTAGATTTTAAATTTAAAGCACGTGTTCCAGTTAATTCTAAATACTACACTGCCTTAACAACCAAACACAATATGTTGTATCTATAAAATAACAAAATAATTTTCAAGGACTCAGCAACAACAATTAAAACTTTTACTTATTAAAAATATGTTTCCTGCTATAAATTTTAAACAAATTAAGCAAGTTGAATATAAATCAAATTTTTATTGCAAAATAAAAAATTTTTATTAAGAAAAAAAAAAAAATAAAATAAAAGAAAATAACATGAAGTGATGCTTAAGCATCTTAGTGTGTGCCACTTGCTACCTTCATTCTTTAAATACTGATGCTGGGTGGCACAGAAAATACAAGCTGTAACACAAAATTTATAAACATGCTGGCTGCAGAGCCAAGTACAAAAACAAGTAGGTACTCACACGTATGCCAGACTGGTGTGTTACAAGAGTAGGTCGGTTTTAAAATTATTTTAAAACTTCTTCTCTTTCATATAACAATTTATTACAGTGTAGGTACGAGCACAGTAAAAAATATGTGCTGCGTGTATTAAAAAAAAATCTCACAATTAATGTTAACATGTTAAAAGACAAGTGTATGTGTGTATGGGTGTGCTTTGTAGGTCTTTTCTATACACACAATAATAATGCATATTATTATAGTGTAAGTATGAGTGCAGGTAAATATACACACGCAAGCCTGCATTAGCAGCAAATGTAAAGTACACAGTACACAACACACCCATACACTCACATGTGTTAAGGCCACTGCTTATTCCTCTCTCGCACATATATAATACATAAATACAAGCATACGAGTGCACATTATTAAACCATGTGTTTTTAATTTGAATTGTTGAAGTGTGGCTTCATAATTTACAATTTCACAGCTTGACTATGTGCGGCATTGGCAGTCATTTTGTTTTCTTATCAAGTTTTCATTCCTTTTTTTTTGTTGTTGTTGTTTTATTTTACATTTTATGTAACACACCTCGAGAGTAATGACAACAACATAAATAAGCACTTACGTAAACAAATACTAGAAATCAGAGTAGGGAATACCAGTTGCTTATATGCAAGTTTAATAGCTATAAACATAAAAATGAAACAGAAAACACCCTTCTTATACACCCTTCACCTTAGTGGTCTTAATTTTGCAAATATTTCTTAAATATTTAACAAAAAAATTCCATAAAAAAAGATTTTTAGTGAAATTTTAAATATTGATTAAAATAAATTTCAATAAATACCTAAAATAAATAATTAATTTCAATTAAAGAATGCTGTATTCATTATACTTACGCTCTGGGGTTCTTATTATTGAAAAAAAATATGTCTGTACATAGAAAAAATTATGAGCAAAATGTTTGCTCATGTTTCATTCTACTATTTTTTCGTTTCTGTTCATGTTCGCTGTGAAAATGATTTTTTTTTCTATTAAGCAAATATTAATTGTGCCGAAATTAAATTTTTTCTGAATAAATCATCGACTTGCATTTAAAAATTTTATCCAAAATATTACTTTGGGTAATTTTGGTAATATTTTGCCATCGAAAGCAAGTTTCAAAATTATTTTACAAACAAGAGGACTTTTTTTGAAATTTATAATTCACATAAAAAAGAGATTGATATCAATCAGTTTGATTTTTTCACCAGCACAAATGCTGGTTAAATGACGTTAAATGATTGATCGTCAAGTCTTGAATTTAAATTTCTTGTCTGGAATTTTTTTTTAATAATGGAAGATACTGAAGGCGGGCTTATAATTCTTTACTAATGTTCATCTCTTAAATCTTAGGTATTAATTACTTTTTGGATTTAAAAAAATTTAATGGAAGGCAGCTAAAAAAAGCAGCTTCAAATTCAAAATTTTCTTATTTTTTTATACAGACTATAATTATGATTCTTATACAAAACCAGGAAAAGTACATAAAACAACAAAAACTAAAAAAAATTAAGTCGTTTTCCACATGGCTTTAAATAGCTATAAGCAAATTCACTTAGTTCTCAACTTTCTTGGTAAAAAATAAAATTTTAATTAATTCAAGTAATACTTTAATTTTTTGATTTCAGTGCGACTTAGCTTGCTTTATTGTACTAAAAAGTGCTCAAACTCAGCATTACTAAGCGATAGTCCTATATCAAATTCATGAGCTGAATTCTTTCAAACAAAATTTTCGTCACAAGGGTGAGGGTTTTCTGCAGCATTTTTAAACCTTTTTGAGTAATTTTGACTTGCAAAATTACGCTACGATATGAAGTAAATACTGAAAATGAAGCACATTTATTTTATAAGGAGCTGGTGAACATTTTTCACTGTGCTTCCACATTCTTCTTAAATATCAAAAAGAGAAAAAAAAAAAAATTCTATAACTGAAACATCTACTTTATTAAGCTTGAGGTCATATTTTAAAAATATGTTTATTTATAATTTAAGCGAAATATCGATATAAAAATAACTTTTTAAAATACAACCTCAAACTTAACAAAGTAGACATTTCAATTAAAAAAAAAAGGTCAAATAAAATTATAAATAAAAAATTGTATAAAAATAAAAAAGAAATAAAAAACAATTTTCTTTGTATTCTCAAATAAAATATTAGTTTCAGTTAAAAACGTTAAACTTAAGCTACGTACAGACGGTTGTCATATCTGACAATTATTGTCAGCAAAATGTCTAACAACCGTGTGAACTTACAATTATTGCCTGGCAACGTTGTCAGAAAAAGCATTGCCAGTACATTGTAAGACAATAATATTTTCAGACATCTGACAATCGTGTGAACACTCATTGTTGCTATTATCAGACATTGTAAGCTCATTCGTTATTGTCAGATGTGTTTAAATTAATGCACCTGACAATGCCATCATTGTCAGAGAATTATTTATATTGGCAGCACAGAAATATTCAAAAACAAAACAAAAATTTCATTTATAAAGTAGGCTGTGCAATTAAAATAAAAGAAAAGAATCAAAATTTAATATAAAATAAAAAAAGGTGAAATATAACATTAATAAAGTAGAATTTACTTTAATTTAGAAAAATAAAGCAAAAGTGTGCCAAAATTTAATAACAAATTAAAAAAAAACAAGTAAAATAAAATAAAACATGGAAAGAGACAACACCTCCGTGATGGACTGCAGCTTTGAGGGAATTGACTGTCCGTCATTTTTACAGTCGCCAACAGGGTCTGAAATTGGAAAACAAATTAAGCCTAAACAAAAATCGTACCGGAAAAAAGTAGAAACAGTGTGGGCACATGAAAAAATAATAAAACTCATAGAAGAAGTTGAGGTACGGCGAAGTTTATGGGATGCTAGTTGTGCGGAGTATAAACTTCCCAAAGATTTTTTATGGCAAGAGGTTGCAGATTCCATCCAAGTAAGCTTGAACGATTGCAAAGGAAAGTGGGCGAATCTCCGCACATCGTTCAATTGCAATTTAGAAAAATATAGGAAAAAAAAGTCAGGCCAAGGCACGGATGAGCAATTCCAAATTGCTTGGAGATATTTCAAGCCTATGATTTTTTTAGAGGCCACTAAAGTTCGCCAAACTACTCAATCCATTTCCTGTATGCAATTGGTAAGTATTAAATGCATTTGGAGATAATGTAAATACATACATTCATATATGTAATCGTTTATTATTTTCTATTCTTACAGGAATCTGCAACCACAGATGAGTCACTCATTGGTGCTATAGGAGTCACCAATGAGTTGACGTCGAATGCACAACGCGAGCAACACATTCGAAAAAAAGCTCCAACAACGTCATCAACCCCATTGAGCAAAGTAGGTCTTAAGGAAATGGCTGTAGAGGCACTGCAATCATTGCATTGCAACAACTCTCAACCGAAGGACGCATCCACGGCTTTCGGGGAGTATATTGCCGCCGAACTAAAAAACCTAGCTCCAGAATTAGCTGCATTAGCTAGAGCAAAATTAAGACGGGCATTGAATGACATATTAGATGAGGTGTCTCTGATGGTACGTGTATAATAATTTATATTCTTTCAATTGACTTCATTCTCATGTATTTTTAATTAATTTATCATCCAATACAGGCACAGTTTACAGATTAACCTCTTGTTTTCAACAATTGCAATACTTCTACAGACCAAAGTGGCAATCATTTATTAAAAATACATTTTACGATTTAAAAAAAATCTAATTTTATTAAAAAAAAAACAGTGAAATTTAAAATAAAGTTTAAAAGTTGTTAAAAATGTACATATGTATATAAAACTAAAATTTTTTCTAGCAAAAAATGTTTGCAGAAAAATAAAATAAAGCAATTTTCTTTAAGGTTTGTTGCAAAAACATATTTTATTGGCTTGTATTCTTTAATGAAAGTACGTGTGCTCATTGTCGTGTTATTTGGCTGTACTGAAAATTCAATTCACCTTCTTCGACGAAATAATCTGTAAATTCTTTTTGAACATCTTTGGCATTAAAAGCATCACTGCGTGCTCTTTGCAATGGATACAATGAATTTTCCGCCGCTTTTTCGCTACGCCAACCACCTGGGATGAGTGTGCCGTTGTTATCGTAATGATCAAATGCATTGACTGGAGCATAATTTATTTTATTTGTTGTGATTAAAAAGTTGTGGAGCACACAACAGGCAAGTGTCACTTTAATTGTTTTTTCCGGATTCAGGCATATTGGTTTGCGTAATACCCGGAAACGTGAACACATGATCCCAAATACATTTTCAATAATACGGCGAGCACGACTTAGCCGATAATTATACACACGCTGTACCATAGTGAGACCTCGTTGGCTATATGGCTTTAAAAGATTATTTCGCATAGCGAATGCATCGTCAGCAACGAGTACGTACGGAACAGGCCGCTGTCGACTGGGTAGTACCTTAGGGGCTGGCAAACATAGTTGGTCAGTATCCAGCGCTTGCCCAAATGTGCAACGATTGAACACACCACCATCAGAAAATCGGCCATTACGACCTACGTCAACGTAGAGAAATTTATATTCTGCGTCAGCAATGCCCATCAATATAATGCTATGCGTGCCCTTATAGTTATAAAAAATACTGCCAGCATTGGCAGGTGCATCCATCACTACATGTTTGCCATCCACTGCTCCAATGCAATTAGGAAATTGCCACAATTCATCAAATTTAGTTGCAATAGCTTCCCAATCATCTTTTTGTCTTGGCGTCTAGAAATATATTTAATTGAAATCCGTTTTATCCTAGTATGAATGAAACAAATAAATTTACCTTGAGATACGTATCCACAAGCACTTTGTAAATGGCATCCAAAACTTCAGGAATAATGGACGATATCGTTGATACTGGAATACGAAATAGGTACTGCAGTGACCGAAAGTTTTCGCCAGTTGCTAGGTATCGTAGGGTTAACACGAGTCGCTCACCTGCAGAAATGCTCTTGCGCATATTGGTATCTTGCTTTTCAATATGCGGAGTCACTAAATTAAGAAGGGTATCAAATTGTTCAGAGTTCATTCGCAAAAAATTGCGATACAACTCCCGCTCATCAGTTCGCAGTTGGACGAGCAATTTAGCATAAAATCCTTCCTGCTCTCGCTGAAGCACCCAATCCTTCACCCAAACTTTACGGCGTTTTTTTGTTTTTTTTTCTTCATCCTCGCTACTATCGAATATATATGCAGCTAAAATTGTTGCAACAGCTATTTTCTGCTCCATACTATTAATACAAATAAAACACAACTGACAAAAATTATTATTTTTCGACAGTTCTGACAATAACTAGCAACAGATCTGGCAATTTTTGTCATACACTAATCTGACAACCGTGTGAACTGACAATATTTATTGGCAGATAAATTTATTGTCTGACAATAGCCTGGCAATGAAATTGTAAGATTTTCTTACAATCGTCTGAACTGGCAATTTAGATTTTACTGACAATTTTTTATAGTCAGATCATTGCCAGATCTTACAATATTGTCAGATCTGACAACCGTCTGTACGTAGCTTTAATGAGTTTTAAGAAAAAATCTTTTCTCAGAACCTTATTTTTTAAACCTTAAATTTTAACAAAATTGAACAACAGGCCTATGAAACCCATGTAAAAATTGACTTAAAACAAGTTAAAACAGCTGTCAGGTCAAAACTTTTATATTGCAGTGAAACTTGGATATAAAATTGGTAAAAAGATTATGATTTGGCAAGCAATTTGCTGTTGTGGTCTAAAAAATACAGCGTTTCTCGTCTCTTTAAGGATAACCTCAGAAATGTATTTAAAAGAATGCCAACTCTAATTAAATGACACCACTCTTGCCATTACTGAAAAACTAAGATGGATGGTCGATATAGTTTCAAAAACATGAACCCTACCTAATTTTCCGCAGCTGCGGCGAATTGAACAATATTTGACTATTGCCAAAGGCATAAATATTAAAGCAAAATGGTTCTTGACTCCAAAAATATGTTAAAAAAATTTTAAGAAATATTCAGCGCAGCTGGATAAAAATGTTGTGCATCCATCAAGCCAGAAACCCTAATTTTCTTAAGAGGAAATGAATTGTAATTTTTCTATATTCATTTGCTGCTTATTTGTTTGTTCGCTATGCAAACTTTTGTTTTCCCACGGATTTACCGAAATTTGATATACATAATCTCTATACTCCAAGGAAGATCTTTATATAATTTTAGATAAGACATGCCCATTTTTACGCCCACTTTTTTACGATATTCACTCAGAACAGTTCATAATTATATATGCCTGTACTTTCATAACTCTATACTCCATGGAAGGTCTTTATATAATTTTAGATCAGCCATGCCCATTCTTACGCCCACTTTTTTACGATATTCACTCAGAACAGTTAATAATTTAAGCCTGAAATTGGCTTATGTTAGTAAAGGCATGAGCCACTGTATGAAGTAGTATTTATTTGGGTGGATCTTTTAATGATTAAAACTATTAAAACGGACTAAAATGGACCGGATCGGGCCAGATGAGGCAAACACATCTAGTTTTTTAATATTTGCTGAAAAAGCAATAAATAACTATAATAGTTTTTTTAATAGCTTTTCTCTTTAAGTTTATATTTTAATGGCTTATGCAGCTACATCTCAATTTTTATTTAATTAAACTTTCACTCGCTCACTTAAGACTAATCCAAATGCGTCTCTTTTTTCTCTTATTTAATGATGGTGCATTTTAAACGGAAAACTTTCAAATTGCAGCTGTTGCAAATTCAAAAGAAAATTACATAATTTTGATAATGTCACATTATTGTCAGGCGCTCAACCCAGCCCAACCCACTTAAAATACGCAAACAAACAGACAGCAAGGCAGTCTCAGACAGACAAGTAGTCAATACTCTTTCTACAGTTTAAATTTTACTTAAATCTTATAGATTTCAATTTTTGAATTAAAATTGCCAAAAAAAATTGAGAGACAACACCAGATAATAAATATTCTGCTCAACTAACTACACACTGGCAGCAAATATTTGCACATTTCGAAACACACCTACGCAAACATATTTTTTACACTACGAAGGCTGTTTGATAACTCCGTAATTTTTAATTTAAAAAAAAATATTTTTTCGGCAAATAACCGCTTTATTTTTCCTCATAATCTCCTTTTAGTTAAATACATTTAGTCCAGCGTTTTTAATAATGACCTCTTTATTCAAACCAAATGTCGTACTACTCCGACACATCTTCAGGTTTGAAAAAAAAAAATAGTAAAATGCTGGATGGTGTAGCAGTTCTTAGCGTCCATGAAATTCACTTTTTCTAATTTTTGCTACAATTTAAGAGGGTGTTTGTTTTTAATGGCCGCCAAACACAAATTAAATGACGCAGCGTGCTCAAAATTTGACAATAGTTTTTTAAAAGCAGCAGTGTTGCATTTAAAGTTACTGTGTGAGCAATTCAAAAATACGCTGAGTGTTAAAACAGCCCTCGTAACATACACACTCAAACACACTTATTCTGCTAAAAATAGAAAACGAAAGTAAAAAGTCTTATTATTTTTTTTTCTTCAGTCTACAAACAACGACAACGAAAATATAGAAAATGCTTGCAACTGTCGAAACCGACGCATTTGAAAAGCATTAAACAAAATACAGGCTGCAATGTAACGAAAGCATGAAAAACAGTTAGGAAAAGTTTAACGTTTGTAGTTGTGATTTTCTTTTTTGCTGTTTTTATAGGATACAAATACATTTTTAATTTTGGTTTCTTTTTTTCTTTTGCTATTTCGTAACAATTTTTATTAAAAAAAAACCCCCATCAAACTCTACTGAACTTTAACATTTACAAGTTTAATTTATAACAAAATTTAAAATTTATTGGAGGAGTTAGAGAGAAACTAACAAGGTGATTGCATTCCGAAAATCATAACAAAAGAGAATTTATTTTCTTATAAAATTTCAAAATTTTTAATTTATTGATGCAGAATTTGTGATTCTAAAAAGTTTATTTTTTTTAAAGGACTAGTTTTTCCGGTTCAAATTGTAACTTGAAATAGATTTTGACAATTAGAAATAAAACAGCTGCTGAACGAATTGGCTAATGCGGCCATTTTGCAAAAATTCACATTGAGAGAAACGAATTAGTACAAGCATACCCTTGATATTACAAAAACAATTGCCAATAATGTATTGTTCACCTGGAAAAAAACACATGACTTACTAGGCCTGACCCGCGCTCAGGAATTCGCATTGTCACGTAATTGATGACTGGATCTTGCAAAGTATTTTAAAACACTTAGCAAAAATGAGGGTCAGCAAATTATATAACATACATACATAGATGCAGAGAGAGCAAAACACATATTGTGTCACTGTTATGGTCTAATTTATTGGCATTATTGGATACAACCGTTTGTCAGCGCAGACAAATCATCCAAGCAAATTTTTGAATTCTTAATGAATATGAACTTAGTCAGAATTTGTAACTTGAGAGTAGTGTCATAATAGGCCTGTTTTAGCGGCAGTACCCAGGTGATTTATTTTTGCCGTTTCTAATTCTATTTCTAGAAAGAAAAAAAAAATTGTTAATCAAAATTATTTTAATGAAAAAAATTTGTTTTCGAGTTCTTTTACTTATGATATTCTCATGAGTTATTCATTCAGTACAATAAGTACTGAAGGAGATAGCATACCTATAATATATAATTCTTATTTAGTCAATTGCTTTTACAATATAAAGGTTCTAATGTTTGCAAGAAACGTTGGGAGTAACCTGCTGAGGATTCAGAGCAGCGTCTGATGAAATGATCCCCTTCAGTACTTATTGTACTGAATGAATAACTCATGAGAATATCATGAGTAAAAGAATAAATTTTAAAACCAACACAATTTCTGGAATTAAGCACAAATAAAGATTAATATTTTGTTAAAATTATTAAATTTTAAAGAAAACAATTTTTTATTTGTTTATTGATTAATTTAATGGAAATTTTTTTCTTTCAAATTTAATGAAAAAAATATATTTTTATTTCTTATATTTTTAGTAAAAAAAATTTTTTTTGTATCAAATAATTTATTACTCTCAAGAAGGCATTCAGGCATTGTCAAAATATGTATATATGAATAAATTAGGGACCAACTATAAATAGTTAAAGTTAAGATATTGTAGGCCACATAACAAGCTTTCAATTAAAAGATTATCTGTTCTTGATTTAGCACACAATTCTAGTCTGAGTTTTACTTTTGTTTTTAAATTAATTCTAACAAAATCACTTTTTTAAAATTTTAGCATTAAAAAAATAAATTATTTAAGTGTGTGAGTGAGTGTTAACTTCATAACTCATCAATAAATGCCAAAAGGTGCCTCTGACTGTACAAAAAAATGTGCAGCAAAAATAATTTTGCCAAATGACAAATTAATGACTAAGAAAAATGAATTCTATTTAGAAAAGTTTTTTTTTTATTTATTTTTTATTTTTGCTTTACTTTTTCAACAACTGCACGTGCTCTGTTTTTTAACACGCTAAACTTTTTTCTTTTATTAAATTTTAATTTCTTCAAAAATTGTTGACAATTATTTATGCTCACTGAAACGTTTAAAAATTTATTTAAATGAAATTTGTTTTTGTGTATTTTGTTTTACTAAAAAAAAAAAAAGGCTAACGGCATAAAAATAATATGAAGTTAAAATTTAGTAGGTACTCACTCTGACTATTGTTTTGATTCATTGTATGTTCAAGTAGTACTTTTTTATTATTATTACTTTAATATCTACTGTGCAGTTAATTTAAAACAAAAAAATTAAGTGCGAGATTTATGTGAATTTTTTTAAAGCCCTTAAGAGTGTAAGACCTGAAATCAAGTATAGTAAGCCGTTTTATATGTTTAGAAAATAGAAAAATTTTCATTAATTGCAATGACTACTTTAATTCAATAACGAATTATCAGGGTATTATTAAACGAGCAAAAAATTTTGCTTGACTTAAATTCATTTTATGAGGAATACAACGAAAGAGAATAATCACCAGCGTGGGCATTTTAGGCTTTTTTCTCGCATTTAGTTTCGATATCTGTGAAAAATTCACTTTTAAAGAAATTATATGTCATATTGATTTAGGTGTTTTCATTAAATTTTGAATAAATTTGGAACCTATTAATTGATTTAAATGAACTAAATCTCATTTGATTTGCAATATATACAGGTATTAATGTTAAAAATAAAATTTATAATTTTCTGCATATTAAATTTTTAATGATTTTTTAAAAAGAAGTTTTTGAAAATTTTCTTGAAAAAATTAATATATTTAGAAGAATAAAAATAGAATATAGTTTTCATTATTAAAAATGTTGGTTGGGAAATTTATTTGTTTATTCAGTTCAATGCTTACTGAGTTTTTTGTTTGAATATTTGAATCTTTTTGTGACTTTTGATTAATAATTCTTATTTAGTCAATTGCTTTTACAATATAAAGGTTCTAATGTTTGCAAGAAACGTTGGGAGTAACCTACTGAGGATTCGGAGTAGCGTCTGATGAAATGGTCCATATAGGTATGCTCTCCCCTTCAGTACTTATTGTACTGAATAAATAACTCATGAGAATATCATGAGTAAAAGAATAAATTTTAAAACCAACACAATTTCTGGAATTAAGCACAAATAAAGATTAATATTTTGAAAAAATTATATTTTTTTTTTGACAAAACTTGGTGAATGCCTTTTAAATTATAATTTTGTTAAAAATTGATAATAATATAATTTAAAGATTATTATACAATCGTGTTTTTGTGTTTTTGTAAATTTAATCGAAAAAGTAGTTGTCGAGTTATTGCAATTTATAAATATAAATAGCGCAACCTCCTTGTTTTTATGCATAACGATATATCTTGAGAACTACACGTAGGATTAAAAAAATAACTTATAGCGATTGAAGCTTACTATCACAGGTATTCAATGTGACCATGAAACCTCTGGCATCATAAAAAACATTTCAAAGAGTCGCATGTGGCTCGCTAACCACAGATTGGCCACCCCCGTTACTTGTTTCTAAAATATTATTTTTCAAAATAAATGGGCCTGTATTTTTAATTTTCATATTATAATAAAAAAAAGCGAAGCCAGTCTTTGTCAAAATAAAGTGAAGTGTAAAAGTAGAACGTGTTTTCTTCTTGTGTTTCATTTTAATATCTGTCAGTCTCATAAATTTTCAACAAAATGACAAATTTTTAACGCTTAGATTTTGAAATGCTTACATGTACAAGCACTAACCCGCACACACTGACACAGTCTTATATACTTTAAACAAAAGTTGTTGTTTTTTATTTAATTTTTTTTTTTTTTTGTGAAATGAGTTTTGTAACATTTTACGTACATTTCGTGCAATTTATTTAATGGCTGCTTGACATAAACACTTCACTGACAACTAACTTGGTGTGTGTGTGTGTATGGCTGCAAAGCAACACCAGTAAGCAGCGCAGCAACTTTAATAGTAACGATTTCTATTATTTTACTTGTTTCCATTGTAATAGTTGTCATTTTGTCAGTTGCACACACACACACACACACACACACATTTCATTTTATTAATCATAATACATGACAACCGTTTTTTTTTTCTTGTTTTTGTAAGTGTATTAGTAATACTTGCCTACTGGCTGCTGTAAGTGCTTTAGAAAGTAAAACATTGAAAAAAAAGAAACACCAAACACAAAGCAAAAACTGTAGCATTAATCAGCATAATTGTTTCTTTGTTAAAAAAAAAAAAACATTTTTAAGTGGAAAAAAATTTTTATTTAAAAATCAAAAAAAGTTAAATTTTTTTTTTCAAAAACTAGAAGCTTTAAATTTATTTGTTTTTTAAAGAAAAACAAAGATTTAAATTTTTTTTTTGGCTCCAACGAATATTGCTGGAATTACACCTCTCTGTCCAGTCATTCTTTAATTTTAAGCTTTATAAAACACCAAGACAGTACTGGCCAATGAAACTACTAGCAAAAGTTCTACTCTCGAGTTTGTGAGCCCTCTTGTTGCCTCCAAAATCACTATGAGCTGGCGAGAGCTGGCCCCTATACTAGGTGAACCCTGTTGTTAGATTTTTGTATCTTCAGATACCAGATCGGCTTCGAAATCCCTTCTGAGTGCTCCTGAGTGCCTGTGACTATTGCTGGTATCTCCTTCAAGCTCTTCTCTTAGGCAGAGCTCGTTAGCATGTGGCAAACAAGTTTTCCTCCTTCAACCTATGAACTATTTTTTTAAAGGATTTATATACTAAAGGGCTGCATAAGCAGACTTGAAAGTCATACATCACTACAAACATGTGGAATATTTTGTAATAAAAAGGGCTTGTAAGCCTATTCAAGTATGCTTATGCAACATTTTACTATATACCTTAACCCAAAGGGTTTTTTACAGCCAAGCAGCTAGGGTCTAGGCGACCCCCCAAGACTGAACCATGGACCATCATGAAGCAATTTCAGCTTGAAAATGAAGAATGTCTCTAGGGACGTTCTTACCCATCAAAGGGTTAAAGCCGTTGATCGATAACACAAAAGTTCTCTGGATTATTTAAATAAAGTCTGCTTTTCGTAGCCATTTTGTAAAGTTTTTATATTGAAAGAAAATTTGTAACATTTTGAAATGACTTCATACGGCACCACCACCTTAAGTGACGGGTAATTTGAAAACTCTCACAAACTGGAGTTGTTACACAAATAGAAGAGTGATTTTTCAAATAATCACACCAAAATCCATCAAATGTGTTGATGATATTCTTGAAAAATTTTCATAGAGTAGAGATTTGTTGGTCATTGTAATAGCAGAAGAGAGAAAAGTGAAGAATTGAGTTGAATATAAATTTTCCAGAGAAAAACAAAAATTTATTTTATGAATTTGGATGTTAGGAAATTAGGTGACAAGCATAAAAAAGAAAAGCAAGAAAAACAAAAATATAAGAATTTTATTTAAAAAAATATTCTTTCAATCAAGAAAACAGTCTTTCAACTCAATGAACACTACCTGCGAGAAGTGACACTCTGTAGTTGAAGATAGTTTATACTATGTTTTGTGAGAAGCATCAGTTGACTTTTCTATTCATTTCTCAATTTATTTTCCTGCAAATTTTCTGAAATTATTTTCTTTTATAAAAAATCTATTTAATTTAGTTTTAATTAAAACCTTAAAATTACTTTAGAAAATGTTTGCTTAAATGTAAACTGTTGCCACATTATTATTTTTTTTTTTTTTTAATTCAAATGATGAACCACTTCATCTCATGACTATGAGTTAGCTAGAGAGAGAGAGAGAGAGAGAGAGAGATAGTGGGAGAGAAACAAAAAAACATGCTTGAATTGGCTTTTAATTGTTTTTACTTTAAGCGCAACTCATTTGAATATGTGTAGTCGTAGGTACACATTGCATTTAAGGGTTATTTATCCCAGCAAACATTTTAGTAAAGGGTTTATATTTGTGACCTTGAAATTACTTAAAATTCCATATCTTAAAAGTTAAAAACATCTCCTTTTTGTAGCAGCTTAAGCTTTTAGCAGAGCTGTCTGTTATGCTTAACCCTTTAAGGAGCATACGGATAACGGTATCTCAAGCTAATAACTTGATAAAATGTAAATTGTGTAGTATTTTCGGGAACTTTATGTTTCTACTCGTATATTGAACAATTTAACAGTTCCTCAGCATCGACATGTATCCATGGGGTCAAATGTGTTATAATTTTATTTTTAAGAAAAAAAAAATATTTTTTTAAAATTTTTCTTCAAAATCATTTCTTTAGAATCCTAATTAACTGTTTGGTAATCAGTATGCTTATGGTTCTGAAAGGGTTAAAGAAAAACTAAAAACTGGCTTAATCATTTTTGAAAATAAAAACAATTTCAGAATTATTTTTTTTTTATTTAACCTGCTTTCAAACTATTGGCTGGGTTTTTGTTTTGCATTTCATAATTGGTGGCCCAGTAAGAGTGCACTTTTTCAGTTTAAAATAAAACACGTGTGTCTAGTATTTTTTTCTTTTGATTTATAAAGAAGACATGTTGAAATTAAATATTTCAGCCGGTAATGCGTTCTATGGGTAATAAAGCAAAGTGCAGTCAATGCCAATTTTCCGAAAAAAAAAATAACCATTCTCATCAATAAAGCGCATTGCCCTCTTAATAGTTTCGTGAGTACACAAAATTTTCAAATTTAGGGCTCGGCTAATTCTCTTGCAGTTCATGACAAACAAATGAACTGTCTGATGCAAATTGTGGTTAGGCTTAACGGTTTTTAAAATAGGAATTTGCGAACAGCATTCTTTACAAGAACATGATAACGGAGTTCTTGTGGCCTCTTCTGTCATATTTAGAAGGTGTGGACAACATGTGGTTTTTTGCAAAGACGGTACCTCATACTATAAAATATTTTCAAAACAAACTCTGCTGCCAACTGGCTGCCAAGATCATAATATTAAAGCGGGTTTCAGACTATTCTCTTTAGTATTAATACATGTCAAAAATTCGTGTATTAAGTAAAAATCCAATAGTGTGAAAAAAAATGTTAGGCAAGTGTGGTGAAATACTTAAGTATTTTTGTCATTTTTAGAATTTTTTCTAAGCTATCACACTTTTCATTTTATCAGGGTTGCTTTTGTACAAGCAACTAAAGAAAAAACTAGAAATCAGCTGTGAAATTATTTGCCGCGTTTTGTATTTTATTTGAAGTGTGATGGTATGAAAACAGAAAATATTTTCCTTTAGATTTTTTGACAGTCTATTTGCTTTGCATCTGATTTCGGTCTCACTCGATCTAATGAAAATATTAATACTCTGTATTTTAATGTGAAACCCGCTTTAGCGATACCTGTAGCAGAGGAAAAAGCAAGAATATAAAAACGTTGCTAAGAAAGATAAAGGATAAAGGATGGTTTGAATTCTGCTCTAATTTCATTTCTTCACTGAACAATTTATCAGCTGCTTGTTTTTCTAACTCTTAATTTTAAATTTCTTCCATTTTATTTTAATAATTCTTCTAATCCTATTTTACATTTAATTTTTAGTTTTACAATTTTTTTTTCATATTTTTTTTTAATTTTTTTGTAAAAGGAAAAGAAACCCCGCTTAAACGGCATGCAATTTTTTTCTGTATGGTTTTCTGAAATCTCCGGTATAAAGTAGTCATCGGTGAGATACAGCCACATCTCTGTTCAGTCATTGAAAATTTCGTGAAGAGAGTAATAGAGTCTCATAGAAGTCATTTGAGTATTTTGAAATATACGAGCATTTTATTGCATAATTTCTTTACAATCAAACAAAAATAAAAAATAAAATCAAAACCGTTTTAAAAAATTCGTGTACTCTTACTGAATTCCTTTGGTTGTATGACTATGAACTGCATTCGTTACTGGAACATGATAACGGAGTTCTTATGGCTTCAGCTGGAAATGGAATGAAAAGTGGTTTTAGCAAGATGTTGCCACCTACCATACAGCGCGTCAAACAAAAGGATTTATGGCAGCATGAAATGTAAAAGTGCACTCTAACTGGGTCACCCATTATAATGAACTTATTAATAAATTTACCTGACTAATTACATACTCGTATGTGTGTGTGTGCAGCTTTAAATGCATCTCTATACAAGCATGTTCCTGCTTCAATAACAGCAATCTGTCATTTTTACTATTTTGTATGTCAAGTGTAAGTTTGACTACAATAAACATTTAACCACATGCATACAAACTTTTTTTATTTTAATAACCATAATTAAACTGCAGCTGAAGGTGATAATGGGCTTGTAGTGAGGCAGGCAAGTAGGGAAGGGAGAAGAAAAGCTTAATTTTAGAGGCTGCAATATATTTTCTTTCCTGTTTTTCTTTTTTTTTTGTTGCGTTAATAATTTTATTATTTTTGTGCAGCGGTGTGTTAAGAAACATGTTTTTCCTTTTACAAGAAAATTAAAAAAAAAAAGTAAAACTAAAAATTAAATGTAAAAAAGGATTAGAAGAATTATTAAAATAAAATGGAAGAAATTTAAAATTAAGAGATAGAAAAACAAGCAGCTGATAAATTGTTCAGTGAATAAATGAAATTAGAGCAGAATTCAAACCATCCTTTATCCTTTATCTTTCTTAGCAACGTTTTTATATTCTTGCTTTTTCCTCTGCTACAGGTATCGCTAAAGCGGGTTTCACATTAAAATACAGAGTATTAATATTTTCATTAGATCGAGTGAGACCGAAATCAGATGCAAAGCAAATAGACTGTCAAAAAATCTAAAGAAAAATATTTTCTGTTTTCATACCATCACACTTCAAATAAAATACAAAACGCGGCAAATAGTTTCACAGCTGATTTCAAGTTTTTTTCTTTGGTTTCTTGTACAAAGGCAACCCTGATAAAATGAAAAGTGTGATAGCTTAGAAAAAATTCTAAAAATGATAAAAACCATAATACATAAAAAAAAATTCTTTTTACTGCACATTTAAATAATTCGTTATCTTTTGTTCTTTTAAATAAATGAGTTTTTTATTTTTGAAAGTGGTATAAGTCCACTTTAAAAAGAAACGAGTCGGCAGTATTTTAGTAAAATGGGGACTGTATCTTAAGCGGCTTTGAGACTATTCTCTTTAGTATTAATACATGTCAAAAATTCGTGTATTAATTAAAAATCCAATAGTGTGAAAACAAAATGTAAAGCAAGTGTGGTGAATGTGGTGAAATACTTAAGTATTTTTGGCAGTATTATGGTTTTTATCATTTTTAGAATTTTTTTCTAAGCTATCACACTCTCATTTTATCAGGGCTGATTTTGTACAAGCAACCAAAGAAAAAACTAGAAATCAGCTGTGAAACTATTTGCCGCGTTTTGTGTTTTATTTGAAGTGTGATGGTATGAAAACAGAAAATATTTTCCTTTAGATTTTTTGACAGTCTATTTGATTTAATGAAAATGTTAATACTCTGTATTATAATGTGAAGCCCGCTTCACTAAAATTACTTTCTACTCATTTTTTAAGAAATTGCTTAAATGATTACTACTTCGTTTTTAAAAAAAATGGACTTATACCACTTTCATTCAAATGTTTTTATATTGATCATTTATTTTTTTTGAGCTTAACAAACATATTTTATTCAATTGTTGTGGCTTTTATTTGATTAAAGTTTTGTGCTATTATTGATTATTTAATTTTTTATGTTGTATTCGATTTATTTTGCTATATATTATTCTTTTATTTTTTTTTTTTGTTACTTAATTAATTATTCGATTAATTTTGTAAGAAATATGCAACCTTACTGGCAATCCAAATGCAGACAACTGTGACCACTAGTAATACACCTTTTATTCTTCCCTTTTCTTTTCTAATCTTTGTGTGAATAACACGTTTAATTAGTGAATTAATTATATTGAATTTATAAATGAAGCAAATCGAGTCTTATCATTATTTTGGTTAAAAAGGTAATTACGCGAAATTCTTCTCTGTAAGTCTTTATTAGAAAAAAAGGCTCTAACAAATTTTTTATTTGATCAATTTTTCATTCGATTAATTTTATTCTATTAATTTATTCAATTGATTATTGTTCGATTATTTTTTATTCGATTAATTTTTTTTGCTTGATTTTTATTCGATTAGATTTTTGTTCATTTAATTTTTTATTCAATTGATTTCCTTTTTGTAATTTTTATTCGATTTAATTTTATTCGGCTACTTTTTATTAGATTAATTTTTTGTTTGTTTGGCATTTTCCGACTAATTTTTTTATCAGATTAATTTTTTATTCGATTAATTTTTTATTCGATTAATTTTTTATTCGATTAATTTTTTATTCGATTAATTTTTTATTCGATTAATTTTTATTAGATATATAATTTTTTTCCTTGAGTTTTAGTCGACTGAATTTTTATTTATTAATTTTTTATTTGATTGATTTCTTTTATTTTTTATTTTTATTCGATTGAGTTTATTCGGCTACTTTTTATTAGATTAATTTTTTGTTTGTTTGGCATTTTCCGACTAATTTTTTTTATCAGATTAATTTTTTATTCGATTAATTTTTTATTCGATTAATTTTTTATTCGATTAATTTTTTATTCGATTAATTTTTATTCGATTAATTTTTTATTCGATTAATTTTTAATTCGATTAATTTTTTATTCGATTAATATTTAATTCGATTAATTTTTTATTCGATTAATTTTTATTAGATATATATTTTTTTTCCTTGAGTTTTAGTCGACTGAATTTTTATTTATTAATTTTTTATTTGATTGATTTCGTTTTTTTTAATTTTTATTCGATTGAGTTTTATTCGATTACTTTTTATTCGATTAGTTTTTTGTTTGCTTGGCATTTTTTATTTGTTAAATTTTTTATTCGATTAATTTGATTAATGTGTTTTCTATTAATTTTTATTTGATTAATTTTTTTTATTTGATTAAATTTTTATTGCTTAATATTTATTAATTTATTGTTCGCTTAATTTTTTATTCGCTTAATTATTTTTTAGTTTGCTTGTACACCAGTCTCAATAGATAATGAAATAACAAGAGAAGATTTTTGTGTGTTCCTAAACTTTTTGTAGATCTTACAGGTTGGGGTGTTATTATGGCCTTCAAATAATAAAGAACTTCACTGTTCCAAGTGCTTTGCCCCGATGTTAATAGAAGAAAACCAAAAGAAATTTTGGGCTTAACAACAAAACTACGCCCAATAGCTACACAAACTATAACCCTCTTATCAAAAAAAAAAAAATAAAAAAAAAGGAGAAAAAAAATGATGCAGATTTTAAAGTAAACTTTATCGAAATTTTTTATTATTTAATTTCAATAGAAAATGAGTAGAATTAATTTTAAGAAAATTAATTTCACCTCATTTTCTAAAGAAAAAAGAAGAGTTTTTATTAAATTTAATAATGAATTCTCTTAAAGAAGAACATCAATTATTCTCTGCCATAGAAATTCATTAGAATTCCAAACCAACTAATTGTTTCATGCTATTCGACGACTATAAGCCACATAAAGTGACTCAAACTCAACAAATTCAAGCAACACCATTTCATTCATTATAATGTTTGATTAAAATACAACAAAACAAATAAAAAGAAGAGGACGAAAAATGAATGTTTAAACAATTCTTGGGACTTGTGATTATACTCGTGTGCTGGATCACGTATTCACACATGAAAACTTACTGCCACTGCTCGTATGATGAAGATATTTAATCATCAACAAACAATGCACGTAAAATTTACGTTGCATTTTTTGTTATCCTTCTCGTTTTCCGTTTTCTTTTTAAAAAATACTTTAAACAAAATGACTAAATATGTACTTATGCGAGTATGTGCGAGTATGTGTGTGTGCTTTATCACAGTAACACAGACGAAAAAAAATGTGAGCAAGCTTGTTTACATTGAAAAATTCAAAGTGTTTGTACGCATTTACTCATGCAAAAAATAATTTATGAATGTATGTGTGTGCTGCCGAATTGAGTGGAGAATTTTTTTTATTGTTTTACAAACCAGCTAAAAATCAGAATAATAATTTTTTCTTTACTTTTTTTAAATTTTTATTTCTAATAAAAGGTCATGTTTTTGTTTTAAAAGCAAACAAATCGTTTAGAAAATTTGCATTGAAATTTATTTAAAAAAAAAATACAATTCAAAAACTTTTAATTTAATGAAAGAATTCATTTAATTAATGAAATGAAAATAAAAAGTTTCTTTAAATCAAAGAAAAAAAAATTCATTATGAAAGTAAAGTAATAACTAAACGTGTTATTTTTTCATTCATGGACTTATACCACTTTCAAAAATAACAGCTCATTTATAAATAAAATGTGCTTTTAACGGTTGATATTCATATTTCAGGGAAAATTTTTTGTGGTGCTTCTTAATAAATATTTCAAACTACATCAGCCAGGTTAGCAGAAACTGCCTGATAGGCAGTCAGTCACTCGCTCACACATGCAAGCTTAACAGCTTAGCCAGGCCAGTTGCTTGTGAGGATTTTGTGAGAGTTGTTTTTGAAAATGTGGGTTTGATTGTTTGTTGGTACGTTTGATTTACGGCCAAACCAAAAAATTTAATTTTTTCTTTTGTTTTTGACACATACAGGCCACAATTTCATATCAAGTTTTCTAACTCTGAGTTTGAGTGTATTTTTTGTTTTTGATTTCTTATTTTGTTTAAATTTTAGTTGTAAGCAGCTACTAAATGGATTTTATAAAATGAGCGACTGAATACTTTGTGTGGATGTTTAATGATTAAAACCATCTGCTGACGTCAAACGTTAAAACTAATGCTTTGCTACACAACAACAACAAAAAATCTTATAAAATGAAATATGGGAAACATGAAGTCAAGTTTTTTTTTTTTTTTTTTTTTTTTTTTCACTGAAATAATTTTTTTTTCTGCTTAAAGTTTTTTGAATAAATAGCAGCCTTTAACAATTTAAATTCGGCTGTGCCGAGTTTTATATACCCTTTACTGTGTTAGCGAAATATTAATATTTTTCACTTTCCACAGTCTTCTAAAATATAAAAACCACACAAAAAATTAAGTGAGTGAAGATAAATATGCTGCGTTAAATATGTTTACGTTTTTCAGTATTTGTAAATATATTTTTAGTATTAGTGGCATATTTATCAAATACGCCTTATGTTTTAGTAGTAGTTTAGTGGAGATCGTTTACATTTGTAGCCTACAAACTAAATATTCAGAAATTACTTTGAATCTTTTTGAATTTTTTTTTTTAATTTCTACACACTAAAGTGCTGTTGCTCTGAGGTATTTTAGCAACTTCAGGACGAACCATGGAATAATTCGGGATGGGACACATATCATTTTAAAGAGGAGATCATCTACATAATCTAACATATAAACACTCAGAAATTACTTTGGATTATTGAAAATAATTTTTTGTTAATTTCCATATACTCCAGGGCTGTTACTTTTAAGAGTTTTGGAAATTTCCATTTTTCATCATAAAATAAAAACTAGGAATATTCAGTAAACGTTAAAACATTTCCAGAAAGCTGAAAACCTATAGATTAAATTCTTCTTGGTTTCATTAATTTGCATTGGCAAAATCGGTAGTGGTGCTGCTGCAAAATGGGGAATGATTAAAATTCCTCATGTCAAGAGTACTAGGGTACATGAAAATTTAAAAAAAAATTTTTAAAATAATTCAAAGTAATTTCTGAGCATTTGGATGGTAGATTACAAATTTAGACCATCTCTTTTATGGTTCGTTTGAAAATTGTTAAAATCTCTTAAAGAAATCAACGTATTTAAATATTCACATTTGTATCCATGTATGTACTTGTATTTCTCTTAAACATATTTATAAGTACGTAATAAATTCTGAAAAGATATTTACAAATACTAAGAAATGTAAGGAGTTACGTTGAAACATATTTATCTTCACTCAAATCAAAAAATTATCTAATTGAAACACTTAGTTTATTAAGCTGGAAGTCATATTAAATATAAAAATTTATTTAAAAAAAAATTAATTTTTATAATAAACCTTAACTGAACAAACTAACCGTTTCAATAAAAAAGGTCATATAAACTTACAATTAAAAAATTATAAAAAATAAGAAAAGAAATGATAAATATTGATAAAAATAATTTTCTTTAATTTTTTTTTATAAATCCCAAAATAATTTGTTAATTTCAGTTCAAGAAACTAAAATTAAGGAGTTCTAAGAAACAATCCTTTCTGAGAACCTCATTTTTAAAAGCAATAAAATGTCTGCAAGCATTAAATTTTTTTTAATAATAAAAGAAGAAATTCTAAGAAAGATATTAAATACGAATACAAATTCTATATAATTTAATATAAATTTCCAAATATTTGTAAAAAATTTTTAAGCCAAACATATTTAATTACCCACCAGGACCACACCCAGCAAGTTTAGTTGGGCAATTCTTTCTCAATTCTCTTTTAAAATTGTCGTTTTGTCCACACACAAATTTTTTGTTTCAGCCTTTTTCTTACAGCTTTAAAAGATACGAAGAGAGCAAAAAGGAATTGTACCCCTTTCCTCTCTCTCCTACAAAATCAAGAATTGCTCAGCTAAAATTGCTGTATGTGGTCCTGCACTCAAAATATTAAGAACCACACACACACATATACTTTATTTTTAAATTTCGTGTTTGTGTGTAGAAACCATTGCGCACATGGCACCTTAAAAATTTCCATAAAAACAAAGCAAAAGCAAAACAAAAATTAATGAAAATGTGTGAATGAAATATCGGGTTTTTTTATATTTCTTTGCCATTTTTGCAAGGACTTAATGTCCCTGCTATTTCTGTTAAGACTGTTAGTACATTTTTTGACCGTTTTGTAGTTTAGAAAAATTACGCAAAAATACGAAGCAAAACTTAATGAAAATCTAAAATTTCGAATGTGTTTTTGGTTTTTCTGGTCCATTTGTGGATCGATCTTTCTGACTTTTAGCACAGATATTACGACTGTTATATGTGATAAAACTGACAAATTATTCAAAAAAACGCACAAAAATGGTCAAAAAATAGAGGTAGTCGCGATTTTAGACTCATAGCTTAGCCATTTACGGACCCATTCAGCTGAGTTTTGGTTAAGATACTATGAATGTGATGTCTTAAAAAGTTTAGCTGAAAAACACAGAAAAAAAGCAGAAATTAAAGAAAATCTAAAATTTCGGTTGTAGTTTTGATATTCCTCGGTCATTTGGGAACCGATGGCTCTAATTTTTTCCCTATATATTATAACTGATATTTCATACCTGGTTTTTTTCCCTTTCTTTTTTTAGATAAAATACATAAGAAAATGGTCAAAAATAAAGGTAGTTGCCTTTTTGGGACTCATATTTTCGCCATTTATAAACCGATCTGGCTGAATTTCAATAACAATAATCTTACAGAAAAAAATTACCGATTGGTATGCTATTCTCTGCTGTACGTTGTCTAGGGACTTCTAAAAGTTGATTTCAACGACTGCAGGGACAGACAGACAGACCGCGCTTATTAGACTTCGCTGTTCATAAGGATCCGGAATATATATACTTTGTAGGGTGTCCCATGTACGGTGTAAAAATTACAAACCGAATCACAAAGTTACTGACAGTGAAGGGTATAAAAGAGACCTTGTGTACACGTACCCATATTTAAGTTCGAAGAAAAATAATTGTCAGTAAAGAAAAAGAATATTAAATAAGAAATAAAAATAAAATAATTCAACAAGACATTTAGTAAAATAAATAAAAAACATAACTAAAAATAGAAAAATAAAAATACGTAACAAAAAAGCTGTTATAAATGAAAATTTCCCGGAATCATTTAAAATATTGTGCAGCGTGCCAAGTAAGAAAAAAAGGATAATCTACCCTGTGAACTGATAAATCTATTGTGCAGCCCCTAGTTGAACAAAAACAAAACTAGACTTTTTAGAAAACTGGGCTTAATTTATATTAGATTTTCTAAGTTTAATAAATACAGCACTTTCTAAGCATGTTGGTAGAGCTGGTTAAAAGCTCAGACTGGTATTCAAAATGACTAAGAACGACATTCGATATTGATCGAAATTTCTATTCAAATTTTACTGAGATTTCCATGGCGATTGAGTACCGCAATTTGTCCGCAGGGATCTATTAAACTAAAAGTTTTTTTTATTGTGTTGCTGTAATTCACCGCCATTTTGAAACAATTTTTATCTCCTTTTCCGGCTGCAAAAATTTCTTTCTTATTTAATTTTTTTTTTTAGAAAAATAGCGTTAGCAAAGCCTAACAGACAAATAACCAACCAGCATAATATTGCAACAACAACAACAAAATTATGACTGTAAAAAGGAATTTTTAAGAAAAATTATGTGTTAAGCTTTTGCTTACATTGAAAGCAGGAGTGAGTGTAATAATAAAAATGGGTATTAACTCGTGCTTATACTTACACATACATACATATACGTCATTGATAAGTACGAGGGCGGATTAATAACTCCGTTTTTCTTTGCAAAACAAAAATTTATTTTTCAATATACTTAGTCCAACGTTTCTCCAGTTTTTGTGTTCCTTCCAAAAAATAGGATTTTTCGCGGTCCTTAAAATAGGCATTTGCTTGATCAATAATTTCATCGTTCGAGCTAAATCTCTCTCCACCGAGCCATTTCTTTACGGTTGGAAATAGGAAGAAGTCACTAGGGGCTAAATCCGGAGAATATGGTGGGTGAGGTACCAATTCGTAGCCCAATTTATAGAGTTTTGCTATTGGGATTGCACACGTCACACGTTTACGTTTATGGTCAATTGAGAGCAAAACGCAGCACCCATCTTGCAGACAACTTTCTTAAACCCAGCTGATCATTTAAAATCGAAACCACACTGCTATATGAAATGCCTATGGCATCAACAATCTCACGCACTTTTACTCTTCGATTAGCCAACACCATATCGTGGATTTTTTCAAAATTTTAAGGTATACTGACCTCAATTGGCCGTCCAGAACATTCAGCGTCATTTGTACTTGTGCGACCAAAATGAAAGTCAGTAAACCACTTTTTTACCATTGAAATCGATGGTGCAGAGTCCCCATAATATTTATCGAGCTTTTCCTTGGTTTAATTGACGGGGTTTTTTATCGCAAAAAATTATGCTTAATGAGAACTCGAAATCCACCTTTTTCCTTTTAGAAAAATATACGAGGTTGTATGTTTTGAACAGCTGTTAAGCGCAAAGTAAATGACGACACTTGCTCAAAATTTGACAGTAGTCTATTAACAGATGATACTTGATGGAAACAGTGTTGCATTTCATATAACTACTTGGGAAATTTGAAAAGTCACGGACTTCTTGATCCGCCCTCGTATGATGAGAATATTATATTGCAACTGTTTGTCTGTGGGAGTGGTTGGAAAGTGTATGAAAGGCTACCTGCTGTTGCTATATTTTTTTTGCTGCTTTTTTTTTTCGTTGTCACCTCCGTTTAGGTATTGATGTTTGTTGCCTAAGGGAAGCAAACACATGTATGAATGAATCCAGATTTAATATGAAAGCTTTTTTTGTCAAGCTGCTTTTGGCTTTATCAAGGAAATGTTGGAAATTTTTTTACAAAAAAAATATTGAAAAGTTGAAAAATTGAAATTGAATAAAAAGTTTAAAAATAGTCTGAGGATATTGCGGGGTTAATATAAAATAAAATAACAGCAGATAGACAGACTCTGCTAAATCAGGGAACACACAGTCAGTTGCTCAACTCTTGAATTTATAGGGGAGAGAGAGAGAGAGAGAGAGCAACGAAGTATGGAAAAAGGTACAGACTTGTTCTTACTTGGCAATTCTCTTTTACGCGTTATTCCTTGCTTTTACAATTATTTTTGTGTGTGGATACATCGGCCATTTGAAAAAGTTTGAGCAACTAAAATTACGCATACAGTTCAGCGCTTAATGTAATAAATATTTACAAAACATACACAATCCTCAAGTTTTACTATACAAAAATTAACATCCAAAACTTTCTCTTAAACGGTTATGCGCAATAAACTTTTATTTCAAGTTAGAATTTTATCTACAATAATTTCTAGTTAAATTCAGATATTCTTAGATAGTGTTTAATACATATAAAAACCCCATATGAGGTTAAACAATGTGTGTATTTTTCAATTACGGACAAAAAGAACACTTGGTTTATGGCATTAAATAAAATTTTTAAGATGTGGTGTCCTACTCATCTAAATCAAATTTTAACTAAAACACAAAACTTTGTGATACCTTGAGACTAGTTGCCAGAGATTACAGAACACTTGTGTTCTAATTTTGATCTGTTTATTATCGTGTTTTTGTTTTTAATATTTTATTACGGCATCTTATCAAATTTTATTATTTTCTGGAATATAATTAACGTAAACATCTTGGATTTTAGTATAAATAGTGCAAAACAATTCCGTTGTTTGGACAGTCAGTTTTCTACGTTTCTAAGTGAAAACCTATTTATTAACTACGAAAAACTCAAAAAATAAAATCTAAAAATGAAATACATTTTTGCTTTGTGTTTCCTTGCCTTGGCTACCAACGCCTTCGCTTCTGAAAATACTGAAGATATAGAATTAAAACGAGGCAGAGCTCTTTTGCAAGTTCTTTTCGAGGAGGATAAGTCATATTCGTAAGTACAACAAAAAAAAATCTAACTTATATAATAATAATTACTTTTATTTGCAACTTCTTTAAAGAATCGTTAAAGTGTCAGCTGTAAACGCAGACGAGAAAACTATAGCGGTCCATGTGAAAGCTGATCTTAAAAATGAAGAAGGAACTTATGAAGATTGCAATGCTGTATTTGGTCGCGATGAACAAAACGCAGACTACTTAAAATTAACAATTGATTGTCCTGGGCAACAAACTGTTACTAAGAACTATCCCGGTCGCTCTATTGCTCCTTTAGTTAGTAAAGCCGTAAGATCTGTATAAAAACATGTTCTTGTTAATAAATTTTAATGCTCTTACCTGGAAAAAAATTCAAGTAGACCTTAAAGTAAAATTTATGAACACTTTTGATAAAATTAACTTTAAAGTCTACTTTAATTTTTTTTTTTTTTTTGTGGATAAAGGGATAATTCTCTAATTTACTAAATAGTTTTTCACTTAATAGTCTTAAGCAAAATTGTTCTGCACAATCATAAATATTCTTCTTGGGAATATATTCTTTTTGGTTTTTTGGAAAAAGTGACAGGACATTCTAATATAAAAAAAGCAAAGGATTTTCATGCAAATGCATGTTTTTACTCAGTAACTTGAAATCGATTCTGATCCAGTACTTTTCCAAATTCGACAATTTATTGAAAAATGGCCTCAATTTATTATTGCATATTTTGTTATAAATGCATATTTGTTGTGCATAATTTGTATTCATGTATTGAGAAACTGTAAATTATTTCACAAATAAAAAATTCACTTAGATAAAAAGCACTGATTTGCTAACTTCAATATAAATTTTCTAGAAGACACTTTGCTTATTTTACGCAATAATTAATTGATAATATATTAAGCAACATTTGAACCGTTAACTCGATCTGCACGAAATTTATAAAAGTATTTTTGAAAATGTATTTTTCCGATTATTAATGTTCCTGAATTTAAATCTTTAATAAACAAGTATTAAGAATATATTTTAAATGAGAGCATTAGTGCATATTTTTGTTTTTTAAGTGAATAATTCCTTGCCCTGCTGATTATTAATAAAATAAAAATAAAAAAAAAATTATAATTTTTGGCAACAGCTTAAACACAAGAATTTTTCAGGAATTAAAATTTTCAAATGCTTGTTTGGTTTTGATGAAGTAAAATTTTATTAGAATTCATAAGTTTAACAAAATATTAATATTTATTTGTGCTTAGTTCCAGTATTAAAAAAAAAATAATAATAAAATAAATATTTTACAATATTAAAATGTTGTTTGGGAAGTTTGTTTAATAAGTTTTTTAATAACAAATAATTCTTATTTAGTCAATAATTTTTACAATATAAAGGTTCTAAGGTTTGCCAAAAAATTTTGGGAGTAATCTACTGAGGATTCAGAGTAGCGTCTGTTGAAATAGTTCATATAGATATACTATTCCCTTCGTTACTTATTTTACTGAATAAATAACTCATGAGAATATCATGAGTAAAGCAATAAATTTTGAAATAACCCAGCACAATTCTGGAATTAAGCACAAATAAAGATTAATTTTTGTTAAACTTGATATCACTGTGCGTAAAAAAAATACCTGGGAAGTGATATTATTTTTCCCAAGCACCCTCAAAATTTCGAGTTACGGTTAAAAAACCTTTTTTTTTGTATCTTCATGCACTTATAAACCAATAACTTAGTTGAATATCAACCGATTTTAAATTTCTTAGCGGATTTAGAAATAAATGTATATATATATATATATATTAGGGCGGGTCGATTTAAAATTGCACAAATTACAAGGAAAATCTAGGGATCAAAGTAAGAAACTTTGCCAAAGGAACCTTACCCCTAAAATGTATTTTGATGTCCCGACTTTTGATCCGAAGGGTCAAAGATCTTTCTGTTTCGGAGCTTTATGAAGCTCAGATTTAGGTATCAGGGTAGCAAAAAAATTCATGCCATTCCGGTCTCAGAAGACAGCAAATGATTTACTAGGCCTGACTCGGCAAGCTTTACGCATTATCAAGTGTATCATGACTGGACATTGTAGAGTATTAAAGCACTTAAAAAATATGAGAATCAGAATAAAAGATGCAGCAGAACACGTATTTTATCACTGTAAAGATCTAATTTGGAAACGTTTTCGTTACTTAGGACATCACTGTCTAGACTATCTGTTATGGCACACAAATCACCCAAGGAAATCTTTGAATTCTTAATGAGGTTTTCTAACAAGATTCTGTCAAATTATAGCATTAAATCGATGGCAGTTCAAGTCTCTTTTTATGAAATAAAATGTCAAAGGATTTTACTCTATATCGAATGTAGAGACTTAAAATTTTGTAGGTTATTAAAAGGGAGCTTACAAAAGCTAGATTTTATACAGAAAAGATACCTTTGCTAGAGTAATTAAGTATCACAAGGGGTCTTTCATGGACTTAATTAATAAAAAATAATTTTCATGCAGAAATTAATTTGTAATTTTTTATTCAAATGTCGGCAGGATTAGGCCACAAAGTCAATTGAAATTTTTATTTTTATTTTTTAATTAATTAATTTAAAAATTATTTTTAAAAAATGTTACAAAGTTAATAAAAGAAAAGTAAATATCAACATGACAAAGATATAATTCAACTTAACCTCATTTGCAATCTTAAATCTGCCGGCAATTATAAAAGAAATTTTCAACAAGCAATTATTTTATCTATTCATAACAGTTTTGCAAGTAATTTTATTTGTTTTAAAACAATTGTTAAGCAAATAGATATCTATGAAAAGGAAAGCAAGGACATGCAGTGCAACAAGCTACATGATGTTTTAAACAACAATTTTATTCAAGAGACAGACAGAGTAAGAGAGAGAGAGAGAGAGAGAGAGAGATAGATTTTAAAAAGCAAAAAACTTAAGTAAACATACACACACACACACTAAAAGAAGAACTAACCCACACTCAATCATAATTTCCATTTAACCTCTTTTTTGTAATTTTGTAATTGTTGTTGTAAACAACAATTGATTTGCATAAAGAACAAAAAAAAATATATGAATTTAGCAAAACACTGGATCTGATGAGACCCTTTTTGTATAAACTGGAAGCACACACAGCCACACACGCTTCAGTTTTTATTTACATTTTTTTTTTTTGTTCCAACAAGCCTGTATCTATGTTTAAGGCCATGTGAGTTCATGAGTCCAATACACACAAACACCCACACACATCTTAAAACATGTGCTCTTAACCATCTATTGTGAAATAAAATATTTAATACTTTTGTTAGTTAATACGTTTTTGTAGTCTTTACCAAACACATTATGCTCGTACAGTGTCTATTCGATACCAACTTAATTTCGTACACAAAAACTTATAAAAACAAATATTTTGTTAAGCAGGAATGCCCAACCAGAGGGTCCTACAATTAAAGTGATGTCTTTAAAAAATCTCTTTCGATTTCAATTTATTTTCATAAAAAAAAATAGAAAGTTTGGCAAAATCAAGCTAAAGAAAACTTTGAAGGTGGGTATTAGAATTACAATCATAATAAATAATTTAACTTTTCCCTACATAAATATGCAAGCAGAAGTTTGTGTTTTTTTTAAAGTAAAAAATACTCACGATGAGAGTTCACAAAGAAACGAATCGTCTTAGACTTTTTCAAAGTATTATTATTTAAAACCATAAAATTAAACTTTTGCATTCCTTTTGTTTCGTTTCTTTGCAAACTCTGCCTTTTCTATAGTAAAAGAGTAAATTATTGCTCTCCATATTGAAAAAGACATCAACCAAAAACTGCTGCATAGAATTAATTAAACTTTTTCACACACAAATATAATATAAATAAATAAAATGTACGAAACACACACACATGCGTTGAACATTGATTTACTTTTTACTTACGCTATTGAGTTAAATTTTTGATTCAGTATATATAAGCTCTCAAAGCATGTAATGATTATTCGACTCAAGTGTGAAGTTGGGTTTGAAAAAATGCAATGCTGACAGGATATTGAAAACTCAATTACCACATATGTTACATAGCAGTGGTGTGTGACAGAAATATCAATGCAGAATAACGTTGCAGAATGAGCTATCTAGGCAGTAGCATACTGGTTGCAGGAGACTCATGAATCGAACTAAAAAAATAAATCTTACTGCTCTTAAGCCACAAAATAATAATAGAAAAGATTTTAATTTTGCGCTAAAATTTTTATATTTTTTTTTTTTTTGTACACTTTTGGGTACCAATTGAGGTATTGATAAAAAATAAAAAGTGTAACAGAATGTAAAGGAGACTAGCAAGTTTTAGGTTGTTCAGTACAGCACTCAGCTTCAGCCACAGCATACGTTTATATTGATAAACACAAATAAACAGAAGAAAGGAAAAGAAAAAAAGACGCAAATAAATGAATGTAAACAAAACTGAAATCATTCACTCATACGGCTACGGGTAATAAACACATAATGGATGACTGAATGAAACACACACATGCACTGAGAAGCATCCAATCAAACAGATTCACAAGAATTCCAGTAAGAAAGGACTAGGGAGAGTGTAAGAGAGGGGGATAGAGAGGTGATAGTAGTTAAAAAGAAATTTTTGTATTCTTCGAACAAGTTGTAGCTATTATTTTGTGTTGCTGGTGTTGTACGCCTTACATTCAAATGGGCACCCATATACACAAACGAACAACAACAAAAGCCTTCAAAGATAACCTTCAAGTTGCCTTGTGAGCTCATTATGCCTTCTGTAAGTTTAATAAAATAACAAAAAAACCAAACGATAAAAAAAGTATTAAGAAGGGAATATTAGAGGCAAGCAGCAACAACAACAATAATATTAAGACACACGTATGCATACTGTTTTGAGTACATAAAACATGCTATTGACAGAAAAAAAAAATAAATAAAGAAGAAAGAAAAAGAAAAAAATATTAGAAGCGCAGGATCTCTTGATACTAAAAGAGAAAAGAATTTCTTTTGTTTCTGTGGTGTTGTTGCACATTAAGAAGATTGTATAATCAAAAGAGGAATCTTAGACACACAACAACACAAGGGCGAGTATCAAAGAATGAATGTGTGTGCGGGCGTGAGTGTGTGTTTTCTTACACAAGCTTTCACAGAATCATTTTTAAAAGCAGATACATACATCTAACAGCCATAATAAATATGCAATCCTGTTAATAGACGTACTCGTATATGGATGCGTGTGCCTCTAAATTAAAATATTGCATGTTAGTAGGGGAAATGTACAGTGGGACTGCGAGCAAGCATTTGAAAGGCCACATTTAAGTCATTGGGGATTTAGAAAGCTTTATCGTTCTGCCATATTCTGCAAAAAAAAAAAAAAAAAAAAAAATAAAAAAAGAGCCTTTTTTATGGAATAGCATTTTGGGATTATTTCGAGCAAAGAATGTGATAAAAAAGAAAATTTTGTTTAATATTTTTTTTAAACAAAATCTGCGAAGCTTTTTGGCTTGTCTGCAGAAAACACAGAGGGTCTAGACAGGAATCGAACCTGCGACCCTCAGCTTGGTAGGCTAGTACGCTACCTACTAATCTATGGGGCCACCCTTAGTCAACAAAGCTTTAAGTCTTCTCTTAAGGAAACAGACAGACACAAAGCCATATAAATCCAGGATTCATATGGCTTTGAGGGCCTCTATTGAATTCACTGCTGCTCATATGGATTTTGATAAGTTTTCCAAGATCTTCTTCCCCTCTAGATGGGAGTGGGAAAGGGGGCGTGAGACTAGGTTGTCCACTGATGGATCTAAGATGGTCTGAAGTGTAGGTTCTGGCATTTACTGCAGAGAACTTGATATATGACTCTAATTTCGCTTCCCGTACAAGTCTAGTGTCTTTTAGATGAAGATATTCGCCATTAAAGAGGCATGCCAGTCTCTGTACGATAGAAGCATCAAAGGAGCAATAGGCATCTTCATAAATAGTGAAGCGACTAGGACAGCGTAGAGCCACAAGAAATTTCTTCTATTTTTTTTAGGTAGACGAAAATCTCAAATAATATCCAAACAGACAAAACAGAGACTAAAATTTTCGCACTCGTAGTCGAACAACGTCAATCGACATATTTAAGTTATTTCACGCAAAAAATTTTAAATATCCAGCGTTGCTTTTTTTAAGCCAAATTTTGCATGCAACTAAAAGCTTGTAAAATGTTGAGGTCTAAAGACAAATTACCACATTCAATAGCAATCGAATTTAGAATACAATTTAAATGGAAATTTCAAACGATAAAGAATGTCATAATTTATTCATTGATTGCGAGTATAGTTTTCCTGACCAAAGCAGTAATAGGTGGCAACTCCTTTTGTATAATCTATACGCCCTTATCGTTAACTCAACTACGAGTATAAATTTTATAATAAATCTGCATGGTTGTGCTAACCGAATTTAATTGGTTAATTCGTTTAATAACATTTTTGCTTGTAAAATCCACATCTATTTATTTAGTTTTAAGTAAAAAAAAAATTGGTACTCACAACCAAAGTTCTTAGCTCAAAACAGTTATTTTTTTTAACAAAAACTGCTTTTAATGTATCATTAAGATTTTTGTAATTGTCTGTTAAGTATTTGTTTACTAAAAAAAAATTTGGTAGTGAGAACAGATTTTCTTAATTGTGGAAACCAAAGTTTTACCACTCTAATAATTGGTCTACTTTATTAAATTTTCTAGCTTCACATTTTAAAAAAAAATTGGATAAGGGAACCGAAGTTCTGAGCGTTAATTTGTTTAGTACTTACAACCAAAGTTCTTTTCTCAAATTTGTTATCATGTTTGTTTTTTTTTTTTTGATATAGAAAATGAAATTATGAAGGAATGTGTCACTAATAAATGCAAACTGTGGTTTTGAGTTTTAAAAAATTTAGTTCTCACAACCAAAAAACAAATGAATTAATAATGATCATACCGCGACTATGGTGCTTATTACTTTACATGTTACTGCTTACATGTTATATAATTTTTTATTTATACGTTTTTGTATATTTAAAAAAAACAAACTTTGGTTGTGAGAAATAATTTTGTTAAGATTCACAATTTTTATTAAAATAATCTAACCTTTGAAGTTTTGAAGATAGAATTAAAAAAGAATTTTAAATTTTGGTTAATACTACCAATTTATGATTGTCACTGATTATGTTCTTTTTTATATAAGCTGTTTTTATTTCTGTCTATAATTTAGTTTGCTTTACTTTTCTTTGGCCTTAAATACAAATTGAAAGTTTCCATTTGCCTTGATTTAATTAGAATTCATTATTACCAAGTTTTACTCCTTAATGTTGTTATTTTTCTCTTAAACAATTTAATTTGCATGTGTCTGTTCATAAGGATTGTTTGTGTTTATATGATTTTTTTCTGTTACTTATTCTTCTCTGCGCTCAGCGGAAGTCTAATTATTTCAGAAGGAAAAGCATTTAATGCTACAATTTCCGTTCACATGTTGCATTTGTTTATTTAGATTTTTTTTTTATGAAAGAAATTAGGAAAAAGAAACACCTTCTTTGAGTTGCTGCTACATTTTTAATCTTATTTTTGAAATATTTTTATTTTTCTTATGGACAGACAATATTTAGTTATCTTTGAATATAAACATATAACATAATTGGAATTTAATACCAAAAAGAGATAAAATGTTGTTAGATTTTAATGAACAATTCTTGTTTAACAACTAACAATTTTATTCAATTTTTCTTTTACTTTTAGCTCTCAAAACTGTCCTCTAAAAAAAAAAACAAACAAAAAAGTCTCCAACTGCAAAAGGGAAATAATTTGAATGGAAATTAATTAATTTTATATTGTCTGGGTAATGACGCATAATGGCTGGTAGCCTTCAAAGGCCATACTCTAAACTAAAACCTACATGTGACAGTCACATAACGAAAACTAAATCAATAAAAAAGTTGTTGCATAAAAAACCACGAAAACAACAACAACAACATTTGCTGAACCAGCAGCTAAAATATTGTCAAAGTTGATCTTTTGCTAAATTGGGTTTTTGTTGTCATTAAACGGCACATGTGACACATGCCGGCAAACTGAATCAAGTGAACAACAACAACAACAACAACAGCAACAAACTCTCAACAAAATTTATAAATCATTAGAGTTTAATGAAATTTTGTTAAATCGAAAAAAATTTGCCAGAGAAATAAAATTTTTAAAACGAGTTGCAGGTGCATGAGAAAAAAATCATTTTGATTTATGACACTTTAACAATATTCATGGTTTTAAGTGAACGTTTAAAAAATAGTTGGCCAGCAGCCACCTAAAATCTAAATTTAAGCATGTGAAAAACAGCATAAAAACTTAAGAACAAAAAAAAAAGAAATGTAAACAAGCACAACGAGACAAATTAAGTTCCAGAAAAACAGCGAAAACAAACGATTTTTGTTTTCATTTTCTTTTTAAAGAAACAGCTATTAAACAACAATAACACAAGACACGATTTAAAGAAGAACAACATGTAAAAGCTTAACTCTAGGAAAAGGGGAAAAAATAGAAAAAACCAGAGCTGGAAAGATGAAACATTGTAGGTTTAACAATTACAGTCAATAATAGTTAAGTGCATTAAGGAGTTTTTTATTTTAATTTTTAGCAAATATTTTTATACACAAAGACATGATGGAATTTGGTTAACTACTCGTCATACAAGTTTCTCTGTGTGGCTAAAAAATTAAACTCTAAAACACAAAATTTATGTAAAACTAATCTAGTAAATTTTTGAAGCAACACAAAAGTCACTCAACTTTTATTTTTGTGGGAAAAAGCAAAACACACAACGCACAAACCTTAAAAACTTCTGAAATTCAAAAAAAAAAAAAAAAAAAAAAAAAAATAATCAAAAACTAAATTTAAAATCTCTTAAAAATTTAGTAAGAAACACCAACTGAATCGTTTAAATTAAGAAGAAAAAAATTTTTTTTTAATATTTAAATTGGGAATTTGACAAAACGAGTGCCACATTGGGTCACTCAGGGCGGCGAAGGCAACGGCGCTCATTGATAAACGTGCTGTGGCCATGGAGCCGCCTGGTGGTGTACCGCCAGATAGAGATCGTCAATTCGTTTTAAAGCAGATGATAACATTTCATGAACGTCCGGAAGCTACTTTATGCAGCAGAGCACCCACAACTAATGAACCAACTAATCCAGTGTTTGCCTCAACAGCAACCGCTTACTCGGCAACCACACAAGCGGCCACAGCATTTAGCGGCAGCTCAATTGGTTATGGTCCAATGAAACATCATGGCAGCACACAAGCACAACATCAGCAGCAGCAACAGCAACAATCAACTTCTTCGGGATCATCACCTTCCCAACATGGCAGCACCTCAAACAGCAGTAGCAGTAGTGTTAGTTCAACTAACCTACACTTGGCAAGCACAAGTGGTAGTGCCAGCGGCCAACAGCAAACGTTAGAAAAGCTTTCAAGGCCCATGGCATTTGACAAGGTGAGTGTGGAAAATAAAAATTAATTTTTTATTTCAAATAATTTTTTTTTTCAAATAAATTTTATTTAATTTACAAAAAACAGGTTGTTTTTAGTCAAGGCGTATCAAATTTACGTGGTTGTTAGTTTCTCTGTCGTTTGGTGTTTTTATAAAACGACACGAACAAACTTGCACTACATTCTCGTTTTCTAAATAATTTGGGTTTTGCCTGCTGTTATGAATAGGGCAGCCAAATTCAATTTCTTTTTCATTTTCTTTATCCTCCATGTTCAGCACTTGTAAGGGTTCTTTAATAGCAGCCATTAAGGGCATTTTAAAGCTGCCACCTATAATTGTGTTTTCTATAGGAGTTTTCTCATAATCAAACAAATTTGGTTCATGGGTTTGTTCAGAAAAATGTTTCCTTGTACTCACAAAAGGTGAGCTTTGCGTAATGAACAGTTTTGGGGCATGAGGCAAGGAATCTGTTTAAAAAATTGTAAAAAAAATCTTTTTTAAATTTTTAATAATTTTTTTTTCAAAACAGCCTACAACAAATCTATAGCCAAGTTGTAGCATTCGATATCGAGCAGCTTGTTGCGAAATATATTTTCAAATTGAGCCAGATAATAGCCCTAATTACTAGTGTCGCTGTCGTAGTCGAATTTAAGACAAGCTAATGTAAAATATATGGCCGTAGTTGCCACATATCACTGTTTTTGTCACGACAACGACACTCATAATCAGGTCTGACGAGTATCATTTTGTTAATGAAAACTGTGATATGTGGCAATGCCGGCCATATTTTTTTAAATTCAGCCTTATTACGAGTGTCGTTGTCGTAGTCGAACTTACGACAAGCGTTTGACGTAATCATATAAGATGATATCAATGAATTATGTGTGCGTTTCAAGTTTTTTTTTCCGATTTGTTAGAATTTGTTGATATGGTCGAAATCTATAAACCAGAGATGGCTTTTTTGACAAATGCAAAATTTTTTAAACACAGAAATGCTTGTTGTATAGTTACGCCATGGGGAAACCCATATACGTATAATGTTGCCACATATCACTATTTCCGTTAAGACACAAATTCGACTACGAGCATGATTGGCTTGTAGTGAATTCAACTACTGCAAAGACTTTCATAATAAGAATAATTATTTCATACAAAAAGAGAAAAATTTCAATCAATTTTGTTCGATATGGAATGCGACGGTTTTTTTAATTTTAATTATAAAAAATTTCTTTACTTTGAAGAAAAACTAAAATAATCTGGCAACACTTACCTATGCCCATTTTAAACATTAACATATTTCCCATATTGATAAGTTGTTCCATGGAAGCAATTGAATTGAAATCCGTGTAATCTGGATGTAAGAATTGAGCTGCTGATGCTGAGGGCATTAAAACTTTGGCCTCAACAACAGCTGTTGGGTGTATAACATGTGGGGCATGTTTAACTTTGTGATGTTTAATAAAATATTTTTTAGAATGTCTATCAACAGCACAAAATTTATCCTTAAAATCATTTGCTTGCTTTACGTTAGTTTGTTTTCCAAGATTTTGCCTTTTAAACAGTAAATCCTGATGAGCGGCCTCAGACAAATTGTACTTAGGCGTTGTAGTTTGAGCTAATTGAGATTCAGTTTCGTTTAATAAGACCGACGAAGGCTGTTGCTTGAAATCAACAGCAGCAGTTTGGTTTCTGATAATATTCGTATGGGAATTGTTGTGTGACTTTAAAACTATTAAAATAAATTTTTGTTAAATTTGTTTTATGGCCCTTTTTACGGTTGTTGTAGTTAAATTTTTATAGTGGCTGTCAGCCGTATTACGAGTATCGTTGTCGTAACAAAATCAGTGGTTTATGACAGCTCCGGCCATATGTTGTATATTGAATATGACAGAACCATACACGATAAGGTATTTAGTACAACAAACACTGAATTACAAAAAAATCTTATCGTATAAGTCAAATAAAAAGAAGAAAATTCAATGCAGAGCCGGTTATACAATCACACACACCATATTTACTTTAAGCATAAAAACAATGGCGCACATATTCCGCAAAACAAATTTTGTTAATTTCGGAATCAAAAATGGACAGCTGCTTTATTTGCTTCACCGTGTATAATTCATCTGAATACGAAAAAATATGGCCAACGTTGCCACATAAAACTGTTTTTATTACGACGACGACATTGAAATATAATCAAGCTTATGGGAAATGTTGCACATTTCTTTGCTTTCACTGCGACTTTGATAAACGTCATAAGGCCTGAGTAAGAGTGTCGTTTTCGAGACAAAAACAGGGATTTTAGAAAAGTTTGTCACAAATTCGCCCCAAAAAATGACATTCGTAAAGGAAATGAAAGTCGCAATAAAGCTAGGCCTATACTTCTATTTAAATTACACTGAAATCTCGATCCCGTATTTTTGACGTAACTTACTTACCCTTCCACTTTACTTACATTCAAAATATTTAAGATTTTTCTTTACGGCTGGCCTCTCTTCTCTCTCAAAATCTTTGTGAACTCCTTCGCTGGGAAATTTCCAATCCGTGAGGCGTTTAATGCGCTTGAGAGTACCTTCCATTTGAAAGGGTTTTATAACTTTTAAAGAATTTTTTTTTCTCAAAATATGATTTAAAAATTCAATTTAAATTTCATGATACCCACCAAGAAGGCTTAACAGGAAGATTGTATACAAATTCATGTTGCAGTCAAAAATTAATAAAAAAATAAATTTCTTTTTAAAGGCTTGTAAGTGTTTCAAAATTATTTGAAAAATTTTCTGTTTTTATAAACAAAATTTTCAAAGAAAATCTGTTTTTGAAAAAAGCAAAATCATAAAGCAGTAGACAGTGACGTCAAAGCAAATAATATTCACTGGAGAGAAAAGTATTCCTTTAGTAACACTAAGAAAAAAAAAAAAAGATGAGACAAGACCACATTTAGCTCTCAATGATTGAGATTTTTATTAATTTTATAAGACACAAACACTTCCACAAACGTCTTAATAATATTTCTTCCATTTTCTTTTTATATTTTTTGTTTTAAAATACATTTGCAGAGAATTAATTAAATCATAATAATATCAAGGATATTTATCGCAGGCATGTCACAGTTAGAGAGATAGAGAGCAAAAAATCTAGCAGTTATAAAGGATTTATTCCCAGCTTTTGTCAGCCTCGTGGCATAGATGTCGTGCAGGCAAATACGATTGACAATCGATTTAAATTTCTTATTTCTTTTCTCCATTAATATTCGTTTGCATTTATAAATCAGCTTTACATTTTCACCTTGGACTTTTTTCTTTTAATATTCTTTTAAAGAATTAAGAAAATGCAACACTACCAGATACCAAGCAAAACCAACAGCAACACTAAACGAAACAGAGCCAAGCCAAGTAAAGAGAAAGAAAACTTTTGTAATTAACGATAATTAATAAGATTTTATTATGAAAACATTTAATGCAACCTGTTTTTTAACCAAAAACTTTTGTTAAAAATTGTTTATGATGATTAAATTATAAAGCACAAGAAATCACCCATAAGAAATAAGAATAAAGAAAAGAAAAGGGCGACATGATGCCTGAAGCATGTTTTGGAGGGAGTGTAGGTTAGGTTAGGTTAGGTTACACAGGGTGCCCAAATAAGCAAAACAGAAGTTGGTCTCACTGGGGTATTCTGATGTGGTCTATTTGTGATGTGTGTAAAATGAAAGAAAGAAGACAGTTACTTCAACCAATTGCTACTCCTACCTAAGCAATATAACATGTCGACCCTTATAGTCGACAGAGCAGTGACACCCTGTAGAACTTGTGCTGCTCTTATAGGACAGGACACCGCCAGAAAGGCTGTTCCACAGTTTCCTCCTCCTGCTCGTCTTGACAACTTACTTTTACAGTAGTCGTTTGATGGCAAGCCCATTCTCCTAAAATGGTTGCCAAAATTGCAGTTGCCTGTTACTACTGCCACCACATCTCAACTGGGCTCTCTAGAGTTCCAATAAATCTTTACTGCGCTTACTATCTAGCCAAGGGCACATAGCCTAGTAGGCTTTTGTAATTATTGCAGATACCCGTCTTTCTGCTTAGTTTATAACTACCATGAGCCCTAAAAGATTTCCAACGAATGCCAGTTAATGGGTTGCACAAACACACAACAAAAAATTAGCCAAAACGTTGAAGTAAATACTATCACTACAACTGCAGACTCGAAGATACTTAAACTTCGGTTAAAAAATAATTAATTTAACATCAAAATTAATATTGAAAGGAAATTGTTCCTTCTTGAAAAATTGCCACTGAACAAAAAATGCTCTTCCCAGAAGCTATCAAATGCAGTACTCGGTGACATTTTTGTTAACATCCTGTAGGTATTGGCTCCCAATTTGTAGAAGAATTATCACAAACAAGGTCGTAGCAATCCAAAAGTGGGGCCGTCCTCTTTTGAGTACACCCCCAATATAACACAAATTATTCCTATTTTTCTGTTTATACAACAACTTTGTCAGTAAAATTAATAATAAATTACAATAATTTTAGTATTAAATTTTTGTACTATATACCCTCGGCAACCCTCTGCAAGCTACACAGCATAACTTGACTACAAGCGATTGACAGTTGGCTGGCAGTTTGCCGTTACAAAGTCACTTGTGTGCATAGTGAGTACTTTTAAAAAAGGAACTAAGTGAGTAGAGGGAATATTTACCGTACGTCACTAAGCTTTTGGGTAGGTAGAGGGAATCACATTTACGGCACGCTACCAAGATTCTTTTGCGTGCATAGCATCTCGCTGTCATATCTTGAAAGTAAGATGCTGACTTCAGCAACCATCTGGAACATGTTGCTACAAGGTTCTACTTAAAACCGTTTTGAAATATCTTAATGAGGCGATGAACTGGTTCTCGCTTAATTCATACATTTTATTTGTACGTATGTGGCTTTAAAACCGAAACTTGTGATTTTAATTAATGATTTATGAATGTTAAACCAAACAATTACTTTTGTAATAAGTGCAAGACTAATTAGGGTCTTCCAATTGGTTTAGAAACCAGCTCATATAACGTTTTTTTCTACATAACCAGGTTGTTAATATCGAAACCAACAAATAAGGTTTATAATAAGTGAGAGAATAATTAGGGTATACTATTTAGTATAGAAACCGGTTCTTATAACGGTTTTTTCCTGCATAGCTAATAACAAAACCAACCAATTAAGTTCTTAATTAGCTTAAAAATAGTTAGGGTCTTATAAAATTGGCCTAGAAACCAATTTTTTTTCGCATAACCGGTTTGTTTTTTAATTGACAAATACTGAAACCAACCAATAAAGTTCTTAATTAGTGTGAAAATAGTTAGGGTCTTATAAAATTGGCTTAGAAACCGGTTCTTGTAAAGGTTTTTTAAATAATCGCATAGTTTTTTACCTGCCAATATTGAAACCCACAAATAAGGTGTGAGAATAATTAAGATATTCCATTTGGCATAGAAACCGGTTTTTGCTGCATAACTGTAGAATATTTAAATAAATCCCAGCAAAAAAAAGGAAAAAAAGAAGTAAAATCAAGAGCGGAAACAAGTCATCTAGTCACTTAAGCAAAGTATATGTTCTGATGTTTCTTCGTTCTCATTACATAAGCTGCAAAGGTCGTTTTGACTGATCCAAATATTTATATGCCAAGAGTTTCAATACTCTGCCAATGAAAATTCTTGTTTGTGTCAGGACCCGTAAGGCATTTATTCTCTTCCGGGAACAGAATGACATGAATGTTTTCGCCACCTTAATATTCTTTGTTTAACAAAAAATGAAGTAAGTGAAGGCATATCTTTTTCGCTGATAGTTTTTAATTGAGTTTTTCTTTTAAGAACTCCCCAAACAGAATAAAAATTTAATGAAAATGAATTGAATCCACCAAATCGTTGTTGTTGTTTTAAAATACAAAAATTTGGGAACTAAGTTCATTAAAGTTTTGATTATTTTAAGCCTTTAAAATGTCTTGGAACTCAGAAAAATTTTATTTGGTATGGTAGAGTGTGTAAAGCTGTTTCACGGCAGCAAAGCCAAGAATACTCCTTGACCAGCTTACCCATAACAGTGATAATAAATACAACGACTAAGAATTTTGATAATGATGATGATGATGATTTAAATAATAAACAAAATAGAGTGAAAAAACTTGCTGAAATGTATTTACAATGACAAGTAAAGTAAATGATTACGCTGTGTTTCGAAAGACTGTTGAAAAGAAAACGTGAAATGAAAAAATGTGTATCAATTTTCAGCATTGTTGAGGAGTATTAATAGCGTAATAACGTTTTAGCTTTCTACCACATCCATCCCTCACTCTCACTCACTTGCTTTTTCTTTGGCTCTTTTTTTCTGTAAGTGTTTCCTACAACAAAGTTTTTCTACTGCCATTGTTAATTTTGTCAAGCGTGTTGTGAAGTCCTTGGAATTTTTACTGCTGTTGTTGCTGCTGCGGTTGCTCTCTTTGTTGTTGTAGGTATGTGCATTGTATTTATTAAATGCTTTTCAATCTTTCTTGTGTTAAAGCTCAGTGGTAAATTGTGTAATAAATATTTTGTTTGAAGCACAACCATCACCAGTTGCAGGCAACAGCAGCCATCATCATCTCCCTATTTATCTCTATCACCCATCATTATCATTCACTTTGCAGTATTTTACTGACAAAAGGTTTTTACTTTGATGGCATTTAAATGATTTAGATTTTCCGTTTTAATTTCAATATTGAAATTTGCTGCTGAAATGAAGGTCACATTAATATTTGAATTTGAACAATTTTTCCAGATGGAAGCTTTGGTACGTGAAATGCAGGATCCTGAGCATGGTGTGCCAGTAAGACAGCAAAAAATGTTTCTTACTTCTATACCCTATGCTTTTATGGGTAAGTAAATAAAACTCAATATCACTAAAGCCCTCCATTAATTAAAATTTTGACCATTAGGCTACGATCTTATTGAATGGCTGATGGATCGTTTGTTGATTGAAGAATCGGAGGCCTTGAATATTGCCAATCAGTTGTGTCTTCATGGCTATTTTTTTCCTGTTAACGACTCAAAAACTCTTACCGTTAAAGATGATTCTTCACTGTATCGTTTTCAAACACCCTACTATTGGCCCTGGCAACACAAGGCCCCTGATAATGTGGAATATGCAATTTATTTAGTGAAACGTTCTTTGCGCAATAAGCAACGGCATGCTCTAGAGGACTATGAAGTGGAAGCTTTGGCTTCGTTACATAAAAATCTTAAAGGTAAATGGGAAATTATATCTATGCAGGCCGAAGAGCAGGTACGTTTGGCTAAGGAACGCAAAAAGGGTGATAAAATTGTAGGCGATTCTCAAGAGAGGGCCTATTGGCGTGTACATCGCCCTCCACCGGGCCAATTTACCCCTTTAGAGCCCTGTCCAGTGCCCTCCAGAGACCGTCAAGGCACCAAACAGAATAAAAAGAAAACGTTGGAGGATGTGCAAAGAGAGGTGGATTATTTAAAGAAATCTTTAAATCGCACACGCGTGAAAATGTCTCAGGCCTGTGAATCTTTGGTGGTGTATTCAGAAACCTTTTCAGAGTATGACTTCTTTTTGCAGCCGGTCTTACCCTCTAATCCTTGGGTTACTGAGGATATTACGTTCTGGCAATTGAACAACACGTTTGTCGATATACCCACAGAGAAAAGAGTAAAACGTTGGGCCATTTCCATAGAAGAATTGGTGGCTGACCCTACTGGTTTACAAGAATTCACCACATATTTAGAAAAGGCTTACTCTCATGAGAACATACGCTTTTGGATAGCTGTCAATCGTTTAAGAAGATCGGCCCATTCCCAAGTACCCAGAAAAGTGCAGGAAATTTATGAGTGAGTTTTGAATAAAAATTGGAAAAAGCAGTGAATTTAAGTCCACTAGTTAAAATTAGGCCAAAAGTCGGCTATTGGCTGGACTTTGAAGCCAAATTAAATGACATCTTAAGGATGGATTATCCAATAATTAATTCAAAGTCTAACCAAGAGTTGGTTAATTGGCCTAAAAAATCCTAACTTTAACTAAAGGGAGCTTCTAATAATGATCACCTGAACTTTTTAATTTTAGGGAATTTTTGGAGCCTGGTGCTCCTTGTGAGGTTAACATTGATGGCAAAACCATGGAAGGTGTTTTAAAGGGTTTGAAGAATCCCTCACGTTTTACTTTTGATGCTGCCTCTGAACACATTTATATGCTGCTATTGAAGAAGGACTGCTATCCCCGTTTTATACGTTCTGATCATTATAAGCACTTGTTGGAGACGGGCATACAGCCAGCTCACAAGAAACGTTTCTTTAATTTTGGTGGTGTCAGTGGTGCCAAAAAGAAAATGACTGCCGCCTTGTCCAGCCAACCAAATCTGGGCGGCAATGAGAGTTCCCTGAAAAATACCATCTCCTCAGCGGGTAATACATTTATAATGACAAGTGCTCCGCCACCAGGTAGCTTGGCTAGGCGACGCGGCAGTGATCGTAGTCTTAGTGGTTCGGCCCACGAGTTGGCCGTTATGGGTGTTAACAAAGACAATTCGTCCAAGGTGCCTCATTCGCATTCCCAAAGTAATTTAAGTGAGATACCCTACAGGTAAGTAATTTTATTTGTTTGTTTTAGAAAGTTTTTGTTAAACAAAAAGCTTTTTTTTTTTTTAATGCTAAAATTAAATTTAAATTTTTTTATGTTTTTTTTTTTTTTGTTTTAAACATAAATTTTGTTTACAAACACTTAAATTCAAAATTAAATCATTTATCCATCATCAGTAGCGAGAGTATATATCGTGGTGATATGCCTCCGCCACCAGAATCACAACTGCCCCTACGTTGTGTCATGAATACACAAAAGGACTATGGAAATCGCAAAAGTAGTTTTTCCTCATGCCAGTAAGATTTCCCAAGCAAAAAATGGTTTTTTCATTTCAAAATTTTAAATTCTTAATTGTGTTTTTTATTTATTTAAATTAAATCTGTGGCCACCATAACTTCTTGACTTGTTGTAAAAACTAATTCCAGTGTGTCATTTTGATTTCTCCCTAAACTGTAAAAATTATTTTCTTGTATTCTTTTCTTTATTTAAATATTCTACGTGTAAGTTCTCAGCCCAAATTGTCATCTTTGATATCGTATGAAAACGCTCGAAATTCAAGTCTCTTTGTATAAAATAATTGTAAAAGTTTCGATAGAACGTACCCGATATCAAATGCGATGATTTGGCCTCTGCTCTAAGCAAACTCTAAAACACAAAATACAAAAACTCTCTTAAGGTCTCACGCACTCACTATTTTCATTTAAAAAAAAAAAAAAATTAAATTAACTTATATTTCTTGGTATGTTGATTGATTGATTGATTGATTGAGTTTTGAGTTTAAATTTTTATTTAACCAACTTTTTCTTCTGTTCTGTTTAAATTTTTTTTTTTTAATTTGCTCTCACGTTTTGTGTGTAATTTCTAAATGTTCTAGCAAAAGCTAATTGAATTTTAATTCGTCTTGGATAGACTGAGCAAATAAAACAACTTCGCACTCGGTATGAAAGGAACAATTGAAAACGAATGAAATTTTATTATTTTTGTATGAAGTTCCTCGATATCGATGTGGTCTCAGTTCTTATAATCAAAATTGTTTTAGTTGTGTATAAAATGCCTTCTTAAAAGCACTAAAAATTTAACATTTGGCAGAATAAATTTCACTTCTTTCTCCCTAGTTTCTCTTGAAGACACGCTAAACTAAAAAGCATAAAAAAGCTAAACCAAAAGTCAATTTTCTGTTGCTAAAGAACAACACCAAACAAAGTGTAAAACAAGAAATTGATCGTCTTGAAACTGAAATGTAAAATAATTGTTGTTTTTCATAAAGTTTTTCTTTAATTTCAACGTTTTGTAACCGTGTATCTAATTGTTCTGAACATAAATTATTTTTCAACCAAAACTAAATCTAAAAAAATTAATTATATTTAGAGAACCTCCAAAGGCAAGGGCGGCCCGCTTAGAGACAACAATGGAAACGGGTGGTGGTAGTGCTGTTTGTCCTTGGGATATACCAGATGATGTGCCTCCTGCTATAGAAGCACCAAAGGTAACAACAACACCAGTAAAATTATCTGTATGTCCTTGGGAGCAAGATTCCATTGAAGAGCCAAACACAAAATCAACTGCACAAAGATTAACTAGGTAAATTAGCAAAACACATCCCCTTTAAAACAAAAACAAAAAAAAAATTAAAAAAAATTATGTTTTTTGTGGCAGCAGTACCTCATCGGATAACACGGACGTAACAGAACGTATTCAACGTAATTTGGGTATTCGTCATCAAAATACAGTCGATAGCGGAGAGGCTGGCATGAAACGTTTAATACCAAATTTCACAGAACAACGAAGAGCCTCAGTGTCTTTTACACCGGGGTAAGTTTCTAGCAGAACTCTAACACAAATCCCAGCATGCAATATCTGCAGATGATAATGGAAATATGCTTGGTTTCAAGTTTTTGATAAAAGTTATGAGATATTGAATGCGGCGATTTGTTTTCTTTTCTTTAGATTTTGATAAAAAAAAAAAAAAAAAAAACTAAAACAAATTCTTCTTTTTAATAGACGCATTTCAGAGTTTTCTGCAGGACCGTCCACTTCTACAAAAACTTCAACTACAACCTCACCTACGGTGGGCTTGATACCGGGAGCTTTTCCAGCAGCTTTATTTGCTCCCTTGCAAGGTGCTCAACAGGCCACTGCTGCAGTAGCCACCTTGGGCAATGTGGCGTCTTCTAGCAATACCGTTACTAAAGATCCTGCTTCTTCCTCGGATACCGAAGTGGAAGAAGAATTAAATAAATTGTCCTTATCACAGCGCAATAGTGAATCTTCAGCTTCAGAATTACCCGTACTGCCAACACCAAATCCAACACCAACACCACCACTAAAAGTTTCACCATCACCACCAGCACCAGCTCCATTGGTAGAACAAATTCTAGTGACAGCCGAAACTCAAACTCATCCCATACAATTGGAGAGCGATGCCGGCCGGGAAAGTTCACTCAGTGATTCATCGCCCGGCCATGAACATGATGACGAAACTAATAATGCTACTGAGGGAGAATTTGAGGCCGAGGTAGATTCTGAAATCCAAGAAGTGCAAATTGAATTAATTGAAGCCATCACAGGCTATGAGAAATTATGTGAAAGTCAAGAGGAAGTGGATGTTTCACCACCAATCATACAAATCGAGGAAGAGCATATAGTTGAAGAAGAGCTAAACAGACATACTAGCGATGAGATTATAGAACAGTTAGATGAGAGCTGTGAAGGAGCGTTATCTAAAAGTGCTTCTACCGAAGTTCCTTCTTCGGCTAAAGGCAGTCCTGAAACTGAAATGGAGCTTACTTTAACTGAAAGACCAACTTCTTTGATTGAAGACACAGAACTACAAAGCACACAACAAGCAGAGCTTCAAGAAAATCCCCTGTCACCCACAAGACCAGCAGATGCCTACAGCACTCACGAAGAGCTTTCACCCACCACTGATGAATATCAAGAAGGTTTACAGTTTGGTGATGATGGCAAAGATGATTACGATATCGCTGACTCTGAATCAAATGCGGGTTATATACCGCCAGCACCCACACCAGCACCCTCTATGGCCCCTTTAGCTGAAATGGATACTGATACAGTAGACGAAGAGTACAGTGAAGAATTTAAGCCCAAGGAAAGTCCTCAGGCTGAAAAGTCTCACAAATTGCCTGTTTGCAGTATTTCGAAATGCACCACCGAAGAAGTTCGCAAGAAACGTAAAAAACGTCATTTAGAATCAAAGAAATCAGCCTCAGCTGAGGAAAAAGATAGAGCCAGCACCAGCACAGCTGTAGGGCAACCACCAACAGTAGCAGCTGAAGGTGAAAGTACCAATACAACCAAAGAAGGCAGTGCCAAAACTGAGGCTGACATAAAAACTGTTTGCCCCTGGGAAGACGAGTAAGTTTTCATTTAAATTCTTTTTTCTATTCGAAAATTATTTAATTTCATCTTGCAGAAATGTCACCACCAGTGATGGTACTTTCACTAAAACCTATGCCACCCTGGGGTATTTATGAATAAAACCAAATCTTTTTCGTTCCGTGGTCAATAAACTATTAAAGCGTAAACCCTATAAGAAATGACACAGACAAACTTATTTATGCTAAAAAAGAAAAAAAAAAAAAAAAAAAAAGAGAAACAAAACTTTTAGTTTAAAAAAATTAAAAAAAATATATTTAAATTAGTTGATTACAACAAGAAAATAAGTAAAAAACACTTAGTTTATAGACGGGTAATAAAACTAAAAATAATTAATTGAAATAAACTCTAGTGAAGCGAATTAAAGTTAAGCGCTTGAACGTTAAGAAAAGAGAGATTTTAAGGTCAGTTTTGGAAAATGGCGAAAATAATTTTAATTTGATGTAAGGCCAGCACTGAAAGAAAAATATTTCAAAAGTCAATTTAAACGATTTCATTAAATTTGTTTCATTGATTCAATGAAATAATAATCACTAATTTAATGAAAATATTTCATTAGTTCATAAAATTTCATTAGATCAATGGAACAAATTTAATGAAATCGTTTAATTTGAGTTATGAAACATTTTTCTTTCAGTTATGGGCTTAAATCAAATTTAATTTAATTAATAATGAAATTATTTTAATAAATTTCATAATTTGATTAATTTAATGAAATAATTTCGTTAATAAAAATGAAATTATTTTCTTAAATGACTGAATATTTCGTAGTATTAATGCAATATTTCATCGCAGATTTCTCATACATATTTTTTGTGCATGAATTTTACTCTTAGGAACTGAAAGAACCAAAATGGATCTGGCTTATTTGTATGTCATTGACTTCGCGGGTATGTGGTTTTAAAACGGAACTACATACGTTTCTAAAAAGTGTGAGACTAACTTTTTTTTTATAAGCGTTTTTTTTTAAAACTGTCATACATTGAAACCAATCAATTAGGTTCCTACTATAAGCCTAATGAAGGTTTTTTCTGCATAACCGGTTTTTTTAACTCTCCAATATTGCAACCAATATACTAGACTTGTAATAAGTGTAAAAATAAATATTGTATTCCATATGAAACCGGTTCTTATAACTGTTTTTTCTGCACAACCGGTTTTTTAGCTGTCTAATATTGAAACCAAACAATAAAGTTTCAAATAAGAGTAAAAATAAATAGGGTATTCCATTTGTGAAACCGTTTTTTTCTGCACAACCGGCTTTTTAACTGTCCAATATTGAAACCAACCAATTTGGTTTGTAATAACTGTAAGACCAGCATATTTCATTTGAAAACCGGTTTTTAAAAGCGTTTTCAATCCAACTGATGAATATTTAAATCGATGGGAGTAAAAGGAGTAAAAAAATGACTACGATTGCAGCAAAAACTAATGAATTTAACATTAGCGTGTCATTGAAAGGAAGTTGTTAAGTTTTGAAAACTTTTCAGATCGAGGCCGATCGTATTTACACGTATTTCTTAGATTATTAAAAGAGTTCATTTTATTTATTTTTTAAACTTAAACGACTTATTTTATTTTAATTATTGTATTTAAACTGAGAAAAAATACACTTGCCGCACCTTCACCACTACTCTTCGACTTTTTCCTTTCTTTTAAAAATTCAGCGTTGACTTTTCTATCTTCCTTCGCCATTTGGGTAGCGAGATCTTTGAATTCTTTGCTTTAGGATTTTATTTGTTTTTCTCTTAATTTTTTAGAAGAGAGTTAAAGAGAGTATGTTAGCATAAATACAAAGGAAGCAGACATTTGTCGACTCTGCATAGGGTTTTCATTAATTTTTAGTAAAACAATTTTTTTTTTTGAGTGATTGATTATAAAGGTTTGAAAAATTAATTTTTTTTAATATTTAAAAAGAGGCTTAAATTTATTTTAGCCATGGGCTGAAAAATTGAAAAGAGAATTATCACAATTATTAGAAATTTCAATAGTAAGTAAGCTTGCAAGGGGAAGTTCGTATTTTCCAAGTTATGTGACTCTAAAGTTATTATAGGTTCCAACAACCTTTTTAGATTCTCACGAAATTCCTCATAGAAAATTTAATTTCAAAAAAAAAAAACAAAAAAAAACTCTTCTTAACAAAAATACTTATTCAAATGAAACCGATGTTTGCCTTACTATAGGAGAAAAAAGCCTTAAGTTAAGCCGGGTGTCGGCATTCATCTCCTTTTTGAAGCGCGTAATAAATATCTTTTTAATAAAATTCTGAAACAATTTTTTTTTATTCAAATCAAAATCACAAGTTTTCATTGACCTTAAAAATCTCTTTTTTAACTTAAGTTGCTGGAAAATTTAAAAAGTTGAATTGAAAAAGCGTGTGATGTTGACAATTTTAGTACTTAAACACAAAAAAAAAAAAACATAAAAAAATACGTTTAATTAAAATATTTAAATTTAAAATAAACTATTAGCGCGTAAGTAATTCAAATAGAAACAAAATTATTTAAAAAACCACAAAAACCAACTATGACAAAAAAGTTAATAAAAAGAAAAAATATTTGCGAATAATAACTGAGTGAGCGAAATAAAAATGAAAAAAAAAAAAATAACAATAAAAACAAAAAATTATAAAACTTTTAAGGGCTGAAAATAAGATAAATTTGAATTCAAAATTTTGCAAATAAACAAAAATGTAACCAGAGAAAGAAAAGCTGTTAGCCCCCACTAATTGAATTGAATTAAAGTATAAGAAACTGAAAAAAAAAATTAAACTAAAATAGTATTCACACACACTAAGTTAGTTTATGAAATTTTTTTTTGTTTTTGTCCATCAGAATTATTTTTCTGGCTACCGTTTAGGCAGACAAGAATATTTTTATAAATTTTTTTTTGTGACTAGATAATTAAAATTTTTTTATAAAAACATTCAAAAATATTTAAAAAAAATTAAAGGTTTTCCATACAAATTTTTTATACGATTGGTAAAGGCCATCCTACACAACCGTAGAAATGTGACAGATTGTTTGCTAACTTTAGCAGTCTAATTTAAATTGAAGCTGCAAGCGTGGCATTTTGTAGCATCTTCAATAAATAAGAGCGCTGGCGGAGCATGTTCTCTAGAGTGGTATTAGTCATATTGTTTAATAAACCCACTAAGGACAAACAAAAATAGAGTTAAAAACGCTAGTTAAAAAAAAAACAAGTAAAATGCCATTACTGCTCAATAATAACAAAACAAAAATAAAAAACAATTGTTTTGCAGTCAACTTCACTACAAAACGCTCTGTCAAAATTGCATTTTCCAATTACTCAGCGTCGTCGTCGCGCTATTTCCGTGTGATTTTTACATTTTATATGGGCATGAGAATTTTTATGACTGTAAGAAGTGGCTACAAAAACACTACTCATGTGATACGCGAAGCAGCCTATTCTCATCAATTAAAATTATTATTTCATGACAATTTCCATAAAATAAGAAAATTTTAAAATCTGTAACAAATGAGGTGCTATTTTTGAAAATGGTATAAGTAAATTTTTGAAAGTAGTTTTTTTTTTTGTTAAAGTATTAGCGGTAATTACCACTGGCCATTTTTTTTTTAAATAAGTGGACTTGTACCATATTCAAAAATAACCGCTCAGGTACTCACTATCCAACTTTTTGTGCATACCTGTTACTTTTGACAGATCAAATGAAGAAATAGGTTAGTGAAATACGCCCTAAAAGTATAAATTTAGAAAATTTTGTAAGAACTGACTAGTTGAAACTGAGAGGCAATTTTCGAAAAAAAATTTATTAATTTAATTTATAATTATATCCTGAAGAAGCTACATAAGGTTGAAGCAAACTAGCAGGTTTTATTAAAAAAAATGTTTTTCATAAAATATATTTTTTATAAAAATTATTAAATTAGAAACAGTTTAAAAATACAAAAGAAATTTAATAACCTTAAACAAGAAACTCATTTAATCACAGAGTAAAGTAATCGTTCGCTGGGTGCGAATCGTGGTATTCGATATCGCATGAAATCATAAGAAACTATCAGAGTTTTATGCAATAAGAATAATAGAACAATCTATAACAAAACACGCTTGATACTTATGCTGACATGAAATGAAAGCCCTGAACTTTGTGTACAAAAGCCTAGTGTAAACACAAACATTCAAAACGTCTAGAGAAGAGAAGAATACAAATGTAATATTTCTATTATGTTGATTGAGAAATTTAGCTTATTTAGTTCAATGCCTACTTTGTTTGCCTATTGACTGAAATTCTCATTTGGTCGATTGGTATAACGAAATAGGTAATCTTCTCTTTTCCTTGAGGAAGACACACGAAGGTGTGTCAAAATATTGGAAACTAATTTAATAATAAATAAATATATATAAAAAACCTAAAAGATTATATAAAAAAATATTTATTTATTTAAATTTATAATATATAATACGACCTCAAGCTTAATAAACTAGCTGCTTTTAATTAAAAACAAAAAGCTAACAAAGAAATTAGTTTATACAAGAACATAAAAATCTTAATCCTTTTCATATGAAATCGTATAAGACGATTTGGACCCTGGTAACGACTGTTGAAATGGTAATAAAAATAAAAAAAAGTACAACGCTTTTCATAAGTCTTACATTATCGCTGTTGAATTTTACTATGCATTTTCTATAACCGCAGTGAAAGTCCATTTTAGGCAAAATTCTAACTATGCGAATAACCCATTTTAGGTACAAGAAATGTTAAGCAAAACACTACGAGAGTTAATTCGTTATGATGTTGGTGTAACGAATTCTATTTACAATCGCTGGAATTTCGTCTAATCTTCGAAAAAGTAAGGCTTGACTGAAAACCCCATCACACAATTGCTCATTTTCATGGATTGAATGAGAAATTTCTGAGCCCCGAATTTGAAAATTTTGTGTATTCACGAAGCCATTTAGATGAAAATCAGCTTCATAGCAGAAGATGACTTTTTTGAAAAAATTGGAATTGACTGCACTTTAACTTGAGCAAACGGCCGGCTAAGATATTTTATTTTATACTTAATTAAAACTCACAACTCTCTCAAAAAATATGTGTCCTTATTTTGTAATGGAAATGTGCACTCATACCGAGACATGCATTTTAATATTCCTTGTTAACACTGTGTTATTCAATTGCTAGTCACACGTGACTACAAACATACGAGTATGTAATATTTTATAATAAAAAGTATGTACTTGTATGCTTGTGCAGCCCTTTAATAATTACTTGGAGTTAACTCAGCAATGCTTAACAAACTGCAGTTTTGTGTCTTGTGTTTTGTTTGGTTTTTTCATACATTTTAAATTTTGATTTTGTTTTGTCTTTATAGGGCTAAAATTTCAACACTGCTCTGTTCAGAGACTGATAGTAGAACTTTACGAGGAATATTTTTGTGAAACATTTTAACCCTCTAACTCTTCAACTTAGGGGTCTTGTTTGCCCTTTTCAAATTGCGGGTCAAAAACATTCCGCTAATTGAAGAGTTAGAGGATTAAAGGCTTTCACAGAAATATTCCTCGTAGTGTTTTACATAAGATTGTTGAACATTTCATGCAACTAAAACACAGTACTTCCATAGTTACCTAAGCCAATTCACAATTAAAATTGGAAAAAAGGAGGGAGACACGTGTACGTTTTTTTAGTCCCCTCTACTATAATCAGAACTTTTTTTATGTTATACAGTGTAATGGTTTTAAAAAGGTAGTTTTAAATTAAAATAAACTTATTTTGTATTAACCCTTTAAGGAACATAGTGTGGGGACACTGGTGTCTTAAGCCAAACTTTTTATAAAAAGTAAATTGTGTATGATTTTTGGGGATTTTATGTGTTTATAATTATTTAATATAACCTTGATCTGAAATGTTTTTTTTTTTTTTAAATTTTCTTCAAAATACATAACTAAATTAACTGTTTTGCATTCAGTACGCTTATGGTCCCCTGAAAGGGTTAAAGAAAATTTTCTTTTTTTTTATATTATTTTTTTATAATTGGTAAGAAAAATAACATGACTAAGGTAGGCATGTTTTTTATTAAAAAAATAAAACTTAGTTTTAGGCGCTTTTGAAATAAAAATAATTTAATTTTTTTTATAAAAAAAAAAAAAAAATAAATAATTTAAAAATAAAAACTAGCACAAGTGTAATGATTAATAATTAATAGTATTTAATAATCTTAATAAAAATTAATTAAATAAAATAAAAAATTGTAAAGTGGAAATTTCTTTGAATTAATTAAAGAAAATCTCATAAAATTAACATCATTTATGTCGTACATGCTTTACAACAGAGCCCCAAAGGCATGATACGATTATTTCTTTTTGCCATAAAAAAAATAGAAGTTTTCATTTTACGATCGAAATTATTAATATTAAATTAAACTAATAAAAAAAACATAGAAAATATTAACACACTTTTAAAGTTAAGCTTAACAAGAGTTAAACAGTAATTTTTTTAATAAAACAAAAAGTTAAGCATTTAAATATTGAAAAAAGTAGTAAAAAAAATTAACAACAAATTAAATACTTATTATTGGTGTCTATTTAAATAAAATATTAAACAATATTCTAATTAATAAATTATAAATTTAAAAAAAATGTTGGTTTTTTTTTTTAATAAATATCTTTAAAATAAATTAATTGAAAACTTACCCAAAAAAATTATAAAAAATATTAAAAATGTTAAAAAAAAAATTTATAAGTGTTTTTGCTGGTCTAAATGTTGTTTTAATAAAACTTTAACTAAACTCAAGCATATAAAAAATATTTAAATGTTTTAAAGTATTTGACTATTAGCAAACAAATTAAATAAAATTTATTGGTAAAACTAAAAAGCTTGTGCTGCTTAAAACAACAATTTATATAAAAAAACAAAATCGATTAAATATTTTTAAAAGCGCCTTTAACTTAAGTTATTTTTTAAATAAAATTTCACTAACAAGTAATTTTTTTTAATAAAATTACTAAAAATATTTACAGCTAAATAATTTTTTTTAGTGAAAATTTTTTTTCTAACCAAAACCAAGAGAATTAATTTTATTCATAAGTGTAGAGGAAAAAATTAAAAAAATCCCCAGAAATTTTTGTTGATAACTAGTGGACCCAGCAAAACTTTATTTTGCCCTAAAATTTTATTTGCATTAAAATTTTTAAAAATAGTAAAAAAGAGAAGAAAAGTATGTATTTTTGAATGTTCAATCTAAAGATGTTTTATTTAAATTCAGATCAGAATCAAAACATTTTTCAAATCACAATTAATCACTCAACTTATTTTGTTTCTCGTCGACTGGTTAAATTGAAAATAACATTTGCAAAGTAAAAAAAAATAATTAAATAACGGCATGCAAGTAAAAACAAATTGGAGATTAAAGAACACAAAAAAAGAGAAGTAATAAAAATATTTCGTAGAGAGAGAGAGAGAGAGAGAGAGAGAGAGAGAGAGAGTGCACATAATATTATTTATTTTTATTGCACAAGTGTAATGGTTACCCGAGCATTTAAAAAGAGGCCTTAGAACTAGCGGTAGACAATTTTTTTCCGCAAGAAAAGCATTAATAAAAAGTTACTTAATCAGGTCGAAACATTCCGATATATAAAAAAAAAGTGGGCGTAAAAATGGGATTGGTTATATTGTTCCAATAAAATCTAAAATTACTACTAACATTAAAAAAATTAGACAAAACGGACTTTAAATAAATTTCAACAAAAAAGTGGGAGTAATAGTAAGCCTGGTCAATATAGAGTAAATAAATCACAGCATGCGATATCTATCGTATCTTATTTTTTTTTCAAATTGTAATAGATTCATAAGCGCTTATTAGACGATCATGTGCATTATGTCAGCACGGTATGATGAGAGAGAATGAAAATATTAAAAAAATTTGGAAGCACATGATGGTGGTATTTCATTATACTGTAATGATATGCCGCACATGATCGTCTAATAGGCAATTCACACAAATGATTTTCCAATACAAATAAATAAAAAAGAGCTGTAGCCTGTGAATTTAGACAAAACTTGTGTTAAACGTATTTTTGATAAAATTTGTTTCTTCTGACATCTTTTTCTTCAAGCTCAAAAGATAAAAATTTATTAAAAATTCAAATAACTAAATAAAACTTAATTTTTTTAAACTATTTGTTGAGCGTGCTCATTAAAAAAGTATTTTGTTTTGCTTAAGATCATCTGAATTTACAATACATTTTACTCGATATCGAGTGCCATGATACCAAAATGAAAAATTTCAATCAATAACAAAATTTAATCTTTATTCGTGCTTAATTCTAATTTATGTTGGTTATTTTGCATAATATTCTCAATTAATTTTTTTTCAATCAACTTCAGTCGTCAGTGTTTTACTTTTCTATCATTATTACAACGGAATGAGTTCTGATGAAAAAGCAAAAGCACATCCCTTTTGTGGTCGATTGGCCAGTGGATCGCACTACGCATTACAGACAGAGTTCTTTTCCTGCTGCCGTCTTTCCTGAATCCTACAATTTGGGAAAATTTAAATCTAATGTTCACTACAGACACTACTCCCTCTATCCTCCTTTCCATAACCTTTTTGCCTAGTTCCATCACAATGCATTGCATGAGTAGGGTTCATCCCCTGAGTGATGGTCCTAAATAAATAAAAAAAAATTATATAGAATGTGGTGATTAGATCAGAGGAATTCTTTCATAGTAAAAACCAACATTTCTACGCTTTTAAATTTGAAAACTTAAAAAGAGAATGAGTGTCGCTCTCTGCCTTTTTAATTACAATCTTATGAGCTGTTTATAGAAAACGAATCATCGATTGGAAATTGCTCAAGAATATTAAAAAAAAATTTGAATTATCTAAACTAGCCGATAGTTGCCTTTTTTATGAAGAGGACTTTAATTACTTGTGATTAATTAATTTTTTTTCAAGTTCAAGGTAAAATATATAGCATAAAATAGAAATTATTGAGAAATTATTCGTAATATCTGTTTCAAGTCCATTTCATTATTTATTTTGTTAAGAAAAATGTTACACAAATTTTATAATGCTATTGATTTCTACAGTCTAAAAGTTTTATATAAAAATTACCCAAAAAATTCAGGGATTTTCATAAAAAAATTTTAGACCAGTTTGACGCTTGTATTATGAAAACAGCATGTTAAAAGCTAAATAAATAAATAAAAAAAATTAAATTATATTAAATCAATAAATGAACTGTTATATTTGAAAGTGATATAAGTCCACTTGAATAAAATAATGAGTTAGCATTGATTTTAGTAAGATAAAGCCTACATCTAACTAGAATTATTGCTAACTCATTTAAAAAAAAAATGGATATATATCACTTTCATATATAACAGTTCAATTGTTGATTCTTATTTATTTATTTAGCTTTTAATAAGCTATTTCCATAATACAAGCTTCAAACTTGTCTAGAAACTCTGTTAAAAACAGAAAACTAATTTCATAAATTAACTTAAAAAATGTCTCTAGCATGTTTTTATCAATTAAAAAAAATATTTATTTAAATATAATAAGAACTTTATTGAAAAGCATAAAGAAAAAAAAACCACAACCGCAACAACTAAGAAAACCGAAATACTGAAAACCTTCAGGTCATAATGAGGGTTACTAAACAAACTAAACTAAAAAATCAAAAGCTCAAAGAAAATTAAGAAAAATAGAAAAAAAAATTAAATTAAAATAAAATTTAGAACTTTATCAATAAAAAATAAAGGACTTACTTCCAAATTCATAATAAGGGCTTATTAAGCAAATTTTTTTTATAGGGGATATTTGTTTAATAAGCTTTTAGTAAATGTTTTTTTTTTATTAAAATGGCCGTAAAAAGCTAAATAAAAACGTTTTTAAATATTTATAAAATTTTTTTTTAAAAAGTAAGTCAAGTGCTGCTTATAGGCAACGAATTATAAAATTTGTTAAAAAATTTTTTATAAAAAACACTTGAAAATCTTTTTCATAAAAAAATTTTGGCGTTTGCATGGTTCGTTTAATGTAAACAGCACTTTAGAAAACTTTTTTTCTTTTATTTAATACGTTTTATTTTGTGGATCAAAGCTTTTAACAGTTCAAACTAAATTGAAGCGGCCCTCTTTTTACTTTAAAGTGTAATTAAAAAAAATAGCTAACATGTCATTACTGGTAAAAAAAAAAAATATAAAAAAATTGTTTTGCAGCCAACTTCACTACAAAACGCACTGTGAAAATTGATGATTACAATTGCTCGGCATTGCGGCTGCGCTGTACTCCATACATTTTGTATGGTTAAGAGAATTTTTAAAAAATAAAAAATGCTTGCCGCACTAATTTAGTCATGACTGTAAGGTTTTATTTCATGATTTTTAGTTAACTAATGGCTGTCTTTTAAGATAAATTGTAGTCATGAGTTCTTTATAAAAAGAAGAAATAAAGGTTTTTAAAACAAAATGAGTATTAATTATTTAATTTTAAAATGACAGTAAGAACTGAAGCCTAATAGAGTTTAAATACAAAACTTGAAATATTATTAAAGGCCATTATTACAACTTACTTATAAGGCGTCAGATAGTTATGATTAAATTTAATGACAAAGTGAGCAATAACAACTTTTTTTTTTAAAACTTGTAAGTTGCCACTCTTGCTATAAGCATATACTTTCCATTGCTATAAGCAAAGTGGCAACGGCATATCTATTTTTTTTGACAATTCGTATTCTCAGATATCTTAATCTTATAGGGTATTACGACTACAATATAGTCTTGGTGGTTTAAATCAAAATCTTGTGATTCTATAATAAAGCCACCAACCCAGAATTTAATATTTTTAAAATTTTATATTGAAAAAAACTGCGAAGTTTCCATATCCATAATTGAAAATATGATAACAATTATGGGCAACACAAACACAAATTTAGTTTATCATAGACTTTTTGGTTAAAGTTCGTAATAACCGAAAAATATTTAACTGTCCGTTAACATGCTACTTTTAGGGCCTGTTAAGCTAAGGTGTATTGAAAACAAAAACAAATTTTATTGTATTATTTTTGTTTCACATACAATTATCTGAAGGAAGCTTTCGTTCACACTTAGCGGAACAGACTTTTAGTTATTGTTTAGTTGTAATAATGGCCTAAAAGAAAATTCATAAAAATTTCTAACTAGAAAATGAAGAAAATAACAAAAAAAACACAAACAAGAAAAAAATAAAAATTGAAACCACCGTTAAAAAAAATAATTTATTTACAGAAAAACTACAGCAAATACAGAAATTTATTTTATTATTTTTATTTTTAGTAAAAAAAAAAGCAAACACTCAACTCAACTCAACATTTATTAATAATAAAAAAAGAAATATATTTTTTGTTTTAATTTTAATAATTTTATACACACAAACAACACCAAAATAAATTATTTACACATGCAAACAAACAAACATTTAAATTTAATATCAAAAGTAAAAGAAAAAAATATTTTAGAAAACAGCCAAAACTATTGAAAGTATTTAATAAAACAAAAAATAAAAACAGAACTTAAGAACATGAACAAAAAGAAATTATTTATTATAAAATTATTACACCAGCAAGCAGAAAAAAAACTAAATGCTTCTCTTTTTTATATGGCAAGCAATTAAAGGTTTTATCAAACAACCACACTACCCAACATATTAAAAAAAAAATTTTAACACTAGATAACCACTAATTTTTTCTAATGCGCTGTTGCCGGCTAACTGTAAAAATTATAATTTTGGAATAAGTTTTTGCTTGAATATTTTCTGTTTTTGTATTCTTAGATAATATCTCAAACAAGTCTAAATTTTATTAATTTTATTTTGGAATTTTTTTGATTGTTTTGTTTGAGTTATTGAGAAAAATTTTTTTCTTAAAACAATTATCTAAGAAATTTTTGAGCTTTAAAAATTCAACACAAATAGAAAGCACCCAACACTAACTTGTTTTGTTATTTAATTTTAAAGTCGCCCATAATTTAAATAAATTAATTAAAAAAATAGCAAAATCCATAAGTAAATCCTAAGCTGAGCACTTTCACTTTAGCGGTAATAAAATTAATATTTGAGATATTATATTTGATAGTGGTATAAGTCCATGCGTTAGTTACGGTCTATCTATAATTATAAACACACGAATTTAGTTATAAAATGTTATTGCAGTAAGTCCAAATTACAATTAAAAAAAATTTCTAATTGCAATTCTTATTGACGTAGCAGTTTTCACTTAGCTGGTGCTATTCGCAAAATAACTTATATGGAAGAAAATGCTAAATTTAAAATAATATTCTATTTAGAAACAAGGAAGATATAAAAATCTCAACAAAATTGCCATTGCCTCTGTTGTCTAAACCGAATTTGAAATGAAAATCAAAACTAAAACGAATTTTTAAATTTATTTATATTCTCTAAACCGTATTTAATCGAATAGTTTATTGTTGTAATAAATGACTAAAAAAATTATGGCAAAAATAACTAACGAAAGTTTCGTTCGTGTAAGAAAAATGCAACCTTACTGGCAACCCAAAGGCAAACTGCTAAAACTAGTAATACACCTTTTATTCTTCCCTTTTTCTCTTCTAACCTTTGTGTGTATAACACGTTTAATAAATGAATTAATTATATTGAATTTTTAAATGAAGCAAATTGAGTCTTTTGATTATTTTGTTTAAAAATGTAATCACACGAAATTCTTCTCCGTAAATCATTATTGGAACAAAAATCTCTAACAGTTCGCATAATTGTATTGCAAGCAAAAACAATACAAATCAATTTGTTTTGATTTTCAACACAATTATATGCAAACGAAGCTGTAGTTCGCACTGCCCCGCCGACTACAAGAAAATCTCCACAAAAACTTTAATTGGATTTGTCCACTGATAATAATATACCGGTATTGTTCATGTTCCTTAAAGGAAGGCCTAACATTTTTTGATATGCTTAAACATCAGAATTTTCCCTTCCTTATAAAGGGTGTCCCAACAAGAACGCAAGATTTAAATTTTAAATAAATGACTGATGCAGCAATTGAATTGTTTCTCTGGCTTAATGACATGTGGCGCCGTCCTGTTGAAACCACAAGCCCTCCACATTAATTTCTTCAATTCTAGGCAAGAAAAAACTGGTTATCACACCGAACACCATTGACTGTTTGCGCTTGACCTGCCTCATTTTCATAAAAAAAAAGGTCCAATGATTCCTCCAGCCTAAAAACCACACCACACAGTGACACGTTGAGGATGCATTTGCTTCTCGTGAATCACTCGAGAATTTTCCTCACGCCAAATGCGACAGTTCTGGCTATTGACGAAGCCATCAAGATGGAAATGGGCCTCGTCACTGAAGATGATTTTATCGGCAAAATCAGCATTTTCATGTTGTCTCTCCAATACCCAATTAACGAACTCCCTTCGCTGTCCATGGTAATTTTATACTAACCTCCTACCTTCTACTAGCAAACAATAACAATTGATCAAATGTCAAACAATGACACTTCGAATGGCGCCAAATTTAAATCTTGCGTTCTTGTTCGGACACCCTTTATAAAAAAACTTATTTTTTTTATATTAATTTTATTAAATTATCGCTAATGTGTCTCCGGTAACTCTATTATTTAATGGTATTTAGTGATAATAAAGTGAAAAGAAAATCATGTAAAAACAAATTAAAGCGTAGAAAAATTAAAATATTTTGAAATTTTTTGTAACAAAATTATAATGAGATGTGTAAAATCTAATATTTTCCAAAAGAAAAAAAAAAATTTTCTAGAAAAACTTACGATTTTTAGCATAAGAGCTTTAAAAAAAATAGTGGTTGAAGAAAATTTTGAAAAGTGTTATTTAAAAAAAATATATTTAAATTGGCCATGAAATTTCATTGCTTGGCATAGTAAAAAAAGAAAAAGATTAAAAATTAGTTTAAGAGACTGTTTATGGGAAACGAACAATCTAATCGTCTAAAAATTTTACATGAAAAGCATTGTAAAATATTTTCAAAATTAACCCTCTTTAAAAAAATAATAACGTCAACATTATCGAAATTTTTCATAAATTTTACTTTAAAGTAGATGTTCACATGTTTTTTTTTATAAGAGAATAAGGGTTTTTCATACAAATTCTTTAGCCGTTGGGATTATTTGCTTCCAAAAACAATTTCAATCTCTTACATAAAAACAAAATTAACTATATAAAATGAAAAAAATATATATATATAAAAGAAATTGTTGTTATTCTTGAATAGTTTATAAATTCTATTTTATATTAAGATTATAAATACTTAAGTAATAAAACAAACTAAAGAAAATGAGAAACTAAAATTATATTAAAAAATAAAAATTAAATTAATAAAAAAAAATTCAAATAATTTTTTTAAATGAAAAAAATTACAATTCCTTGACTTTTAAAAAATAAATTTTCAAAAATAAAATTCCTCAAAAATAAAAAAATTCACATGCATTTTTTTTGAAATGAAAAACCTAAAAATTCTTTGACTTTTAAGAAATTCATTTTCAATAATTAAAATTCATTGAAAAAAAATATATAAAAAAATTCAAATAATTTTTTTTAATGAAAACAAAACAAAAATTTATTAAAAAAATAAATAAAGAAATTCAAATAACCTAAAAATTCCTTGACTTAAAAAAAATTAATTTCCAAATAAAAATTCATTTCAAATAAAAAAAAATCAAATATTTTTTTTTATATGAAAATCTTAAAAATTCCTTAACTTAAAATTAGTTTTTCAAATTAAATAATTTTTATAAAATCTAAACAAAAAATTCTTTATTTTAGAAGAAGAATAAATAAACAAACTTTTTCCTGCAAGCTCCCTCTCAAACTCAAACTCATTTTATTAAACTTAAATCAAGAAGAACTAATTTAAAATACAGTTAATTATTTATTAAGTTTAACTACAAAACAAGTAATAAAAAATTAACACATAAATAATTATAAAGCTAATATAGTATAAAATTCCATAAAATGTAGACTGTATTTGGGAATAAAATATGTCAGTGAAAAAAAAAAATTTAAATAAAAATTAGCAAAACTAGACAAAAAACCTTAAAAAATGCTTTAGTGGAGCTGTTAATGTGAATAAAATAAAGCGTTTATTTGATTGATTAAAAATCAATACATTCACACATACACTCAAATATATTATCAGCAACAGACAACAAAAAGGAAATATACATACACATCCGATACAAATTAATATTACACACACACACACTCAGACTATACCCGCATATACACATTTACATGAAATTGTATTAATAAAAGTAAATAAATAAATAAATTTAATTTAAAGTAACAAAAAACAAGTATTTAAAAGGAAAACAAGAAAACAAATTGAAATGAAAATGTGAAAATATTAAAAAAAGTACAATAAATGAATAAAAAAGTGCGTAAAAATACATTAAAATTGTTTCATTTTAGGTTGAGAGTTTCAGTTAAGTCAGATATGACTGCAATTTATGAGCAGTGTTGCATTTTAGCCTTTTTAAAAAAAAAATTTCAAAATAAAGTTAATATGATTATCTATTAAACGCAAAATAAATCAAGTCGATATTGTTAAAACTTAGCAAGTTATGCTAAGAAGCTCACCAGTTCTACTAAAAAGTACCTGGAAAGAGGCAGTAGTAGAACTGGTTGGCGTTGGAAAGCTAAACGTTTTGGCTTCAATTAGAATTTTTTTTCTAGTGGATAGTGTAAGAAAATTTTTTTTAAATTTTTTCAAAAAAAAGCAAAGGGGGTAGTCCATGGTTTTTTTTGGCGAAAAATATATTTTTCTCACTATCTGCAAAAACTAAAATTTAAATTAAAGCCAATTTGGTTCTCTATTCAACGCAATAGAAATCAATTCGATATCTAGAGAAGTAAGCAAGTTATGACCAAAAAGGTAAGCAGTTCTACTACTGCCTCTTTCCGGCCACTTTTTAGTAGAACTGGTTACCTTTTTGGTCATAACTTGCTAAGTTTTCAATATATCGACTTGATTTTTTTTGCGTTAGATAGCTATTCGTATTGGCCTTATTTAGAATTTTTTTTCTGGTGGATAGTGCAAGAAAATTTTTTTAAAATTTTTTCAAAAAAAAGCAAAGGGGGTAGTCCATGGTTTTTCTTGGCGAAAAATATATTTTTCTCACTATCTGCAAAAACTAATTTTTTAATTAAAGCCAATTTGGTTTTCTATCCAACGCAATAGAAATCAATTCGATATCTAGAGAAGTAAGCAAGTTATGACCAAAAAGGTAAGCAGTTCTACTACTGCCTCTTTCCGGCCACTTTTTAGTAGAACTGGTTACCTTTTTGGTCATAACTTGCTAAGTTTTCAATATATCGACTTGATTTTTTTTGCGTTAGATAGCTATTCGTATTGGCCTTATTTAAAATTTTTTTCTGGTGGATAGTGCAAGAAAATTTTTTTAAAATTTTTTCAAAAAAAAGCAAAGGGGGTAGTCCATGGTTTTTTTTGGCGAAAAATATATTTTTCTCACTATCTGCAAAAACTAAAATTTAAATTAAAGCCAATTTGGTTCTCTATTCAACGCAATAGAAATCAATTCGATATCTAGAGAAGTAAGCAAGTTATGACCAAAAAGGTAAGCAGTTCTACTACTGCCTCTTTCCGGCCACTTTTTAGTAGAACTGGTTACCTTTTTGGTCATAACTTGCTAAGTTTTCAATATATCGACTTGATATTTTTGCGTTAGATAGCTATTCGTATTGGCCTTATTCAGAATTTTTTTTTCTGGTGGATAGTGCAAGAAAATTTTTTTTAAATTTTTTCAAAAAAAAGCAAAGGGGGTAGTCCATGGTTTTTTTTGGCGAAAAATATATTTTTCTCACTATCTGCAAAAACTAAAATTTAAATTAAAGCCAATTTGGTTCTCTATTCAACGCAATAGAAATCAATTCGATATCTAGAGAAGTAAGCAAGTTATGACCAAAAAGGTAAGCAGTTCTACTACTGCCTCTTTCCGGCCACTTTTTAGTAGAACTGGTTACCTTTTTGGTCATAACTTGCTAAATTTTCAATATATCGACTTGATATTTTTGCGTTAGATAGCTATTCGTATTGGCCTTATTTAGAATTTTTTTTCTGGTGGATAGTGCAAGAAAATTTTTTTAAAATTTTTTCAAAAAAAAGCAAAGGGGGTAGTCCATGGTTTTTTTTGGCGAAAAATATATTTTTCTCACTATCTGCAAAAACTAATTTTTTAATTAAAGCCAATTTGGTTCTCTATCCAACGCAATAGAAATCAATTCGATATCTAGAGAAGTAAGCAAGTTATGACCAAAAAGGTAAGCAGTTCTACTACTGCCTCTTTCCGGCCACTTTTTAGTAGAACTGGTTACCTTTTTGGTCATAACTTGCTAAGTTTTCAATATATCGACTTGATTTTTTTGCGTTAGATAGCTATTCGTATTTGCCCTAATTAGAAGAGCCTTTATGAATAAGATAGGAACAGTTTAGAGGAAAGGATTGTAAAAATCATCCCCACCGATGCAGTTAATGGCAATTTTTGTACCCCTGAAAGTGGTTTTGGAGAAACCTTTTATGAGGTAATAAAAATTTTGTTTGTATAGAAATTGTTAATTCACATTTTGAATAATTTGGCTCAAATAGTGTAATTTTGAAAAAATTTAAGCAAAATTAGCTTAAACTTCTTTTAAAATCTTACAATTAATCAATCTGACTGGAGATTTTTTTCATTTAACACTTTTTAACATTAAACAACAACACATTATTAACCAATTATTGAAATCCAAACACTGGACGAGGAAAGCTTTTTGATTCCAAAAGATGATTTGCCACCCTCATCAAAAAAAAAAAAAATTAAGACGAATCCAGCTCAAGGTGAATCAAAGTATAAAGAGTCACTTGAAGAAACAAAAAAAAATGTAAAGCCGGATATTAAGAAAACTAGAAAAAGTAGAAAAGCAAAACGAGCTAATTTTAAGTAAAATAAGCATAATTGATATCAACTCTACATAAATATTTTGAACTTTTTGTTTATTTTTTTCACTGCCACCAAGCGAGTTGAGCAAATTCTCCAGTGTTTCAAACTGCGCCTTTGTAATACAGATTGCTCTGAGCCCGCCAAACTGTTTTTTGGCAAATTCCAAATCAGTTGGCATACGAGTTTAGTCAACTAATTTTTCTTTCTGCTGCTGTGTTGATTGGTCTCAGGATTTCTTTTTCTACTTCTTAATAAATAAATGTTATATTTTGCCCTAAAATGCTTTTCAGTATTCTTTTGAATAAATAATAATTTTAGTTTTTGAAGTTGTATGTAATTTAATTTTATTATTTATTAATTTTTTATATGTAAATATGTATATACGAGTATTTATAATAATAATAATTTTTTGTTTATGATTTATTTTTTTTTTTTGTTTCAAATGTTTTTTCAAAATTTTTTTTTAGTTTTAAAAGACATGAAACAAATAAAAAATAATATTTAATATGTATAAAAATGATTTTTATTTCATATTTGGAATCTTTCTTTAAACGTGTGTCTAGTGCGTGTAGCTTCACGTAGTGGTTCTGCAATATCATCATCATCATCTGCCCTATCATTATATAAATAATTAATGCTTTCAGGTACAACAAGACCATTTGCCAATCTAAAGTTGTGTAGCACTGTGCACACGTTAATAATTTTGCCGCCGGTTTGAGGTGTTGTGTGAAGGCCAACCTGCAAGCATCACCCCATTCAAACGCCTTGTCATGGATATAATTAAAATGTCGTTCATCTTCATTTCCTGAAGGACGTAAAGGGTATCCAGAATCTCCTGAAATTATACAAAAATTTTAGATATAATTGTGTGTTTCCCTTATTGGAGAGAAGGGTTTTTTGATAGGTTATTATTATGTTTGTATAAATATTGAAAATATGTATAATAACTTACCTAGTAACCATGGCTGATCGGTATTATTTTATTCATTCCCTTGCTGCATCGTACTATTGGTTAAGCTTCCCAAATATAAGAGTCGTTAGAAGCTCCTCCAAATCTTGCAAGCCCGCCAAGAATTTTCAAATCATAATCGCAGATCTGCAATTTGTTTACAAAAACAAGTATAAAAATATTTACATATATATTTATATTTTAAGATATATAAAGTTTTAAAGGAAAAAAAAAAGCTCAGAGCCGTCTACACTCATTGTGTGACTTGTATGTGAAGCTAAATTACAACTAGCCCCTGCTAGATATTGTCCAAGCAGATTCTAGTCTCCATTCCGGTCAGATGATATCTAAGGTTACCCATTACAAATACAGTTCACCAGGGCATCAATTGTGATATTTGATATCGTATGAAAACCATTAAAATTTAACTGGTTTTCTTATTCAAGTTGCTCGATATTTTAATGGAACTGTTTGGCCTCAGCTTAGAGTTTTTGGATCATATTTAAAAACCCTAGTGATTTTTCTACAAAAGTGCTCTCTTGCTACCATTCAAGTCCATGGTAATTTTTGGGAAAAAAAAATTTTCGTACTATCCGCAAAAAAAGAATTTCGAATGAAAGCCAATACGTTTATCTATTCAACGCAATAAAAATCAAGTCGATATCTTGAAAACTTAGCAAGTTATGACTAAAAAAGAAACCATGTTTAAAATGACCTTATTTTCTTTAGTTTTTGTCATTGTATGTTCTCTTTTTGGTTTTTTATAAAAATCATAATTATTATTGAGTAATTTAGCTTTTTCTAGCTTTATTTTAGTCCCATTTTGCTTATTTTTTTTTTTGCTCCTGACAACGCTGTTTAGCTACTTTTGTCAAGGCTGTGCTCGAGTATGAGGTTCAGTCTTAATGAAGTCTGCAGGTTGTGTAACGAAGATGAAGAGACGGCAGAACTTATATTGTGTCACTCTAATGGTCTGATTTGCATCCGTTTTCACCATTTTAACTTTATTAGTTCACTTTTATTCTAGATTTTTTTATCACCTGTTAAAACTTGAGAAAGTGATTCTAAAGGATTCTAGACGTTATCACTTTCTCATTATCATTTTATTATAAAATATTACACATGTGTGGCTTTCAAGTATGCTTGTGCAGCCCTTCAACTTAGACTTGGCACAGCAATGCTTATCAAACTGCAGTTTTGTGTCTTGTGTTTTGTTTGGTTTTTGAATACATTTTAAATTTTGACTTATTTGTGACTTTATAGGGTTAAGATTTCAACACTGCTGTGTAGAATTTTGCAAAAAATTTTATTGTGGAACATTTTAACCCTCTAACTCTTCAACTTATGTGCCTTTTTTGACTAATTTAAATTAAATATCGAAAAAGAAGAGTTAGAGGTTTAAAAGGCTCCACAAAAATATTTCTTGCAATTTTTTATATAAGTTTGCTGAGCATTGCATACACCTAAAATATAGCAATCACATGGTTACCTAAGCAGAATCAAAATTAAAATTTGAAAAAAGAGGGAAACTTTAAGGCCAATTGTTAGATAAATAGGGGCGCAGATGTAAACTTTCAAAACGCCGATAGATGTAAACGTTTTTTGGCTTGCTCGACAAACATCAGTTGTCAGAAACTTGTAATTTTTTTGTGTCCAACAATATAACTGTTCCTTGAAATAAAATTTCTTTTTGCATGCTGGTAAATAATTCTTTAAATGTGGATTTTCTTTTTTATTTTGGAAAAAAAAAAAGTCAAAAAAGCTTTTAGATATTAATAAAGTGAAAATTTTTTTATAGCCATTTTATAGCTAAGTATTCATACACGCATGCAATGCGGCCTTAATCTTTTACAAATCTTATTAAATAATATTTTTGGCTGAATAGCTGAAGCGACTGCAAATTTAACATTGAACAGTTGGAAAGCAACTGCTACGAATAACAGTTTTATAGCAAAACCCCAGACATGCATAAGAGAAACAGGGTTTAGGAACAGGAAGAAGGAATTTAAAATGTGAGAAAATTAAGTTATTGTCTCAACCTGAACGTAAAAGCCTTGGAAATTCAACACATCGTGTTAAATGAAAATTAACATGCAGTCCATAATACAATAGAAAGCATTTGATGGGAGTTTGGCATAAAGAAATGTTTGTGGAACTGAAATCTACACATATAAAACAACTTCGGTTGTGTGAACTAAATCAAAAATTCAGTTAAGCCAGTAAAATTTTTTAGTTGTAGCAATCAGAATTCCCTGACACAGTTAAAAATTTAGTTCTCTTAAAAATATTTTGACCTGTGAAATCAATTTTCGTTTATCGCGCATAAAAATTCGTCATAAAAATAGGAAACAATTTTTTTCTTAGTGTAGATAAGAGAAAAAAAAACTTATAGTTTATAGGTCGTTATGGTCTAAGTAAATTTTAAATAAAAGCAGTGAAGCATTAACCTTTGGGTTCATGTTCAAGTAACTTTCAGTTCGTCACCATGCACAATATTCAATATTAGTTTTTTTCTCATCACCGTTTGAAGGTTATTGGCTTAGTTGGATGCGAGGGTAGGCCCAATAACCATTTGGTGACGATAAGAAAAAATGAATGAATTTTATGTCCAAAGAAGACTAGGCTACAAGAGTTTAAATTTACCTTGTTGTCTAAGTGTCTGTGTGTGGCCGCTTTGAATGTATTGTTTCATCAATTATGCTTACATTTTTATTTCCCTACGGGTTGTAACCGACGACACAAAAATAGATAAAAATAATCATATCAAGATAAAATTAATAACAATAAAAGGCTCAGAGCCGTCTACCCTCATTGTGTGACTTGTATGTGAAGCTAAATTTAATACTAGCCCCTGCTAGATATTGCCCAAGCAGATTGCTGTTTCCATTCCGGTCAGATGATATCTAAGGCTACCCATTACAAATACAATTCACCAGGGCCTCAATTGTGACATTTGATCGAAATTTTTTTTTTTTGGATACAAGTTGCTCGATATTGAATGGAACTGTTTCGCCTCAGCTAAGGGTTTTTGAATCATATTTAAGTACCCTAGTGATTTTTCTGAAAAAGCTACCATTCAAATTTATTTGCTTGAGGTCATTTGATTAGACTAAGGCAGGTTACCCATTGCAAGACCCTTGTTTTTAAAAACTAATTTTCAACAGCAACTCTGAGACCATTCAGAGAGCCCAGTTGAAAAATGTGGTGGCGGTAGTAAGAGGCCAATGTCAACCACGCTTGGAAAACGGGTTTACTTTCAAACGATTACTGTAGAAATTGTCATCACGAGGAGGAGAAAGAAACTGTAAAACAGTTGCTCTGCCGGTGTCACGCAAGCTCCACCTAGGAAAACGCTACCTACAAAGTCTCACTACGGTGTCGACTGCTATATAGCTTCATTAGGAGTAGCAATCGGCTTGAGTAACGGTTTCCTCTTCTTCTATCTGACTTCTTTTTTTTTTTGCACTTTTCTATCTTTAGTGCTATCCTTCTTGACTTTTTCTTATTCAGTAGACTTGTGCTTCGTAGTTCATTTCAGTGAGAGTTCTTTTTAATTCAAAAATTGAAAAAGAATAGTTCTTTCATTTAGTTAATTCGATCTTTTGCTCTCTATCACTTTTGTATTTACATGATTCAAATACTCTTGATTGTCATTCAATCATATCGAATAAGGGTTGAAAGGAATTTTTTTAGGAAAATAGAAAAAAAAAATTCGAAAAACCTTAAAATTAATTTTTTTTTTTTTTTTTTTTGATAATTTAATTCAAACTGTTTTTAAGCCACTATGACAAAAAAAAATTTAAGGCTTTATGGTAAAATTGCATTTTTTAGCGTTCATAATACTTTTTTATAATAGAATTGAATGGTAGAATTATATACTCGTATAATTCTTTTTTTTTAAATTAGTTTGTCTTTAATATAATTTTTGTAAAACAAAAAAAAAAACCTGGCACTTTCGTTCCGTCGCTTTTATTTATTTACAGGTCGTTCTTTTCATTTAAATAACGGACTAGTTCGTTCAATTCAAGTGAGTGAATAGTACTACCCAAGACTATTATACAGACATCACAAAGGGACCACATCAGAGGCCCGAGGGGGTATTGCTTCTGGTTTTCTTATTTAGGCGCTCTGTGTAACTTAAACTAAACTAAATCTCAGGCCAAGTGCAGCATTCAATAACGAGCAGCTTCAGCAGAAATTTTTAAATTCTTTTATTAAAAAAAAATAATTTTTTTCCTTAGTTTTTATATGATATAGAATGAGAGACTTAGGCAGCTTTAGTGCATTCTCTTTTTTTTTAACCTTGAAAATTACGTATTTTTTTTAAATCTTCCTAAAACTTGCCAAAAAATTAAGGATGAATGACAACTATAGAAAGATCTTAATTAATTGAAGCAGACAACTCAACCTTGTTATTCTTTGTAACTTCTCTCTTACAACTTTTTAAGCGATGAAACAAGTCTTTCCTGTTTCAATCCAATTGTCAATTTTTCACAAATAAATTTTTAACTTATTTTAAGGTGTTTTCCAAGCCAAGTTTGGATATCTGTCATTGAACCCAACACAATGTTTGTTAGTAGTTGAGTTTCAGAACATATTCAAGCCTCAGACCGAAGGCCAAATTGCATCATTCGATATCGAATGAAAACGATAGAGAATTTAATTTTTTTTAATGAAATAATTTGAAAATTTTAATTTGGTTGTAAAATGCAGAATAACCTGATTTGATTCAGAGCCAGATTGAGACTTCACAAGGGCTTTATGACTGGCCGGTTATATTTTTTTTTTTGGACTCGTTTTTCAAGCAAGTATTGCAGCGCTTGAAGTGGTTTAAAAATTTCTATCTGATGCAGAAGTGTGTATGGGGAATACAACGAAAAGAAAAAAAAAAAACCCAGGTTACAGACCAAATTGTGGCATTCGGCATTTATCAAATGATTTCCTAGAAAAAAAAATAATTTTCATTCGATATCAAATGCGTAGATTTTTCTCCAGATTTAACATTTCAGAATACATACCCGCCTTGCCATCATATCACACATTACATAACTAAATAATCAATGAAAACCATGAAAACCCCTTACACAATAACTTCACGCTGGAGTATCTTAATCACTCTCTTCCCCTAAATATAGAGAAATACTTTAACGGCAACAGTGCGTTAAAATGCATTTCACTATTCAATTTTAAAGAAAAATGTTTGCTTAAAAAGTAGTTACACCTAAAATTAAAGAACTTGTGATTCAGTAAAATTTTTAACTGTCAGCTGTGTGGTTAAATAAAAACTAAAATGTTATAAAAAAGGAATTTTTGGTTGTTGAAATTTATAAAAATCAAAAACCAACTGTTCAATTTATGCACAATTTAAGAGACAGAGACTTATAATGAAGTTTTTCATATTCAAAAAATTATTAAAAATAGAAGCAGATAAAAACCGACTTTTATTTTTTCTACAGACTTGGAGCCTTATACGTTTTTAACAAAACGAGCCAAAATTTATTAAAATGGAAAAACAATTATTGATTTTATGCACAATTTAGTTAGTCTCCTTAAGAGACACAGGCTTATAATGAGGTTTTTCATTAAAAAAAAAAAAAATAATAGAAAAAATTTGTAGCTTTTTTTGTTGCTGTACACGGCATTAATATTAGTGGTGAATTTTTAACTAATAAAGTGAACCGCAAATTACTCAATCACACATTCGTTAGGGCAAACAGAAAAGTATGGAGTTAAAAGTAATAGCAAGTCGAACCTTTAAAAGTTACTGAATCGCACTACAGAACCTTCTTATGCCTCTTTTGCCACTGACAATGCTCTGCACTATTTGAATATTTTGCACAGCCCTCTGTTAGCGCACTTTGCAGACTTTTGCTTTAGAAATGTTACAACCAAATGTGTAGTATTTCTGTTTATTTCAATGTATTTAGCACACACATAGTGTGTCTATGTGGGTTTTTAGCTGAGGCATGTGTATGATTTTCAAGTTCATATTTTATGTACTTTTAGTGCGTATCGAGTTCCATTTGAAAATGTTAACAACTTTTTGTTACATCATAAATTAAATCAGCAGCAGCAGCAAACTAAAGTTGTCTAGCCTTAAACTAATTAACAAAAATTTAAGAAGTAAAACTACTGAATATTAAATAATTAAAAATTTGATTAAAAATAATTAAGAAAAATTAAATGAAACTGAATTAATTTTTGTAAATTGAATTAAATTTCAATTTATAAATTCAAAATTAGTTTTTTTTTTTAATTAAAAATTTTATTGAGCATCAAATTCAGCTTGAGAACTCTCTCAATTTACTCTAAAATAAACAAAACAAAATACCTACTTAAGCTCCCTTCTCACGTTTTGGGGTTTCCTGAATAAATTTTGTTAAATAAAGCACGTGGTTTGCAGAGTTGTGCTCTATTAAAAAGAACATTCACAGTCGTTGGTTTTTAAGTTTGTGTTTGTTTACATTTAGTTCCCAGAATCCCAGTTACAAGGCAAGCAAAATGAACTGAATTGTACTGCGTATACGGTCAACGAACATGAAAATTATAGGCAGGCAGAGCAAAAACACAAACAAGAATTTACTACCCCATCTTGCACATAAATTTGAGAAGAAAAATTTCCATGCAGTGATAACAATAACAGCAACAAATAACAAAGAGAAAAACACCTACATCCAACCGTAATAAATTTGTGAGAGTTTTGTTTTTGTCGTTGTTTTTTTCTTGCAACATGTGTGTGAAAGAGTGCAACAAATTTTAAGTTTTCTGCTGGTAATACAACGACAAAGATGAGAGGAAAAATAGACAGAGAAAGAGAAAGAGAGAGAAGGAAAGAGAGAATGACAGAGAGAGTTATAAAGTATTACAGTGCCAGAGCTAAAATGCATTAGCCTTGCAATTAATTTTAACCAAAACCCATTATTGTGTTAAATAAATTTATTTAAAAAAAAAAAGAAATCAAAATAATTAGAACTAGAAAAACCAGAGTATCTTTTCTTCTTTGTGAAAGCATTTCTTCTAAGGATTAGTTAATTTTTTTTATTTTATTAAAAAACATTAAAGCGGTTTTAGTACCAGGTCCCAAATATTTGCAGTCGTATATTCTTAATCATAAATTTAAAATTTTTTTTTGAAGTGATCTGGGTCTTGTGTGTTTTTTTTTTTTTTACTCATAACGTTTGCTGCCAAAAATTTTTAAATTAGGCTAACTGACACTCAATTTTCTACTGTAAAATCAAAAAATATTATTTATTGCTTAATTTGGATTTCGTAGGGATTATAAAGCCACAAAGACCAGACGATTCTTAAATTGTTTCATATAAAAATACTAGCATTTCAATCGAATTCATTCGATAAAGAATGTCATGATTTGGGCCCAGAATTGTAATACAATTTGTAGCGACACTGTCAGGGTAATCTGCATGATGTCCATTTCATTGCACCTCCCTGATGGGTCCACTACTTTTCAGTCGAAGATACTGGCCATAAGGAAGGCTGCCAGTCTCTGTATGATAAAAAAGTCTAGTCATCGTCTGCTGTAGTTGCCCAATCTGTTATCTGAGACGTCATTGGAAGTGTTCTATGTCGCTATACTGCTTAGAACTTTTTTGAATACCACCAATGGCAGGCAGATAACAGATGCCAGCGTTTTAAGACGTGCAAAATTGTGTATCAAATATAGCCTGGCTTTTAAACAGAAATAATAAGGATATTTCCAGACTGGTGGCACTTACACAAATAAGCTGGGACTCTTCTTTAAAGGAAACTGTAGCAGCTGCAGGGCATCTCCGAGAGTAAGCGGGGAGTGCCTGGCTTGGACACACAAATTTCTAGGTGCCAAATATTATGGATGGCCTTTTTGGGGTATCGAGGATAGAGTATTCGGTACGATAGAATCGTTATTTGCAATGATTAAATAATCATAAATATGTGCTGTCAACTTTGGCGCAAACTTTGAATATTTTTGTCGGAAAGCTACTGAGTACCGAATTCGATAAAAATATCGTTATACTTGGTTTTTCGATACGAATGTTCGTAATAAAAACTACCACATCATACTACTGGAGTAGTAAAGAAGTGTGAAACCCTTTTTCTGGCTTTACCTGGGCCTGGAAGATCAGGTTGAGTGAGCCTTACTTCGGGGAAAGCAGGATACGGAATGCTATCTGTCATCGTTAGAATTAATAAGCGTGATTATGCAGTTGTCGTGGTGAAACGCCACCCATATGTTTTATATGGGCTTGTCGTGAATTCGACTGCGACAACGCCACTCGTAATAAGGCTGAATAAGTCGTTTGTGTACCACTTTTACTATTTCCCTACTTCTCTTTAACCTTTTGTCTCTGCGATAACTTTCTATCGTTATTCCTCTTCATTATTTCACTTATACAGATGAGCTCTAATCCTTTTTGTCTTATTAGGGTACCCGAAACAACCTAACCCTACTAACTGAAGTCAAATCGTAGCTTTCAATATCAAGCAAGTTTTATTAATTTTTAAAACTATTTACAATCGGATATGACGATTTGGACTGTGGTCATATTATTACAAGTAGCACAAAATCACAAATTTTACTACAACATTATCATGTGACTTATTTGTTTTACATACTTACACACCCAACAAACCACCGGTTTGTTTACAAACTTAACAGCAAGAGAGTAAATGTTGCATTAAATTACACAAATTCTGAAATAGGGATAAAAGGTTAAAGAGAGAGCGAGAAAAACAGGGAGTGAGAGAATAAATAATAAAATTGTTTAAACAAAACAAGAAAAAGTTGCTTTTTAGTACCCTTAACAGCATCTTTGTTAAGAACAGTAGCCAAGTTGTATATTAAATGTGTTTTTGCAAATACAATTCTCGTCTCTGACCAACTAACTCGTTTCTTTCGTAAATGTACATTTTTTTATTGTTGCTTTAGTTTGTAAGTTTGTTGCAGCGAGTATTATTTTGTGTGTGTGTGTGTGTGTGTGTGTGTGTGTAAATATTGAGATTTGCTTTTGGCATAAAATAGATGACAATGATGATGTTAATGTGCCTGCCGTGCTGTGAGCTGTTTAGTAGTAGTTGGCATCGTATGGTTTTAAGTAACGGGAAAACGTATCATAAAATGAAAATTTAGTTTAGAACGTGGGCTTGAACGAGATGGTTCGCTTTTAATCTTATAAAATATTCACTCTAAAAAAATTAAAAAAAAAAAATTAAATTAAAAAATTTTTTTCTTAAAAAAATTAAAAAAAAATTAATTCTAAGAGAGAAATGTTTATCTGCTAAAAAAAAAAAATTATAAAATTCAGGTGAATAAAAAAATTAATTTTTTTCTATGTAGGCAGAAAATGAAATTTCTATTGAATAAATTTCTAAAGCGATATTTTGGCAACTGTAAAATCTAAAATAATCAAACATTTTATCTCTACTTTATATGCTTTCAAAAGCCATCTAGAGTGAAGAAAAAATTAAATAGCATAGTTGGCAAAAGGAAATGAAGATTTGTTGTGAAAAATGCAGTGAAGTGTAGAGTGAATTTATTTTCAAAAAATACAAAAAAAAAAAAAAATAATAATAATAAATTTATTATCCCAAAAAATCATCGACTACAACTAACAGAATTTAATAAAGGAAGTAAAAGAAAACAGCAGCAACAACAAGGAGAAAATCTCATCTCTAAAACCACAAACAAGCAAAATAAATACAAAGTATGAAGAATCATTTTTTTCGTTTATTAAAAACTAATTAAACTTAAGTTTAATTAAGAAACAATTTAATATGCCTGTCTGCTACCAAGATTAGAAAATTTATTTTTAAATGGAAAGAAATTCTTTATTTTTAATAGCTATAGTTTCTTTGAAGGAGTTTTAATTAGCTTTTTATTCGCTCATTTTAAAGTTTAAGAAAATAAATTAAAAATGTAGTTTCTACTGCTTTAACCTTAATAAAAATTTTTTTAGAGCAAAAGAAACTATTGACTTCATTTATTTTTATTTTTTTCCTACTTTTTAATAATTTTTTGTGCTGTTTTGGCATGAAGATTTTTAATGTAAAAAAGCCCAAGCTGGCGCTGCTGCTGCCAGTGCTACTGGTGCTGTTATTGTTATTTTCGTTTTCATTTCATGTTCTATAAATCTTGAGTGGTGCTTCTTGTATGATTTTATATTTTTAATGTTTTTTTTTTTGTTTTGAATAAACGATGCCCAACCATACATACGAATCTTGTGTAATATATTATATTTATAGGAATGTTGTTGTGTTTGTATACAAAACATTTCATTTATTTTAATTTATGAACTGATTTTTGCTTTATATGCAAAAATCTACTAACTTATCTGACTGTAAATGTAAAAGGCAGCTAAAGTAAATTTTACAAATAATAAAATTATTACTCATATGTCCTCAATGAGAAAATTGTACAAAAAAAGGTTCTATATGTAATAGTTTAGGTCTCAAAACAAGGTTTTTATAGTTAACTGGAACGCACACGAAACAACTTAATTGAAAAAATTTAGCTACCACTTAATCTTTGAAAAAAGAAATTTTTTTGTTAGCGTGTTTGTTTGTTTTCCAACGAATTTGTTTGAAATTTGTTATATATAGTCCATATATACAAGGACCCACTATGCCTATTTCTAAGCCCACTTTTCAATGATTTTTACTCGCCTCTATTGAAGAAGATAAGTGCCCGTACTTAATTTAAGGCTGAAATTATACTTTGAAAAATGTTATTTAGCACTTTCGTTGGCGCCTCTCACAGAAACCTCTACTAGCAGAAACCTGAGAAATTTTATAAAGTAGTGAATGGGTTTTTTAATAAAAAAATTCTATATGTAAAAGGATTTCTCTAAAAATTTATAAGCTTTCTAAGCGTACTGACTCGCGTAAGAAAGGACTGGGCCGGGTGAAACCGTTCAAAAACATTTAATTGTAATTAAATTTAGATCTCACTAATGTATTTTAATGAAATTTAAGATTTTGTTCATGTTAGATTTTTTAATGAATTTTTCAAGTTAATTTTTTTTTGAAATTTAAAAAAAAAAATTGTTTTTTTTTTATAAAAGTTTCAGAATATCTTAGAAGCTACAAAACAACTAACATATTTATAAAAACCTAAATCTAAGTTTATTTTATCTTTAGGAATTTTTGTAAATTTTAACACACACTTAGTTCTCGGGTTATTGCAAATTATATGGCCTAATCTTCTCTTTTATTATAAAACGGCAAATATCGAGCAGCTTAATACCACCACGTATATTACAATTAAGTACCACAAAAAATTCATTTTTAAAAAATGGTTTAAAAATTAGTAAGTTTTATTTGACCTTTTTCTTTTTAATTAAAATGGCTATTTTGTTAAGCTTGAGGTCTTATTTTTCAAAAATTTATTTTTATATCGATATTTCGCTCCAATTTTTGTAGCTTCTTCAGGATATAATTATAAATAATTATAAATTTATAATTATATCCTGAAGAAGCTACAAAAATTGGAGCGAAATATCGATATAAAAATAAATTTTTGAAAAATAAGACCTCAAGCTTAACAAAATAGCCATTTTAATGGTTTAAAAAATTATTTTCAGTGTCGAATTTTTGGCAAGTAAAATTAAGATATTTTTTTCAAAAGATCTTTAGCTAAAAAAAAATATTTTGAAAAGAAAAATTAAATCAGACAAAAAAAAAAAAATTCAAGAGAAAAAATAAATTGACTTACATGGCTTGAGAAAAGATTTATAAAAATCTTTTCAACACCAAAAAAAAATACTTTTTTGCAATGACCGAATGAATAATTCAATTAATATGTTAATTTTATAACAAAATCAAAAAGGAGTTACAACCAGCGTTGCATTTTCGAAATTCAAGATTTAGCCTCTAGCTTTTCTTCTAGACTTTTTTAGACCAATTTAGTTAATTTTTATCTAGCTCTTGGCAACACTCATTATAACTAAAAAATTCGTTAACCGCAACTGCATTTTATAATCGTGAGAAAATCGGTTGTTACAAGCAAAGTGGTTTTCTGTGAACTGATTGTTAATATAAGACACACTTGATGCTCAAAGTAAAGTCACTAAAGTGAACTGCTTTTTGCTTTACAGCCCTTTAAATAATATGTAACGCATGATAAATTTTTTGCAGGTATATGAAACAAATATTGCTCATACGCTTAGCTGATTAGGTGACAATGAAACTGAAGTAAATAAAAGTGTTTTGTTAAATTTATTTTAGCGCCTTTTATGAAGATTATTTTTCAGTTATTGATAGAAAAAATTTTAGAAAATAGGTTCTAGTATTTCTGCCATTTAGTTACACACACTGAGAAAACAACTGCGGTTGGGATTATCGAATATGTTGACAATTGAATAATTCAGTTGGCGTAATTGAATTTTTTTTGTTGTGACAAAATAATGCGGTAGAGCAGCCAAACTAACTTTTATACTGTATTATCGAATTTTAATTGCTACAACAAAAATATTTGATTATCTTAACTGAATTTTTGACAAGAAGCAATCGAAATTGTTTTCTGTAAGCAAACACCAGGACAAACAGAAACTATGAAAGTTTTATCATGAAGAAGGCACTTCGATATATTTATTTTCAAAGACAACACAAAGCTGCTAAGTTTCTGGAGTTGTAGGAAAAAAAAACCCATCGAATCAGACTTAAGAACAGGAGTAAGTCACCTTTCATTTTACAAATACTGAAGCTTGAAAAAATAGCTTTTTTAGTTGAATGAAATTGTTTAATTATTTTTCTTTAAAAAAAATTAAAGAAAATTTCCCAATAAACTGTTAAAATAAATTTTTTTTTTTAAAAAAAAAAAAATATATATATATTTAAAATTGCAGAGCAATATCGATATAAAAATAAATTTATTTTGGCTTCAAGCTTTAATAATATTACAAAAAAAATTACTTTGCTGCCCTGACGTTACGTCAGGATTTTTACAAAATAAAAAATTTTATTACTGCAATTATTTTAATGTTATTTAAAAGCAGAAACAAAAAAAAAAAATAAATAAAAGGAAAATCATAATTTACTACACAAAATAAAACTGACTGAATAAATCTAAAAATGCTCAAGGCTTTTTAAAGTAATTTGTGTCTGTTTTGCTAAGCCTTCTGCAAGAGTGTGTGTGCATGGGTATGTTAACTATTTGTTGGCATAAGTGTATGTTAGTATTTTAGAGAGAAAATTTCTATTTAAATTGCCTGTCAGGGCCATTTTGGTTAACAAATATTTCGAGGCTTAGAGCCTTTTCCCTTTGTAATCAACAAAATATAATAATTTTTCATAAAACAAATACCTTTAATTTAACTGTTGTTGTTGTAATTGAGCTGGTTGTTGTAAAAAAAAATGTGAAACACAATGGCCCATAATCATAGTCACACTAAAGTTCTTATGAACAAAAGTCAGCTCTTATGGCCCATTGATTTTAAGCCCTCAAAACAGGGAATTGTTTCTCTGGTAATAGAAATTTAAAATTTATTTAAAAAAAGTCCACTATGTTACTGGTATACTCAGAGAAGAAATGACACCATCGATTGTCAAAATGACAACAAACGGTGTCAAGCACGTTTGTGCTCACGTTTGTGACAACCCATGGTGTCATTTTAACAACGTATTATTGACAACATAGAGCTGCAGAATTGATATGAAATGGTGTCAAATTGACGATACGGTTGTTGAAAACACAACATGTGTTGTCAATTTGACAATAATTCTTTAATGTGGATAATAAGTTGATAACGTGCGTTGTTAAAAATCTTGTCAATTTGTACACGCCTGTAAAAAAATTATAATACATTGTTGATTTTGCAATGCAATTTTGGCTCACTGTAGTTTTCTAAGGCCAAATCGTAATTTAAAAGGTAGCGTAGCATTTTAATTTTGTCGGGAATCTAGATTCCACTTGTCATACGTTCTGTTTTAAACTGATATATGTTTTTTTTCTGATAAAATATGATCGTTTAATTGTAAAAACTATAATTATTTCAAATTCTATAAATATTTTCAAAAATACCTTAAACATTTTTTTTTTTTCAAAATGATTACTTTCACTTTAATGGTAATAAAATCAGTGCTTGTCCATGAAAGGTAATAATTAATAAGTTAAATTAATTCTATTATATGCGGTTTTGAGACTAAGTTACAAAACCGCTTTTTAACAAAGTGCTTTTTATTTTTTGTGAGCTTGAAAAAATTAAAAACTTCATAATATTTAAAAAAAATTTTTTTTTTTTACTTTTTTATAAAATTTTTCTCAATAATTCGAAAAATAAAAAATTGTGTAATAATCAAAGTCAACATAATTTCAAATTTTTTGAGATATTTTATAATGAAATCAGATAAGTAGTTTCAAAGTTATGATAAATTAAGGAAAGCAGTCTCTTCAAAAATTCCTTATTTTACAAACAAAAAAAAAAACAAAAAAAAAAATTAAAAATTCAGAAAAAAAAGGTATTTCTAGAACTCGAAATACATTCCTAAAAAATATACATTTCTTTTCTACCTTTTCTTTTTTTGTGCTTACAAAATCATGTAAATGCGGTTTCGCTTTCGTTGCCCCAAAAAAGCAGTGGATCCATTACCTACCTTTTACAGACTTGACGGAATGTGCTTACAAAAATCTTTTCTTTTTTGAGAGCTTGATTAATTAAAATATTAAAAGAATTTTTTTATTTAAAAATTTAACTCAATTTAAATCAATTAATACGAGTTTTTGTCTTGATTTCATTTATAATTAATTTAAAGGCCAGAATTTCAAAATTAAAATCCTTTGACTGTGAAATCATTCAATTTTAATGTTTCATTTAAAAATGTATCCAGAGTAAAGTGAAAAAGATTTTTGTTATTGAAATTCCTTCAGCACTTTACTGGTATTCGTGCAGGCATTTTTATTACAAACATAAAACTTTATATGAAAATCAAGCAAGAAAGTTGCTTAAGGTTGATACAAAATTTTTAAATACCCTTCACCGGCAACAAAAGTAATCAATTACACAGGCCAAAATAATTAAATTTTTATAGTAAAATAATTGAACTGAATCAAGGTACTTGAATAATTTATATTATTAACAGCTAGAATAAAACGTAAGCTAAAAAAGAGTTAAAAAAAACTATAGTGTAAAATTAAAAAAATTTTTTTTTTTTGTTTTTTTATATAAAAATATAATTTCAGAATTTTTATAATAATTTTTTTCTAAAAAAATTAAAATATATTTATTCTTATGTAATATTAATCAAGCTTAAGATCTTAAAAAATTGTTTTTATTTAAATTTTCCGATATTTCGGTTTTCTTTTGAAGGTCTTCTTCAGAGAAATTTATTTTTATTATAAAATAAAATTAATATTAAATAATAATAAATTTATATTTATTCTTTAGGAAGGCACATGTGCGGTGAAAACATTACAAGCGTAATCACAAACTTATATATATAAAAAGTGAAATATATCGCTAGTTGCCATAGCCATTTACAAAAGTGTCTTTTGTCTACTTATTCAAAGTCTTTTACTTCTTGACTTAACTGAGGGTAGCGTCGTAAGTCTTTTGATCTCTGCTAAACTGGAAGTTCATGTTCCAAGTCTTTTACTACTTTACCAAGCTGAAGTTTGTTTCTTAAGTCTTCTGATCTCTGCAAAACTGGAAATTCAAGTTGAAAGTCTTTTACTACTTTACCAAGCTGAATTTTATTTCTTAAGTCTTTTTGTTTTTGCAAAACTGGAAGTTAATGTTACAAATGTTTTACTGCTTTGGTAAACTGAAGTTTATTTCTTAAGTCTTTTGATCTCTGCAAAACCAGACGTTCGAGTTCTAAGTCTTTTACTGTTTTACCAAACTGAAGTTTGTTCCTTAAGTCTTTCGATTAATGTGAAACTTAGTACGTTGAACTTGACATGTGTTTCTGGTTAAATAAATTATTTACACATTTCTTATTTAAGTTAAGTTTAAGGATTTCTAATATGTTTTTAAAAAAAAAAAGTACTTTTATTTAAAAATTTGTCTATTTTAAAGTTTAAATCAACTAATTTTTATTTTCAATTTGCAGAGTGTAGTAAATATTGCAGAATCTTTTTTATAGATTTTTGTGCGTGTTGTTATTGTGGGCTTTTTACGAAAGTTAAAAATGTACTTTTAACTGAACAAGTATTTCTGTTTGTAAATGCGTATTGTAAGTGTGTATGTGTGTGTGCAAGAATTTCAATTAAAGCCATAATTATTTTGCTCTTTTCATGTATTTCTCTTCCTCCCACTTGCATATTTTTTCTTTTTTTCTGCTTTCAATTAGGATTAAAAAGTTTAATTTTGCAGTTTATGGAAATTTGTTTGACGAAGGGTTAATTGAAAACAGTTTAAAATGCTTTAGAAGAGTTTTGCTTTTATTACTGTTTGCCCAAGTTATTAAAAAGCTGTCAAAAACTATTAAACTTTTTTTAGTTAATGAAAAAAATGTTTTTTTTTTTCTTCCAAAAGCAAACCACTTTGTTCGTCTCCTGCTCGGTCGAGGCACTTGGCTTGGCCTTGCTGTGGAATACAGTAGTGTTTAGGTTAAAGGGTTCGCAGCAAATGAATCGCTTGGAACCCTGAATTTGATTATTTGTGTTACGAACACAGTGTGTGTTCGGCTAACTACAATTATAATATTAGAATCAGAATTCAGGACGAATGTAGGTAATTTCCAGAGACTTTACACTCGGCTAACTACGGGAACAATCGCCAATATCAACCTCGTACCATAGTTCAAGTAGCTCGCTTGTAACTATAATTCGTACAACGTCGGTAATTGTTCACCCCGTTCCTTACCAAACTTTGTCTACTTACACAAGTTCTCACATCGACCGTCTGAGAATTTTAACACACTGATGTTGTGTTTTAGTACAAAGCACACAAGTACGCTACTGCTTGTGCGTTGATCTATTATGGTAGAGAGTAGATATATGCGTATGCTACGTATTGTAGGTTGGTCTATAGTGATGTGTGGTTATTTTGTAACGGTCACTTTACATTGTAATAGAAGAACGTTAGCACGAGAGGTGGGACATACATATGATGTCTAACTACTGCTGAAATTATTGTAGGATGTCTCTTATATAGAAAAATCTTTTGTTCTTCAATTGCCGTAAATTAAAAACTACTTACACTTGCTAAATACAAAAAAACCAGAAACCAAATCAGCAACAATTGTCGAATAGTCCAGACAATAAATAAAGCGAGACATTAACTGCTTTTGCTATTTGGACAGCATCATAGCAAAGACATAATTTTTTTTATTATTTTACATACACTTAACACAAAACAGCAAAGTTTCTTGTCTTATCTGCAGAAAATATAAAAGGTCTAGGCAAGAATCTAACCTGAAACCTCAAGATTGCTAGGTTAGTGTTCTACCCACTAATCTACGTTAAACACCGGCGGATCTAAAAATTACATTGAAAATCGTGTCAGCAAGCAAATATTGGAGCGATACAAAGGCATTTAGAATTTGTGCACTCTTTCTCACCGAGTAAAATTTAAAATATTTGAAACAAACGTACGGCTGCGAAAAATGAAACGCTGCACCCCGAGTTTACCACGTAATGCTTTAGCATTTTATAAAGTTAAACGAAACAATTGCCAGTTACCATTGGAATAAAACGACATCACCAGCAGTACCAATTACTGGAATCCACAAGAATCTACGAATATTCGTAGCGAAAAAACAAGTAGAACGACATTTTACCGTATTCGGTATTCAGTAACTTTCAGACTTACATGGATACTTTTTTATGATGTGATCAATAATCCCTTCAAATAAAAATTTAGTGGTTTTCTTATAATTTTTTTTAACACGATTGGATTCTGCAGTTTCTGTAAGGTAATTTTTTTTCTTGCTTAAAATCCTTTTAAAATTCTCTTTAATTTTCATTTATTTCATGAAAATAACTTGTTTGCTCTTGTATTTCATGTTAATTCGCTTCATTGAATCAATAATAATTTTAAAAAAATGTATGACTACTACTACAACAACAGCTACCACTACTTTATTTATTAATGCATTAATTAAATTCATTTAAAAAGGTATTTATAGCTCACCATTCGCTCCGTATGAGTGACAGTCTTTCTATATAATTTTTTTGTATACGCACTGTGTTAATTATTGAGGTTAATAACATGATTGCAGCAATATTTATGGGTAAATATAATTTAAAAATCATTTACATTCACAACATATCATCTCAACCTCTCTATCTATCTATCTCTGTCTCTCTCTCTCTCTCTCTCTCTCTCTCGCCTTCTCCCATCATATGGCATTTATTTATGGTCAGATTTGGGTTATTTATTAAAATAACTCATTAAAATGAAATAAAATTATTTATTAATGAAAAAAAGAGAGGATTTTCCCCATAAAGTTTTCATAGTTTTATTGGGAATATTTGTTAAAAAGAATATTACAAACGTAAGTCTAATTTTGAGCCAGATTAACAGAACACTGTTTTCTAAGAATTTTAAAACTGTGAGTTAAATTTAAATTTATTTTTTTTAATTGCTTATACTGTCGCAGATACAGCTCTATGTCTAAAATAAAGCAGGTGACGCTACATATATGTTTGAAAACGGTTGATTCTTTTTTTTTTTTTTTTTTGGGGAAAAGCGCGAAACTGCATTCACCTTATGGGCATACAGACAAAAAACCAGCCACCTCGGGAACACTTTCGCTTAAATATTAGGGTGGATTCCGTGTATTCTATTCATGTCATCATCTTTTATTTGAGTGTATCTCGACTCAACTTTACTCCTTCGAAATTTATCTTTACATCCAGGTTGCGCATCTCTGCCCTCTGCATAAATTTCAAAACTTAATTTTAAATCTCCTCATCGCTTATCATTTCTATATAATTTTGCAAAGAAAGTTGCTCATTCGTATCCCCAGTGCTGTGCTGCTCTCGGCCCAAAAGGTGATCTGCATCGTCCACGGCTTCCTCCTTTTTAATATAAACAGTAACGCATGAGAGGTTTGCCCATTCTATTTAAATTTCTTTAATCTTTTTTAAGCAACACAAATCAACAAAGCTTCTTGGCTTGTCTGCAGAAAACACTCAGGGTCTAGACAAGAATCGAAGCTGCGGCCCCCAGATTGGTAGGTTAGTGCGCTACCTACTAATCTATGGGGACAAAAAAATCTGTGTCCAGACAGCATCTGCATTAGGAACCTCCTCATGACCCATTTCTCTACTTGTTTTAACATAGTTTTTGCCATTTTTTCTTACACTCAGGAAACAACTTTAGCTGTGAGAACTAAATTTGGGATTAATAAAAAAATTCAGTTGGGACAATGAAATTTTTTAGTTGTAGCAAGCAGAATTCGATAATATTGTCTAAAATTGAGGATTCTTAAAAATATTTTGAGCTGTAAAACCGATTTTTTGTTGTCATGATTAAAAAATTTGACTTGTTTGCTTGGAATAGATATATAGATAGGACTCCCAACTGAAGTTGTTTTCTAAAAGTAGTTTGCTATTTTATGACTTTTATTATTGTCCTTGCTATTTATTAAAAGATAAATTTGAAAAATCCCCAAGAAATTTTTATTTGTTGAGATAATCGAAAATCCGTGTTACAGCTTGAAATATTTCCAACAGATCTAGTTTTTGGACTGTATTATCGAAATCTGACTGCTTTCACTACAAAATTTAATTATCACAACTAAATTTTTGATTAAAAACAAATTTATTTCTCACAAAGAAGTTGTGACTGAAAAAAAGTTTTTTATGCAAAATTTTCCAAAATTTTAATTAAAAAAAAATTATTCAAAATTATTCAAAATAAAAATCGCCCATATTCTTATACGTCCCGAGAAAACAACTTAACAACTTCGCTTGTAGGAATCAAACTATTAACCAAACAAAACTTAAGTTGTAATAAACGAAATTTTTAATTGTAACATTAGAAATTCGGTGCTACAGCTCAAAATATTTTCAACAGATCTAATTTTAGGTTGTATTATCGAATTCTGTTTGCTATTACTACAAAATTTGATTATCACCACTAAATTTTTGATTAAAAAAAATTAAGTTCTAACAAACGAAGTTGTTTTATTAAAACTGATAGAAGTAGGCTTTTTTTACAAGAAATTAAAAAAATAAAAAGAAATTAAATAATTTTTCTAGAATTTACTTTAAAAAAATTCAAATTACTTTAATTCTCTAACAGCCAGCAGTTATACTTGTACCTTTTAATCACTTTAATCTGCCACTTTAACAAAAATTAAAAAAAAAATTTATGTAAAAACAAAACTTTCAGTTCAGGCAATAAGCAAACATAATTTATTGTTGATATCGAATTTAATATCAGTTTTCTGTTGTTAATGTTTTGTTGTGAACAAACAACAACAAAAAAGTTCAACAAACATTATCAGCAGAAACAACTTGCATAATATTTTTAGCCTTCAACCACACATGCACTTTAAATCATACGAAATAATAAATATTTTGTAATTTTCGTTGGCAGGCATAAAGTTATAAGTTGATAAATAAGTTTATAGTTTAAAAAATAAAATGAAGTTTGCAGCAAAAGAGATTTGTCAAATAGTGTCGGACAAAATTAAAATGAAAACATATAAAGAGTCATTAAAAAGAAATCCTTAAATAATTAAAATTAATATTAAGGATGAGTTAAAAAAAATAATTTTAATAAAATACGGCCTTTACGAGTAGTCAAAAAGTGCTTAAAATTAAAATGAGTTTTTGTATATGTTACAAAAGGCTACAAGTTAGTGCTTACGGTAGATAAAACATAAAGAAATTTAAAAGCTTTTTTAATTTTATTTAAAAACTCTGCTCTAGAAGTACACAAATCGCAGTAACTATTTTTCTGCTACTTCTCTGAAATCTCTTTTCAATTTATACTTACAATTTCAGAAATCAGATGAAACAATGAAATATTTTTTAGTATTCCCTTTTGAGATAGTAAATCTGTCATTCATAAATTTCAATTTACAATTCCCTTCCTTTAAACGAATTATTATCAACAAATAATTACTGACTGTCAGTAGAAGATTTTATGAAATTAAAAGCATTCAATTCATGTTAAGCAGACAGTTAAAAACAATTTAAAATGTCTGCAATTATGATATCGTTAATTAAGTTGAAAATTTGTTTTATGTTACAAAAAAATATATTCAAATCTACTGCTGCTGCTTTTTAATAATTTTGCGTTATTATTTGATTAATTGATGTGCAAAATATATGGCGGCTCCATTTGTAAAAAAATTTATCTTTAAAATTGTTTCCTTAATGAATAAATTTTTAGTCAAATAAAAAACACATTTAACTAAAAATTTTTAATATGAAAATAATAATTTAAATAAAAATAATCGCCTAAAGAAAATTCGAAGCAGTTGCTCCAATAAAAATACTTGACCAAAAAATATTGTCTTGAAAAAAATTATTCAAAGTAAACAAAATCAAAATTATTCGAATCAAAATTACTCGAACAATAGTTTTAAAAATATTCAAAGAAAAAGCATTAAAATAAAATATTAAGTATGAACAATCAAATTAATTCAAACCAATATTACCGGAACAAAATTTTTTTTTTTAATTTTTCTCCGTACTATTTAATTGCTTGAACAAAAAATGCGTAAAAAAAATTATACAAACAAAACTTGTTCGAAAAAAACATTTTCCAAATAAAACAAAAATTATTTTACTAAAAAACATTTAAATAAAAAATTATCGCTTTAAAATATTCGCATTAAAAAAGGAAGAAAATCCAAAAAAAATATTCGTATCAAAACATTATTTGATTAGAAAAAATTATTAAAAAAACTAGTCGACTAGTTAAAAGTTATTTTTACTGTCGAAAATATACTAGGAGTAAAACATTCTTTGAATTAAAAATATATATATAAAAATTATTCGGAAAAATATCTGTTAGAGCTTTTTGATCTAATAAAGATTTACTAAGTAGAATTTCGCGTGATTACCTATGATAAGACTCGATTTGCTTCATTTATAAATTCAATATAATTAATTCATTTATTAAACGTGTTATTCACACAAAGGTTAGAAAAGAAAAGGGAAGAATAAAAGGTGTATTACTAGAGGTGTAATACAAGTCACAGTTGTATGCATTTGGGTTCTTACAATATCTAACAAAAAAATTTATTAAAAAAAAGAATTCGGAAACAAATTTTGATTAAAAAATAAAGAATCATCTTCAAAATTATACACGAATAAACAGTTAAATTAGTTTTTGACTCCAATCAAAAATTTATTCGAATAAAAAAAATTATTCTAGCGAAAAAAATTATTAGAGTAAAACATTATTCGGACAATAAATTATTTACATTAAAAAATATTCGAAACAACTTTACTTGAATAAAAAAACTTAGTAAAATAAAAAAAATTATTCGAATAAATAAAATTTTTCGAATAAAAAAATAATTCGAATGAAATTCACTTGAATAATAAATTATTCGAGTAAAAAATATTCGAATGAAATTCACATAAATAAAAAATTGTTCGAATAAAAATATTATTCGAATAAAAAAAATTAGTCGAGTAAAAAAAATTATTAGATTAAAAAATTATTTAAATTAAAAGATATTCAAATGAAATTTACTTGAATAAAAAAACTTATTGGAATAAAAAATTCTAAAAAAAAAATAAAAAAATAAAAAAAAATATAATCGAATAAAAAAAATTTTTTTATATTAAAAAATATTGGAATGAAATTCACTTGAATAAAAAATAATTCGAATAAAATATTATTTATATTAAAATTTCTTTTATTTACGTTAAATAAATAATTTGAATAAATTAAAAAATCATTTTAGAAAAATACTTTGTGACGATATAATATTTTTAATTTATCAGAAAAAACAGAATTATTATTATAATTAATTGAAATAAATTACAATTTCAAGAAAACTTATAAGAATACTAAATGTTTTTGAATGACCTCGCCCGGCTGGGTCTTTTATTACGTGAGCCAGTTTGTACCAATCTTTAGAGAAATCTGTTTACAAAAAAAATTTTATTTATTAAAAAACCCAGACAAATAAATACAGCCATTCACTATTTTATAAAGTGGCTCATGTTTTTGCTAGTAAATATTATTATGAGAGGCGTCAATCAAATTGGTAAATAAAATATTTCAAAACACAATTTAATAATTAAATTAAGTTCGGGCACACATCTTTTTGAAAATCGTTTAAAAGTGGACGTGGCCGATCCAAAAGGTACCTTTCTTGGGATGTGCCCAATTTCAGACAAACATTTTTATGTCAAACAAACAAATAGAAAATGAATTTTATTTATATACATAGATTTTCTCATTGACATCATATTAGACTTTGAATGATTGTGTATTTAGTTTATTTATTTTTATACTCTATCTGATTGACGTAGAAAATAATAAAATTAAATATTAAAATTTGTTTAATTACAGTAAATTGGTTTGAGTTGAAAAGAGTAAAGCCATAGAAAACACAAGAAGCTGCAAAATTTCTAAAGATTTTAAGCAGATTTTGTGTTTAAAACAAAACGTTCTGACGTTGCTCGGTGCGTGAGTGTGGGTAAACGGAAGTGATATTTAAGGTTGCTGAAAATATTAATCTTTAGCAAAGCATTGTATTTTTAATAGAAATTAAGATTGAAATCTTTGTTCGAGCATTTTTTTTTTTTGTTTTTGAAGTTGGAGTTTTTAAAGTAAAAATTGATTTATAAAAATTTTAATACCAAAAAATGTTTAATAAATACTGCTTAGTACTCATTATGAATATATTTTTGTGCTATCTCTGTAGCATCAACTCTTTCAGAAATTTTGTTTGCAAATTTTTTATAAAAATTTTCTACACGACATGATTGCTTATGAGCTTAGAATTTGTCTAATCTGAAGTAAATTTCAAAGACCCAATAATCCGTAGGTCTAGCAATAGAGAAAAATATTTATATCTTCAATTTCATCTAGTGTAGGGCTAATTTTTAGCTAAAAATTTTTTCTAGCTTGAAAAGACACTTCACCAAATTTTACTTACTGGGTTATGGACAAATTTTTTGTTGCTGTTTGCTTTTATTTAAACAAGTAAAACATCTGCCACCAGTGATAACTATGGTTTTACATTTTAATTGTAGTTGTTGTTGTTTTGGCATTCGTTTAATTACTTGTGGTGTTAATATTGTAGGTCACTTTGTTTTAATTTTTTTGAGTTATTTAACTGTGAGTACAAGCAAAACTGTCGGTTTTAAATGTTTTTATGCTGAAAAGAAATGCAAATTAAATATTTAATAAACTGTGTTAAGATTTCCTGTTCAAAATGGTGTTTTTTTTCAGTTTTTACAAGTACATGTTCCTTCCGTTTCTATTAATTTTGTTGTTTGCATGTTAATGCTGACCTGTAAAAGTTTTTTTTTTTTTAATAAAAAGCGTTTTATGAAGCAAAAATCTGAGGAAAACCCACAAAAATATTTATTACACAAGAAACCTTCTTCAGTTGTCCAATTTTAAATGAGAGTAACAAGCAAAATAAAAAAAACGGAGACTAAAGCCGGGAGCTTGTTTTAAAAAGTAATTTTGCCAAAAATGCTTTGTTATTTTGTGTCTTTGTTTTTATTTTTGTAAAACAAATTACAAACAAAAAATTAAATAATTAATCAAATTTAAAAAAATTGCTTGATGAATTTTAATCTTCATAAATTTTTTTCAAGCTTATGGTCAATGCAACTCATTTGATAATCGATTAAGCAGGATTTTTGAATTAAAAATATTTTTTAGCAGAATAAACTGATTTCATTTTCTACAAATGGTTTTTTATAATAACTTTAACCCTTTTGCGTAAAAGTAAAATATTTTTTAAATAAAAGAAAATTTCGCGATTTCGGAAAAAAATCTTTAAGCTTAATTCGAGCTATTAAAACGTTTTTATATAAAAAATATTCGAGCAAATTATTCGACTAAAAAGTTAGTTGAATAAAAAAAACTCGTCCAAAAAATTTGTATGAAAAACACTCAATATTTGAAGTACTTTTTATATAAAATTAACAAACGGGCTGATCGCTTGGGTTGTAAAAACAGCACATTAACAGAATTTAATTCTAAGACTAAATTATTAATGAACACTGGCAGCTGTGCCCATTGGATCTATACAAAAATTATTTGCACAAATTATTCGATTAAGAAACTATTTAAATAATAAGTTATTCGAATAAAAAATTTCTTAAATTATTTTCGTAATAATTATTCTAATAAAATTTATTAGAATTGCATTTTTTTAAGACAAAATATTCATTTTTATATAAAATAATTTTCACAGAAAATATTCCTTAAAAAAATGGAATATAAAATATTTCCAAAATAAATTATTAATAATTTATTAGAGTAAAAACTTAGTCGTGCACAAAAGTTTTTCAAAATAAGTTATTCGGTTTAAAAGTTAAAAACAAAATTATTCGATTAAAAAGTTATTCGCATAAATTTTTTTTATTAAATTAATTGATTAAAAAGGTTTTATATAAAAAAAATTTTACAAATTATTCGATTGAAATATTAATCGACTAAGGAGTTATTCGAATAAAAATATATTCTGAAAATAAATTAAAAGCTTAAACATTTGGTTGAGTAAAAAATTATTCACGTACAAAAGTTTTTCAAAATAAGTTACTCAATTAAAAATTGTTTATATAAAACAATATTTGCAAAAATTATTCGCTTAAAAATTTATTCGAATAATAATTTTGTTCAAAAAGAATTTGCTCAAATTATTTGAGTAAAATTTTTTTCAAAATTATTTATTCGAATAAAAAACATTTTCAAAATAAATTTACAGCAGTAAAAAAGTATGCCTGTACAAAAGGTTTTCAGAACAAGTTATTCGATTTAAAAGTTATAAATAAATTGGTCGAGTAAAAAGTTGTGCGAATAATTTTTTTTTAATAAATTAATGGACTATAAAGTCTTACATAAAAAAAAATTAATCGATTAACATATTTTAGAAAAATATTATTCCAGGAGAATTATTCGATTAAAAACTTATTCGAATAAATTTTTATTTAAAATAAATTAATCGATTAAAAAGTTTTTATATAAAAAAGAAATTTCTTAAAAATTATTCGATTAAAATAATAATCGAATAAAAAGTTATTAGAATAAAAAGTATTTCAAAAAGTATTATTTTATGAAAATTATTCCATTAAAAACTTATACGAATAAATTTTTATTTAAAAGTTTTTATATACAAACAAAAAAAATCGTAGAAATTATTCGAATAGAAATTTTTTCAAAATAAATTATTCGATTAAAAAAACATTTTTATATTAAAAAATACATTCGTACAAATTATTCGAGTACAAACTATTATTATTTATTATTTTCTTCATGAAAGTATTTATCCATTCCATTTAATAGAATTGAGTGGCTCGACTAAAACATAAGCTTTTTAACAAAGTAAACGATATTTTTATCGATGAAAACTTATTGCTCATTTTATATATCATTTTCGGTAAAAATTTATCTGACGAGCGTAAATGAAAAGAGTCCTTTTATTATTTAATATTTCCGTTTTAACTTTTATTTATCATTTTTTATCTGTTTTTAAATAAAGCAAAGTATCTCTGGGAGACAACAACAATTTCGTTTGTTGACATACCCGTTAAACTTAAAATAAATGTCATTCTAGAATATTACTTTTCATGCTCAAAACGGGAAAACACATCTGTAGTGATTTGCCAAAATAGACTAAGTATCGATCAACTTTGAACTTTCCAATTTCCTTAGCCCTTATTAATATTTTGTTATCTATCTCTTTGATTTTTTTACTTTTTTGTTTTCTATTCATTTACTGAGTTTTGTTTTCTTAACTTGAAAAGTAAAATCATTTTAAAATGATTTTTAAATTTTTGTTTAAGCTGTGTGAGGATTTTCTTTTCTTACAGATATCATTCGTTTTTTTTTCTTTTGTTTTGTTTGGTTTCATAAATAAAAGAAACATGAACCAAATAAAATGTGTACGTACATAAATTAACTTAGGGCTGGGTGTGTTGAAAAATCAAGTAAAATTGTAAAATTTATTCCTGGGTTCATTTAAATAATGACGTCCATTTTGATTTATACTTTAAAGAAGAAAGAAAATTTTTATTAAAAGCAATTTTTTTTTTTTGAAAATTTTCTTCTTTGAAAAAAGTTTTGCTTAACAAAAAACAATTTAAGCGAAAATACTTAATTTCTTTTTTGCTTTTCATGTTATTTTATTAATACACACAGCTGTGCGAAGAGTTTTATATTTCAGTGACTGTTTATTTCATACAAAATTGAACGACATGTGTGTAGGTATATGTATGTGTTTAGGTGTAGCTTTTTTATTTTTGTAAATCACTGACAGGTGTTCATAGACTTAAGGTTAATACGATATTTTTTCTGTGTTGAAATTTTTTTGTAAAATTGAGAGTATCTTTCCTGCTGTCGGTTACACTTTCGTTTGCTTGTTTAATTTTTTTTTTTTTTTTTTTTTTTTGCCAGAATTTCTATTCATTTAACGAGCAAACACTTTTCTTATTTTTTACATAATAATCCCTTTTAAATAGAATTTTGTTTTATAGAAAAGTGTTTACTTTATTCTCCCTTTTTGTTTCATTTCAATTTTAATGTCAAACAGTCTTAAGTCTGGGTCTTTGACATTTAAGCGGAATTAGGTTAATTTTGTTTTATTTTTCCTCTGTGTGTGTATGTGTGTTCTAGCTGTCATTAAATAAGTCAAATGAAAATTTATTTACCTGAAATGGCTTACAAGCACTTTTTATTACAAAATATTACACATTTTTGTAGTCATGCGTGGCTTTCAAGTATGCTTGAGAAGTCCTTTAGAATGTATTTGCTTATAAGTAGGTTAGTAGGAATCCTATATTTAGCCAGTTTTTAGCCCAGCATTTCAATAAAAATAATCGTAGCATATTTTATAATTTTGAAATTTTCCCACTATTAAAATAAAATATATAAAATTATTTAAATAAAAAATTATTCCCCTAAAATTTTATTTACATAAAAAAAAAAACATTCAAAACAAATTTAATATAAATTATTGGAATAGAAAATTATTTATATAAAAAAATATTCTAACCAAAATCACTCGCATAAAAATAATTTATCGAAAAAAAAAATATCCTCCCTTGTTTTACGAGGCGGCCTAAACAGCCTTCAATTTGAGTGGCAAGACTCCGTTTTGAACAAATATTCATCCTTATGCCATTTGGTGTCGGACACATCATCATCAATTTTAAAAGAAATATCAATTTTTGTCGTCGTCGACATCAATTCACTTATAATTTGGTATTTTCTAACAGCTGTCATAGTTTGTTTAAAATTTTTAATAAAAAAAATGTTTTTGAAAATTATTTAAAGACAAAACACACAGCAATATTGATAGCAAACGTCATTACGTAATACGAAGTAAGTGTCAACAGTCATCAATATTTATCAATATTGAGAATTTTAATTCAGACTTACTAGAAACGTTAAAGATTGAAGTCGTTTTGTGCCGATGACACCAAATGGAATAAGGGTGATTATTCATATTAAAAATCATTTAAATAAATTAAATTGTTGAAATAAAAATTTTATTTACTTAATTTAAAGAAGTTTTTAAATAACAAATTGCCAAAAAATCACTCTAACAAAAAATATTTGAATAAAAAGTTAATTCGAATATATAATAAAAAAAAATATATTTAAATAAAATTCACTGGAGCAAATAAATTCTAATCAAAAAAAAAAAAATATTTGAATGAAATTTTATAAAATAAAAATATTATTCGGAAAATAATTATTTACATTAAAAAATTCAAATAAAATTTTAATCAAAAAGTTAGTCGTATAAAAAGTTGTTCAAATGAAATACAAATTTGAGCCAAATTTACTAAAAAAAAATTTTTTTAAATAAAAAATTATTTATATAAAAAAATTCAAACCATAATCACTCGAGAAAAATTAATTTGTGGAATAAAAAATTATTTACAAAAAAAAAAAAATATTCAAACCAAATCGCTCGATTGAAATTATTCGTGCAAAAAATAATTCAATTAAAAAATAAAATAAATTAATAAAATAGTTATTCGGATAAATAATTGTTTGAATAAAGAATGATTCAGCTGAAAAGATTAATAGAACAAAAAAATTATTTACTTGAAAAAAATGTTCAAACAAAATTTACTTTAAAAAAATGTATTCGAATAAATAATTAGCTTAAACTAGGTTAGATTGCGCAGGTCGCTCAAACAAGGTAAACAGAAGTTGGGCTTATTTGGTTCTTCTGATGAGGTCCCTTTGTAATGTGTGTATAAAAGGAAGACAAGAGATAAAAAAGGGAAAAGATAGAAGAAAATGAGTCTGTCAGCTAAACCAATTGCTGCACCTAATGAAGCCATAGAGCATGTTGATTTTTATAGCCGCAGTGAGACTTGCAGGTAGCGCCATACGAGATGAAGCCAGGACACCTGGCAGTCATCTTCGTTTTGACAATTTCTATAGTAGTCGTTTGATGGGAAGTCCATGCTCCTAGCGTGCTTGCCAAAATTGCAGTTGGCTATTAATATCGCCATCTCATTTCCCAACTGGGCTCTCTGGAGTTCCAATAAATAATTATTGTATTAAAAAATATTCAAAACAAATTTACCCAAGAAAAAAAAAATTCAGTAAAAACAATTACTCGATTTTCATTTAAAGAAACTCTTAAGCTACGGTCACATTAAATAAATATTTGTCGCAATAACCAAAGCCACTTTGTTTTCCACATATGTATTTAGCTTTTATATTGTAAAGAAATATGCACTTAGATTTTTTATTAAAATAAAACATATTGAAATATTTTATTATACGAATGTTTATGCTTGTTTCGACAAATATTTGTTTAATGCAACCGTAGCTTTACTTGAAATTCCTTTTAGAAAATTAAAGTCAAGTATAAATCATAATATTATTTTTTAATTTTTAATATAGAAAAAATTAAATTAATTTATTAAAAAAACGAACAATCGGTTTGTGTAGAAAATTTTTTTAATTTTCATACAAAATTTCTAGACGATTTAACTAATTGCCAAACATAATACCAGACACTATGCTTATGTTTGTAGCTTTCTTTAGACACCCTTCAAATTTTTTAAGAGCAATTGTTTTGCCTATTTTTCCAAAGTAACTAAAGCCAATAACTTGCTGACCTTCTTTGAATTATTTAACTTTTAATTTTTTTTAATTTAAATTTTTTTTGTTCTCTTTCTTGTGGCCAGAAATAAAAATTATCTGTTAAAATTTAAATGCTTTTTTTTATTTATTTTTAATTTTTTTATTCATTTACTTATACAGCTTACACACACTTTTAAAGCTGAATAGGTGTTTGAAAAATGAAAATTTGCTTTTCACACACACACACAGGTCATTTGTCTATATGGGTGACAGAGTCTATGGGTATTTGTGCTTGTACATGTTTATTGACCTTTTTAAAAAAAAACAAAAATATTTTGTTGCCATTAAGAGTGTAAGTGTAACTTAAGAGAGTGTAAGTGTGTATTAGAGTGTGTCTTTTTATTTTAGTTGGCTACAATTTCATACTTAAATTTTTTTTTTTTTTCACTTTTAAATATTTTGTTTTGGCTTGTAATAACAACAACAGCAGCAACAATAAATAGCGAACGTAAATTGGAGTGAAATGATACAAACACTCGCACAAAAAGAAAATACCCATAAAATTTTAGAGCTTTAAATCCTTAAGGGCTTCATAGCTAAAATAAATAAAAACTAAAATACACACACGCTCACATACAAACACTTGAAGCAAAAATGTATCAAAAAAAAGGGTCTCTGCAGTTTATTTTATTTTTTGTTGTTGTTACAATAATACTTTAGCGCTATTTTATATTATAGATTTTAGTTTTGTAGGCCAACAGCAGCAGGATGTTTTTTTAATTTTAAATGCTTTTTTTAACACACATATGAGTGAGTGTATGTATGAGCAAGTGAGTGAGTACTAGAGAGTAAATACAAAGCAAATGTTTTTTTTTTTCTTGTTGATTTTTTTTTTTTTTTGCGACAATAATTCAACATGAAAATTAGGTTAACAATGACAACAAGAACTCAGGGCTAAACGTACGTTGTAAAGAACACATTCGTTTATATTAACAAAATAGAAATTCATATTGATGTGCAAGTGAAGCGATGTCGTAAATGGATTTCATTTGGTCAAAAACTAGCTAGAGTTCAGTTTAAATAAAATTATTTCTATTTATTTTCTAAAATTATTTATTTGTTAGCTTTATTTGACATTTTTCTTTTAAATAATATGACTATTTTATTAAGCTTGAATTTTTATTTTTTTAAATTTATAATTATATTTTGAAGAAGCTACACAAATTGGAGCGAAATATCGATATAAAAATAAATTTTTTTTAAATAAGACCTCAAGCTTAATAAAATAGTCATATTATTTTTTCTAAAATAATAAAAAACCCTCAAAATCTATAAAATTTATTTTTATTTCCTTTTAAATTGGAATGAGAAATTCATTCGAATGACACGTTTTTGTTGGTTTTGCTGAAATATTTTGAAAAATCTGTTTATTTAATGGAATTATTCCAATTTATTGTTTAATTAAAAAATTGCATTAAATGAATGAAATTATTTCATTTAATTTATGAAAGTCTTTCATTAAATTCATAAAATTATTTCATTAAATTAATGAAATTATTGCTTTAAACATATGAAAATATTTTTTAAAATTAATTAATTAATTTCATTAAAATAAAGAAATTTTATTTTAATTATTTCATTATATTAATGAAATTATTTCATTTAATTAATTAACTATTTTGTAATATTAATTAAAATTATTTCAATAAACAAATGAAAATATATTTTAAAATTATATTATTTATTTCAATTTAATTTAATTTAATAAAAAAAACTTAATTAATTTAATGAAATAATTTCATTAGTTAAATGCAATCATTACCATAAATTTAACAAATGTTTAATGAAACTAAAATAATTAAAATATTTTATTGAACCAATAAAACAAATTGAATAAAATTGTTCCATCAGATTTTTGGTTTTTTATATTATAATTTTTCTCTCTCCTTCTCTTCATAAGCAGCTGCTATAAAGTAAGTACAAAATACCTTTAAAGTTGTATTCTTTTTTTTTAATTTTAAAGCAGCTTAATAAAAGCGCTATTTGTATTTGTAGTTATTATTGTTGTACGGAAATTGTTATTTATTTAGTCAAAAAAAAAAAAATTAAATATTTGGGACTTTGTAACTAAAGCTAAAGTCGTTATTGTTATTAAGTTTTGTTGTTGTTGTTGTTGTTTTAGTATTTTGGTATTCACTCACCAAGTAAATTGATAACATTTCAACAAGCAACTTTAAACGGCACACAAACACAATTTCAATTTATTTTACAGATTTTTATTTTACACACTCATTTTTTATATAAAAAAATTAATAAAAAAACATTACATAAACAAACAAACACTACTGAAATAAGAACAAGTGCATACACTTTCACATACACACACACACACACGCACTTGTAAACATTTACAACGTGCTATTTAACAAGAAACTTAAATAAAGAAAACAAACATTTTTTTTCTTGTTCAACTGAGTACCAAAACGCGTTATCATAAAAAGCGTGAGTGCTAGTGTGTGTATTTTTATGGAAAATGAAAAATAATATTCAAAATATGAACAAGCAACATATAAAAAAAGTGTCAAGGACATTTCCATTTACTTTAGTTCTAACAATAATAATACATTAAGCCTGCAAGTGCAAGTGAGTGTATGTGTATATTGAGCATTACTTGCTTAGATTATGACTTAGAAATCAATTTTTGTTTATCCTAAAAAAATCTTGTTGCAAAAACAGCTTGTTAAAATTAAGGAAAAAAAAAATGTTTTTGTAAAGGCGGCTTAATGTTGCTTTTAAATCATGTAGAATTCGAAACTAAAAAAACAATTTACAAAATCTGACTCTATTCGTCGATTTATATCAGCAAACATTTATTCGTAATATAATATGTATGATCTTATGCTAAACATAAAAAGTAGGAGTCAACTTCAAGATTAAAAATGGCGGAGAATTTTGTACTTGGAATTTTAACAAAAAATGTGCTGATTCTTTAACTCAAGACAGCCAAGCCAGCCTCGCTATGAGTGTCATTTTTGCAGACGAATTTTCGAAAAGCTGATATGAAACATACAATCACATACCGCTGTTTTCCACAGAAATTATGTGGCTTAACTAAAATTCATAAAGACAATTTCCCATGTTCTTTTGTTAACTCTCCTTCTTACGTATTAGCATTATTTTAAGAGAAGCTCTCAAAGATTCAAAATATAATATTAAAGACTCTTTGGAATTAAAAATTAAATAAATGAATGAAAAATTTGTGTGGGACACTAGGATTTAGCTATTAGTTAGTATAAAAGAAGGATATTCTCGAATTAATAAGATATTTTCAATATGATAAAAATAGAATATGATTAAAATAGAATAGAAATAGAATCGTCAATAGTAGCTGATATAATAGTTATAGAAAAAATGATTTATTAGATCAAGAATTATGTTTAAATATGTTGAGGACTTATTCTTTGGAGTTTGATTTTCATATTAAGTTTACAATGGAAAAATAATTAAATTCGAATAGATACATTATTAATTAGGTGAAGTAATAAGTTAATAGAAGATTAGTACCAAAAACCAACAGCTCCAGGTAGATTAATAAATTATTTTTCAAAATATAGTAAAAGAAATGTTATTAATTAACAGGATACTGACAATTAGAGATAGAGAATTTCATTTAAGAAATAATATAATAAATTTAAATGATCAGTGCCCATGGTTCGTAACTTTTGTGAGAACTTCTTTCATCGAAAAGTTGTGAAACAAATAATTCTTTCGTTTCTAGAAAAGTGAGAAAAAACTTTGTCAGTAACTCATGACTACGTTGTTACATTAGAATAACTAATAACTGCAAAATGTTCAGAGGTGTCAAGTATGACTTAGTTTTTTTATGTGTTTTATGTTAAATTTTTTGGCACATTTTTAATAAATATAGCAAATAAAATTGTTTTTTATTAATAAAAACATTAAATAAAAATATTATTTGAACTTTTCTATTTGAAAATAAATAAATAAATATTTTTTAAGCTTTTAACACATTTTAATTATTTTTATATTTTAATTATTTCGACAGGATTTGGTGTGTCTTTCTCAAGGAAAATAATTTTATAATGAGAAAGACACACGAAGGCGTGTCGAAGTATTGGAAATTAATTTAATAATAATAAAAATATATAAAAAGACCTAAAAGCTTAAAAAATATTTATTTATTTTTTAAATAAAGTGAAAAAACTAAGCTCGCATGCTTTTCTTTAATTTTATTATAGAAACAAAATATTTACCATTTCACTATTAGTATTGTTATTTTTTATATTTTATTATATTTAAACTTTATTTCATCCATTTTCTATTTGTGAGTTTTTTTCAATAGTTTCAATCAAAAAATTCTCAAATAAAGTAATACGCTTACGTAACAGATGTATGGAAAAGTGTATATTTCTCTGGATACTATAAACAAAACACTTTGTTTTTCGGTTGTCAAATGATAACTGCCCGTTTTAATTTTAAGTTTTCTTAATAATAAAATAAAAAAAAATATGTTTTTCTTGTCGGTTTTTTTGCTGATAAAACAATTTTGTTGAAAAATAAAATGAATTGTTGTATTTTATATCGTAGAATCAAATTGTTGTTCTAAGCGAAATTAAATTTTATTAAAATTAACCAAGTAAACAATTCCCAAATAAAAATGTGTGAAGTAAAAAGTTAAGATTGTATTTTTATAATGGGAACAGCAAAAGTTTAATAGAAAAATAAAATAAATAGGTGTGTATGTATGTTTTTATATTATATTGGGTGGAGTGACACTATAACACTGTATCTCACAAAAAGAGTTACAGCCACAGCCTAGTGAGAAAAAGCAGCAATTTTTTTGTTTTAATTTCAAGTGAAAAATTTCTCCAAGTGAGAGTTACAGAACAAGGCCACAGGTTTTTTATAAATCAATTAATTATATACCAGGCCTATCAAAATGTTTAATAAATGCCAAGACTTATGAAAGAGACAAATTCCATAAGGCGTAAATTTAAATATATTTAAGGGATTAACAGTGGTGTTCTCTCAGTCATAAAGTTTTAAAGTCATATTATTTTATGATAGCTTGAAAAAATTGTTGTTGTGCTTTAAACAAAAAGCCCTAAACTAATAATACTTTATCTACTGTGTTTAATAATTTGCCATAAATAAAATTAGACATCATAGTTTTTGTATTTCAATTTTTTTTGGAAATTGAAATATCTAAATATATTCAGGAAAATAATATGACTATTTGATTAAGCTTAGATTTTTATTAATTACATCCTGAAGAAGCTTCACAAGTTGGAGCGTAGTATCGATATAAAAATAAATTTTTTAAAAATAAGACCTAAAGCTTAATAAAATAGTCATATTATTTAAAAGAAAAGGTCAAATAAAACTAACAAATAAATATATTCAAGAAAGTTATATATTTTTGTAAGTAAGTACATAATTAAAAATACTTTTATGTAAGGCTAAGCCTAAACGAATGGAGTGTAGCAGAAGAGAAGTAATTAGGAGAGTTTTTGTTCCAATTTTTTTTAAAACGTCTTGCGGTCACTTATCACATTTTGAGACCCCAAATTGGACGCTTCTACAATTAGTGAGCAAACTATAATATCATCAATTATTAAAAAAACATTTCAGCTTCCTCGCTCTTACGTTAACAGCAATAAAGTTCACTAAAAATTAAAGCAGATGAAATTCTTATACCCTTCACAAAAAAGTGAAAAATTTTGTCATTACGTTTAATTTCTACACCGTATATATATTCTGGATAGTGAAATCGATTTAGCGATGTTCGTTTATCTATCTGTCTGTGTGTATGTTGAAATCAACTGTCTGAATTTGTTAGAAGACCTAGATAAAAGCTTAGTATGTCAATTTGTTGAAAATTTTTGTTGTCAGTCTGCTATTGAAATTCAACTCAATCGGCTTATTAATAGCTGAGCTATAAGCTCTGAAGTGCAACTGCCTCTATTTTTTTTACCAGTTTCGGACTGATATTTACGTAATTTGTGTAAAATATAAGCCGGAAAAAAACATTATATGCAGTTTTATTAGAAATAATAGTCATAAACTTTGTGCAAAAGATCGAAGCAATCGGTCCACAAATGGACCGAAATTTTAAATTTTCATTAATTTTTGCTTTGTTTTTTTGGGTATTTTACCTAAACTAAAAAGAAATAGTACGCAGTTTTTTCAAACATTATATTCAAAATATAAATATAAAATAATGACTTAGCTATGAGTCCAAAATCATGACTGCGTATATTTTTGGACCATTTTTATTGCGTTTATTTGAGTAATTTGTCTAAAATACCCAATAGACCAAAAAATGTTGTTGTAACATAAACAACAGTCGTAATATTTGTGCCAAAATTCAGAACGATTTTATCGATAACAAAAATTACCGATATTTAAAATTTTCATTAATTTTTTTTTTACATATTTTGTCTAAACTGCAAAAGAAAGGAAAAATTTATTGCCATTTTTTCAACAGAAATAGCATTTGTAATATCTTTGCGAAAAATGAGAGCAATCGGGCAGCAAATATTCATTAATTTTTGTTTTGCATTTGCTTTGCTTTTTCTTTTTTTTTAATGGAAATTTTTAAGCTGTCAAGTGCATAATGGTTTGGACACACAAGCACGAAACCTAAAAAAAGTATGTGTGTTTGTGGTAATTAATGCCTTGAGTGCAGGACCACACACAGCAATTTTAGTTGGGCAATTCTTGATTTTGTTGGAGAGAGAGGAAAGAGGAAAGGAAAAGGGTACAAACTTGCTGGCGCTCGGAATTTTCAAAAAAAAATTTTAAATAATAAAAAGTAATTTCTGAGTGTTTGGTTAGTAGATTATAAATGTAGATGATCTCCTCTTTAAAATGATATATGTCCCATCCCGAAATATTCTATGGTTCGTCCGGAAGTGCAACAGTACTTTAGTGTGTAGAAATTTAAAAAAAAAATTCAAAAATAATCCAAGGTAATTTCTGAATATTTGGTAAATGATCTTCACTAAACTACTACTAAAACAAGGCGTATTTGATAAATATGCCATTAATACTGAAAATATATTTACAAATACTAAAAAACGTAAGGGGTTGCGGCATATTTATCTTCACTCAGTTAATTTTTTCTATGGTTTTGATATTTTAGAAGACTCTGCAAAGTGAAAAATATTATTATTTTGCTAACACAGTGAAGGGTATATAAGACTGAGCATAGCCGAATTTAACTTGCTTTTGCTGTCACCTCCGTTTAAGTATTGAATGAATACAAATTAAATATGAAAGTTTCTTTTTGTCAGGCTACTTTTGGCTTTATCAAGGATATGTTGGAAATTTTTTCTAAAAAAATTTGTTTTTTGGGAAAAAAATATTAAAAAGCTGAAAAATAGAAATTGAATAAAAAGTTTCAAAATTGTCTGAGGATATTGTGGGGTTAATTTAAAATAAAATAACAGCAGATAGACAGGCTCTGCTAAGTCAGGGAACACACAGGCCAATTTTAGTTGCGCAACTCTTGAATTTTTATGCTCTTACTTGGCAATTCTCTTTTACGCTTTATTCCTTGCTTTTAAAATTGTTTTTGTGTGTAGACACATCAGCAATTTGAAAAAGTTGGAGCAACTAAAATTGCGCATACAGTTCAGCGCTTGATGCAATAAATATTTACAAAACGTACACAATCCTCAAGTTTTACTATACAAAAATTAACATCCAAAACTTACTCTTAAACGGTTATGCGCAATAAACTTTTATTTCAAGTTAGAATTTTATCTACAATAATTTCTAGTTAAATTCAGATATTCTTAGATAGTGTTTAATACATATAAAAACCCCATATGAGGGTAAACAATGTGTGTATTTTTCAATTACGGACAAAAAGAACACTTGGTTTATGGCATTAAATAAAATTTTTAAGATGTGGTGTCCTACTCATCTAAATCAAATTTTAACTAAAACACAAAACTTTGTGATACCTTGAGACTAGTTGCCAGAGATTACAGAACACTTGTGTTCTAATTTTGATCTGTTTATTATCGTGTTTTTGTTTTTAATATTTTATTACGGCATCTTATCAAATTTTATTATTTTCTGGAATATAATTAACGAAAACATCTTGGCTTTTAGTATAAATAGTGCAAAACAATTCCGTTGTTTGGACAGTCAGTTTTCTACGTTTCTAAGTGAAAACCTATTTATTAACTACGAAAAACTCAAAAAATAAAATCTAAAAATGAAATACATTTTTGCTTTGTGTTTCCTTGCCTTGGCTACCAACGCCTTCGCTTCTGAAAATACTGAAGATATAGAATTAAAACGAGGTAGAGCTCTTTTGCAAGTTCTTTTCGAGGAGGATAAGTCATATTCGTAAGTACAACAAAAAAAAAATCTAACTTAAATAATAATTTTTACTTTTATTTGCAACTGCTTTAAAGAATCGTTAAAGTGTCAGCTGTAAACGCAGACGAGAAAACTATAGCGGTCCATGTGAAAGCTGATCTTAAAAATGAAGAAGGAACTTATGAAAATTGCAAAGCTGTATTTGGTCGCGATGAACAAAACGCAGACTACTTAAAATTAACAATTGATTGTCCTGGGCAACAAACTGTTACTAAGAACTATCCCGGTCGCTCTATTGCTCCTATAATTAGTAAAGCCGTAAGATCTGTATAAAAACATGTTCTTGTTAATAAATTTTAATGCTCTTATCCGGAAAAAAATTCAAGTAGACCTTAAAGTAAAATTTATGAACACTTTTGATAAAATTAACTTTAAAGTCTACTTTAATTTTTTTTTTTTTGGATAAAGGGATAATTCTCTAATTTACTAAATAGTTTTTCACTTAATATTCTTAAGCAATTTGCTTAAAATTAAAACATTTTCGTAGTAGATTTAATATAAAATTGTTTCATGCTGTTGCAATCCGCATAAAGAAATTTAAAAAAATAAAAATAAAAAAGAATAAGAAAAAACAAAGCCATTAAACAAGAAAATAAAAACCTCAAAGTCTCCCTTTGGTGTTACTTAAAAAAGAAACAACAAAAAAAAAAAAACAGTCAACAACACAAGGCACTTGTCTTTAGTTTAACGCAAAACACGCATACAAGTTGCTGAAACAAACAAAACAACTAAAACAACACAGAGCAACACTTGCACACATTCATTAAATTAAATGTGACAACAAAGGTGACAACGAAGTAGAAGAGAGACTAGTTACATGACTGTATGGCTGGTATAAAAATTAAGTATCAAAATAACAAACACTCGTCAGGGAACTGCCATAAAAAAAAAAAAACAGATGATAATGCAGTCAGTGAAACTCAGTGGAAAGAACATTCCATGAAATGGTTTTACATTTACAAGTGCTTTTAAAAGGAAGCTAAAGATTTGTTGAAACAAACCAATTACTTTTTACTGAGAGATATACAGAGATCGCAAAGAAAAGAAACGAAACGAATGCAAAGGTTTCATTTTGTAGTTTTCTATACCAAACGAAACGTTTGCATTTGTTTCGTTTCCTTTCATAAGCAAATTGTATTTATTAACCAAAAAAAAAAAAAAAAGCTTAGCAAGAATGTTTGTTAGAAAAATATTTATGTACATTTGAGACAAAGAATTGAGCTGTTGTTTTTAAAAGTGGTATAAGTCCTTTAAACAAAAAAGTGCTAGCGCTGCTTTTAGTAAAAAGTAAACACAATCAACTAAAATTATGGCAAACTAATTTTTTTATGTGCAGTTTTTTATAGCAGTTCAATTACTGAAGTCAAAATGTTTAAGGAAAATGTATGAGAAAATGTCAAGTCAGCTAAATTAAAATGCTGTCAATTAAAAGTAAAGAAACAGATAAGCAGAGGAAATTGATTCAATGAATAAATAGAAAGTAGCCCAAGAAATGTAAAGCTTTAAACACCTTGTTTACAAAACATATCCTTTACCAGCGAAATTCTAAACGGATTGTTAATTTTTATAACCTCATTAGTTGAATAAAAGCGTAAAGTTTGTCGTACGTTCTAGTCGTGTTAAGTTCGAAAAATAATTTTCTATATTTAATTTAATTTTTAAATTTAATTTTTAAAAATATTTTTCAACGAAATTTTTTTGAATTTGTATTTACAAAAGCTGTAAAAAAACTTTTTTATTAAAAAAAAATTATGTTTGTATTCACAGAAAATTAAAGTAGACTTGAAATCGATATTGTGACAATTTTGTATGAAAAATTTGTCATAATTTCTACTCAAAGTCATTATTAGTCATTTTGAATATCAAGCTTATTCTTTAATTTTCTTCTATTTATATTTACTTAATTTCCTTCTCTTTGCTAAACTTGCATAAGTAAGCAAGTGCTCACTATTTTAAAGCTTCTTTATGCCACAAACCGCTTTTATTACATTTAAACATACTTATAAACGTCTGTTTGATTTGATAAAATATCAATCACTCGTTATGTGGCTGCCTGCCACTTTTTGCAGCTTCTTGAAATTGCTGACAGTTTATAAATCAACCGGGTGTTGAAACTCTTAGAAATTAATCACTCCTTTACGTGTAACACAATTTAACCACAAACTCTTTGCCAAACTTAGTCTATGTCTTCTGAGTGTTTGATATTAAAACATATAAATATTAAACTTCTGTCATGTGCTACATCTGAATATTAAAATATCAAAAGCAGGGAAAAATATATAAAAAAATTTTGCAGTAAAAGTTAAGATTTTTCAAAAGGCCTTAAAACTTTTTTTTTTTTATCTTTTCGATATCTCTTATTATTGCAACACAATTTTCAAAACAAATCATATTTTTATTCTTTACCAAATTTTTTTTTACATTTTATATTTTTATTTGCATAATTTTTTTTATAAAAATTTTTTACCCGATTAATTTGTTTATTCGAATAATAATAGTTTTAAAATAACATTGTAAGTCTAGGCGCTGTTTGATTTGATTTCTCAAGTGACAAAATAGGAAGCGCTTCTTTTTATAAAATATTATTTTTCAAGTATTCATACTAATAATGACGTAAGAAACAGCTATAGCAAACGCCAATAATCCCCTTTTTAAAGGCTGGATAAAGCACGGCGCTGCGTTTTACAAAATAAGTGCATAAGATTTCTTTTCTCTCAAATACAATTTTTTTATTCTATTAATTTTTATTAAATTTTTGCTTGAAATAATTTATTAGACGATTAATCTTTTATTCGAATAATTTTTTTATTCGATTAAAAATTTGTATATGCAATTTTTTTCCTTTTGATTATATAAGTTTTAATTTTATTAAATTTTTTTTTAAATTTATAATTTTTTATTCGTTCGAAAACTCGAGTTTTTATTTCAATTTATTCGATTTATAATTTTTTAATTGACTCTCAACTTTTGTCAAGAAATTACTGAAAGAGGCTAGTAAGATTTCTTTACATTATGAAGGCTTTTTTTTAACGTTTTATCTCAATTCAATGTAAATTTAAACTAGCTTCCATAAATAAATACATAACAAAAATTAATTGATAAAATTTGTTATCCAATTAAAAAATTTTAATAAATTTTTTTTTTCGACTAATATTTTATATTCGGCTTAAATTTTGACGATTAATAATTTTTTATTCAATCAAAAACTAACTTTTTTTGGAATAATTTTTTTAAACAAAAAAATTTTATGGGATTAATAATTTTTTAATTTATTAAATTTTTTATTCGATTAAAAACTTGTTTTCGAATAAATTTTTCTTTGGACTAAATTTAATTTAATATTCGGTTAAAATTTTTTTACCATTAATAATTTTTTATTCGATCAAACACTTTTTTTGGCATAATTTTTTTAATGGATTAAAATTTTTTTTTTTTTTTTGTAAATAAAAAAAAATTTTTTTTTGTTTAATCCTTTTTTTAAATTTCTATTTGAATTTTTTTATTATTTTTTTGTATTACAAAAACTGATTTTATTTTTAAAAGCAGAAACTAAAAGAAAAAGGACTGCAAAGTAAAACCCTGACTAATGTGACTGCTGCTTTTAAGCAGGCAAGCAGCTATACACAAGTGGTTGTTAGAAAAGCAATTTTACTTAACAGACACGGTTTGGAAATTTGCTTTGTAAAGAATTTCTCTCATTCATTAATAAGTTTCCAGTACTTAAAAATAAATTGACAGCTGAGTTAGAAAGAGATTGATAAAGTAGAGTAAAACTTAATAATATTTTCAAGAAAAAGTTTCTAATTAACTTTTTGTATATTAATTCAATTTGAACACATTTTCTAGCTGACTTATGAAAATGTATATTTTACTTCGCAAGTTAATGATTTGATTTGGTAAGGGAGGTTGCTTATCTATCTAAAATAAAATTCATTTTCTGTTTGTTTGTTCCCTATACAAATTTTTGTTTTCTAAGAGATTATTCTGAAATTTTTTAACAATAATATTTGTAGCCCAAGGAAGATCGCCATTTGCTTTTGAAAAAAAAAATCTTTTATTACCTAAAATTTTATTTTTCAAAGAAATTTTCTCAAATTTTGGACTGACCATGCCCACTTTTATGCGTAAATTTTTAGCAAAATCAGTTTTTAATTACTGAGATACGACTTTTGTGAAATTTAATACATACGGTTTCTATTATTCAAGAAAGGTTGACCAGTAATCTTCCCAATTTTTAAACAAAATATTTGGAATTAATCTTTAAATTTTAATAATATTGGGCCATAATCATAGTCACCAAAAAGTAGGCTTTTATTAAGAGCTGACTTTAAATTTAAAATCGATTTTAAAAAGTAAAAACTTTTGTGTGACTATGATTATGGGCCAATATTTTCCAACGGATTATTCTAAAAGTATGTACTTCAAAAAGCGGTTCTATCTACTTTTACACCATACAAGCCTTACTTTTACGCTTCTTTTTTTTCTAGCAAAGTAATTTAAAACTATTTTTTTTACTAATTAAAATCCATTTTTTTAATGGATTATTTTTATATCAGGCATGTTAACTTTATAATAAATAAATTTAAATTTTTTAATTTTAACAAATTCAAAACCTCTAAAAAATCTCACTCTACCCGGACGAGACCGGCTAAAAAACAATTAGTGAACAATAAGATTTTATGTGATAAAATTCTATGAATTTGCAATATAAATTTTCTTTGTAATTTTTTGCTTTATTAAGATTTTAGCTAAAGAGAATTTATTTTTTATTGGAACTTTGAAAAAGAAAATGAGAATATTTCTCCATGTACAGAGTACACGTGAGTTTTGTTCGAAGCTAACTAAGAAATATGTGTGGATTTGTATAGGTTAGGTTGCACAGGGCAACCTAAAATGTGAAATTCATCTTTAATTTAATCAAACACAAAAAGAAAGCTAAGAAACCCTTGTTATAACATTTTTTAGGCTAGTCAAACAGTGACGTACGAGTATGTAACTAAAACCGGCTTAGTTTGATGTTTTATTAATTTCATAATTTTATATTAAGGACAAGATTCAAGTATTTGTTAAGTATCAGGTTACAATTGTTTTTGTAAAAATATTAGAGATGCAAATCTTTCCAGTTAAAAAAATTTTTTTTTTTAATATTTTTGCTGCTCCTTGTACTCGTTGTGTTCGTTATATTTTCAAGCTGCTTGTAGGATGGTGTTTACATGTCATGTTTTGTAGCATTTCTTTTTTTTTACTTTCATTTCCTGTTGATTTGTTGTGAGCATGTGTTGCATGTGTCTGTGTATGAGTGTAAAAAGGTTTTAGCATCTGTTGAAAAACTGACAATTATAACAGAAAAAAATTTACAAATCTAAAATTCTACATGTACTCGTACATGAACTTTTCCCATAATCAAGGTTTCTTTTTTCTTTCACTTTTTTTTTTTTTTTTGCCCCCAACGACGACACCGAGTGCACACCAGCATTTGTGTGTATTTGAATTTCACAAAGTGTGTACGTTTGACTGTTGGAAACTTTAACAAAACTGACATTGAAAAGTTTATGCAGACACTCGTGCACACATACATACCTGCATGCATGCGTAATACTGCGTCTAAACATTCATATTTTATTTTATTGATTTTAAAATAAATTCTAGAATTAAATAGTTGAAAACCCCACCACCACCCACCCACACAGGGAATGTTTTCAGGGGCATGAGATTTTCATTGTCATTATTTGAAACACTTACAAGAGAAACACATTTCAATATCGTTAAAGCTTTTATTATTTCAAAAGGTTAATTAAAATTAAATTTTTTATACGATTAATAAATTTTTATTTAATTAAAAATTAGTTTCGCATAATTTTTTCCGAATAAAATTTTTTATTCGTTAAAAATTTTTTATACGATACATAAATAATATTTATTAAAAAAAGGCTAAAGCTCAATAATCATTATTTATATATAAAAATAAAAGTCTATATAAATAATTATATAAATTTATGATAAATAATTTTTTCCCATAAAGAAAACTTTTTATTTTAATTTAATAATTTTTGAATCCGACTAAAGCTTGTAAATCGATTTAAATTTTTTATACAATGAATAATTTTCTTAAACGATTAATAATTTTTTATTTAATTGAGAACTTGGTGTAGAATTATTTATTATTTTAATTTAATAATTTTTTTATTCGAATAAAAATTTTTAATCGATTAAAATTTTTATTCGTTTAAAATTTTTTATATGATAAATAATTTTTTTTTTTCGATTAAAAACTTGTTTTTGGAGAAATTTTATTTAAACTAGATAATTTTTTTATTCAACTAAAATTTGTTCTTGGATTTGAATTTTTTAAAGGATTAATAATTTTTTATTCGACTTGTAATTTTTTATTCCATTAAGTACTTGTTTTCGAATAATTTTTTATTCAATATCTTTTTTATTCGAATAAAAAATTTTTTTACGACTAATAATTTTTTATTCAATTAAAATATTTATACGTTGAAAATTTTTTATAGCATAAATTATTTCTTGTTCCGATAAAGAATATTTTGTTTTAATTTAATAATTTTTTTATCCGGATAAAATTTAATTAATAATTAAAAACTTGTTTTCGAATAATTTTTTATTTTAGTAATTTTTTTTTCGAATAAAATTTTTTATTCGATAAAAATTTTTTATACGATTAATAATTTTTATACGATTAAAATTTTTTATACTTTAAGAGTTAAAAATTCATCATTTATGAATACCGCTTTCAACAACCACAAAAGCTTATTTGTTATATTTTTTGCTTGACGGTCATTCACGTTTATTTATCACAAAAATTTTTTACTTTACTTAACCTCACAGCTGACTTTAAAATAAGCAATAGTTAACAGTCTGCTATTGATTTTTTTTTTTGCTTTAAACTTGAATCTACTGTTGTGTAAGCTAACGTCACCAAATAATTTATATCTAAAAAAGTGTTAAGGATTTTTAAATATTTTTCCCGTTAGTGCTTAATAAATAATTCACTAATAAAAACAAAACCAGTTTTTATTTAAATACCGCCAGGCATAAAAAAATATGAGAATAATAACCATTTGTGAAAATTACTTAAAAATATTTTAAAAGCTAGAATATTTTTCATATAAAATTTACAGACAATTTAATTGCCAGTAATAAAATATAAAAGCTTATAAAAAAGTACATTTAGTTTTAGCAAAAAAAAAATCTATACAATTTTAATGCACTTTTGCACGTTAGCTAGTGTTTTTTGGGTGTTTTTTAGAGTAATTGGAATTTCACTATTTTAATTTCTCTCTCGCCTTCCCTTTGTGTGGGTATTTATTGTAATAAATTTATTTATTTTCCTATTCCAAGCCTTTAGGGAAGAGTTTATTAAATTATTTTTTTAGCAATTTTTCTCTTGTTGTCAGTTGTTGTTGGTTTTGCTTTTTTAACAATTTACAAATTGTTCTTTTCATAAAAAAAGTTGTTTTTTTTAATAACAAAAAGCACATACAATCAAAAAATTTTATTACTTTTCTAATGGTCTTTGGGTCATAATTTTTGTTTTATGATTGAAAAATACTACAAAAAAAATTATATTTTGTCGCTACTATGTCAATGGAGTAACATTTCTCTAATTTTATGCGATTTTTTATTTTGTGAAAGACCATTTAGTTTTAGTTTAAGGCTGTTTCATACCACCAAAATCAAAAAGTAGCATTTTTTCTCTTTAATAATTTTTGACTTTGCTCATGACAGCTTAAGCTGAGTTTCAGTCAAAAAGTACCATTAAAAAGTAACAATAAAAAGTACCAAATAGTTTATTTTTTAAATTTTTTGTTTCGTTCAGGACTGTCTGATTCTACTGTTACAATTCTAGGCTTGGAAATAAAACAAAAAAAAAGTACCAATAGACTGAAATAAACTGTTTACGGAACTCGCTTCTCAATAAGGCCATTGTGTCGCGTGCTGTGGGGCATGTGGCCCTGTCTAGCGTAAATGCATAAATCAATATGTTATTACAACGAATTAGCATAATAAGAAAAGTTTTTAATGCTTAAATATATAATTTTACTTTTAACTTGCAACTTATTTAAAACAACAACATTTATGGAATTTAAAAAAAAATAAAATATTTAAAAGAATTTTCTGCTTAACGCGAGAGTATGTAAAACAATAAACAACATTAAACTCCATAAAATGAATGTAATAAAAATAAACAAAAGGAAAACAACAGATAGAAAAATTCTGCCAGGCAATTTTAGCAAATGCAAATGGTAAACTGACAAGAAAGAAAAAAACACAACTGGGATGTAAGCAAATGTGTATAAGCGTGAGTATGTCTGTGTATGTGTATCTTCAAAAATACTGCATTAAAAAGAAAACACCCAAAATAACACCAGCAAATGTAAATTCAAGGGGTAAAACAATTTAAATTTATGAACAACATTATCAGCCAAACATTTCATTTTTTATAATTAAACATTTTGGAAAAAAATAAAATTAACTATTTAATTATTTTAACACAAAAAAAAAACCGGTTTTTTCTCTAACTAAATTGTTTCTGCACAGTCCTTGTAACAAAAGTAACAGTTTTGCATCAGCAATTGTTGTCAGCACCAATAAAAATTGTTTTGCTATTGCAAAAATTTTAGAACAAACAAAACGGTTTTAAAAAATATTTACGACAACTTGATATGCAAACACATCAAAAGTAAGATAACCCAGCAGGTCAGGTTGTCAAGACAAAAATGCAGGAGCCAGATTTTATAAAAGAGCCCACCTAGAAGCTATGAAAATTTAAAAAAAAATACTAGTTTTAGGAAAAATACCATTACAACAACTTCGTTGGTGAGAACAAAAGCCATTCTCAAACAAAAATGCAGTTGCGAAGATTAAAATTTTTAGTTGTGACAATAGAAATTTGAATACACAGATCAACATATTATTGAGAGTACAAAATTTTGAGCCTTTTATTAAGTTTTTACAGTTACAACTGAATTTGTCAACGACCACCAAATCGGTTCTTATGACTAAAGTGAAAACTATTGTTATAGCGAAGTGCCAATATAAAACACACTTGAAAAGTGTTATTGTTTACAGCCTGTCCTTACAGCCTGTTAAATACTATATAAATAGTTAATTTTTATTACACATTAAAAAAACTGTAGGTATAACGAATTTCTTACGTATTTGTTAAACTTTCGTTATACGAGGTTTCACATTTATATGTGTAATGAAGTATTTTTCAATTCACTTCAGTTTCCTTATATCGAAGCTTAACTGTATCTGAATTCTAAATGAATATTAGTAGACAGTTATATGGGGTTATTTAAAAGACAAAGTGTATGTTAACAAACCACAGACAATTGGACAGCTCAAGCAGAATATTGGAGACGAAATAGGGCGCCTGCAACCAGAAACATTACGCCGTGTAATGCAAAATGCGCTAAAAAGAGCCAATGCCTGTATCGAGCAAAATGGTGGTCATTTGCCTGATGTCATATTTCACACATAGTCACGTTAAATTTCGATAAAATAAATTTAACATATAAAAATAAATCATTAAAAAAAACCGTTATTACAAGAGTACCCTGTACTAAACAGGCCTAGGTCTTCTTAAGCAGCTCATTCTGCATCTTACCACTTCCGGTAATTGCAAAAAAAATTTTTTAAGTTTCACGTTTTTCCGATAGAATTAACAGGAGTTTTGTAGCACAACGATTTTATTCTTGTACTTAGCTTAATCAAAAATGGTTCGTCATTAACTTAAGGTAGAGTTTGATGTCTTTTCTGCTGAGATTTAAAATAATATTTGTTGTCTCTTTGACTGCCGCATGACCACTGTGATCCTCCAGTAGTCTTCTAGACTTCGCCACTATTATATGTAGTAGCTGGATTTTGTTATTAATGATTTTATTAGACCAGACTTTCTTGTCAGACAAATTTTTATATAAAATATAAAATCATCTAAAACTCCTTGGGTTATTCTGGGCTCAGACAGTAATCAAATGAACGACCGCTAAGTAATTCAATTACTTGCACTGTGTCTCAAATAAGGGGGGTTACTCTATACGAAATCGAATTTTTAATTTTTGCATTTGTCTATGGTAGTATCACACAGAGAAAAAATTTAGAGACAAATTTTTCCTAGCAAACTTTTGTGTTTAAGTTTATGTTTTATTCTATCATATTTTGTTCAACTCTCTAATGGTTTTTGTTTGATATTTTGCTGCTGTTCAGTAATAGTAATTGCGTGCTTGGTTTTACTTATTCTGTCTTATGAATTTCGTAACTGAATATCATTTTTATTTGCCTCTGTGCAGTCTGTAATGCGTAAGTTGTTTTATACCCACAAAGCAAAAGCAAAACATTTAGCTTTCACAAAGCAAGACAGAGTAGCCCCCCGACAGATTTGTTTATTTAGTTTTTCGATGTCGTTATCACTAAAAAAGTCTTTAACTGAATTTTTATTAACGATATTATTGTACCAGCTGGGCTTTTTGAAAGCAAGAAAACTATCTCACAGCAACACTTGTGCTATACTCGTTTATTTCCTTGGAATATATAAAATAATAGTTAAAAAAAAATTAAGCTTTAGTTTGCAAGTGAATAACTAAATGTAAGAGTATTTGTTTGTTTTCGTAGCAGCACATATGGCCAGGCAAGAGTGAAAGAATTTTCAAAACAAGCAAAAAAGAAAAAAAAAGGGAAGCAGAAAGTATTTTGTTTTTCATTTTTCAATTTCATAATGATTACAAGTAAAATAATGAAAATTGAAATGAAAATGAAAAGATGTTTTGCCAATGCAGTAAGCTTATTTAAAGTAAAAAGAACCACTAAAATACAATTACGTTTTAATTTTTCTTCTCTTCTTGCTGATTGCTAGAACTAGTATTTTCTCTTTTATACCTTTTTTTTTGCTAATGCTTATGCCGCTGCTGCTGCTTTAGACTTTATCTTTTATTTCTATTTTTCTGCAATTTAAATTCTTAAGTGACATTTGAAACGAATAACGAAATGAATAATTAGTTTTCTTTCTGTGAAAACTTAAAAAGCAATTGTATGTAGAAAAAACATCCTTCAGGCATGAATTACGAGTTTCTTGTCAAGTTTAATGTTGTTTTTGTTCTTTAATATAGTGACTTGGAAAAAATTTGTGTAGTTGAATTAGGAACTATTTTTCAACATCAATTATGTTTGAGGTTTATTTTTTTTTTTTAAATATTTAAATTTTAATATTTGATTAGATTTATAACATAAAAAGCAAATATTTTGTTAGGAAACTTAAAATGTATAAGCAAATTTTAGTATTATAAGTAAAAGGTGTCTCAGTTAGAGTGCACTTTACGCAACCTACTTAAGAGCTCAAATTAGCCGACCATGTAAAGCGTCCGCAAATTCTTTCACTGGGTAATGGAAGCAAAAAAAAAATATGGAAGCAATTTTTCGAAAAAAAAAAAAAATTATTTTGAATTGTAAAGCCTTTTAATAGTTTTGTGAATACACAAAACTGTCGAATTGAAGCCTCAGAAAATTCTCATGCAATCCATGACAAAGAAATGAACCCACAACGAGCAATTGTTTGGTGCGGACTTGGATATGGCCTTCCTTTTTTTAATGATTGGGAAAGGCATTCGTTACTGGAACATGATAGTGTATACGGCATGAATCTAGAAGACATATGGTTTCATCAAGACAATTAGTGAAAATATCGATTTATTATAGCAAGGATTTTCAAAAGAAATTATCTCAAGAATTTCTGCTGTCAAGTGCCCATAAACTATTTAACGACATGTAATTTTTTTCTTGGGTGTTTTTTAAAATTTCCTAAACTTAAATGCGACATCCAACTCGTCATCGGTGAGTTACAGCCACATCTCTGTCAAAAAGTCATTGAAAATTTCTTGAAAAGAGCAATAGCCGGTCATTGGAGTTTTGAGCACAATTTAACAGATATTTTATTTCATATTTAATAGGAATATAGATTCATAGACTAGTGGGTAGAGTGCTAACCTATCAATGTAAGGATAGCAAGTTCGATACCTGTAGTGTTTTTAATTTCTGCAGACAAGTAAAAAAAAAATCCCATAAAAATCACAAGCCTGTCAAAAAATGTTTGTTTAAATTTTAAAATGAAAAAGTGCTCTTTTACTAAATCCTTTTTGTTCTGTGACTTCCATTTCCTTCTGTTTGGAGAGAGCAGCTTCAGATCATTCTCTGTCATGTTCAGTTTTGTTGCTTCTCTATCCACCTGTCAGGGCCAGTTTTCTAAATACGTCATTCGATATAAAATTTCTAGTAAAATTCTTTAAAAATTCGCCCACAGTCGGGTGTCGCAAGTTGGGTTCAGCTGCAGCTTATGTTTAATTTCTGGTTATATCCCAAATATGACTACATATACCTATCTTCACTTTACTGCCAGATTTGTAATCTACCGCCAAAATACTCAGAAATTACTTTGGATTATTTAAAAAAAATTTTTTTTTTAATTTCCATATACCCCAGCGATGTTGCTCTGAAGGATTTTAGCAATTTACGGACGAACTATAGAAGATTATCGTATGAAACACATGTCATTTTAAAAATAAATTTTTAGTATTTTTAAAAATTTTTTAAATGCCAGTGCATTTGCTCTGAGGGGATTTTACAATATCTGATTTTGCCGAAGACCCATCTCCGATTTTGGCAAAATTATAAAAACTATACAAGAATTGAATTCATAGGCTCTTAGATTTATATAATTTGCTTAATATTTTTGGAATTTGTTTTAGTTTTTATTTTATGATGCAAAACGAAAACTGCTAAAGTCACTCAGAGCAACAGCACTGGGGTATATGGAAATTTAAAAATAATGTAAAGCAACTTCTGAATATTTGGGTGGTAGATTACAAGCCTAGACGAGCTTCCTTTTAAAATGATAAGTGTCCCGTCTTATATTTCTCCTAGAAACATTTAATAACGTAAGAGGGAAAAGATATTTACAAATACTAAAAAACTTAAGATTTTACCGTAAAACATATTTAAATCGACATATTTATCCCTCTAAAAGCCAATAATATCGACCTTTTTTCTCTTTTAATTATATTATTTAAGTGGGCGCGCACAGGACATTTTGTTTGTGTAAACTATATGAAAAACATTCCTTTGAAAGCGAGATTATTTGAAAAGTTGTGTGAAGATATAGGAGATCACTCTTGTACTATTGTGAAGTACGTTGGCTTTTTGGTTCAAAATTTATTCAAAGAGTGTTCGAACTTATAGACCAAATTGAAATTTTTCTTGCTGAAAATCTCTTTCTCAACAATAACTTTACTAAAACATTTTTCTCATTAGTTCAGCGATATGGATTTTACAAAGTTTTTAATTATCAAGAATCCATTTTTGAATAGCCACATACTGTTGGACAGATCTTGCGCTCCTTCATTATAACAGGAATTTGATAGTAAAACTCTAATTCAGTTTTGGGAGGAACGAAAAAAATGCTGTGCTAACAAACAAGCCCATCCATCACTAAATTTGTATTAATTTTTGTTTAGTTTTACTTTTTACAACGGGAAAATGTGTACGCGCTTATATTATTTTATAGTTTTATCTACAAGTATAAGGGGACCGCCCATTTTTTTTATTTTATTTCTTAGAAAGCTTGGGAACTGCTGGTGTAGTGTAATATAACCCCAACCTATTATTATGATAATATTTTTTTTAAAGTTTTTTTATTAAATTGCTGCTACTCGTTCCTGTTTATCTAATGCTTTGTCTGCTTACTAAAACAAAAACAAAAACACACATAATTGTAATCAATTGTTATTAGAATTGTATATCGATCGACTTCCTACTCTTTGTAGGCGGTTGGCTTGCCTGGCTATTTATGCAGTGTAAAGCCAACCTCAGCAAAATATCGGGGGAGGGGATGGGTCACACACATACTCTGCTGCTAAATAAATAAAAATTCTGTTTACATAAAGTAATAAAAGTAATAAAAAATAGAATAAAACATATTTTGCCAGCAATATCATTTAGGAAGCAAACATTTGTTGCTCCAGTTTAAATTGCTGACTTTTTTATTGTGACTTTTTTTCATAAAATAATAATTTTTTTTTTTTTAATTTTCTTATTTTATTTTACTACAGAGAGCTTTTCTATTGTGTCTTATTGTTTGTGTAAACAAATACTGGGGCATTTTAAATGTGTGTGTAGCGTGCATGTTCACATAAAGTAATGGCACATCATGCAAATAAAACTATAAAATCCAATATAATACGACTTAATTAAGGAAGTAACAGAGATTTAAGAATTTATAGTTATAGCTAGACTTAGAGTGACGACAGTATTTTCGAAAGCTTAAGGCTGCTATTAAAAATAAATATTAAAATTTCTTGGCAAAATTTGTCATATTTTTTTTCAAGTTTTCATTTCTCATCTCTTTATTTCCAGTCAAAAAAAAACTACTTAAAAAATGTATTTAAGTTTTTTTTTTTAATTTTTAAAAAAATATTTAAATCAAAAAAAAAAGTAAAAATCTAAATTTTTTTTCTTAAATTGTCTAGCCTCATAAGTTTCAAACCAAACAAAATTTAAGTCGAACTATTGATAGACTTTCAATAAAAAGAATTATTATGGGATTATTGAATATGTCGAAAATGAACTGGAGCGCAAATTATAAATTACTAATTTAAATTTATTTTATTAAAATCAACGCATGACTTTCAATTTTATTCATAATTTTTAGCATCTATTACACAGTAACAGCCACTACTTACTTCGTTTCAAACAAATGTTGCCATATGCTGATAGCTATCGATATCGCTAATTATGGCTTGATAGTTCAGTAAGATTTGGCAAATGCTTGTGAATCGTTTAACGCCAGAGCAACGCTTCCAAATAAAGAAAATAGATCTGTTGGTGAAGTTCATAGATCACTTATTATTATTATTATTATTAGTATGGGCTATAATCGCACCCCAATCCTTAAGATCATTATGCAGTCCTGTTAACAACCTGATTCCTGAGACTCTTAATAAATCTCGTTAGTGTTGTGGGATTAATTTTTAATAAATATTCTTACCACTGCTGAGTAATCGCACAGAATATGAGCCGACGTTCTTCTTTTTTATTGCAACGATGGTAGTTAAATCTACAATGTAGAGTGTGATATCATTTCTCCTGCTTTGAGTTCAGGATTGATGACTTTCCTTGACTGCCGTATGACCACTAGGGCTCGCCAGCCTTCTTGCAAGCTTCATTTCTTCTCTTTACATGATAGACTATGAGTGAAGTTGTTATACACTTGGTAGACACACTCATATAAAAGGTGTCGGCGCCCCTTTTAACCTTAAAGCACTTTATTAAAGAATTATGTTTAGTTATGAGGCTTAGCTTGCACAGAAGCTGGGCTCACTTAGGTCCTCTGATGGTGTCCCTTTGCCGTATTTGCCAATTGCCGTATTTGCCAATTCTCATCACCATTTCATGCACCACCATCACTCGTTATTTCTTTTAATACGAGCAAAAAATAATTAGCAACATTTGTTTCCAATAAAACAGCGCTCCTAACATTGTAGCCTTCATAGATGAGCGGATAGTATACTGACCTATTAGTCCGGGGGTCACATTTTCGATTACTGTCTAGACTCTGTCTATATTCTGCAACTAAGCCAAGAATGTTTGGGGGACTTGTATTGCTTATTTTAAAAAAATAGTACAAAATCAATTTCGTGATAATTTTATTTGCAGAAGTGCTTGGTAGTACGTTTTAAACCCTCTGAACAACTTTTCATGAGACTTATGCCAACAAACCATATATTGGAGGCCAATAGTCAAGCCTCCAATGACGCCATGCGTCTTGATTTATTAGAAAAAGTAGTCAAAAACTGCACTGGCATTCGATATCACATGAAATTGGTCGATATTCTACCTATTTTGTATGAAATAGTTTAGAAATTTGGATAGAACCGGCTAGATATTGAATGTGGCCTCTGATCAAATGAACTATGTAACTCGCATATGCTGAAAATTGTATTTAAAAAATAAATGCCCGATTGAAATAAAAAAAATTTTATTAAAAATTTTTTCCTGTCGTGTGTGTTTAAGGTATTTTGCATTTGCTAACTCCGACCACATAAATATACCCAGCAAATAAAAATAAAACAAACTTTGACACTCATAATATTAAATTATATAGTTGTGCCGCACAGTGCGTGATTTCATATAGCGAGTGGCCATAAATAGCAAGAGTTATCACAAAGAGTTGAAATTAGGCACTTTTATTTAGTTTGATAAAACATTATCAAATGCAAAATTTCAAAAGTTTTGGAACAAGGACTCGTGTCCTTCGCATATATCCTGAAATTTAAAAATGCCATAAAAGTTCATAAAACTTTGTATAATCATTGGATATAATATCCCTAACGATTTGACTAAATTTGATCGAAATCAGATCAAGAACAAGCAAAGCTCAAAAATGTCCTTTTTCAAAAAATTAAAAATTTTTCCACTAATTTTGTAGCCAAAACACTTATAGTAAAGTCAATGTGTATAGAAAATTTTTTTCAATTCGGTACAAGGATACGCCCACCTCACATATATCCTTTACGTTAAAGCTAAAAAAAAAACATTTTAAAATTTAATAAAAAAATTTTAATATTTTATTCCTTTGACAATAATTACTTGAGAAAACTTTAAGTTCCCACAGTTTCGTGACTCCATATATCGAGTCTATTTTATTAAGCTTGAGGTCTTATTTTATAAATTTATTTTTATATCGATATTTCGCTCCAAATTGCGTAGCTTCTTCTGGATATAATTATGATACTAAAGTAGCCTCTCTTGCTACAAGTATATCGGCCGTTATCAAGAATTTACTCGAATTTGAACTTACAATTTTACGTAAAATTTAAAATTTTACTACTAAATTAGTTTGGTGCACAGAAATCTTAGCTTTGGGGTACAATAACTTAAAAACTACTTAATTTTTTTGCACAATATTTTATAGATATTTTAATAAAAAAGTGTTTTCTATAGAAATATTTAAAAAAATGTAAAATTTCCTACATCGGTTTTACCCATTTTTGACCGAACTATCAACTTCTGCGTAAGAAATTTTTATTGGCTTTGGCTGCATTCAGCTAAATTATTTCTCTGAGTGTATTTAAATACTTCTTTAAAATCTGCAAGATGTTGCTATTTACATATATTAAAAAGAAAAAAAAAACTTAAAAACATAAAGAAAATTCTTTTACAAGTAAATAAATAGTTAGTAGTTTTATGTGCAATCAATTTATCGATATTGCAAGAAGAAAACTTCAGTTTTTCATTTCCCTGTGATTTCTTTTTTTTTTTTGGTATTAAAATTGCCATAGGGGTAGATGATAAATGCATACAATTTTGTTACTTTTATTACACAACCATCACCAGCACCACTACCATCAGCACACATGCTCCAATTACATTCTCTCTGTGTCCGTATTGCTTAAAAATGTGCACACATTAAAAGAGTAACAAAATATATTTACAACAATTTAATTTTTTTTTATTTATTGAACAAAAAAAGAAAAGAGACGCAAGGAAAGTAAAGGAAAGAAAAAACTTTACTTGCAGAAAGAAATATGTTGACTTAAGTGCTTGTATGTAAATGTAAAATTTTTTTTTTTTGGGGGGAGGAAATAATTTCATAAGAAAAAAAATCTTTTTATGTTTACAACTACATATGTAAAAAATATTTTTTTTAAAAAGCCATTTATAAAACTGCTGCTAGTTATGAAAGTGGCTTTCAGCAAAATTTAATTTAAAAAATTTGAATGCAGCCAATTGTGAATGAAAAATTTCTACTTTAAAGTCTACGTTAATTTTTGTTTTTATTAGAGTTTAAGCTGTAAATAAAGAAAACATATGGTTGAGACAACCATATTCTGATGGAGACATAGTATGGTTGGATTTATGATTGCATCTAACCCTATATATTGAAAATACCTTTCAACTGCAGATATTGCGGTTCAACCCCCGGTCAGGGCTAAACATTTTTTTTTATTTATTTTATTATTTTTTTTTTTTATTTTAAAAAAAAAATTTTAATATGAATTAAAAAAAAATTTAATACAAGTTTTTTTATTAAATTGATTTTTCTTTTCTATTAATTTGTATTTATTTATTACATAATACAGTGGGTTTGAATTTATTTTTTTTAATTTTATTTGACTCTACTACGGTTCGAACTTTGAAATATTTTGTTAAGAAGCATTAACCATTTCAGATACAAAGCTCAGTTGAGTTTGAACGATTAAGTTTTTCTTTTATACTCATGGTAGCGGTAGAGACAAAATAGAAAACAATTTACTTTTAACCATATTTTCTCATTATTATGTTTACTGTAAACATAATTACGATTTCAATTAAAATTAATATGATAATGAAAATCATTGGTCTATGACGGTAAACATAGTGTGATTAAAAATGACTAGAATTATGTTTATCGTGATCATAATAATGTTTAGATGCTTCAAATTAATAATAATATTTTTCTGAAGAACAAACTATGTTTGCGATGATCATATTCAAACATATTTTTTCTTTGTGTGCATTTGCTCTTGATAGAAGCAGAAAACTATTTGAAATCTTCCAAAACGGCTTCTATTCATTATCAGCGTTTTTTTTTTAAATTAAATTTCTGAAAACTTATTTTTACGGCAAAATATAGACTTTTTTTTATGAACTTAATGAAATTAATTATTTGATTTCATGATTTTTATTTTATTTTATATTAACTAAAAGTAATTCAAAAAATAATTTGGAATAAGTTTGTTGAAAATAAAATTCTTTTGCTGAGCTCTCTATCAAAGATTTAGCTTATCTCGCTAGCTAATATCTATTTTGAAATGTTTTGTTTAGCAACAAACTAAGCAAGCCCTTAAAACTTAAATTTATTCCACTTTAACTAAAACATTTTATTATTTATGTAAACCCTACGCTTGAATCCTTTTGAAATAGATTTAATAATCGCCTTTACCTTAATTTGCTTATCTTAAGGGCAGTTTTGTAACACCTAAAACTCTACAAGGACTAAAAAGGTTTAGAAGAACTAAAAACAATATTGTGGCTTATACGAGTAATACATGTATGCAGGTGTATAGTCATCACATTTAACATACACTTACATTAGAATAATATAAATGAGTATAAATAAGTTAGATAAATTCAAAAGTTTTAAAATGTCCTTGTACTATAGAAAAAGTTACTACATTTCAGTATGTCTACTTGTATGTAGTTTGCAAACATATTGAATGATTGAATGATAAACTTTTGCCTACATACTCATATGAGTAGTTATAGGATTTTTCATAAAGTTTTTTATGAATATTAACAAGCAATTATTGTCAAACAATTGCTAAAGTTTATATGGGTTGTGCAAGTAAGGAGTGGCTGGGGCTGCTATTTTTTTTCTTATTGTTGTTGTTATAACTTTTGTATTGGGCTTTGGGCTATGATTATAAAAAAGTTATTATCAATTAAAATTCTTTGAGTTGAGCAACTGCAAAGTATTTATAATCCAATCCAATTTTAGCCAACTGAAATGTGCTTAATTAAATTTAAGCTTATGTAAAGGCTTAAAGGAAATATTAAATTAAACAAACACTTGATTTATATGTTAGCAAAATCTCTTATCTTTTTATAGTTTTTTTTTAATCTTGCCAAACATTTATTTTTTTTTATACAAAATTTAATTTTATTAAGTTGCTCAAATAAAAATGTTTTTAAATTTGTTTTTTTTTTTATTAAATTTATGTCAGTCATTAGCACAAAAATCCTCTGCCAATAGCGAAAACTCATTAAATTTCAAATCGTTTTAAAATAACTAAACTGACTGTTTAATGGTTTTTATAGGTTTGAAAAAATTTATTTGCAAATTCATTTGCAAAATACGCTAAAAATTTCAGCAAATAGAAAATTAAATTTGTACAATGAATTCATTAAAGTGAGTGCCCAAAAACAAAATTTATTTAGAATGTAGGAAACAACGACAAAATTATGCTTTAAACACATTCGAGACAGCAGGCTACCGACAACAACCTGTCAAAAATAAAATAAAGGGTGTTTTTTATAGACGTATAGAACTTTATATTGCAATAAAACAACGATGGATTATTCGATTGACATGAATTTTATTTATCCGACCGCCACGGCTGGCTCGGTTGTAGTCCAATCTGGACGTCCAATTTTCGATGACTTTTTCCAACATTTGTGGCAATAACACGGCGAATGTTGTCTTCCAAATGGTCAAGCGTTTGTGGCTTATCCGCATAGACCAATGACTTTACAAAGCCCCACAGAAAGTAGTCTAGCGGTGTTAAATCACAAGATCTTCTAGGCCAATTCACATGTCCAAAATGTGAAATTAGGCGGTCACCAAACGTGTCTTTCAATAAATCGATTGTGGCACGAGCTGTGTGACATGTTGCGCCATCTTGTTGGAACCACACCTCCTGGACATCATGGTTTTTCAATTTAGGAATGAAAAAGTTAGTAATCATGGCTCTATACCGATCACCGTTGATTGTAACGTTCTGGCCATCATCGTTTTTGAAGAAGTACGGACCAATGATTCCACCAGCCCATAAAGCGCTCCAAACAGTCAGTTTTTCTGGATGTAATGGTGTTTCGATATACACTTGAGGATTAGCTTCACTCCAAATGCGGCAGTTTTGTTTGTAGACGTAGCCATTCAACCAGAAGTGCGCTTCATCGTTTAACAAAATTCGCTTAAGAAAATCGTCAACAACGGCAATTTCGTTTTCGAAATAAAATTGCACTATTTGCAAGCGTTGTTCAGGCGTGAGTCTATTCATGATGAACCAAACCAAACTGATAATAAATCACTTGACAGCTGTTAAATCGGTCGCCATCTTGAACAATAATGCCAACTTAAAGTTCTATACGTCTATAAAAAACACCCTTTATATATTTGCTATTAAGTAAAACAACAACAAATGAGTAATAACTTTGAGCAAGGTCAAATTTCATTTGTTTCAAATTAAAATTTTATTTTATTTTCATAGTTTCATTACAAAATCAAACTTTATTTTCACATACAAAATTAAAAATTTAGGCCAAATCGTTGCACTCAATATCAAAAAACTGCTAAAGAAATTTTTAAAATTATTTTCCAAAAAAATAATTAAAATTTCGAGTGATTTCATGTGATATTGAATGTGACATTTTGAAAACTGATAATTTTACAATTATATTTAAAAAAAATGAAAACAAATGTTGGAATTTAACTCGTGAATTCAGTTTATCCTTCAGTCGCATAAATATTTGTCCTTTAAGGCTTGGCTAATTCCTTTGGTGTTGCAAATTCGATGACCTAGCACATCACCATTAATTTTGGCAATACTTTCAGGTGAAACTTTAGTTACAGAAATATAATCATTTCGAACTTCTTCATCAGTAATAGCCATAATTTGGCTTAAACAAACCAATAGCACAATCGTCAAGAATATAATTTTCATTTTTTACTACTACAATTCAATTTACTTCAGAGCTGAAATAGAAACTGTGGTTTAACATTAAATTTTGCCGCTATTAATACGAACGAAACTTAGGTCTAATTATGAATAAAATAAAAACAATTTGCTTTTAAGCATAAAGTAAATAAACAGCCCTTTATTTGCTAATTAAAAAAAGTAAATAATAATTTTACTTAGATTACACAAAAACATGACAATTCAAAAAATTTCGAAAACAATAAACAAAATATTTTTAAAGTCAACTAATTGAAGGCCATTCAAATCAACTAAATTGTTGAAATGTATTAACACGAGTACTCATGCTGGTGAACTCGTCAAGGTAAAATTTATTTTTGAAGTCTTACTCATTTAGTAGTGTGCCGTTTCAGTAATTTTTTAAGCAAGTTTACGTTGATTATACTGATAGATTTTTGAATTTTTTCATTAATACAATGAAAAATCTATTAATTTGCAAACAATGACAGCTTTCATTAGACTGATGAAACATTTCATTAATTCAATGAAATACTTTTATTAATTTAATGAAATATTTTTATTAATTTAATGAAATAATTTCATTAATTTAATGAAATAATTTAATTAACGCAATTGAGTAATTCCATTAATTTAATGAAATAGTTTTATTAAAGAACTTTCTGTTTGTTTGCTTAGTCGCTATATAAAGTCTATGAAACTGGACATATATAATCCCTATACTTTTGGAGCAGCCACGCCCATTTTACGCCCAATTTTCTAAAACTTTAATGCTCATACTTAATTTAAGCTTAATGCTAGGCAAAAGCCTTAAGTCACTTTATAAAGCTTGGAAGAGGTCTTTAACGATTAAAATTTTATTTCTAAAAATTGGTATACACAAAATAAAGGATCAGGCCAGAGGAACCAGATAAAAACATATTGTTACATTTAAACGTAAAAATAATTATAAATGAAACGCACTTTGTGAAATATGAATAATATTAATAAATAAAGGGCTGCACAAGCATATTTTAAATAGGTTACAAACACTTTTTATTATAAAATATTACACACGTTTGTAGTGATGTGTGCAGCCCTTCAATTGATGTCATAAAGTAAGTAAGCAAACAAGCTAATAAAAATTAAAATTCAAAAAAATAAAACAAAAAAAAATATATAGAAGATTTTAAAAGAAACTTTATAAAAAAAATCATAAAAAAATTTTGATAATGTTTACTTTAAAGCCAACCTAATCTTTGTAGTTTTGGATAAGAGGGTAAATAAAGAAAACTAAACACAATAAGATATCTTAACTAAATTATTAAAATTACTAGGAAAAAAATAATTGACAATAACATAATGAAGGCCAAATCACAAGATACAAAACTTAACTTTTAACTTGCAAGTTAACATAAATGAATAAGTTTTTTCAAAAATTTAAAAAAAAGGAAGAATTTCACAAAAACTAACAAAATCGAAAGTTTTTGCAATGTGGACTGGTGTTGTTTTATTATTGCAGGAAAGCAAAGCTCAGAGCTACCAGTTGAAAAATTTCATTAATTCCGAGAAATATTTCATTGAATCAACAAAATATTTTCTTTAGTCTAATAAAATGTTATCATTCGTTGAATAATAATCAATTGAACTGTAATTTTTTTAATTTTTTTTTTTTGAAAAAGCTATAAGTTCTTGTTTTTAATGAATTGGCGGTAGTTTTAGTAAGATATAGACATCGTGTCATATTAAAATTACCGACCACTGACTAGCCACTTTCAAAAAAAATTATTTTTTTAATAATTTTGAATTTTGTAGTGCAAAAAAATAATTCGTTTTTGACAAGACTGTGAAATTAAAATTAAATGCGCACACTATCTTCTTTCCTATAATTGTACTGAGAAAAAAAAAAAACAAAATACGAAAATTTGTTGACCTTAGCGGGAGTTGAAGTGTATCAAAAAAAAAAATGGATTTGGAGGCAAAGTAGAAGTTCATTCAATTTTGTGCATACACAGAAGCATTAAAAGTGTCATAGCTTTGGGGAATCTTTTTCAAATGCTCTTTTTATGATAAACGATAGCAACTTGAAATAATTACGACATAAAACGACGATGGTTTTAAACAGTTCAGTGAAAAACTCGTACTTTTTCTACATTCCAATGGTACTGTATGATATGTTATTATTAACTGGGCTAAAAGTACCAGATTGGACTCAAACGATCGGAAGCACAATGGTACTTTCTATTCATTTTTAAATCCAATTTTTTGAATGTTTAATACTAATTACCCTAAAGCAAAGTACTAATAATAATTGTACTTCTTATTAATTTTAATGATACTTTTTGATTTTTTAATATAAACGAAAATAGAAGTATGATATTGGGCTTAAAAGGTCCTGAACTAAATGGAAAACAATAAATGAGACAAAATGGTACTTTCTTTTAATTTTTAAATGGAACTTTTTAATACTCTTGAGCAAAGTAAAAATCATTACGTGGACAAAATGATACTTTTTATTGATTTCAGTAGTAGTTTTTGAATTTTACATACTAACTACCCTAGAAATATTAGGCTGTGGTAAAACGCTCTTGAGCAAACTAAAAAATCATTAAAAGGCATTAAGAGGCATTATGGGACTTTTTGATTTTTTAATATTAACAAACCTACAACCAACAGATTCCAGAAAGAGACAAAATAGTACATTTTATATACTTCGATGATACCTTTTGATTTTGTTGGTATTAAAAAACCTAGAACAGAGATTAAATGATCTACAACTAAATGAGATGTATGATATGTACTTCGCTGACAATGGGACGCGTGAATACAAAGGTAGTTTCTACTACATAGTACTTAGTACTAGCACTAGCTTTAACTTTTCAGTACTAGCTATGCTGAAAAGTATAAACTACAAAAAGTGTGAATAACTCTTAGCTAGTGCTACATAGCTAGTACTGAAAAGTAGTAGCAAAAGCTGGAAAATGCTACGGATAAATCAGCTGGCAGCAATCATTCATTTTTCACTTTTATATACTGAAATTATCTTTTGCAAGCAAATGTTTTTGGTTTTTAATTTATTCACGAAAAGGAAAAAATAATAATTACGAAGACAAGAACGATAAATGTCAATACAATTGTCTGAACATTAATTTTTGTATCAGTAGTCGGAAACATAGTCTAAACTTACTATTACTACATCCAGCAATAAGCCATAAAACGACAGCAAAATAATTTTAAAACTTATGTTATCCACGAAAACAAATTTCCAATAATTTCCTATAATTTTTTTTAGCTTCTCAATATAGTTCTTTATTATACATTGTTGTATATATACTTTTTATATATATATATACGAGTATATATATATATTTTCATTTTAACAAAGTTTTTAATTTTATTTAAAAAATTCAACAAACCCCTTACTTTTCATGGTAGAAGTCTATACCGGTTTTTATGGGGTAAATAACAATCCAAACATAGTGGAAACATCATTAAAGTCACTTGTTATTGTTTCCTTAATTGTTAGTTTAAAGAAAGAAGAGGATCGCTAAGAAAGCGGAGAACAATTTCCATCCTTTTCATTGGCGACAGCGCTGCTTATCTACTTTCATAGCTTTAATCCAAAAAATGAAATCTGTACAGATTGAAATAATCGGCTGGATGAGAATATGTCCTCATGCGGTATTCTTTATTTTGGCGAAAGTTCATAAAAGCAGGCATATTAATTTTTAAATTAAAATAAACGAAAACAATTTTTTTTTAATACAAATAAGAAAAAAACAGAAACTTCCAGCACCTCAATCACATCCTTAAAAAAATCAAAGCATAAATTAGTAATTTTAAGTATTCGCTAGTTCTTATTCACAACTTCTTTAAGCCAACGCTTGAGAAAGTAGTTTCTGCTAGTCTGTATAAAGTAGTAGCTTTAACTTAAATTTTTATTCACCTCAAAGCTAGTTTAAACTCAAAACTTGCTAGTACAGGGTGTTTTTTATAGACGTATAGAACTTTAAATTGCAATAAAACAACGAAGGATTATTCGATTGACATGAATTTTATTTATCCGAAAGATAATCTTGTGGCATTACATTTTAGATATGATTTCTGGCATACGACCGCCACGGCTGGCTCGGATGTAGTCCAATCTGGGCGTCCAATTTTCGATGACTTTTTCCAACATTTGTGGCAATAACACGGCGAATGTTGTCTTCCAAATGGTCAAGCGTTTGTGGCTTATCCGCATAGACCAATGACTTTACATAGCCCCACAGAAAGTAGTCTAGCCGTGTTAAATCACAAGATCTTGGAGGCCAATTCACATGTCCAAAATGTGAAATTAGGCGGTTACCAAACGTGTCTTTCAATAAATCGCTTGTGGCACGAGCTGTGTGACATGTTGCGCCGTCTTGTTGGAACCACACCTCCTGGACATCATGGTTTTTCAATTCAGGAATGAAAAAGTTAGTAATCATGGCTCTATACCGATCACCATTGACTGTAACGTTCTGGCCATCATCGTTTTTGAAGAAGTACGGACCAATGATTCCACCAGCCCATAAAGCGCACCAAACAGTCAGTTTTTCTGGATGTAACGGTGTTTCGACATACACTTGAGGATTTGCTTCACTCCAAATGCGGCAGTTTTGTTTGTTGACGTAATTATTCAACCAGAAGTACGCTTCATCGCTAAACAAAATTCGCTTATGAAAATCGAGAACAACGGCAATCTCGTTTTGTGACCATTTGCAAGCGTTGTTCAGGCGTGAGTCTATTCATGATGAATTGCCAAACCAAACTGAGAATAAATCACTTGACAGCTGTTAAATCAGTCGCCATCTTAAACAGTAATGCCAACTTAAAGCTTTAGCTACCTTTTTATTCACGCGGCCCAATGTAGCGAGTTAAATGTTAATTACTAATAAATTACTTTGCCTAAAAGTATGTCTTCCTATATAATGAATAGCAATTACCAATTAAATTAAAAAAAATTAATATAAAATAAAAATTATCTTAGTCTGTGTCTGTGTAGCATTAATTCCGGGAACTTTAATTTTTTTATATGTAGAAGATGTAAGAAAGGAAGCTATTTTTCGTTTGAACTGAAACAAGAAATTATTTTTTATTTAATTTTGTTTTTTTTACATTATTTCCTTGTTGTTTCCATTTAATTTTTTTTTTTTTTTACTAATTTAGTTAAATTTTTATTTATTTAGTTTTTTTGTTTAAACATTTTTTAAGCCAGCCAGCCTAATACTCTAACATCTGCTCTAACTACCCAGCAAAACAAGTGAAAAAAAGTTGAAGTTCCTAGAGGTACTTCTACTTCAAAGAAAAAACCTATAAATTTAATATTAATATTGACAGGAAGACGTTCTTGCTTATTTAAGAAGCTTTAATATGCAGTACTCGTCGACATTTATTGTTAATATCGTAGAGTTCACGTATAATTGTAATGCTAAAATAGTAATGAAATTATTGAAATAGAGGTAGTGCTTTAAAATCTTATCTGCATAAGAAAATCGCTCTTTTTTCAAGTGATTAAAAATGCACTTCGCAGACAATCGCTTACTTTATTTTTTGTTGGGTAAACTTTAAGTGTCAGTGAGTGTTTTAAAGTGTTATTGTTTGTGCATCCAGCATGTACATATGAAAGGAATGAAAAAAATTAATGAATATGTAAATTTTTTTTATGTATCATCTCCTATACACATACACATTTATCCACAAACTCGTGTGCAAATAAATTTTAGCCTGTGTGTGTTCAAATGAAAATAAGGATTTTTTGTGACAACTTCTGCTAGTTAAAGGTACTTTCTACGTTTTAAAAAATATAACGAAAATTGTACTAAAAAATGGTTTTCAGGTTTGTGTATGTGTAATTATTCGTATAAGAATGTGTGTTTACAGGAAACAAAGAAGAAAACTTAATGGTCTCGCAACAATACCATTTAAAAAGTTTTTTGCTGCAGATTACAATTAATCTGAAATAAGGACCCAAATCGAGTAACTCCTATCGACATATTAAAATTATTTCTTAGAAAAATATTAAAATTACGATACTTTTTATCCGATGTAGAATGCGATGATTTAGGAGCAGGTAGCCAAAGTTATGAAAAGCTAAGCAACTTAATTTAGTTTTTTAAATAATAAGACTTGATTATTGATGTATTGTCGGTATGGACTCCTTCACACAATGAATTAATTGGCAAGGAGCAGCAGACGAATTAGCTAAGGCCGTCTCCAACATGGAGGCTTCTCTCAGTAGCATCAGAAGCGGCATTCTTTAATACTACCAGATGGAAAGGTCTTGAGACGTGCAAGTTTGCTCTTCAAATATATCGTTGCTCTGATTTTATACATTTCATAGTATTCATAGTCACTTCATTAAAGAAAAATTACTGGAAGCGTTGTTGTAAATAGCGACAAACGTTTTGCTTTTGAATTGCAAAAGTATTTAAAATTTTTATATTTAAGTAAACAAAAGAATAAAAATTAAATTACGAAAAATAAGATAATGAGAAAAAAGGTGTTTTTAGAAAGGAATAATGATCTTGTTCACTCCTTGACAATTTTCCTCAATTAAGCTAATTTTGGCATACACAACACCAGCAACTGCTGGTAACAACAACATATCAAAATCTATTTTAATATTGCTACAACAAAGCATACAATCACACAAAATAAACTTAGACGACCAAAAATACTTGATTGTACGTGAATAACGCTGTTGTGTATGGGCCGTTTAACTGAGGACTTGTTTAAATCATAACGACGCACGATAGTAATCGAGATTTCAATACAATTTAATTTTGCATCGGCCTCTCAAATTAAAAGAGAAAAATACCAACTCTTTTAAATATAAATTTTATGTTTTTTACATTAAACTATCCATTTATTTTAATTAATTAATACATTTTTTATTATTTTAAAAAATTTATTTGTTTAAAATTTTTTTTAAAAGCAAAACTTTTATTTATGGTCACAACATGTTAAAAAAAATGTCAAAGTTTGCTATAATAAATTTTAATATTTATTTTGGCTCTTTTTCTTAATTTAGCCAGAAAAACATTTTGCAGGAAAGCAAAGTTTTTCTTTAAATCGTATTAATAAACTTACAGGAAAATAGAAAAGAGCTCTTTAATCTTAAAAATAAATAAAGCAGAGTAAAAAGTTTATATGAAGAAAAAGTATTCAATAAGTTTTGTTATAAAAAACACAAGCTGAAAATTATAATACTTTGGCCATCAACTGATGTTTATGAAAAATAAAAATGAACTTGCTGATTTAGGCACCCGGATATTTGAACCGGTGAATATGCAATTGTGTATAAAAAAAATTTTATTTTAAAAATTTCTTAACAGCAGAATTTTCAGTTACTAGTGGCTTGACCTGATGAAAGGATTTAAAGGCTGAGTTTTGAGAAAAAAAATTTTTTGAACAAAATTCTTGTTCACACAAAGTTTATTTTCACACTAAATTTTTGTTCAAACTAAATTTTTTTCACACAAAACTTTTGTTCAGACTAAATATTTGTTCAGACAAAATTTCTGTGCAGACAAAATTTCTGTTCAGACAAAATTTTTTTTCAGACAAAATTTCTATTCAGACACAATTTTTTTTTTTCAAGCAAAATTTTTTTCACACAAAATTTTTGTTCAGACTAAATATTGTTCAGACAAAATTTCTGTTCCGACAAAATTTCTGTTCAGACAAAAATTTTTTTTTCACACAAAATTTTTGTTCACATAAAATTAAATTTGAAATGGTTCATATTGATATGGTAGGTATCCTCTTCGACACTAATTGTACTGAATAAATAATTCATGAGAATATCATGAGCAAAACTACAAATTTAAATTAACTCAAAACAATTTTTGAAAAAACACATACAAATGTATAAACATTAATATATTGTCTTCTCTGAAACCATTATTCTTAGACCATAATAGTACCTAACAAAAACAAGTACCTACATATAACTTGTAATTACCATTATATTTGATTGGCTGACAAATGAAAGAACGAAAAGAAACCAATGCACAAAAAATTAAAAAAAAAACAAAAAAAATACTTCGGAGTAACAGTTCTTCACCATCTTTTTATATGAATTTTTAAAGCTACCAATATTTTTACAGCAACAAGCATTTTTTCTTATATTGTTTTTGTATACATTTATAGAAATGTATGTGGGTTAGTTCATGTTGCTCTTCAAACTCACTTGTAGTGGGATCTATTTGAATTGAGTGCTTTATTTTCTTCTATTCCACATTCATTTTTACTTAAAAAATATATCTCTTTCCCACTCTCTCTCTCTTAGATCTTCTCTGCTTTCATACGCAAACACAGTTACATTGTGTGAGTTCTATTTTTAAACTGAGAGACATTTTTAGCATTTTTTTTTGTTTTGCTTACAAAAAAATTAATTGTTTTTTTTTTTTTTTGGTAGAGATTAATGAATAGTAAAAACAAATGGAGCTTATAAGTGCGAGCAAATTTGATTGGTCAACAAGTAAAAAATCAGCGTTGAAAATATTCAGTATAAAAATGGATTTTTAAAGCTTATTTTCTACTAGTTGACCCGGCAAACGTTGTCTTGCCTTAATATTTTTATATTTATATTCGATCTTCTTACACTCAGAAATCGTACTCATAGAGTAAAGAACCGTGCGAGACCGGGTTAAAACAGGTAGTAGGCAAATAAGCCAGATACCGACTATAGCGCTACCTACCGGGCGGATTTGTGAAGTTAAACCTTCCAAGATTATACATATAAACCTTCCTCTTCAATCACTCTATCTATTAAAAAAACCCGCATCAAAATCCGTTGTGTAGTTTTAAAGATTTAAGCATACATAAGGATAAAGGGACAGAGGAAGCGACTTTGTTTTATACTGTGTAGTGATTTAAAAACTTAGCAATTATTTTTAACTGAATAGGTAGATGATAATTTTTTTTTACAATTTGTATTTTGAATTTAAAAAATACTTTTTTTACATATTTAAGTTAACTTAATTAATTACTCATACATATTTAAAAAAAAAATAAATATTTCACTATCCTTCAGTTAGTATCAGCTAGAATAAGAAATTATTGATGAAAAAATTTTCTTTTTAAATAAATAAATGATATTAAAAAAGAAGAAGCTCACTCATATGGTTATTTAATTCAAATTTTCATTTAAAATTTTTTTAATTTATTCGAATTAAAAAATAATTGCTTAGTTTTATTATAGTACCAACAAGAATAATAGAAATACAAGATTACGAAATTCTTCACACAAAATTACAATTTTTTTACTTCAAAGAGTAAACAATATACATTACGCTATAGCGGCTCATATTTTAAAGAGAAGTGAAACTTATTAATAGCAACCTCAAACGTCTAACATGATGTTTATCGGACAGTTTTGCAGTTTCCATGATAAAATATTAAATCGTGTGTCTTACCCTTAGTAGGGTTTGGTAAGACAGAACTTGTGGGAGACTTTCCGTTGACTACCAGCAAAATAACTAGGCTCTCACGAAACAACGGATAAACTCTAAAGCTACCGAGCCAATTTTAAAAATTCTATCAGTCCTATAATGTAGCTTATCGGTGAGTAATATATCCTACATAACAAAATGCTACAATCATGTTTGCATAATTTAGTCAATGATTAAACAATTAAAATTGTACTTTCTAATGATTTTTTATTTAATTTACTATATAAAATCAATAATGCTAGGATTGGCCATGCGAGTCAATTAGAAGGTCGCTGAGGTGATCACGTAGGACCAAGTAAAAACAGCTAATCAAATTCATATTTCATTTCTACAATCTACATAAGAGGGGAAGAGAAAATACCGAAAATGACCGGATAAAAACAGTTAGTGATGAATAAAAATAATTCCTGATGATACTAACTAATGATTAGCAAAATATTCAAAACACAACTGCATTAATTATTTCAACCTTTTTTAATTAAAAATAGCAACTTAAAGCACAAAAACAGTAAGAAAACATTTAATTGGCCTTAAAACAGGCTAGTAAAAAAGTAATTACACAAAAAAGTTTAAAAAAAAAAATACCTTCAAATTCAAAAGATTTTTATTACAAATATTCTTGTCTAAAAAATTTGTATGAAAAACAATATTTTGGGTACTTTACATATAAAATTTCCAGACGATTGGATCGCTTGTGGTATAAAAACAGCACTTTATAAATAAAAAAAAAGTCATTCCGCCATTTTTATAAAAGTGTTTTGAAAAAACTAGCTACGATATGCAGTACTTGCAAAAAAATTACTTTTTTTCCCAACCAATTCATCCTATTCAATTTTTATTGAATTAAAAAATTTTTTTATACACGCAATGAGACTTTTTCTGAAAATATTAAAGCTCAATTCAACATTGTGTGCAGATAAAATATAAATTTAGTCACAGAAAAACTCACTTGCTTCCACCTCAAAGAGAGGCGTCAAATATATAAACAAAAATTGTAATCTTCACTCTTAAATTACGGTCACATTATACAAATATTTGTCGAAATAAGCGTAACCACTATTTTTGGGAAATATTTTTATATAATGGAAGAATGTTGTATTTTAACAAAAATTTTAAATAATCTACTCGAATATTTGTACAAAATATATAAATATATAAGTAGATGAAATAGTGGTTATGCTTATTTCGACAAATATTTGTTTAATGTGACCGTAGCTTTATGCATAATTTCTTTTAATTTTTCATTTTTCAAAATAAAAAAGAAAATCTAAATCATAAATTACTAGACTGGATGGCAGAAATCATGCTCGTTAATATAAACTTACTTTTAATGTTTTGGTCAAGAGAAAGTTTCTTTTCAGACAAAATGTCTGTTCAAACAAAATTGCAATATGAGTATGAGTGCGTGTGTGTGTGTGTGTATATGTTAAGCATATCTGTTAGTGCATTCACGTGTGTTTACTTTTTACCTTTAATTGATAATCAAACTGAGGGCAAAATAATTTTACTTCCTCCTTACTTCTCTCCCATCCATTTTGTTTAGTTAAATTGTGCTTGAGATCTTAAAGGTTTTACAAAATGCTTTGTTTTTTTGATAAGTAAAATATGCAAGCAAAAGCAATTAATTATAAACATCATCATGATCTCTTTGTAACATTTGACACACATGAAATGGATAACAGTTGAATTTGAAGTGTGTTTATTAATTCTCTGACATGCAAGTAAGATGTGCGATTAGATAAGTTATAGTTAACGCCAGCCACAGATAGAAATGTTTGTTTAGTGTACAGAAGAAACAAGCAACTCAGATGTAAACTTGCAGTAATGAAAAGGGTAAAAAAGGCAAATATAAAAAGTTATCAAAGAGAAAGCGATGGTGAGGGGGAGAGCAAACACATGCGGAGTGTTTTTTTTTATAAATATATAATTTTCAATGTCAATGTTTCTAAAATAATTAAATTAGAAAAAGAAGAAACTGAAAAAATTGAAGTAGACTTGAAATCGATATTGTGACAATTTTGCATGAAAAATTTGTCATAATTTATACTTGAAGTCGTTATTAGTCTTTTTGAATACTAGCCTAAGGGTTTCTTATTAACAATTTTTAATTTTAGAAATCTTTGATTAATTAATTATAAAAAATAATAAAAAAAAAAATTATCATATAGAAAAAAATTATTGCTGTTTTGAAAAATTTCCTATTTTAAATTTTTTTAATTAAAAAAAAAAATAAATATATTTTTGCTTATAAGAGCATTTTGAATTTTTAATAAATTTATTCTATTTTTTGGTCTTTTACTGAAATTGTGCCTGATAATTTGAAAATATTTTATGAAAATTTAAAGTGATTTCAATAAATACTGTTCCAGCTGTAGTACAACTACTGAACAGCTGTCGTGTAAAGCTTTAAATGGGTTTTTCTCAAAACAAACTATAATTCAAAATCCACTTGATGGATTTGTATAACTTTTTGAAAGCTTAAGAAACTGGTCTTCTTCAAACAACTAACTGTTGCATTTTTATATGAAAATCAAGAGATAAATTATGGCATGCGATAGCGATTTAAGTTTCAATACAATTTAAATGGACATTTTAATCGATATGGAATGCCGTTGTTTCTTATCGAGATTTTTTTATTTTCAAAAAGTAAAATAAAAAAAAAGGTTCAGTCAGTTACGAAAAGGCTTAGGCCCGTTATAACAACTTTCAATAGTTAAAGTAGGAATTTTGTAGGGCACATAACCGGTGTTTGGCTGAAACTTTTGAATCAAATTTTTAATTCAATGGCCAACCACAAGCTTGATATTTTACTTATAAAATCTTAACTGTAACTATCGGTAACTAGTAATAAAGGGTCTTAATATTTGTAAATAAAACTTTCACTAGAACATAAAATGGCCTATCGTTCACTTCCAAAATTTTTTTTTAAATAAAACTAACGCTCACCAAACTATAAGCGTTTTTTCACTTAACACGTCTCATGCAAAAATATTTATCCGTTCAAAAAAAAAAAAAAAAAAAAAAAAAAAGAAACAAACAAACAAAAACAAAAATACATACCTAAAAATCTAACGATTTGCTGGTTGTGTTGGCCTGGTATTATACTTTTCTTGTTCAAGTTACTTTAATTAAATTCTCGCGAGTAGTGGATTTCGCATACAAAAGGAAAATTTTTTTCTAATGAAACTTTCTCTATGAGACAGAGTCTGAAACGATATTTTGCCACCCACTGCCACGCCTACATTGTGTAAAATGCGTGTAATTCGTGTAAATAGCCTTGGTTTGATTTGAAACATTCTTAACATATAATAGCCCATTTTCATGCTTTATTTTTTAGGGTAAAGTGAGAAGCTGGCTATTTGATTGTGATGCCACATGATACTTATAATGCCATATGCCATATAATCTATAATTAAAAAAAAACGTTTTAATTAAAAACATTTTTAAGCTTCAGAGCATTAAATATATATTTTACTAAAATGAAATTCGCTTCCCACTTTGTTGCAAGGTGAAAATTTTAATAAAAAAAATATATGAAATTGATTTATAAGAAAAAAAATGAGTTTTTGTCTCAGTTGTTTTGTGTTTCTATTATTATTATTATTTGATACATTGACATCTGCTTAGCCAGCCTTAGCTTCAAATAAAACTACATTTTTTTGTATTTCTTTTTTGTAAAGTCATCTTAATAAGCAAACAAGACAACATTTTCAATACTAGCAAATAGATGCAACAAACATACACGACATTGTCATGGAGGTTAAAGGCAAAATGTAAAGATATAACAACAACAACAATAAAAAAAACAAAAATCTAAAAAGAAAACAAATAAAACCTAAAAAAAATGAATTGAATGGAAAAATGTTTTGCTTTAAAAGGCTAGTAGAGGAGCGACATTCCCTACGATTTATTGCTTAAATAAAACAAAATGGCAAAAATTTTTTGTTTTTCAATACTTTTTTTTTTTTTTAATTTCAATAAATTGTAAATGAAGTACTTTTTTCAGTTGATACTTAAAATTTTACATTACATTGACTTAGAACTAGTATTAGTAACGGCAACAAGTCAGCTGGCCACTAAGCCCAGAATAGAGCATTTTTTTCTCCCTAAGTCTAAGCTAATATTCATTAAGAATTCAAAGACTTCCTTGGGTGACGAAAAGGATTCCAAATTAAACTATTACAGTGGAATCTCGTCTTGGTTACATAATCTGCAGAGCTTATGCTGACCGCTGCTCACATATACCAAGTAGTTCAATATACATATTGTAATGTTCGTCTGTCTTACTCTCAAGTCAAGCTTTGGGTTGGGCATTATTTTAAAAATGTCGTTAAGTTAAATAACGGATAGTGTGTCCATAATATCAGCTTGGAAATACGAAGAAGAATTATACTAGCAAATAGGTGCTCGCAATTTATATCTTCTGATCTAAGCGTCCCAACTTAAAGAATATGCACAGAAAATCGAAGTGTATGGAGAGCTATTCTGGCCTCGGCTGAAGACCTAAAAAAGTTGTAAGAAGCCAGTTAAAAAAAAGTGCTTAACTATCCACCAAAATTTGGTTAAAAAGTTTGCCCCACCAAAATCTTAACTTTAACTATCGAAAGTTGTAGAAATGGGCCATAGCCTAGCAATCAATGTAGGCAAGTATTTTACACCAAGAAAAAAAGTGAACTATAGTGAACATGACGGTTTTAAAAGTCTAAACAGAGTGAGTGTTTATTGCAATACGGCGGTTTTTTTTTAACTCCCTGATTTGAATTAACATTTAAGCAATAAATTTAACTAGTTTAAACTACGAGTCTCACAAAACACTGAGCAGCTGCTAATGTAGCTGTACAACCTACAAGCATTATAACATTAGCAACAATGTAGTGCGATAAAATTCTTTAAATGAGCGATTAGTGTTTAAAATGTTATAAGTACAAGTTAAAAAAAATAAATTGGAACATAACGGCTCAAATCTTTTTTTTCTCTCTCTTCTAACCGTATTTAAATCTTTAGCCCTAGCAGTAAGCCAGCCTGTTAGTATATGCAAAAACTGTATGAATTTTTTTGGTACGTGAGCTTAAACATGAAAATTGTGTCATACACCAGTCGTACATAGACTTGGTCTAGCTAAACAATCTAATACAAAAAGAAAAACAGCATTTTTGTCTTCCTTTTGGGTCTCTTAATTTTATTTCTGGATGTATGTGTATGTAAATAAAACAATACTACTTCCACAGCTTGCACTCGCCTGGATTGCCCTTAAAGCAGTCAAAAAAAACTAGTTATTCATTGTCTTTTTCAAATGTATGTCTTTAGTAAAACATGAGACATGTTTTTTTTGTTTGTTCTTTATTTTTTTTTTTTTTCATTTTTCTTAAAATCCTCTGGGACATGGCCGTGGCTAATAATATGGATTTAAAGGTTTTATTAGCAGATTAGTTTATAATAAACATGAGTTTTGAACTCCAACGCTAAATCGACCATAAAAGCAAGCATCCCTTCCATACACACACATATGCATGCACCCCTATACCCTTTCACTTCTACAAAGAGCATATTGCCGAATCTCACCCATACATTTGCTAAAAAGAAAAAGTTTTTACAAAATGATTTCGTGCTAGTGTATAAAAGAATTAAAGGACTTTTTTTTACTAAACTTTGTAAATTTCATGTGGTTGCATATTTTGCTTTAGTTATTTTTTTTATTTATTATTGGGCAGCAGCTTTAAGGGATTTTGTGGTAAAATTATTATTTATTCAATAAAGTAAGCATTTGAGTACAAACTAAAATGCATTAGATTTATGCAATTTCTAGAATAAAAATGTGAACTAATGCTGTTAACAAATTTTATATTATTTAATTTAGTTTAATTTAATTTAATTTAATTTAATTTAATTTAATTTATTTTAATTTAATTTAATTTAGTTTAATTTAATTTAATTTAATTTAATTTAATTTAATTTAATTTAATTTAATTTAGTTTAATTTAATTTAATTTAATTTAATTTAATTTAATTTAATTTAATTTAATTTAATTTAATTTAATTTAATTTACATTAATTTAATTTAATTTAATTTAATTTAATTTAATTTAATTTAATTTAATTTAATTTAATTTAATTTAATTTAATTTAATTTAATTTAATTTAATTTAATTTAATTTACATTAATTTAATTTAATTTAATTTAATTTAATTTAATTTAGTTTAATTTAATTTAATTTAATTAAATTTTATTTTATTTTAAATTATTTTTTTAATTAAGTGATTTAGTTCGATTTCTTTTTCGTCATATAAGTAATTTTATACTTCTTAATAGCTTAAATTGAATTTTAAAATTATTCCATCGATTGCTTTGAATTTTTTACTAGCGCTCTCCATGCTCCAGGGAGTCCAACTGTTAGATTGAAATAGCGAAAACATCGATTTTTAAATTAATGTTTATTTATTAATAATTTCATTTGATTTTAAAAATATATTTCTTTTCTCTTGTTTATTACAGCTTAAATAGCAGCGAAATTGAACTCTTCAAATTATTATGCCATAACATCAAGCAAATACTTCAAAACGACAAATGCTAGTGAATTAAATAAAAAAAAAAGAAAACAGAAACGTAATGTATAACAATAAATAAAAAAAGCATTTAAAAAAAATCCTTAAAAAAAATAAATAAAAAATCGAAAAAATTAATATTTAAGAAAACAAATTTATAAAATAAAATTACTCGTATATGATAGTTTTAAAAATTAGTTAAAATTAGCTATCAAATACGCCTCTTTATATAGTTTAAAAAAATAATTCACTTTTATTCAATAAACACAAAATAATCCATAAAATGCACCATAATTAAATCATTAAAGAGAAAAGTGTCGAAAATATGCTTTTATAAATTAACAAAAAAAAAAAAAAATATTTTAATGAAGCCAAAAAATATTCAACAAAAATGTTAATAGTAAGTGCAAAATTAAAACATAAATATTATCAGCAATGTAAAGCTATAACATTAATTCACATAAAAAAAGAGCATTTAAATACTGAATTAAAATAAATTCAAAAAAGGATATAAATAGGATAGTGAAACATAAAAGGTAAAATATTATAAATATTAAAATGGTAATTTAATGAAAAATACTATAATAAAATAATATTAATTTAATGGAAACATCACAAGTATTTACAATTGCTAAACCAAAATTAATATAAAAAAAAAAAAATTTGCAGAAAAAAGAGCAATGAAATATTATACAATTAAGGGAATTAAGATTTTAAAAAGTATAACAAATTAAATATAGTTTTAATATAAATTGAAACAGAAAATAAACATTAAAGATAAGGTTGCACAAGCCACCTCAATAAGAAAAACATAATAGGGCTCTGGTCCTCTGATGTGCGACTTATATCCAGTTTAGGCCTGGTCATTCTTGCAATACTGCATGTGCCCTTGTCCACATGATACAATAGAACATGTCGATATTCTGCTCTGACAGCCTTGACTAATCTCTTGTCAGGGTATTTGCTCGACAGTAGTACCATATCCGCGTTCCCAGATAAACTGACCACCGAATATCCTGCTATTCTATTTAAGTAAATATGTCTGGCATTTGCCCACCATTTTTGATGATGAATAGATACCCATCGAGATCAGTCAGTATAAATGCCACCCACACATTATTTCATTCAAAGTTATTCTTAGGTATTTTACACAAGCAGAAAGGTTCAGTTGTGAGTCGTTCAGCCCTGATATTCTAAATGAAAGAACCTTATATCTATCCAAGAATTCTCAGTTAGTCTCCCTAACTTACTAAAATTAGTAATAGTTCTAAGCGCAGAGTTATTGTACCTACACAGATTCCCGATATAGCCACGGTAACATCATCTGCGTATGCCACAGCTTAGAATCCAGGGAATCTATTCTCCTGATTAGTACATTTATGGTGTTCCCCTTATCGCTGATCTAGTCCTTCAAATCGTTCCTAGGTAGAAACCAATAATATCTCCTTCCCGAAAGTGGTCTTTTCACGAATCCAATAATCACACTTTTAATGCCAACATTCATCAGATTATACACTATGGCTGTTGATTTGTCATTGAGCCCCACAAACTTTTGAAGTGACATTTCAAACAATCTGCTTTCTATTTAGGTTGACAATCGTCAATCGACATTCGAATTCTTAAGCATAAAAATATTAACGAAAAAAAAGTATAAAAGTAAAAATATATATATAAACATAAAAGTATAAAATAAATAACAGTATAAACGAATAAAAATTATAAAAGTGTAAAATTAAACAAAATTTTTTAGATATTCAGGAATAAAATGTATGAAAAAATTAAAAAAAATAAAAGCATAAAAAATATATAAAAGTAAAAACGAATAAAAATTATAAAAGTATAAAATTTTAAAGGCTTAAAAAGTATACACATATAAAAAGTATATATGAATAAAGTATATAAAATTATAAAACCCAAAAGGTATAAAAACAAAAAAATATAAAATTTTAAATATTATAAAAGTATAAATATTTATTAAATTATTCGATATTATAAATTTATTATTAGATCTCAATGAAAATTATTTTTATTTTATTTTTTTTCAATATTTGGACTTTCTTTTATTTTATTTTATTATAATAATAAATTTCCCTGAAGAAGACCTTCAAAAGAAAGTCGAAATATTGGAAAAATAAAATAAAAACAATTTTCATTGAGATCTTAAGCTTGAATAATATTTACTAATAATAAAAGTATAAAAGTTTAAAGGGTATAAATGATTAAAGTATAAACGAATAAAAAGTTTAAAAGTATAAAAGAATAAATATTATAAAAGTATGATATAATATAATATAAAATTAAAAAATAATAATGAAAATTGAGTTTAAATCACAGCAGTCATCAAGCAACTTCTATTTAAATTTTTTGTAAAAAAAATATATGAAAATTTCTATAGTTTTCATTGGATATCGAATGCGATGATTTGTCTTTCAAAAAAAAAAAAAAAAAAAAACTAAACGTTAGCCTAGGCTGGGATGCTGTAAATTTTTTTTTTTATATTAAACCGATTCACTTAAAATATGCCCTGGTGCAAGAATTCATATCAAACGAAAATTCTTTTTAAATTAAAAGAATATTGAGCTAGAGATACTTTAACAGACAACTATTTAATAGCTAACAGTGAAACTTAGCCTCAGATAGATGGAGAGCCAGACAGAAAGATAGACAAACAGATATGCAACCAACAACGAAAAGTTCAAAATAATTTCACCAACAGATATAAACACTTGATAATGTTTTTGAACATTTTAAGTCTAAAAGCATTGTTGTTTCTATTTCTGTTGTTCTATTTACTTAAGTGTTTGTTGTGTTTGTTATTGTTATTATTGCAACAGTAGCGGTTGGCTGCTTCTAAAGATTGCAATAAAATGAAGATTTGAAATAAGGAAAAAGTATCCTTAAAAAAAAGTTTCAAGTAAATAAAAGATATTTAAATGTATTTCGCCATAACTGGAGATAATATTTAAAAATCAGCAAAAGTTTTAATGATTTAGTTCACATAACCGAGGTTTCATTAAAATAAAAGGGAATGTGTTCTATGAGCTAAGCAAAGTATTTTAATTGAATTTGTTACTCATGCAATCAATGAACTAATTCATATTATTTGTAAAGTATTTCCTTGATTAAATCAAACAATTTAACGAAGTTTTAAATTTTTAAGTTTAAGAGCTGAAGGACCATTTTTACAAACTGGCCTTTATAGGCCATATAGCCTAGCTAACATTAGGCAAGAAAAATCTTCTCCTTAGGCCTTCTCCTCAAATATTCCGTAGGATAGTATAAGTTTGCTCTTGAACGATGGTAAGAAATTTTCCAATGATAATGGAATTTTGTAATTTCAAACCATAGATACCTGCTGCAGTGTAAGTAAATGAGTATACCTCTGCATGGTATGTATCAATTTGGGCTCAGCCAACAGTCTCTCTCAGCAATTAGGACTATAAAGTTACTTTTATCATAGAGTAGGTCTCCTAAAATTAAATATCTCAATAAAGAAATCGTACATAAATAGTTCAAATATTTTCTACCTGATTTCAGGATGGCAGCCGTAATGAATTTTTGAATGCCTCTTCTGGAACTAAAATGTAGTAAGAGTGTAGTGTAGGTGTTGGAATTAGAATCAGGGGGAACAAGTCACCTGGTCACTGCTTCCAGAATAGACCTCTCAACTTACAACTACTCCCTTAGTCTAGTATTTATTAAGAATCCGAAGACTTTTTTTGGTTGATTTGATGACCTTAATAACGAAAAAGGCTCCAAATCACACCATTGCAGTGAGACAATATATGTTCTTTTGTCTCTTTGGTTTTGTTATACAGGTCAAAGGTCATTTCGACTAATAGGTCTAAGTAGCATTTAATGAATGAATTTTTTTTATGAAATTGTTTTATTTTTTGTAAAAATGTAAGCCAAATGAAAGGGCCTAAAATTTAATTTTTTTTTTAATTTATAATTCAGACTTAAATAATTGATAAAATTATTCTTTCTTTTCCAGGCCTGTTGTTAAAACATTTAACACTCGCTAAGCAGAAAAATATTAAGAAAATTCGTGAAAATAAAAATAAAAAAAAACAAGTTTGTACTCACTTGTAACTAAATATTTACAACAATAAAACAACCCCACACAAAAAAAAAAAAAGTTGTACAAAAAATGTTGTTACAAAAATGTACTTGAATGGTTGTAAACAGTCAACGACCCTTGCAACACAGTTAAATAATAAAAAAAAAAATTATAGAAAAATAAAAAACAAAGCAAACGGAAAACATTTACTTAAGAAAACTTTGGCAAAGTAACAGACAAAAAAAACAACGTTAAAAAGACGTTGATGATGAATATTTCTGAGGAAAAAAGTCTTAAAATAAATAAAAACTTTTAGACAACTGAACTGCATAACAAATAATAATAGGAAAATGTTTAATAACATTAAAAAGTTCATTATAACAGTTTAATACTTCATAAACAAGCACAGCAAAAAAGAAAAAAATAAATATAAAAAAACAAGAAACAAATTTCCATACACCACACGGTAATAACTTTCAATATTATTTTAACACTTTGTTTTATTATAAAAACAAGAAAAATTAAAAAAACATAAAACATGGCAAAAACTAATTAAAACACATTTTTTTTAAAATAAATTTAGTGTTTGAAACTATTGAAAAAATAGCAGCCAGCAGCAAAAAGTACGCACAATTTTTCACAAAAAAGTAATTTACTTCAGAGCGTAATTGTGTGTGAGTTGTGGTGTCTGTTAGTAAAAGCAAAAAGTATTGGTGGGTTCAGTGTTAACCACCACGCCTTCATTGCCAATTGCCATTGTCATCATTATTCTACTCATTTGCAGCAGCATCATTAAACTGAATACAAATCAACAACATTTAAATTAAAAAAAAAACAATCTCGTTTGTGGCAATAATGAATTTCTTACAAAACCCAAAAGCAACAACTGCTGCTGCTGCTGGTGCTGTCACTTGCTGGCTGGCTTATGGACTTCTTGGATTAATAATAACATTGCCAGGTAAGTTTCCTTTTTTTCTTTTCTCTTTTTGTTTAAATAAATACATAAAGTACAGTGAAGCAAAAAAAAAATAAAAAAATTAATCAAATAAAATTTTGAAAAAAAAAAAAGTTATTTAATTAATGAATTTTTTTATATAACAAAAATAAGTAAAATAAAGAAAATTTTTCTTTAATTTTATTTTGAAAATTATTTTCAAAATTGAAAGGGCAAAAATTTCACTTAGAGGCCCTCAAAAAAATAAGAGGTCATGTCATATGGTTTGCAATAACTCGTTAATAAAATAAATAATTTTAAATTATTTTCTTTAACAAAATTCAATCTTTATTCGTGCTTAATTCCAATGTATGTTGGTGTGCAAAATGCGTTATTTCTCATGGAAAAGTATACATAGAAAAATTATTTATTAGTTAGTTTTATTTGACCTTTTTCTTTTTAATTAAAATGGCTATTTTGTTAAGCTTGAGGTCTTATTTTTCAAAAATTTATTTTTATATCTATAAATATATAAAAATATATAAAAATAAATTTTTGAAAAATAAGACCTCAAGCTCAACAAAATAGCCATTTTAACATAGAAAAATTATTTTATTTAGCACAATAAGTACTAAAAGGAAACCATATCCATACAGCTGTTTCTTCAGTAGATTACAAGTCTTATTAAATTTCTGGCAAACATTTGAATACTTATTTCGGTGTAGCAATCGACAAGACTTGGAGTAATCCACTGAAGATTCAAAGAAGTGTCTAATGAAACAGCAGTATGCATATGCTTTGCTTTTAAGTAGTTATTGTAAAAACTTTTCTAAAATTTTCATATATGATTTTTGTTTAAATTGTGCGTGTCAACTAAGAATTAACTAAAAATTATATTAAAATCTCCTGACGATCACTCATAAGAGCTTGTGCAACTGATATTGAAATGAAAACTAAAATAATTTTCTCCTTATGTTCTTGATCTATTTTAGCAACGCAATTAAAATTGTTTTCATTATTATTCACTGAGAGATTTTAGTTCATACATCTTAGAATTTCATTAATTTTCAATCAATCATATTTTTCATAAGGCTATTAAAATATTTCATTAATATAATGAACTTTTCATTCATTTAATCAAATAATGGCATTATTTTAATGAAATTATTTCATGTATTTAATGAAATTTTTTTTTTCATAAATTCAATGAAATTATTTAATTAATTTAATGAAATAATCGCATTAATTTAATGAAAAAATTCATTAATTTTCAATCAGACTTATGTTTCATTAGACTAATGAAATGTTTTATTAATGTATTGAAATATTCATTAATTTAATTAAATAATTTCATTAATTTAATGAAATAATTTCATTAATTAAACTTAAAAAAAAAACCAACAACATGTTTCATTAGACTAATGAAATATTTTATTAATGTATTGAAATATTCATTCATTTAATTAAATAATTTCATTAATTTAATGAAAAATCACTATTTCAAAATCAACGACATGTTTCATTAGACTAATGAAATATTTTATTAATATATGTATTATAATAAAATATACTTTCATTTAAGGAAACATTTTCTTCAATACTATTAAAATATTTCCTAAATTTTAGGAAATGATTTCATATTATTTATGCCACATTTTTCTTTCAGTATAGAAAAAGAATTTCTTCTGATTTTTTTTTTACCTTTTGTAACACCACTGTGACCTGCCGGATACTCCATCTTATTCAATGAAATATTAAACTCCCCAATGAAATTACCTTTCGATTATTCATCATTCATTTCGACGTTATTGTTTCTTAAAGAGAATGATTGTGATGACAGTAGTGTTTCTTTCCGCTTTTGTGTTTTCATCTTTCTCTCTCTCTCTCATACTGCTTCCGTTCGTAGCTACTTCTTCCTGATGTTTACTTTCAAAGTGTAACAAAAACTTGTATTTGTGTGTGTGTGTGTGTGTGTATGTGTGATATTTAAGCTGGGGAACAAAATTTGATAGAGTACCAGCAATTTGTCATAATTACTTCAACATTAATTTCTGTCTGGGGAGATAAGTTATACAATTTACACACTCACACACGCAAGTACACACATGTTTACAAATTGTCAGTGCAAGAGAGCGTATGAGTTTTATATGGTGGAGTTTATCTCTGTTTTTTTTCTTTCAGTGTCTTTTACTCGTATTTAATTTTTTTTTATTTTTTTGCAAATATAAGAACGTCTGCATTTGTTCAGTATTTAGGGTTTATAAAATATTTATTTGACTCTCTTGCTTTTCTTATATATTTTTTTATTTGTTTATCTCTTTCAGCATACAGTCAGTAGGAATTGTAAGAAACATGTTCAAGATTCAAAAGCTAATGAGGCGTTATGACACACATGACGAAAAATTAAAAAAAGAAAAGAACCAGAAAAGTTGTTCTTTTTTGCAATTGCAAATCACCGAAAAGGGTTACAGAATTAAGCGCTAATTTGGGGCAGACTTATTTTCTTGCTATTTTAAAGGAATATAAATAGTGCAATAACCTATCAATCTAGCAGTCTTAAGTTTGCTTTCGATCTAGAACCGGTCTTTGTGTTGTTTATTAATGCGTTTTTATCTGGTCGAAGTAGGGTAGCGCGCTAACCTCTCAATCTAGGGATCGGATATTCGATTCCTGCCTAAGTCCTGGGAGTAAATGTTCAAACTCACCCATGCTCGTTAAAAAATTTAATCTTAGAATTAATTTTTAATATCAAATAATAAATAATAATAATAAAAATGCTCGAAGTTTTCGAAAAATTCATTTCAAATGTTTACTTTCGGTTTGGGAACTAAAATTTTTTTTATTTTTCAAAATTTATTTTTTTATCACAAAGAAAAAAGAAAAATCTATGCAAATTACAAAGCGTTATAATTTTTAAAAAAATTTCTATTAGAAAATCTAGAAAATTCAGAATTTCTGTTAGCATTTTGTTTAAAGCCCACAACTTGAAAAATAAACATAAAAAAATTACATATTTGCTTTCATACCCAAATATAAACAAATTATGCAGTCATAAATCTAACCATACTCAGCTCAATTATGAATAAAAATTTCCTGGAAGTTTTTTCACTTTTCCCTTTCCTCTTATTTTAAACAAAATTTCTCCCTTTTTTAACATGGCAAGTTATCTGATTTAGGGAAATTTCTCCAAAAAACTAAAAGTCGCCCTGGGACAAAATCCTTGGGAATATTCACAATTGACATGACATTATTTTCACCAGAATATGGTTGCCTCAACCATATTATTTTGCGTGTGTGGTCTGCTATACAAAGCCTGTGAAGACTTAAAATTATATAAACCTTAAGCCACACAGTATGAAGCTGAGAGGAAGAAGAAGGGAAAAAAAGAGAGTGACAGCGGCTTCATAACTGCATTAATGTAGTTTAAGCGAGAAGCGAAAGAGGCTGTCTTGTGGTTGATCGCGAGGAGTATACATTAAAAAAAAACTAATATAATGTTTTACTTGAAAGGTAATAAGCTGAATAAAATTAATTAGCTTGACTTATATCACTCGGCTCGTGTCTTTTTTTTAATTTTTTAGGATTTTATACGAGCCGGTTGATTCAAATCAAATCATAAAGATAATCATTTCAAATTAAATTAATTAGGTTGATTTATATCAAACTAGATTTTATTTTGATTTGGTGATCGGAAGTTGCCTTATTAGCCGCTATTGTATCGTTTTCTATAGTTTAACTGAAGGATTCATATCAATCGTATTGACTTTATAGTTCATATTTTGAGGAATAGTTAGGAAAATGGCAATTATTTCTCATATTTTTATCTGAGGGACTATAGAGAAAGGGCTTATTTTTAGTTGGATTCATATCAACCCCAGGATCGAAAGATGAGGATAGAACGTAACATAACATTTGCAATAGGTTCTTTTCAAGCCTTAGTTTTTAAAACATTTCAAAGTGAAGCCAACTAATTATACTCAAGTTAAATTGTTTTGGTTCAAGATGATGGCTGTGGAACGGGAAATATTTACACACAGTTTGCATATTGTTTTGCTGCACATTTAAACAATTTAAAACTGAATATTTCTTGAGCTCCGGTCACATTAAACAAATATTTATTTATTGTTTTTTATATTTTGAAGAAGTATGAGCTTTCATTGTATTTTTTTATTATTTAAATTAATTTCGTATAATACCAGCCATGTCAAACTACAAAAATATTTTCCATAAAGTAGCGGTTGCGACAAATATTTGTGTAATGTGACCGTAGCTTTAAGCATTTAAGACTATTGAACAGACTATGGTTGTATGCAAATGCTTTAGTTTGATTAGAAAACTTTCTCTTTTTAATCGGATATTCCATTTGTGCATTCAAATGGCCCAAATTATAAATTGCCTTAGAGAGGACACTGAGTGGTGTCAACAGCAATATAAACGAATGCAAAAGTTAGTGTGTGATCTATTAGTAAAATCCCAAAATCACAACATTAGACCATGAATCAACTTCATCAACAATTAGAAAATGTGATAACAATACAATGACTAATACAAAATACATACAAGTCATTTATATTAAAAGTGCACACACATATATACACACAAATGGAATATGTAATAAACACAAGTGTACACACTTTGTATTACTTAAATTACAGCAACAACAAAACAAGTGAATACAAAATGCTTAAGGCTTGTGGTAATAACTTATGTCTGTTGTAAATCTAACTTACGATTAGAAAATTGCAGATGTTGTTGCTTAGAAATTGATATAAATTTTTGCTCATGCAAGAGAGAGAGAGAGAGAGAGAAAGAAGGAGATGAAAGGAAAAAATGCTAAAGAATCAAAATAGGGGACTTTGTAATGGAAATTATACCATTACATTTGCATAAATTTTGCTTTTGTATCTTGTTTTATGTGTGTGTGTGTGTGTAACAGAATTTATGGCATAAGCGATTCCTGGACCATGTGAATTTAATTATAATATTTATTTCTCTAGCTTAAACGAAAACACAATAGTTGGTTGGTTAAATAAACAGAAAATATTTACACACAATACAGCATACGAGGGTTGTTGTTTAAAGTAAAGGGTGGTTAAATTTTAATGCCCCAATGTCGAATGTGAACCAGACCTTAACGTAAAGTTTTTTTCTGCATTTTATTTGACATTTCTCAATATCAGACTAACTCAATTTGAACCATGGAAAGATACGCAATCGAGCAAAGCGTTAATATTATTCAGGCTTATTATGAAAATGGGCGTTCAAATCAAAATGCATATGGTGCACTTCGTGATTTTTTCGGTCAATTTAATCGTCCAAATATGCGTACAATCGGAAAAATCGTGCGAAAATTTGAGCAAACCGGGTCTGTAGGAGATGTGAAAACACCAGTGCATGCTCGTACAGCTCGTACTGCAGAAAACATAGCTGCTGTTTGCGATAGTGTGGCTGAAGAGCCGTCCACCTTAACTCATCGCAGTGCCCAACAATTGCACCTCTCACGCTCGTCGTTAAGAACATTATTCATAAAGACTTGCATTTATAAGCTTACAAGGTGCAATTGACTCAAGAACTAAAGCCTCTTGACCATTCAACACGTCGTCAATTGTCAGAATGGTGGCAAGAAATGTCAACAGTGGATGATCAATTTTCGAAGAAAATCATCTTAAGTGATGAGGCACATTTTCACCTCAGTAGATTCATCAATAAGCAGAATTGCTGCATTTGGGCCAATGATAATCTAAGAGTGATTGTCGAAAAACTAATGCACCCATAAAGAGTGACTGTTTGGTGCGGTTTATGGGCTGGCCGTATTTTTTCCAAAATGAGGCTGGTCAGGCAGTTACTGTGAATGGTGTTCACTATCATGAGATGATAACGAACTTTTTGGAAGATATGGATGTGGACGATATGTAGTTTCAGGACGGTGCCACAGCTAACGAAACAATGGCTCTTTTGCGCGTGTTATCTCACGTGGTGGCGATGTTAATTGGCCGCCAAGATCATGTAATTTGACACTGTTGGACTTTTTTCTTTGGGGTTATTTGAAACAAAAGGTGTACGTCGATAAGCCAGCAACAATTGAAGAACGGCATACATAGAACCTCAATTATACCTCAGTGTCATCGAATAATTTGCGTTTTATTCAAAATCAACATCGACCCTTAAAATTTAACCACCCTTTATTAATATTAACTCAAAAACGGCTTCATAAAAATTAGTTTTAATTGCATTAAATAATATTTTTTATTTAAAAATAAAAAACTTATTTTTATTATGTAGCTTCTTCAGAAAACTATAAAAATAAAATTAATTTTTTTTAATTTATGGTTTTCTATACATATTTTTCTTTTATAACGCATTTGTTTAAAATTTGGCAAATGTAAAATTTTAATCCACACTTTTCAACAATGTTCAGTCACCACAGCTTGTACTTAATTGAAGCCTGAAATTATGCTTTGAATTATAATATTTACCACTTAAGTTGGTGCCTCTGCTAATAATGCTAGCAAAGGCATGAGCCACTTTATTAAGCAGTAAATGACTGTATTTATATGGATGGGTTTTTAACGATAAAAATTCTAATTGTAAACGGATTTCTAAAAATTGTTACAAAGGATATAGACTCACGTAATAAATAATATTTTCAGAATAAAACAAATTTAATTAAAGTGATTTTTTTATATCATTTCTTATTGGAGTGCCCTCTGTGCAGCAGAGCATAATCAAGCCTAAGACGATTTTAATATTTTTAAAATAAATTTTTTGTAATTTATCTTTGGCTTTAAAAAAATGTTTTAGACTTTAAACTGATGGTAAATATAAAACATAAAAAAAATTATCAATTAAAATAAATATTTTTCAAACTCAAGATCTCTTTTCAATAAAAAAAGAAAAATCTCTTTTTATTTCCACAAGCCTTTGAATGGCTTCTCCAGCAAAATTAATTTAAATAAATTTTTTTTAAAAATAAAAATATTAAAAGAAAACCAAACTAAGCTGCGCACATTTAAAAAGTCGAAAATAAATTTAAAAATTTTAAAATTCCAATAAAAAAAACGGATATTGCGTATGAGAATACAATATTGAGAGATGACTTTCGATCAATCCTAACAAACCTAACTCGGTTCTCTTCTCTAGAAGAATAAAACCCGGCCACAATGACTTAAAACTGTCCAAGGGGATGAAGTATTAAGGATTAGTTCTGAAAAGAACTGTCACTTGAAACAAACATTTAATATACGTGATTGGTAACAACTTAAGTTCGACTTTTGTGTGTCAATGGTAAAACGTAAGGTCTGCGACCAAAGATGTCGTACAAGACTCTTACAGTACCGAGTCACTTATGTTAGAACAAAAACAGGTTCCAATAATTCTCAACAAGATGCTTTGAAAAGCCTATCGGAGTGTTACTAACCTTAGAAATAACCACTGGGCTCACTGCCCTGCATATTGCGATTAGAGAAGAAGCAGCCACCACTGCCTTAAGCCTATCTACCTCATCTTATCTTAGAGCAGGCAATCTTACTGGACATGTGAAAATTCTGTCTGGGAAACTCTGTTTTGATAGATGAAGCTCTGGACTTCTCCAGGCGCTTTAAAGTGATCATAAATAAACCTTTAGCTTGCAGAAGCAATTAAATTAATATTGGAGCGGGACCGACAGTTCTCGCATACTGAAAGGTTCAAAATGGAAGATGGAAGTGCTGTGGCGGGAATTGCAGTAACAGGTTTTCGTAACGCAGTTGTAATGGGAAAAGCAGCTTCCATTTTTCATGTGGAGGTGCAGGTCTTAGAGCTTCAACCCTGGAAATGTTTATTATTTTTCCTGATCAATGGAATTTATTTTTAAAAGCTCAAGTAGGCTTAAAAATTTTATAAACAATCCTCGCTTAAACCAAAATGCTGCGTTCATTTAAATATTTTTAAATTAACAAGAAAATAAATAAAATATTCCTAAGCTTTGCAACAGCTGATGTTGTCCACTATTAGCAGTATCAAATGGGATTTTGTTTGATGCCAGCATATTTAAAAAAAAAAAATTACATATATCAGCATAAAAATGAAATTCAAATTATAGCCAGTAGTTCTGTTAACTATAACAGATTTTAAAAATAAAATCTAAAGATTTTTAATTGTTTCTGACTAAGAAAAAAGCCAAGTACAAGTAGGGTGGCTGTCTGCTCTTCTCTATAACACCAACTTGCATTTAAAATTTATTTAAACTGAATACCATTAGAACTGCCGGGCTGTGACACGACTTTAAATCCATCTACATTTCATACAAATTGTAGGTTTGCGTAAGTGAATATAAAATAAAATTAAATATTTTATTTATGTTTTACCATCCTTCTTTCTGTTTATTAAATGTTTGTTTGAGTATCAGTTGTGTTTGTAAATAAAAAGGTTTTTAAAAAAGAACTTTATCAAAAGAGTTTTCTTTTTTCTTTTTTTTTTCATCTGAAATTATATTTAAGTAAGAGGTTTTCTTGCGTATTGCTCCTTTCTTTCCTATCATTTTAATAAAGCTAAAATGTTCATTTAGCAATCGCACAAGGTGTGTAAATAGAAGCAACACAAATGCTAAATCCATGAGATTCATTAATTTTAAATGGCGTTACGTGTTGATTATTTATTCAAAAATCTCTTACTTTTTTTCATGGACTTCATTTTGTAAAAATGTTTTTTTTAAACACTTTTCAGTTTTTTAATGACGGTTATTTTTTTTTTTTTTGTTTTAGTATTATGAACTTTCAGACAATTAAACAGCTAAATTTAAGCTGATAAAAAATAATTTAAAAAACTTTTTGAATTTAAATTGAACATAGAGTCCTACTCTAAAGGTTATCCAAGCTGTCCAAGATGTCCAGATGACGTAACTTTGGTATGGTGATGAGCAGGTGGACGAATTTGTTAAAGCTGACTCTATTCTAAAGGCTTCTACTGCTTAGTAGTATTAGGAAGGGCATTCTTAATTACTACCAAGGAAAAGCGTTTACCAGATGGCAGGGGCTAGAGATGTGCAAAGTAACACCTTAACTATGGCCTCGCTTTGATGGTAAACGCTCTGCTCAGTAGGTGAGTAGAAATAGGAAGAATATTGTCAGACTGGTAGTTGTGAAAACTGATCACTGGACAATCAGTAAGTACGCCAGCAAATTGGAATTGCCCAGCAGCAAACTCTGCCATAGCTGCCGGGCACCCAAGAGTAAGGAGACAGTCTTTCACCTTCTCTGCGAGTGCCCTTATGGACAGATTACCTTCTCAGATATGTTGATGTCTCAGGATGGATCTAGCTCACTTTATTACTACGTAGTCTTGGCGAGTAGTTGGCTTAAAATGCAATCTTGTGATTGTAAATGAGGGACGACAGGCCGCCACGCAAACCATAAGCAACCAAACCTACTCTAAAGGCCGGCAGTTGCAAAGCGTATGTTCTTCAATAGCGACCTAACGGCCTTCAATAAGAATCGCAAGATTCCATTTTGAACATGTTGTAGAATTAGAATGAGAAGAGAAAACAAGTCACTGCGGCCAAAATATACCTATTGTGACTCTACTCCCAAGTTACAAATTCTCCCTGAGTCTAGTATTCATTACGAATTCAAAAATTTTCTTACGTTATTTGTCCGCCATGTCCGACGGTTGTAAGTTAGAAGCGAAAACGGGTCCAAATCGTTACATAGACTGCAGAGGCAATTTTTACTGATCTTCATATTTGCCAAGTGTTTAAATACTCTGCAATGTCTAGTCATTAATCCCTAGACATCGTGAATTCCTAACCGGCTGAGGCGAATTTTCTGCCAAGATCGGAATGGCATATCTATTTTAGATACCTTTTGTTTCTAGCCAGTATTGTTTCGATTCTCTTTCTAGCCACCAGCTAAATTGAGCTTAATAGAGCTCCAAGACAGTTCGTGGAATAGGTAGGGGACATGAATGAATCTATTAGCTACCCTTTTTCTTGCCAGTTCGTCTGCCTTTGCATTGCCTACATAACCACTATGCTCTAGCACCCATATTAGTTTGATTCTGTTATTAGATGCCAGTCTATTTAAAAGTATTGGACAATCCCAGACCAGTTTTGATCTTATCTCAAAAGCACTGAGTGCTAGTAATCCCGCTCTACTTTCACCTTCTAGTTCCTCACTTAAGAAAAGCTAATTGGCATATATTTTTGACTGAATAACTGAGCCTCTTGACTTTTAAGGTTTAGACCAGATACCCCTGGCACAAAACCCTAAAGAGTTTTCAGGCCATGCATGGTACCCAGGCATGTGACCCGATACTTTTTTTAGGTCTGTTGTGTTCCCAATTAGCCCTATTTTGTAATATGACCTGAAATTACTTGTGGTGTTGTATTTGATCTAAAAGTGATCGCTTAAGGTTACAAATTTCAAATTTGTTTTAGAAATGTCTCTAGAAAGATTAACTGCAAATGATTTTTTTTGATGAATAAGTAATTTAAAGGAAGGTTTAGGAAAGATTTCTAGGACAGCAGTCGTAATAGACTTCCTTGCCTTTGTTATATAGACACAGGATAGTCTTTGAATTTTATTGATCCTTGCCTGCGCTAAAACTTTACTAACTGTTCTAAACCAGAGCATATAGGAAATCAGCGGCCTCGTAATCGCAATTTAGAGGCACAGAGAGACTCCAACATTTTACTGGTCCATATCTTAGCCCTAGGCTTTGTCGATGGTCTTATCTAGGCGGCTATATCAGAGTAGTTTTTTGTTAAGAGTAATACCAAAGTATTTACCTTCTCTTGAGAGCAGTGCATGTTCTATGACATTGTTCCATTAGAATAATGACAACATTTCATTGATTCAATGCAATATTTCATTAAATAAATTAATATTTATGGAATTAAAACTACAGTAGGCATATTATTTTAAACTTAGCATTGCTTGCCAAAACCACAATAAGCTCTTATTATTGTCACCACATTCCTCAACTGGGCTCCCTGGAGCCTAAATAAATTACTGCTGCATTTTGCTATCTTATAGCTTATTCTAAAATCGATATTCTGCTCTGTTAGCCTCTATTCATTCCTTGCCAGGAACTTAAGACAATTTAAAATTGGTTTTATTGAAAAATAAAATGAAAAAAAAAAATTCTAAGCAAAAGCAAAAGCTTAAGATTCTCAAAAAAAATATTAAACGATATTTGTAATTTTTTTTTAAATCAGACTCTCTAGTAAGTATTTTGTTTAATATTGTTATTATATCCTTTACAAAAAATTTACATTTCTTTAACAATTATCCTTGAAAATAGATTTGAATATTGTTAAATACTTGAAGAATTACATTCTCTAACTTTTTTGATAAATTCCATTTCAATGCATTAGAACATAAGGCTACTTGCCTCATGTCCTTTATTTTTATATATAAATCTTAGCTTAAAATTTTAGTTGTGATTGATAACTTTTTGTTAAAGTTTTTATTTAATATAAAAAATAAAATATTTTAGCTACAAATAGAAAAAGATTAATATTTTGTTATACACATTTTGCTTAAAATGCTAAACGATTTAATAACAACTTGCTTAATTATGCTATTAGTCTTTCTACAAAATTATTTTGATGTAACTGCAAGGATATGCTTGTCGGCCATATATCCTTTTTTCAAAAATTTTACTAAAGTAATGATTTTAACAAGAGAAGTAATTTTTCGTTGTTTAATACCGGCCAATAAAAGTATTTTATACTTTAGGAAGCAATAAAGTAAAAAAAAAAAAAAAAGAGAAAGTAGACTTCCTGTAATTAAGCGTCATGTTTATTTTTGCTAAGTAAAATATTCTTAAAATCGTAATGCTGTATTTCAATTTAAATTTTCTCTTCTACAAATTAAAACTAAATTTGCTTAACACCCTTAATAAATTCTTATAAATCCTTTTATAATTGTTATAACTGCACAAAACAAACAAAAAGAAATTTATGCAATTATCCTAAGCCTTAAAAACCAGCTAAAGAAAATTATAACCAAAATGTTTTCATTTTGGGAACTAAAAAAAAATACAATAAAAATCACCCAAAGAGCTTAAGAAATATTTAACACCAGACACCACGACCTGCTAAAATGTTTGTTTTCTTATTGAAGCTTAAATTAAATAAATAAAGTTTAAAGAAATTTAAAATAATTTTCATTTCAAATAAAAAGAAAAAACATGTTTTTTTCTTAAAAAAAATTTCAATAAAAAAAATTGTTTGGAAGTATTTACATTTTCTAGTAGGATTTTATAAATTTATATAAATAAAATTATTTTTCTGTTTGGTTGTTCGCTTTAAAAATTTTTCTGTTCCAAAGGATTTGCTTGAAATTTGGTATATATAGTCTCTATACTAGAGTGATCACGCCCTTTTTACGCCCACTTTTCAATGATTTTCACTTAACTGATGTGTGCCCGTATTTAATTTAAGCCTAAAATTATGCTTTTAAATATATTATTTACCACTTTTGTTGGTGCTTCTGCTAATAATGCTAACAAAGCCATAAGCAGTGAATTTCTGTATTTATTTGAATATATTTTTTAACAATTACAATTCTAATTGTAAACTGATTTCTCTAAAAATTGTTACATACAACGGGGCCGGGCGAGACCGGGTAAAAATATGTAGTTTAAAATAAGTAAAAAAAACAGTGAAATATAAATTTTTTAGAGGTAGAAGGAGTAATAAAATTTTTTTGATAAAAAAAGAACTTGGAAAAGTGAAACAACATTTCGAGCTCTCGAAGTTTTAATTTAAAGTTTAGGCAAATTTTATCTCAATTAAATTCTATTAATTAAAATTCTGTCTTGAATATTTTTAAACAAGATCATGATCATATATTTCTTTTACTCATAAAACCAGCGGCCATTGCAGTAGAGTTTGAATTAGGAAAATGAACTAGTTACCTGGTTAATAAGGCCACTACTCTTATGTGGTAAATCTTCCTTAAGTCTAGTAAATATTTATTAAGAATTCAAAGACTTGTTTGGGTGATTTGTATACCATAATAGAAGAATGTAGATAGTGATACTCTAAGTAATGAAAACGATTCCAAGTTATATCATTACAGTCTAATCATATGCGTTCTGCTGTCTCTTTGTCCTCTTAACATAACCTCCAGAGGTTATTTTTAATAATCCTTATATTTGACCGAACATTTGGTCAGGAATCTGTAAAGCACTTGTAGTCTTCCGACAACGGAATGGAATTATTGCTTTCTTTACACTAATATCTGTTGTCGCCAGGCCATAGTAGTTAGGACACCTTAAAAAATCTATTCTGCATCTTAACAAACCTGCCTGAAATATATAGCGTACAACTTGTATGATACCAGTCATACAAAAGTAAAACTTATAATTTTCATTAAGTATAAAGTAGAGAATACATAAAGCATCAAGTTTAACAGCAAGTCGGGGAGCAGAGCTTTTTTTTAACACGAACTTTGCTCCGGTAGATGTTACCATCGTAGTTATTAGGATTATTTTGTGCTAGAGTTAGTTAGCTGAGTATTTTATTCGTATATTTTCATCCAAAAGCCGAGGAAGTACTAGACGACTGTGGTGACGTAAATACAAAGTAAGCAGACCTTTGTCGATCTTGGACAAACCTAGCCTACCTCAGCTGGAAAATAAACTGCGTTACAAATGTGTCATAAAACATGAATGACATTCATGCTTTTCAAAACGTCTGGCCAGAGTTATTTTAGAAGCTTTTGATTTTTAAGAATTTTCAATAATAAATTTTCTTGCTAGCAAAATCTTAAAAAAAAGAATTGATTTTTTTTTTTTTCAAAATCAGTTTTAAAGAAAATCTACGTTTAAATAGAAATTTTTCTTCAATCTAAAGATTAAAGCATAAGAAAAATATAGAGCAATTGTGGTTTGAAATTTATACACACACACACATTCCTACCTTTATACTTACACAATATCACACGCAAATATGTGGAGTGTCTACTAGATTGCCAAAAGGCAAAATGAAACCAAAGCAAAGCAAACCAAACCAAACGAAAATCTAAAAATTTATTTTATTTTTCAAAAAATTTTTTCTTTTGCACTCTTCTTGTCATGAAGCCGTAAAGCTAAAAATGCTCTGCTACTGCTGGGTTTTTCATTGATAAAGAGACTGCAGAAAAAAGAAAGAAAATAAACCTTTACGAGTATGCAGAGGAAATTAAGGGGAAAAACAAATCAAGCACATTCGTAGTTAAGAAATTGACTTGGTTTGGTTGCAGAGTTGCAGTAAAAATAACTTAAAGCAAGAGACACACAACAACACAGTCAGTTGAGCTAAAAATGTAAAGCATGAAACGTGTGGCATGGCATGTACTTGTATAAATAGCAAAGCAAAATAGAAAAACAAAAATATTCTCCCTTAAGTTATGATGTTCATTTGCACCGGATGTTGCACTAAAACACTAGATATGCCCCTTAAGAAAAATGCTTTTGGGGGTTTAAGCTACAGCAGCAACCAAAGCATACACGCACACACAATAAAAAGTTACAGTTAAAATCCTAGAGTAAGTGAAGCAGAGTGAGAGAGTGATAAGGATAAGGAAATAAAAACAGGCTGAAAATAGAATTTTGTAAATAAAGTAAATGTCCTGAAACCAGGCAAACACAAATTAATTTCTGCTTTTGATAAATAACTCACAATTTTTTTAAGCAATCAGCAGCATTTTATTTAAAAAAACAAATAAATTTGTTTACTTGCTTTTAATTAAAAAAGAAGAATTTCCTATTGAAGCTGTTTGCTGGGTTGGACACTTAGGAAGTTGCATAAACAGTGTGTGTGTGTGTGTGTGTGTGTGTGTGGTAAACCTACTTTGGTAAAAGATTTCCGTTTCTATTTTATTTTAATCTTTTATTTCCATTTTTTTTTTCATTTTTAAACCAAAATGTATTTAATAGAGTTTGCATGCAAACTATTGGAAAAGTCACTGCAAAAGTAAACAAAAAAAAAAGTGAAGGAAAAAGAAAAATAATCATCAAAGTCATTACTGCAACGAACAATTTTAGATTAAACTTCATTGCTTTTCTGCATTTACTCCCACCATTTATTCTCTTTCTCGCCTTCCTTGTCTAGCCATTATGCGAGCGTTCGTGTAATAAATTTCAATTTATGGTTTTTTCTTAAAGACTGTCAAGACAACAAGACATTTATTTAATACTTTATTCAGCCTGTAGAAATACCCATGCAAATAAATAAATCTGCTGAGAAACCAAATAACTATTTGGATTTGTATCTCTACGTAAAAGGATTGTTTACAGGAGGCCTATAATACAACCAAAGATCTTCTTAATTGAAAGTTTTCTAATTCCTCTGGGAATCAGCAAGAACTCTAAAAAAGTTAAAGTTTTTATTGTGGGTCATAACAGCACAGCGATCTCAAATCAGCCCATGTCCAATCAAAACAATTTTATGTTCTGTTTAATAGGAAACGAACAATCCAATCGTTTAAAAAAAATTTGTTAGAAAAACACTCAAAAATATATTAAAAAATAAGTGCTTTCGATTGTTTATTTCCTGATAAACAACAAATCGTACTACGATTTTTATTTAAGTTTTTTTGGAGAAACTTTTCGGATTCACTTAGGCTAGCTCACAGCATCATGTCTGTTGTCTCCTTAAAAAGGCACAAGCAAAGCACAGAATTCAACGTTTCTTTTTTACTTTTAATAGAAATAACAGACATCATGCTTTATCACCGCATGAATTAACTGAATCTACAATGTTGTTTGCTGAGAAAGAAATTTCGGTTGCAAGAACTAAATTTGTTAGCAATCAACAAAATTTCAGTTATGAAAATCGAATTTTTTAATTGTGACCATAGAAAATCAGTATTACAGCTCGAAATATAATTAAGAGAACAAAATTTTGCTTTACATTAGCGCATTCTGGTTACTACAACTATTAACTTTGATTATTACAACTGAATTTTTGTTGATTGGTAACAAGAAAAATTATTTTCTCAGGGTATAGCAGTTCAGTATTTAGTTTTATGCCACTTTTGTTGAAGCTTCTGCGTTATTGAGGGTAGGAATCGACTGGTTTTATGTCTTCGTGAGAAGCAGGCAGACATTTGCTGTAGGCGGTGATCGTGTCTTTTTCTTCTTCTTCATCTACCTCTAGATGTATCACAATAGCATTATAAAAAGGTGCACCAGCAGCCTGAGTTGCCCAGAACTTCATGGGGCACGATCAGTGACTCTCTACACTTGTACCATAAGAACCTGTAGCGCCACAGAGTAAGCCTCATTTGATTGATGGTTTAAGCGCTGATGCTTACTATTCTGAAGAATGAGTGCCCAGGGTCCCTGGACCGAACTTCGTTTCAATCTCTAGAGGTTTTATAGATAATGATCTAAGGACAACATGCCTGATTTTTGTTGGACATTGTGCACATCCAAAATGAAGATAAAGTGAATGGTTATTGCTGAGGTCTCCTGTGGGCGTACTGGTGGTGACCAAAAGATGCACAGGAAAAGAGGACATGTTGCCTCTAGTCGTGACATGGGTTTTAGAACAGCCCAACTCCTTAAACAAGGGAGGTATGTGTAACTTAGCCTTCGCATACATAATTTGCTAACGGGGGCAATAGTGGCAGGCCTGAATACTATCCGTGGTTCGACCACAATGAAATTAAGCCCAAGGACAAGTTTTCACTTAAATCATCCACTTACTTCTATTCTTCTCCTTCGTAAGCCGCCAGTCTACACAGTTTAGAGTAAAACTTTTAGTAGCTCTACTTTTACGAAGTCTAAACGGAGACTTAATTCTGGTACCATAAGCATAAGCAAAATGCTTCTAACCAAGGGTAACCAAAGTACATGGTCTGAAAATGGTACTCGCATATGTTACCATATGGGGACGGTGGTAGATACATTGCAATTACCCCTGCATGGAGAAAACCTTGAGTTTGTTAAAAAGGTGCTGTATGATTGAAATACTGGAATTAAAAAAGAAATTTATATTTATTGTTTTTCATTTAAACTCTGTTACATGTCGTTGTAAAAAACTTTTCATAAATCAGTCTGTCGTCTGCTGTATTTTAAAAGTCTATAAAAATTTTAAGCTCTTTGATGACAGACAGCATCTAAAGGTTTTAAGGCCAGTTGCTTGTTACAGATACTTTTTGCTTTTTCAGTTTGTGTTTTTTTTTGCTTTTGCTTTTCCTTTTTCTCTTAGTTTAATGGGTTTATTTTTTGTGACACTATCGTGCACACCAAATCTTAATAGTTTTACCTGTTTTGCTTTAAACGGCAAGTGTTGAAAGTACATTCATTCATTCCTGTACAGGCGTTTATGGAAAAGGAAATAAAACTAAAAAAACTTGAAAGAAAAATGCAAACAAAAAAGTTTAAAATAAAACAGCGGAAGTTTAGCATTGCAAGCAATCAATAAAATTCAAAAGGTAAATGCCACTAAAAGAAATTAATGAAACAACTAAAAATGTATGAAGAAGTTAATGTTAAACAAAAATAAAAGAAAATAAGAAAAGAAAAGAAAAAAAAAACAAGCCGCATATAATGACCAAGTTTTGTGGGATTTCAGTGATTCAAAATAAATATTTTTTTTATTTAATTAAAAATTTAAATTATGCTTTCAGATGGGTGGGTAGCGTGCTAATCTGCTGCACAGACTCTGAGAGCCGATGGTCAAATTTACCAGTGCTCGTTAACAAATTTAATCTTAAAATTAATTTCTAATATTAATAACAATAAAAAAAATTCTTTTGGGTGTTTGGCAATTTTTTTTTTTCACTATATAGAAATAATATGTAAATTTAGTATACCAGTGTCACAAAATAGGACGGACAAAATATACCACCTGTATTACAAAGTTTCTAAATATTTTTGTTGAATAATTGCGGCAACAGTTTTGCCAAAATAAACCGTACAAACTCGCTAAGGTTTTTCTTATAGAATTTAGGGCCTGTTCAGCTAAATGCGAACGAAAGCTTCGTTCACAAAATTACATTAAAAACAAGTTTTCGCGTATTGTTTTTGTTTTCAATAAAATTGTGCGAACGAAACAGAAAAAATTATTTTAAGAGACAAACTCTTCTTTGAATTCTTAATAAATATTTACTAGACTTAAGGAAGATTTACCACATAAGAGTAGTGGCCTTATTAACCAGGTAACTAGTTCATTTTCCTAATTCAAACTCTACTGCAATGGCCGCTGGTTTTATGAGTAAAAGAAATATATAATCATGATCTTGTTTAAAAATATTCAAGATAGAATTTTAATTAATAGAATTTAATTGAGATAAAATTTGCTTAAACTTCGAGGGCTCGAAATGTTGATTCACTTTTCCAAGTTCTTTTTTTTATTAAAAAAATTTTATTACTCCTTCTACCTCTAATTTAAATTCTATTTAGAATTCTAGCCCTTTGGGTTTTCATTGAACTTAAGTCCATTAACCAACTTATTTATTGTCTTAAGTTTAAGGCAATAAACGAACTTATGCATATGGCAAGCATTAATGGTTAAGAGATTTTATGGTTAGTGGTGCAATTAAAGTTAATGATAATAATATTGGAAAAAAATTCTATATGAGACCTTAAACTAAAGTGCATTCACCAGCAGTTAGAAGAAACTGTGTGTTGACGATGATCGATGATAAGCTATCGACTGATTGATTGCGTGTAGGTAAAGAGTGAGTGGCATCCAAAGGCCTTTAATTGATATCACAAAATAATAATTTTAATGGAAGTTATGCTGATCTAAATACAAGAGAAGTGGATAACAAAAGCTGCAAAATTTGAGGAAATCAAACTTACATCAACCGTTATCAAAATGACCACAAACTGTATCAACCACGTTTGTAGTCACTTTGACAACACATGGTGCCATTTTTGACAACAAAGCGTTGCAAAATTGATATCATATTGGTGTCGAAATAACACCATCTATGGTCACAATGACATGATTTGGTATTGAAATGATAGCATACGGTTGTTAATAAGTTGACAAAATACGTTATCAAAAAAGCGTTATCGATTTGTTAAAAAAGTGAAAATACTAATTGTCCATAAAATAGTCAACGAGATGGTGGCAATATGACAATATACGTTGTTGATTTTACAATGCGATTTTTGGCTCAGTGTAAGCATCCCCTTGTAGACTACTGGTTTTTAATTTGATAGTGGCAGTTTCCAGTATTTTCTAAACTCCTCGAATTCGGCTTTCAAAAACTTCTTTCTTTTATGGTATTGATTTTTAAAGGAATTATTTTTTTTTTAATTCTAAAAGGTTTTTGAAATTAAAAAAAAATTTTTTTCGGATCAGCTTACAAATTACAAGAATAATAATTATAAAAAACTTAAAGGCTATTTTTTTCCCGAGACTTATTGCAAATTATATGGCGTCACTTCCATTTATATTTGTTTTAACCAGGGTTCGTGTTTCAGTTCAGTTTTGGCGGCACCCAAATCATTATAGCAGTAAAACATATTAATTTAATCAAAGTAAATCAAAATAAATAAAAAAAACCTGCTCGTTAAAAAATTTAATCTTAGAATTAATTTCTAATATTAAATATTAATAATAATAATAATTTGTAAAAAAAAAAAAAAAATCAAAATAAAAAAAATGAAGACCCAGAATGCAACTAAACTAAAATTTAAATTGTTAACAAGTAAAATTATTTTGTTAGTTAAAAAAGAAATGTTGCTTCCCTTTCACAATAACAAAATAAAAAAAAGAAACACCAAGATTACCCCACATATGCCTGGTTTTCAAGAACAATAATTTTTACATTCGTGTTACCAACACTAGGGGAGAATACAAGTGATAATCCTTATTCATTGCCAACGGAAGTGTACAAAAAAAGGAACGAAACTACTACATTATCATTTACCCACATGCATACACACTCTTGCTACTCACATGTAAATTTGCTGCCGTATTGTGGGTGGAGGTAGGAAACATGTGCTTATATATTCCCCCACAGCAGAAATGAACACAAAAACTATAAATTATTTATCATGTCATAATCATTTCTGCCTACAATGGTAGGGAAAAGTGCGACAAAAAAAAAAAAAGGCAGTAAATTGAAGACATAACCGGAGCAGGCATGACTATGAAATATTCAAAGTTAAGTAGTGAGTAGCAAGTGTAGCAGCAGAGGCAAAAAGATAACACGGGCACACACGAGGAAGCAAAAGGAAGTGTGTTCATTGAGAAGTTTTAATTTTAAAACAAACAGTTTTTTTTCAGCTTTTCGGCACATTTGAAGAATAAAATTCTAAGAAAATGTTTAATGCGGCCCATACACACACAATTTCAATACAAGTTAAATGATAAAGTCCGGCAACCTGAATATAATTAAAACTATTTTGTTTCTCTTCAATTATTTAATTTATTTATCGACAAAAACAGATAAATCAAAAATCCATTAAGTGGACAGAAAAAATTGACTTGTCACAATTAATGCAATAATTTTATTATTGTGGTTCAGGGATGGTGGGTCGGTACATTCCATGTTTCCTGGAATCAAAATTTGAAAATGTCAAAGTTAGCTCAAATGAATTCGTTTTAAACAGAAAGATATTTCCAAGCAAAATAAATATTACGAAAATATTAGGAAAAATATAAATTTACTACAAAATATGCAAAAAATATGCTTTTAAGGCAAAATATGCAAAAATATGTGCTAACACTTTGCTGGCATTTTACTGGAATTATTGCATTTGCATGAAATCAATGGCCCTGATATTTACTTAAGCGGGCTTCAGACTATTGTACTAAGTATTAATACATGTCAGAAATTCGTGTATTAAGTAAAAATCCAATAGTGTGAAAAGAAAATGTTAAGCAAGTGCGGTGAAATACTTAAGTATTTTTGTCATTTTTAGAATTTTTTCTAAGCTATCACACTTCCCATTTTATCAGGGTTGCTTTTGTACAAGCAACCAAAGAAAAACCTAGAAATCAGCTGTGAAATTATTTGCCGTTATAAACTAAATGAAAATAAAACTTAAAACGTTTCTTACGTATAGGAAAAAAATTATGATTGAAGATGAAAATAATAATTTTTTTCATTCTTTTTATGATCAGCTGTTGACTTTCGCTTTGTATTTTATTTGAAGTGTGATGAAAACAGAATATATTTTCCTTTAGATTTTTTGACAGTCTAATTGATTTGCATCTGATTTCGGTCTCACTTGATCTAATGAAAATGTTAATACTTTGTATTATAATGTGAAAGCAGCTTTAGTCCCCAATTAAACGACTACTGCTCTCTACATTAAACTTGCATGCAGCAAAAAAAGTTTGGTTATGAGAACTAAATTTGTTACAAATCAGAAAATATATTCCTTGAACTGTTTTTTTTTGTTGATATTTTGACTTTTTTTGTTGTTTTTGTTTTAACACAAAATATTGCAAAATACTCGCTGCACTACACAAATTGCGTGGGCATACTGTGCCTACACACATCTCATACGCAGTGTGGGGGCACATTATTTTTATGTGTTGCTATGTGTGTGTATATGCTTATGTGGTGCCGCCATTCATTCATTCATATTTGTTGGGCGTATAATTTCATGTTAGAATAGGGAATTCTATTTGCTAAAGGCGTTATTCAATGTTAATGTAATTTTTTTTTTTTTTTTTGTTATTGCTATTTCTATTTTTTTTTTTGTTTTTGTCATACACATTCATTTATAATTTTACTTGATTTCCATTATATTGCTTTGGTTAAATGTTGCCTTGTATTTTGAGCTCATTTCTCATTGTCATGTGTAATTTTGTGTTGGTAAATAGTTTTATTTTACTCCCAGTAGCTATTACTGGCATTAGTGTATAAAAGTGATCATTAAATGAAAGAATATAAGCATTAATAAGTGTGTGTTGAAGTGTATTGTTGCATATTAAAAAGTAATTTTTTTTATCACATTTAATGCTTATTAAAGATAAAGTGTTATTAAAAAAAATACAAAAAAATCAATGCTAACGATTTCTAACACAACGTAACGTAAGATAAACATTTAATTTTCTTTATGTAATAAAATAATTAAGTAAACGATTTGTGCATGGCAGAGCTACAGAAAGAGAGAGAGAGAGAGAGAGAAAGAGTTATTTTTTATACAAAATTAATTTTAGTTTCACTAAGCCTACAACACATTTTTGTATCTATTAAAAAAGGCAACATTAATGTGAAGAAAACAAAGTATTTTCACTTTGAAAAAAAAAAATTTTTAAGATTTGAACTTTGAATCAGACTGCACATGTCGTAAATAAAATTTTAAATTATAGAACATTTAGTTTTTTCAAGTTTGCGGTTGGATTATAATTACACTAATGGCGTTTTCTATTCTCAAAAAATATTCTTCCTTTAAATTATGAAATATTTTAAGCAGGTTACATAAAACTGCATAAAGTGATGCCTTTTTTATATTTTCAATAGAACAAAAATAAATTTATCATGCAACATTTTTGTATGTTTAACGCGTTTAGAGCGATTTGCCAAAAAAGATTACGTTAACACAACTGATAAACAGCTGACACAAAAAACTTTGCACTTAAAATAAAATAAAAATTAATTTTTGCTTCATAAGTTACCAATACTGGCTGTTTATAAAGAATATCTTGACGGATAAAATGTTGAATGTCTTTTTTCATATAAATGCAAATTGAATAATTTACTTAATTGTATAAACAAGTAGTTGACACAGCATCTTACCCTACTTATAAGTTGAGTGCAAAAAACCATTTTAGCATCTTTTATATGCAACATGTTGAGAACCGAACGTGATATTGGTTTTAACTTTAAAATTTTTTTGACAATAGAACGCAAACATTTTTGGATGGGAGAATAGAAAACGCCATAAGCAACAGCCAATTAACCTCTGGATGCAAAAATTTTACAAATTAAAAATCTCTAGTTAATTTTAGCAATTTTTCTAATTAAAAAGTTTGTAGCTAAAAATTTTAAAACCTTAAACAAAATAATTTAAAAGTATTAATGTTGAAGAAAGCAACAGCAAATTATAAATTGTGACCATAAATAACTCTTTCTATATAAAATATAAATATTCTTTTGAGTGACTTATTAAAAGCCATTAAAAATAAATTAAGTCAGTATGTTTGTGAGGGTGTGTACATGCTTAAGGTTGCTTTTTTTTATTGTTTTAAAAAATTTTCAAACAAAAGCAGCTCATTATTCTGGTGACTAGTTAAAGTGTATTATTATTTAATTATGTCAAGGTGGCAATTGCTGTTATTACCACACAACGATTAATGCATGAATGGATGGAATTCATTTATATTGTTTTGTGAAAAGTTAAAGAAAATGAAAATAATTAAGGTATAAATAATATTTATTATTATAATTGTTAAACAATTATTTTTGCTTGAAAATCTACATATAAAATTTGTTAAGCGTGTTAGCAACATAAATAAAATTAAACCCATAAAAAGCAACCTGAAAGTGAAAGTTGATTTAATGTAGAATTTTAATACACAAAAACAATTTGTTCAGGCAAGCAACTTAATTTTCAAGGTCTGCCCTTCACATTATGAAATAAATTCTCATTAAATATTTACACCATTTTTTATATTTTCATTAAAAAAAAATACATTAAAAATCTTTATTATTTACGATTATTTTAGTATTTAGCAATTTAACCAACATTTTTATTTTATTATACCAGATTTTTAAAGCAACCTAATATTTAAAAAAAAAACTTCAATAAAAAACAAGACAAAAAGCAAAAAAACTACGATTAAAAACCCGGTTAAAAACCGGTTTGAAGAACCGGTTTGAAAAACTTTCGTTCGGCTAATTAATTAGTTTAGTAATTGTTATTTTCCTGCAATCAATAATTATCATTAAACAAGTTATATTAAAAATTCATGTTTATTAACTCCAACAGATTTCAGGCGAATGACGCCATTTTAAACATATGAAAGATGACAAAGGTCATATTTCAAGATAAGGTGGCCATGTTAGTTAATTTTAACATTCTCCAGGATTTAAATAACATACTCGTACATTTCAATAAAATAAATTATAAAAGTAGAATTTGATTTTTTTTTCATTTAATTATGTAATCCATACTTCAAAATCAAACCGGAGCAGCGTTACCAGGACTTTAAAAAAAGCTATAATTCCCTAAATAACGCTAGCAAAAACTAAATCACGCCGAATAAAAAAAAGCTAGAAAAAAGTTAAAAAGCTACAGCTTATAATTCAAAATTTTCTTAATTCTTTATTACATTAGGAATCTTAATTATAATTTTTATTAAAAAAAAAAATATGAAATATCAAAAACTAAAGAAAATAATGTCGTTTTCCACATGCCTTAAAAGTTACCAAAATCAGAAAGGAATTTAATCTAAGAATTCTGAACTTTCTGGAAGTGCTTTAACATTTTCGAATAATTTCGTGGTTTTTATTTTATGATGAAAAACGGAAACTGCTAAAATCTTTGAGAACAACATTCCTGGCGTATATGGAAGTTTAAAAAAAAAATTTTAAAATAGTCCAAAGTAACTTCTGGGTATTTGGGCAGTAGATTACAAATCTAGATGACCTCCCGTTTAGAATGATATGTGTCCCATCCCGTAATATTCTATAATTCGTCCGTAAGTTGCTAAAATCACTCAAAGCAACAGTACTGGACTATACGCAAAATTTCAAAAAAAAATTTCAAAAATTTCAAAATAATTCATCCGGAGGAACCATAGAAGATTAAGGGATAAGATGAATATTTAGAAACGTTTTGTTTTCTCTTACACATCCTTATGACCAGGACCATATACAGCAATTTTAGTTGGGCAATTTTTGATTTTGTAGGAGAGAGAGGAAAGAGAAATGGAAAGGGGTCGTATTCGGCAATTCCCTTTTGTTCGCTCTTCTTCCTTTATAAAGATGTAAAAAAAGAAGACAGCTAACTTGAAGGCTGAATGAAAGACAGAATAAGTATGCTAAAATTGCGGAATCAAAATTGCTGTGTGTAGACACAGCGGCAATTTTAAAAGAGAATTAAGAAAGAATTGCCCAACTAAACTGGCCGTGTGTGGTAGTGGTCTATAACAAGGGATCGCTTGGCAGCCAAGTGAGTTGGTTTTAAGTAAAAGACACTAAATATTAGCAATTTTCTTTAATTCACTTTTTTTTTAGAAAAAACTTTATAAAATTTTTTTTTTCTGGATTTAAAAGTTTTGCTTGAATTTTTGATTTTACTTATTTTGTTGCCATTTCGTAATTTAAATTAAATAATGTTGCAAGTTTGCCCTTAAGCACAATTAAAACTGCAATTATAACAGTAATAAAATAGTGTATAAGAACCTAAACACACACACACACTTGGAGTATCTAATGGCAGCTTAAATAACACAGGATACTCTTACCACAAGGACCAATTTACAAAGTCAAGCCTTTGTTGTTTAAGATTTTTTTTATGTTTATTATTATACTTTAAGTAAGTCTTTGCTAATGTCCCCCCTCTTTTTTTAAGTAACAAAATAAAGTACAATAGAATTACAGGAAAAAGGAAAAGTAATAAAACAAACATGTTTTGTTTAGCTATTCAAAATTAAAAAAAAAAATTACAAACAGAATAAAAACTCTTTCAAAGTTTTACTAACGGAAAATTAAAAATTTAATTTAAAAGAAAAAATATGAAACTTTGTTTTTCCTTTCGTTAGTTCATACTGAATTACTGGCAAAGTGTGTGTAAAAATTCGGAGAAGCATAGACAGCAACAAAAAAAGCCATGTTGTTCGACAACCCCTTTAAAAATGCGTTTAGTGTCAAGGCGAAATCATAAAGCATCTCTGTTTTTAAAATTTACTTGATTTGTCAAAAAAGACAGACAAGGCTTACATACTCCGACCATATAAATGTAACAATTTTGATAAGTCAAGAAAAAACTTGAAGCGCACAGCTGCATTCTTGTTATCTATGATAATGTTAGTGGCCAGTATTACGTTTCAAATTAAGGTTAGCGTTGCCACTTTTATCTTTATATTTGTAATGATTTAGATAACGATAGTAAGACAGCTTTAAGAATAAACCTTGAGGCTTAAGCCTTCCTGTTTGTGAAGAAAGAGCTCACATTGACACCCTTTTGAAACTAAAACTTGAATAAAATTTTTAATTGAACACAATTCTCAAACCTTACCTCGTATTCATGTTCTACTTACAAAAAAAAATTTATGAATAGAGATTTCCAGGTAACGGCTATTGTTTGTTTTTTAAGGCACAACTGTTAGTTTGTAAGCATTACATTGCTTTTGTATTACCGTTATTTATAAAATTTTTGTTGTTGTTTTATAGAGAAGTCTGCATATGCAAAGTGCACGTTTATTAAAGCTTTTTTTTTTTGTTTATTTTTGTAATTTTTAATGAAATGCTTAATGAACACTCTACCCAACTCAGAGTTTGTTTGCCAACTTGCTTAACTTTTAAAACAAATAATTTTGTTGTATAAAAACTCGTATTCGTATTTATATAAAATTTAATTTTAAAACTTTGCTGTCTACATAATTATTTGTTGACATTGTAGAAAATTTCGTTTGCCTTAAAGTTCTTGAGCAGGTGAAGTGAAGTTTGGTTCTTTTTATAGGCAAAACAAAAAATAGAAATAAACTTGTAATTAAGTTAATTTGCAAAATAGAAAATGAAGCCTTAAGAATGTTAGCTGGGTTGTTTGAAGAAAATCTCAAGCCTCCAGTATTTTTTTTTTTGTTATTGTCTTACCCGACTTAAATTGTTTTTGAATTACGAATTGGCTACAGCTACTGGTAACTAACCTGCAAGAAAATAAAAAAAATTATAAGAAAATCAAATCAAATAAAATTTTTTCATAAAATGAGAACAAAAAAACGATTAAAATAATTTTAATAAAATTAAAAATTTCTTGTAAACTATTTTGCTAAATTAAAATTTTCTATGTAAAAAAAAAGAAAAAAAAAATTCGGTTACTCTCATATGGGTATGAAGTGTAACAATAGGTTTATTTTGACCGCAGTGACCAGGTGACTCTTTCCCGCTCCTAATTTTAATGGGTATGCAGATATCAAGGGCAAGCAAGCTGTCTAAAAAGAAATCAGGCAGCTCTCTTTAAAGATCAGAATCTTCCCGTAGGATAAATTTCATTAATGGACTAGGTTAGGTTACACATGGCGCCTAAATAAGTTTGGTGAGTTCTCTTTTTGATACTCTCACCTGCAAAGGTTAAATAAAAAAGAGGAAATATAGAAGAAGATGAGTTCGTCACCTAAATCAATTGCTATATTTCTTTCGTAACTTACTGCAAGAAAGAGAATAACGAAGCTTATAGAATTATTGGAGAGACTAAGTAAAAGTGCGCTAGTGAAAAACTCTACTTAACCCCGAAATTCTTAATGTAGAGACTATTCATTGGCCAAAGTACCTACCAATTGAAATTTTAATTTATATTACCTGGGAAATTTTTTCAATACCAAACAGCTGTAATTATTAAAGGGCTGCACAGCATACTTGCAAGCCATACAATAATTTTTAATAAAAAGTGCTTGTAAGCCATTTCAAGTATGCTTGAGCAGCCCTTTAGTAATTATATCTTTAAATTTCAGTGTAAACATCAAATTCTACTGTGAATTAATAAAAGGTGATTTTATAAGAACTATCGGAAATTTAAAAAAAAAAAACACATAAAATTCAGAAAAATGCATGAAATATTTATTTGGATCGATAGTTGGGTCGATATAATTTAATGTTTGAAGATTATTTCATGCAAATGTTGGCCGCGGCTGCGCCTCAAATGGTCCATCCGCTTAATCCAATTTTGGCATACTCTTTCCAACATTTCGGCCGGTATCTCACGAATAATGTTGGCAATGTTGGCTTCCAGTGCGTCAATCGAAGCGGGCTTGTCCCTATAGACATTAGCCTTAACATAGCCCCACAAAAAATAGTCTAGAGGCGTTAAATCTCACGATCTGGGCGGCCAATTGACTGGTCCCAAGCGTGAAATAAACTGTTCACCGAACTCGCCTCTCAATTGGTCCATTGTTTCGCGTGCTGTGTGGCATGTGGCACCGTCTTGTTGAAACCACATATCATGCAAGTCAAGCTCTTCCATTTTGGGCAAAAAAAAGTTTGTTATCATCGCACGGTAGCGCTCACCATTCACAGTAACGTTGTGATTCGCATCATCTTTGAAGAAATACGGCCCAATGATGCCGCCAGCCCATAATCCGCACCAAACGGTTGTTTTTTTTAGATGCATTGGTAGCTCTTGCAATGCTTCTGGCTGCTCTTCACTCCAAATACGGCAGTTTTGCTTGTTCACGTATCCATTCAACCAGAAATGAGCCTCGCCGCTGAACACAATTCTTCGATAAAAAAGTGGATCTTCATCTAACTTTTCAAGAGCCCATTCACCAAAAATTTGGCGTTGTGGTAGGTCGTTTGGCTTCAATTCTTGCACCAGTTGTATCTTATAAGGCTTCACACCCAAATCCTTCCGCAAAATTTTCCACGTAGTGGAGTAACAGAGGCCCAATTGCTGCGAACGGCGCCGAATCGATAATTCACGGTCATCACCAACACTGGCCGATACGGCTGCGATATTTTCTTCAGTTCGCACTCTACGTAAGCGTGTTGGTGGTTTAATGTCCAACAATGTAAATTTGGTGCGAAATTTTGTTACAATAGCCCGAATAGAAGAAACTGACCATAAAATGGAAGAAGCGCGCGATGAACTTTCTTAACAGAGCACGCATTTTGGTAATAAAATTCAATAATTTGCAAGCGTTGTTCGTTTGTAAGACGATTCATGATTAAATTATAGACCAAACTGAAGATGTTTGACAGTGACACAAGATACAAAACGTGCGTGAGCTGTCAAAACTAGTGTTGCCAAAAAGATAATAGCAAAAAAATCACTCTTTAGTAAGAGATTTTAGTTTCAATTTCTGTAGGAGTGAAATTATTGTTTGTCGTCTCTCTCTCTCCAAGTACAGGAAACAGTGCAACTCGTTCTGTAGGCAGCACTAGCTACAACCGTTTATATAGCGTCTTTGAATTCTTAATACTGAGTAAAAAAAAATTTAAAACAAATGAAAAAGTATGAGAAAGTGAAAAAAAAAATACATCAAAAAATTGGGATAGGAGTTGCATAGTTGCATAGAAAGCGTCGCTACAGTAACCCAATGTCTATGAGTAATATTAATTTTTCTATATATTTCAAAGCAAAGCAAATATACATACTTGATAGACTTTCAATAAAAAAAATTGTTATGGGATTGTTGAATATGTTGAAAATTAACTAAAGCGTGAATAATAAATGACTAATTAATGAAATTATTTAATTAAATTAATGAAATTATTTATTGAAATTAATAAAGTAATTTATTTTAATTAATGAAATCCTATTTAATGAAATAATTTAATTAAATTAATCAAAAATATTTATTTAATTTTATTAAATAATTGCATTTATTTAAAATAATAATTTCAATAATTTCATTAATTTAATTTATAAATTTAATAAAATAATTTCATTAATTTAATTAAGCAAATTCATGAAATAGGATTTCATTAATTAAATTAAATAATTTCTTTAATTAAGTTAATTAAATATTTTTATTAATTTCATTAAATAATTTTAATAATTTAATTAAAAAATTTCATTAATTTCATGATATAGGATTTCATTATTTAAATCAAATAATTTCATTAATTTAATTAATTAAGTTAATAACTTCATTAATTTAATTTAATTATTTCATTAATTATATTAAATAATTTCATTAATTTTATTAATTAAATTAAATAATTTCTTTAATTTATTCAATTAAATTAAATAATTTCTATAATTTAAGTTAACTAAATTGAAACTAATGAAATAACTTCATTAATTTAATTAAATAATTTCATTACTTTAATTAAGTAATTTTATTAATTTAGTTAAAATATATGGTAATAATTTAATTTATGTAATGAAATTATTTAATTAAATTAATGAAAATATTTAATTAAATAAATTAATTTATGTAATTAAATTATTGGCATTATTTAATTAATTAATAAATAATTTCATTAATTTAAATAAATAATTTCATTAATTTAATTAAATGATTTCATTAATATAATGAAGTAATTGCCTGAAATGGGATTCCATTAATTTTTTAAAGAGATTTCATTAATTTAAGAAAATATTTCATGCATTTAGTGATATAATTTCTGTAATTTAAATATTCATAATTTTAATGGAATAACATTTCAGTATTTTCATGATATATTTTGTTTATTTAATGAAGTAATTAAATTTTTCTGAAATCGTTTCATTAAATTTATGTCACATTTTTCTTTCAGTGCAGCACATTAATGTATCTAAAAAAAAAATTAGCAAAATTCAATATGCAGGCATTCTTATTAACTTGTTAGCCTGTACAGCTGTGGTAAAATGTCTGCAAGTATCGTATGAGACGTATTCAAATTATGTTCTTATGCTCTTATATTATTAAACATCGTTTTATATTATTTATTTATTATACATAAACCACATTAGATAAAATTATGTTGTGTTATTGTGGGACTACAGCTGTACTATTATGTGTCTGAAATATGTTCTCTAACAAAATATTTTTTTAGGCCTACCAAGATGTAGAAAAGTTTTCTTACAGTAAATTGTAAATGACATGAAGAATATTTTTAAATTTTCAACTTGAAAAATATTTTTATTTTAAGGAAAGGCAGTGAATCTACTAAAGAATTTTGGCTTATTTGAATTAAAATTATAAAATACTACGCAGAAAAAATTATTTCATTTAGAAAAAAAAAATATTTTAATTAAAAAAGAAATTATGAAAGGCTAAATTATAATAATCGATATCGATTGAAATTTTCATTCAAATTCTGCCTTGACGTAGTCGTCATGAAAACGAAAAAATGTGGCAACGCTGGCCATATGTTTTGAATTTCGACTACAACTTATTGCATGGAAATTCGATCACGATCGAGTGCCACAATTTGGCTCCAAATGGCTGGAAATTTTTAATTGATCAATTGATTACTCAATATGATAATTTTTTAACTTGTCATATTGCTGCAATTAAATTTTTAATTTAATAAAAAATTCATTCAAAATGATCAATTTGATTAAGTTCTTAATTAATTCCCTTGAATATTAAATTCATTTAAATAAATTACAATTAAAATCTAGTTCTAGTCATTGTTGCTTTAAAATATATTTAAATGTGTATGTATTTTGTTGCTTCAATCCCGCAAATATAAAAATATAAAAAATTACCAAACTCTGATACAGAAATTACTTTGAAAAAATATTTTATAGGTTGAATTAAAGTTCCATCTGCATTAGTATCAGGGACATTAGGTTAACGATTTTAACAGTTTTTAGCCTTTTTCTAAGATGTATTACTATAGTTTTCAAAGTGCCTTTTTCCTCACCCTATCCATTGTTAGGAAAACCTATCCATCGAATTTGTATAAGCCATTTCAGCTGAGCGATGATGATATCAGTCAGTTTCTACTGATCATCATATTCAATACTCTGAAATGCCCAGTCATGAATCCCGTGAGAATTTTAGTAATTTTTTTTTTCTCTTACTAGAACAGAATGATAAGCATGTTTTCATTACCTTTAAATCCCTTAACTCCAACTCTACAAGACACAGAATTAATTAATGCAAAATTGTTTTCTTTGTATCTGTCAGATGGATATAAGTTATATTACTGAAAGCACATGCTCCGTAAAAGCGAGCGGAAACTTCTTTCGTTTTTTGCTTTTTTGTTTTTTTTTTCAATATAAATGTGCGAATGAAGCTATTGTTTGCTTCTACAGGACCTTACAGTTAATGTTCAAATAAATTATTTAAGCAACAAAAAAGAAAATATATCGAAATTCTCTAAAATTTTGAAATTACAATACGAGTTCCTTAAAACAAGTAGGCTTTTATTAAGAGCTAACTTTTGTACTTAAGAATTTCTTGAATTAAAATCGTTTTTCAAAAGTTACCGACTTTTGTTTGGTTATGGGCTAAATTAATTTGTTTCGCAATATGAAAAATTATTTCTTGATATTTTTCTTTACTTTTGTCACAAACTGTACCTTATGAATCACTCTTAATGCCAATAAGCCTCTATAGGCTATTGTTAGTTTGAGTGTAGTTAAATGGTTACAGGCTTTGTGGTTATTAATTTTTATATAAATGTGTGTGTGTGTGTGTGAGCTCGTAATACATGCACTGACAACAACTATCACTATATTAAACGAGTCTCATATGTCTTCTACATACAAACGTATACGAGTATTTATCACACAGCTACAACAGCTGTTACCACAGGTATTACAAATTAATGCATTTTATGTTAAAATTTAATATTCTTGTGTGTCTGACGACATGAAATTGTTGTCTTTAAAAATTAATTTTTTTTTTAATTTGTTTTTAATACTTAAAAGTGCTTTTCTTGCCTTTTCTTCAGGCTAGTATACGATTTTGGGATTAAAATTAGAGCTACAAAACACCATTTTCAATTAAATGATTTAGGAAAATACAGCTTAGTGATTTCAAAAGAGCAATTAAAAATTAATTTAAATTAAAAGAAATCCTTTTTGTTTGAAATTATTGCTCAAAAGGTAAAGAAAGAGAGGCCAGATAACGTTAAAGAAATTGTTTTATTTTTTTCAGGGATAATGGAAAATTTTAAAGTCTAATGAAAGTTGCTGCATGAGCCCAAGTAGTATTAATAAAATTAAACTGCAGCCCAAAGAGCTTACAAAAGAACACTTTTGAGTTATTATTTTTTTTTGTAACACCTTTAAAGCCAAGAAAGTGTAAAATTAAAGAAATAGTTTGATAGAGAATAAAATAATTAAATTGTTAAATTTTTTCTTTAATGTGAATTGTGTGTTTTATTGTTAACTTGAATTTATAATCAAATAAAAACACTTGCGATTTCATATAAATTGTATTTTAAGGCAATTAAATAGGCTTATTGATTTCTAGCTAAACAAAGACAGGAATGAATGTAGAGCAAACTTCATCTCAAAGGCTCCCTAAATGGCTGGACCGATTTCATTAAATTTCTATGTATGCCTTTGAGTCATGTTACAAATTTGCTCTGCAGGTGGTGCTGCAGTTGGTATCTTACTTATTTACCCATTCTTGCACGGTCCTTTACCTTATAAGTACGATTTTAGAGTTTAAAGATCGAATATTCAAAAATCTCAAGGCAAAACAATATATGCCGGGCCAGCTAGTAATAATATAATACTTTTGATTTCACTTTACAAATTAATTTTTAGAAAACTTTTTAATTTACGACCTTGTTGTTAATTGTGTTATGGGTTTTGTTTTTTTATATTTTTAATTTTATTTTACATTTTACTTTTTATAATCACTGGAAATATGGTTTTTAATTGATTTATTTTTTTTTATATTTTTTCTTCGATAAGCAATTATTGTTACAGCGAAAAAAAACCACAATAAACAATCAGTTTTATACATGATTGCGTAGATTGTTAATTTTTGTTTTGTTTTTATTTTTACAAAAAAAAAATATATAATAATTTTTAATGTTTTGCTTGGCAAGCACCACAAATTAAAGTTAGTTAAATTGCCTACAGTGACTTTAAAGTCACTGTTTTTTTTTTTATTTAAACTATTTTTTATCTGACTTAAAGTTAATAAAAAGTGAGAATTTTTTTTCAAAATTAATTTAAACAACTTTTTGTGACTTGAAATTTGAATGAGTTTTTAGCTAACTTGCAGTTAGCTCATTAGTAGTTAATAAAAAGTGCCTTTTTTAAACTAAATTTAATCTTTATTCGTGCTTTATTCCAATTTATTTTTTGTGATATTCCGAAGGAAAATTTTAGAAAAATTGTTTACTTAGCACAATAAGTATTGAGAGGGAAAGCATATCTATACAGCTGTTTCAGCAGACGCTACTCTGAATCTTCAGTCTAGTTAAATTCTTAACCAAACTTTTGAATGAATACTTATTTCGTTACACCAATCGACCAAATGAGAATTTTAGTTAATTGTGCAAAACAAAAGAGTTGTGTTGAAGTTTATATTAAACAAACGAAACCATTTTTGAAAATAAGTTGTTGAAAATAACTTTGGTTGAGAGAACTGAATTTGCCATCAAGCAAAAATTCAATTATTGTAATCGGGTTTTTTAATTGATTGAAGAATTAAGTGATTGAAATTTTATAGACAATAATGCGGGGAATGTTAGCAAGGTATGATGAAATGATATTATGTTCGTGTAATAGAGAAAAACTGCAGTTTCACATGCCGCTTGTAATAGCTTTTTAATTATTTTTTTGATAATTTCACTCTCTGACATGCCGCGCATAATCGTTGAATAGGCTTGTCTACGATTTTGTAATTAAAATTAAAGTTACAAGGCACAATTTTAAATTAAATAATTTATAAGAATACAGCTTAGAGGTTTCAAAAGAGGAATTAAAAATTAATTTAAATACTAATACAAGCAAAGATTTAGTTCCACTAAATATCTATTGTCACAATTAAAATATTTGTTGAAGAAGACTGAATTTTTAACTATTGACAAATTCAGTTCTCACAATCACTGGAGAGGTTTTAAATCAATTTTTCATTTTCTTTTATTGTGTGACAAATAATTATAGCTGTCATAACTGGCTTTAAAATCAACATGCAATCTCAGTGTGCCACGCACGATTCGGACGCTTAAATTATTTCATTCACACTGATTCTACACTTGTTTTGCACTAAAGGGCAAAAACTTATTTATGCATGGATGTGTTTGTTTGTTTATTGACAGTTGTGTAAATGTGGATGCGTGTGTTTGTATGTATTTTTGGGCGTATGTAATTGCCTGTTTGTTAATAATAAATAAAATGTCCATTTAATTATTTAAATGATCATATGCTTTGTTTTATATTTCTTTTATGTGTTTTAAATAATTTTTTTTATTAATTTATTTTTATTGTTTTTGCTATTTTTTTTTATAAATACGCTTTCATATAAATAAAAAAACATAAATTATAAATACAAAAATACATTCAGATTAAATGTGTCGCTTATGCAAATATTAACAGCAAAAACAGCAATTACAAAAGTTAAGCAAACTAAAGCGTGGCTACGTAAGAGTGCACTTTTTCATTTCATGCTGCAATAAATCGATTGTCTCAGGCACGAATTTTTGCTAAAACCACATGTCGTCCAGTTACAGGCCAAGCCATTTAGATGCCAATGCACTTCATGGGCATAGATGACTTTTTCGAAAAATTGCCAGAGCAAAGTAAATACAAAAGAATTGTAATACGTTGTTCAGAATAAACCTAAATGGCAATTGACATATTTCACAGTTTGTTTAAAAAATGCACTCTTACTGAGACACCTATTATATGAGGATGTGTATTTCTGTGTCTGTATACGATTAGTGGTAGAAAATGCATAAACATTAACGCGCTAATTATGCTTTTACATCATCAATAGCAATTTTTTTTGCTGTTGAATACTACACCTTCAGCTTTACTCTTAGCCCCTCTTGTTAATACAACAGTGACCAGGATTTTTGTATTATTTCGCTTTAGAAGTTTGAAGCAAAATTTAAATGCAAGTGGTAGTGGCAGCGACAGACCGCTAAAACGGGAGTATGTGATTTATTTAATGCACAATCCATCTTGTATAACATTTGATTAAATCATATTCGCAGCACGATTAAAAACTGATTGTTTTTATGCTGTTCGAGACAAGTGAAGCTAAGAACTTTCAAAAACAAAAATATGCAAAAAGTCATTAAATCAAAGATCACTTACATTTGAGTGATTTACTGGTGGTTTTTTTTTATTGCGTGTATTTGTATCGAAACACCGCTTTGTTAAATGTTTTAATCAAAGCATATGCATGCTAATGAATCTATTTGAATTTCGAATTTGTTTCATTTAATTGTATCGAACAGCATAAAAAATATTCCGTTTCTAATCTTGCCTAGAACATGATTTATTTATTTAATTTTTCTGCACGATTTTTAATTAAGTTCTTTGTTTGTGTGGCTTGATTGATTATACACAATAATTTTTAATCACACACAAGCAACTAAAAATAAAACTCTTTTCAGTTCTCTGGTCAATTTCATGTTTTTTAACAATTTCTATTTAGCAAATTTTTATGATCAATAAAATAAGATTTTGTTGCTTTTTTTTAATATCGCTTTTTCTTGGTTTCTGTACACTTTTTGAAATACAGTAATTGTTAGACCAGAACCACACACAGCAATTTTATTTTGACAATTCTTAATTTTGTAGGAGAATAGAAAGGGGTACAAACTTGCTCGTACTCGGCAATTCCCTTTTCTTCTCTCTGCGTATCCTTTATAAAGATGTATAAAAAGAAGACAGATAGCTTGAAGGCTGAATGAATGACTGAATAAGAATGCTAAAATTGGCAAAACAAAATTGATGTGTGTAGACACAGCGGCAATTTTAAAAGAGAATTGAAAAAGAAAATGCCCAACTAAACTTGACGTGTGTGGTCCTGGTCTTAATGCTGATTCTCGTGGGTATAAATCGCTGTAGTTATTTGTTTAAAGTTTATCGGTTTATTTTTTTTTAACAACCGCAATTAATGGGTAGCAAACAGCAACAAACAAAATACACACACTGTGGAAAGAGCCTGCAATAAAGAAAAAAGTAGCAAAAAGGAAATAAAAATTATATCATATAAAAAAAAAAACAATTTAATGAGAAAATATTGATTTTGCTTCAACCAAAAAATTCAAAAAAAAAAAAATATATTTGACTTTTTGCTTAAAATTTTAATCAAAGAAAAATTTTGCTTTATAAAACCCCTTGATGAAAATTATAACTTGCCTGCTACCAGAGTGATAGCTAATAGCAGCCACCCACCCCCACACACATACTGTCATTCATTAGTATAGGCGTCAATATTGTTTTTATTTATCTTGTATGACACATTTAAAATGCTGTAAATGTCATGAACAGCTCAAATGACATTTTAGTTTATTTTAAAACACTATAATGTTGCATTCTGCAATTCACACATACATTTTTACTATGAAAAAGGCCATCATGCATTTGATGCATAAATATTTAAAATTATACAATATAAGAAATTAAATAAATTTAATACGGTTGCTCAGCTAGATGCCACAGAGCAACATTTTTAAAATCATCTCGCAATTGTTCAACATTTTAGCATTTTTTTTTTTAAACACAAATCCGCGAAGCTTTTTTGCTTGTCTGAAGAAAACACCCAGCAGGAATCGAACCTGAGGCCCCCAGATTGATAGGTTAGCACTCTACCCATCAGTATATGGGGGCACTAAGAGCAGTTTTGGGCAGCTTAAAAATTTCCATAAAAAAGCAAAAGAGAAATTAATGAAAATTTAAAATTTCTGTTGCATTTTTGGTTTTACTCTGTCATTTGTTTTGGCTTTTTGACCACATAAATTTAAAGACTGTAGTTTCTGATAAAACTCCTTACTAGGTGTTTTATTTGTTTTGAATTTTAGATAAAATACGCAAAAAAAAGAAAAACATTATTAAAATTGTAAAAAAAAATAAAAGTAGTTGCCGTTTTTCACTCATAGCTCTTCCATTTATTAATCAGTTGTGCTGAATTTTAAAAGCAACTTGAAGGCAGCAATAACTGAGAGATTGATATGCTAAACTCTTTTGAGCGTTGCTAAGGACCTCAGAAAGTTGATTTCAACCGCCGCACAGACAGAGAGACAAATCGATTTCAGAAATGTATAGTTTATATTCTTCCTTCACTCAGCACACTTTGCAGATTTTTTAAATTGTCACACTAAACTACTTCAAAAGTGATTTCATTATAAATTGTTTGATATCTCGGCTAACAACCTAACGCTGGTTTTTTTTTTTTTTTTTTTTTTTTTTTTTTTTTTTGAAACGGCTAGTTTATTATGCTTGAGGTTGTATAATATAAATTTATTTTTATATCGTTATTTCGCTCCAAATTGCGTAGCTTCTTCTGAATATAATTATGATAAATATAGTTAAACGAAATTAGCCTCTCTTACAAAAATACTACAAGTAATCAGCCGTTATCAAGAATTTACTTGAATTTCAACTTAAACAATTTTACGTAAAATTTTTAATTTTTCTACTAAATTTGTTTGGTGTACAGAAACCTTACAAAAACTAAAAAAATAATTGATAATTTTGCATAATATTTTACAGTATTTTCTATAGAAATAGTTAAAAAAAAAATATTAAATTTGCTACAGCAGTTTTAGCCATTTTTGGCCAAGCTCGTGACAGTGTGTATCGTCTCTTTTGCTTTGCTGGTTTTAAATCATGTGTTTTTTTTACTATTTCAAGTATTAGTTTCTTTGGGCTCTACTCTTTTCTTTCTTAGTTTCTTGTTTTTATTATGTGAGAGGGGGGTTGCTACAATGTCTCCTTTGTATTCAAATACTCACAATATGTACTTGTAATGGTGTGAGAGTAGAATTGGAATTGTTTTTGGACTTGAGTTATATATTTTTCTTATTTTTAGCTTATTTACACATTATACCCTTGAGACATATGATATGACAAAATGAAAGATTTCATATTTTTGTTATTTTTTAAGAGTTTGCTGGCTGTTCATATGTAACGGGTGGGGCAAAAGTCCCGATACCATTTTGAAGAAAGAAAAGATAAGGAAGTTTAGTTTTCATAAAAAGTTTATTTGGTTTTTACATTTGTTTTTCGTTATAATTGAAATATTATATCGGCTAAATGGTGACCGCGATTCGCTTTACAACTTTCTGCTTTTTTTAAGGCATTTTTCATGACATCAAGCTAAATTTTCTTCAATTTTGTGGCGGATATTGTATTTAAGATGTTTTGTTTGTTGACATGGCCACTGAGAAGAGAATGTGCTTCATCGCTTATTATCAATTTAGACAAAAAATCTTCAATTTCACCAGACAACCTTACGATTGCATTACTGTACAGTAAGAAAACAACTTCGATTGTGAGATCTAAATTTGTTGCCAATCAAAAAATTCACTTGCAATAATTGAATTTTTTAGTCCCAACAGTAGAAAATTGATCTGACCCCTTGAAATATATTTGAGAGAATATAAACGCACAAGCGTTTTAAACTGTATTATCGAATTATGTTTGTTACAACTAAAAAATTTTATTATCACAACTAAATTTTTGATTGGAAAAAAATTTAGTTCTCACAATCGAAGTTGTTTTCTGTGTGTACTCATTTCTTTAATTAGGTAGTAATTTTTGTATGGCAACATTTTCAAATCAGTTTTCAAAATTCGCCTTAAGCGACTCTGCAACACTTTCACACACCAGATCTAAATTTTCAGGGTTACGAGACGTCCGTTGTCTACCACAACGAGGCTTATCTGCTGTAGTATAGTACTGTCGACAATAAATTTAGGCAATTAGTATATTTTTGATGCAATATTGTCACTATTTCTGCTAGTTCTTGTGGCTTAAATTTATCCATAATAAGATTTTGACGTCTGCACAACACAATGATTAAAGCAAAACTTAGCTAAACGTCACATAACCAAGATGAGAAATCAAAATGCTTGCAGGACTTTTGTCCCACCTTGTACATGAAGCAACAATCCACCATTTGCTGGATATCGCAACTACTGGTGAATAAAAAAAAACGAAAAAGAAACAAAAACTAAAATAAACCAAAATGTAAAACTAAATTTTCTTTATTAAGTTGCTATTTCTTCAACCGCATAATAAAAGTCTATTTTCTTGTAGAATTTTTAGTTTACAACACACTACAAAGCCGTTTCCCCTACAAAAAAAAAAAAAAAAAAAAAAAAAAAAAAAAAAAAAAAAAAAAAAATTCATTACTTCGCTTCATTGTATACTTGCGGTTTGAAAACGCCAAAATTAAGAGTTTTGCGTTCAGAACATGGGTTTATATTGCGGAATCAATAATATAGTTATACTCGTACTGAAACAGTAGATGTGATACCGCAGCAAAGGAATAAATTCCTACAATCGAGCAACGGATTAAATTTTTTTTGTTTGGAAAAAAAATTTAGTTCTCACAAGCAAAGTTGTTTTCTCAGTGTATTTTAAATACTTAAATATTTTACCCATCCATTACGTGCTCGCTTGAGATCACAATGTGCATGTGTTTGTGGTGTAATTATTGTCATGGTCAAATAAATATCATGTCTAATCGTATCAATATTTGCAAACAATATTATATTGTAACACAGCCTTCTACATTAAACACCCATAAACAAAAAGACAGACACAAACGCAGACACATACACAGCCAGAGACAAAAGGATTTTTTATTGTTTACTTGTGGTATTTTAATCTTATAAACAAAACAAATTTTTGTGTAAATAAATAAATATTTAATCTAAAACATGTTTTGCACGAGTATGTTGTGTGTGTGGAGCCTAATACACATATAAGTGTTAATAAGTGTGTGTGCGTATATGCGGGAATGTGTAAAAATGTTGGTAAAATTGCCAGACAGCCAATTTTTTTTCTAATTTTAAGCAGAAAATAAGTCCGCATCGCATGCGAATTGTTTTACTTTTCTGATAAAAAAAAAAATTAAAAGTGTAAAAAGCGATTTAGACTAATTCTAGCATTTCGTAAGTTTTTTTTTATATCTGCCAGGGTTGGGAAATTCTGGCCTCGTACGAAATTTCCATTTGAAATTTCATTCGATATCGAGTGCAGTAATTTGGCTTTGATGTTTTAAAGACCAGGACCAAACACAGCAAGTTTAGTTGGGCAATTTTTTCTTAATTCTTGTTTAGTCCACACACAAATTATTTGTTTCGGCAATTTTAGCATTCTTATTCAGTCTTCGCAAGCCGTCTTCTTTTTTACTTTTTTATAAAAATTACGAAGAGAGAACAAAAGGCAATTGCCGAGTACGAGGATTCCTCTTTTCTCCCTCTCCCACAAAATCAAGAATTGCCCATCTAAAATTGAATCAATTTAGTGGCCCCAAACTCTCTCATTGCAGAACCTATGTTTTATATATAATTATTTCAATTAAAAATTTTTATAATTTTGATTTAATCAAATTGGTTTTTATTTAATTTAATCCCAGTCTTGAAAAAATACCAAGATTTGTGTTTCAAACACTTACTTACTTAAAAAAATAGAAAAATATTCTCGCTATACTTTTTTTATTGTGGTAAAGAAAAAGTAGAAAAGCAAAGGACGCAGATAGCTAAAGGGTATTTAAAAGCAATGTTATGTAAAAAGATGGTGGTGCGGTTAAGAAAACTTTACAAAACACACAAGGTTTTACTTTAGTAGTATCATCCAAGTACACTTACACACTCACACAGCCTCCCTTGGAAAGGCATATAAAAAGCAGCAAACCAAATGAAGAACATCGGCTAAAGAAAAGTAAAAAAGAAATGTTGACAGAAAAGCTAAAGAATGTAAAATAAGAGAGATAGAATTGTTTACGAGTGTATAATTTGTTTTAATATATGAAATCTTGAGACTAAAGTACGAGTACTAATGTTGATTGTGTCGTTGCACTTTAAAGCACATTAAGTCATTTGCATGTTAAATAAATACATTAACGTGCTGCTAAGCATGACATTATTTACCCAACAGTTGCTTAAAGATTTTTTTTTTTAATTATTTCATTCAAAATTTTAAATTTTAAAAAATAATTAAAAATAGGCCGAGATAAAAATCTAAGACTAGTGTGCTTGTGCGTTTAGATTCACCAGCACCAACTAAAATTTCAAACGTATTATCAGAACCTCCAAAATATATGCATCTTGATCAAACCGGGTTGGGTGGAACGGGCAAGGAAAAAGAAGGTATTCGAAAATCAAAATGTTGTGTTAAAAAATTTATGAAATGTATACAAAATTAATAAGTCCTTATTATTTTCGTTAAATGAACTCCTCTTAGTTACTTCATGAATTGCTAATAAATCTTGGTATTATGATATCTTGAAAATGATATCAGCTCATATTCAAGGCCCAACCTAGTATATTCAAAATATTTTTAACCACGCCCACTTTAATACTGACCTCAAAGCGTTAAAAGATATAAGAGAAATTGTTTTTTTTTTTTAAATTCGCTATTTTCAGGACGAATTTTGTTTAAAAATAACAAAACATTTTAATATAAGCTTGTGTTTTAAAATATGGCATAAACGGTTGATAGACACATCAAATTTTAACTTGTGTTAGTTTTGCTTTACGCCAAATTCATGTAAAAAAACCCACACAGATGCATTGATTGATGTTGAAATTTGAAGTATGTTAGAGACTATAAAGTTTTGAAAATGATAGCAGCTCATATTCAAGGTCCAACCAACTCCCTAGTAAATTCAAAATATTTTTAACCACGCCCCCTTTAATACTTACTTCAAAGCATTAAAAAGTTTAAGAGAGAAATTGCTTTTTTTAATTCGCTATTTTCAGGACAAATTTTATATAAAATATCTTAAGATGTGTTCCAAGTCTTCAGAACTGCAGGGCTTAGCTATAAAACTTATTTATGAGCAAAAGTTGCTGCGTGCTAAATGTGTGTTAGCGCAGGTTATTTGTTTTTTAACTTTTGTTAAGTAAAACTGAACATTAGAAACCAACATTGTGTGGCTAATATCGTTAATGGTAAATTTTAGAGTTTAAATAAAAGTTTTCTTCTCATTTAAAATGCTAAAAGCAATCTGTCATTTAGAAAAGTACTTACAATTTATTATTTGTTTTGAAAATATAATGCGATTGTACAGAAACTTCTAAAAAAGGATATGTAAATGCCAATACACTCACTTATTTTTTTCTATTTAATTCTTAAAAGTATAATTTGTAATTAAAAAAGAAGCCTTTAAATAAAATCAGTAAATGAAGCTTTTTTATTAATTACTTTAAAGACTTTTTTCCTTTAACAAAACTTTCTCCAAAGTTGCAAGATTTTTTTTATAAAAATTTTTAAAAGCTTTAAGAGTGATTTATGGTTATATTAGTCAACACTTTAGAATTTGTTGCTGAAATGACAGTTTGACTTTAATTTGACATCTCCATAAGTCAGAGTATTAATGCTTGGAAAAGGTTTCTTTTTAAATAAAACTAAAGCAAATTGAATTTTATTTGTAATAAAGTTAGTTGAAAAAAATATATAAGGCTTTTTAAAACTAATTTTAAAAATATTAAAGCATAATCATAGTCAGACTAAAGTCGGTATCTTTTTAAACACGATTTTAAATTCATAAAATTCTTATGAACAAAAGTCAGCTGTTAAAAAAAGCCAACTTTTTTATGGCCCATTTTCTATAACATTAACAAAAAAAGCTGTGGGCGAACAATCCAAAAACCTTTAAAAGAGAAAAAGTACTGTTTTTTCTCTATTATGACAGCCCAAACAACTTTAAATCCTTTAAAATTTACAAAAGTTATAGGCCAGAAAGATTTTAGAAAGCCAAGGTTACCTATTTTGATGCCATTTTAAGCCTCTGTGTGTTGGTATAGGCTGCTTTCAAATACCATAATCTAAAAGTTTAAGTTCTCTGCTTCCAATCTCAATCTGTTTCATCTAAATCCGTTCAGTAGCTTAAAAGTTCTTTATGTATTAACACTTTTTTTCTAATTTGATCCCACTGTGCTTTGTTTTCTTATTAAATATTTTAATTTAAATAAAATAAAGATGCTATTGCTTTTTTTCCTCTTACCTTATAATTTAAGAAAATTAATAAATTTACATAAATAAATTTAAATTAAATAAACATTTTAAATTTTGTAAAGGTCCTACTTTATTATTTTCTGTCTTCCGTTGCTTTCTAACTTGCACTACTTAGTAGTTAAGCTTATTAGGCCTTTTACTTTATACCGACTTTAAAAAGAAACTGTAAAATATTAAATTATATTTTCTTTGCTCTCCTTTTTTCTGCTGCTTCTGTGGCTTCTTTACATTGTTGTTAAGCAAAATAAGAAAAAAGTGTTATTCGTCTTATTAGTTCCTTTCTTTTCTATTTTATTATTCTTTTCCGACATACTGTCATCTATCGGTTTTGATTCTGCTGCTTTCTTGCTGATGGCTTTAATTTCATCAGACTTAAAGAAAACTTTAAAACTTTGCAAAAGTTTATTTTTTATTTTCTTATTGATGAAACTAATATTTTTTTTTCTTTTTTGCTTTTTAAAGAAATTTTCTTGACACTAAAGCTTCTGCACTAAACATAATCATGTCTTACACTTGAATAAATGGAATGCAATGTTTAACTTGATTTACTAAAGTTGGTGGTAAATAGTTTAAGAAAAAATACAAAAAAGAAACTAAATATGAAAATAATGAACAAGTATGACAGAGATAAATTTATTAAAAATTAGAAGAAAAAAAAAAAATTGGTAATAAAAACTGCACTCCATATTTATGATTTTTTAAAGTAAAGTAAATTTTTATAAAGTTGCACACCACTCTGAACATGAAGCTCTTTTCTTGTTTCAACAAAATATGATTTTGCAAGCAAAAGATCAAAAGTTCTTTTTATCTCTAAAGCCTTAAACGCAAAGAAAAATACTTTTTATTTAATCACAGTCACAAAACGTAGGCTTGTATGAAGAGCTCGCTTTTGTTCTTAAGAATTAATTTATTTATTATAAAATAATTTTTAAAAGGATATCATCTTTAAATTGACTCATTTAGTTTTAAAAGTGAATTCATTTAGTTTTAAAAAGTGGTGCCTTAACGGTACAACAAGTTAAATTAGGTTGCGCTGGGTCTTATATACGAGTACCCTTCATTTTTTACTTTCCACATTCTTCTTAAATATTAAAAAAATTTTTGAAAATTAGATAATTGAAACAGATAGTTTATTAAGCTAAGGTCTTATTATAAAAATTTATTTGTTTATTATTGGAGCGAAATATTGACATAAAAAAGGCTAAATAAAGCTGCCCATAGACGTATGATTTGTTGGATGTGTATGGCGCTGTTAGCAAACATGTCAGAATGAGTTTGAAAATTTTCGATTACAATAAATTTGTTGGATGTTAATGGGCTGGTACCCGAGCATTCGCCATTTTTTTATTTTAGTGTGCTACGACACGTCAGTGTGTGTATCGCGGAGATGGCGAGCAAAGAATTTTTAATAGAATTTATTAAAATTTTAAAAGAGCAAACTGCCATTTGGCAAACAAAAAGTTACGTTTACAAAGGAGTTGGGAAAAACTATTAGAAGAGTATAAAGAAGTAGACAAAGGAGCTACAATAGAAACAGTGAAAAAAAAATTTTATAAATTTACATGTGAACGCTTATTTCTTTTTAAAAGCCATTTACTTCTTGTTTAGTACACAAAAAAATAACCAAAAGAGAAATTGCGTCGTTCGCTTAGCCATTCATGTTTACTCGTCGGCGTTTTTGTAATTCTGATTTGTTTAATGTTAGTGGTGTTCATGCTCTCAACAAATACGTGCGCACAAATCACATGTGTATGCCTAGCTTAAGACACACATACACACATTTGTATAAGACCGATTGACTGGTTTTGTGTTTGTGTGTAAAAATATTACAAACTTGTGCAGCCGTAAAAAAAACAAAATAAGGATGTATAAAAACCTTAATTTTGGTTATATTTCTGTACTAATTGTGAATCGATTGCTAAATAGATTGAGTACCATGTTTTTTTTCTCAGTTTTGGCACAAAAAGTATGACTCTCGTTTCTAACAAAACTCGTGTTTTCATACGCTTTGTAATTTTGAAAAAATACTCAAACAAAAAAAGTATTTGCACTTTAGAACTCATAGCTTAGTAATTTATGTACGGATTGGATTGAATTTCAATAAGAACCTGCAAATAGAAATTTCCAACAAATTGACATACTAAGCTTTTCTAGAGTTTTTCTAGGGACTCTAGAAAGTTGATTTCAACATTCACACGGACAGACGGATATTTATAATTTATAAGATGTCCCATTTGCTTTAGTGATGTGAGGAGACCTTTAGCATAGAATAAATCAGTAAATTATCCAGTCTTCAATGCAGTTCTTCGCCTAGAGGCAAATAAGAATATTTTAGAGGCTATAATTGAAGCTGATTTTTTGTTTCTTTATAAACTTTAAAAAAATATTTTAGACAGCTCGCCTATATTGTGCTAAAACTTTTGAGTTAAAATAAATATAAAAAAAAATATTATTTAAATCATTTCGTTAGGCCTTGTTGTGATTAACAAAATTTCATAAATTCTCATAAATTCTCATTCCTCAAAAACTTTCCTTCTGATGCTTTAAAAGAGGATTTAACATAATTAAATTTAATTTTTTTCGTAAATACAACAATCTTATTTTGCCTTAATTGATTCACAAATAGTTTTTTCTTTCTTGTAAATACTTTAATAATTCTGCTTTTTCTAAATACATCTTTCCTTATGAAATAAAATTGAATGGGTTCTTATTTAACTTTAACAAACGCTTAAGTAGAATTTGAAAGCAGAACAAATCCAGAGGCTTTTTATTTTCTAGGCCTTTTAAAAACTTATACAACATGATTTGATTATTCTGAATTTTCTTGTTATTGAAAATTTCTAAAAAAATTTCATTTCCAAAGGATTATTCTACAATTTTGTACATACGATTGCAAAACTCTAAGAAAGCCAAGCCATGTTTAATCCCGATTTTTTCTATCTTAATTTTGAAAATTTTTTTGAAAATTTGCTACATACAACTTCCACTCGTATACTTTAATAAAAAATATCATATACCTGCCACACCTAGTTTTACGCCCACTTTTTAAATTTGTTTTAGTTTTCCAAGCCAATTATTCAAATTTCGTCAATACGATCTCTACAAAAAAAATGATCTTATGTCTGCCACATCTGCTTTAAATTATATTTTTAATTTTCAACTAATTTAGGTTCAGTTTTCCAAGTAAATACGATTTGTGTTTTATATCAAATTTAGAATTTGTAAAATAATATTTTGGGCTAGAAGGTTTATACTGCAAGAAAAGTCAAAAACTAATTTTTAAATTGTAAAAGAATATTGTGATGTAACAGCTCTATACTCTATTTATAGTAGGTGTTCGCCAATAACTACCTGTGTGTTTAATAGTTAAGGCCTTATTGCTACTATAGAAGGCCTGCTGACAAGTTTATTTACCTACTATTTTTTTAAACTAAACAAATAGGCAAGTACCTCTTTATATATTTTTATTTATTTCCACATTTCAACATTCATTTCATATGAAATACAAATGATGGCAATATCATCATGCTATTGTGATGATATTTGAGTCATAAAATTTAAACACATAAAAGCAATTGAAAAAGGAGAAATAAAATAAAATAAAATATTGTTACAAATGTTGTTGATGTATGAGTATGAAAAAATTTGAAAAAATCTAACTTAACTAAATACATACAGGGAGCATTCAAGTATATCGTTATTTTAAACGTAGTCTTTCCTATATTAAATAACAATGACAATACAAAAGTCAATCACTTAAATAGAAAAAGAAAAAAAGAAAAATGATCCTTCAAATTATTTAGATTGAATACGATTCGATTCATATTTCTAAATTAATATTCTCTTTGTTTGTTTTCCACTTGAAGTTTACAAAGTTAAATTAATAACTGATAAAACGTTATTAAGAGGCTTTCAAAAGCTAGGTAATACTAGTTATTTGCTTGAGTTATAAAAGAAGGGATTTTTTTTCTAGAAAGCAAAAAAAAAAAGAATTTTTTTTTTGTTTAATTTCTCACAAAGTGGCAAAGAGTATTTCTCCCAGAAATAAAAGATGTAATTTTTATTCCAAATTTAAAATTTTTTTGTAATTTTTTTTTTAAAAAGTATAAAACTACTCTCATTGCTTTCATATATTGAAAAAGAATGTAGTTACGGGTGATTTATTGAAAAAGAAAAGTTTACTTTTAATAGCTTGCCCAACAACAAAGTTGCCCATATATCCTTTTTTTTAACTTTAAGCTAAAATTTTGAAATAATTAAAAAATAAATAAATAAAAGCAAACAAAAAATTTGGAAAAATAAATTTTATCACTTAAACCTCTATGTAAATAAAAATGTAGGGCCAAATGTGTTGCTAAGCGCAAAACTAAAGAACAGGTTTATAAATTCGGGTAATTTTGATTTTGCTATAATAGTTTGAGTAGAAGGAAAGTTTTCATAAAGGAAAAAATTAAAAAAAAATTATAGTAAAATTACCAGTTTTTCTGTTGTTAAAAGATACGTCAAAGATGTTGGCCTAATAATTTAAGAATTTATTTTTGGCAAAAAAAAAAAATTCAAACATCTGCTCAGTATATAAAATTAAATCTCTGCTTGTGTGTTGGTTTGCTTGCTTGAAAGCAACTAACCAGTTATGGTCTCTATACTTTTGTATTGGCCATGCTTTACTTGTTGGCCATTTAACTTTTTAAAGGGTTTTCAACTGACTAAAATTCCATTTTATATGTTGTCACAATTGGTGTATGCTGGGCGCAGTGACTAGATGACTTATTCCCACTTTTAATTAGAATGCTACCCTCTCTTTACTTTAAGCATTTTAACTTATAAGCAACAGCACCGTTCACGACCGGCAAGCAAGTTAGTTTATATTTTTCTGTTTTCTTTTTAACTTTACATTTTGCAATTTTAAAAGCTTTTTAACATTTTTAATTTTATACTCATAAGAAATTTTTTTTGCTTAAATAAAGGCTTATTAAATAAATTTCCTAAAGAAAACTTTTATAAAATTAGTTTTTTATGAGTCTTCCTGGCGGGCAACTTGTGGCTTTTAAGGGAAGAGAAAAAGAAAAAAATAAAAAACAAAATATGAAAACAAATTTATTAGGTCTGCCATTATATTAAATAGTTTTTTTTAGGCTTTACTTATAAACCAACAAGTCAATGAACTTTTTAAAATAAAATAAGTCTGTTGTCTGTTATGTTTTTGTGCTTATTTTGGCTATCAAAAATATATTCTTTTTTCCCCTTACAAAACAAAGAAAAGAAGACTAGCAAAAGCCTGCAAAATTCAGTTAGTTGCCATCCTGCGCTCGTGCTCGTAACAGCTCTTGCTGTCCAGTGTAGTATGTTGTAAACAAAAGCTAAGCAAAAAAAAATATTGGAAAAATAATATAATTGTTGTTGTTGTTGGTTGTCTGCAACCCGTTTGTCTATCTGCTGAATATCATGGCACACTTTGACAGGTGACTAATTGGCAATTTTGTCACTATCATTTGACTTAAATTAAGACTCCTAACAAACTCGTTGTGTATGTATGAGTATGAGTACGTGTATGAGCATGAATATAAGTATTCTATTCAAATACATATTTATTTTCTATGCTCTTTCACTAGTTTTTCTTGTTTTTCCTCTTTATTTTTCTATATTTTTTTTTAGCATCTCTGGTTTATTTGTTATCTACGTTTTAAAAAAGAATATTTTATGCCACAAATAGCAAACAAACACTTGAACACATTTTCTAGTGTTTGAGGGGTGGGAGGCATACATATGTGTTTGTTTGTTGTTTGGTTTGTGTGCTTGTGTGGCTTTTCATTATATTAGTTGTAGGATTTTGTGCTGCAGAAACTTTTCTTGTTTTTCTGTTCTGTTTTTTTTTTCATGTATTTGTTGTAAGTAACATTCAGTTGCCAGTGAGGAGAGTAAATCAGTGCCACATAATAAAACTTCCTCTTGATTCTTTTATTTTTAATTTATTCTACAAGTAGTGCTTGTACCAGTAGCGGCAGTTTTTTTTTTTTTTTTAATACTTTTGCTCTTGCACTTGACTGCTATGATTTAGTTTGTGCTGTTATCCTGGGCTTGTGTGTGTGTGTGTATGTTAGTTTTATTGGTTTTTTCTATAAATACATGTTACCAGCATTTGTTTGTCAATGCACTGTGTGTGGAAAAATGTATGTTTTGCTAGCTCTCTCTCAAGGATAATTTAAATGTCATGAAGAAAATTTCAAAATTTAATCGATTTTATTTGCGTTCATGTTTTAAAAGAAAATAAATTGAGTCTGGGAATTTTAACAGCACAAGCCACCCAATAAACACAAGTACTTAAAAATTTAATCTAAAATGTGTGTGTGCTTTTATTTTCTTTCTTTAAAGCAGAAGGTTGTATTGAATTATTGAACAATTTTTTTTTTCGTTGGAAAAACCACAGCAAGCACGATTTTCTTTATTTATTAAAAAGCTGTGCTAAACATTTTGAAAGTCACTTAAAAGTTTTCATAAGCCCTTCAAGCAGAGCTGCTAATAATTTTAATAACTAACAGCTGCTAATATTATTTTTGTAATTTTAAAAAAGCTGATGAAAAAATAATTCTCATAATGAAAGACAAATAATTTTTTGTGCAATTTCAGAACATAATAAAATTTTCTAATTTAAAATGTAAAATAAATAAAAAAAAAGATGACATTCGCACTTTTTAATGTAGAAATTTAGCTGCTGCTGATAGCAGAGCTAACCAAAGGTATAAAAAATTGAATTTTTAAAAACATTTTTTTTTTAACTTTAAATAAGTACGTATTAGCCCTTAAAACACATTTTAAGTAAATTTTAATTTAAATTTTAGACTTTAATGTAGTCAAGTATTTATAGCAGAATTTCACAAGAAATATTTTTGTAAAACATTTTAACTCTTTAACTTGGAGGTCTTTTCTGTATTTACTGAAATACTTCAGTTTGGGCTCGTTTGCTACAGAAAACAAATACTCAAAAAGCAGTGTCTGAATTCTTTGTAGCATGAGAGTAGTGTTGCTGGCTTTAGTGACCAAATCATAAGTAACTGCCCTTTGCATTTTGATTTAAAAAAAAAAAAAAAATTACTTTGATTGAATATTTAATTGATGAAATTAATCGGTTTTGAAAGTAGTATAAGTCCACTCAAATTAAAAATAAATTTAGTGCATGAATTAATCTATTTTTTATTTATTTTTCGTTTTTTATCCATCATCTCATTTTTGTGTTGAAAATCACACAAAAGAAATTTCTTTTGTATTTTGCACTCTAATACCTTTTTGTCTGTCTCAATACTCTGCATTGATATTTTCTCTGTCTATGATGCTCATTCTACATCTTCCAGCTGGTGGTCAAATGCACAAAGTGTGCTTTAAATTTTCCAACAGGAATCATCCTGTATAACATCATAATTGAGTTTAAAAAGTTCAGTGTTGAGCTTAAAATCATTTCTGATGAGGATCTGAATAACTATCGCAATGTTCCCTTAAACTATCCAGTAATCTTTTTGTTTCCTTCCTTCGCTTAGTAAGACAGGCTTAAAAATATTATTTATCCCATAGAAGGATTTTAGGGGAGCAAAAGAAGTGCCCGCAGCAATTTTATTAGTATCAATCGAAAAAGTTTGTAAATGCTTTTGGAGCACTTGGCTATTAAGGAGAATATATATTCCGATACCACTAGTGCACGCACAGATGGACGCTAAAAAATATAATAAGCATTCACTGATGATCACTTAGAACAGCCCAGAGAAGTATAGATTTGAACAGTTACAGAAATACAGGCATACTGAATTTGTACATGGTTTCTGTCGAGAGAATACTTCTAAAGGTAGCGTAGCATAGGTCTTCATTGTTTCTGTTACTCTAAAACAGACTATCCCGTGCACCTTGTTGTGGATTATCTGAGCTTATAATAATTTAATTTTTGCCCAGAGTGCTCAGGAGACAAGCAATGGTACAAGTGATCCCTTTATCGGAGCAGAAACCATAAGTAGCCATCGATATCATTGTAATTCTGTAGAATCTCTCAATAATTTTTTATCTTAAAACTCCGATTTAACTAAAGAGATTTTTGAATAAAATGTTCGTGGAGAAATCTGTGTTTCGTGGCCAGAAGAGATTATAAAATTCATAGAAAAAAGTTCAATTTATTGTCTCAGTATTATATAAAGAAAAATTTATTTTATTGGGCAGCAGACTAGAGGGGGGGGGGGCAGAGATAATGCAAGAAGCTTAAGTTATCCTTCAACTGAACTGATTATGTGTGTTTACATGGAATAATTTCTGCTATCAATCATGGTACAGGGTTTATGTTTCAAAAATGAAAATCTTTTTACTTTTACTTTCAAGATGAGATCGAAGCTGGGGCAAACACTCGATAGCGATAGAAATTTCAATACAATGGAAATATCAAATGCCATAATTTGAACCCTAGTCTGAGATTTCTTAAGAAGAGAATAGCATTTAAGCACAGGGTTCACCTGATATTAGTGCCAGTTCATAGCAGAAAGCAAACAAACTTGGGGCTAGCAATTTCATTAGATCAGAATCATTTTTCTTACTACCCTCAGATTAAAAGAGTACCTGGAAGAAGAAACGCAACAGTATTAGTTGGAAATAGGGGAGTTAACGGAGCGAAAACAATAATGCCATTCTGTTTCGCAAGAGAATAAGCGACTTACTAGGCCTGATTTCTTCAGTATTGAAATGCTCATCAAATATAAGGATAAAGCTAAACTATATCTGAAAGACAGTAAAACATATACCCTTGTCCCTGTAATGCTCTAACTTAAACCCAATTTTATTACTTAGGGCATCACTACCTACAATCGTCTGACAGGAAGGACAAATCACCCAAAGAAATCTTTAAATTTTTAATGACTACAGACTTAGGGAGTATTTTAATAAGGAAAATAGGGTCACTATAGGTCTATTCTGACCAAGTGACTTGTTCCCGCTGTTTCTGACTATAACAACTGCTACAGCGACCTATAATTAAAAATTCTTTTAATAAAAAATAAATTTAATTCAGATATGTAAATAATTCCAATGAAAATGTGCCTTCAACAAAAAAATTTATGTAGCAGTGTCGTTGCTGAAGTCATACTGAATGCCACAATTTGGACATTGAACGAAAATTTAAAGAAATTGCAAGCATTTTTTTGCCAAATTCAAAATTGAAAAGAGAAATTATGCTTGAAGACTTAGCCAGACACACTTTAAGCTCATCTGTAGAGTGAAAGCAAAATCTTTCCTTTTTTTATGTTAAAACAAAAGTAAAAAAATTTGTTTTAATTACTTGTTACTGCTATTAATGCTACTGTGAAGCTACTATTTGTTAAGCTTGAAGAAAAATAGTTTTGCTACTTAAATTTTTAATTTAATTTTGTGCATTTAATAAACACTCGCACATTCTTACATACTGTCATAATAGCATTAAAATAAATAACAAAAGCAAACAAAAAAACAAACTGTGTATTCAAGGAGAAATAAAAAAAATCTGACAGTCGAGTGATACTTTTCAAGTACGAGTACAACTTAAAATTTTCATTCTACTTTATTTCTTCTGTATAAAAATTAAATGTTACAGAATGCTGAGTTGATGCTGCTGCTGCTGTTGCTTCTACACGGCTGTTTGTTGTTCCGGTTTACAACCATTAAGTAATAAAATGTGAAAGTATCTAGTATTAGAAATGATATTACTTCAGTGTGTGAGTGTAAAAGAAAGAAGAAAAAAAGCAAACGATATGCAAGTAACAGTAAATGAGTGAATGACGACTGACTAACTGTCAGTCATATTTAATGGTTTTTCTTTTTAATAAAAAGAAAACTGACGTTTTTCACTCTGAGTCGGCTCAGTAGCAGCAGCATTTACGCAACCTTCATCATCATCATAACGATTTTGCTGCAGTAGTGGTAATCAATGTTAATGGTATAAATATTTCTTGAGTAGCATTTAAAAAATAATAGAAATGAGTAGCAAAAAGAAGAAAAACTTAATAAGTTGTTGATTTTTTTTTTTATTTTTTCAATTTGAGTTAAACTTCAGCGAGTTATAACGTTTTGTAGCACAAGCATTAGTTAGTGGGGTTTTTTTTAACAAGAAATAGTAGCTTAGAGAGAGCAAAAGACTGAGTATCAAAAGCAAAATGATGTGTTGAATGGTTTTTTTATTTGTTGTTGTTTTTTTTTTCTTTCTTTTTTTAATTCTCAATGCAAAAATTTTTTACTTTTCCAAGTGTGTTGAAAATAAAATCAATATTTACAAAATAACAAGCGACTTGTTTTTACACAAACACTAAGAAAAATTATATTTAATAACAAGGGCAGAACTAAAAATGAGTGTTGTAAAGTTTAATTTATTAGGGTGCGAGTATATGCGACAATTTTAAAATTCAATTTATTAAAAAAAAAATTGCGTAAATGATGTGATTCACACTCACCTAAGTGATTTATTTGGGGGCTTTATAGAGTTCTTTTGAGGAATGTGCTACTCGTAATTGAAAACTTTGCTCAGCATGGATCAAACATTGAATGTAAGACTTATAAAGACGAAGAGTCCAGAAAATACCTACTCTCTCCAGCCATCGAATGGCTACTATAAAAGTTAATGCAATGCACTACTGATATTTACAGAAATTTTTTGGTTGTTATACAAATATTTAAGGGATTTATTTGCAATTTGTACGGATTTCTTAGAATTGTTATAAATGACCTTAATAAATCCTTTTAATAATGCTTTTTTTAATTTCTTTTCATTTCAGGTAATTAAAGATGAACTCAGAAACAAGCTGTTAAAGTTTAAAAAAAAATCTTAGTAAAGCGGTAATTAAAAAATTTAAGGATTTTTATAAATAAACCGAAAGCTGCTATACGACTAAGCCCACAGTTAAACTAGGAGAACCGAAATTGAGAAATTCTCAATTAAGTAAATAAATATTATAATTAAATAATTTCCTTAAATTAATGAAATAATTTCATTCAATTTATAAAATAATTTCCTTAAATTAATGAAATAATTTTCTTAAATTAATTAAATAATTTAATTAAATTAATGAAATAATTTCATTTAATTAATGAAATCATTTAATTAAATTAAATGAAATAATTTCATTTAATTAATTAATTAAATAATTTCATTCAATTAATGAAATAATTTAATTTAATTAATGAAATAATTTAATTAAATTAATTAAATAATTTCCTTAAATTAATGAAATAATTTCATTTAATTAATTAAATAATTTCATTCAATTAATGAAATAATTTTTTTAAATTAATGAAATAATTTAATTTATATAATGATTTATTTCTTTAGTCTAATTAAGCGTGTTGTTGATTAAAAAACAATAAATTTTTTCTATTAAATTAAATTAATAAAATTATGAAATTAGCTAATTAAAGTAATGAAAATTTCATCAAATTAATTACATATGTATAATAAAATTTATTACATATTAACGAATAAATTGTGCTACAAATGTATAAATTAAAATTAAGGATATGTAGATGATGGTCATGTCCTAATCTAGTGAAAATTTTTAAAACAAAACCCATATAAATCTACAGATAGTTGTGAATTTTCATTGCAGTCTCATTGTTATTAAGACCTAAATGAAGATTTTTAAAAAAGGATATATGAGAGCCAGGTTTATTCCTGCAGCAAAGCGAATGAAATTCATACTAGCTGGAACCCATATAATTTCACAAGTAGCTATAAAATTTTTATTGGATTTCTGATTATAGTTCTCACAAAAATGAAAATTATTTCAAATAATGCTGAATTAACAAAAATTAATATTTTCTAAAATAAGGATATCTAAGCAGTGGTCATGTCCTTGAACATGAAATATTTATTTAGATACAAATTTTAATTTGGTTTTGAAACTTGAAACTTTACATTTATTTTCATATAAAGGATATTTTTATTAAGCGAATTGAAGTTCTTTTGTATTTAAAATTACAATTTTGAATGACAAGAAATCAATAATATTTTTTATAACCATTAGAATAAAAAACTTGGGGCCTGTTCAGCTAACTGCGAACGAAAGTTTCATTCGCGTAATTGTATTGAGAACAAAAACAATACACTGTACAATAATTGTGTCTTTTTAAACAAAATTTCTTTAAGTATAACTTAAAACATACAAGCAAAAGGTCAACAAGGGGCGTTCGATATCAAACCAAATATCAATTTAAGTTCTATTGAGTGACGTGGCTTAGTAGTCTATTTCTCTACTAAGAAGTCAGAAAATATTGTTAGACTTACTTTGGTTTTATAATTTAAAAGTACAATTTTAATAAATATTTTATTAAATTTTGTAATAATTTTATTTGGAATTCAAAAGTTTAACAAAACAATACTTTTTCTTTGTGCTTATTTCCAGAATTGCGTTGGGCTATTTTTATTCTTATACTCATGATATTCTCATGAGCAGTACAGTAAGTACTAAAGGGGCTACTCTGTATTCTCAAAAGATTACTCCCAACATTTCTTGGCAAACGTTAGAACCTTTATATTGTAAAAGTTATTTGTGCTGAATAAATAAACTTCCCAACCCACATTTAAATGAATTAATAACCCAACACAGTTCTGAAATTAAGCACAAAGAAATATAAATATTTTATTTTATTAAATTATTTGATTCTTAAAAATGTTTATCAAGCTTAAGGCCTTTAAGAAAATTAAATTACTGCCAGGCTCCCTATTTCGATGCAAAACGGAAGCAAAAAAAAAAAACTAGTTAATCATTTTCGACTGAAAATGGGGCTCACTAACTTTTAACTTATCGTTTGCTTCGCTTTATGTTCTTTAACACTGTCCTACTCAATATATAATTCCGAAAACAGTTTTATAAATTACTGAAAAGTTTCAAAGAAAAGCGCTTTAAAAAAACATGATACGCTGATCAAACTCTTATTCAAAGAGAACAGAAAGGAAAATACAAAGTACACACACATTCACAAAAAAGCTTCAAATTTTATTTTTTAATTAAAACGAAAATTTTGTATTAATTATTAAAAAATTTATTGCATTTTCTGTTGGTTTTGTAAGAAAAATTATTCAAGCGATACAAGCAAACAAAACAAAGAGGAAAAAGTGAGCCGCAATTTCATATAGAAATTCTTACGTTATTGCTCGTGTTGTTTTTCTTAAAAATGTTCTTGTACAAATTATTTAGGGAGCCGAAAGTCAGCTTCTTTTCATCTAAAGTAGTAGCGAATGATGGCTGTCTTCATGGGAATACTGGCCGTATTAACAAAGGATCAACTGGTCTAAAAAATTTGTGTGAAAAACACTTAATATTTTGCGTAATTTTTATATAAAATATCTAGACCCTTGTAATATATAGAAACTGCGCGTACATTTTTGATTGAAGACCTTAAGCTAAGAAAAATTATTGAATATGTTTTCTGCTTTTTTTTTTATATAAAAAATATCTCTATGATCTCTATCTTTTAAAGCAAAAAGTCGAATTTTCATAAATTTTTTTTAATAAACTTCAAGTTTACCGAGCTGTTTGCTTAAGCAAATGTTAATAAATAATAACCTGGTTTTTTTTTTGTATTTATGGTTCATTTAATTTGTTTAATTGTTGCTCATAAAATATATATTTATTTATTAGCTTAAGGACATTTAATTTAATTCAGGTCATTTGCAAAGTCATTAGCTAAATAGCAAAAATGTAGAATTAAAACTAAAATGTTTTAAATGAACACTAACAACAATGCAGCTACTGGGGCTAAAGTTAATTAATAAAATAAAAAAATTAATTAAAGCGAATTTTATACATTTAAAATGTTGGCAATAAATAAATTTCTTTATTAGAAAACACAAGTAACTAACAGGTCGTATGATGAATATTGAATTTATTTCAATTTAATTATTAACAAGCATACGTTCAGGTGGCCGACTGCTAAAAGTAAAAGCTTTTGGAATTTGCATAAAAACAAAACTTAAGGGCTGCACAAGCCTATTTGAAAGTCACACCTCACTACAAACATGACCTTTATAATAAAATTATTTAGGGGTTCTAATGTACCAATTCTGTTTTGTTGGAGTCCATAGATAACAAAAATATCGTAATTTTTAAGTCATTAAATTTTTTTTTAGCTTTGTAATATTATTTTTTAAGAATAAATTTTCGTAAAAAAAAATGTGAATTTTGATCAAAATTTCTTTGCTAAAGTTTTTTTTTTTTTTTGATAAGTTTTTATGAGTTGGCCTGTTTGCTGAGATTTTTTATTATTTAAAATGATGTTAAACGTTGGTAAACAGGTCATTAAATTGTTTTAAGCTGTTTCCTCTTATCGTTGGCAGGTCTATGACTGCCAAACCACAAGCTTAAAAAAAAAACAGAAAATTAAGCCAAACAAAGAGAAATACATAACTTTTTGAAATACGAGTTTCATATTTATTAAAAAATAAAAACACATTGTATAAATAGATATACTTTTTGTTATGAACACCCACCCGCCCAGAAAAGCATGAATAGTCAGTCAGTCAGTCAGTCAGTCAGTGAGTAACAGTACTTAACCGCAATAAAGTAGACTTTTTTGTTTGAGGTTTAAACCTTTTAACTGGTCATTTGCACTCTCTGCTCTTAAAATGAAATAAATATAACGACTGCATATGTACATACAGAAACAAGCACATGCTTAAAAATGAATTATTTTTTTATAAAAAAAAAAACAAAAAGTGGAATTTGTCTAGGAACTGGGTAATAAAAAAATTGGTTGCAAGTCTATAAAATATGAAATAAATTAACAAAAAAAAAACATTTACCGCCCTCATAAGTTGTTTTACATTTAATGTTTTATTTTACAGCTAAAGGTAACGGGGTGGACCTGAAATAAAAGACTTTATTTATAAAAACATAAAAGTCAAATAATAAACTTCCTTTTCTCTGTTTATGCTTTAATAAAATTTATTATTTTATTATAATTTTTTATTTTTTTTTTTGTCATAAACACTGAACAGCCGTTTTTTTATTGTGTTTTTTAATTTTCCACTTCACAATTTCTTAAAATTGCTATTTTGTGGCATGTTTAGTCACTCATTTGCTTTCTGTTGATTTTTTTATGCAACTTTTCTGTTTCACAAGTCCCTGGCCAGACTTGCCATTATTAACCAAGTCACACACTTTTTTCTTTTTAACAACAAAAGGCTTACTAAATAAAATTATTAAGTTGCATTTTGTTTGTTCTTTTAAAAAGTAACATGAAATAAAAATTGATTTGAAGAAACTTTTGCTTTCAAAAGAAAGAAAAATTTTTATTCAAATTTTATAAAAATTTTTTTTTCATTCAAAATTAAATTTAAAAAAAAAAACAAGCAAAACAAAAAGAAATTTTCTGAATTAAAATAAGAGAAGCAACACAAGTAATTTGTAAACATGCAACACAATATGTTGTCTACGTGGGAGTTTGATTGTGTTTTATTGTTGCTACAGATTCATAAAAAATAAAAAGAAAATAAATATTTGCTTTTGTATTTGAAAACATGTTTAATAGCGTTTTTATATTTATTTTTAGTTGTAGTGCTCGTACAAACGTAATCCTTTTGTGTATTAAAAAAGAAAATGAGAAAAAAAGTTTTACTTGCTAAAAGCAGAACCATTGAGTCAGTCACTTTGCCACGTTTGTTGTTCGACAAAAAAAAAAAAAAATAAAAAGAATAAGAAGAAAACACGTGATAACACACCTTTTCTTTTATATTTAATTCAAACGTAGTTAAACAGACAACGAGACGTCATGTCAGCCTATAAAAATATTCAAATAAATGTTACACGTACTTCAGCTCACAATCAAACTCATACTCATGCTTCGTAGGCATCGCGGTGGTAATAAGCAAAAATTGCTTAAGTTGACTTAACTTTGGTTCAGAAATGATGGGGCGATATGTTCCACAATTGGCAAAATGTTAATGAAAACAATAAAGTTGAAAATGACGTAATAAGACATGAGCGGTTTTACCATATTTCGTTTGTTTTGTTTTGTGTCTTAATAAAGTCTAACAAAAGGCATTAATTAGCGTAAAGTGCTTTATTGTTTTTATGTTCTTTCTGCTTTGATCCGGCTCGAATAAAATTACAAAAAACAATTTTAAATGCAGAAGCACACACACACACACAACTAGTTAATTATGCTCTTATCCAAATTAAAAAATTACGTAGACTTTAATTTGAAATCAATTTAAGTTAATTTTAAATTAAGGTAAAATACAAGAAATAATTATATTTGGAACGTTATTTAGAATTTCATTAAATTCTACCCAGAGCCACTAACAAAATTATAAATACTCAACTACTATAAGTGTTGTGTTGCAGATTGTATCATGTTGTGTTTTCCATGAGGAACAGGAAGCCCTAAAACAATTCCTGGTACTTCTAATCCAGCAATGAGAGAATACTGCAGAAGCTAAGTAGGCTATGAAATACCGGTCAAAATTGACCTAAACAAATTGGAAGCCTCACAATCATAAAAAGACTAGAGTTCTTTTACTTAAACACCAATAAACAAATTTAACTTTCATTGTTTGCTTATGTTTTATTTGAAATTTGACACAAATAAATTTTAAGGAAGGTCACCTTAAGCTTTTTAAGCAGACACGCCTATTTTACGCCCACTTTTCAACGATTTTCATTCAGCACTATTCATAAAGATGTGTGCCCGTACTTAATTTAAGCCTGAAATTATGAATTGCTCTGCTTTAGCAGAGGCACCGCTAAAGCCTTAGGCCTTTTTATAAAGTAGTGATGGGGTTTTTAACAATAAAAATTCTATTTGCTAACGGATTTCTCTAACAATTTGCACATACGCTGTGTATAAAGCACAAGACGCAAGTTTTTGCTAGGACTTTTAGTATCCCTTTAAAGTCACCAACAATATTCTGAAATGGTTTTAATTTTTTTTTTATTGCAACCGTTTCTTGGTGATAATGTTCAGCGCTGATCTGAAAGAAGTCCAAATGTGAATGCAAGAAATAAATTTTGTGAACAGCCTAAGTTGCCTAAGCTTAAAAATACATTAGCAAATGTCGCTTCTGTGATTACCATGAAAATTATCGCATAGTGCAACAAAACTCTTCCACATGTGCGTTTTTCAGGTCTACGCAAATCGTACTTCTTTTTTTTATTTATTTATTTTTTTTTAACAATTTCACCTTATTTGTATTAAAAGAAGACTCATTATAAAAAGCAGCTGACTGCCTACCTTTTCGCCACATCATTATTATTTCTCTTTTATTTTGCTGTCTTTTCTTCTAACAATATTATTTTTTTTTCTTTACATGATGTTTAAATTAAATGAATTTCACTATAAAATTAAATTTAACACGTCTATTTTAACTCATTTACCAAAAGAAAATGGAAGCAAGGAAATAAAAAGGAAGCTGCTCGTGCAATTTACATTATTTAACGGCAACAAAAAGCTGGTTTTTTTCTTTAAAACTCATTAAAAGGCATATAGACATTGTAAAATGTTGCTTAGGCTGGCTTCTATGTTAAGGTTGTTATGAATAGACAAGCTGCAAAAAAAAAGAAATTGTTTTGCTTTACTAATTTCAAGCCCAAACAAACTAAAGATAAAAATTACTAGAGCAAACACTAGTTAGAAGTAAAAAAAAAAAAGCAAGTCAATAGCTTTTTAAAAATTCAACACAGCAGGGAGTCAAAAGAAAAGATTTTTTTTTAAACTAAATACCTGTTTAACACAAGAAGAAAGAAAAATAGATTTCAACTTTGAATGCCACGAGGCAGATATGCTGCTTATGTTGAACACACAAAACAGCACATGTGTTGTTTTCCCCCCCAAATACCTGAAGGTATCTAGTGACTTAAAAAGCTGTTTGTTTTTTTTGTGATATTGAACAAAAAGATTAGGCTGGTTTGTTACTAAATGATGTTAGTGCACCCTTTACGTGTTTAAATAAATTATGCTGGGCTCTATGGCTTTGCTTTGCTTTACTTTACTTTTTCCTAAGGCTGTTAGGCCTGTTTGCAATTACGTACTGATAAAATAGTTCACAACAGCATTAATGCCACCCAGAAACTTGCAATACTGTCACTTTTAACCTCATTGCCCTCCTCTTTAAAACAACATTATCATCTTCATCATCATCAACATTTACAAAAAAAAAAAAAAAAATTTTTAAATAAAATCAAAAGTCTATAGAGAATTTTCTAAAGGTTGCATCATGCATTTTCTTTGCTTTATACACCTCAGCTTGTTACTTGTACTGTTTGTAATCAACACTGTAAACACTATTAAAATGACTATCAAGTATTGTGCAACGTTTGAATAATTTAAAACCCTCCAAAACTCATACCTTTTACACAACCAAAACATGCAGTTATAAAACTTTCATCACAAGCAGCAGCCTTAATACGTGTTGGTTTAGCTAAACATACAATTCAGATATTCTACCACAGCAACAACTTTGCATATAAAAAAAAAACACACAAAATAATTGTTCAAAAGCCAGCAAAAGAATTATAAGCCTAAAGAATTGTTTAGTCTTGTGAACAAGTTTAACTCCAAGTCACCACTGGCATGAAAGAAAAAATCCCATTAAGACAAAATTTATGTAAAACAAATTGTTTAATGATTTGTTCCCTAAATGTCTCATAATTTTTTCAGTGAATAGACTTTAAAATACACCGTTCACCTGGCTATAAATCATTTTGATTTGTACATGAGTCATTGAAAATAATTTCTGAAAGTCGCTGTCGTGCTTGCAACAAAAAATTTTTAAATGCACAAATAAATTTAATCACCCAGATAAGGAATTTGCAAAACGTAACCGCTATTGACAGAATTCAGCTGCTCAAAATGTAAAGCGAATTTACATTCAAAGCATAGTTTTGCTTTGTTGTATGACGGCGCTCCAAAACAAAATTAAAACTGTCAATAATTAACCAATAGTTAGCACGAACTTATAAGCTTAAAGAACAACGAAAGAAATCTTTATTTAATCTCTTTAAAATATAATTTTTTCTATGGAAAGCAATTACTTGCTGACCCTTTAGTGGCAAAAAGGGAGTATTAAATATTCAAATTCCAAATAAAAGCAGCAATTAAACATTTTTTTTTTATTTAAAATGGATGGAATAGAGTATTGCGATTCAGTAACTTTTATTACGAACATTCGTATCGAAAGAACAGGTATAACGATATTTTATCGAATTCGGTATTCAGTAACTTTCCGAAAAAAATATTTGGTACGATAGAAACCGTTATTTGCGATGATTATTTATGTCGCAAACTTCGAATATTTTTTTCGGAAAGTTACTGAATACCGAATTCGATAAAATATCGTTATACCTGTTCTTTCGATACGAATTTTCGCAATAAAAGTTACTGATTCCCACTGCTGGTCTATGTGAACCAAAGAGTACTTAAGGAATTTTTCTTGTCTTCTAGTGTTTTCCATTTAATTAATTGTAAACCAAACAACACCCAACAATTTACATGACAATTGATTGCTTTTTTTTTTTTAAACTTAATAAACAGATTTGCTGTAATTACTTCACTCATTTACTTTGACAAACACAGTGATGACAATTTAAATTGAAACTAAAATCTATTTAATTAATTTTCTCCAAAAAAAAAAAAGAGGAAGAGATTTTCAGTCTGCTAGAGTCTAATATGTGAAATTACTTTAGGCAAATGTAATTAATTTGTTTAAATTCTTGGCTGTTAAGTTAAATATTTCAATAAATTTATTTAATTAAATTTTTTTCTTTTTTTTTAATAATAAACCTTAAAAGGTAGAAGTTCAAGGGTTTTTGTTCTTAAATAAAAAAGAATAACTTTAAATTTATTCGCCTTTAACTGGCTTTTAGTAATAAAACAAAACAAACAAAAAAATGAAAAGAAAATATATAAAATGACTGCCAGCTTGTAGATTAGAAAAACTAATTAATGTAAAAAATATGTGTTTTTCTTTCTATTTGAATTTCTTTGGCTTATCGTTTGGTTGTGGCAAACAAATAATTTAGGCAAACGAAGGAAAGCATAAAACAGAGGTTCCCAGAATTTTTTCTCACAGACCACTTTGAAAATTTAAGTGGGTTGCGGTGTATCCCTGGCAGCTACATTTCTACAATATTCCAAAAACTAGACAAAAAATGTGAAGATTATTAACCATAGAGACTCCGGTATCCCAGGATTAAAATTTGATAAGACGTACGTGTATGATTTTTGTGAATTTTATGTTTTTATATTAAAATAGCTTACCCGGAAGCGTTGTGTTGCCTCCAAATTTTATTTATATTGAAAAACAATTAAAAAGGGAAGACAAAGATAATAAAAAAATTAAACAAATCAGTCCAGATATTTTCCGTTTTGAGATAAATTTTAAAAGTGGGCGTGGTAAATTTTTCTTTTCATTAAAATATAAGGTGGGCTATGCCGAACTCATAAAAAATTAGCCAAATCAATATACAAGTTCTCCGATTTTAGAAAAATTTAAAAAGTGGGCGTAGTAATGGGCGTGGTACATTTTTTTATTCACTAAAATTTAAGTTGGGTTATGCTGAACTTGTAATAAAAAAATTTGCCAAATCTATGTAGAGTTTCTAAGGTAAAAAAAAATTAAAAATGGGCGTGGTCTTTTTTAATTTCAGTAAAAATTTTGTATATTCGACCTTCTAACTTTAAGAAATCATACTCATAAACGAACCTGCAAGACGGGGTAAAAACAAGTAAATAGTAGACAAATAAGTCAGAAACCACTTGCCTGGCACTTCCAAGGCATAACCCAAAGCCATACAATTAAATCGGTTTAGCCATTTAGGAGGAGTACAATATCTAACACGCGTACAGTAGAATTTTATATATTCAGATGCGTCAGCATCGATATGTGTCTATGAGGCCACATACTCGTATGCCCAAAATTTAATTTTTAGGACAAATTTTTTTTTTTTTTTGGATTCTTTTTCAAGCTCTCTTAATATATATTATATAAATTAACTGATTTGTATTCAGTATATTTATACATCCTGAAAGGGTTAATAGTTTAAACAAAAAATTAATTGAGTAAGTGAATGTCAGGAAAGCATACGAGTAGTTGGCTACTCTTTTTTGACATCTACTCACAACACCATTACCCAATCAATTCTCACTTATTTCATTTAAAAAACTCCATATTCGAAGTTGTAAAAAAATAATAATTTTTTATATCCTTGAGTTGTATTTATTCAAGTATGTAACTAATTATTATTGCTGTCATATTACATGGCAATAAATTTAATTAAAAGGAAACATTAATAACGTAATGTAACTTTTGCAATGACAATCACAACCAATATGTAATTGTAATGGTAGGATTGTACTCCATGGATTTACAGCAAATATGTGAGAGTAGTGGTAAGTCCACATTTTTAATAAAATGAGTGTTAACGTTAGTTTCATCAAGATGATGTCTATGGCTAACTAATTTTGCTGTTAACAAATTTTTTAAAAAAAATGGACTTATAGCACTTTCAAATATATAACACCTGATATATAAATAAAACAGTAACGTAACTGATTGACTAACTGACTACTGACTGACTGACTGACTGACAGACTCACTGATCGCCCAGCCCAAACGGCTAAAGCTACGGACTTGAAATTCGGTAAGCAGGTTCCTCTCATAAGAAGGAATTTTTGAAAATTCGAATTGAAAAAAGGTAAAACGTTTGAATTCCCAGAACCGCTAACTAAAAAATATTTTACTAAAATAAAAATAATAATGTGTTTGGTACTTTTTTGACATTTGTACATTTGTGGGATAAAAAGGATAAAACACTAATTTTGATATATTTTTTTAACCCCATTTATATCTCCAAGTAACAATTACAGCAAGAAAAATCAAATTATATTCGTCTCTTCTTAAAAACATTTCAAATTTTTTGTTGGCACTTTTTTATATTCAAGCCAAGAGGGGATAAAAAATGTACCCTGTTTACTACTATTTCTAAATATGTAAATTGATGCAGCATATCAACATTTTATTATTAATTTGTAACATCCAATAAACATTAATTAAAAAAAAAATATTTTTTTTCAAGGGAGAAAAAAAGTACCAAAATTAGAAATACGATTATTAGTTTATATTTTAGCATTTTTAGTGGAATTTTTTTATGTTGTGACAGTAGAATCATACGGTACTGCAAGAAATAAGGGACATTATGCTACTTTTTATTAGTCTTAAAAGTACTTTTTGGTTTTTTATTACTAACGAATCTAGAACTACTGAAACAAAATGGTACTTTCAATTAATTTTGACTTTGAGACCCAGCTCAAACAGCTCTGAGTTAAGAGAAAAAATTGTCAAAATGATACTTTTTATACACTTAAATGGTTAATGACTTTATTATTATAAAAAAAAATTTAACTGAAATCTGCAATGCAACATGAAATTATTCCTCTCTTAAAGCATTTAAACTAAATTACTGTTTGGGAAATAAGTCATAAGAAAATCTTAAATATTTTCTTTTTAAGATTTAAGTAAAACAACAATTAAAAGAATTTAATTAAATTCAAAACAAAACTAATTTAAGCAAATTTCATTTGTGAAACCAACAACAGCTAGAAAACTCTTGTAATTAGTTTTCAAAGTCATTGTCAATGTCATTATTATCTTGTTTACAATACAACTGACTAAAACCTAATACGCACACCTACAAAAATATGCAAAAACCAAAAAAAAAAAATTCTATTCTTTCAAATGTTGTTAAAAAACAAAAATTATTTTGTCATACATGACAATCAACAATGAAAAATAAAATGCATACATACACACAAAAACACTTATACACTTAAATGTCGTTGTAATTACTATCCAGCTTGCACACACACACACAATTGTAGAGTACAAACTAAGTGCAAGTCATTTTCTTCATTACAAACCAAAAAAACATATTTTACTTGTTTGCTGCGTGCATGAGTATGAAAGCAAATAAGTGTGTGTAAGTGTGTTCTTATGTGATTGAGTACTAGTCATTTAAGGAAGATGACTTGAATGATGCAGAAGAAACACAATAAGATTTTTATAAAGGAGCTTTAACAAACAGAAAAATACACAAAAAAATATTAAAAAAAAAAAGTTGCTATAAAAAAACTAAAAGAAACAAGAAAAAAAGGTAAAAGAAAAATTTTTTTTTAAGAATTTTCAACGCATAGAAAATATTTTGTTATCAATTACAAAAAAAAAAAAAATATTTATTTGAAAAGAAGAACATCTTTCAAAATTTACGTGAAATATTCTTTTGAAAAGCAAACACACAATCAATTTTTAGTAATGAAAACATGAAAAGATAATCTACGTCAACATTTTAAGTAAAACATTTTTCAAGCGTAAACACAAAATTTAAAAATTAAAAAAAAAAAAGAAAACTATACAAAAGCTTAACAAGTTTTAAAAATATAAGGCCATAATCATACGTCAGAAAAAAGTACACTTTTAATAAGAATTTCGTGAATTTAAAGTGTAACTATGATTGTGGGCCAAAATTTATAAAAAAAATAATAAAAAAGTTCTCTTAACTAAAACGAAAAAAGTTATTTGGGGTATTCACAGTAGTGTGTTGTACTCGTATCAGTCATAAAGTCTTAAAATCATATTATTTTATAATCATATAATAATTTGTTGTCCTTACTCTGAGACCCACCTTAAATTAATATCTCTGCGAATCACAAAATTTCGAGTAAAAAACAATCAATTTGTTGGTGCATATTTTGCCTTAAACACATGTTTTTGCATATATTGTGATAAATTCATATTTCTCATCATATTTCATAATATATAAAATTCGACTGTATGTTTGACATTGTACTCCTCCTAAACGGCTGGGCCGCTTTAATTGAATTTTTTGTATGCCTTTGGGTTACAAATGGGAAGGCTTAGCGCTACAGTCTATTACCTGTTTTTATCCCAATTTAATTTTTTATTGAAATTAAAAACGACCACGCGGATTACCATGCCCACTTTTTAAATTTTTTGTTAAATCGGCCAACTTCTAGACCGATTTGACTAATTTTCTTATTATATGCTAGGCATAACGTGACTTATAATTTAAGGAAAAGAAAATTTTACCAGGCCCATTTTACATTTTTCTCAAATCGCAGAACGGCTGTACCGATTTGGCTAATTTTTGTGTTACATGTTACGCATAACCCAATTTTTTTTATGAAAAGAAAACGTATATTTTTTTATTTGGCTAAAACTATGTAATGTTTTTATTTATATTCCTTCAATTAATCAATTTACTTTAGTTGACTGATGATTAAATCTGCACATTTTTTAAAGTTTTTTTATCCTAAAATGTTACATGTCACATGCTTAGCTCATACCATGCATGGGGTGGCTGAAGATATAAGAAATCAATTTGACATAAAATTGCCTGAAAAAGTAGACCAATCTGGGAAGCAGTATAAGAACCGTATGTCAAGTTACAGAGTACATCAATTTACTATTTTGTTAATTTGAAAACACACTCCGACTCTTTAAATTTGTCTTCTTACTCAAACTTTTTGCATTCAAAAATTTTTTTTCAAATAAAATGCTTTCACTAAAACACATTTTATTTTACCACAATTTGACTTGTAGCGTGAGTGAGCAAAATATTTTTTTTTTTTTTTGCTTTAGAGGGAAACGTTTATTTTATCTATTTGTTTTAAATTTTTAATTTTGTTCTTGTAAAAAAATTCAATTGCGGCAAATGCTGTAGTTGAAACAAGCAGCCAATTAAAACTAAACAAAAATAAGAAAGAGAAAGAAAAAGAGAGAGAGTAAGAAAATTAATAAAAAAAGCTTAATTTTAGTTTGTTTATTTTTACAACAACCAACATTAAGTAAACAAGTATTTGAAAAAAAAAAAAAACCTTTAAAAAAAAGACTTTAATTTAAAGCGCGTCATGGCTGTGGAAAGTTTTTAAGTGCCGTTCAATTATATTTTAATTATTTAAAAAAAATGCTTTTTGTAAGCAAAATAAAAAGAAAACAGTTAGAGTTTTTATTAGCACTTAACTGAACTTGTTTGAACAATTTTTTTTTTGGCATAAAAAGGAAAACAATTTTGTAAATGTGAATAGACGAGAAAATCCTTAATAATTTAAGGCCTTAAAAAGTAACAAATAATTTTAAGATAATTGTGTGTTTATGCTGGTAGATAATTGCTTAAAACCAGTTTGTAATTGAATTTGTGTTTATAGGAAAAAAAATTAAATCAAATAAATGCTCTAGGCGAAGGAGACAAGAGGCAAGAGCTTGTGTGTTACATTAAATATTCATAAATTGAGTGGCACTATACGTAATTGAACATAAGGCAAGTAATTTAAAATACCACAAACATGCACACAATTTTATTATGATAGACATTTACACATGTAGCACACACTGGCTTGCATACAGCCATCCATTTAAAATAATAAGCAATTAAGCTTTCTTAATCTCTTTATACATCATTTGTCATCTTATGCAGGTACAAAAACACACACACCCAACAAGTATTCTTACACTCCCACTTATACCAGAATTCATTTACATGATGAATGTGTTTACTCGTTCTTGTTGATGTCACTGTGTGATTATGGAAAAGGAAAAAAGAAAAATTCAATTGCAATAAGCACATAAAAATAATATTTCATAAAATATTAATGAACAATTAAGGCTGGAGTAAATAAAAAACAATTGCACAAACTTGCATAATTAAAAGAGACTCACATACACTCAAACATTTTATCGCCTTACAAAAAAAATATATATAATTAAAAACTCTGTGAGATAAATTAAATAAAAACTCAAAAATTAATTCCATAACGTGCTAATTTATTATTCAGATCCCCTGACAAGCCTCAATGGCTTAAAAAAATTAAAAAAAAAAAAAAAACTTGAATCTATAGCAGCGTCTAATTCCTTTTTGATCAGAGAGTCACAGAGCCACCACATCAGAAGATCCAAGCGAGTTTTTCTTTTTTTTTTTAGGGGGTGCCTGGTGCAGCCTTACCTAACTTTGATGTTTAGTCAATCTCCCAATCTGTCTTTGTCTACTTGTCTTGTAAATATTTTATAAAAAATAAAATACAATTTGACAAATAGTCTTATATAATCACTGTGCCAAAAGAAAAAAAATCAATCGATGTTAGCAATTACTTGCAGTTGTTGAGCTAGACAATAAATTAATATCCTCTCTTGATACACTCCACCTTTTGAATGTTTTTACTTTAGCAATTTAATGCACTCAAGAGCAATAAACTTTTACAGTTTCATAAGGTTGTTGTTGTTGTTTGTTTTGTAAATTATTTACAATGATTATATTGAGCAACAATGTTTCATACAATTTTTTCTTTCCTTCTTTTTTGATATCTGTTATCTGAGTGCACTTATTCTTCCACATTTACCATTTTAATTGCCATAAAAATGTGGTTTGTTTATTTAATACTGCGCACTGTGGGTTTGGTAGCAATTTTTTTTTTAACAAAAATCTAGAATTCTTACTCGCTCTTGTAATTTAATAAAATTATTTTAAAATTTTATAAAAAAAAGTTGTTCAACAAAATAATTAAATTTTTTTTATTTATTTTATTAATTTACAATAACCTAGCCTGTATAGACCGAAGAGCGGTTAAAAATTTCTACCAACTCTTAGTGCTTTCCATAAAATTTTTCTTTACCATCTACCCAAATCGTTTCATTCGATTTCCAACAACTATTTTTTGTCATAAAAAAAATTTATATTTTCTCTCGCTTTCATTCGACAACGAATGCAAAACTTTGACCACTAACTGCTTCTATTAAGTTAAATCCACCCATACCTTGGCAAAAAATTTTTTTGTCCGTACCGTATTGGTTTATATGTAGCTAAACTTCTCTCATTGCCCGATCAACTTCAAACTTCGCATAAAAAAAATTGTGCAGGCAAAAATTTTATTCCAAACAACTGAGTGAATTCAGTATTCTTTCCTCACCAAGAGGAAGCTCAAATTACATATAAAAAATTTTTGTTTGGATTATAAGCGACTGAATAATAATAACAATTGTGTGCGGACAAAAATTTTGTTCAGAATAAATTACTGAAATCGGAAATCAAAGAAAAATATTACATAAATATAATAAAATTAAAATTTTGCGCGGACAAAAATTTTGTTCTGAACAACTACATGAATTTGGCTTTCTTTTCTTACAAAGAAAGAACTCACAATGGTACTTAGATATTAAAAAAATTTTGTTCTGAACAAAAATTTTGTTCGTAACAAATTTGTGAAATCATATATTTTTAAGAGCTCAAACTTCTTCTTAACTAATTTCTTACAACCTCTTGAAGAGTTCAGCAGTTATAAGAATGGCTCTCCATGCGTTTCGAACTTCTACGCGTTTTGTTCAATCAGTGAGATGTTATTGGACCTGATCGTTGGACGTCCCCTCCTTCGGGATAGTACTGGAAAATTGTTCTAGCCAGAGAATCTTCGTTCATGCTTAGACCCAGCCATCGCAAACTTTACTTCAACAAATCATACAGCTCATAGTTCATACTATGTGGACAGTCTCCGCTAATACAAATTGTTGCATATATTTTACGCAGAACTTATCTCTCAAATACGCGAAGTGCAGCTTCATCTGCATGCGCAAGTACCCATGACTTTGAGCCATAGAAGAGCATGAGTAATATGTGTATGTCTTGCAGAATTTTATTTTCATCTTTCGTGAGAGGGCTTTGGATTTCCAGGCTGATGTCATTATTTTCATTTAAGGTGGACAAAAGCTCTACAAACCCTTCCACAAGCCTGAAATTATAGTTGCCAACGTTCACGGTTCTATCTAATCAAGTGAATTTTCTATTCGTTCAAATAACATTAACTTTGTTTTTGCTTCATCAACTGCCAAACCCATTTTTTGTAACTGTTTTTCGATGCTTGCAATATCCTTCCGATGATATTAATTAATGTGCTGCACAAGCCTACTTTAAAAGCCACAAGTATGCTTGTGCAACCCTTTAATATCAATATCATCTGCATAAGCAAAGAAGGACTCTAATTAAAAAAAAAATTAGGACAAAAATTTTTTTCTAAGAAAATGGTTGAATTCTTTTTAAGACTCAAAAGATCTAGCCAGGAATCGAAATTGCAATACTTTGATTGTGAGTTTACTCACTAACCACTAGTTTAAGGGATACCTTAACTTGTTTTTTTACTTAGAAAGAGAGAACAGCCTGAGAAGTTAGCCTAGGTTGATGACAGCTACAATGGCGGTCGTGTGTACCAGTGATGTCGTGAAAATAATAATTTTCATATAAACACACATGTAAACACACATGTAATCTGCTCTCTACAATATCTCAAGTTTTTACCATAAAAAATTTCTGAAACCCTCCCCCAAATACTTTGTTCTTAAGAAAATTATTATCAGATTAAAGTTTTACTCGTAATAATTTCAGTTTTAAGTAAATTTTCTTCTTGGCTTTTTTTATCTTTTCAATTTACATTATGGCCATTTATTTAAGCCATCTTCAATCTACAATACTGCTTTCAAGTGTTGCCATTTTGTTGTTGGTTTCTGTTGTAACAAAAATTAAATTACACAAGACAAAAGTTGGTTTGTTTTTGGGCCGTAGATTGCAGCCACAATTTTCTGTTAATTTATGGTTGTCATGCTAATGAAGTTAAAAAAAAAACCCATAAACATTTAAATAAATTCAAGCAAATGAACATGAGCATGAACATGAACATAAAAAGTTGTTGATTTTCATTACAAACAAAGATAAACAAACAAAAGAAAATTATTTGTTGAAATAAATACTCATTCTTTGTATGAACTCGTATGCAAGTTTGAACTTTTAATGTTTTATTGCAAGTTAACTTGCTAAAATTAATTTAATTTAAAGGCAACACAGGCAGTGAAGAAGGGGGCCCTGATAAGCCAAAGGCAATTATTAATTGTGAAAGTGAGAAGTTATTTGTAACCTCAGTAGAAATGACAACAAACTCTGTAGAGAATTGTTGACAGGTCTGGTACATGACGATTGCTATTATAGCTGCCAAGAAGCATAAGATATATTGGATTATATTCTATGCGCTTGCAGAGCGTTGTGAAAGACGCAGGTTAAGTGACACTAGCCCCTAAAGGCTTAAGCAAAATTAATTCAATAACAAATAAGAGAGAAGTCTTGGGTTGTTTTAGTTAGGAATTGGGTTGCAAAATATCTCCCACAGATTGCAGTACAATATAAAAATTTCTATCTATCAGAAGATATACAAGCCTATGTGTCCTGCAGACAAGCCTGAAGGCTTCGCGGAAGGACCTATAAATTTGAATATGATTATAAAAATTACTTAATTGTAAAATATAAAATAAATTGTAATAAAAATTCTTTAAAAAAAGAAATAAAAAAGATGCAGTTCTTTAAAACTGTTGTGTGTTTTAAATTTTTTTTGTGAATGTTTGTGTTTTAAAAATTTTCAAAAAAATTATTTTTTTTATTTTCAACTAATCAATGGCACATATATTGTGTAAAGCTTAAAAGTTTCTTATTTTAGTTGAAGGTCTCTTATGAAATCAAATTCTCTATTCAGTGAAAGCTGTGCTATTTCCCTAGAAGCCACACAGAAGCCTCCCAGAAGGCTCGCAGATTGTATAGGATTGTGACAAAGCTCTTTTAGCTTTCATCTTGCAAACTACAGAATCTGCATTGACTCAGGCCAAAATTTCCTACCTTGCTACAATAGCTACAAAAACAATTTCTGATTAGCCAAGTACCTTGGAAGTTTGTGGTTAATGTTACTGCTTAACAGTGCCCTTTGGAATATGCTAGGTAATAGCGTGATAAACCGTTTCACTTGTGTAAATGCACTCAAAACTGTGATTCAAGATACCAGTTTTTTTTTTTTTTTTATTAAAAGTGTTGCGAGCATGCAATGAACTTTAGTGACAGCTTGGCACACACAGCAAACAACTTCGGTTGTGAGAACTAAATTTGCTTCCTATCAAAAATTCAGATGTGATAATCAATTTTTTTAGTTGCAGTAATTTCATAGTATAGAAAAAATGTAGTTCTCTTAAGAATGTTTTGAGCGATTTCAATTGTCACAATTAAAAAATTCAATTTTCCCAACAAAATTTTTGATTGGAAACAAATTTAGTTCTCACAACCGAAGCTGTTTTCTGTTTTCAATCTGCTTATTAATGGCAGCGTGGCTCTTATCACACCCACCCAAATCCCCCAAGGAAGTCTTTAAATTCTTAGCAAATACTTGACTTAAAGAGTATTTGTAACATGAGAGTAATGCCCCAGTAGTCAGCTGACTTGTTCTAATTCTAAATGTAACTCATGTCCAGACAGCCATTATCAAGTAAAATTGTTATAAATATAAAAATCCAGTAAAGACGTCCTAAGCACTGTAAAAATTTCAAATTTTAGTTAAGAGCAGTGTCTTTAAATTCCCTGTGAATTTGAGTTTTAAAGTCGAGCCTAAAAAGCATTTATTTTTCTTAAAAAAGCCTTACTTTTCTTAATGGCTTTTTACAATTTTTTTTTTGCTAAGAAGGAATTCTGCAATGTTACTTTTCTTTTTTTTATAAAAAAAAAACCGATTTAATTTTAAATTATGCTTTTATTTACTTAAGCCATTGATCCCTTTTAATTGAAACCCAAACAAAAAAAAAAATAATAAATTTTTTTATGTCTGTTTAAGTTCCCTTTGGTCTGCTAATAAACACATTGTTGTTGTTATCCATGATTTCACACATAAATATATTCTGTCTATCGTTATTATAGTTTTAAAATGTGTTTTATATTCCTTAATGTGCTTTCTTCCTTCTCTCACTTTTTACTCTTACAGCCAATGCGTACGAGTAGAGAATTTTAATTAAAATCCATGACGAATAATTTTGATTTACATAAAACAAGAGTGTATTTATAATTGCAATTGTGTGTATGTGTAGGAGTGTATTTTTACCTTAGTGTACATGTGCCCAGTTAACATTTTATTTCAAGTCTTAAATAAATCATTAAAGTGCTCATTTCTGAGTCAAAAATAATTGTTTTCCAGTAGGAATGTACCGAAGATTTAGATCATATAATTTTTACAAGAAACACTAATGAGCTGTTTCCATAAACCAAACGATTTACTGGTCTAGAAATTTTTATTTTAAAAACACTCAAAAATTTAGGGTTTTTCATACAAAATTTCTTGCACGACTTGAGGGCTTGTGCTATGGGAAACAGTTTTATGTTAGAATTAAAAGCAATTTCTCACTACGCTGTCAACTATAGTGGTCAGCATGCTGTATGCCCTCAGTGGAAGTAGCAATTGGTTTAGGTGACGGCCTCATCTTCTCCCTACTTCCTTTCAATTTCTTTATAGGTATTATAAAGGGGCCACATCAGAGCACCCAAAAGAGAATTTTTCTGTTTTCCTTATTTACGGTGTCCTATGTAACCTAAACTATTTGCGGTTTATAAGAAAAGGTATATTCATTCGTCTAAAAAATCCTCCTAAGTACTTTAAAAATTGAGGGTTTTCCATACAAATTTTTTTTAAACGATTGTGTCGTCCTTTTACTGTAACCAGCTTCTTTTTTATTCTTCATTATGCTTGTCTCACCATATAAAAAAAAGTAAAGTGTACACGATGTTAATTGTGAGTCACACATTAACGCAAGTTTTTTGCTCAACTTAATTTGACAAATTCAATCATGGAGAGGTACACAATTGATCAGCGCCTTAAGATTGTTGAATCCTTTTACAAAAATGGGCATTCAAATCAAAATGCATTTGGTTAGTATAATCGACCAAATGTATCCACAATCGGAAGAATCGCCGCATTTATGCAAATGAGTATCTACATATGATTGTTGAAAAGCTGATGCATCCACAAAGAGTGACTGTTTGGTGTGTTTTATGAGAATATAAACCAAGACAATATATGATTATGACAGGACGGTGGCACTTGTTATCTCAAGTCGTGGTGATGTTAATTGGCCGCCACTATCATGTGATTTGACACCGTTGAATTTCTTTCTTTGGAGATGTTTAAAAGAAAACCAGTACGTCAATAGGCCAAGAACAAGTTAAAAGCTAAAGCATTACATAATTCGGCACATTAACTACATTGAGTCATTGAAAATAGTAGCCATCGGTTAGAGGTGTTCTATCAAAGCCGTCACAAGCATTTGGCAGATATTTTGTTTCACACATAACTGTCATAGATCCTTCTGTCATGAAAAAAAATATTAAGATTATTATCTGAAAACTTTTTGTTATTTAAAAAAGTTTCTGAAAATTGTATTTGAGTCCTTTTTAAGTACCTGTAGCAGCATTCATTTTCATTTCAGTTGTTTTTTGGTAACTTTAAAACACTCAGTTTGATAATTTTTTTTAAAACTGTTTTTGCAAATGTTGACTGGGTGTAGGCTTGCATTTACTAAAAACTCTCAAGCGACTTTGTAATTTTTTTTTATGGATTTTCATAGTAAAAATCTTTGAAGACACACCATTTCCTGGTTTAGCCAGCAACACAAGAGAATTTAAATTTAAATTGAACAAACTGTAAAGAAACTCGTAGAGCCTAAGCAGTCATTCCCTTAATTTATTTGTATGTTGCTGTTTTATTTCCCACCTACAGGGAGGACTTATTTTAAAAGCAACAATTGATATTTAAAAACAAAAATTTTATGATTTTTATTTGAGCTGGATCCAAATTAATGCATTCGATATAGAATAAAAACTATTTTAAATTTAGGGTTTTTGTATGAAAAAATTAAAAAAATTTGACTGCAGTGATTTGGGCCAGGAAGACTATTGTTTCCAGTACATGCTGTTTTATTCAATGGAAAGCAATTTTCAAATCTATCGACAACTATATAAATAAAATTCATTTTCTGTTTGTTTCTTCGTTATAAAAATTTTTGTTTTCTTGCGGATTTGCTTAAAATTTGGTACATATAATCTTTATACTCTCCGAAAGCTCGCCATATACTTTTGGACCAATTATGTGCCTTTTTTAGTTTTACTTTTCAAGGGTTTTCACATATAATCTTTATAATTCAAGTAAGATATATTTTTGGACAAGCCACGCCTACTTTAAACGATTTTCACTCACCACTATTCATTAAACCTGAAGTTATGCTTTGAAATATTTTATTTATCACTTTGGTTAGTGCCTCTGCTAATAATGCTGGCAAAGATATGAGCCACTTTATAAGGCAGTGAATGACTACATTTGTATTTTTTTAGAGATTAAAATTCTATTTGTTAACAGATTTCTCTAAAACTTTAGAGAGAAAGTGTCATAAGCAAGGCCACAAAGAAATTAAAAAAGAAAAACTCTTTTAATAATTATGATGATGTTCCCACTTTTGTTTAAGAGAATAAAAATCTTAAGATATAGCACCCGATCTCTTCTTAAATTATGTGATGTGTTTAGTGATACTAAAACTCATTGAAGTTTATGGCAAAAGCTAGTGTTAACATGAAACTTTCAAGAATATGATTTAGTCCACTGTGACTGTTTATAAAACTAAAAATTCTTTCTGTTAACATAATGATCCTCCCACTTTTACTTTAAGAAACTGTGTGGCATGAGAACGTTGCTCTAATGAGTCTAATGGAAAAGTTTCAGCAAATAAAAATACAAAAGAAAACATTAACAAAAAATACATTTTAACCATTCCTACAATCTAAAAGCCAGCCTTTACTGAGCTTTTTTTTTTCCTTGCCTTGTTTAATTGTAACAAAAATAATATTTTTTTAATGGACATTTTAATGTTGTAATTGCTGGCTTAAATAATGCAACAACAAAATACCCGTTTCATTAAATTAATTACATACGCAAATTAAATTGTTATTATTTTTTTCTGGCTTTCATCTTTTGTGAAGCATTTTTGTTTTCGAATTTTTTTTTCGCCTTTTTTTCTTTAAGCTGGAGTGTTTGCAAAGCTAAGTGGATGCTTAAAAAGAAGAAAAAATAAACGCAATTATATAGAAGAAAGAAATAATAAACTCAATTTAAATGATGCTTAAAACTTAATTAGTTTTAATTACAAGCATAAAAACACACACACATACGCACACCCCATACCCATTCTTCTATCTAAACTTATCAAAATAAATCATTTATTTATTGTATGTATTTCGTATTTCAAGCCATTCATTTCATGGCAAGTAATTCGTCTGTAATAAAACTCCTGCATGTGCTATTTTAAGGACACTCCCCAGTGCTACATGATTGCTACAGAAATGGTTTTGATTCTATCAAAGCTTCATGTTCATTTACATTTTGAAAAGCCAATTGATCTGCAGGGGGCCATACACTAGATGGTGTGTGAGTGCGTACTGTGGTCATGAAGGTTTCTGTTTGTTAAAATAAGCGCTTCACTGTTGAACAATGTGTTGCGAGTGCTTTACTTTTTTGTTTTGCTTTCCCAATTAATTCGTTAATTATGAAATTGAAGTATCTTCATGCTGGTTACTACAAATTATAATGCGTTGACATGAAAACTAATTTTATATTAAATTGACTTTCTTAGCTGAAGTGAAAGTAGTTGTGAATGTGTGCTAATAACAGTTTGACAGCCACTTATTCACGCCAAAACATTCCAATTAAGTCTAGCAAATTGGCATATATAATCCTATACATGACAACTGCAATACAAAAGGGAAAACACATTAAAGAGATAGAAAAGGGAGGCTTAATTCGAAGATTCCAACAATCGGGGGGTCGCAGGTTCCTATATAAACAAGCTAAGAAGTTTCGCGAATTTGTGTTGTAAAAAAAAATATTAAAAAAACATTCTCTTTTTATTCCATAAAAAAATTCAGATACACAGAAAGAAAACGGTAAGCAAATTACAAAAATTTAGTGTTTGAAAAATTTCGTTTATTAAACCAAAAAAAAAAAAAAAAATTTTTTAAACAAACAATTTTTTTTTTTTGTAAATTTTTTAAGTGGTGCATAATTTTGTTCTGTGTAGGCTGCAATCTCTAATTTTGTGAGGTTTGGTAACAAGTTTAGGAGCAAAAAAAGTGTTAAAAGGAGAGCTCAAATTAAAAAAAAAAAATTAAATGTTTTGTACGGACAAAAATTTTTGTTCCGAGACCTCAAATTTAAAAAAAAAAATATGGACAAAAATTTTGTCCGAAGAAAATGTTGGAATATTTTTTTAAAGGCCGTATGTACCGTGACTCAAAAGATCTAGTCAGGAATGTTTTTTTTTACAACAAGTGACTAAAGTCAGACTTGGTTTTTCTCAAATAAAGAGCTCAAATTAAATTAAAAAAAATTATGCGAAAATAATTTTTGTTCCGAACTAATTAGTGACTTCAGCTTTCTTTTTTTTTTACAAAAAAAAAGATCAAATAAAATTAAAAAAAAATTGTGGGGATAGCGAAAACATTCATACCATTCCGATCTCGAAAGAACAGCCTAATGGCTCTTCGTGGATTAAATTATTTTTCTCTTTAATATAGCTCGCAGAAATGCTACACTCCACTTACTTTTCAAAGCAGTTGTCTTACAAAAATTATATTAGGCCTGATTATGAGTGTCATTGTCATGACAAAAACAGTAATTTACATTAGCTTGTCGTAAATTCGACCACGACAACGACAACGACAACGACAACGACAACGACACTCGTAATTAGGTAAATGGGCCACTTTTCTTTTTATATTTTTGTCTCAGAATTTTTGTTAAATTTTTAAGGAAAACATTTAAAAAACAATATTTTTTTTAGTTTCAATCAAAAGATCTTTTAAAAACTTTTATATAATTTTTTCTTCTTTTTTTACTTTTTTTAATTTTTTTTTTTTTTTTTTTTTTTTTTTGTAAATCTGCTCTTTGAGTCATTCATATCAACTACCATTCAATTAAATATTAAATTATGCCATTCAATATGAATTTTAAAATGAATTTCGAATTGAAGTTTGTTGTAAAAAAAAGAAGGGAAGCAAGTAATGGGAGCAAACATAGTGTGAAACGAAGCAAATATGCTCTATAAAAAAATAATGATGAACCGAGCTTGAGCTTGAAAAAAGTAGAAATTTTAAGGAAAATGGAAAAATCAAACAAATCTTAAGATAAACACATTTATTTAGCTAAATATTAAAATGGACTGTCCACGTTTTAATTTTGTTATTGGTGGCTGTGAATAATTTAAGTTCTCATCATAGAAAAAAATTATTTTTTTTGATTAGAAATTTAGGGTCTACAAGCTGCTTTCGTACATTTGTATTGGAAACAAAAACAAAACACGAAAATATTTTCTTGTTTTTAATACTAAAGTAAACAAGAAAATATTTTTTGCTTATACACAAATTAGGCAGTTTTTTATGGTCCTTCGAATTAAGCTGCCTCCTTTATTATTGTTATAATTAAAATAAGCCATGTGTAGCGCGGCCCACAAGAGCTTTTGTCCAGCTCATGACTTCATTGTTCAAGATTTAGGCTTCAAAAGAAATCAAATATTCTATTCAGTTTGCTGGGAGCCAACAAATTGAAATCATGTGAATCTTCCACTATAGATTTATAAAATGTTCCTCAAAGCACTACGTGTAATATGTTTGTCTCCCAAAAATCTTTCCCTACGAGATGCTATGGCCTTTCCGTCACAAAGTACTTATTTTTTGCCTTTAAATCAATCTGCACTCAAATTGACTATTTGATCCAATGAAATTTGAAAAGAACTTGAAAGTTTTTTTCGGTACAAGTTGCTCCAAGTAGAATGCGATGAATTGGGTGCTCTTTTATTTATTAACATTTATTTCAGCGTTTTTAATAAAAGCAATAAAAGTACTAATAGTTAGCTTAGTCTATTGATACTGATACTGTCAGTGATCTATTGGGATCACCTCCTGATTAAATAAGAGACACCACGGATACTATTTATAAGTTAAAATATGCTACTGAAATAATCCACTACCTTCCGAGTGCCTGTCTTTTTATTACCTTCTTGCATTACCAATTACTCATAATATTCTGTGAATTATCCTAATCTTCAGTGAAATCCATGCTTTTACTCTAGACTTTACAGCCATCCACATCATCAGAGCAATGCTCCTATGGCACACAGTTTCCTAATGGAATATCTTGATGGTGGAAATAATTTTCCACATCTATTTATATTCTGTGTACTCTCGTAATCTTTATTTAGTTAAACGTTAGCACTAGCCTTTATTATTACTACTAGAAGCCATAAAAGCACCTCTTCTTTTAAGATGTAAATATTGAGCAGCCCAATGCAAAACTAAATCTATCGAAAACTGCTAATGAATGTCGTAACAGCTTTGAGATTAATTTTACTTAACAGTCCAACATAAATTGGAGCGGCAAGCGTAGCGTTTTTTTAACGCCCAGCATTTATGTTCAAGCGTCATATCTAAATAACAGCGCTGGTTTTCCTCAGTAAAGTTAATCATCTTGTTTAATAAAACCTATTAAAAACAAATGAAAATAATGTTAAAATCACCAGATTAACAAAAATCCCATTACTGGTCAACAATAACAAAACAAAATTAAAACCAATTGTTTTGCAGCCAACTTCATTACAAAATGTGTTGTCAAAATTGGATTTTCCAACCATTCAGCGCTGCTCTAGCGTTATTTCCGTACGCTTTATACATTTTGTATGGGCATGAGAATTTTTTACAGATAAAAAGCGCTTGCCGTGCCAATTTAGGTATGACTGTAAGTTTTCTTTTGCCGAAAAAGCTCATTCTGCCTCTTGGAATGCACAGCATGCATACCGACGTCTGCTGTTTAAATGACAATTTTATTAATGTTGTAAATAAGTCAATAATTTTGTGCAGAGTTTAACTTAATTTCTGCTAAGAGTCAGAGTACCATCTGCTCTTATTTATTTAGGGTTCAAGAGTCCCCTTCTCTGCCATATGCTTGATGCGGCTCTCCAGCAATCTTATAGATTTCGTTTGCAAAATTATAACTATTCTGTTTTTGTTTTTCTTTTTAGTTTAGTCTGCTTTCACTCTAGAGTTTAAAGTCGCAGTAAAAATTATTATACATCAGCCAGATTCACAGGGTTAAGGACTTAAGGACTTAGCCTCACAATATATTTTTTAGGTGGCTGGATATTTGCAATCAAAATAAAGATTAGTCTCACTGTGTGCCAGCCCCAATACTAAATACAGTAACATTAACATTTGCCATTCTTGCCAATTCTTATATCCTCTTATCTGCAGAAATAATAAGCTTTACATGAATGCTGTAGGGTACTCTTGTACCCTGAGATTAATCGTATGCAGTAAAACTCACATTGTGTAGGTTGGTTTTAATTGCATTCGCAAAGAAACGACAAATGTATGCAACGAGGTGAAATGAAAATTATTCGCCAGAAATTAAAAAAATACCAACAACATCAACAACAATTCTGCTGGTAAGTAGAAAAAGAAAAAGAATATGCTTTCGTTACAAATCAAGTTCTGTTGTACTAAAAGAAAAAAACCCAAAATGGAATTTGTTGATACCGAGTACTTACAGGTACAAATGAACCCTCACCTACATGAAGCCTTATTTTTAGAGGAGCATTACTCATACACTTACACACAGAGCAGCTGTATTAAATAATTTGCATATAGAAGTCTATGCGTATGAACACACTTAAACAGTTAGCTGTCAGCCCCTATGTGTGTGAGCTTAAATATGGCAATCATTTATCAGTTGATTTTATTTCATTTCATATGTTTTTTTTTTTAGTTTTTTCTTTTCTTTTTTTTATTATTTTTTCTTATCGCTGGTTGCTTGTTGATTGGCTTTTGCATATTGTAACAGTTTAAATAAAAAGCTTTATGTTTTATTTAATTTATATCACCAATACCTTCAAAACTTGATCTACTAGGGCTGGTAAACTGACAGCACACTCAACGAGGGGTGTTTAAGAATGGCTCATAATCATGGTCAAAAAATAGTAGGTTTTTATTAAGAATTTTATGCATTTAAAGTCATTTTTAAAAAGATACCGACTTTAGTGTGAATATAATTATGGGCTTGTGTTTTACTTGTGAGAGTGAAAAAAAAATAAACTTTAAATTATTTTCACTGTGATAGCATCTGTTTTATAGAATTTATAAATTTAGAATTGGTAATTTAATTTAAAAAAATTTTTATTGAAAAACCAATATGACTAGAATTTTTTTTATTAAAATTCAGCTTGAAAATTTGCCGTGTTAAAAGTTCAATAAAAAAAAGGCTGCTTTTCATATACAAATAAAATAGACTTGAAGTAGATATTCCCAGACTAGAGGTTGTGATTTCTGGGCAATCTTCACGCACGCTGACAGACTGAGACTACCCTTTAAAGTAAATTTTCGCAACTAACCTACACCTGAGTGTAATCAGGCAGTTATTATCACTCCCTACAAGTGTTTGGCTGTCTGGCTTTGAGACACAGATTTCTCCTTGCAAAATTATAATATATATATAGCTTGGGAGGTTTTCTCAGATATCTTAATGTCCTTGGAATCTTAGGATTCTAATTAAAAGCCCTCAGCCGGCCACACAAAACCAACCAACCAATATTGTAATATTGGATATATTACTGCAACATTTCACTAAAAGTCTGCTGGTGAATCATGTGAGCATAAGATAACTAAATTTGTTTGAGTCTCCTGAAAAACGTAATGCAAACCTTCCCCCGAAACTAATAAAAATTTCAATTTTTTGACTAACTTGCCCAAAATAGTTTCAGAATGAACTCATAACAATTTGCATGCTGAGCATAAGAGCTGCACTGGCAATTAGCGGACAGACAGGACACAACTTTAAAGTCTTTTCAACGTAGAAGGCGTCTGCTCTGTATTGTGATGCGAAAGCAGTTGAGATGCGAAAACTAAGTAAATATTTTTGGTTTTTTGTTTTTGGTTATATTTGTGTGTACGAGTATAAAACAATGTTGACATGCTCTCAAGCATTACGCAGCGAGGCACTACCTTATGAAGCCAAAAAGTAAACGTTAAAACACATTAAATATTCGATTTCGTAGCGTTTTTTTTTTTTGCAAAGTAGCCCCTCTGGTTCTTGGATCGAATTATAATTCTCAAAACATTTTGAATCGATAGCTGAATCAGACGGGCGAAATGCTTGATTTCAAAAAGCACTGGCACTTAAAACTCCTTACTAATTTTAAACGTGGACAAGCCTTGAGTTATTTTTATCTTACCGTAATTACCAAGCCACCTTCGTATATGCTTTATCTACTTTTACTTTTACCTTATCGTGTATGTTTCACAGATAGAACAAAAAAACTCTATAAAATTTCAATTTTGTAAATTAAAAATGCAATAAACTTGCAGCTTTTAGTTTAATGTGCGCCTACACACACACAAACACCTTCATAAATCTTCCAGCAAGAAAGTGTGGGTTACGTATGTATGTGTGTGTAAATTATTGCATGCGCGGGTTTGCATTTTTAAAAATGTGTGTGTTGCTTTAAGCCAACCAATCAGCTAAAAATCACAAAACTGGGTTAACAAATCAAACTATAAATTTTTAATTGTTTTTTTTTTTGGTTTTTGCATTTGTTGATTTTTTTGGTATAGTTGTTGTTGTTGTTATTGGCTTTTGCAGATTTTAATTTTTAAAAATTTCAACGCAGCATTAAAAAATAAAATATTTAAAAGCACTAAAGCAATTGTACATTAAGCGCGGTTCTTTAATTTGTTTTAGGTTTTTATTTGTTTTTTCTTTTATGAAAAATCAGCTAAAAGATTTTACTTGTTTATTTTTTGATTGTTTTTTTTTATTTGTCCTGTTTTAATTAGCTGATTTCGTGGCTTAATTTTTCTCATACGAAGTACTTGTTGTGTATTTAACGGTAGTGGGTGCGTATGTTTAATGTTGAAAGCTGCCCATTTAAATCCTGGATTCACAAAGTCATATTTTGTACTAATCAAAAAATAGCAGTCAAGTCTGTTAGCTAGTCAGGCACTAAAGCCTGGTTGTGAAGTAGCTGCTGGTACATGCCATGAACTTATAAAAAAGATCAGCATGTTTCTCTTCAAAAGGTTAGAAAAATTTTAAATCTTTATATTACGGAAAACTACTACTGAGAATTATGATTATATTGTCTACTGTCTGGCACATGACTTAAAACGATGATTGAAAACATCCTGTGTTTTTCTTGACATTCAAAAATAGATAAAAAAAATTAAGTGATGGGTAACGCACTAAATTAAAAATATCAAAAAATTCGATTCGTGGGTGTTTTCTGCAGAAAAGCTCCACGCACTTGTGTTTAAAAATTTTAAATATATTTTCTAAAAAGCCAGTAGTTTTCATATTTATCGTGCGACTATATGAAAATATAGTTTGCTTTGCAAGGATTTTTCAAAGTACAAAGTAAAATAAAAAATGAGTTCAAGCCAACAATGTAAAGCTAAAATCGTTATTTTCAAATAAACTATTCAAACTATTCAGTTATTTTCAAATAAACTATTCAATTAGTTGAATCAGTTGGTCTGACTTTTACTTGACAGTTAAAAATTAAAAAAACTTTCACACATAGGCTTTTAAGCCATGTCAATTATTTCAAGTTCTTATCTTAAGTCTTTTAATCTCAGGCTGTATTTCAAGTTTCTGCCTTCAGTCTTTCAAACTGGCTCTGCATTTCATATCTTTAGGTTTTTAGTAAATAAATAAAAAATTACAAAATTTTTACACCTAGGCCTTTAATGCATCGCAATAAGCACACAAATTTTAGATTTGTGTTTTAAGTCTTTTAACATCTGACCATTTTTAAAGTTTGTGTCATAAGTCTTTTAATATCTGGCTGTATGTCGTATTCTTAGGCTTTTGCTAATTGTTAATAATTCATGTTTGTGTCTTAGCCATTCAAAATTTATATAAAATTTAGTTAAAAGTTAAAAACGTTTTAGGTTTTTATAAAAAATAATAAAAATGCTCATATGTGTGATTAAATTTATTTGTGCGCCTTGAAATTTGTTGTTGCAGCTTTCCTACAAGCACGACAGCGGCTTTCAGAAATTATTATTAATGACTCCGGTAAAAATCGAGCTTGCTTATGATTGGCACACCTTCACACTTTCTATATAAGCCATGCAGTAATCAGGCAGCCATTGAATTTGTCTCAAAATTTCTTATTAATCAATTTCAGATCTTCAAGCACTGCCTGATTGGTCCTATAATCTTGAGCATAACCTGTTGCAAAGTAACCTTTTTGATACACATTTAAAATTTGTGTCTTAAGTCTTTTGATTTTAGGCAGTGTTTCGTGTTCTTAGGCTTTTAATGCATGCCAATATTTAAAGTTTGTGTCTTAAATCTTTTGATATTGAAACATTTGAAGTTTGTGTCTTAAGTCTTTTAATTTCTGGCTGTATTTCAACTTCCTGTCTTAAAACAGTCTTTTGATTTCTGGCCATATTTTAAGTTCTTGTCTTAAATCTTTTGATATTTGACCATATTCGAAGTTAAAGTCTTAAGACTTTAAAATTTGGCTGTATTTCAGGTTAATCTTTTAAATCTTTTAAATTTTTGCTATATTTTAAGTTCGTGTTTTAAGTCTTTTGATCTTTAGCAGTATTTGGTGTTCATAGGCTTTTAATGCATGAGAATATTTAAAGTTTGTGTCTTAAATCTTTTGATATTTGATAATATTTGAAGTTTATGTCTTAAGTCTTTTGATTTCTGGGCATATTTTAAGTTTTTGTCTTACATCTTTTGACGTCTGGCTGTATGTCGTACCCTTAGGATTTTTGATCCCTATCAATATTTCAAGTTTGTGTCTTAGCCACTCAAAATTTATATAAAATTTTGTTAAAGAGTTTTAAGATTTTTTTTTTTCAACTTGTAAAACATTAGTTGGACTCCCTTTTTATGTAAACGTCCTGCCGATATTAACTTTGTAGTAAAAAGTGAAAAAAAAAATTCGTAATAGACAAGCCTATACACAGACACACTCACAAAAACAAACACACTCTTTCTCTCTAAAACATGGAGATACACACCCTCTAACATATAAAAACAATAACACACACAAACACAAAAAATGTTGATTATCCATAACATGCAAAAAGAAATTCTTTAAATTTTACCATTAAATAAATCATGATTTCTGTTGTACTTTTTCTCGCCAAAATATTTTTTTTTAGAAAAATATTAAATTTATGTTTCAATGTAACAATTTATCATAGTAAAAGTGAATTGAACTTTTGTGCTGATGCTATAAAGCCCAGCCTATTGAGCTGCTGTTCACAGGAATCAATTAACAACAAGTGGACATAAAAAAAAATCAAATATCACAGCCTTATTACTCTACATGCCCACTAGACATTACCTTGGTAGTGACACTATCAAAATTGCTGGGTTTCATATAAGCAGGAAAAAAAAAAAAAACTGGCGTAGAAAAAAAAACCTTCAAATACTAATTTTGTTTGTCTGTTTGTTGCTAACAATTGTTAAATGATAAAATGCTGGCGCATGTTTTCATAAAACAAATAGCTTGTATGGGAGTTTAAGTATTGGTTGGTGCCTGGCAGCCAGCAATTTTTGTACGACTCATGGTTGTGTGATAGCATGGTTTTTATTGTTGCCATTAGTTTGGCATAAAATTTACACTGAAGCTCTTGTACACACACACACAAAATCTCTTTTGAGTTATTAGCGGGCGGTAGCAGTAAAACGAACAGGGATATTAGCCAATTTAATGGATTTTTTGCGTATGTTGCATTGCATTGGATTCATTTTCATTTGCATGTTGCTGATTGTTAAATTTTAACGTGTGTTAATTTTTTTCTTGTGCTTTCACTGTGCGTTTAAGGGGAATTGACTGACATTTGTTGGCAATAAAACAGCAAAGAAATAATCAAAACTTGTCAGTTTTATTAACGCATCAATTTATGTTTTCTAAAAATTTATTTAAGTTTCAGCAGAAAAGTTGTACCTGCAGTTTACATAAAACTGCTTTATTAGCATTTGGTAAATTTTTAAAACGGCAGGAAGAACAGGTTATAGCTGAAAAAATTTTTCTGAAAATTCAGGATTATTTTGAAAGGATGTTGCCTTTTTTTTACTGGCTAGTAATGTGGCAAATCATATAAAGAATATAATTTTGTTTGTTTATATTCTTGAAATAAAAAATTCAGTTAATTGGTACTGGATTTTTAAATAAACAAAATAAAAGTCCTTGTAGCCCGTAGCAGTGTACAGTGGGGGTATTTCAAGATCAAGTAACAACACTTTTATCCAAAAAAAAATTGACGTAGACTTTAAAGTAAAATTTATAAAAAAAATTATATGAAAAATTTTAATAACGTTGACTTTAAAGTTTATGTTAATTTTTTTTTTAAAAAGAGGGTAGGGTAAGTCTTTTATTTAATTCATGTTTCTTTTTTTTTGATATCTCGCCGTATTTTAAATTTGTGTTTTAACTCTTTCGATCACTAGCGGTATTTCAAGTTCGTGCCTTAAATCTTTTGATCTCTGTCTGTGTATTAAGTTCGTGTCTTAAATCTTTCGATCTCTGGCATTTTTTCAAATTCGTGTATTAAATTTTTTATCACTGACTGTATTTCAAGTACGTATCTTAAATCTTTCGATCATTAGCAGTAACTCAAGTTCGTTCCTTAAATCAAAGTTCTAACAAAAATTTCAAAACGCACAAATAAATTTATTCACTTATAGAAGAAAATTGCAAAATGTAGACAATATCGACTGGGGTTTACTCTGTATTGGGATGAGAAAAAAAAGCGGTACGAAATATAAACATTTGTCTGGCAGTACCATTCTCTGTACTGCGTAAATACATGTCAACGTAATCTTTTACACAAAAATATCTTGCGATAGCCATAGAGCAAACGCAAAACATTTCGCTTTCGCATAGCAATACAGAGTAGCCCCCAGGCTTTTTATTTTAAAACCTTCAGTAGATATTTCTGCTTTCTCTGCTATGTAAAGAGCAACCGTGTTTTGCTTTGTTTCATGACGCCGCTCCAAAAAAAAAAAATAAAAATAAAAATCTTAATAATTAATCAACAGGTAGAACATATAAGATTTTAAGTAGAACAACCAAAGAAGGCATTTTTAATCTCTTTAAAAATTAATTTTTTCTTTTGAAAATAGAAGTGAGTATTTATTTAAATAATTTTGTCTTCAATTACTATAAATATTCCAAATAAAAGCAGCAATAAAAAAAGAAATTTTTATTCATAATACTCGTAGAGGGTTTATAGGTGTATGGAATCCAAGGAATATTTAGAGAATTCGCTTTGTCCCAGCAATAATTTGATATTAAAAATTTTTAAATTTTTGTCAAAGGAATTTCTCCAGAAAATATTCTGCTGAAAAATCTAGTAAAAATATTTTGTATCGTTCAACTTTTTATTTTTATTTATTACAAAACAGATTTTCGATATCTGTCAGCTAAATTTTACTAGAATTTTTTTTTAAATATCTCTATTTTTGGGTATCTTTCTGCCCTTCCTCGGTAATGTTTCAAGTTAATATTTTGACTTTCAGTTCAGTCAAGTGTGCATTCTTGCTTTTTATTTGAAAGACAGAAAAACTAATATTACTGTACAGCATACAGCGCCAGTTTCGAAAAAATTGCTTGTTTGTAAATTTTTTTAAATTTTTTTTTATTTCCAAATAAACATTGATTACAAAAACTCACCTCAGGTACATTGATAAAATAAAGAACGAAATGTTTTCATGGTTTATGGTTTCAAGCACTTTTGTGAGCCACTGTAGAAACAAACGAAACATAATTTTACAAATGAGAACTATTAGTAGTGAAACAACATTGATACCAAAAGCAGAAAATTTTCAATTACAAAAAAAAAAAGGAAATTTTAAACGAGTTTTCTGTTTTTTTTTCTAGTTATATTTTGCCATATTAAATGGTTTGTATAAAAAGCCACATTAAATGTACGACTCAAACAGTTACATGGTGCACATAAAGCCGCACACTGTCAAATACACGCGCTCACGAGCTCCTTTCTGGTAAGCCATCATAAATATACGCATGAAAAGTAAATTTAAATGAGTTTTTGCACATGCACTTTCCCACACACACACACACACACAGCCATTTAGGCGTCTGTGGAAAAATGAAGCACAACTAAAAAATAAATGAAATCATTTTCTATAAAACATTTAAACATTTTAACACAAGTGCAGTTTAATATCAAGTTGCAGTTGTAAAATAGTTTTTCTGTTTCTATTTTTGTATTATTTTTTTTTTTGTGCTTCACAAATGTAGCATCCATTTGCAGCATATCCATCTGTGTAAGCTTGTGTGTTTGAAACAAATGCTTGAATTGACTAGAGATAGTCAACATTTTAGCTACAAGTGTAATAAAAATATCATAAAAATCTAGCATTAAGTGTGTGTATACATAAAACCGCATACTTAAGCACACACAAATGCACATATTCAGGGACTAACAAATCGTACACTTGAAAATTTTCACAAATACACAAACACTTGTATTTTTGCAACAGCATTTATATTGATAAAACTTAAAAATAAAACTTTTTTTTTTCTTTCTGAAGGGGGTGAGAAAAATGAGTTTCATAAGCTGTGAAATACAGCTGAAATAAAAATAAAGCCCTACAAATAAGCAGAGCTTATGGATAGAGCAACATCTGGTAGCAGCAGGTACTTAAAATTCAACTTTGATAATAAATAAAGGAAATAAGGAGTTAGAAAAGGTAAAACAGAGTTGGTGTTTAAAAATAGGTGGAAAACAGGGCTCAAATCAAAGCACGAAGCGATACGTTCAGTATCGTGCTAGTTTTAGTATAAAAGCTGCCTGTGGGAGATTTAGGGGAATAGGGCTAAGGAATCTTCTTAGTTATCTTAAGCGTTATCATTTTAGCTTTTTTAAGGCTAAATTTTGCCTTTTTTTCTTGCATTTAGCCTCTAGCTTTTTTCTTGGCCTTTTTTGTTCTTCAAAATAGCCTTAAATAGCCTTTTTTTTGGAAAAATTAAAACAAATCATACATAAACAATCTGAGACTGAGAGCAATTTAGCTAAATTAATATTTTCGATAAAACTTTGATGTGTAAATTGATAAATTGGTCGAACGACGGTAATTTCATAAGTAAAGAAAATTATTTGGCTTCTAACTTGTAAAATAAAAATGCACTTTATTCCTAATTGATTAATTAATTGTTCCATTTAGTATTTAGTTATCTAGTACCACCGCTTAGGAATGCTGAGGTTGCTTGGTCTTGAGTACTCGAAATATCAGAATAGAAATCGTATTAAAAATCAACAAATTATTACTTCAAGGAATCTTAAATATTATTTTTTAATATTGAAATTGGAAAATAATTGAATTCGCTCAAAAGTATTTAAATACTATAGAAGATTACGTAATGGGACCCATATCATTTTAAAGCTAAGGTCATCTAAATTTATAATCTACTGCCCAAGTACTCACTGCCCATTTTATAGGGAAGGCTGTCTAGTTTTGTAATCTATTGCTCAATTACTCAGAAGTTACTTTGAATTATTTAAAAAAAATTTTTTTAATTTCCATATACCCCAGGACTGTTTGCTCTCAAGGGTTTTTTTAATTTACGCTTTGGGTCATAAAATAAAAACAATAAAAATTTCCGAAAATGTTAAAGCACTTCCAGGAAGTTTAGAACCTACATACTTTTTGATTTTGGTAAATTTTATGGGCAAAATTGGTGGTGTGGAATGGTAAAAATCCCTCAAAGCAACAGCACTGGGGTATATGGATATTTCAAAAATTTTTTCAAAATAGTCCAAAGTAACTTCTGAGTATTTGAGATTACAAGACTAGAGAGCCTTCCCTTTAAAATGGTATATGTTTTATCCCTTAATTCGTTCGGAAGTTACTATGGATTATTTTGAAATTTTGTGAAATTTGCTTATACTCCAGCACTGTTGCTTAGAGTGACTTTAGCAACTTATGGACGAACCATAGAAGATTACGGGATGGGACACATATTATTCTAAACGAGAGGTCACCTAGATTTGTAATCTACTGCCCAAATACCCAGAAGTTACTTTGGACTATTTTTAAAACTTTTTTTAAACTTCCATATACGCCAGGAATTTTGTTCTCAAGGATTTTGCATCGTAAAATAAAAACTACGAAATTATTCGAAAACGTTAAAGCCCTACCAGAAAGGTCAGAGTCTACAGATTAAATTCTTTTCTGATTTTGGTAATTTTCAAGCCATGAGGAAAACGACATTATTTTTTTTTATTATTTTATTTCATATATTTTTTTTATAAAAATTATAATTACGACAATTAAGAAAATTTTTAATTTTAAGCTGTAGCTTTTTAACTTTTTTCTAGCTTATTTTTTGTCGGCGTGATTTAGCCTCTTCTAGGGTTTTTTTTAGGGAAATAACACTAGACACCTTTAATATTTTATAGTCGTGGCGAATAGATCTGTCAAAACGGAATCTTGTGTTTTTAATGCAAACCACGAAAGCTAACACTGAAAGAAAATGTTTTATTAATACAATGAATGGTATCCGTGCCCTTTTTAGTCCACCATTTCATTGCCCACATGGCCTTCATGCGCCGGTATCCACAATAATTTAACAGTGTTCTTCTCTGATGAAACATTGAGAAGCTTGTAGCAATCCCAAACCAATCTTGATTAAAGCAATAGTTTGACAATAAAAATAGAGCTGATTGAATGTCTGAGAAAATGTATATTCCGGTACCACATTCTCTAGCACATAGCTCTAAAGCGTGAACCTCCACCTGAAAAATAAAGCTGTTTTTCCCATTAAAACTGCCTTACAGAAAAAACGTTGTCCTGGACTGTAATCTTCTAGTATAACACAACTGTTGATTCCAGTAAAATATTATTTAACCATTTCCAAAAGCTGAGGGTTCATTCAAGACTATAAGTGATTTATCAGCAACAACGAAGCATGAGGAAATCCTGACAGATTTTAGAATTTTCACATACCCGCTAAAATCGACCTTTTTAAGCTAAAACATTTTATTTGTTGAAAAATAATTTATTTTTCATTCCATTAATGACAAAATTCTAGAGATTTATGAACAAAATTTGGACAGTAAACTAGCCTTTCAATAACTCTTATATTGCTAAGCTTGATGGCTACCTACACTCTGGCCGGTTGTCTGCAAACAAGCCAAGAAGCTGATGGAAATAGTTTTAGATACTTTCAATGTGAAATTATTTGAAAATTTGGTAGAAGTTGTAAGATAGTAAATCGAACCTCAAGACTTTTTTTTTAATTTTTATTTCAATTTTATTTTTATTTGATTTAAGTAAATAATATCACAAATGCTGTCGATGAAAACAGAGAAATCTAATCGATTTTCTGGAAGTATTAAATAATTTTTTATTTAAAAAAAAAGTGTGAATAAAATCATACATGGTTGGTTGACTTTCAATAAAGAAGTGCTATGGGAGTATTGAAAATGTTACAAGCGCTTTAAAAAATAATATAAATTATTCACATACATAAATGAAAAAATTCAACTTAATGGCTTAAATAGCAAATCCAGTGCTACTATTGATTCCAAAAATGAAAGAAATACTTGAATATGTAACGGCCTTTTGCCAGCTTAAATGAATTTTCAATAGCAAAAGACTTTTTTACACTAGTAGCATTAACAACTTTTTTTTTTTTAAGTGAAAAAGATTTATTGACCTTAATACCCTTGTATTAACGATTACATTCAGGGCTTGCAACATGATAAGCAAAACTTTATATATTTTTCTCTTTGTTAATATTAAGCGTTTCTTTTTTTTCAAGCAAAATAAAAAAAAAATTAAATAAAACCAACAGCTACAAGAAAATTTACGAAAAACTCTTGAAAAGTATTTAAAATTTTTTCTTTCAAACAATTAATTGATACAGCAATTTAAAAGTAAAAAAAGTATTAGTTGATCTGGTTTTTGGTTTTTAAATTTATTCCCCTAAAAGCCAAGTTTTACATAAATTTCGACAGGTAAATAAAGTGCTACAAATATTACAGAAAATGAATTATTACATAAATAGAGCAAAAAAAAATAAAAAGTTTAACTTACACAGAAAGCAGAAGATTTATTTTTTTCTATAGAAAATTCTAACAAACAAATCAAACTTTACACTTTAAAGGGTAAGGTTGCCTGATGATCTATATGATATGTTCATAAGGTAGTTTCAAAGAAAGACATATTTCTTATCAGTAGCAGACTGTTTCGCCCAGAAAAAATGTTTCTCAAAATACTTTGAATTGAGAGCATAATTATCGCCAGGTTTACCAGTACTTGCAAGTAATTTTTTTAATGCCTCAATTAATATGTTTAATCAGGAATCTTAAGCTTTTACAGAGGAAGAATTTTATGCTGGAAATTTTTTGCATATTCCTACTCAGAAACCAAACATTTCAGAGCTAAAGTCTGAAATATTAGAAACATATAAAAGTGAATAAGAAACATGTGTCCTAAATTGTTAACTTATTTACATGCAAAAACAAAGAGTAACGATTTTAACTATCAATTGCTAATAATTTGTTCCCCAGAATATCGATTTCTCATATCGTTTAGTTAGGCTGGTATTCAAAATGACTAATAACGACTTTAAGTAGAAATTATGACAAATTTTTCGTACAAAATTGTCATAATATCGATTTCAAGTCTACTTTAATTTTCTTTGAATACAAGCATTAGACTGTAAATTGATTTTTTTATTTGTCATATTAGCGTTCGCATTCCCCCAAGCCCACCCAGGTGGGTATATTAATTTTTTTTTTAAATATTTTAAGTAGAAGAGTGCGTTTTTTTCATGTTACGTAAATATTTATTAAAAAAAACTGCGTACCCTTTTTGAAAAGAAGGGAAAAATATGCGAAATACCAGATAGTCGCGCATATACTGTAAATACTAATTTGTCTAAGCCTTACCTTACACAAATCAAATGTGAAATTTTGTCATATATTATTTGCCTTCTGGTTATAATTTGTTAATAAATCTACTACATCTGAAATAATAAATTTTTTTTTAAAACAACAAACTTAAAGCCCACCCAGGTGGGTTTTCGGGAAACAAAGCAAAAAAAATTTAAAAGTTCAAATGATATTTTTCGATTAAAAACAAATTAGTTACTGAGTCGAAAGCATTTCTTGCTTGTGTGAGTTATCACTGATTGAAAATTTAAAATCCCACCCTAATGGGTTTCAGGTACGCTAAGGCTAATACCTTTCGAAAGAGAAAGAGACTGATCCAAATCAGTTCAAATTTACCTGACTGCTAACTCCATAATTGCTGTTGTGTTGTGTTTAATTATTTTTATGTGAATTAAAAAGCAGATATTTTGCGGAGGTGAAATGTCTATTATTTAAGTTCAGTTCAGGAAACTCATTCAACGTTTTTCTACCGCCAAGCAAATACACAAAATATTTAAATTTTGATGTTTCCTGTCGTTTTTGATTGCAGTAATTGAGTCTATAATGTGTTGTCAGCGGTTCAGCTAAAGTTTGAGATCATTTGTCTCTGCTAAGGCTCAGAATAAGTTTTGTCTCCTTGACTGCCGCATGCTTGCTGTGTTTCTACAGCAGTCTTGTAAAATTCATTTTTCCTCTTCGCATAATAAGACACAAATGCAGTTAGTGTTATCCTAACAGAAAAGAGTATCCTAACCGTTTGTGGCTGGAAAGTCTGCGAATTCAAACCAACTCTTCATTTGATTGAGTTGTTCATTTTTAAAGTTGTATAACTCCAAGTTTGCCATTTCATTGTGTAAATGCTTTTCCAAACTAACTCTTCATTTATTGAGCTGTTAATTTTGAAAATGGTATAACTCCATTTATTTTAAAAACAAATACCAGCAAATTTTTTTTAAACTGGATTTATACCACTTTTAAAAATAACACCTGAGTTATCTTAATATTATTGACATTGTACTGCTCCTAAACGACCGATTGAATTTCTTTGTATGGGCCACGGTGCCACTGCAGTCGGTATTTAGCTTATTTATTTACTACCTGTTTTTACTAGGTCTTGCATGGTTTTTTACTCTATGAGTACGATTTCTTAGAGTAAGAAGATCGAATGGGCAAAAATTTGAGATATTCATCAAAAGCTTAACTGAAGTTTTAATGAAAATTAAAATATACCACGCCCATTACCACACCCTCTTTTAAAATTTTTCTCAAATCGGAAAACGTCTGCAGCGATTTGGCTAATTTTTTTTATTATATATTCGGCATAACCCAACTAAGATTTCTCTTCTCTTTTTAACTATTTTTCAATATAAATAATATTTGAAAGTAAAACAACATTTGCCTGGTCAGCTATTTATTGTTATAAAAAAATAAGCAAATAAGAAATCGCCTTTTGTTTTAGGTTTTTAATTTTTTACGTTTTTTACTAAATTGCTTCAGTTTCTTTAACTACACAAAAAAAAAAAAAAATAGGAACCAATTAAAAATTCTAATTAAAAAATTTGTTAAATCAATTAAATTTTTAATTGAACCAGTTAAATATTTAATTAATTTTATTGACTCAATTAAAAATTTAATTGATTTAACAAAATTTTTAATTGGTTCTTAATTTTTTTCTGATCACAAAAAATTTTAATGACCACAAAAAATTAGAAGAAAAAAATCTCTTTTATATTTACCTTTGACAAACCCTCCCCTTTTTTTCTTTTTCAATACATTCAAAGTCTCCATGTAACACAATTATGTCTCACTAATCTTTGTGCGCAAAGCACCTCTTTATCAAACCTCTTTACCAAAAAAAAAAAAAAATAAAAAATCAACCAAAAACACTAGATACTAACGAGCCTTGGTTTATTGCTCTATCACTTATTTGCTCTTAACTACCTGGTAAAGACGATGATGCTGATGCTGATACCAACACATACATACAACCACAATTACCCTTATCTTTAGCAGTAACACAAGCAATAGATGGAAATGTAAATAAAAAAGAGTTAAAGCCAAAGACAGCCAGCCTGTTTTGAACTGGGAAAAATTAAAAGGGCTGCATTTTAAGTACAAACTCTTTCACAAAAAGAAACCAACAACAGGCAGGCATTAAGCATAAATCAAGGTGCTGCAAGTAACAGCCCACTATCACTAAACAACAGCAACAAAAAAGCTAAGTTAGCAACAACAACAATAACCACAACAACTAAAGCAGCTTAAATTTATATACAAGTTTTATTTTTCTTCTTCATTTAATGCTGCTTCTATTTGTTTTTCCTTTAGTTTCTTTTCTTTTTTTTTTTTTTTTTTTTTTTTGCCTGCAGTTTTATGCTTAAAGTAATTTGAGGATTCACTTACAAGCACAAAAATATTTTAGTTACATGCTGCTTATATGCTCAATTACTTGGCACACACAAAACGAGCACCCACACTTACACAAGCTCAAACATACACATGGAAATACATGCACGCTTACAATTATGCGGGTATTGTTGTTAAATTTAACGAAACTAAACTGTTTATGGCTGCTGTTGGCAACAATGCATCGTTTCATCATGAAATTGGAGTCACTATGCCAAAGAATGTTTTAAGCAAAAGTAAGTTTTAATACAAAATTTTCATAAAAAAATATTGCTTAATAAAATATAAAGGAATTTATTTATTTTTTTAATGTCTGCTTAGTGATTAAGTTAACAGATTTATTAAATTAATTTTCAAATAAATTGAAGAAAGATTAAGGAATTTATTTTTTAAATAAATTTCAAACAGAGTTGCCAGACTGATTTTTAAATTTATAAGACAACATTTAAAATAAAATTCGACAGCTCTAAATTAAAACTCATAATTGAGTTTATTTTTACTGAAATTTTATCTAAATGCCTCACATAACTTTTCATATGCCACGCCTACTTTATCGCCTATTTTTGTATGGTTTTCTGCCATTTTTAGACCTACTTTTAAAGAAAATTAAGCAAACTTTAAGATAAAACTCATAATTGTGTTTATTTTAATGGAAATTTGAATGTCATAACGCAAAAAAGGATCCATATTGTCATATGTTGTCGAAAAAGCCTTCAATAAAAAAAAATTAACATTCAATTTTTAGATATATTCTGAAGCAACGCATTATTTTAAAATTTGCTCCAATATCTTTCGCATCTAAAATTAAAATAAACTGTAAAACATTTAAAAATGCTTAAAAAATTTGTCATTATAGAAAATGTTCGGCTTCTCCTTTTTTCCCTCTTAAAAGTGCTCACAAGAAGCTTAGTAGTGTACGGTAATTGATTCCTTCTAGCTACTAAGCAGCTCTTAGCTAATGACAAGCTTCTGCTCAAAATAAACTCGTTTCGACATTTGCATCTCCTTTTATAGCGTTAACGCACTTCATAAACTATTTATATTCCCCAGTTGGGAATTAAAAGAAAATTACAAAAAATTAAATTATTTTTATTAAATAATAACATCATGATAATTCTCGAATAATCTTATAGCACAAATTGTTGTTTAAAAAGAGAAAAATAAGAATAAATTCAAATAAAAAAAATTTCTTGTGTTGTCACTTTATGCGAAAGAAAACTCATAAAAAATGTTGGACTAAAACAAAGGTGTGACAAATTACAGCCTTAAATTTCTTTTTAGATTTTATTTAAATTTCTATTGCTAAGGAGTGCAGTAATATTTTATCTGCTTAAATTTAAATTTACAATCTCAAGTTGTTCTTTAAAAAATTAATTTTGAAATTGATTTAAAATTTAAAGAGCAGGGCTTAAATTAGGACATTTAGTATAAAATGAAATTGTGGGAAATTTTAGTGTTTCTATATGAAATTACTAGCATTCGCTAGTTCTCCAGCGAACTACCGTACTGTCACTTGCCGTTTGAGTTGAAAGAATCAAAAAAATTGTATTAAAATTAATATATTTTGCACTTTGTTCAGGAGCGTTTGATCTCAATCTCGTATTTCTAGGTTCGTTTTCATTAAAAAATAAAAAGTACCATTTCTTACTTTAATGATTTTTAACTTTGACTTTAGCCGTTTGAGCCCAGCTTCCTAGTTCCAAGGTTGTTAATATTAAAAAAGCAAAAAGTACCATTAAAATCAGTAAAAAAGTACCATAATGTCTCCTTTATGAATTCTTATTTCTTGCATACTGCCATAATTCTAGGCTTGTACATAACATAAAAAATATCATTAAAATTTTTAAAATATTTTGGTACTTTTTTTCTCCCTTGAAATTTTCTTTTTTTAAATGATTTTTATTTGATGTTACAAATTAATAATAAAATGCTTATCAATTTATATAAAATAACATATTTCGAAATTGTAGTAAAAAAAGGTAAAAATTGTACCCTTTATTTGCTCCAGTTTAAAAAAACTGATAATATGCATTGAAGACTTTTTTAAGAAAAATAAATGGGGTGAAAAATAAATGGGGTTAAAAAAATGTACCAACATTAGTAATTTACATTTTTTATGCCGCAAATGTGCGAATATTGCAAATTTACCAAATACCCCTGTTTTATTTTTTAAGTAGAATATTTTCCGTAGATATAAGAAGTCCCATTTTACTCGTTCCTACATTTTTTTACCCACTTAATATTCCATTTTCCAAAAATCCCTTCTTATTTATTTAAACTCCTTAGCTTTAGCCGTTTGGGCAGGGCGTTGATAATAACTCATTCAGTCAGTCAACCAGTTACGAGTATATAGTCTTAAAAAAATTCCATTAAAAATTACTCGTTATCAAATGCTTTTATTTCTTCTGCGGCTTTATGTGCTGTTTAGAGGAAACGAACAATCCAATTATTAAAAAAATTTGCATTGAAGACACTAATGTGCTGTTTTTATGACACAAGCGATCAACTTGTCTGGAAATTTTATATGAAAAATACTAAAAATATTGAGTGGTTTTCATAAAATTTTTTTTGGGCTCGTTTCCTGACTGAAAAAAAAGTGAATTTAAAATGAAAATTTTTACTCCAGAACTTGTACTTTTTATTTCATTTGGCTCTTACATGTTTTATTTTATTTAGTTTTCTGTTTTTTATGGTAACAGTTCTTTAGCTTGATTTCTTTAAATACTCAATATCTTCTGTTGTCTGTAATAAAACAAGATTTTATTACTTTTTTATATTTTATATTTTTGCCCATTTTCTATTCGTTTTATAAGACATTTTTGACTCAGCAATAACAGCTGTTGTTGAAACATAATTTAACAATTTATTTGGCTAATAAAACAAAAAGCAGCAACAGTCAAAACTACTATGGCAAGTGATTTTTCTATTAAAAAAAAATTTTTTAATTAAACTGTTATTTTAGAAACTGCTATAAGTTCATATTTTTTAAATAATAAGTCTATATAGTTTACTAAAATCACCGCTGACTATTTTTTTTTAAAGTGGACTTATACCACTTTCAAAAATAACGGCTAAATTTTTTTAAAAAAATTTCCTGATGATGCTGATAATAAAGTGTTCTTTCGTTTGAAATTTTATGAGCAACAATTTTATCCCGGAAAATTTTTTATAAAAACAAAATATTTTATAAAGTAAAATTAATGTCAAAAATAAGAAAGTCTTTCATGCCAACGTGGGGATTAACCCATTATAACCAATCCTATTATTAATGCGTTTATATTTTCTGCATCTGAGAGACTGATGGTGCATCAAGTACTTTTAAAATGCTATAAGTTTTAATACTCTTCAACTAAATTAACTTTTTTTTTTATAATTTAAAAATCAGTGGAAAATAAGTGACTGGTGTTATTTCAGTTTCGTATATATTTTATTTAAAAGTTTACCAAGCAATGAAATTGTTTTTATATTAATTAACGCCCTTAATCAAAAAAATAACGTAGATTTTAAAGTCACCGTTATCGAAATATTTCATAAATTTTATTTTAAAGAGGCTAAATATTTAATTGATTTAATTAGAAATTTAATTGGTTTAATTAAAATTTTTCAACATTAAAAATGTTTTTCGTTTAATTATAAAATTTTTTTTTTTAATTATACTTGTATTTGTTGCTATTAAACATGTTGTCAATATGACAAATTTTTTTTTTTTAATTAAAATATTTTTTACTGTGTGGTAAACGTGCTTTATTACTACTTTAATTATTACCAGTTAATTTCGAGTACCCAAGTATTTTCTATGTTTCTAAATAAGAACAAAAAAAGAACCTTTTAATTGTTAAGAACTTCCTTAAAACTCCATCAAAACCCATTTAAGGAACTCATTTTTGTACTCAATTTTCAAAAACTTCCCATTTCAATTTGCTTTTTTTTTTTCCCGTTTGTTATTGTTGTGGTTGTTAAGAGAATAGAAAACAAGATTGTTTGTGTAAAAGTACAGGTAAAATTAAAGAATTATGCAGACTACTTGTAGCTAAGCGTAGAAAAAGCACAAACAAAAAAAATTTAAAAAAAATAATAAAACTTTTTTCTCTTTTATAAGTAGTTGCTTGTTTGTCTTTTGTTTCTCTAAAAAAAAAAACAGAAACTACAAAACGTTTTGCAATTGTGTATCGTTTACGATTTGAGTTTGAGTAAAACAAAACTTAAGCTACGGTCACATTACACAAATAATTGCCGAAATAAGTGTGACCACTACTCTTTGGCCAATATTTTTTTATAGTCTAAAGTGACTGGTATTTATAAAAAAAAAAGATTTAACTATCCTTAACCAAAATTTCTTATTTCTTCAAGATATATAAGCGTACTAGCTGACCCAGCAAATGTTATTTTGTGTTAAAATTTTATTTATATTTAAAAATAATTAAAAAGATAAAAATATATAAGTCGGGCTATGCCGATTATATAATAAAAAAATTGACAAATCGGTTCAGTCGTTCTCCGTTTTGAGATGAATTTAAAAAGTGGGCGTGTTAAATATTTATTTTCATTAAAATATAAGATGGGCTATGCCGAGCTTATAAAAAAAATTGCCAAATCAATGTAGATTTGATGTAAGAAAAATTTAAAAAGTAGGCGTGGTAATGGGCGTAGTATAGTTTTTTTCATTAAAACACAAATTGCGTTATGTGTAACATGTAACACAAAAATTAGCGAAATCTTTATAGACGTTCTCCGATTTGAGAAAAATGTAAAAAGTAGGCGTAGTAATGGGCGTGATAAATTATTATTTTCATTAAAATATAAGTTGGTTTATGACGAACTTATATTAAAAAAATTTACCAAATCAATATAAATAGAAATTCTCCAATTTGAGAAAAATTTTAAAAGTGGGCATGATAATGGGCGTGGTCTGTTATTATTTTCATAAAACTTTAAGTTGAGTTTTGGTGAAAATATAAAATTCTTGAATATTCGATTTTGTTACTCTAAGAAATCGTACTCATACAGTAAAGGACCGTGCAAGACCGGGTAAAAACAAGTAGTAGTTAAATAAGCCAGATACCGAATGCATCACCATTTGACGGGCGGATTTGTGACCCTAAGCCTCTCAAGGCGTAACCCAAAGACATACACAGAAATTCAATTAAATCGGTCCAGCTGTTAAGGAAGAGTACAATCGAATTTTATACATAGTTGACATAGTGCTCATGCTTTTTTCCACAAATATTTTGCTAATCTGACCGTAGCTTTTCAATTTGTTTTATTTTTCCAAAGTAAACGGAACACAAAATTGTGAACAACAATAACAATTAAATTATACGTATTCTTGGTATTTATGTTTATCCACAAGAAATACTGAAGTATAACAATTGTTTCTTAAATAAAACTTAATAAAAATAAATGAATAAGAAAACACACACACACATACACGACAATACATTTCATAATGGCAGGCAAAGGAGCTGCATTCTGTGTGCGAGTGGTACATGCAGTGAGTGAGTGCATGAATAAAATATATGGAGCAAAGAAATGGTAAAGAAAAAGAAATATTTCGGGAAAAAATCATAATGATTCTTTTTTCAATTTGCCTTTTTAACATTTTATTACAGCCCATTTCGGTTAAGAAGAAAAAATTGCCAGCTGCTGTTTTTGTTGAAACGAGTGACACACTCTCAATTCATTTCTTGATTCTTAATGTGTCACATTTCAGTTGCAGATATTTTACGTAAAATATTTTTTCATGGCTGTTTTAATTTATGTGAATTTATTTGTCCACACATGTCTTAAATGGCACGATTTATTAAGTTTTTAAGCAAATTAAATTAAAATTAAGAGCCTACAAAACAAGTGGTAAAATCAGCTAAAGCAAAATTAAATAAAAATACGAGGTAATGCGAAATTTTTAAAAAACAAAAAAAAAAACGATTTCAGCAAAAAAAAAATTGGTTTTTATTGTTTTAGTATAATCAAATTTGCCATCAAAACAAAAGCAAAAATGTTTTTTTAAGTGATTGAATTGTTTTTTTATGGAATTTTTCTTAGCGCCGGTAATTGTGCTTATGTATGTGTAAATCGGCACTGACAAATTTATGCACGTTTAAATGTGTCGTATTGTTTTTTTTGTTTTCAAATGAACAAAACAAATCCACAACAAGTCAGCACAAATGCTTTCATATGCTTCTGTTTCATGCCCTGAAAACTACAAAAACTAAACGAATGCAATCGTTTCGTTTTGTTTATTTTCCTAAAGTAACTTTGAGACAGAACTTCTTCAAACGACTTTTAAATAAAATTTTTTTCCACTACCAAGAAAAAAACTTCTTTACTGAGCAATTAGCCGCTTGCTTCTCACTATTTTAGCTGGCTTATTGTCTTTAACTGATCTAAGTGGTTTTTTTTGTCCCTCCTTCTTTATTTTTTATTATAAAATTTTTTCTTCATTTACTTTTCTACTAAAATAAATGACTGACAGAAATGTGTACAGTTTTTGATGGTTTATGGCTCTTGCTCTTGTTTAATGTTTTTCTTTTGTAACTTTTGTTAAGGATTATTTATTAACCTATAAAAAAATGTATGCTTTTTGCTAAAACAAAGACATCCAGCTGTTGTTGTCACATACTCAAACCCTAATTTATGCAAAAACAAACAAACAAAAAAACCCAAACGAAAATGTTCATGTCGTTGAAAGATGCTTTCAAGAATCAAATTACAGGTTTTTTCTTTTATGTCTTAAACTAGAGAGCAGAATGGATGTGCAGCATTTGATGTGGAATTTTTTAACAGAATATAAAGTGACAGCAGAAGCAGAAAAAGGAAGCAAAATTTTAGCGAAAAAAATAATCAAAATTGAAAGCTTTAAAAAAGCGATTACTTTTTTCTTTTTGCTGTGTACGGTTGCTCTTTACACAGCAGAGAAAGCATGCTAACAGAGCTGGGGAAGAGCGAAAACTAAAAATCTTGCGTTATATTTGTGTGCACTAAACGACGTTGACATGCGCTTATGCATTACAGATCGGCAATGCGGTTCAAGAGCTATTATTACGAACATTCGTATAAAAAAAAACAAGTACAACGATATTTTATCGATTTTGGTATTCAGTAATTTGCCGACAAAAATATTCAAAGTTTGCGACAAAGCTAAGAGCTCATAAACAATCATCTATCGTACCGAATATTTTTATCGGAAAGTTACTGAATACCAATACTTGGTTTTTCGATACGAATCTTTGCAATAAAAGTTAATGAACCGCACTACAGGATATTATCAGACAAATGCAAAAAGTAAATTATCAAACACATTAAAGATTCGTTTTTGTACCCTTTTTTTTGCACCGCAATACAGAGTAATCCCCCTGATACCTTCTTGAGGGTCAAATTACCACTGAAAAGAAAAACAGACCTTAAGTAAAGTTTTTAATATTAAGGCCTATTCAGGGTTATGCACACAATTGCTTTTGCTAGTACAAGCACTCACACTAGCAATGGTCTGTAATAAAAAAAAAAAAAAAACACAAACTTTAAAATTGTTTGATTTGTGGTCCTAATGATTTTCCTTTAGAAATTTTGCTCCAATTAGTTTCTTTATAATATTCCTAATGTTGTAGTTGTTGCTGTTGTTATTGATATGTTGTTACTTAATGCAATGACTCACAATGCTAGGGCTTGGGCTTTTATCTAAATTCAAATCTCTTTGTATTTGTTGCTTTCTTTTGTCACTGAGTCAGTGTCACACAAAAAAAAAATTTTTTTTTCAATTTTCTTCTAAATGAGAGTAGGCCAGTTATTTGTGTGCTTTGTTGACCAAATAATTTGTTTCTTTCTCTTTCTCTACACATATGAGTGAGTAAGTGTATCCGACTGTGTGTGTGTGTGTGTTTAATTTATCAAAAATTAGATAAAATAAATAATACAATTTGTAAGGTTACAAATTGGTTTCTAAATGAAAAAAAGATCAACACAAATTTGTTCAATAATTTATAAATAGAGAAGCAAAATTTGTGTTCTTCAACTGTCAATTATTTAATTTCTTAAAAGAAAAAACTTTTTTTAAGTTCAAATAAAGATAAATAGATTTCCCTGTTGGATGTCAATAAATGTGACAATAAATGACAGAAATATCAAATGGTACCACTTAATATTGAAACCTTTGGTTTTTAGTTTAAATAGGAAACAGTTTAAAAAGGAAGAAATTTAAATTTAAAAATATATGAATTTGGCCTGATTCTGAGTCGTTATAAATGAGTTTGTAGTAAATTTGACTAACAGAACGTCACTCATAATAAAATAGATTTACAAGAATATAAAACGCGTCTTCTTTTTTTAAATTGGCACCATTTTATACATGATCATGGTATTACTCTGATAACACAGTGTAAAGCTACAATATTGGATATATTTTAAAATTTATTAAACTTTTTTTAAAAATTGTTTTATTAAAATTGAATAACTTACAGTCAATGCTCGCCGTACTGTGATTCCATTGGCGGCATATTATTTTGTCTTTGAATTTTTTTCAAGGCTTTCAGCTAGCGACTATAGCAACATGATTCTGTATTCGGCAGACTTGAAATTATTTAATAATTATATTTAATGTCGACTACTGGCAAAACACAATCGGTCCTAACAAGAACGCAAGATTTAAATTTGGCGCCATTCGATGTATTTTTGTTTGACATGATAACCAGTTTTTTCTTGCCTGGAATTGAAGAAATGAATGTGGAGGGCTTGTGGTTTCAACAAGACGGCGCCACATGTCATACAGCCAGAGAAACAATTCAATTGCTGTATTAGTCGTGTTATTTCCCGTTTTGGAGACCAGAATTGGCCGCCTAGATCGTGCGATTTAACACCATTACACTTTTTTATTTGGGGTTTTTTGAAGTCGATAATTTACGCGAATAAGCCGACGACGACTCAAGCCTTAAAAGAAATACCGCAGCATTTATGGAAAACGGTCATTGAAAATTTCATTAAAAGATCGCGTGTGTGCCAGCAAAGCCGCGGCGGCCATCTGCCCGATATGTTCTTCCATACATAACCTCATTCTCTCTACTTTACGATATAATAAAGTTTCATGGTTTTTTTCTAAGTATCTGTGTTTTATTTAAAATTTAAATCATGCGTTCTTGTTGTGACACCCTTTATTTAAACACACACACAAATGCTAACCAAATGCAAAAAAAATTAAAAGTATTGCATGAATTTAGGCAAGAATTTTTGTACACTAAAGAAAATTAAAGGGATTCTTTTACTAATATTTTATTTAGTGATATATGGGTGTATGTATGTAAATATTAACTTCTAAGCTTTCTTTAAAAAATAAAATTTGTTTTGCTTACGATAGGTACTTTGGTTACTCGCCAACATTTCAAACTACTCGTTATCGAGTGCCTTGATACCAAGCTTTCGAGTAATTTTACTTGATATCGAATACGGTAAATAGATCTCTGTAGGACCACCACAATTATCAATTTAACAATTATAAAGTTTCGCCTTAGGATATGCAATAAAATTTAATTTTATATTTACCTTAAAATATGCTGTTTTCAAATGTATAATTTTAAGTTACCTGAAAAGAAGGTAAAAGAAATGTTAGTTAGTTTTTTTTAATAAAATCAGTAAAAAAAAATTATTCATTAGGCAAATTACAGCATTAAATATCGTAAGAAATTAATTTTAATGAAAAAAAATTTATTGAGATCTTAAGCTTGAATAATATTAATTAAAATTTCGAAAACTGCTAAGTAATTTTTGACACCAAAAAAAAAAAACCTGTGACACCTGATGTAGCTACTGGCTGTACTTTGTTTACATTTGCCGTGATTTAAATACTGTTTCAATCAAAAAGTGTTGGTTTTTTTGTAAACCTTGTTTCATTTTGCTTGAAGTTTAAATTGCACTTCAAGCAGATCACATTAAGTCCAAATAAAATAGCAGTTACGTAGTTTTAAAAACAAAAATTTAATAAAAATCAAAAGGAAGAAAAGATATTAACACAAATAAATGTAAAAAAAATAGTTTCTGCTGGTCCCAGCATATACAAAAAAGTATAAAAACTTTTTGAAAAAAAAAAATTATGCAAATTTTTTTTTGAGACAAAAGCTTTATTGGCATAAAAAAAAAGAAAAACTTTATAAAAAGTTCATTGTAGTAAACTAAAATCCGCTTTTGTGTGCTGTTGTTGACTTGCTTGTTGTTTGCTAAAAAAAATATTTCTTTTTTCTTTTTCTGTTGTTAAAAATTTTTGAAATGGAATGTTATCGAACACAATCTGTTCAAAAATATGTTTCAAGTCACGAATTATTTTAGAAAAGGACAGGAGGAGTAGCAAAGCTTATCATACAGTGCACGTTTACTTACACACAAAATGGCAAGAAATGCTAAATACACAATAAAATGTTTAGGAATTTTTCTATTTGTACAGCATACGAATAGGGGCGCGAAAAAAATTTATAAAAAGACGCCCCCACAACACACACCCGAATAGTTAAACAAACATTATTGAAAATATGTTGGATTTTGAAAATATATTTTTTGTTTAACGAAATTTTTTTCTATTTCAGATACTTTAAAAAAACTTAAAATAAAATCAATATTAAGACAAGTTAAACGCTAAGGAAGCAAGGATAATTTTTTTCTAATAACTAAAAATCTCTTAAATCGACTTAACTAAAAATTGACTTGTTGTTGCAATTAACTAAATAACTTTATTATTGTGATATAAAACAGTTCACAACTAATGAAACGTCTTCTAGAAGCGAAATAATTTTATAAGAAAAATTTTATGACTTTTCAATTTGTAGTCCCTTAAAATGGTGTAATTATAAGTAAATGGTTTTAGCGCAATGATACTGAATTAATAAAATTTTTATGGAATACAAAGTTGGTGTACAAAAATTAAATAAAAAAAAAGAGTTCTAGATTTCCTGATGATCAGAGAAAATTATAGCAAAAAATTAACTCTCTGAAATATTATTTAAATAAATTTTAATCAATTTACTTTAAAAAAAAAAGGCTTTTTTTTAACTATAGGGTCCGCCATCGAACTTTTTTTTTTCAACGGTAACACTTAGCTCATGTCTGATTTGACAGATAATTAGTTTTATACTTCCGCTGAAAGAATATGGTTGTGTTTTCGCTTCGCTAAGTGGGCCTGCGATCGACTTACAGAAGATGCCGATTTTGCCAAAAAAAAAAATCATCTTTTCAGATGAAGCTCATTTTGATTTTGGCGGGTATGTAAACAAGCAAAATTGTCGCATTTGAGGCACAGAAAACCCGCACGCATACATTGAAAAGCCGAAGCAGCCAAAACGAGTCACTGTTTGGTGCGGATTTTGGTCCAGAAGCATAATTGGGTAATTTTTCTTCAAAAATGAGCAAGGAGTGGCCGTTAGTCAACGGCGATCGTTATCGGGCCATGTTGAACGAATTTTTGTTCACAAAAATTTAAGAGGAGGATATTGGCAACATTTGGTTTCAACAGGACGGCGCTACGTGCCACACAGCCGAAGCTACACTCGATGTTTTTACAGCATTTTCAAAAAAAAAAAGTTATTTGGCGGATCCTATACATCCCACCAAACAAAACCCTAAAGACTTTGCTTTACTTTTTATATTTTCATCAGTGATGCTTGACTTTGTGGTTAGAGTATCTAACATCCCCTCTCCTATTATGTGCTGGGGTATAGTTGAGAAAAAGGATTAGAGGAAAGACTATGGGCCTGTTCAGCTAAATGCAAACGAAAGCTTCACTCGCATAATTGTATTGAATTTTTTTTTTTGCAATATAATGATGCGAGCAAATCTTTAATTCACATTGAGCAGCTCACTTGAGCTAAAATCAGCTTTGTTGCAAATTTTGAGTCATTTTAATTTTGTGTAATTTAAAAAAAAAACCCTTAAAGAACTTTAACTGCCATTATTGTCATGACATACATCAAAATAAGTAATTAAGGCCACCAATTTTTCGCTTTAAATTATAACCTTCTTTATAAGCAGCTATTTTTCAATTTGAATTTCTTTATTTATTTTTTGAAGCCTCGTATTTTTCATTAATTAAAGTTTATGTTGATGCCAGTTAGCACTTACCGAATTACTATTCCGCTGAAAACATTCCTTTTGAATTTTCCCCGAGTTTCTTTAGCAACAAGACTTGTTGTTTTTTCATACAATTTTTTTTGAAATACATTTGTTTATTCTGCTCTATAAACTACTGCAGTATATTGGCTTTATAAGCCCTCTCTCTTGCCATCTCTATACATTAAAAAAGTTAAAGCAGGACAATAACAGAAAATCAACAAAAGTAGAAAAATAAAAAAATATTGAAATTGGTTTGGCAAGCAAGCAAATAAGTTATGACCAGAAAATTAAAAAGAAAAAAAGAAAAACAAGAACAGACAGACACACATACAGCATGCTTGTTTATAAGGCTCATGTGCTTTTTAAGAGCTAACCGAAAGCACTGCAGAATTAAAAAGAATCTTTTGTATTAACTAATCAACAAACAACATGTGTGGGTTGTTTTCTTTTGAAAACTGCATAACAACATTAAATGAAATGAGTGAGACACACAAAAACATAAAATTACTTAAAAACATTAACAATTTGGTAGATAACGAAGTAAAAAATATAAAATAAAGTAACCATAAGAAATTTCTTCTTTAAGCTTATGAAGTTTTGAGCAAAGTTATGGAAATTATTGCGAGGAATAGTTCTATTTCAATTAAAAAAAAATAAAAACGTTAAGGAGTTAGAGGGCTAAAATGTTCTATAAAAACTAAAGGGTTCCTTTTTGACCTATTATTTAAAAAGTAAAAAAAAAAAACAACAACAAAATTAGAGGATTAACATGTTTTACAAAAACATAATCCTCTAGTATTGGAGTACATAAATAATGAAAATTAAACTTTAATTATTTTAATTAATCCGTTGGAAAACAAAAATTTTTATAGCCAACAAACAAACAAGCCAACAGAAAACTAATTTTATTTATATAAAATAAAAATATCAAGCAAAGATTTTACAAGCTCGTCTTTCTGAATCAAATTTTTAAAATTTAAATTTTAAACAAAATTATTTATTGAAAAAAAAAAAACATAAAAAAATTAACGCTGCTATTGTAATCAAAACAAACAAAGAAACAAACAAATGGAACACGAATTTTATTTATATATAATAGAATAAAAATATAAAACAAATATTTTTAAAATATTTAAAAAAAAAAAATTAATTTGCACAATCTTTAAGTTTGAAAAAAAAAATTTATCATTTAATGCTGCAATTGTAATCAGAATATAGCAAAATATGGACTACAATTTGTAGAATTAATTTTTTTATTACTTGTGATAAATTTTATATTAATTGCTGCAAGGATATTGATGCCTCCCATATATCCTTTATTTAAAAATATGAATTTTAACTTTAATTATTATTATTTTGATGTTGCTTTGAGGGATTTTTAGCATTCCCCTCACTTTGCCGAGGTAACATTCCCAATTTTGGCGATGAAATTTACCAAAATCGAAACGGATTTTGATCTATAGGCTCTAAAAAATGTTTTAACATTTTCCGATAATTTCATATTTTTTATTTTATGATGCAAAACGAAAACTGCCAAAATCCTTGAGAACAACAGTACTGGGGTATATGGAAATTTCAAAATAATACAAATTAACTTCTGGACGAAACATAGAAGATTGCGAGATGGGATATATATCATTTAAAAATGAGGTCGTCTAGATTTTTAATACACCGCCCAAATATTCAGAAGTTACTTTGGACTATTTTTAAAATTTTTTTGAATTTTCCATATACCCCAGTGATTTTAGCAACTTCCCAACGAATATATAAAGATTGTGGTATGGGACACATATCATTTTAAAGGGGAGCCCGTCTAGATTTGTAATCTATCGCCCAAATACTCAAAAGTTGCTTTGGACTAGTTTTACAAATTTTTTGAAATTTCCATATTTAAAAAATTGTTTACTTAGTACAATAAGTACTAAGAGATATGCTTTCCGTCTTAGTACTTATTGTACTAAGTAAACAATTTTTTTTTTAATTTTCCATGAGAATATTATGGAAAATAATGCATTTTGCACACCAACATAATTTGGATTTAAGCACAAATAAAGATTAAAAAGTTTTTCTCTTCAGAAGAACATTTTTAAAATTTTTTCCAAAATGGATTAGCCTTAATTTAAAGGGTAGCGTATTACCTAACCTTACAATGTGGGGGGTCCCAGGTTTTATTCTTGCCTAAGCATTGAGCTTTTGGCTAGAAAAAAGATTCTTTGGGTGGCATTACATATGGCCTAAAAACAACCAAAATAAATGGCCCTTCTGACAAATTATGCTTTTTTGCATTGCGACACTCTTACAGTAACAGCACAATATTTATTAAGTAAAATTGAAACCTACTGCTGCATAGAATTTCATTTATGTAATAAAATGCTCTTATCCCTTTTATGATAGTGATTGCTTAAAAGGGCCAAATGTTTAAATAAAAAAAAAACAAATGCAGTTTAAAAAAATATTATGCAAAAGTTAAAAAAATTTTTGTTGGTGTTTGGCTTGTTTGTAAAAGTCCTCAGCATAATTTTCATTCAGCTAATGATAAACCTGCATAAGAGTAGATACAACATATGCTATTTGCTTTACGTTTGTTTAGTTAATTTTTTTAATGTTTGTTTATAATTATGTATCGGCTACAAAATTTTATTTTTCTAATCTGGTTTTTGTTAGAACATTTTTGCAATGTAAAACTGATGAATGCCTTTTATTTCATTAGGGTCTGTGATGAGAGTGGCTAACAATTTCATTACGTTAATGATAAGTTATGCTTTAGGAAATTTTATTTAAAAAATTTGATTTGATTAAATGGTAAACAGCAGGGTAGTAAATTAATACCACAAAATTCAAATAGTTTTTTTTTATTTTTATTATTATCTAAAGCTATAATTGCACCGCCTATTGCCAAGCTCAAACTCTTTTCGTAATTGTTGTGGAATTCATTTTATCTAAGTATTCTAGGAGCTGATTATGCATATTCTCAACTCTGGGCAAATGCCCAGAATATGTTCTGATGAGTCGTCATGTACCACAGCAATTTTATTCAGGTATTAATTGAGTCTACAATGTCCTAACAACAGTTCAATGAATAATTTAATGTCTAGTCTGCGTATCGCAGCTTCGATTCCTGTCTAGACCCTGGGTGTTTTCTGCAAACAATTCAAGAAGCTTAGCGGATTTGTATTGTTAAAAAAATAAATAAAGAATTCCGCTCCAATACGTTGAGGGTTCATAAATCTTTTTAACTGCCGCATGAGTACTTCGACTCTCCAGCCATTTTTCAGACTTCGTTTTTTAACTTTTATACACCCCCCAGAAGAAAGCGATCTCAAAGACCTTTTTAGCCAGATAGTCTGACATTTTATTGCCCGTGTTTTTTCTTGCTAAAACATTGAGACATTTGATGCAATGCCAAACCAATCTTAATCGAAAGGAATAGTTTGCCAATGCGCCTAGAGCTGCTGGACTGCCTGAGAAAATGTATATTACGTTTACCGAGCTTCTCTCTATCACAGCTTTGAGAAACCTATAGCAATTACAAAGTAAAAGCAAATCGATAGCAATAGCTGGCTAAGTAATTTTAAACTGCTTAGCTAAATGGTTTTTGGCTACTCTACAAAACTAAAATCTAGTTTCAAGTTAAGCATAGATCAGCTGACATTTAACTGGCGTTTATTGCTTAATTTAAGTTTTAAGCAGAAACTACACATGTGGCCTACAATGCTATCAACTTAAGTAGGTATTGGGAGGTTGTTATGGTAGGACTACATTTAAACAATTTTTAATGGTTGGCTGGTTGGTTTAATAGCTTTTAATTAGAATCGTAAGATTCGGTTTTAAGCTACTCGTCAAGATTATGTAGCCATAAAGTTATTTAGATCCACCAGGTGACTTTGAGATATCTGAGAAGGTCCCCGAACCTTACTCCCGATACCTCAGGTAGTCCGGCCATCAGGTGTGTACCGAGAAATCTAGGTCTCGAGGACATAAGAGCCGGGCACTTGCAGGTGAAAGACTGTCTCCTCACTCTTGGGTAATCGGCAGCTGTGGCAGTTTTTGCTAATCGTCCAGTGACCAGTTATCACAGCCACCAATCTAAGCAATTTTTAATAGTCTTAAACATTATTTTAAAAAATCTCCATAATTCGGTGTTAATTAAGAAAAATTTCTTAAGTCGACTTAAGAAAAATTTACTTAATTCCCCAATTAACAACTAAGGAGATGTTAATGCAAACAAAGTCGTTGGCTAGAATCGAAAAAATTTTATAAAAAAACCTGTTATTGCTTCTGAAGTTATAGTCTTGTAAAATGCCTTAATAAGCCATAAGCGGCTTATCTACTTTGCTATAGAGCTTAGATAAGCTTATTATTGCTTTTCTAGGCTGGTATTCAAAAAGACTAATAACGATTTCAAGTATAAATTATAATATCGATTTCAAGTCTACTTTAATTTTCTTTGAATACAAGCACTAATCTTTTATTTAGCTGCCATTTTAATAAACTAAATTTTTTCTTTCTCAGTTTATTAATAAAATAATTTGCTGGGGTATTTTATTATTTGCGGTAGCTAATACCCTTAATTTAAGCTCTTACGCATAAATTATAAAATGTTCATGTACGAGTGTTATACTTTATTAAGATTTATTAAAATTTGTATGCACGCATTTTGGTTATAATGGCTTGTTCTCTCGCCTTTGCAGCTATGAATAAAAATGTGTGTTTGTTTAAGTATAAACATACACACACATTCATACTTACATTTATACTGAAATAAATTAAATTTAAGCTTTCAACTCATTTATCATAACGCAATCAACAGGATTTCAAGAGATACAAGTGAAAATGCATAAGAAAATTATTATGCCAGGCAATTGTGAAATTGCAAAAATGAGAGACAAACAACCCTGTTCTGTATTACGTAGAAAATTATAACGTAAGGAATTAATATTTCTTTTATTGCAACAAAAATATATTAATTTTTTTCTAAATCAAGAATTTTTTTTTAAGTACGAAAAAAAAACCGAATGAAACAGCAAGCGCTGAAAGAAAATTGAGACAACGATATAGTTTACTTGTTGTTGTACACAAAGCAAGCATAACCCTTTATAGGCCAGCACCTTATTTATAGAACAGCACGTGTTACCCTTCTCAAAAAAGTAAGCTAAAATCCTAATAAGCCATTTGACGTTATATAATTTGCCTGTTAAAATAATTTTTTCTAGGACAGGTATAGCCCCAACAAGCTCTTATAACAACTTTATAAATTATGTAAGAAATATTTTAGCGAGCTTGTACGGTTTTATTCCAATAAAAAAGTGTTTTGGCGAAACTGTTAAGACAATTATTCAACACTGGTATACTAAACGTCATCAAGTTTACATTTGACTTCTGCAAGAAATTAGAATCTAGAGTACTACTTGACATGTTTTACGTCATACCAAAAGCCGTCAGCCATAAAGTATATTTTGAAGCAGAGACTTACTGATTCATTTACAATAGCTAAAGTTTCATGCGACTGGAACTGTGAGGGAAAATAGATGGTTTTCATGCCCTCAGAAAAATTCAAAAACTCGTGTATTCTTCTCTTACAAGAGTTTTTGAAATAGAGTCTGTTTTGAACCCCCTATTCACCGTAAAGTGAGCTAAGTCGACTGCGTGACAGTTAGATATCTGAGAAGGTCACCTTATCTTACGCCCGATATCTCAGGTAGTCCGGCCATCAGATGTGCACCAAGAAATCTGTGTTTCGAAGGCATAAGAGCCGGGCACTCGCAAAAAAGGTGAAAGACTGTCTCTTCACTCTCGAGTGACCGGCAGCTGCCGTGCTTGCCGATCGTCCAGTGACCATATCTCACAGCCACCAGTATGGAAATATCTTTTCTATGCCTTCTCACTAGCTGAACAGAGCACTTACCATCATAGAGGAGCCATAATTGACGCGTAACCTTACACGTTTCTAGACTGCACCATCTCATATCCGCCTTCTCCCGGTAGTGATCAAAAGCACCACTCCTGATAATATTGAGAGATACCCAGAGTGTCACTGATATAGAAGCTGCCATATTGGAGCCAGCCTTAGCCAATTCATACGCCTGCTCATTACCAAAAAAACCGCTGTATGCAGGAATTCATGCCAGCCTGATGTCCCAAATTATAGTTATAAAACAAATGCAGAACTATTTATCATAAAATTTAATGATAGCAAATGTGTTACAATTGAAACTAACAGAGTTTCTGAACCAAGCAAGCAGGTGGGTTCCAAAGAAAATCTAAAGAGAAGAAGCACATACCCCAACTGCTTTTAAATTTAAAGAATAATTATGGGGGAATGCTTTAGCATGACTGGTTGGTGGGAAAATATGCAACTACTATTTGAGCCAAAGTATAGTATTGGCCTTGATTTATTAAGTGCATAGACATGGCCCTAGCAAACTCATATCTCGTGTACAAACAAGTAAATGAAAACTACCTGAGTTTGCTAGACTACAGACGTACTGTTGCCGTTTCATACTTGAATAAAATTCCAAAACCGTATGTTGGCAGGCCAAGAACGTCCTTAGCAAAATTTGTATGGATATGAAATTCGACAATAAATGAAATTTTGAAAAGAGAAAAAGAGAGAAGGTGTCAGGGACTTTTTTCCAATTTAATTTTGCGCCAAATGGGATGTGACACTATGCAAGAATTACTTTATTCTTTATTATACAAAATAATCTTCTTTGTATTTTCTCAACTTCAACTGTAATACTCTTGATAAGCTTAAGTCAAAGTGTACTATTTATAGCACAGATTGTATTTCCCTAATTTTTGTAAAACAAAAATATTTGTTTTATATTATTATACTCCAATTAACTTTTTTAATGGGATAAGCTGTGTATCAAATATCTAATGCAATGGCCACACAGCAAGATCACTTCAACATTAGTGGGCTTAAGTTAACACAATGCAAAAATCTCACCAAATAGAGAAAGTCGCAAATTATTAATAAAACTAAGAAGCAAAGGTCAGAACACCTCATTTAACCAGATTTTTTAAATCCAATAAATTGATTTTATTAAAATGAAACATCATTTCATTATACGAATTAATCAAATTAAATAATTCAAAAGAATTTTGGTTTTAAAATTAAAATTTTTATCATTTTCAATTATTTTTTGTTACCTTTTAAAATTCTCTGATTCTTATTGAAAGTCAAATCAATTGTGTGTAATTAAGCCCTTTCAAAGGCTATAATCGCACCGCAACCTTTAACATCTATTATGCACAATTACATCCATACACACTTTATTTATTTAGGTAAAAATCCTTTTTCCTTCTTTGTTTTTTCTTTAATTTTTTTTTTAAATAAAAATTGTGTTAAAAATTCTTGAAGAACTACCGGGTTTTACTTTAGTTTAATTTCTTTATGCATGTAAATAGTAAAATGCATGAATTTATTTTGTTGGTGTTGCGGTTGGCATGTGCATACACACATTTGCCATACAGATGAAGTGTTTATTAGTGTGTTTGTGTTTTCAAATGAAATGCATACAAAAAAATAATTTTTTATTCCTACACAAGCACAAGAGAGTGTCAAAGCGTACATTTATTAACAGCAATATTGTTCAACGATATTTCTGCATATTAAATTTCTTTTTATGCAAAGACACACACACACAAACACTGGCATGAACATGAATGGCTGACAAAAAGTCTACAGTACTAAACAAAAATCCGTAAACGAAATTTTGGAAAAGGTTTTGTATATCATTAAAACTGAATATAGATAGAATATATTCGTTGAATGCATACGTAGCTGTTCTATGTTCCGTGTGAAATCAAAACGAGGGAAATTATGAAAATATTCAGATATTTGCAGTTCGGAATTTCATATATTTTCTTATTGATTTTTGGGTGTTTTAAAAATATAATAAAGCAATAAATTATTATACATTCCACCAACATTTTTTTAAATGGAGTAAAACAAAAAAGAGAATTCTAAAGTGGAATACAGAATAGCCAAATAATTCGGATTTTTCGATTATCGATAAAAGTAATACGTAATACAGAACAGCACTGTTTATAAAATTATGGTGTTCAGAGACTAACGATATTTCAGTTATCACTCGCCTAAACTTTAAACATAATTTTATAATAATTAATATTTTCATTCTAAGATGTTTAATAAAAATTCAAATATTTTGTTAAGGCTTTATGGATATTCCGGGCCAAATAATTTAGTTTTCGTTCAAGGGGTAATTTAAAGATTAAAAAATAAATTCAAATAAAAATAAAAAAAAATATATTTATAAGATATTTGACATTAATAAAAAATAATTATTAATGTAAAACTTATAAAGATAGATTAAATAAATTAATCAATTTAAACAAAATTATTTATTAGAAAAAAAAAATTTTAATTACGAGTATTTAACGCTGCAGATGTCACTAGTTTAAAACTAAATATAGACTACAATTTGTAGAAATTTTTTCTTTATTATTCGCAATAAATTTCGGTTTAATTAGTGCAAGGATTTTGCTGTTGCCCATATATCCTTTTTTTTGAAATTATGAGTTTAAGTGTGAGTTATAATTGTATTGTTTTATTGTTATTATAAAATTTTTAAAATTTATAAAATTATTTATTAAATTTTTTTTTTAATTACGAGTAATTAAGGCTGCAACTGTAACCATTTTAAAACCAAATATAGACTACAACTTGTAGAAATTTTTTCTTTATTATTTGCAATAAATTTTGCTTCAATTGGTGCAAGGATTTTGCTATTTCCCATATATCCTTTTTTTGAAATTATAAATTTTAGTGTGAATTATACGTGTATTGTTTTATTTTCTTTTTAAAAACTAATTTTAACTAAATGTACTAATAAATTTCATTACACTTTTTGTAAGGACGAGTACATCTTTTATTAAAAAAAATTTTTTGTTTATTCTAACAGACTTTCATGCAAATAATTAACTAAACCAAAAATTTTATTTTTCAGGCTGCTTTAAACATTTCACTTCATTTCATTATATAAATAAACATTGATTTTTCACTTGATTGCAATTACATTGCTTTAAAAATTTCTAGCTATTTATAGAATTATGCTGCAGGTCATGAAATTTTTAGTGCAATTTATGCAAAATTAAGCCCATCTTTCTAATATCCTTTATTTTAAAAATTTAGTTTTTGGCATTTTATTATGATTATATTTATGCTTATAAAAAAATTCAACAACCCTCTCACATTCACAATAAATTTATCGTGTTGCAACATAAGCCCTTAGCAGTTGCTTTTGAGCCATTTATTATTTTAAAGCAATGAAATTAACACTTTTGCTTGACACTGTAATTTAATATATGATTTTTCTGCTATTTTTACATCACTTTTTGTTGTTTTCTTCCTTTCTCAAATCTAATTGTATAACTTGACGCGTTTTTGTGTAAAATATACAAATAAACAAAACATAACAGTCATGTTATGGATCAGTAGACACATAAAATGCAGGCAAAATAGACGTTTGCCTAACACCAGCTATAGTACGAACATAACAACATAAGGTTTTCTTGTTTCTATAGAAAAACATACGAGTTTTATACATGTTATACTTACGTATACAAATATGACTAATAAATATGCAAATGCATGTGTATGTGTTAAAACAAATGAAGGTACGAGTGTACAAAATGTATTTAGAGCTTTTTTAAGCCAACCAGCAACAACTAGCAATATGTAATATGTGAACACATACAGGCATATATTGGGAATACTTAAACACATAAGAAGTTGGCTGGCTGAAAACTTATACCACAATTAAATATTTTAATTGAAAATGTTTGTCAAGTTGATTAAAATTTTAATAAAATCAATTACATATTTCATTAATGTGAATATTTTTTTTTCTTAAATTTTAATTTTTTTTTTTTTTTTGTTTTATTGTGAATATTTTTATTCTTAAGTTTTAATTTATTTTTTGTTGTCATAACTTTCAATTTATTCCAAACAAATTAAAGAAAAAATTTGTTTTGTTTTTAAGACGACTTAATACACCATCCTCGTTATTTATTACAGGCATTTATGTAAACTTACTGTTTGTTTACTTTATTTATATTTATTTATGACTGGTTGGCTGTTGTAGTTGTTGCTAGTGAAATGATGTACTGCAACTTACAGCTGTTGAAATGAAATTTCTTCATTTCATTGCTCTAGTGCAAGAAATTTGCATGTTTTTAACAAAAGCATAAGAACTAAAATTTAAGGATATCAGCAAGGCAACAAAAAAAATAAACGCTAAAAACTACCAATTGAAATGTTGGTGTTAAAATGCTAATACACAAGTGCACGCAAACCACTTAAACAATACAAATTATAAGCACGAATATGATTCAATCAAGTGAATTAGACTCGTAGACTCCAACTAAGTAAAACCTAAAAGTATGCTATATAAACTAATAAAAATAAATTAAGCTTTTCTTTGGTTTATTCACGTTTGCATGTGTATTAGTGTGTTTTCATATAAGCATTCACATTTTGCAAATGCGTACTCGTGTGTGTTCAAGGCTTAGAACTCATAATTTAGCATTTATTTCTCTTTCATTCAGAGTCCCTTGTTTTCTTCTTCCATTAAGATTTCAATTTGTGCTCTGCTTTTTTTACTTTTTTTTACTTGTTTGTTTAATTCAATTTTTACTCTAGTTAGTTTTTAGTTTTGCCCCAATTATATAAAGATTTCCTTTACTTTTTTCTGTGTTCTTTACCATCCACGTTGAACTTAAGCCAATTTAATTTATCCACTACCATAAAGTAGGATTACTTACTCGTAGTTATGTATTAGTGAAAACAGCAGGAATACAACTCGCAATCAGCTCAACTCAATTAAGTATATATTTGCTTTACTCACAGCATCATCAACATCAAAGCTGGGGTAACTCATCATTATGAAAGACAATCACAAAAAAAGTGATAGCAGTGGATACAGTGAAAGCAAGCAAGTAATACACGTTATAATCAGCACACGTATAAACCCAGTTAGCGTTTCGAAGAGTACTTTAATAAAAATAATCAAACTTAGTTTTTGGAGTTTAAAAATAAATTCTACAAACTTTTTTAACAGTTAAAAAAAACTTCTTAAGCATTTAGGAAAATTTGTTACAGTCCTCTTTTGAAAGTAAAAATGTGCAAATTAAAACAAAATGGATTATGCGTATGCTCGAAATACAACTAAAACTCCTGTGAAAATAAATAACAAACGCAAATTACACAAGAAGAGTAACGGCTAATCAACTTTTTCCTCCCAAAGCAAATCTCTTTTTTTTTTTTTTAAACAATCGCATAAATTAGTCAGAAAAACCAAAAAAGATTCGAATATCATCAATAACTAAAATACGATAACTGGGTACCCATGCCAGCACTAAGACACTGCACACATGCTACTCAATACAGGTAAAAATAGCATTAGAAGTAGTGCTAAAAATTTTAGCAGTATTAGGAATTACAGTCATGACATTACTAGCTCACTAGTGAGTTCGTTGAGTTATGATAAAATTTGCAAACAAAAACATGTGCTTTTTTGAAAAGTCTCCACAAAACAACGCTCTAGTGAATAAAAGATGTCATACTCAAGGCTAAGAATTAAATATAAAGCAAATTTATGTCGAAATTTCGAATTTAATTTAGAAACTTCAACTAAAAATAGCTCGTAATGATGAAAAAATAGCCATTTATAAATATATATATAAAGCATGTTCGAAATTTCTAACTTTATTTCTAAGCTTCATATGGTACTCTGTGGTAATAATTTTAAGAAAGATTACATTAAGAAAACATTTAAGCCCATGTTCGAAATTTCGAACTTTATTTCTAAGCTTCATATGGTACTCTCTGCTAATAATTTAAAGAAAATTAACATTAAGAAAACATTTAAGCTCATGTTCGAAATTTCGAACTTTATTTCAAAGCTTCATATGGTACTCTCTGCTAATAATTTAAAGAAAATTAACATTAAGAAAACATTTAAGCCCATGTTCGAAATTTCGAACTTTATTTCTAAGCTTCATATGGTACTCTCTGCTAATAATTTAAAGAAAATTAACATTAAGAAAACATTTAAGCCCATGTTCGAAATTTCGAACTTTATTTTGAACCTTCATATGAGAATATTTGGTAATAATTAAATCATTTTCGAAATTTCGAACTTTATTTTCCAATTTAAAATATAAATTTTATGTGCTATTTTGAGCATAAAATTTAAAAAAATTTAAGCTTTCTTTTTGAAAAAAGATTTTTTTTAATACAACAACTGAAAGAACTATTTTGCAGTGCTCGAAATTTCGCATTTAATTGTTGCTCCACTATTTTAAGTAAAAATTAAGTTTAAATATAATTTTAGTTCAGAGATATTTTTTTTTATTTTAGCAATTTAATTTTTTTTTATTTTAAATTTACTTTCACATATTAAATCTAGTTTCGAAATTTCAAACTTAATTTTGACTTTAGTTATGAGTTTTAGAATTTAATTTCGTTTCAAATTTAGTTTCGAATTTTAAAATTTCAAATTTTAAAAATTATGAATTTAATTTAATTTAAAATTTTAGAATTTAATTTCAAATTTTCAAAACTATTATAGTTAAAAATGTTTAATCTATTTTTGAATTTTTTAATTTAGTTTTAAATATTCAAATTTTTTAACAATTTATTTAGTTTTGACTTTCGAAAATTTAATTTATAATTTTTAAAATTATTTGACTTATTATTTAGATTTCGCATATAATTTCGAATTTAGTTTCAAGTTTCAAAATTCTAAAATTAGTTTTAAAATTTTGAACTTACTTGTAAATTTTGGAATTTAATTTTACTTTTTCGAATTTCATTTCGAATTAATAAACTTAGCTTAATGTTGTCAATCTAATTCCAAGTATTTTAATTTAGTTTTATGTTTCGAATTATTGAACTATGTTTCGAATTTAGTTACGACTTTTTTAACTTTGTTCGAAATAAGTTAAAAATTTTCTAATTAATTTTTTAGTTATCGCTTTAAGTTTAAATTTTTAAATTTAATTTAGTTTGGACCAAGTCAGAGGGCCCCAGTGAGCCCAGCTTCTATTTTTCTTATATGAGCGCCCTGTGTAACCACTCATTTTAAAATTTTAAGTCAAATTTGGAATTCTTTAATTTTGTGTTAAATTTTTGCATTAAGTTTCAAATTAGTAAACTAAGCTTCGAATTTAGATATGAGTTTTGGTATGCAGTTTCGAATTTTCGAAATAAGTTTCGATTATGGTTTCGAACCTTCAAACTAAGTTTTCAATTTTATATTTAATTTTAAAAAATACAAGCTTAAAAACATTATTTTTTTACTTTGATATAACTAGAATGCTTATGTATGCACATACGTGGCCATGGCCACTGCTTTTCTATGAGGTACGCAAAACCTCTGGAGTTCACTAACTAATGAATTTGAAAAACAGGAGTAAAATTAATGGTTTTAAAACTTTATTTTTTTTTTTTAAATAAGAAACAAAATTTTGAAAAGAACATTTTAATTGTAGAAAAATTATATGATATGAACCGACTTGGTGTGTTTTTAAATTTTTATTAATTGCAAACTAGAGCACTTTTTTCACATGGAAGAAAAAGACAAAATGCAAATCGTGCTGAATTGTTGCCCAGTTTTTGCTGCATACTTTCCATCTAAACTGCTATAACATTTTCTTTGCTCTTGTTTATATCCTTCGTGTTCATAATACATATTTGTTTGCATTATTTTAATTGAAAGTATTGAACTATGAATGATTTTAATTTGTGTGATACAAGAGTTTTCTTTTAGTCTAATATCTTTTTTTTTTGCTCTTGCAGCTTAAACAAATACACAGAAAATAGATACGAGTAGTAACGGTTCAAGCAACTTTGGCTGGCAATAGATATAAAACTGAAAAGCAAAACAATAAAAAAAATTAAATACTTTTTACCATCAACCAGGGAAAGAGAAATTTTCATGAGAATTAAATTTAAAAGTGAAATAATGTGCCATCATTATTTTGTATGCAGATATAAATTAAGACAAGCAAATGATTATTATTTTTTTTAATCACTTAAACTCTCCAAATTTGTTCATTTAATAATTGAAAACTGAAAGATGTTAATGTTTTGAGAGAAGAAAAAACTGGAGTAAAGGAAAATTAAAGAAAAAAGAAATGTTTTAGTTGGAAAAAGTATTTCTTTTCTAAAGATGCTTTTTGCTAAAAACAATTTCTTTTATTGATTTAAGTGATGAGCTGGAATGAGGTTGATAATTTTAATAACAGAATGTTGTTAAATTTTTAGGAAAAAGGGATAAAGATTAATTTTTTAGTTAAAATAAGAAATGTTTCTTAAATTGAATGAAAGAATTTTATTGAAATTGTTTCATTGATCATTGATTCAATAATTATAATTCTCAAAATTTTGTTAATGAAATATTTTCATTGAATTAATGAACTCATTTCATTAAATGTATGAAATATTTTTATTGAGTTAATGAAATTATTTCATTAAAATTACAAAATATTTTCTTTTTATAATTAACTTATTGCATTAATAGAATGAATATTTCATTAAATCAATGAAACTGTTTCATTAAATGTATGAAATATTTTTATTGAGTTAATAAAATTATTTCATTAAATGCATTAAATATTTTTATAGAATTTTTTTTTATTAAATGAATTAATATTTCATTAAATTAATGAAATAATTTCATTAAACTAATGAAATATTTTCTTTGAATTAATAAAATTGTTCCATTAAATGAATGAATATTTCATTAAATCGAGGAAACTATTTCATTAAATGCATTAAATATTTTTATTGATTTTTTTTATTAAATGAATGAATATTTCATTAAATTAATTAAATAATTTAATTAAATTAATGAAATAATTTTATTAAATTTTGGAGTATTTTATTGATTTAAAGAAATTTTTTTTATTAAATTGATGAATATTACATTTAATTAATGAAATATTTCGTTAGTCTTATCTGGTTGAAAACTATTGAGTTTTTCATGGGGCTTTTGACAAAACTAAGAAAATATATAAACAAACTACTCTTTGTATATTTAAGGATTTTTCTTATTGAATAGTTTTTTTTTTTAATACAATTAATATGGAAAGTCAAAGTACATCAGCAGTTGCAGCTGTGACTTTATATTTTCTTTTAATTCTATTCCAAGAAAAAAAAACTACTTTAATTTGATTAAAAAATATTTTTTTGAGTGACATGAAACAGAAATGATAACATGTTTATCCTGCTTTTAAGTTTTATTTAATGCAGCTGAAATACTTCTTTAACTAACTAACATGTGAACTGCATTTAATTTTTCATTGCCACTACTAGTCACTTTCAACTTTAGCAATGTTTTCCCCTTAAGCCAAGCAAATGCTGTTTGTTGCTAAAAGTGTTAAATAACCCGAGGAAATGTCACCTTTTCTTTTTTGTTAGAAATTTTAACATGCAAATTTGTTAAAAGCAGAGCAACAGAGAGAAAGAGAAAGAGAGAGCTTAGCGTGTACAAGCACATAATGCTTGTAAATGTCTTTTACAGCAGTCTCTGCATAAGGGTTTCCGATTTGTGATAAATTTAATTAAATTAAAAATTTGTTTAAGCAAACAACTCAAAACAAAAGTAAGTGAACACAACTACAACAAATTTTAAAATACTAAATTCATTATTTGTCGGTCTATAGGTGAGTGTGGTGCTTGTTAAAATATTATTAATTTAAAATGGTTAAACAAAAGTTTAACATTAAATAACTTTGAAGTTGTAATCACAATTTACCAACAATTTTTCATGTTTCTTATACTGGGTAAAATGGCTTGTGAAAATTAATTTTTATTACCAGAAAATTCACATAAAATCAACTAAATATTAACGCAGACTTTATAGTCACTTTTATCGAAATTTTGCATATAATTTTTTCATAAATTTTACTTTAAAGTCTACATAAAATTTAGTTGAATAAGAGCTTTAATCAATAGGACTACTTTTTAAATTATTTTTATTTTCAGCCAGGCTCTGTAGGTAGAAAATTATCTTTCGCTTCTACTTTAAACGACAAACAGCTGATTTGCTCACTAACAAAATTTTACATGAAAATTCTAATTAAAAGAAAATCGGACAATTTGAAATTGCATTTCACTAAGAAACAAATTTTCTCATTTTAAGAAGAGAAATGCTTTAACGCAAACAGTAGCAGCTGGTGGCCACCTAATAAAAAGGAGACAGTTGTTCAACTTCTCTGGCAGTGTACGGATCATCTGGCTTTGCAATACAAATTTCTCATTGCATATTTTATGAACAGCTTACCTGATTTGGTTAGGAAATCTTTTCAATGGCACAGGGCTTTATTGTTCAGTTGTCTGGCGAGTAGGTGTTTCAAAGCGGAATCTTAAGGTTATAATTAAAAGCCATCAAGCAAAGTAACGATTACAGATAGAAATGTTAAAAGCAATCACTTGTTTGCTAGATGTTTTGAGTATAATTCCTCTATTAAAACTAACGGGAAACGCTCAGAAAACACTAAGAATGAGAATTAGGAGTGGGAACATGTTATTTGGTCATTAAGGCCAAAATAGAGCTATTGTGACGCTACTCACAGGTTTCAAATGCTCCTTAACAACTACATTGTCTAATGAGCCATTATGACGCCCTAGAGCATGAGTCCCAGGTGACTCATTTTTTTCTCTAGAGAGGGTTTTTTTTAATGTTTTTTTGCACAAAAACTTTTTTTCATATGTTGATATGCGACTTATTGGCCGTGCTAAGCTAAGTTTCTGAGTCACATATGGGTCATAAAATAAATATAAAAAAACCAGTAGGCGTGGAGCATCACACAAAGTGATTTGAAGTTGTTAAGTCTGCTATTCATTAACTGTCTTATTCATAAAAAACATTTCTATTATTAAGTAAATTTTATAAGGGAAATGTGTTTATTAAGCAAAACTATTTTTTATGAATTTGGCTGTGAGTATTCAAAGGTTCCCATGTCAGACAGTTGTAAGTTGTGATGCCCTAAGTAAGAAAAAGGGTTCTGCTGTATCGTTCGTGTTCTTTACAGAAGCCGCAGTGATCATTTGTCAATTGTTTTAATACAATGCGATTTCCAAGCCAAATTAACCTTCATTAAGACATTTGTTCTCTGCCGGGAATGGAATGTCCTCAATGTTTCCGCTACTCTAATATCACTTTTTAAGATTCTCTTTCCAGCCACTCTCTAATCTTAAGCTTACTAGAGCTCCAAGGCAGACCGCATAATGTTTTAGAAAATACTTTAATTTGAACTTTCCTTTTTTGTTATTCTTCTAAAAATTATTTTTAACAGCAACTATAAAATTAGTTTTTTAATTACAAAATTTTTAATTGTGAAAAAAATTTTTTTTGTAAAAGTGTGCGTTTGTTTGTTTTTTTTTTTTTTGGAAATGTGTGCGTTTGCTTAAGGTTTTCTTTCGCTTTAAATTTGCACCGCAATAGACAGCCTAGCTGTACATTTTTATCAAACCCAAAATTTATTTGTGGGTGTGTGTGTTAAATTATTTTATTGCTGTTTAATTTAAACAGCATAAACTCTAGCCGAAGAAGGAGTCAAATAAAATTTATATTGATTAATGGGTTTGTTATCAAAAAGTTGACAAACATGCAAGTTGTTGCATGAACTTAAATTGCTTATGGTGTGATTTTATATCATATGTGTGTGTGTGCGTGTGTGTGTGTGTGTGTGTGTGTGTATTTATATTAAAAAAACAAATAGAATAATTTTTTTAAATAAACACAAGAATTATAGTTTAAATAATAAATTCGGAATTCCAATCAGGGAAGGAAAATTTAAATTATTTTTAAAAATTTAAATTAATTTTTTGGGCTGAGCGTATTAACAACAAAGCGCTTTGAGCTCTTGAGGACAGACAGTAATTTCCCCTGTAAAGGGCACTAGACAGGACGTACTCAGTTTGGCGGCATTATTACAAATGCTTTACATAAAAAAAATTTTTTAAGTCTTTTTCTTCTATGAATCTGAATGGCTTCGTGAATACACAAATTGTTTTAAATTGCGACTCACAAAATCTTTATGCAAACCATGAGACACAAATGCACACACTACAAGCAATTGTCTGTTGTGAGTTTTGTTCAGGATTTACTTTTTTGAAGATAAAGGCGAAATTGCCATGACCGTGAACGCCATTTGTTACAGGAACATGATAATGGAGTTCTTGTGGCCTCATTTGGCTGTGGCAATAATTTGAATGGTGTCAACAAGACGAGACCACGTGCCATACAGAAATGTGCATGAAATGAAAAAGTACATTCTTAGAATTAGAATTAGAATGAGGAGTGGAAACTTGTCATTTGGTCATTAAGGCCAGAATAGAGCTATTGTGACTCTACTCCCAAATTACAAATCATCCCAGAGTCTAGTATTCATTAAGAATTCGGAAACTTCTATGGGTGATTTATCCGCCATGTCCGACGGCTTTAGGTAATGTTGTCCTAAGTAGCGAAAACAGATAAAAATTAGACCATTACAGTGACACAATATGTGTTCTGCTGTTTCTTCATCTTCGTTACATACCCTGCAGAGGTCAGTTTTAAGTACATTCTTACTGAAGCACCCATTATTAGAGGGGATAATAAAAAACCTACACCTGCATGTTCCCCCTTTTCTTAAAGTTTAAAAAAACATGTAAATCGGCCATTTTAGGTTTAGAAAGTGTGTAAAACACTGTGTAGAACAACTCAACTCAGTTGACTTTTAATTGAATCAAGTGCTATTGATGGGTTGTTTTTTTTTTTTTTGTGTGTGTTTTTGTCAACCCCACCAATAAAAATTTGTAACCGCAAATAACACAAAAACTTTAAAATTTTTTTTAAAAAAGAGATGAGTTTTCCATCTCTGATTTTACTTTAACATTTAAATGCCAACTTTTTTTAATTAAAATTTATTTTCATTTTTATTATTTTTATTATAAAATATGCTTTTAATTATTTTCTATTTCTCGTCTTTTATTTGTATCTGCGAATAAAGAAAGTAAATGGCAAAATATGCATAAATCTGTTTACATCCTTCAAATGTCTCTTCTAATTAAATACAAAGAGAAGAATAACAAAAAATGCGAGGCACAACTAACAAAGATGGTAGCAATTTTAATATAGAAAAAACCAGAGACTTACAAATACAACAATAAAATGACACAAATTACCACAAGCAAGCACAACAACAACAAAAAATTAAAACGAAAAGTCAGTAACATTTTTATTTTTTGTTTTGGTTGCAATTAAAAACAAAACAAAAATCACAAAACAGTAAAGTGAACAACAAGAACACTAAGCCAAAAAAATAAAAAATGTGAATAATAAAAGATAAAGCAAAAACTATGAGATGACATCACTAGCACTCACAGAACACACTCACATGCAAATAAAAATAAATTTAAAATAAATGCTAATACAATAAGGCCGCTTGAAAATTATTGACTTGAAAGTATTTAGTTTTAGAATAAATTAAAATATGATATTTGTAAAATTTGTTAACTAAAGTCGATTTCGTTTCTAGAAAAAGGGCATTTATTGCCCGATACTGTTGTAGTCTGTAAAAAATATGCACTTTATTGCTTCTCTTTAAGGAGTGCTAAGAAGGCTCAAGATATTTGAAATAAAATGCTGAATTAATTCAAGAATACATAAAAAAGTGCAAATGAAATCACCATCACTGCTACATATTCTGCTGCTCTTAAAACAAACAGCCTTTACAATTTTTTTTTTATCAAGAATAAAACTTTGTTATTAATTGTGTTGCTGTTTGTATTATTGTGACACTGCTGTTGTTATTGTTATTGTTATTGTTTTGAGAATGCCCTCTTAGCAACTTTTACCCAACTAGAGAGCCTAGAGATTTTCACATTCACCCAAGCACTTGCAGTTCATAAGTACAAGAGATGTGTGAATAGGTTTACATTTAAAGATTTCCCCAGACATTTTTATCACACAAACACACACACACACATACAACACTCTTAAAGCCCAACTCTTATCTTGCCGAAATTCTGTACACAAAAGAGTGCATAAAACTAAAATGCGTTAGCACATTTTTTTCACGCTTACGGTACACAAAACACAATTTATGTCACCTTGAATTTGGAGATTTTTGCAACTCTTTAAGGAATTGATTTCATTTCTTAGTTGTTATTGTTACCAAGAACTGAATTGATGCTAGAGATTTTAAGAACAGAAATAAAAGTTACGTAAAAACATTTAGAGTTTTAAAAACAAAAGAAAAAAATTAAAACATTTAAATTGAAACGGTTAGTTTATTAAGCTTGAAGTCGTTTTATAAATACCTTAATTTAATATCGTTATTTTACTCCTGTAGCTTCTTCGGGATATTATTATAATTATTTATAATACGACCTCAAGCTTAATAAACTAGGCGTTTCAATTTAAGAATAAAAAAGTCTTATAAACTTACAAATTAATTAAAACATTTAGTTTCTTCAAGCTTAAGTTCAAATTATAATTATTTAGTGTCATAAAATTTTATATTTAAATTACAAAAATATTTAAACAAATTTGGAGCAAAATATTTTTATAAAAATAAAAAATTATAATTTGAACTTAAGCTTGAAAAAAAATTATACGTTTTATTTAAAAAGTAAATAAATTTTGGAAAAAAGTAAAAATTCTCAGTTCCAAACAGGATTAATTGGAAGCAGAACAAACTCATAGCCAGTGTCACAAGTGGATTGAAAAGACCAAAAAAAAAATTTTAATTAATTTTTTTCTTACAATTCAATGTCCATTACATCCAGTATTTTTTTTTTTTTTTTACTATAAATTTTGTATTGTATTCTTTAAAATCTAAACTAGAAAAATACGAGTTTCTGCAAGAAAATTTACTTAATATAATCATCTTAGAATTCACTGTTCTACCAACTGCACGCAAAGAAAAAATATGGTTGAGTCAACCATATTCTGGTGGAAACATAGTATGGTTAGATTTATGATTGCATCCAACCATATATATTTTTAAATCAAAGATATTAAAAATAGCTTTCAACTGCAGATGTTGCGGTTCAACCCCCGGTCAAAGCAAGACATTTTTTTTAATATTTTTTAATGCATACATATTTTAATATGATTTAAAAAAATTTTTTATTTAAATTTTTTGCATAAACAAAGTTTTTTTATTCCATTGATTTTTCTATCAATTTGTTTGTATTTATTTATTTATTACATAATACATTAAATTTATTTTTTAAAATTTTAGTTGACTCTACCAGGGCTCGAACTTGCGAACATTTAGTTAAGAAGCATTAACTCGCCACTCAACCACTTCAGCCACAAAGCTCAGTTGAGTTTGAACAATTAAGTTTTTGTTTTATACTCACTTTATTTACATGGTTGCGAAAGAGACAAAATAGCAAATAATTTACATTCAACTATATTTTTACCATTATTATGTTTGCTATGAACATATTTATGATATCAAGTAAAATTTTATTAAACATAATATGATAATTATATGGTTGATCTAAGACACTAAACATAATATGATTAAAAATAACTAGAAACATGTTTATCGTGATCAGAATAATGTTTAGATGCTTCAAATTAATAATAATATTTTTGTGAAGAACACACTATGTTTGAGGTGACCATATTCAACCATCTTTTTTCTTTGCGTGTGTGCAAGTTTTTTTTCAGTAAATTTAAGCCGAAAATTCTTCCATAAAAGCTGTGACATCTGGCAACACTTGCAACGGTGAAACTGCAAGGGTTTTTTTTAAAGAAAATTAGGTAAAACAAACATAAATAATCTAAAAAAAAATAAGTTTCAGTCAACTGCATAATCACACAATTAATGGACTTGAATGAAATACAATAAAAATAAATGCTTTCAGAAAGACTAGAAATATATAAATAAAAAAATAATAACTATGACACCACTAAGAATAAATGATGACACAGAACACGTACGCAGCTTCAACCAAAAACGACTCTGAAAGAAAACAGGCCCATATTTGTAACGACAGCTGCAGCTTTACGAACTGTTAATTAAATAATGTTTCTAATTTTCCACAAATCTTGCTTGCCTCCGTAGACTAGTAGGTAGTGTACTAACGTATCAATCTGGGAGTCGCAGGTTCGATCACTGCCTAGACCTTGGGTGTTTTCTGCAGACATGCCAAGAAGCTTCGCGGATTTGTGTTGTTTAAAAAAAAAATTAAAGTTTTTGTACAATTTCAATTAAGTTTTAAACCATATCAATTATTTTATTTACAAATTTACAAAATTTACTTCAAATGTTCTTATTTTTCTTTGTGTTTGTTTACAAAATGTATGAAATTTAATAAAACTGTGGCAATATTGTTGCGAATATTTGTGTTTCAAAAAGAAATAAAATAGAATCAATTTCACGACTGTTTTCAGCACCAAGTTTTATAAGTCAATTTGTATCGTTAAGCTCTAGTTCTGTTGCATCATTAAGTGTTTCATTCGTGATAAAAACAGTGTTATGTGGCAACACCGGCTATATGTTTTGTATTAGCTTAGTGATATGTATATGATAGCGAAAGGTATAAAACTATAACACTTAGACATAAGATTTTAATAAAAAAAAATCCGAAGTCCCTAATCCCATTTAGCCAAAGATAATCCAGATTATCTGGTAGACTTAATAATATTTTCTTCATGTTCTATATAAATAAAATTTTCTTTTGCTTCATAACGAATTTGTGTGAAATTTGGTAGAAAAAATTCATAATCTAGAAAAGTTTGCCATTAATTTTTAAACTGACCATGCCCACTTTTGAGGCAATATAATTTTTTTTTTTTAATTAATGGTTTTAACAAGTTAAATTCGGCTGTGCCGAGCCTTATAGCATATTCTTCACTGTGTTAGTGAAATATTTATTTTTCTTACTTTCCACATTCTTCTTAAATATCAAAAAAAAAAAAAAATTCAAAAAAATTATATAATTGGAGCTGCTAGCTTATTAAGCTTGAGGTCGTATTTAAAATTCATAAGGATCCAGAATATATATATTTTATTGGGTGTCCTATGTACGATGTAGAAATTACAAACGGAATCACCCTTCCTACTTACAGTGAAGGGTATAACAAAAGTTAGTTATACCCTCAGTTTAAAAAAAATTAAAGCAGCCTGAAAACATAATTTTGGACTTAGTTATATAATTTCTTAAAAACTAATAAAATTAAAAAAAAAAAAGATTTTTCATTAGAAGATGTATTAGTTTTTACTTAAAATCTACTGCAATGTATTAGTAAATTTGTTTAATTACATTTTTCAAAGGAAATATGTTAAAAATCCTATTTTCAAATAAAGGATAAATGGGAGACAGCAGTATCTTTGCACCAATTAAGAAAATATTTTCCTCGAAAATAACAAAAAATTAATTCTACAAATTGTAGTCTGATTACAATTGCAGCATTAATTTAATATTTTTTTTTTTCAATAAATAATTTTCTTTAAAATTTCAGATTACAATTGCAGCATTAATTTAATATTTTTTTTTTCAATAAATAATTTTCTTTAAAATTTCAGATTGAGTAATTTAAAAAATTTTTTTGTAGAAAGTAGAGATCGTAAAATATTTGTTTGATATTTTTATTCTTTATAAATAAAATTCCTGTTTTGTTCGCTTTACAAATTTTTGTTTTCCAACGGATGTGTTGAAATTTGACACATATAATTGTTATACTCCAAGTAACTTTTGAACTCAAAATTGTACTGAAAATCAGGTGTAAAATTATTAAATTTTACATCCCTGAGTTGTGTAAGCCTCTTGTCTGGTTGAGAAAGAACAATAAAACTCTTAATGACTGAAATAATGCAAGTGTGTGCATGAGAGTATGAATGAAAGAAACAATAAGCGACATGCATGGGCTTTTGTTTCAATACTAGGACACAACAACTGCTTTTGTTGTTGTCGTTATATACTTTTGTGTAACTAAAATACCCACAATATTTACAAATATTTTTTGTTAAAAATGAAACTAAACAAAATGAAGTTACAGTACAAAAAAAAACACAAAAAACAAATGAATAGAAAATTAAAAACAAAAATATTGTTTTAGATTTCATAAAATAATTGCAAATAAATAAGAGAAACAAGAAAAAAGAAAATTTGGTGAACAATTCCTGTTTCTTTTTTTTTTTTTGTGAAATCCTGGCTTGCAAAACATTTAGTTTTTCAATTTAAATTTTTGTTTTCTTTCCTATGCTTTGTCTGACTTTTTAAGTGAAAGTACATAAATTTGCTTAAAGGATTGAGAGAATAAGAGTGTACGAGTATGTGCTTTTTTTATTTGTTTTTGTAGATTAAAAGTTTCAAGTTTTATTTATTTAAAATCTATTTGCTTTTTCATATTGTTTGGCCATTTTTTTTTTGTTTTTTTTTTTATTTGTGCTTGTTCTTGCTGCTCTTGTATTTCTAATCCAAAAATGAAATTGATTTTGTTTTATATTGCCAACTCCTTCTAAGCTGCTGCCAAGAGATTTTAAACTAAACATGCTTGACTAATGTTTTGTGTATAAACGATTTATTTAACATGTGTACATCCTTTTACAATTTAGTTTTAAAAGGGTTTACTTTTTTTTTAAAGAAATATTAGCACCAGGAAATTTGTTAAATGATAAATTTGTTTTGTAGAATTTAATTAAAACAAATTTGTAAATGATTGCAATTTAAAATGGACTTCAGGCAAGAAGAATTTAGTACAAAGTTTTTATTTAAATTAAGAAAAAGTATTTTTGCAGTCGACATGAAGAATTTATTTTCATACTAAATGGTTTTGGCCGGTCTTACACGGCCCGGTTTATTATTACGTGAGTCGGTATCCTTAGAATGTAGAGAGCGGACGTAAATCCGCTAACAAATAGAATTTTAATTGTTAAAAAATTGCATCCAAATAAATACAACCATTCACCGCTTTGCTAGCATTATTTAAGTAAGGGCACACATCTTCATGAACAGTGGTGAGTGAAAATCTTTGAAAAATAGGCCTGGTTGGTAAAAATATATATAAAGATCTTGAAGTAAAGAGATTATATGTATCAAATTTCAGAAAAATCTGTTGGAAAACCAAAATTTTTATAATGAATAGGTTAATGAATAAGAAAACCAAAAAAGATAATTATAAAAGGGTGCCTATTTTGCTGAAAAGCTTAGGTTAGCAATCAAACAAACTGCCGCACTTTTTGCTATTAACGATCAGCATACTGTGCAAATTGTTACGAATAAATTCAGGCTTGATTAACGCCATCAAATTATTCAGATTTACTGTGGAAATCAATCATTCATTTGCGGTTCTCTAAATGATTTTATGATATTTATGACCTATTTACTCGTATTTACAAATAAATATATAATATCCTGCACTCAAAAAATTGGCATTAGGCGACTTGTCTAGCCGCCACTCATTTTTGAATATGTCAATAGCTTTTTGACACAGAATTTAAGAGTAACCTAAAGCAAAATACTGTTTGCTGCACAGTGTAGATCAGATTAATTCGTAACTTGTAACGCAAATTTGAATTATATTGCAAAACGTTTTAATAACTCAAAGCTAACAGGCCAGAAAAAAAAATTTTTTTTCTCATGCAATCTAACATTTAGGAGGAGAATTGCAGCTCTCGCTTTCAAGCAAAGTTTACTATTATTACTTCCGCAATATAGATAAATTTTCTACATTTTGCTTACGCTTAAATTTTCTTACGGAAAGCAAACGGAAAGATCAAGAATGTAAAAAAAAAATATTAAATGTGTTTTTTAAAACCGTTTTTTGAGCCGTTTCCATTAAAAAAGAAATTAATTCTCTAACTCTAAACTTTTTTAATATTTTTAAAGCTTAAAAATTTAAAGTGCTGTTTCCATAACACAAGCGATCAATTTCTTTAGAAATTTCACATGAAAAATGCACCAAAAATCATGTTAATTTTTACATCAATTGGTGGCTTGTGTTAGTGAAACTTTGAGCATAAACTTATAGGGAACACATTGAATGTTGTGCTTATTTCTATTGTTTTTACTAATGCGAACACAGAAAATAATTATTTTTATTTATCTTTAATTAAATTCATTCAAGTTCAATGACCCTTTTTTATTAAAGAAATTTTGCTATGATTTTGTTTTATGTTTTTGTTTTGTAATTTCATTTTAATAGTTATTATTTTTAATTTTACCTGAGAGTGTTGACAATGAGGCTGCCTCAAGTCATAATTCCTTGTATACGTTGGTTGCTTGTCTGTTTGTTTGTTAATTTAATGACAAGCTGTTACAAACAAATGTATAAATGGGTTTTTCAACGAGTTTTCAAGAGGAGCTATATTAGCTACTAGTAAAGTACGAGGATCATAAAAAAAAAATTTATTTAAAAATCTAAGCTTAAATACTACACTAAGGCTAACCAAAAAGAGACATTGACCAGATCTCAGGGTCTCTAGATCCTTCAAATATAGCCTCACGGTGATGGCCAGCTCTCAGTTTAGCCAATGAGTAGGAATAGGTAGGATATTTTCAGGTTGGTCCCTGTTACGATTGATCAAGTGGCGATCGGCATGCACTGCCTTTCCATGTAAAGAGTAAAGGCTGCACATCACTACAAACATGTGTAATATTTTTTAATAAAAAGTGCTTGTAAACCGTTTTAAGTACACTTGTGCAGCCCTTTAGTAAACAGTCTCAGCTGCCGTATACCTGAGAATAAGAACACAGCTCTTCTCCTCGAGTTCACGGCTCTTCTGGCTTGAGAGAAAAAAATTTCTTGGGACACATTTCAAGAACGGCCTACCTAAGATATGGTAGATTGGGTTTGGAGACCTTCTAAGATATCTTAATGTCTCATTGTAGGTCTAGATCACTTGATTATTCAATTGTCTTCACGAGTAGCTGGTTCTTTTTTTATCCGACCTTAACGTCAAGTTTTTTGCCCAACTTATGGCGTTTTCTTTTCAAACAAAAGTGTTGCATATATTCTGTCATCCTAGAATGTAACAGTTAAAATCAAAATCGAGTTCTTTTCTCCACATACTGCATACAAGAGATGCAAAATTGGCACATGTTTCGCACTCAATTTATAAGTGAGGGTGAAATACTGCCTTTTTTTACAACTGTGGCAACTACTTGTTTATACAATTAAGTAAATTATTTAATTTGTATTTATATTTATGAATACGAGTAGATCATTGAATAAATTTAAAGAAAATCTTAAAAAAAATTTTTTAGTTTTTTAATAAAAATTTAAAAAAAATTTTTTTTTTCTGATTTATAAAAATTTTTTTAAAATAATTTTTACTTTTTCTTAATTTCTTGCTTTATAAAAATAAAATAAAAAAAAAATTAAATAAAATCTTAAAGAAATTTTTTTAGTTTTTTAATAAAAATTCTAAATAAAATTTTTTTTCTAATTTAATAAAATTAAATAAAATTAGAAAAAAATTTTAAATATAATCTTTAAAAAACATTTTTAATAAAATCTTAAAAAAAATTTATTTAAACAAAATATTTAAATAAAATTTTTTCTTAATAAAATTTTTTTAATAAATTTTTTTTCTAATTTAATAAAATTAAAAAAAGTAATTATTAATTTTTTTTATTTCTTGCTTTATAAAACTTCAAATTAGAAAAATTAAACAAAAGTTTTTCTAATATAATAAAATTAAAAAAAATTAATAATTTTTTTTAATTTCTTGCTTTATAGAAATAAACGTAGAAAAAAATTTAGTTAAAAAAAAAATTAAATAAAATTAAAAAAAAAATATTTTTAGTTTTTAAATAAAAGCTTTTTATTAAAATATTTTTTTAATTTAATGAAATTAAAAAAAAAATAACTAAATTTTTTTTAATTTCTTGCTTTATAAAATAAAACAAAAATTTCTTTTTTTTTTAATAAAAAATTTTAAATAAAATTTTTATTAGAAATATTAAATTTAATAATATTAAAAAAAAATTGTTATTAAATTTTATTTTAATTTCTTGCTTTATAGAAACAAAATATTTGTGATATGAAAATAATTTTCTAAAAAAAAAATTTTTTTATAAAAATTAACTCACATAAACCCTACCCTCGCTTATTGTGAGACAACAAAGCTCACCGTTAACCTACATTTAGTATTTAAGTACTAATAATAGTCACCTCCTTCTATCTACAACTACATATTTTTAATGTAAGAGTTGTTGCTAAATAGCAGCTATTTTTTGTCAAACTACAAGTAAAATTATAAAAGCAATAATGTGTGCAAAACTGTCACAATTTTATATTTAAAAGATAAAAACAACAAGTTAATGTGTTTGTTTGTCATACCATCTTTACAACACAGTAATAGTAACATTAACATCTTTCACAGATCCTTTTCACAAACACAGAAGCTGTATAAATTGGCATTCATTAAAGGCAAAAACATAAAAAATAAAAGAACTGAAAACTAAAACACTCGTACACTCAACACGCTTAATTTCTTTTATACTCCTGGTACCTGTTACTACCATTAGAGAGAGATGGGTCGCTGTGCTTTACAACCATATAAACTACTAGCATGCTGACGAGTTACAAATTAAAAACATTAACAGACACAGACACACACATACTAGTGCGGTATTTATCATGTCATAATTTTTTAAACAAGAGGAAATGATGAGAAATAATGAGCTTAAATAAACACACCCGCTTACAGAAATTTCTTTGCAAAAACATTTAACATTTCCTGGTTAATAGCATGAGTGTGTAAAGACTTTTTGTGTTTAAAAATGTTTTCTGGCAACAGCCTTCATTTCAAGTTAAGATTTATTATGTCACTAACTGTTTTTTAGAATTGTAAAACTCCTTTTATAGGCATTAAACAAGCTTTCAAGTAACAAATTAGCAAACTAAAAATTAATAAAAAGTGATTTTTTTGCTATTATCTTTTTGGCAACACTAGTTTTGACAGCTCACGCACGTTTTGTATCTTGTGTCACTGTCAAACATCTTCAGTTTGGTCTATAATTTAATCATAAATCGTCTTACAAACGAACAACGCTTGCAAATTATTGAATTTTATTACCAAAATGCGTGCTCTGTTAAGAAAGTTCATCGCGCGCTTCTTCCATTTTATGGTCAGTTTAATCGACCTACTGAGGCTTCTATTCGGGCTATTGTAACAAAATTTCGCACCAAATTTACATTGTTGGACATTAAACCACCAACACGCTTACGTAGAGTGCGAACTGAAGAAAATATCGCAGCCGTATCGGCCAGTGTTGGTGATGACCGTGAATTATCGATTCGGCGCCGTTCGCAGCAATTGGGCCTCTGTTACTCCACTACGTGGAAACTTTTGCGGAAGGATTTGGGTCTGAAGCCTTATAAGATACAACTGGTGCAAGAATTGAAGCCAAACGACCTACCACAACGCCAAATTTTTGGTGAATGGGCTCTTGAAAAGTTAGATGAAGATCCACTTTTTTATCGAAGAATTGTGTTCAGCGGCGAGGCTCATTTCTGGTTGAATGGATACGTGAACAAGCAAAACTGCCGTATTTGGAGTGAAGAGCAGCCAGAAGCATTGCAAGAGCTACCAATGCATCTAAAAAAAACAACCGTTTGGTGCGGATTATGGGCTGGCGGCATCATTGGGCCGTATTTCTTCAAAGATGATGCGAATCACAACGTTACTGTGAATGGTGAGCGCTACCGTGCGATGATAACAAACTTTTTTTTGCCCAAAATGGAAGAGCTTGACTTGCATGACCAATTGAGAGGCGAGTTCGGTGAACAGTTTATTTCACGCTTGGGACCAGTCAATTGGCCGCCCAGATCGTGCGATTTAACGCCTCTAGACTATTTTTTGTGGGGCTATGTTAAGGCTAATGTCTATAGGGACAAGCCCGCTTCGATTGACGCACTGGAAGCCAACATTGCCAACATTATTCGTGAGATACCGGCCGAAATGTTGGAAAGAGTATGCCAAAATTGGACTAAGCGGATGGACCATTTGAGGCGCAGCCGCGGCCAACATTTGCATGAAATAATCTTCAAACATTAAATTATATCGACCCAACTATCGATCCAAATAAATATTTCATGCATTTTTCTGAATTTTATGTGTTTTTTTTTTAAATTTCCGATAGTTCTTATAAAATCACCTTTTACAAGAAATGTAAGGCTAGAGAAGGCAAGCGAATTGGCAAGAAAATGTGCTGCTAGTAGTTTCATTGGCCCATTGGCTGTGAGCTTTATTAGTCACTTGTTCGTGATCCTATTCTAATTCCTGTTCGTAAATATTAAACGATTTCTAGGAAAAGAATTTTTCTTGCAATTATTTTTTTCATTTTAATTTTCATTAGAGACAATTTTATTATTGATTAGTTAACTATGCAAAAACACTGCAGGATTGTTAATTTTCTTTTTTGTTTATTTAAATTAAATCCACTTTTCTAAATACTTGTTTTGTAAAGCAATTCAAAGGAAAGCTAATTAAAATAAAATTTACATTTATTTAAAAGCTTCAAAGATTTTTAAATCAATTTTTGTTTCCTTCTAAACTCAAGCATTTACAATTAATTTTCTTGCCTTCAGCCTTCAATTTTTTTTTTTTTTTTTTTTGAGAACAAACATTTGCTACAAGATTTAAGTGACAAATTGCTTTAGGCAAAAAACAAAATGTACTTGAAAGAATTGTGCTTAATATTCATTAAATTGTTTTGGGAAAATGTAAATAAATTAAGAATAAATTAAGACTGTTTGGCTGGGCTGGAGTGCCGCAGTAAAAGAAATCGATGTTTTTCTGTGACTTAAATCACAACAAAACCGTAACAAAATGCTTTGCTGCTTATTGAAATTGAAATTCTTTTTACAAAAAAAATATTTCAACATACAGTTTGTAGTTTCATTCTGAACTTAAACAAAATCTTTAGTCAAATTGTAATTTAAAGAAAATATTTCTTTTTGTTTTACTTTTTTGGTTTGTTTCTTAAAAATATCCTAATAACGGCCAACCCAGAACAACATAATTGGAATATATAAATACTCACTCACCTGAAAATAAACCAAATGAAATTAAGTTTTTTTTTGTGCTACTAGTCATTTGGTCTGGTCGTTATAAAGATTTTCAGTTAATAAATTAAATATTTTTAAGAGAATCAAGGGAATCGTTACATAAATATTTTATATAAATTTTGTATCTAATTACTTTTGTTCTTTAAAAATGTTTTAAATTATTTTCTTCATGAATCCCTCCTAGAATTTAATTTTCATGATAAAATATCGGTTAAATGAAATTTTTAATTGTTCATTTTGGTGCTGTTTAAATAATTCACTGCAAGTGGCTGACAAAAAATTCAATTTGTTTAATCTTGTAAGGATCTTTATGTAGGTTTGTCTCTACCTTTTTTTAGCTCTTTTCCACCATAAAATTAATGGTTCACTATTGGTTTAGCCTCAAAATTGCTTTTGCTTATTTTAGGGTTTTCTTTATGGGGGTTGCTGTGTTCAAATATCAAACGATTTAATCTTTAAAGGAAATTACTTGTCAAAACCAAAGCAACAGCCAGCATTTAACAAAATAAAAAAACACTAAAATTCCCACTAAACAGCTGCCCATAGAGTGACACAAAATAACTTAGCAAACGACCAACCGCAACACTACAAAAGCATTATATGTTACAAGTACAAGTATTTGTTATTTATAATGAGATGACAGTCAGCAGCATTTACAAAAACCAATTTATTTTAAATGGTTTTATTTCTTTCTCTTATTTCTACACTTGATCTAAATAATCTTGAAAATTAAAAGATAGAAATTTAAAAAAAGAAAAATAATAACAAACCAAACATTCGAGACAAACGTTTGTCTTTTAGAAAACGTTTCTTTCACATAAAATCTTACACTTAAATAATAAAAATTTGTTTTCCTGCTTTTTAATTCAGAAGACATCAAGCAAGATTTATTTATGCCTGACAATCTATCATTTTAATTTCATTTTAGTTTCACCTTAAAGATGTTTTAACTTTATTGAGATACAGCTTTACAAGAGATAAATAAAACAAATTAAGCTCTTGTCCTAAGCTAAGCTTCTTATTGTGTTCAAGGATTTAGAACAGATGTTAGCTAGGATTTGTTTATGTTAAAGACTGGGCTAGTTCCTAACCTTTTTTTTAAAGCTAATTTGTTTTAATTAATTAAATTGAAATTGATCGAGTCTAAATTTACAAACTTGTTGTGAACAAAATATTTTTTCTTATATATTTTTAAAAAAAATTTATTTCACACTTGTTTTAAAAAAAAAATTTTTTTGTACCAACAAAAAACTTTCCCTCAACTAAATTGTAAATGAATGAAGAATATTTATTTATTTAATTAATTCTTTAATGGTTATTTTTGTCCAAACAACGTTATTCACTGTTTTTTTTAACAAAAAATTTATTTAAATTTTTTAATCAATTAATTTAACTCATATAACCTTTCATTTAAGTTATTTTTTTTTAAGAATTCGTTGGCAGCTTTAATTTCCAACTATTTAAGCTCATCAATACTGCACCTCATTAACAAGCATTAGACATAAATAATTAGTAGTAATCAAAAAGGCGAGCTAACAGTCGAGCAAAACTTGTAGTAATAAAAGTCAGCCAAGCCAGTAATTTCCTTGGCAGAGCAGCGTGCTTATATTAAAAATAATTTAAAATGCAATTACAAGGACTTCTTCTATTTATTCTCATTTTTTTGTGTTACTTCTTGTCTGGCCAAGTTTAGCAATTTTAATGCTTTTAAAATTATTATGCATTTAATTTCTGTTGCTTCAGTTATTTTTATATAAAAAATTTTTTTCTTTTACATTTCCTTTCATTTCAGATGTCTTGTAATTAAGAGCAGTTAAAATTTCGTCTGCAAAAAAAAAAATTTTTAATTCGGTATGTGGTTTTTCCATTAAGTATTTATTTATTTTATTTTATTTTTTTATATTTTCATTTTGTTTTAATGTCAATGTTGCGCTGGTGAGGTTATGGCTAGAATTAGAATGCAGACTGCCAGTTAGAAACAAAACAAAATAAGAAAATTTTTCATAATGTCTTAATGCTTGAATTAAAATGTATTAATAATTTTATTATTAACGTTTGCTAGACTATTTAAAATTTCACCTTGAAAATGTGAAATTTTGTAATGAAAAAATTTAAATTCATGACGGCAAAACACAAAAAATTTCATAACAAAACAAATTAAAATGGAAATTTCGCATAAGGAGCATATTAGGGGACCTATTCAACAAAAGCAAGAGATGTAAAAGATTTACATGGATGCTGTATTAAATACTATTTATTATTATTTTTTATTTATAAAACTAAAATATATTTATTGCTTTGACTTATGACTAATTATTAATTATTTAAAATGAAGCTTTTGGTAGGAAATTAAATCGAAAATAAAAAATAAAATTCCAATTTAATTCCAAATTAATATTTAATTCAATTTTGGAAACATTTTTTAAACCAAAACTTTTTATTAAATTAACGACAAATTTCAAAAACCATCACAATCATTTTATTGTATCAAACCAAACAATTTCTTTTAAATTAAAAAAAAAAAAACTCATTTTAATGTTTCTCTTTTTTATTTCATTACAGTTTCGACAGCAGGACCTCATGAAAAGCGTTTATTACATGCTCTTTTAGACAATTACAACAGCTTAGAGCGACCTGTTGTAAATGAATCCGATCCACTGCAATTAAGTTTTGGTTTAACTTTAATGCAGATAATTGATGTGGTAAGTTGATTTATAATAATTTCTGTTCTCCGCAAAGAAAAAAAAAACATTTTTCTTTGTTTTTCTATCTTTTTTTTAATGATTGTCTCTTTGTGTTGAAGGTAATAATTATCTCTTTCTATGTGTTTTTTATTTTTCATTATGATGTCGTCTAACAATTTCTTTTGTGGCCATTTTGCATAAGCTAAAGCTTAAAAGGCAGTTTGTAAAGAAATGTTTTTAAAAAAGCTTTTGGTTTGTTTTCTTTATGAAAGCAAAGCATATCTGCCAATAAAAATTTGTTAAAACTCTGCTGGAAGTCACCTATTTGTTTGTATTACTCATTGATGATGCCGCCTTTTTGTTTCTTCTTTTCTCTCGTCTTTGCTTTGTGAAGTGTTGTTTGAGTGTGTCAGATAATTAACTAATTGTTCATTCACTATATTTGCCTTTTAGCTACTCAAAGACACTTTAAAAAAAGAATATTATGACAGAAAAAGTCCTGAGAACTAGTGGCAGAAATAAATAAAGCCAATAATGCAGCAGTTGTTAAATGTTTGCTTTCATTTTTAGTCACTTAATGTTGTGTTTCTGTAGTACCAGCTTTTAAGTCGCTTAAGAAAATTTGTAGAAAAAAGCTTTTAATTTTTAAATAAAATTTTATACAAAATTTCTAAAAGATTTAGATGGCTCAGTAAGAGAAATATTAAAGAGAAGTGCGTTACAAGTTGCTCAGTACTGAGTGCAAGGAGTTGCTTCAGATTTTTAAAAGCCTGTTAACCTCATGTGTTGTAGGAGGAAAAATATTTCGCTGCTTAACATAAGTAGCTGGTTTTAGGCTTAACACAGTTCAGAGAGCACTACACGTATCTGCAAGACCTTACTATACTGTCGGCTATAAGGGTCGGCATGTTATATGGTTTCATTAAGAGCAGCTACTGGCTTAGGTTTTCTTATTATTCTCTCCTCTATCTCTATTGCTATCCGTCTTTCCTCCTATACAGGTATCACAAAGGCACTACTTCGTAACACCCTAGTGAGACCCCTCTGTTTTTTCTTTATTCGGGGCGCCCTGTGCAACCTAACCTAAAGGTCTGAGCATAAAAATTGTTTTCTCTTCTTAAAATCTTCGATATCAAGCAACTTGTATCACATATTTTCAAATTATTTCCTTCATAAATTTCTATTAATTGCTTTGGATACCTTTGAGCCCTTCCTTAGCATTTTTTGTCATTAAGCTTTATCTTGTTAAAAATTTTCTTAACCAAAATATAAGCACAGAACTTTTGCCTGCCACAACTAAAAGGATGAAATACGCTCACATGGGGGCTCTGCTCTTACAATTTTTTTTTTAATTTTTCTCGTTTAAAAAAAATGTGTGACTGTTAACTAAGTGTGAGTGCTTGTTAGTAACACAACACTTTGTTTGATGTTTGACAAATGAACTGCTATTTTTGAATGTGGCATAAGTCTACTATTACAAAAAAATGAGTCAGCGGTAATTGTAGCTGTTGACACATTTTGCTTTAAAAATTCAACTATTATAACTTTCAAAAATAATAACTGAAATATTTTTTTTTAATTTTTATTTATTTAAAAATAGGCTAGAAAAATGTGGAATAAGTCCAATGAAACGATTTCATTGAAATTATGTCACGAGTTAATAAAATAGTTTCAATGAATTAATGAAATATTTTCATTCAATTAATGAAATATTTTCTTTAAATTAATTAAATATTTTCATTGACTTAATGGAACATATTCAATGAATTAGTGAAATGTTTTCATTGAATTAATGAATTTTTTTTATTAAATTAATTAAATATTTTCATTGAATTTATGAAATATTTTCATTGAAGTAATGAAATTATTCCATTGCACTAATAAAATTCTTTCATTAAATTTATGAATATTGCATTGAGTTGATGAATTTTGTTTTATTAACATAATAATGAATTTTTTTAGCAAAAATTCTTTTAATATACATTGAAAGAAAAAATGTTAACAATATCTAATGAGACAATTTTCATGGTTTCAATGAAGTATTTCACAAATTTTGTAAATTAATGAAATACTTTCAAAATTTTAATGAAATTATTTTATTAAATTAATGAAATAATTAATTAATTTAATTAAGCATATCATTGGCTTTTTAAAAAAATTAATTGTTTGATTGGATTGATTACTGCTAAATGAAAATTTTTTCAGTGTACACTGAAAGAAAATAAGTAAATTTAATTAACATTTTTTTATTGATTTGTTGAAATATTTCATAAATTATATGAATTACTGAAATTATTAATGAAATATTTCATAAAATTCATTAAGTATTTCACTATTTTTATGCAACTTGTTATTTTTTGGAATATAATGAATTTTTCCATTAGATTAGAGATAAAATTTAGATCACATCTTTTGCACCGAACTCTCAGTGTACGCACACATTTTTTAAAAATTTCATTTTCCACTTATCACTTACTGACGCAGATATTTCCTTTAGTTGCTTCCTTTTAATTAGATTAAATAACATATTTTGTAGTCTTTTCTTATTGTAAATTTTCTTTTATCTTTTCCAATTCGTTACACAAATTTTATCATCAGCATCCTTATCATTTTTTTCTTTCTGTTTTCTTTTTATGCAAGTAAAAAATAAGATACAAAATTGTGTATAAAATAAGCCCAGAAAATCCTTACATATCCTTAACAAAATCCTTTTCTATATGTATGTGTGTATGTGTTTTTATTTTACTTAAACATTTGCTAAATAACTAGCACCCCTAGAAATGTGTGTTTACTTTCATTCCCGATTGTTTACTGATAAAGGGGGTTTTACACTGTAATATTGAGTAAAATGACTTGTCAAAAAGTGAATTGAAATGATTATACTTTTGCATTTCAATTCACTAGTGTGAACACAATATTAAAAAAAAAAATACAGATGGAAATTTGACAGTCGTATGGCTCTTCATATTTTTAGAAAATTTTCTAAACGTTTATACTTTTCAGTGTATCAGGGCTGTATTTTTGCATACGAACAAAGAAATAACCAACACAGCTGACAAAATCCAATGAGAATCTTATCACTTGTGTTATAGTGTAAAACTCCCGTAAGATTTTTCGACAGTCGTATCAAATACTATTTGATACGAAACTCTTAACTCTTGTATTGTAGTGTAAAACTAGCGTAAGTGTGCAGGTAAGAAAAAACAAGGATGTGTGTGTGTGTGTGTGTGTAAGCTTACGGTAAAACTTAATTTTTTTTCGAGATGTAACATCTCCATACAAACGTGTTGAATTTTTGTATTTTATTACATTTTTTTTTAGTTTATTATCTCCACTAGCTTAACATTTCAACTAGTATAACTTGAACAAAAGGTGTATTAAACACCTACACAGACACTCTTTTAATGTTGAAGAAGAACCTTTAATAAATTTAATAAGCTAAAAAGTAATTTTACCCTTGTAATCCCTCTTTAAGTCCCTGACTAATGAAATTAAGTATTTACATGTTGGAACCTTAAGGTTTAGTTTAAATTTGCCTACATTATTTTAAATCACATTCTATTTATTTTTAATGAAAGGTGTCTTTGTGTTTGAGTGCTTTGGTCTGTCCTTTATTTTACATAAAACATTTAGCGGTTTTATTCCAGTATTTCAGAATTAGAAATTAAAAATTCTGCAAGATGTAGAGGAAATAAAAGTTGCCGATAGTTTAAGAGTAGATTGCATTACACAGCTTAAGCGTACACCTCGAGAAATTTCAAGTACCAAGTATACAATTTTATGGCAAAAGAACTGATAGTGTCAGCATTCATTGATCAAAAGAGATCAAACCACAAATTGTGTTGCTGCAAAGGTCTAATTTCGATTTATTTTCGTCTTTATCCGTGATTAATTCCAATTTACGTTGCAAAAAATGCATTATGTTTCCATGATAATCTCATGGAAAATTTTAGAAAAATTGTTTACTTAGTACTACAGCTGTTTCATCAGATACTACTCTGAATCTTCAGTGGATTACTCCCAATAATTATTTCAAATTAATAAAAATAATCAATTTTAATAAATTTTTAAATTAGAATTAAGCATGAATAAGGATAAAATTTTTTTAAACTTTATAGTTACAAATAATTTGATTTGGTGTATTTTTTTAATTTAAAAATTTTTTTAAAAGAATAATTTTTTTTTTGTAAGTAGTTACATACAGGACTACTTCTACCTTATAGAGCAAGAGTTATTGTTGACTTACAATTTTTTTTTTAATTTTTCCTTTAACTTTTCATCATAAATATGTTTATATAAGTCAAAACGGCTTTTTTATTTATTATTTTATAAAATAGCAGTTTTAATTAAAAAGAAAAAGATCACATAAACTAACAAATAAATTTTAAATAAATCTTTTTAAAAATATTTTTCTTTTTTCTTTAAAAAAAAATTATAAACATTTTTTTTAAACCAATTTTTCAAAAAAAAGTTTTATAATTTTTTCTTACATTTTTTTACTATAAACATTTTTAATTTTTTCCTATAAAAATTTTTTTTCCTTTTTTCTTTAAAAATAATTTTTAAGTCTTATCTATAAAAAATTTTTTTAATTTTTTCCTATAATTTTTTTTTAATTGTTTTACTAAAAAAAATTTTTTTTATTTTTTTTTAATAAAAAATAATTTTTAATTTTTTCCTATAAAAATTTTTTTCATTTTTTCCTAATAAAAAAATTTTTAAAATTATTTTTTATAAAAATATTTCTGCATAATTTTTTTTTTAATATTTGAAAACAAAATTTTTTTTATTTTTTTTTTTTTTGTATAAAACTTTTTTTTTTAATTTGTTCTATAAAAAAAATTTTGCGTTTTCTGTAAAAAAAATTTTACTTTTTCTATAAAAAAATTTTTAATCTATTTCCATAAAATTTTTTCTATTTTTTTTTTTATTTTTTTGTATAATTTTTTTTAAATTTTTTTCTATTTAAATTTTTTTTATATTCAAATAACTTTTTGGCTTTTGTGAAGTAAAATGTCCTTTCCCCAGCAGCCAAAGACAAAAAAAAAACAATAATTCTTTTATAATTCATCAGAGAATGCAGTTAATAAATAGTGTCACTTACAGCTGAAAAAGGCGTAACTTAAGAAACAATAAACTGTAACACTGAAATGAAAAGAAAACATAACAACAAGAAGTAAATCTTACAAGTAACAAAAACTTTAACAAAAGAGTCCAAGCGAAATGTTTATCAAGAAAAAAGAAAAGATCAGGAAATTATTATGGATGACAAGGAAAAGATTTCATGATTTTTTTTTACTTGTTTTTTTTTTTTAATAATAATAAAAACAACCTTTGATTTAGGTTAAAATTTTCTTAATTTCTTATATTTTTAGGAAACAGTTTTCTATATAAAACTGACAGAATCAAGATTTAAAAAAAAGACAAACAAATCAAAAAAAAACATATATTTTCTTAATAAAGTTATAATGTAGTACAAAAGGAAATTATGACTGACAAACATAAATTTTTTTAAACCATTTTTTTATTTTTTCCCTACTTAAGATTTTAGGATAAGACTTTTGGAAACTAAAAAAAGGAAATGCTTTTGGCAAGCAAATAATGAATGGAAACATTTTTATGACAAAGTTGCTTAAAAGTCACATATAACTAAAAACATATATTCATAAGCAAATTGGTATCAGTATGTGTCAGCTCAAAAACATAAACTTCCGATGACTAACTTTTTAATTCAAAAGTTTTTAAGTTCTAGGTACTAGTACTCTTAAGCTTTTCTGGTAATTAAAAAAAATCTATTTCAAAATCTGCTGGTTGCTTGTGGTTGGCACGAAAAAAAAGCAAAGGGGAAATTTTTTTGTTTAAAGAAAACAAACACCTCAACTAGAGTTAGTTTAAACATTATTAACGATACAAAAGCTCAACTAATGCTGGCCAAACCTTGAAGGCACTAACAAAAGCATTTGTCTACCTAAAGAGCATGCATTTAGCACACCACTATTTAAGCAAAAATTTCATTTTTTGAAAATTATCTGTGTCAATGTTGGCTGTTGGAGGTTAGTAGTGAAGAACTAAATTTGAGCACAATGGATTTTGAAACAAATCTAATCCCAGCTATCGCTTAAATGGCAGCTTTTATGTGAGCAAAGATTGTTTTTTTTAATGTAAATTTTGGAGCAATTTTGTAAGCTAGTCTAAAGCCGAAGTTCAATTTAATTCTTCTTTGATGACATTTTTAAAATGAACTTGCACTGCATTAAAGCGAACGTTAATAAAAGCAGGCTAACAATAAATTAAAAGGAGTATCCTTTTCAGTCTGAAATGAGTAAATTTTATTATTTAATTTTTATTTATTTTCAGCTAACTACACAACCCATAGTATTGTTTATTTTTCTCTCAGTTAAAAACTAAAAACTGAATACGTCTGTCAGAGTATATGTGTATCTGTGAGTGCATATTGTGTGTGTGTGTGTGTGTGTGTGTGTGTGTGTGTGTGTGTGTGTGTGTGTTTATATATTTTTAAAGCTTAATTCTATTTGTTAAAATTTACTTAAGCCTATCGTTGTATAAAATAAAAAAAGCTGAAATGAAAGACTTGTTCCAAAAAAATGCTTATTCGCACAACATTTTTTTACAAGCAGTTTGAGCTCTCTTTTTGTGAGCGACATTTTGGAAATTTAAAAAAGCAAGAGCTCAAATTACACAATTAAAAAATTTTGTTAAGACAAAAATTTTGTTCAGTACCATTGGGTGAATTAAGCCTTATTTTCTCATAAAGATAGAGCCCAAGCTGCTTATAAAAAATGTTGTGCAGACAAAAATTTAGTTAAAAAAAAAGCTCAAATTCACACATAAAAATCTTGTTCATTTTAAATGGATGAATTCAGAAATCTTTTCTAATAAAAAGAGAGCCTAAACTAGAGAAAAAAAATTAAGGCAGACAAAAATATAAACGAATTTTGTCCAGACAAAAATTTTGTTCGGCACCTTTTTTAAAAAAAATTTTTTTTGTGAAGCCAAAAAATCGTTCAGTACCATTTTGTGAATTTAGCCTTCTTTTCTCATAAAGAGTTCGGAATATGTAGGTGAATTCAGTCTTTTTTTAAAAAAAAAAAGAGCTCAAATTCACACAAAAAAATCTTGTTCAGTTTAAATGGATGAATTAACATAAAAAACATTAGGGATTTATTTATTCGGAATAAGTTTTTATTTTATTTGTAATAATTTCTATTTGGAATTTAAAAGTTTAACAAAATATTAATCTTTATTTGTGCTTAATTCCAGAAATTGTGTTGGTTTTAAAATTTATTCTTTTACTCATGATATTCTCATGAGTTATTTATTCAGTACAATAAGTACTGAAATGGTTCATATAGGTATGCTATCCCCTTCAGTACTTATTGTACTGAAAAAACTTATTGTACAAAAAAAATTAGCGAACAAAAATTTTTTTTTTTGCGGAACCGTCTCTCTTAACATGAAGTATCAATGCAAATTAAAAAAATAATTCAGTTTAAAAACCTTATTTTTAGTTGTGAAAGTGGAAAATGTTCTACGGGAACATGCAAGTATAGACGTTGCTTTCAAATAAAAAAAAAATTAATTTGAATTTTGTGAAGGCCTTTTAAAAATCATATCGCTCACTTACTATAATTATAATAACTGTAATTGAAAAGACCTGGGACCAAATCGTCGAAATCGATGTTAAATAAAATTACTCGAAATTTCAGTCGTTTTGTGTGAGAAAATTTTAAAAATTTCGGTCAAAGTTGTTCTATATTGAATGCGTCGATATGGCCTTTGATTCTCCAAAAGGGATATTTACTGCTTGTAATTTTTTTTAATTTTCTTAATTAAGATATTGAGAAAATATTAATTTATTAAAATTAATTTATTAACTTAAAAATATAAATTATTTTGTGTTATGGCACTAATGAAGTAAATGAGCGATATGAAGGTAAGTAAGCGTGTCTATAAACAGGTAAGTTAAGTAAATTAACACAGTTTTTTGCACTAATTAAACTGCAACAAGAGCAAAGCAAACATATGGATGTGTGTGTGTGTGTGTGTCATTGGTAAAGCAACGGCTTTTTCTTTTGGCTTTGTATTTGCTTATTTTTTTTTTCTTTTTAGTTTCCTTTTGTTAGCGCATTTCTAAAACTAAACATTAAAAACGCATTTACAGCAAAAGCGGAGGGGTGGAGAGGGAGGTCTTATGCCTGCAAACGAATGAATGAATGAATGTCTTTGATTTTGGCTTTTAAAACTTAAATTAAGTTTTATAGATGTAAAAGTAATACAAAGTATTTTCAGTTGATAAAAAGTTTTGCCTTTTTATCTCTAAATTTTTATTAAAGTTTCCTTTTCTTCTTTTATGAAAAAACTAACAAGAAACTTTTTTCAGCTGAAGGCCAATATAAAAACAAAAGACCAAACAAAAAAACTATTTAGAATTTAACTTAAACTTTAGTTACGCTACTGTCTTTTGCACCAAGTTTAAGTTTATGTGTGTTTGTTTGTTTGTTTTTTTTTTTTTCAAATTAATTGTGACAGAATTCATGCTTTACATTTTTCTGCAAATAAAGTTTTATTTGATTTAATTAACTGGCAACAGTTACTAAAGAAAAACGACCTTCAAAAAGCATAAAATGAGAATTTTTGCTTAACAAATAAAAAATAAAGTGAAACAAAATAATGGAAAAGTAAATAAAAGTTAAAGTTAGATAAAACATGTTAAATTCGGCTGAGCGAGGTTTTATATACCTTTCACTGTGTTAACGAAATATTCATATTTTTCACTTTCCACATTCTTCTAAAATATAAAAAAAAAAACAGACAAGAAAATTAGGTGAGTGAAGATACCGAGTTAAATATGTTTTAACGTAACCCCTGAAGTTTTCTAGTATTTCTAAATATGTTTTCAGTATAAATGATATATTTATCAAATACTTCTTTATATATGTTTAGTAGTAGTTTAGCGGAGGTCGTCTAGATTCCAAATTCTCAGAAATAACTATGGATTATTTAAAAAAAATATTTTTAATTTATATATAGCCCAGTGCTGTTGCTCTGACAGCTTTCAGGAACTTCCGAACGAACCAATAAAGATTACGGAATAAAATACATGTCATTTCAAAAAGAGGTTGTTTAAATTTGTATTCTACTGTTCAAATTCTCAGAAATTACTTTGCATTATTTTAAAAAAAAATTTTGAAATTTCCATAAATCTTAGTACTCTTGCTATGAGAGATTTTTACAACTCCCCATTTTGCAGAGGTACCACTACCGATGTAAATTAATGCAACTAAAAAAATTTTAATCTGTAGGATCTAAGCTTTCTGAAAATGTTTTAACATTTACGGAATATTTCGTGGATTTTATTTTATGATGCCAAACGGAAACTGGAGTATATGGAAATTTACAAAAATTTTTAAAAATAATGCAAAGTTTTTTCTCATAACTTAGACAGTAGAATACAAATCTAGATGACCTCCCCTTTAAAATGATGTGTGTCTCGTCGCGTAATCTTCTATGGTTCGCCCGGAAGTGAATAAAACCCCTGAAAGCAACAGCACTGCGGTATATGAAAATTAAAAAAAGATTTAAAAATTACCCAAAGTAATTTCTGAATATTTGGTTGGTAGGCTACAAATGTAAATGATCTCCACTAAACTACTGAAAATGTATTTACAAATACTAAAAAACGTAAGGTATTACGTTAAAACATATTTCACTCACTTGAGTTTTTGTATGTTTTTGATATTTTAGAAAAATGTGGAAAGTGAAAAATATTAATCACCCTTATCATGAATATCATTTCCCTCGAATTTTGTTCACTTTCATTGGGATAGCAATTACGAATGAATTCCCTGTTAAATCCCCTTATCATAAATAATTTTTTTCCCTTGTTTTGTTCACTTTTTTGCTTTAATCTGTTCACTTACTTTTTGCTGGCGAACACAAGTATTTTTGTTTGTTTTTTTCTTAAAATTTAATTTAGCAAGCAGAATTTAGCAATTTTTTAACAAAAGAATTAAAAAGTGGTTGTCCACCTATAAAAAATTAATTTATTTTGTTATAAAATCGTTTATCCACAGCAGTTAACACCTTTACTACAAGAACCATTCATAAATTGCTTCAATAAAAAAAATTTTGTTTTTGCTCTTAAAATCTTATAAAATTACAGAAATTTTTTATTTATATGCACTGGCCACTGAAAACTGCTTAACAATAAAAGTTGACACCTTTATTACAAGAACCATTCGTAAATTACAAAAATGTATTGTTTTTCTATTGAAAACTTAGAAAATTTTAGAAATTCTTCTTTATTATACATTCACTCTGCACTGATAACGTGTACAAAATCTCACGTGAGATTCCCAATAGCAATTTTCCCTTCGAGGGGAATGAAAATTTCGGGGGAACAACAATTTCACTTTTATTCATGATAGGGGTGAATATTTCCCTAACACAGTGAAGGGTATATAAGACTCGGCACAGTCGAATTTAACTTTTTTGTTTTTGTTGTTGTTGTTACATAAACTATTTCATTAATACTTCAGCTTCTATTGCCAGTAACCGTGATACAATACCTTACATTAGTTTGAAGTAAAAAAAGAAGAAGGTTCACTTATAAGTCCTCTCTAGTGGCGGCTCTTTTGTTATTAACTTAGAATATGACGGACTTATTAATAGGCGGTGGACAGCTTAACTTTAGAAAATTGTAAACGAGATTGGAACGTGTATAGGCTTGTTGTATCGTATGCAAAAGTATCTTGATTTAAAGAAGAATTAAAAAGTTTTGAACTTTTAGCAGGTTATCACCATTATTAAATATTTTAAATAGGCTGCAATTCAGAGAACCTTTTGTACAGCCCATAATTTTTCTTGTTCAAGATTTAGGCTTCGAATGAAGATAATTATCATGTTCAGTGATGGTCTACGGAGTCAAGAAAAAACTATTAGTTTTTAATAACGGACAATTACAGGTAGGTTTTATCTGCAAATGTTAAAATGTAAGGGCCGTTTTCATGAAAGGAATAAATTTTTACTAGTAAGTTTTTGGATAATTCAAGGACGCTTCCATAGGAAGCTCACTTTGCTTCTCTGATATGGTTCTTTTATGATAAGGATTTTTTTTTTATTACAAAAAAATATTCTTCTTTCTTTTTCATGCAAATGCAGTTCAAAGCAAACCAACAAGAAAGGGATGCAAAATATGAATAAATTGCAATTCAATTTAAATTTGTATGCCACAAATAGAATTTCTATTAGTCAATCAATTTCAAAATGAAAACAAAAATACACACACACAATCAAAAGCTAAAACCTTGTACACTTTTACATCATCAAATATACTTGAATGCACAGAAAAACAAAGAAGAAAAAGTTAAAACCCAACGAATGACCAACAATCTAACGTGACGACATTCAAGATGAATAACTGAGTGACTTTATCTTGTGGCAATTGTTGAACATGAAATAACAAACGTGTGTTTTTTTGATTACGAACGTGTTTGTTAAGGCAACCAAAAGTCCACAAATCTGTTACAAAAACAAAGAAAAATAGACAAAATAGAAGAACAGTAAAACAGATTAATGCATAAATTTTTTTTTTAAACAAAAAAAAAAAAAAAAAATAGGGAAAGAAAGAAAAGGAAACTTTAATGGTTAAACCAGACAAATTTTTTATTTAAGAAAAAAGTGTTGGAAAAATCTTTTTTTTTTTTTTTGTGTTTTTGTAAGAGTTTTTTCAAAAGGTTCTTAACATACAACACAATACAAGACAACGTTTATCTTACGTTGTTAACTTTTCGATTTGAGTTGAAGTCGTTTAAGTGACTGTAATTTTTCTTTGAGGATTTTTGCACGTCAAGTGTAGCAGATAGAAAATAATAAAAAAAAACCAAAGAAATAAAATCACGTCTGTTAGAAAGTTAAAAAAAAAAAATTAAAAAAAGAGTTCTCCGATTACCGTAGGACAAAAAATTAATTATGTTGTTGTAGAAGGAGATAATCCGCACAACTCAATATCAAAAGTGCAAAATAAAATCCCTAGATCTAAATAAAACGCATATCAGTGTGTTTGTCTTCTTAGAGAGCCCCCAATATGATTTAGAGCGAAAGGCAAAACACCGATTCATATATGCATTTAAAAGAGTTAAAACTATCACGGCTCTGTAAATATTTGTTTCAAAAATAAAGCAGAAGTCAAAACGCCACATTCGATATCCAATAATTTCTATCGATAATTTCTATTGATCAGTGATAAAGGCCTACAATAACTTAAAAACTAAAAAAAATGTGTGTGTTTTTATATAACTTTATAATCCCTCACTATTTTTTATGGGCGGGCAATTTTAAAATCATTTCTTGAACTTGTTGGTTGGTATGCCACCAGCAGTAGTAATTAAAACATTTTTTTAATTGTTATCAAGAAACTGCTAAAGTAATTCAACTTGATTGTCTGTAAATATTTTTTTAGAAAAATTTGGTGGTAGACTGCGCCATAAAACTAAGATCACTGACATTTTGCATAGAGAACCAAATAAATGACTCAAAAAAAAACTTTCCATTTTATATTTCGTTATCTTTTATTACTTTATGTTTATGACGATACATAAGATAGTTACTGACTGACTGAAAGAGTAACTGATTAATTAACTGATTAAAATGGACTGACTAACCGACTAACTGACAGACTGATTGAATGCCTAACTAACTAACTGACTGACTGTCTGACTGGTTAACAAACTAACTGACTGACGGCCTAACTATATAACTGGCTCTCTGACTAATGAACTGACTAATAAGATAACTAACTGAATGACTGATCAACTAACAAACTGACTGACTGACTACCTAGCTGACTTATTAGATAATTTAGTGAATAAGTAATCAACTAACTAACTGATTGACTGGTTAACAAACTAACTAAATAACAGACCAACTATCTAACGGACAAACTGACTAACTGCACGACTGTAAAGCCAACTAACTAACTCACTGATTAACCAACTAACTGACCGACTGTTTAACTGATTGATTAACTGATTGTTTAATACACTAACTAGTCAGTCGCGACTTATTAAGCAAATATTTACCTCGCTGACTAACTAACTCATTAATTGACAGACTAACTGACTTTTGGTTTCATCATCACCCAGCTCAAGCGGCGAAATATACAAAAGGGGAATTCCTCAAAACACATAAAAAAAATAAAAATTAATTTTGGGAAAGTCAAATATTAATCGACAAAACGGGTAAAATCGGTAAGCTAATATCGGAAAGAAGCTAATATTGTTATTGGAAGGTTAAATGCATCCTATTTGGTATGCTCGATTCACTACTTTTTAGGGTACTGAAAACGAACAGTTATCTTAAGGGACTAAGACAGCTGAAACCACAATTCAACATACAAACTATTCTTTTAAAAAAAATAATAATAATTTTTTTTTTATATTATCTTCAAGCACTAGAATCAAAAGATCTTTTCTAAATATAAAATTTTTCAATATGAATGAACCTACAATTAAAATCAAATAGTTCTCAGTAGAGTAAAAAATAATGAAAAAAGTGTTGTTCTTTGATTTTGGAATTTTAACGAAATCATAATTAAATATGTATAAAACAAACGTTGCATAATAGAATAAAAAATCCGAAAAGATAAAACTAATACTTCTTGTTTTATTTCAATTGTAAAGGGTGTTTTTTATAGACGTATAGAACTTTAAATTGCAATAAAACAACGATGGATTATTCGATTGACATGAATTTTATTTATCCGAAAGATAATCTTGTGGCATTACATTTTAAATATGATTTCTGGCATATGACCGCCACGGCTGGCTCGGATGTAGTTCAATTTGGACGTCCAATTTTCGATGACTTTTTCCAAAATTTGTGACCGTATATCGGCAATAACACGGCGAATGTTGTCTTCCAAATGGTCAAGCGTTTGTCGCTTATCCGCATAGACCAATGACTTTACGTAGCCCCACAGAAAGTAGTCTAGCGGTGTTAAATCACAAGATCTTGGAGGCCAATTCACAGGTCCAAAACGTGAAATTAGGCGGTCACCAAACGTGTCTTTCAATAAATCGATTGTGGCACGAGCTGTGTGACATGTTGCGCCGTCTTGTTGGAACCACAGCTCCTGGACATCATGGTTGTTCAATTCAGGAATGAAAAAGTTAGTAATCATGGCTCTATACCGATCATCATTGACTGTAACGTTCTGGCCATCATCGTTTTTGAAGAAGTATGGACCAAATGTTCCACTAGCCCATAAAGCGCACCAAACAGTCAGTTTTTCTGGATGTAACGGTGTTTCGACATACACTTGAGGATTAGTTTCACTCCAAATGCGGCAGTTTTGTTTGTAGACGTAGCCATTCAACCAGAAGTGCGCTTCATCGCTTAACATAATTCGCTTATGAAAATCGGAAACAACAGCAATCTCGTTTTGGGCCCATTCGACGAATCTACGCCTTACTTGATGATTGTTTGGCTTTAATTCTTGAATTGCCAAACCAAACTGAGAATAAATCACTTGACAGCTGTTAAATCGGTTGCCATCTTGAACAGTAATGCCAACTTAAAGTTCTATACGTCTATAAAAAACACCCTTTACTTTTCCCAATCGTAAAAGCGATAGTAGAGGTTCTGTGTTAATACGAATATATCACTATCAGTTGCTTAGTTTACATTGTATTTTAAACAAATTGCTTGTGTTTTATATATCATGATACTCGCAGATAACGTCGGATTGTATATAAAGTGGCGAACATTTAATCTTAAACCTCAGTCAAGTATCAGTACTAGATCAACTCTTAAAGTAAATTTCATTGTGTATTAAAATATGAAAAGCTTATTCGTATTATTTGTGCTATTGGTTTGCCTTAACCAAATTATGGCACGTCCTAGTAGGGACGCTGAATCTGCTGATACCAGTCCATCCGATTATAAAGGAAAGCTTTACAGATTTTGTTATCTTGGCACTGAACCCATCTGCAAAACATATTCTGCCGATAAATTTGATGAGATATTCGAGTTTCAACTTTTTTCACCAGAGTTATAAAATCTTGCAAGTAAAAACAAAAGAAACGAGTGAATGTTGTGATAATTAATTTATATTAGTTGAGTTGAATTGACAATTCACTGTTAAATTTAAAAATTTAAGCAGATGATTTTGCTTTTTATAATAAAAATTGAATTATGTTTAAAATGAAATAAATAAATAAAATAATTAATAATAATAATTTTAAATAAATTGTGTTTTTTCTTTTAATAATTAAGTTACAGTCGAAAACTTCACGCCATTTTTAGTTCTGTGAAATGCTAAGAAAGCTAACAAATAATTGAATAACTTTGAAAGCTATTGGACTATAAATTGCAGGACTATATAGTATATATATTCAGAAAGTTTACAAATTTTAAGGAAAATAAATAAATAAATAAAGGAAAAAATTTAATAATAAATAAAAATCTACACAATTTGATATTAAAATATTCTGAAACAAATTTTTGCTAAATTAAAAATACAAAGCAAAATATTTAAAATTTTTTCCAAAATAGTGAAACCAAATTAAAAATTTTAAACTGCTCTTCTATAAAATCATGTTTTTTGACTTTTGACGCTATTGAAGTCAATGAGCAAAATTATATTATTTTTTTACTCGGTATCGGCCAGCCCTTTATCTTATAAGTTACAAAAATGGGCATGGTCATTACAACAGTATTTGGCAATCTTCTAAACTTCAGGGAAATATGTTCAAGAACAAAAGTTGAATTATTTAAAGATCCCTCTAAATTGTTTTATTAAAAAGTGGACGTAAATATTTGAGTGACCGCATTATATTTCAAAGCATTCCGCTGGACAGCAAAAATTTTTATAGCAAATAAATAAACAAACAGAAAGTGAATTTTATTTTTTGAGATAAATTTTTTTATCTAAAACTGAAAAAAAAAATTTTTTAAAACGAAATTTTACATTTCTTACCATGTTTGGAGATAAGAAATATTTTAGATCTATTACGAAATTAAAGAAATCTTTTAAATTTTTTTAAAATTTCCAAATAGCAGCCATTGAACGCCATAATGCAGCCATACGATATGTGAAAGCTAATTTGGCTTTTGGTTTAACAGTAAAAAAGAACAGAGTGCAGCAGTTAAATAGTTAAACAAAAGTCACTTGTCATTTAATGTTTCTTCAAGCAAAAAAAAAATACATTTTGTTTACTTCATCTCTTTTTTACTATGGCTAATTTGAAATCTGAGTTTTTAATTTTGTTTAAGCTGAAAATTGTCTCTCAGAGGCTACAAAGAAGGTCCTATTATTTTTTATTATTGTAAATATTCTATTTATATGGACCGCCATTAACAGAATCTTAGTTCAATATTTACGCTTAGTATGAAGCCAATTATGCCGTTCAGTGAGACCTTACCAATTTTTTTTTTTTTTTTTTTTTTTTTTTTTTTTTTTTTTTTTAAGATCAAAAATGAGTAATAGCCTTCTCTATATGATTTTTTCTGTAAATTATTTGTTTTTCATTATGTTCTTTTGTATCACCAGGACCACACATGGTAAGTTTAGTTGGGCAATTCTTGATTTTGTAGGAGAGAGAGGAAAGAAGAATGGGAAGGGGTACAAACTTGCTCGTACTCCGCAATTTTCTTTTGTTCTCTCATCGTATCTTTTCTAAAGATGTAAAAAAAGAAGACAGATAGCTTGAAGGCTGAATAAGAATGATAAAATTGCCGAAACAAAAAATTTGTGTGTTAACAAAACGTTAATTTTAAAAGATAATTGAGAAAGAATTACTCAACTAAACTTGATGTGTGTGGCTCTGGTCTATGTAGTTTTATTCGTGTTTTTTTACTTCAATATAAAATTAAAAATTTGTATCAATACACATGGAAAACAATTTCGATTGTGAAAATTAAGTTTGTTTCCAATCAAACATTCAGTTGCTATAATCAAATTTTTGTAGTTGTAGCATTAAGGATACTATAATACAGCTTAATATTTTATTTTCTTAACAATATATCGAGCTGTAACAACGATTTGTTATGGTCATGATTAAAAAATTCAAAATAAATTTATTTTTCGCAGTTGTTTTCTCAGTGTACAGTTCAAAAAATAAAATGATAACTTAAGCCAGTGACTACAACAAATCCCTTAAGGATTTGACAATTTATGGCTAGACTGTTTCTAGCAACCTTGTAAGCGGAAACGTAATTTTTATTGTCTTTTATAAAAACATTCAATTTTATTCTTCATCTAAAAATTTCTTAACTTCACTGCACACACTCTTAAGGAGTTTTTCTGCTACATTAAATTTTCCTAAATATTTTCACTCTACTCCTTTTGTGCTTTTAATGAATTCACATAAATTTTCTAATTATATAAAATTTACATTATGTTTTCTGCTTAGTTAACTAAATACTTAAATGATTCAGTATTTTCTGCACTTTAACTTTGATTAAAAAATAAAGCTTTTAATTGCAAAACGTATCCTTAGGGTAATAAAACAAAATATCTTGTTTAGAAAATTTCAATTTCATAAAGCAAATTCGCAAACTCATGTAAAACAAAGTAGATATAGTGTCAATACAGTAAAACTTGCCTAACTGACAAAAAATAAAACTTTATTTACAATTTTTTACCATAAAATAAAAAAAAAATTTATTAATTGGCAAAAATTTTGCATTTATGTAGGTTTTACTGTTTTCATAGTCTGTGTATCCCTCTCTCTCTCTCTCTCTCTCTTTATGTATTTGTATTTGCTATTTATAAAGAAATTCTTTTTACTTTTTAAAGTAACAAATATGCCATTTGATAAATGACTTCTACACATATCCTTTGACAGTAATTATTATTTGAAAATGATTGAAACTTTTACACTGGCAACATTATTAACTTTAATTAATTTGATTTGTTTCTTTAATATTTTTTCTTTTCTAAATTACTTAATGACAGAGTTTTTAATGGAATTATTTTGTTTTAAAGTAGATTCAAATATTAAAAAAGACAGAAATTATTTTCTTTGGCTTTTATAAAGTTTTCGACCAATTGTGTGGAAGTTAAAAAATTAAATCTAAGCCCAAATTGCGGCATTCGACATTTTTCGATTGATATCGGATGGCATAATCTGTTACCTCACTATGAATGTCACTGACATGTGTCAACGCCGGCCATATGTTTTAAAGTATCTTGTCTCAAATTTCAAATCTATTCAACCTGTACCCAAAGCGTAGCATTCGATATCGAATGACAACGATCGAAATTTTAGTCTTTTTAAGCGAAATAATTTATACAATTTCAATTGTAATCGTTCAATTACGAAGCTTGGCTTCAAAAATACTTACTTTCCTATTGAAAAAGAAGTTAAAATCTGTTTTTTTTTTTTAATTTCCAATCAGCTTGGCACAACCAACATCTACTTAAAAATAAAGCAAATCTTAGGCTTTACAAAGGCCTCCTTAAATAGTAGAATAATCCCTTAGTACCACTTCAACATCTAAAATTACCAACATAACAAATAAGCCCAAATTCATTTAAAAACTTGAATAAAATCAAACAAATTAGTGAAGATATTTAATTCCATTTTAAACAAAAAATAAAAAATAAAAATGATAATTAATTATGACAAAATCTGCTGGCATGCAATTACTATAAGTCAACACTTTGATATTAAAAGCATTAACAGATGCTGCAAATTATGCAAACTATATAAAAATTGCAGAGAACGAAATATGTATCAGTGGAGGCAAACATATTGGCGATAACTAATAAATCGCTTTATAGTAAAAACACTAAAGTAAATGGTTTAAAAACAATAACAAGCACACAAATCACTAGAGGCACACACCCACATAAAATCCTATTACCCAATTGATATATTTCATAATTAGCCAGGCGGTATAGCCCCTAAAATGATGCAATACAAAACAAATAGAAAAATATTTATTAAAAGGCACATAAACAAAAGCAAACTGCAGATTGTCACACACACACCAACACCCACTTAACCCACAGCTCTATACATTTATGAATTTTTATAGCTGCATATGTGGGTGTATAATTTTCTATTTATTCATGAACATTTACAAAAATTGAAATGTCCTTGTGGTTAAATAAATATGAGGGTTTTCAGGAGTATGTTTGTAGTATTTGTTTTATTTGAATGCAAGTTATGTCAACACCGCTGCGCAAACCTCGTTAAACACTATAGTTGTTTATTAATATACACACATGGTCGTATACACACTAACACTTTTATGGTAGAAACGCATGGATGGTTTGCTTGAAGAGAAACAATTGCCCCAACAAAATTAAGCAAAACAAAATACAAAAAGTGTTGCAACTAAAAAAAAGCCATAACAAAATAAAACAAATGAAAAATTAAAAATGGAACCACCAACCAGTCAAACAAATAAGCAAACAAGCCAATATAACCATTACCATACAGTTTTATACTTTGTTACGTCTGTATGCATACATTTGGGATTATGTGTGCATGTGTGTTTGATGCTCTGAATCATTTTATAAATAATTCAGTTACCAAAAAGAATGATTTCTATAAGCAATTGGATACTCAACATAAATATATATAGAACTATAAGAATTTTAAAACTAAAAGAGTATAAAAGTAAAAAAAAATTTTAACTTCTAAAAGCCTTAAAAAATAAAAAGTATAAATTTATAAAAGAATTCAAAACAAATAATAAGTATAAAAATTTTAAAAACTCATAAAAATACAAAAAAATTTAATATATAAAAGTATAAAACAAAAAAAGCATAAATTTATATTATAAATAATTCAAAACAAAAGTATAAAAATTTTCAAGCAAAAATTTATAAAAATTAAAAAGTATAAATTTAAAAAATTTTAAAAAGTCAAAGCAAAAGAAATATAAAAATGTTTAAAGGGATAAATATTTTAAAAATATAAAAGAAGAAACAAGTATAAAAACTAAAAAGTATAAATTTATAAAATTTTAAAAATTCAAAACAAAAAAAATATAAAAAATAATAAACGTATAAATACTTTCCAAATATAAAAGTATAAAATATAAAAAAATTAAAAAGTAAAGATTTATAAAATTTATAAAATTCAAAACAAAAGAAAAGTATAAAAAATAATAATTTTAAAAATATATAAAAGTATAAATATTTTTCAAATATAAAAGTATAAAAGCAAAAAAGTATAAAAATTAAACAAAAAAAAAATAGAAGTATAAATATAAAATTATAAAAGCATACAAAACATCAAAGTATAAAATTAGTTAAATTAAAAAAAGATTTTGCGCTTTAACAGGACTGGCCGATACCAGGAAAACAAAATAGATTCTTTTTTTTTTTTTTTTGTACCAAATTTTTAACTTTTTTCCATAAAACTTTGTTTTGTTAATGTTTTATAATAAATATTTTTGGGGGATGGAAACGGAAAATTATTCTAAAGATGTGTGTATGTGTGTGTAACTGTTAGCAAATATTTTGTTTTTACTTTATATTATTTTATTTGCAAGGCAATTTTATAAACCCAAACAAACAAAATGTTTTGATAAAATTTTAAAGGATTGGTGATTTTGCGAAAATTATTTTATTAAAAAAATAAAAATTTTATTAACTTTATAATTCATTAAAAGTTAATTTTTATTAACTTTATAACTATATAATTTAAGACTAACGTAATAATTGAAACAGCAAAAGAAAATTGTGATTAAGGAGAAAGCACTTATTTTGGTTGAGGCTCAAAGAAAAACAGTTTTACTTTTAAGCTATTTTCTATGCAAATACCTTTTGTATGATGTTTACTATATTTTTACTATTTCTCTTTAATTTTTAAGTTAAAAGAAAGATAATATTGTTTTGGTGTTTTGCTCTTAGCCAGTTAGGTAAAATGCGGAAAAACTGAAAACCTTTTTTGGTGGTATTTTTTAATTTAGTGCTTAATTGCACAATCAATTTGTGGTGAAGAATACTTAAGCGTGCACTTGCAAAACAACACAACACATAAAATATAAAAAAAATAATAAAACAGCCCAAGATAAATATTTGTTTATTGCAGAAAGAAACACAAATACTAAAAGCTTAAAAAAGTAAACACAAAATTGTTAAAATGATTGCAAAAGCCATTAAAATGAGTTACCAAACAGCAGCCAATATTAAAAAAGAAAATAAGCAAACAAAAAAACTGCATACAATTGAGTTTTAATTTAAAATACTTTTCTATAGCCTACGTTTGGCCTTTACAAATAAACCTTGATGCTCAATATAAAGCATACCTTTTGGGCTTCCATTTTAATTTATTTAACCACAAATCTGTTTTATATAGTACTGGCTGGCTAGTATTTTCATTTTATTGACTAAAAACAATAAAATCTAATTAAATTGATGTTTGAAATTTAATTTTTTTTAGTTAAGCGGTTTACTTTATAATTTTTTTTTTTTAATTAGCAAATATTAAATTTCATCTCAGCCACATTTTGTTTTTTATTTATAAGTTTAGCTATTAAATTTGTTTTATTAAATAAAAAAAAAGATTTGAAAGTTTCTGTTGTTTTTTTACAAAATTAATGAACTGAAAAGCTTAAATAAAAAACATTTAAAAAAATTTTTATGTTTTGGTTTAAGAAAAAAGTTAATTACGAGTCTTAGGTGGTTAGTTTCTTAACATTTAAAGTCTAATACGCTGTTTACAGGAAGCAAATAATACACGATTCGAAAAAATTGTATTTAAATCCGCTAAGCAGAATATAAGGCTAAAGTCAGGAATAAAAATTAATTTTAAAAAATTTTTAGGAAAAGAAATTTTGCTGCTGAGTTTAAATTTTTTGTTTTTTTTCAAGCTTAAAATCGGTTTTTAATCATTTATTTTTATAATAAAATTTCCATGACACTCGCAATTAACTGTTTGTAAGTACAAAATTAAATTTTCTTAAGCAATTGCAGCACAATTTCAATATGACCTTTTTTATAAATTTTTTAAGTGAAAATTCCTTCTTCCAACTGAATTTAGAACTATTATTTTTTATGTTTTTGTATTGTTTCCTGAATTGATGTGCTTGCCAGTTGAGGTTTAAAAAAAAAACTTTTTTGAAACGAAAATTCTCTCAGGATAAGCTCTGGAACTTTTTTAAATTTATTAATTTTTATGCATACTTATATTTACTATAGTTTTATTTATTTATTTTGTGTTAAATAACTGTTTCATAAATAATTGCAGCACATAAAATCAACAACATTTTACTCAAAATCAATTCACAGTCCCAGTTCTGTGAAACTAAATTATTTACTTAAATTTTTTTATATTATTTTTGTAAAGAGAAATTCATTTGGAAACAATCCCAATTGCAGTAACAAAAACAATAAAACATTAAATGTACTGCAAAGCAGCAATAACACAAGCCCTAAAGTTCTGCAACAGCCAGATATATGTATATGATACGCCAATTAAAAATTTTAATTATATTTATATTTATAATTATATCCTGAAGAAGCTACAAAAATTGGAGCCAAATATCGATATAAAAATAAATTTTTGAAAAATAAGACCTCAAGCTTAACAAAATAGCCATTTTAAATAAAAAGAAAAAGGTCAAATAAAACTTGCTAATAATTTTAATTAAAAGTAATTGTCATGTTGATTAATCCCCTTTTCTAAAAAGAAAATCATGTTTACTTTAAAGTCTATTATTTTTTTTGATAAGAAAATATTTTATTTATTATATATTCAGGTATCAACATTAAATAAAAATTTGGATTTTTTATACTTAAAACTTTTAATGATTTTTTTAAAAAGAAAACTTTGGAAGTTTTCTTGAAAAAATTTAGTTTTTTTTAAGCCTTGTGAATATGCTCTAAGCTAATTTAAATAATTTAATTAATATAATTAATTAATTTAGTTAAGTAATTAAATTAATTAATATAAATAATTTATTTAGTTAATTTATTAAACTAATTATTTAAATTAATTTACTTAATATAATTAATTTGTTTAATTAATTTAATTAATTAATTTAATAATTAATTAATAATTAACTAAATCAATTTAATTAACTTAATTAACTTAATTAATTAATTAATTTCATTAATTTAATTAATTAACTAAATAAAGTAATCTATTTAATTAATTATTTATTTATAAAATTTTATTAATTAATTAATTAAATAAATAATTTTATTTTGTTAATTAATTCATTAAGTAAATTTAATTTAATTTAATTATGAATAATAATAAATTAATTATTTAGTTTAATTAATTGATCAATTTAATTAAATATTTAACTATAATTCTTCAATTTAAATTTTTTTATTTTTGCTTAATTTGTGTGTGTGTGTTTTCAGTGCTTTTACTTTTTTTTTATTACTTTCAATGAAATGACCCAAAAAAGTAACAACTTGTATTTGGCCAATTTAACCGCACTTTGTTATTACTTTCATAACACTGCAGGGCATTTAACAATAGACATATTTTTAAACGATAAACTGGTATATGTTACAAACCTTTTTTTTTTTTTTTTTTGCTATAAAACCAGATTGAATTAAACACAGAAAACCACAACAACATTATACAAAATATGTAAGTATAGATTACCAGTAAATGCATTGAATGTGTGTAAGAATTTGTAAATGATGGTGTAATTTAAAAATTTATTTTTGGTTTTATTTACTTAACCAAGCGGCTCGTTATCGAAAATTATTCTTTGTAAATAAATTGCAAAATTGTGTATGTGTTTTTTTTTCTAACCGGGGCTTAGCTCTCTCTCTCTCTCTCTAACTTTTTTATATATTTTTCAAATTTATTATGTCCTCACTTGTTTAATTTGTAATTAGAAACAACTGACTTAATAAAACAGTCACACAAAATACACTATCGCTGTTTGAAATTCTGAATTGCACTAATACATAGCAAATTAAAAAAAAATTCTGTCAATGTACTATGGTCGCCTAACAGTAATTATAAGTATTCTATGAATGATTTTTTTATGCAAAATATGAGATTTTTGATAAGGGTGCTTCTCACATTTTCATATAACTTTCAAACGATTTTGTTATAAAATATCTCACAAATTTTTAAATTGTATTGGCATTAATTTCCTTTTATTTTTTAGTTTAACTATTAATTTTCTAGTTATTAAGAAAATGTTTATAAAATTTTTTTTTTATAAATTATGAAGTTTTTGATTTTTAAATATTCACTAAAAATAGATAGCATTTACTACTAATGCGTTTTATTATCTATTATTGAAAAGGCATGTTATGGAAATAAATTTAACTATTTTATTCTCGTTAAAGTGTAAGTACCTATTACCAATATTATCCTAGCAATGTCTAACTTAATTTAATAATTCTTTCAAGTAACAAAATTATATTTAAATTACTGCTTTGGTAATTACACACAAAAATTTTATTTATTTATTTGAATTTAGAGAATAAGAAATGAAAGCATATAAAGTGAATATCTGTTCGTTTGAAGTTTATTTTATATGAAAAAAATTTTTTGAAACCTATTACAATTTAAAATTATAGTTTTTAGATGTTAGTGTATAAAAAAAATCATTGCAAGGGAACGAAACTGTTTTGAAAACAAAAGCAAATTTTCGTATGTTGCTTTTGTTTTCAAAAAAAAAATGAAAGAAGCTTTCATTCCTAGCAAATCTAACTTTTTTTTGGAAATTTTCATGTCAATGAAAAGTTTTCTAACCAAATAGGAAGGTTCTTGGGTTGCTTATCTTTCTTTTCTTTTTTTTTTTAATTTTTTGCTTTTGTGTGTTAAAAAAAAAGTTATAAAAAATACATTCTTCAACTTAACAATTACTTTTTGTTTATTTTTTTTTTTTGGGCTAAATTTTTCTTGTAATTTCTTTTAGTAATCAAATTCTAATTAGTCAGCCGAAGTACTCTTGTTTCTTTTTAGTTTCCCTTATGGGGTTTCATGTTTTCTTATTTCCATTTATTTTACTTGTTTTACATTTTATGAGGTGCTAATTAATTTGTATTTCTTGTGTTCTTTTTTTACAAGCAGGAAATTTTATTATACAAGAAAAAATTTAGTTTATACCATTTCTTTAATCTTTCAATGTTAAATGATAAAAGGTTTTCTAAAAGATTTTTATATATTGGAAAAAAGTATTTTCAAAGGACATTAAATTGGCTTAGATTGTTTGTTTATGATGTTGCAGTAATCAAATTTTTATTGTTATTTAAATGTAAGCCCGTCAGCCACAAACATTAAAATTGAAATTTATTTCAAAGTTGTTTTTGAATCAAATTTTCTAAACAAATTCCTTGAAACCATTTTCAAAGTAGACTTTAGATATAAAAATCTTTGTTTTCTATACAATTTAATTTTTTTCAATTTTCAACAAAAATGTTGGTGATTACTACGACATAACAAAAGATGTTTCAGAAAGACTGCCTTTTTAAATTTAGTGTCATTTTGTTTTTTGTGCAAGTGGCAACTCTGACATTTGACAGCTGTCACATGTGCTTATTTCGCTTATTAAGAATAGAGTGCTTTACGAAAAAGCAAAGCATTATAGTTGTCATGAAGGAAAGTGAATTTAATGTCATCTTCTTCATTGAAGCGAATTTACATCGGAATGGCTTCGTGAATGCGCAACATTGCCCAATTTAGGTATCAAAAAATCCTCATGCAATTTATGAGAAACAAATTCACATAAAAAGAGCTACTGTGTCCTGTAGTTTTTGGCGAGGCTTTAGTTTTTTGAAAATGAGGCTGAAATTGTGGTGACTGTGAATTGCATTCGGAGTTATTGTAACTTGTAATGGACGACATGGATATGAACGACATTTGGTTTCAGCAAGACGGCGCCGTCTGTACACAGCCTCTGAAAGCATGAAATGGAAATACTTTTCACCATCATGGGCTATAATTTCACTCCCACCTTTAAGATCTATTATGCAGCCCAGTTTCTTATTACAATCCTAGACTTCTTACGAGTCTCGTAAATGGTATAGGATTAAGCATGCCCAACTTCTGCTTCTTGCAAATGCGCTCACAAAGAACATGTTCTAACCTTTAATGTCCTTCCTGATAGAAACTATAAGAATCGTCCTGTACCACACCGATTTTACTCAAATGATAGTGCACTCTTACTGTGAAACATCTCTGTGCTTAAAATATATCGTGTTAATCAAAACTAGATCTTTGAAGGTAGACTACCTGAGATATCAGCGTTAGGGCACCTTCTCAGTTATTTCAAAGCTAAAGAGTAGGACTAGATCACTTTGCCAGTAGCTGGTTTTAAACTAAATTTTGCAACTCTTATTGATTAGTCGTCACCCCGCTACGTAAACCAAACCAAAAACAAAAACATTTTTGTAGGTAAGTGGTTTTAGCTGTCGGGCAAGACCGGAAAAAATTCTCTTTTAATGTTTGTTAGGTTTCATTTTCTGGCTTTTTATTAATTTTATTATTATTTATGTGTTATTTATTTGCTAAATTTACAAAATCCTGTCACATTTTATTGGATTTTTCATACTAAAAAAATTATATTTTTATCACACAAAATTTAACTCAATTCTTTCAGTCACATTCAATTATTGATTTAACAAAACAAATATAAGGCCTTAAATAACCAGGCCTTCTCGAAAAGGTGTCTAAAATATTCTGCACAAGATCAAGCGACAGCAGTACACGTACTGTGTCATTGTAATGGTATAATTTGGATAAAGTTTTCATTACTTACGGCATTACTACCTGCAACCGCCTCAACCTGAATACATACACGATGACATTATGCATGCGCAATCAAGTGTTTGCGTCAGAGGCTTGGGCGTGTATAATCATAGTGGACCAACTGTACAGGGTTCAGAGATCTGCTTGAATAGGAATTACTATTCTTTCCTATAGATTTGTATCTGATGGCTATATCAGCCAGCTATGTGACTAGGCTGTCTGCATCTGACTGGGCATGCTAAGATCCTGAATCGGATTCATCTGGACCTTAGGACTTCTACCGACTACATGGTTCCCCATATAAACTTTGATAGGTTTTTCAAGGTGGTCTTATCTTCCAGATGGGAGTGGAAATAAGGAACATATGCACGTAGGTATAACACTAGAGTATACACTGACGGATCTAAAATGATCTGCGGCGTAGGCTCTGAAGTGTACTGCAGGGAACTTGAAATATGATTCTCATTCCAACTTCCGGATAGGTCTAATGTTTTCCAGGCGGAGATACTGGCTGATAAGCCAAAAATCATTTTGTGTAAGTGCATGCTGTGATAGATCGTTACATAGATTTTGATATTTTGGCGAAATTGGCTCAGTTGAAGAAAGTTGTCAAAGAGTAACATCACGGTACTACGCATTAAAAATATTATTTGTTGAATATAACACCATTTCTTCATAATTTTTTCTTAGTTAAGACGTTCTCTAGTGATGCCATTACCAACAAACAACAATTGATTTTTATTTATATAAAACACAATCTTAAGCTTTTCTCTGTTCCTCTAAAGCAAAAGGCACTCACTGGCAATGGCCTAAAATTAGCCCAACAAGTTGAGGCCCCTAACAGTTTTGCTACAATAGGTCTTTTGTCACGCCTTCAAAGGAGGCCTGTAAATTTAAGGGAGTGAAAAAGCTTGTGAGATAATTGTACAAAAATTGTTTTAAGAAGACCTTTCAAAAGGCCGGTTTAGAGCTGAGTCAATTTAAACCATTAATTTCTATTATTTTACTTATTATAATGGGTTTTTCATCTCGTTTTATTTTGAATTCTAACAACGAAGTCTTGTTAAGGGTTTTGTTTTTTAAACATCTACACATCTACATAAACAAAATATTTAAAATTATATTTATACCTACACATACATAACATAAAAATCCTCCAAAGACATTTGGCCACAGTCCCAAAAAACAAGCAATTTCCGTTGTTTATTTTTTATCCTTTTAAAATGTTTGTTTTGTTCTGTTTTAAAGGTCTTTTGTGATTTTTAAAGTTTAAATTTTATAAACAATTTTTATGAAATAACAAGCATATCACGAGAACAGCAGGACAAACAGAATACGTATACACACAGAGACAACCCTTTGAGTTTTTACTAAGACGAGGTGTGTGCAATGAAGCAAAATAATTGCAATTTTAATTTGAAGCAGCAGCTTAAGGACACAAGAAGCAGTCATCTGAATACTTTGCCAACCTTTTAAAGATTTTGCATTAAAAACCAAAATCAAGAATTTTAATATTTAAGCTGAATGACTTACGCTTTAGAGAAATATTTTTCAACAAAAAATTAAAATTTTTAAAGCTTTATAAATTGCTAAGCGCACTGCCACTCAATAAGAGCAGTTGAAGACTTCTAAAGGCATTGTTTAACGGTCATTATGATTTTCGGAGTTGTAAAGTAAAACTATTATACAAAAACAAAACACTAAACTTGCATATCGTCTGAAAACAATTAAAACGTGGAATCAGCCAGGGCAGGTTCTATACAATTACAACGTAACCTCAGAACATATGCCCATTGACAGCTGGGTCAACCTAAATTGGAGCGGCAAGCATCTTCTGTTTGTATTAAAGCCTCAGCAAAAAATAAGGAAGCTGACGGTACGCAATTAAAAACAAACAAAAATAGAGCTAAAAACGGTAAATTAAAGAAACTAGCTAATATGTCATTACTGATTAAAAATAACAAAACAAAAATATAAACCAAAAAAAATTAATACAAAATGCGCTGTCGTATGATTTATACATTTTGCATGAAAAAGAGAACTTGAGACTAAAGTGGCTATCAGACGATCATGCGCGGTATGATAAAATGCCATCATGCTAGTGTAATAGCGAATAATTGCTGTTTGATATGCATGCGCATGATGGCTTTCACAATTTTCTGATATTTTCACTCTTTCTCTCTCTCTCTCTCTCATCATACCGTGCTGATATGTCGCGCATGATCGTCTAATAGGCGCTTTATAAACAAATAACATCAGGGTGACTAAAAAATGCGTGGCGTTTTATTCGCAGCAAAGCAGTATGGACTGACTCAAATTGGAATTTTAATTGTTATGGAATTCATAACAATCAGCTAAAACGAACTCGTCACATATCGAGTGAGTTCTAGCGAAATTTTTTAATATTTTTTACCCACAAAAAAATTCAAATTCCGATTGGTTTTATTTAGAGGCCCTAAATTGGTGAATTTATAAGCCAAACAAAAGATCATCAAGCTCGCGCTTAACTGTCAGCGAAATAAATGCATTCTCTAGCATAAAATAAGTGGCGTTAATGGAAATCTGGGTACCCAAAAGTGAATTTTGAGGCTCTGGGTGGCGATATAAAGACCAGATTCTTTCTACCTGATAGTAAAATTAACCTAAAAAAAATTTATTTTGACTTCGTAAACGTGATTGTTGAAGACGTTTGTAAGATTCTTCATTTTCTAATTGAAAATTTTCAATATAAATTTTTTTATTATATTTTTTTATGTATTTTTATTTTGCGCTTTAGTAGAAATAAAATTAAAAAAAAAAGAAAAACAAATTCTCTTTAAAAAACGAACAAAATTTTATTTTTTTTGTAAAATAAATTGAAAATTTAGATAAAAGTTGCTCGCTATCGAATGCCGTAATTTGGCAAATAAAAAATTGAACATCCCTCGTAAGAATTTATTTTCCATTTAATTTTTTTTCTAAATATTCACCAAAATTTAAAGAAAAATTTAAAAAATATTTTGGGAAATTTTTTGTTTGGTTCTATTACAAAAAAAAATTTCATAACGTTCACTTGAAACCTTCCACCTACTACGATTCTAGGGTTATTTTTTTTTTTTACTAAAAATAATTATGAAAAAAAAAGAAATAAGGAAAACATGCATTAGGAAAATGTTACTTGTTCAGTTATGAATGTCAGTGTTGTTGGCCAACATTGTCTCTGGTGGCATGTTGACAAATAAAAATTTAGTTTTTTAATGTTAATATTTGTTTGTTTGTTTCTTTTTTCTCATTATTTTATTTTACAACTGAGATATTTAAGTTTTTCTTGCTGGCTTTGTTGACGGAAAACAGCAGCAACAAAAAACTAAAACAAAAGCTAAAATTTACAACAACATAAAACAACTAAATTTGCATATCTGCTGCCAAAAACAATAAAAATCTTGGCCAGAAAATAAGTAAAGCACCAAGTAACAGACATACAATAAGTGAAATGTTACAAAAAAAAAAAATTTAAAGAAAAATATAAAAAAAATAGAAAATCTGAATTTAAATGAAAATTCTTTTACAAAAAAAAAAAAACTAGAAATGAATTTTGGAGTTTTATTAAAAAAAGTAAAACAAAAGAAAAAGGTATCATAAAATATAATTTGTAACACAAAATCTAGTTCAAGAAAGCTTTTTAAAATAGCAAAAAATTAAATTAAATTTCAAGTGATAGAAAATAGAAAATTTAATTCTAAGAAAATAATTTAAAAATTCACTATTCAATTTCAAAGAATATGGTTTGCTTAAAAATAGTTAACCCTGAAATTGTAGAACATGTGATTCAGTAAAATTTTTAACTGCCATTTGTGTGGTTAAATTAAAGCCAGGGGTCTAGTTACGTCCCTTGATAGCAATCGAAATTTCAATAAAATTTAAATAAAAATATATGAATATAAAATGATAATGAATGCCGTAATTTAGCTTTAAAATTTTATGTGGCATTTACTTAACCTCCAAATAAAATTAAATTACTTTTAAATAAATAAAAAATATAATAAATGAATAATTTTTGGTTGTTGTACATGATAATTTGTAGCCTTGGTTGTTGTACATGATATTCATATCAGTGGTGAATTTTTAACTCCTAAAGTTAACCAAGAATTACTGAATCACACATTCGCTAGTGCAAACAGAAAAAAAATAACACCAAGTGGAACCCTTAAAAGTTACTGAATCGCAGTAAGACAACTTGGCTAACAAAAAAAGTCTTAACAATTAACAAAGCTTCCAATGGCTAAAATTAAAATTTTAGCGGGAAGACCAGTAAGTTTAGTTGGGCAATTTTTTTATCAATTCTCTTTTAAAATTAACGTTTTGTCCACACACAAATTTTTTTATTTTAGCATTCTAAATCAGTCATTCACTCAGCTCTCAAGCTAATTGTCTTCTTTTTCTTAATCTTTATAACAGATAAGAAGAGAGAACAAAAGGGAATTACCGATTACGCGCAAGTTTTTACCTTTTACCATTCCTCTTTCCTCTCTCTCCCACAAAATCAAGAAATACCAAACTAAAATTGCTGTGTGTGGTTCTGGTCTTATAAACTTAAAAGTTGGCTCTTTAACTGCAGCTGACTGGACTTAGACAGCTGAAACGCTTTATTACGATGTCGAGCCAGACCTCAGAAAAGGCACATGCACTCAACAAGAGTAAACTCAAATGGCTAACGGGATGATTGACCAGGCATTATGATCTCAGATATAAAATAGAAAAAACTTATTAGGATAATGTGACTTGCGCTACGATACCTCAAAACATATACTTTTTGGCTGCCCAGCCTTAGGTTGTAGTAAGTAAAAGACCTGCATAAAACTTCTTGTTGACTGTCAGAGTAAAGCTAAGCTTTTACTGAACAGCAAGCAAATTACAGCATTGGATATGGAACCAAATTTCAATGCGATTTAAATTAAAATTTCGTTCGATATCGAATGCCAGGTTAGTTAATTTGAAGCCTAATTTATGGGTTGTGCAAACAATTTTTATGGCCTAATTCTACAATAATAATATTTACTTAACCTTTAACAATTGTTAGCTATTACTAGTAGGCTTTAAAACCTATGAGTTTAAATCAGTTGTCTCATATGCCCTAGATCACATGAGAGTAACTGTCGAAGGTCTCAAAGCAGTTCAAATAACAAATAGACAACCGCTATAAAACTAATGGATAATTGAAAATGAAAGTAATAGTTCGATGTCTCAACATCTTCTTCAAAATAGCCAACATTTTCCAAACCCAGTCATATGCTCAATAAACACCCATTAGAAACTATTTAAGGTTCGACTCTCAGTTTAAATACGAAAATTTCTCTCAGTGCAAATTCTTTTAACGCCTTCCATTTAGCTGGTAGCATGAAACGAAAATAAAGGTTATTTTTAGGTTTATAGCTGGGCTTATGGGTTACGCGGCCAATGCTATACACTCTATTAGATTATTAACGCAGTTGTCAAACTCTTTAAAGTCTCGAGAAACAGCTAAAATCAAAGTTTTCAATTACAAAATATTTGAGAATCTTTGAAAAGTTAGAAAACATTTGAGAATTGACTGTCAGTACAAATACAAATACTCTTTTCAATACCACAGACTATCTGCAGCTTTTCTTAAAGCCATCAATTCAGCTGGATTCATCAGTCGTTTAGCTAAAGAAAAAGGATATCTTTAGGCTCATAGCTAAGCTTCTGGGTAGTAACACGCATACTAAAGCAGTTCCAGGCACTCAAGAGTCTTAAGAGAGTGTGTTTCACTTTTCCTGCATCAAAATCTGGACCAACTCGATTCAATATCAAATGAAATCGTTTGCAAAATTCTTTTCTTATGAACAAATCTTAATATTTCGAAAAAAAAGTTAGTCATTATCAAAAGCCTCAATAGAGCCTTAAAAATTTTCAATTTCAAAAAGGTTTAATCCCACCCATAAGAATTTTTTATAAGCCAAACAAAAGCTCATTGCGATTTGTCTGTGAACTGTTTTTACTCGTTATGTTTTTCTTAATTCTTTTCTAGAACAAAGTTCAGTCTATGAGATACAGATTTGTCGATGGAAATTCTATCTATACCCTCCTTCAGTTGTTGAGAATTAAGTTAATAGAAATTTTTCTCAATATTACGGAATGTATTCACATTTTCTTGGCGAGTGTGAGGCTGAAAATTTAATTTGAAGATTTTAAGTGAAGGCCTTTGGTCACCACAGCAACCAAGCAAGCTCCTATACTTTAAAGTTTTATTAGTTCCCAGCTTCTTAATGAAGATTTCACCGCATTCACCAAATTTGCTACACCAAAAAAAAAAAAAAAAAAAAAAAAACTTCATTCAAATCATCCTAGTCTGCCTCAAATAAAAACGTTAAAAATTGTTTTTTTTTTAATGCAATAATTTGAAAACTTTATTAGAATTTTCTCAATAAGGCTTTGCCGTTTGGCCTCTGACTGAAGCACGACTAATACGAGTACTAATAACCCAAATTAAGGAGATCCTTATCGTGATCAGATCACTGCTGAAAGACAACATCGCTTATACTTTTTACATTAGCTTGTCGCAAATTCCTCCATGACAAAAAAAAAAAATAAATTACATTTCGCTTGTAACGATTCATAAGTATCTTAATTTTATTGAGGAAAGTATCAATATTAAATAGCAGCAGCTCATCTTGAAACAAGCATGTGTATGTTTGTTTACTTTATTTAATATTAAAGACAAACTTGCTAATAACACATCATCACGTTCTTGGGTCACTAACACATGCTTATAAATGTAAAATAGAAAATACGAGTAGAAGAGATATTTTTGTTAACAAAAAAAAAAAAATACCATAGAAATGATGCTGATGTTGAAGACGATGATGGTGATGGTCATGATGATACATGAGAAAACACATGTGGAACGAAAATAAAAGCCTGTATGTTTGGTATAAATGGAAAGTTATATGACACCCTACTGAGTACAGATAGAGAGAGAGAGAGAGAGAGTGTGGATGGTTTAGGTGAGCACCTGCCGTTGGGGCCTAGTCTCACTGTGGTTAAACCACGAGTGGTATTCATGACTACCACTAATGCTCCTGTGATCAATAAAGCACACATGTAGCAAATTATGTGTGCTAAAGCCAAGTTACACACATCCCCTTTGTTGAGGGGGAGTTTCTTTTGCTATGCAACAGCACTAAGAGATATAAGTTACACTGTAAAAGATAGCATGTCCTCTATCCAGTGTATCTCTTGGTAGCAGCCACTTCCTAAGGGGACCACACCAAAGATTCTGCCTAATTTTCATGTTGAGTGTGCACAAAGTCCACAGACTAAACAACGAATCAGGGCTGTTGTTCCCAAACCCCATGGGCTTGAAACGAAGTTCTCTCCACAGACTCCGAGCACTCATTGTTCATTCGTTAAGGAAGTATCAGCTCTTAAAGCAACATTCCAATGAGGCTTACTCTGTGAGAGAGTCACTAATCGGATCCCGAAAAGTATCATTCTAACAGGTTCAAGCTTAGGGTGCTGGCAAACTCTTTTATCCAGAACATAGTGATACATTAAGGTGGGGTAATTCACCAAAACGACACATCCCGAGAAGAACATTAATGGGTACAGTAACCATGTTCACCTTCTTCTGGCTTTGAGTTGCTAACTTCTTCGCTTACAGTTGCAGGGCGGCCTAACTGGTATTTCGCGAATAGAGTGGCTTTAGGGGATCTTTTCTGATACCTTAATGTCATAGAAAGGATCCAAATCACTTTTTTATTTGTTGTTTTGAAGAGTAGATAGTTCAAAGCTAAATGGTGGCCATTAAGTCAAGTTTCGAACGTTAGAAAAAATTTGATGATCTCCATTAGTTTAGCTGTAAATGTTAATATTTCCTTCCCCCTTCAAGTCAGCACCAAAACTTATAGCAAACTGTATGACAAACTAATACAGCTTTGGAAGGATATAAAATGAAATAAAATAAAATAAAATAAAATGAAAGGAATGACTGAAATGAATTGTATGTGTATAAAATATTGTATTTAAGAGAACATCTGCAGACCACAATTTGTAGCATGTAGCACGTGATAAGCAAACAAAATGTAACTAAACGTAAGGCAGCCTGTTTAAGCACTTCTGTATGAACATGTTCTTGAAAACACACACACAGAGACAGTTTCACACACCCATAACAATAACGAGAAACCAAAATGGATGCTGGAATATTTATGCATGTATTAAGCACAACAACAACAACAACAACAAAATAAATAAAAAGGTTTTGTTTAATATTTTTTCCATTTGTTTTTCATTTCTTTTTTTTTTCTTTTGGTTGAGAAAATTGCTGTTTGCTATCGAGCCTAATTTATGGTAAAATGACAAAGACATTGGATTGGAATGTAGTTGAAAAAGGGAATAAAAAGTTATGCGAAGGTCCTTTAGAGCTATAACGTGCTCAACAAAAGTGAAAAAAAAAAATTAATAAATAAGTGAAGGATAATGAATCAAGTGTAGAAAATAACTTGTTCTTGATGAGTTTTGTTGCTGCTTAAGGCAGATTTATGTAAACTTGTAATGTTCTTTAGGTAAACTATTGTTGTTATTGTTGCTTTATACAGCACAAAAACTTTTATAAGAAATAATACAGCAATAAAAGTTTTCTTTAATCTGCTATTAAGTTTAATAGGATATCACTTTGCAATGAAATTTACTTAACACTGTGCAACAAAATTTAAAAAAATTATGTTTTTCTCTTGCAAATAACAAGCTTTTTAACGCTAATTGATGTCGAAAGGACCAAGAGAGAGTACAACAGTATCAGAGATTTGAAAGTTAAGATTTAAAGTTGCTTTCTTTTTTCAAATTTTCATTAAAAGTCGGCCTTTTATTTCAAGTTAATGTAAAGTTCACCAAACTGAAGTAAAACACAGCGAGAAATATTTTTGCAAAACAGTTTAACTGCTCATTTAAAGGCACTTTTTTACTCCTATTTAATTAAATACAAAAGAGGCTTAAAATATTCCACAAAAATATTGCTTCTGAAATTCTATTAAAATTTTTGTGTCACATTTTAACCCTCGAGAGCCGTATTAATTTAAAAATATTTTTTGACTTCTATTTAAAAGAGGAATACGAGTACAAAAAAAAAAACAAAAACCGAGAAGTGAGGAGAAAAGACTGTCACTATTCAACTTTTACAGCCGTCAGCGCTGTTGTGCAATTTTTAGTGTTTTTCTGTAAGGACAAAAATTTAAAAATTTCAGCAAAAAAATTCAAATTTGAAACCAGAACACACGCTTGGATTGAAAGTAGAAATGGAGCCTACATTTAGGAGCAACACTAGCATTCATAAGAAGACTACAGCAAAATAATGCCTATACTTAGGAGCGGCTCTAAGTAGAATTCATAGGAAAAATAGAAAATAAAGGTTGTCTACACTTAAGAGCGACACTAAGTAGGATTCTTAAGAATAATAGAAAAAAGGTTGCCTATACTTAGGAGCTACATAATGTAGGACTCTTAAGAATAATGCCACAAAATATTGCCTACACTTAGGAGTGGTCGTGAGGAGGATTCATAAGAATAATAGAAAAAAGGTTGCCTACACTTAGGAGCGATACTAGGTATAATTCTTAAGAAGAATACCATAAAATGTTGACTACGCTTAGGAGCGGCTTTAAGTGGGATTCATAGGAAAAATAGAAAAAAGTTGCCTACACTTAGGAGATGTTATGAGTAGGATTCATAAGAAATATACAATAAAATATTGCCTACGCTTAGGAGCTACTTAATGTAGGACTCTTAAGAAGTAGGATTCATAAGAAAAATACAAAAAATTTGTTTTATCTTAGGATCGAACTAAGTAGGATTCATAGAAACATTTGCTACATTTAGGAGCGATAGTAAGTATTTGAATAGGAGTCTTAAGAAGAATGCAGCAAAGTGTTAACTCTGTAGTTAGCTCTGTAGTTAGGAGCAACATTATGTAATTAATTAAAGCATATTTTTAGATGCGTAAATTTAATTTTTCTTCTTATTTTTATTTTAAATTTTTTGAAATTATTATTTAAGAAAAAAAAGAACAACCACTATTATGTAAGCTTATTGGCTAACAAAGCCTAGGAAGAAGTTGCTACCTTTAAATTGACAAAAAATATAATTTCCTTTACCTTTAAATGGAAAACCCTTTAAAGGCTCTGCAGTTAATCACATATGCCAGCTTTATCACTACAAATTGTATAAAAAAAATTAAAAAAGAATTGAAAAAATTAAAAGGACTGACTGCAGGATATTACCTACCAATGCTTAGCTCTATGAAAATTTAATGTGGGAAATTATTACAAGAATTTTATTAAAAATCAAAACAAAAACCAAAAAAAAAAAAATTCTTAAATAACTACGGATTTATTTTACTCACGTAACACAATGAAAACTCAGTTAACAAAATAAGGAATAATAATAATTTTATTATTATACAAAAAAGAAAAATCCCCCAAGTCTTTCAGCTCTTCTTCAGTTAATTTTTAAATGACACCAGAAATAATAAGCCAGATTATGAATAACAATGTCGTGGAAAGGAGCAGTGATATGTGGCCATATGTTTTTTATTAATAGACTGTCATGAGTTTTACTATGATATTGACAGTAATTGCATCCATTATGAAAAAAATAAAGGCCTAACTAAACGTATAGCATTCGTTATTGCTCAAATTGATCATGGAATCAAATTAATAGTTGTGGAATATGGCAACTTGCCTAAAATTAAATTAAGTTCAAGATCAATTTTGTTTAAAAATTTTTTTTATTTTTTTTTATTTTAGATCTCGTTTCAGAGTTTAGAGAGAATTCAGAGTTTACTTTTTCTGAATCTTTGGCCAGTATAATAGCCCTAAGACAGTTTTGAAATTAATCAGTGCTGTTCTGTATTCCGAATCCGAATATTTTATTCGGCATTGAAAAATTCAGCACCTCATAACTACTCTGTGGTCCATTTTAAGATTTTTTAAATTTTATTTTTGCTTTATTTTGGGTGCGAAATTATTGGTAGTAATAAGAAGAAGAAAATATAATTCCACATTTTTTCAAATCCGTGTGGAATACAGAACATGCACGAATGTTTACGTAGATCGTTGGTTAGTGTACTAACCTATTAATTAGGTGACTGCAAGTTCCATTTCTGCCTAGACTTTGTATGTTTTGTGCAGGCAAGCCAAGAAGCTCGTGCATTTGTGTTATTATAAAAAAACTACAAAACTTATCATCATGCTAGCCCTAAGCTCTCTCTCTCTCTCTCGGTTTAAAAAAATGCCTCAAAAATTAGCTTACTTGATCTGAAAGAAAGAAAACAACGAACTATATGTTTTCGCCCGGTCCGTTTTCTTAGAGAGCGTATGCAATCTGATTACAAATAGAATTTTATTCGTTAAAAATCCTATCCAAATATATATTATCATCTTTACTCGTATAAAGTGGCTTATGCCTTTACTAGCATTATTAGCAGAGGCCTCAACAAAAATGATAAATAAAATAATTCAAAGCATAAATTCAGGCTTAAAATAAACAGTGGTGAGTGAAAATCATTGAAAATTGGGCTTAAAACTGGCTGTGGTGACCTTCCAGATACATCCGTTGGAAAACAAATATTTCTATGGCGAACAAACAGAAAATGAATTTTATTTATATAGAAGACTAGATGTTTTTAATTGGTCTCGCTAGGCCCGATTCTTTATTAACTTGGGGGTCACACGATCAAGTTTTAATTCAATTTTTAAAGTTTCTCTCATTTTTTTACCAATACACTCACACTTTTAAAATTTGCTGAGAGTTTGCTTTCAATTTTTCGTTCAATTGAGTGTTTCAAATTACAGTCAAGAAAACAGCTGACTGCAGTTTGAATTTGAATTCTTATTCAGCCGCCAGTATTGTTTTGTTTTTTTTTTTAAATATGTTTGTGAACAAATTAAACAAATATAACGACGTTTTGCAGTTCATAGAGATATACAGAAGACATGAAGTTCTGTGGAACATGAATATTCCTGCATATAGACGGAATAATTTAAAAATTAAGGCATATAACTTTATTGCCGCCGAAACAAAACTGTCGGTGGAAGAGGTTAAAAAAAAACATCTTGTTGAAAAACTTGCTTTGAAATTGCGTGCAGCCTACGTCACAGCTTTCAATTTTTGTGAATTTTGACAAACAGTATATGTAAATTTCTTGAAAGAGAATTGTAAAAAAACTTGATCGTGTGACTGCAGTGTAAATGAGTCGGTATTCTTACGGTATAAAAATCGTAAAAATCCATCCAAGTTATTAAGTCGCTCTTGTGTTTGTTAGCATTATTAGCAGAGGCGCCAACCAAAGTGATAAATAAAATATTTCAAAGCATAATTTCAGGCTTTATTTAAGTACAGGAACACAACAGTGAAAATCGCTATAAAAAAAAATATATGGCAAATGTGTGTCAAATTTTAGAAAAAATTCCTTTGGCAAAACTAAATTTCAGCCACAAGAAATTCAAGAAGCTGGTTAGCTAAGGTGAGAGAAATTTTTTTCATAATTTCTGTTTAAATTTTCATTACACATTTTAGCTAAAGCTGTTTAAACTATTTAATCAAACTGGTTTGAAATCTATAGCAGAATGTTAAAAACAAGTGCCTAAACTTTAAAACAACACTCGCATAATGCCTAGAAGCTAGTAAGCAAGAACTATAAGAAAGCACACTTTATTACACAATTTGATTATAGAAAATATTTCATATTAAAAATACAAAAACAAAAAGCTAGACAGTAGACCAACAGCTTACACATACGTGAGCCTATTATCTTTAGTATGTGTTGGAAAAAATTATTTTAATGACAGAAAGTAGAAACAGAGAAGGCAGAAAGAACCCATAACGTAAAGTAAGAAAAATATTGAGTTGTAAATTAAATAAACAGGACAAGAGCTATTAAAGAAACTTTAAAGCTAATTTTTGGAAAAATATTAAAAATAAATAACTAAAGCATAACATTAAGGGAAATTATAAGCTGGCATAATGACAGGACTGCTAAAATTACATTGATTTTTATGTTTTTTTTAAATAAAGAAAAAGGAATTTTTAAATTGTCTAAATTTTAAATATAAAGAAATAAAAATAAAGATGTGGGTGTGGGGGGATCCATTCCTGCCTGGAACAAATGATCAAAAATTAATAATAAAGAACAAAAATGTAATGCCATTTGAAATGGAATAGCCCATATGTGTGGTTGTGTGTATATAGCGTAATCTTATGGCTGCTTAAAGCCACTTTTAACTTGATGTGAAACATTAAGAGCATGTGACAGTTTTGATAAAAACTTGCATTAGAGCAGTTGAAATTACAAACTTGTACCAAAACAGCAGATGTTAAAGCCATCAATTTATGATTGACAGTTAAGTTGTATGACAGAAAAATCATGACACGTTTTAGAAGTATATTTAATGTTACAGAACAAAAACTACAGAATAAAAAAAAAATTAAAAAGAATAATTTTACGGCAGCAAAAAAAAAATAATTTGTTTTTTTGACAAGAAAATAATTCACTTTAAATTTAAGCGATTTACTGGCAGTGGGACTTAAAATTGAATACAAAATTAATGAAATTGCCAGTCCATGTGGTAAAGTATGACTGCTAACGTTTTTGTGAACAAAAACAAGAAATGCTAGAACATAGGCAATAGTAAGATTTAAGTTGAATCAGTTGATCAGTGGGACACTTGGTCCACAAATTTTAGGTGTAATGAATCCTACTACAACCACGAGATTCGTAAGGAGTTTCTGATTGCACTCTACAAAATTATGGTGTATATATGGCCCACAGTAAGAATAATAACAAATAATCTGCTAGTGGTATTTAAATATGGGCAGAATATGCGCCTTATTGTGGGAAGGCATTGGCTAGCAAACACTTGCAGTTCACAGATACATCGTAGTGTAGCTATAAGTTAGATTAGGTGAGGTTACATAGGAAAGAAAAAGTAGAAGAGGGTCTCACTTGGGTCTTCTGATAGCTGTGTTAAATTAAAACCGAAGAAGGATAGCTATAAAAATAGAATAGTAGGCAGAAGGATAAAGAGAAGTATGGAAATAGTTAGAGAAGACGAAGAGTCCGTAAAACAATTGTTGCTTCTAATGAAGCAAAATAGAATGTCTAGCGCATTGAGTTACTCTAGGTCCAGCCGTTGACTACCTATTATTTTACGTTTATCTCGAAAACTCTAAACTTTATTAGGCGAGATAGAATTTTAAGGTTTCAGCCGACCGGCAGCATGACTTGCTCGTATCATGAGATTTTCCATTTCATTTTTAGAACCACCAGTCTTTTATTTAAAATACATCTCCCTGTCGTCCTTTATTAAAACGCAATGCTTTCGTTTTCCCAATGTTTATCCTTTTAAATTACTTGTCATTAATGTTAATGATATCGTTAGTTTAAAAAAAAATTACACAATTTTGGTTTAATTTTTTTTCTTTCTTTCTATAACTAAATACCACATGAATTAACACACAGATAGATAATTTACTTGTTGTTTAATATGTCAGTCGTAATAAATACATTTCATAGGCAATAGAGCATAATGATGATGCTGATAATGATGATGATAGCTGATAGGCATTTTAATATTTTTTTTTTCTATTACTGAAACAGCTATTGAATAATTAATGTGCATTAAATATGATGGATAAGAAAAGCCGATTAAAATAACTGCAGCGCTAATATAGAACAAAAATAGAAAAAAAAATTATTTTTTTTTTTCATTTGTGTTTCGCACATGATTAGATATGATGGGTTTGAGCTCACTTTAATAATCAGTTATTTGAAAGAAAATACCTAAAATTTATTTTCAATTTGCAATAATTTCACTTTGCTCTATTACAATTATAACTCATTGTTCTTTTCTAAAACGCTTCATTTTTAATAATGACAGCTGTCAAATTTTAGAGTTGCCACCTGCACAGAAAACAAATGACACTAAATTTAAAAAGAGCTCTTTTACTGAGACACCCATTATAACACATCAAAATTTTATTCAATGTTAATGATTGACACCTAGACAGCTGTTTACAAAAATCATTATTATGACTTTACCAATTTTTTTTTTTTTATATTTTATTTTTGTTAATTGTTTCTTCTTTATTTTAATCAGAGAATTCTCATGCTTTTCTCCGAAAAGTATAAAATTTTCATATTAAGAAAAATTCAATATTAAAGCATGATAGTGTGAACGTGTAGCATTAATTATTAAAGCATTTTTTTTTTTTTTTGGCCGATGTGAATCGAAAAAGATATGCGACCATAATGTGAATACTCAAAAATAATTCGTTTTAAATTTAAAACTAGAACTATTAAAATTATTACACCTTCCGTTCCGCGTATAGTGGAATTTTTTTTGGTTTGTGTGATTTTTACTTTTTTTTGTTTGGAGTTTAATCGAATGTGACCAACCTTTTTTTGGCTAGACCTAAATTGCCCCCCAAATCTCTGCATTCGATATAATTTTCTTGTTTTTGTATGAAAAAATTTTTAAATTTCGATAAGAGTTGCTCGCTATAGAATGAGGTGATGTGGGCCCGGTTTTCATCCAATCGCGCTCGGTTCATTACGTTTTGAATTGAAATTCTTATTGTAAAGCGATTGTCTGCGTCAATTTTTTTTTTTTAATTGAAAAGTATATTTTTTTAACAGATTGTATATAAAATTTAAAAATTAAATTTTAAAATTTAAAACCAAAATTAATTTATTTTTTGGAAAAGTGGGCGTGGTCGCTACAAAAGAATATGGTAGTCATCCCTGTAATACAGAGAAAATATGAACCGAATTTCTTAAAAATTCAAAAACTAATCCATCGTGATCTATCGGAAAAGAGAACGTAAAGTAGGCATGGCCGATACAAAGCTATATGGCAAACTTTTATTGATGTATGCAGAGTAAATGTATAAAAATTTTATTAAAATTTGTTGAAAAATTAAATTAAACAATTAAAAAAAACCTTATTGAAATTACTTTGTTAAAAAGTAGGCGTGGTCGATAAAAATATAATATATTGGTGCTCATTAACAAATTATAAAAACCAAATTTTAAAACCCAATCAAACTTAATTTTTTTTTTGAAAAATTGAACATAAAAATTGAAGTTGTCGGTACAAAAAGAATATGGTGGTCCTCTCTGCAGTATAGAGATTATATGAACCGAATTTCGTAGAAAAAGGGACGTAAAGTAGGCATGATCGATAAAAAACTAAGTGGTAAATTTTTATTGATGTATAGAGAGCAAATATTTAAAATTTTAGCTAAAATCTGTTGAGAAATTTAATTGAAAAATTAAAAAAAAAAAACAAATTTAAATTACTTTTGTTATAAAGTGGAAGTGGTTGATAAAAAAAAATATATCGAGATAAAAACCAAATTAAAAACCAATCTTACTTAATCCATTGAGAAAGTGAGCTTAAAAGTAAAAGCTTTCGATGCAAAAGAACATGACGACCTTCCTGGAAGTATAGATATGCACCAAATTTCAAGAAAATACGTTGGGAAACAAGCAGAAAATTAGTTTTATTTTTAAAATTTGAAAAAAGTGTGTAGTAAAACGATTGTTAAACATTTCTTTTTTTTTTTTAATTATTATTTAATTATTATTATTCATAATTACCAGTTGCTTGCATTAAATTCAATTTATTTGTATGACACATGTAAAATATTTGTTTAAAAAAAGAAACCAACAGAAAACCAGTGTTTCTGTATAGATTTTTTATTAAAATACAATGAGAATTCTGATCATCAATCAAATAATTAATCAATCAAATGAAATATTCTGTGAAAGCACCACATTCATAGCACAGCAAACTAAAGAAAATAATTCATAATGAAATGGCAAATAAATAATAAAACAAATATCTTTTACTTTGGAATGAACATGTCAAAATGATTTAAAGTCAAATTTGATTAGGAGCAAATGAAAAACTACAGGCGAGTTTTTTCATTAAAAGGAAGAAAAAAACCTCAACCTACGAAAGAGTTTAGCTTAGCGGGCAGTGTGAGATAACTGATGTAGTGATCAGTCATTGCATAGCAAAACCACTGCGGTTGTGCGAACTGGAGGCAAATTATAGCATTCAATAAGGAACAAAATTTCCATTTCAATCACATTGAAATTTCAAAATGTTTTAACAAAATTCGGTTGTTACAATTAAATTATAGCTTTTGATATCGATCGAAATTTTAATTTGCTATCTGTTGTGGTAATCAAATTTTTTAGTTGTAACAACTGAAATTTGGTTCTTTCAATAATATTTTGAGCTGTTTTAATTGATACAACTAAAAAATCTTTTAATGCAACTAATTTTTTTTTAATTAAGTAAGAACTGATTTTTTTTAATTTGTTTTTTTGAATTCAGTTCTCACAACCGAAATTGATTGCTCAGTACGACTTTAAGCAAAAAAAGAAAGAAAAAAAAAAAAAAAAACTGGCAGAAATTTTTTGATTCACAGGTAAGGCGAGTGACAAAGATGGTGGAATGACTACCATCAAATAGAATGGCAAGATTTTGAAACACCTACTCGCTAAAAACAAAAAAAAAACAATGACGGCAGCTATATCTCCCTATTAATCTTATCCCTATACCTATGATGCAAGTACACAGAGAAATGTGTGTCTTGCAGCCAAATAAGCCAAGCACTCACGGAGAAGTTAAAGAAATATTTTCTTGCTCTTAGATGCATAGCAGCTGCGGCAGTGTGCATTGCATCAGCTTTTCGGCTTATGTGGCGTTTACCCAATGACCAGTAATCACAGTTTTTTTTTAAATATCCTTATTATTTCTGCTCAACAGCTAAGCGCAGTAAGTAAGTTAAACGTTTCATCTAAATCCTGTCTATGAAGCAGAGAACTTAACGACTGCACTTAATTGATATCCCGAGGTTCTTGTTTCATAAAAGCAAATTTAATGATTTTAAACTTTCTTAGTTAAAAGCAACTGTGTATTAGCTGTTTTAAATTCCTTTTTTTGTCATTGAATACTGAATGAATTTAATGTAAATTGCTGCTAAAAAAAGGAGATTTTTTTTGTGAAACTAAACTAGCAAACAGCATGTTTATAATCCTTTAATCGTCTGCTTTTAGATTTTCCAATTTCTAGTTATTAAAAAATAATTTAAAACATAAAATTGTGTCAACGGAATTATTTGTATTTTACGTGTTTTGCAAAAATTCATCTCATCATCGATAAATGATTGTCATTTTAGGTGCCATTAGCAGCAGTCATAGCATCAGCTTGCTGACAAGAACTAATTTTTCATTTTGTCTATTTTATCAATTTCTTTTTCTGAATTGCTTATAAATAAGCTGCAGCAGTTAATTTGATAAATACCCATTGATTTAGTTCAACTATGGCAAATACAACAAAACAAAAAAAACAGCAAAAATTGATGTAATTTTTGAAGTGCCGGCAAAAATTGTGTAAAATTTTTGCATTAATGCAATATGAAACCTTGAAAATATGACAAAAAATGTGTGTGAATATGCTGGTGATTAAGCAGTGAATTGTGTAATTAATTGTCAAATTTTTTTTGGACGTGTTATGCTATGGAAGCAACACATAAGTTTTGCTTATAATCGTCGACTAATTTGAGCTTTTAGCTAAAAGATAACTGAACGAAGCTCTTTATATTCCGTAAAACTTGCAACTTAGGGCATGGTGAAAAAATCACCCCAAGAAGTTTTTGATTTTTAATGAATTCTAGACTCAGAAAGAATTTGTAATTTGAGAGTAGCATCATCGCAGTGACCAGGTGACTTGTTCCCGCTGCTTTTTCTAATATAGTGAGAATCATTTACCGTACGCTGCCAAGCTTCTTGTGAGCACAATGAGTACTTATAAAAGCGGCTTAGAGAGGTGATGGACTCGTTTACCGTACACTACCAAAGTATGCCATGTTTTTAAGTTAAAAAAACGGTAAGTTTTTTATAACGTTTCAAAATGTCTTTTGTCTCCTCGCCGTTATACAGCAGGAACATACATCTACTCCAGCATCCAGCGGGATCGTGTCGTTACAATTTCCTTAAGTTCAGAATCTTTTTTTTTTTTATTATACATAATTTCCTGAATTTTGTCATTTATCTCATTAAAAATTTACTATTTTTCCAAGAATAACACGTTTCATTAGACTAATAAAATATTTCATTAATTTCATGAAATGTTCATTAATTTTAATGAAATAAGTTCATTAATTCTCATAATTTAAAAAATATTTCAATAAATTAATGAAATAATTCAATTTATAAAATATTTTCCTTTCAGCGTGTTTAAATTTCTTTTAAAACTTAAAAAAAATAAAGATATTCATTCGTAGTGTAACTAATTTCATTCACAAATTTTTCAAAGACATTAATAGAAAAATTTTGTCTATTTGCAAATAATTTCAATTAAAACTTATTTTTATTTTTCTAAAATTGTAAAACAAAACTGACGAAAACAGTATGTAAATGACATAAACCAAATAACTTATCTCATTTGCATGTCATAAATTTAAATCCCCCGCCTTGTTTGTTTATTAGTTTTTTTATATTTTTTTTTGTGTTGGTAGGCTTTTAATTAAAATGTTATTGTTTATTAATTGATATATTTATAATCTAAATTAATTATCTTTTTAAAAAAAATTTAAATAAAAAATGTTTGTCAGTTTGTCTTGTTTCTTTTTTAATTCAATTATTCTGTTCAGTTATTTATGTTGCAGAAGGTTTAATGGTTGGTATGTGAAATATTAGTTTAGTATTAAATAAATCATACGTATCAGTGCAATCATCATAGAAGCTCCTAAAAGTTAGCTTCGTTTTTTAATTCTGTAACATTTCTAGCTCTCTGCTTCTGTTAAGTTAACGAAATTCAACAATTTTTCAACAATTTCATAAAAAGTTATGAAAAAAAGAAAGAATTTCAGAAAGACGAATAAAATCGAAAGTTACCAGAAATAAATTTCAGTGTACAGATTTTGAAGAATTTCACTCAGAATATTTTACAGTGAAAATCTTTGACTTTATAAAATAGCCCAAACATGTAATGACAAAAAAATATTATCAGCTCAATTATGAATGTTAATTATTAATTTTTGCTACAGCAAATTTTTATTTTTTTGGGGAAAAATTTACCAAATCAGAAAACTTTTTTATAACAGAAAAATAAGAAATTTTATTTAATAAAGAGAAAAAAAATTTATACATTTTCTGAATGAAAATTTCTAATAAATAAAATATTTATATATGAAATATTTCACGGAAGCTACTCTGATCCTCAGTGGTTTACTCTCAAGTTTCTTAAATTCCTCTTTTAAAAGAAAAGTATTCAAATGTTTTTCTAGAGATTCAGGAAACTTAAGACTAAGCCACTAACCATTTCACGGAAGCTAATCCAATCTTTAGTGATTTACTCCTTAGTTTCATAAATTCCTGTTTTAAAAATGAAGGTATTCAAATATTTTTTCAGGAATTTAGGAAAACTTTGGCAAAGCCACTAACCATTTCACGGAAGCTAATCCAATCTTCAGTGGTTTACTTCCAAGTTTCTTAAATTCCTCTTTTTAAAGAAAAGTATTCAAATGTTTTTTTGGGAATTTAGGAAACTTTAGACTAAACCACTGACCATTTCACGGAAGCTATTCCAGCCTTCAGTGCCTTACTCCTAAGTTTCTTAAATTCCTGTTTTAACAATAAAAGTATTCAAATTTTTTTTTTAGGAATTTAAGAAACTTAAGACTAATCCACTTACTATTTCACGGAAGATATTCTAGTCTTCAGTGGCTTAATATCAAGTATCACAATAAAATTAAGATCAGATTAGCTTTGGTGAAATGGCTTATATGACTATACTATACCTTTTTGTACTTATTGTATTAAGTAAACAATCAAAAACTTTTTTTAACATTTAAATAATATATTAAATTATTTCGAATAATAAAGCTTAAAAAAATTTTAATCTTTATTTGTGCTTAATTTCAAAATTAATATTTTTTAAATAAAATTTATTTTTCTATTTTCTCTTTTTAGGATGAAAAAAATCAATTGCTGATAACAAATATTTGGTTGAAACTGGTAAGTAAAGTAATTAATATTCTTGCAATTTGTAAAACAATCTTAACAAAGTTTATTTTTAACAATATTGTAGCACATGTTGACCCTTAAAGAAATAAATTGAAGCAATATTTTTGTAACAATAGAAAGTGAAACAAAAGAACTGTAAATTTTATTTATATCAGTAGTGCTGAGAATAAGAAATTCTATTTGTTTTACTTACTTACTTACATTTATTTAAATCAATCTTTTTACTCAGTAAACAATTAAGCAAACAAACTTAACAGAAGATCCTAAGATTTTGTTGTTTGTATTTTATTGCTTGCTTTGATTATAAAGGGTGTCCGAACAAGAACACAAGATTTAAACATGGCGCCATTCGAAGTGTCATTGTTTGACATTTGAACAATTGTTTTTGTTTGCTAGTAGCATGTACGAGGTTAGTAAAAAATGACCATGGACAGCGAAGGGAGTTTTGCGATAAAATTATCTTCAGTGACTAGGCCCATTTCCATCTTGATGGCAGAATTGTCGCATTTGGGGTGAGGAAAATCCTCGAGTGATTCATTAGAAGCAAATGCATCCTCAACGTGTTACTGTGTGGTGTGGTTTTTGGGCTGGAGGAATCATTGGACCTTTTTTTTATAAAAATGAGTCAGGTCAAGCGCAAACAGTCAATGGTGTTCGGTGTCGTGAAATGATAACCAGTTTTTTCTTGCCTAGAATTGAAGAAATGAATGTGGAGGGCTTGTGGTTTCAACAAGACGGCGCCACATTTTATACAGCCAGAGAAACAATTCAATTACTGCATCAGTCATTTATTTAAAATTTAAATCTTGCGTTCTTGTTGGGACACCCTTTATAAACTATTGAGTCCTAAAGAAATCTTCTTGTTTAGTGTGGTTTCTTGGCAAATAAACAAACAAAACAAGTCAGTGAAAAATTTATATAGAAAATAGACAAATTTGTTATTTGCTTATCATTTGTTAAAATTTATTTAGAAGAGAAGATTTTTATCAACACAAGAAAGAAAAAACAAACAATACGGAAAATATATACAGACAATCACTTTAAGGCTTACGACAAGTAGATATCATAACATTAAGTAAAGCGGCCCATACACGATAGCAGCAATTAAGTGATTGTGGCCGGGGGCTAGATGTTTATGATTATTTTGTGTGATTGTATGTATGCTCCGCTATAGCGATATTAAAACAGATTTCATTATGTTGCTAAAGATACCAGGCAAAGAGTAAATTACAAATAATTTTTTTTAATTTTTTATTTATAAACATTTCAACACACGCTTAGATATGCTGTTCATGGAAGCGCAAGCATTCAATTGAAAAATCTACAAAAACACAAAAAAGAAAATTAAATTATGGAGTGGGATTAAGTATTTTGCTATTGGCCAACATTAATTTTAGTAGCAGTTGTAGCTACAAAATTAAATAGCCTGAGGAATTGCCCACATATTTGAGCAATTTGACTTAAGAAAACAGCAAATTTTGGTCAAACAATTTATTTGTTTGTGGTGTAACACAAACACATACCAAAGCAGCCAGCTCAGAAAAAACAAAAAGAAGAAATAGAAAAAAAAATCTAGAGGCTAGAAGGAAGCTGTAGCTCGAAAGAAATTGTTTTATAAAATAAAAATGCTGTTAAATGGCCTCAAGATAAAACTAAATCGTACGCAAAACATAAAATCAATTAAGAGACTTTTTTATAGATAAAATTGTTTTTTAACATTTTAGGGGCTTAAATATGTATAAATAGATTATTAGAAAAACCTGGAATTTCTGTGCATATAATTAATTTTTACCAACAGTCAGTGACACCCTAGTTAACTGAGACTGAATTCATCCACTCATTGCTGATAAAAATTTTTCACATGAAGTTTAATGTTTCTCTTTTTGTTTTTTTGTACGAAGAAAAATTTTATGCAAAATATTGTTTCGAGAAAAATTTTGCTTAAAAAAACTTATTAAATTTTTATAGATAAAAATGTTTCTTTGGGGAAACAAAAAATTTGGTCAAAGCAAAAATTTTGTGTGAATAAAACTGTTATAACAGCAAAAGTTTGGTGCAAACAAAAATTTTTGTTAAAAAAAAATTTCTTGCTGGCAAAAATTTTTTTCGGCCAAAAATTTTGTGCGTTCAAAAATTTGGTGCGAACAAAAGTTTTTGTTAAAAAAAATTTCTTGCTAGCAAAAATTGTGTGGAAATAAAAATTTTGTGCTTACAAAACTTTTGAGTACAAAAAATTTTGTGGTAAAAAAAATTTTGCAAAAAAAAAAGTATTAGGAACAAAAATTGCTTGCTATCAAAAATTTTTTCCGGACAAAAATTTTATGCAAACAAGAATTTTTGTTAAAAAAAAAATTTTAAGAACGAAAATTTAGTGCGTTCAAAAATTTGGTCCGAACAAAAATTTGGTGTGAACAAAATTTTGGTTTTAAAAAAACTATTTTCTTGTGGTGCCTAAAAAAAATTTTCTCAGGATGAAGTGTATTATTGAGTTATTTTATAAAGACAAGCTGGATATAAAAGTGATTTAATATTTTGTTTCCTCTTGCCACTGTTTTAGCCCACCCAACAAAAAAAAAAAAAAAAAAAAAAAAAAAAAAAAAAAAAAAAAAAAACGTTAATTATTAAAAGAGAAAGAGAGGGAAAGAAAAAAGTATTTTCCACTCACTTTCTTTAAGAAAAAATTTAAATGTATTTCGAAACAACCCTAAAACTTTTTAGGGTTTACACTAACAATTTTATTTTCTGCTCGCCAAAAGCTTTAAATATAGCAGCACCGAATATCTCTTTCAATTGTGCTTTAATTTAACAAATCAGAGTTTTGATTGTTGTGTTTGGTGATTTTTCACATTTTCTATGAGGAAAATTGCCGAGTTATTACTTTCTTTAGTACTTTTTACTCGTCACTGGAATTAAATTTGTGTATAATTTAATCAAGTAAAATAAACGTATGAATTTTTTAATCGTTCCCTTAATACCATTTTTAATGGAATTGATAAGCTGTTAATAAATTAATAACAAAATATTTAAATTATCATAATTCCATTGAATTTTTTTATTTAGTTCTTAAATTTTAATTATTTCTAGTGCAAATTTCCTTCAATATTAGTATACATCTTCCTTTTTTTTAAATTAAGCCAAAAATGTTTTTGTGCAACCTTCTTTGTATTTTTACTTTTTTTAACTTTGATTAAAAAATTTTTTCGTTTATTACAATTTCTGCTAATAAGTTTCTTTTCTTTTTTTTCTAATGACGTTTAAGCGACACTCTACAAAAATAGATTGAAAATATTAAAAAAAAAATAGAGAAGAATAGAAAATATTTTTTTTTTTAGAAAAAAGAAATTAAAGCCAATGGAACACAATTGACCAGTCAGGAAGGATATAATCAAAGTGCTGGCTGGGCTACATTGATATTTTCATTTATTAATTTTGCTTTATGTTTCATTTGCTATTTTTAGTTGCTATATAATACACCACTAAAACAAAAACAAAAACAAATTATACTTTATCAGAAGCATACCACCAAATGGATTCATTTCAGCTATTTCTTTTTTTTAATTTTGATAATTTTTACAAAAGAATATTTTAGCACTAATTGCAAAACTTGTGTTTTAATGGTGTCAAATATGTAATGAAAAGACTTGTAATGAAAATAAATATGTTAAGTTGGAAAACAGAAATTAAATTTTGAAACAGTCTATTATCCTGATAACACTGTGTCACAAAAAAATATACCTGAGAAGTAATTTTTTTCTGGTAGGTGCTGTACTCAACATTATACATTTTCACTAAGAAATGGTTGCAAAAATAAAATAAAAATTATGAGAACAGGACACTGATGATGCCAAACAAATATTTGTGAGTAAAATGGCCAAAAAAATTTATTTCTGAACATTTTTTGTTTTAATAAAAAGTTTATTAACTCAGTAAAAAGTTAGGTTTTACTCATCAATAAACATATTTTGGAAATAAATGCAAAAGTTGTACGGTTCCTTTATAAAATGCTGCTTAAACTATCTCCAAACTTGAAAAATGGCGAAAAATATAGAAAGCTTTTATTTTTATTTAAAAAATTTCATTTAATATCATTCCTACTCAAAGCCCTTCTAGACATTTTTTTATAACAAACATTATTTCTTTGCCAAAATTTCTTTTTGAAGGAAATTGAAAAGTTTTTATTGTTTTATTTGCAATTTTTATTTAAAAAAATGGCGACACTTGACAAAAAGAAACAAAAACACAAAAGGCAAAAAAAAACTATCACTTTACACTGGGTATATTATTTCCCTTGTTTACATTTGTTGCCGTCTATTTTATATTAAACCAAAAAAAAAAAGGAATTTAAAAAAAATCCGTGAATATAAAAATACCAAATCAAATGCATTTTTCTTGAGCATATTTTTTCTTCTTCCTCTATTTCTTTCATATTTTATTATAAAACATTTTCTGCTAGTGGTTTGGTGTAAATAAAAAAAAATCAAGCACAAGCATGAGTGTGTTTTTATACAAGAAAAATTATTCAGTTTCAGAATAGTATTTACTTTAAAAAAAATGACATTTACAATGTTTCTGACATTAATAAAAATTAGATGTAAATAAAATACGAGTTCAATAAGAAAAAAGTATTAGTAAAACACTAAAAATGCATGTCTGATTGTAAACAAGCAAGACATTTAAAAAGAGGAAATTTTTTTAAAATAGAAAAATTTTACAATTTAGTACAAAATAGTTAATTAGTTTTTGTATAAATCGCTAATTTTATTACAAGGTGGTTGCTTTATTTCGGCAACATTAATTTTATTAAAAAACCATATCTCTGTAATTAATAATGTTGTTTGTTTTATATCAAGTTTATTTAATATCGCTGAATTTAATTTTCGCTTTTTTTGTCGTTTTTTTAATTTTCAATTACTTAAATTTCCAAAGCTATTAATCTTATTTTGAGAATTTTTTTTAAGCTGAAATTTTAAGCAAAATTTTTGTTTCCATAAAGTAAGAATTAAATTTCCTCTGCAAAAAGTAAATTAAAAATAAAAAGAGAACAGATTTGAAAAATTATCTAAACAATTTTATGTCAGTCTTAATGGTGTCTTTTACAACTACATCGCTGTTGACAATTCTTGTTTTTCTAGTAAACGACAATGGATTTAAGTTATTCTCTCTTGTGCTATAAAAACTGAAATTAATTTATTTTATCATGTAACTGAAAAACAACTTGATTTTTATCAATTTAACTAAAAAGACATGCTTGTCATACGGTTTCTGTGCATTTTTTTTTTTTTTTATATAAAATTTATTTTCGTTTTTATTTTTTTATCAGTTTTCATCGTTGGTTAAAAAACTTATTTTAAATTAAAAAAAAAAAAAAATTTGGAAAAAATTTACTTTTTTAATGAAAATGTTTAAGTTTAGTGTAGTTTATTTCAAACTACTGGCGTTGTTTTTAATTATTTTAGTCAGAGAGAGAATTTTTGCTAAATAAAGTCTTAGGTTTTTTCATAAGCTCAAAGCAAATTAATAATTACAAACGAATTTTTATTCCACTTTTATTTTATTCAAGGAATGGAATGACATGAACTTGAGATGGAATGCCAGCGACTATGGCGGTGTAAGGGATTTGCGAATACCGCCTCATCGTCTGTGGAAGCCAGATGTTTTGATGTATAACAGGTAAATTATTTTACAGTAAATCTAACAAATAAATTGAGCAATAAACTAAATAAAATGTCTCTCATGATGTGTCACTTAATTTTAGTCTTCCAAATGTTATTTCTACTTAAAAGTCATTTTAGTAAAACCTTTTCTCTGTTTTCAAGACTCTTAAACAAATAACTATTTGTGCGTCATATATTTCTTATTTTTTTGTTGTTGTTAAAAAATAAATTGAAATTTTTAACCTGCTCGACTGAGAAACTTTGTTCACTGGTTTACAGTATGGAGAGGGGGGTAATGGTGTTGATGGAATTTTCTTTTTCAAATATCATTGTTGCATTTGAAACAAAAATCAAAAAAAAAACTAAAGTTTTATAGAAAAGAGAAATAGCGCAATGAAATGAAATAGATGTGCACATTATTGTGCTTTACAGTGCAGCTAGTAATAAATTCAACGCAAAAATCTTTTAAAAAACTCATAAATTTATAATAAATAGTTTTTGGATTGTTTTATACAATAAAACAGCAGACATACTCTGTACTTACTTTGGCTGCAGTTTTTTTTTTTTTTTTTTTTTTTTGCAGTCCCTATTTGACATACAAGTCAAATGGAGCATAAATATGTGTTTCTTTATTTATCTATTATATTTTCCCTACATGTTACAGTTGCGCTTCGCTCTGGTTTATAGTACAGTGTCTTCAGTTGTTTAATTTTTAAATATTTTGTACAATTAACCTATTTAGTAAAACCGCATATACTCGTACCAGTTATGCTACATTTAATACCAATAATTCTTATATTATATTATACATTTTTTTTTAATTTTCAATTCAATTTATTTCTAAATATAATTTTCAAAAAATTTTATAAATATTTACAATATTAGATTAATTCATTTTCAAAAAATACCTATTTAATTATTAATATTTCACATACTATTTGTAATACTTATATTTCATATACTACTTATACTTTTCATACTACTTATACTGGATATATTCTATTTTCACTACTTATAAAACTTATACTGGATACACTACTTATATTACTTACACTTATTTTATCACTTTTTTTATTTATACTACTTATACTGATTAACCTACAAATACTACTTACATTGCCTTCTATTAACACTTGTTGTACTGGATATGCAAGTTATACTGCTTACTACTAATACTGAATACACTACTAAAATACTTATACTTCATATATTATTTATACTACTTATACTCCTTTTACTACTTATAATATTTTTACTTCTTTCACCCTCTTTAATGGATATGCTACCTATACTGCTTACTTTTCATACTACTTATACTGGATATGCTACCTATTTTGATCACTTCCTTACTAGATATACTACTTACAATACTATTTACTACTTCATACACTACTTATACTATTTATAAAATTTATAGTACATATTTATAGCTCTTTACTACTTATACTGGATATACTTTTTAAACTACTTACTACTTATGCTATTTATACTACTTATACTGCATATACTACTTATACTATTTATACTACTTATACTGAATTCATTATTTATACAGCTTATTTCTACAAGAAAAAATATACTTCTTCTACCACTTATTCTACTTCTAACGTATGTATATATTACATTTAGTTTTACATATATTAATTAGGTAAATATACAGGTAGTCGGCACTTTGATTTATATACTTTTTAAAACTGGTTTTAAAAATTCGTTTATTAAAATTGGCTAATTTATAGTTTTTTTAATGCATCACATTAAACAGTCGTCGACATATATTTTTCAATATTCCCCACACTGTCATCCTTTTGTGGTCATATAATTTTTATTTTCAATTGGAATTAGAAGCGAGAACGAGTCAGCTGGTCACTGAAATGTTGCTATTCCTTCCGAAGTCTAGTATTCATTAATAATTCAAATATTTTCTTGAGTGATTTGTCCACCTATTCAGACGGTGGTAGATAGTGATGCACTAACTAACAAAAACGGCTTCAAGTTATACCATTACAGTGACACAATATATGTTTAGCAGAACATATTATAACGATAGTGAGACATTATAATCACGCCCTATTACAATAAGTCGTGAGCGAGCACAAATGACAGTAACAACATGAATAAAAGAAGTCATTGCGACTAAAGCTCATGATTTTGCTTTTAAGTTTTTTCAAGCCAATCATTTGTTGACTCTAGAAACATGATGCTGTATTCTACAGGCCGAAAATTACTCCACAAAATGTTCTGCCGACTACTGAAAAAACTAAATAAATTTACTAATAGGCGGTACCTAAATGACGACTACAAAAAATCATACAAATTTTTTATATCTAAATGTTAAATCATTAAAAATTAAAAAATTCTCTTCCTCGAATTTTTGCTTATCAAATACGAGTACAATATTTCAACTCTTTTCTCTCTATAGAAATCATTATAATATGGAAACTGTTTAAAATTGTAAGTTTACCCACCCATTCAAAATTTAATCTGTAAATTAATTTATTTTTTTTTTTTTGCTGCTGATGAGACACAGAATTAAGGAAAATTCTCCATGAATTACTCATCTCAGCAAGATTAAGTCATTTGCAAGAGAGAGAGTTGAGTATATTATATAACCAAATTATTTTTTTCTAATTATAAGCCCCTCTTATTTGCACTTATCTGACTTATAAAATAAAAAGTGCCGCCTAGTAGTGGTGAATTTTTTCTTTTTTAATTGCAAAAATGAATGGTTAGCATTAAGGAATTATTATTATATTTTATATAAAAAAATTCTTAATATTTAATTAACAATAAATGTCCTCTTAGTAATCACTTTACCCACTGTTTAATTTTATTTTATAATTTTACTTGTTGTTTTTGTGAATGCATGTTTCTTTTTATGTTTTATTGGGTGCTGTTCTTTTTGTTTTGTTTTCTCTTATTCGCTGAACAACATTTTTTATTTAGAATTTTTGTTTAACACACAAACACATTCTGTTACTGTTGAGTCGTAGTCGGGCTCTTGTATGTTTGTGATGTTTTAAGTCCATTTATCATGTTAACAAAAATGAAATCAGACAGTTAGCATACATTTATTCACAACACATATACTAGTGCACAATATATTATATATATAGCACACACACACACACACACACCAATAAAATTTCAAAAATGTATAACAAAACAGGATAGCTTACATTTTATTAATATTTTTTTTTTTTTTTTTTTGGCATAAATCATCATTTTGTTTGAGTATGGGTGTGTAAAAATATAGTTTTTTTTTTAATTTGTTTTCTTAAGTGTTTATGTAGCATTAAATGAAATTATATTGAAGCTAAATTTTGCTAAGAAAAAATGTTCAAAGTTTGTGGGCCTAAAATTTTGTTTTGAGAGGAAAAACGTGGCTTAAGCTACGGTCACATTAGGCAAATATTTTTCTAAATAGGCGTAACCCGTTACGTTTTTTAGTATTTGTAAATATCTTTTCAGGACATATTTAGGAGAAATAAAAGTGCATGGGTAGAAAGATGAATTCTTAAGAAGATTACGCGATAGCACACATATTATTTTAAAGGGCAGGTCATCTAGATTTGTAATCTACCGTCCGAATACTCAGAAGTTACTTTAGATTATTTTTAAATTTTTTTTGAAATTTCCATATACCTCAGAGATGTTGCTTTGAGGGATTTTTACCATGCCCCACTTTGCTGAGGTACCATGAAAATCACTAAAAGAAATTTATTCTGCAGGTTCTAAACTTTCAGGAAGTGTATTAACATTTTCGGATGATATCGTAGTTTTTATTTTATGATGCAAAACAGAAATAGACAAAATCCTTGAGGACAACAGTACTATGACTTCCGAAGTAATGGGATACATATCATTTTAAAGGGGAGTTCGTCTAGATTTTTATGCTCTTATCCAAAAAAAATTAACGTAGACTTTAAAGTAAGTTTTTTTTTTTAAATTACATGAAAAATTTCATTAACGTCAACATTAAAGTCTACGTTAATTTTTTTGGATAAGGGGGTTAATCTATTGCCCAAATACTAAGATAGTTACTTTGAACTATTTTTAAATTTCCATATACCCTAGTACTTTTGGCAGTTTCCGTTTTGAAATAAAATAAAAACTAAGAACTTTTCAGAAAATGTTAAAACATTTCCAGAAAGCTTAAAACCTACAGATTAAATTCCTTTTTGATTTTGGTAATGCTCATGGGCAAAATCGGGAATGGTTAGGTATGGTAAAAGTCCCTCAAAGCAACAGCTCTAAAGTAACTTGTGAGTATTTGGGCGGCAGATTTCAAATCTAGACAGTCTTTCCTTTAATGGTTGTTTGGGAAGTAGCTAAAATTTCTTAAAGCAACAACACTGGGGTATAAGAAAATTTCAAATAATCCAAAGTAACTTGAAATCATCTTTCCATAATACTTTAGAAACAGTTGTCAGTTGTTCTAGTTCAGAAACGTGCATACTTGTGTTATTGCTAATTCAGCATTATTTTTAAAAATTTTCATCTTAAAATTTCAAAATAAATTAAATCAATTATTGATTCTTTAGTTATTCTTATTGTTAAGTCAGTATTGAGGTGCTGAAACTAATTAACTTAATTAAGTTTTACAAGAAAGCAAAAAAAAATTTGTTTTCATTTTTCTCTGTTGAGCCATTTCAAAACTGTAGAAATTAATAAATACAATATCATGTCGCATACACTTAACAACATTTTCATACACATTTTAGCAAGAGGCAAGTGAAAACAAAACCAAAAAAAAAGGACAACACAAAAATAAGGAAGACATGAAACAAAATTTACAAGAAAATAACATGTGCCATATCATGAATACACACTCTCAAACGCACAAACACTATAATAAGTAAACAATCAGCCTGGCTGGCTGGGTGCTTAATTTTAAAAATGGGTATTGAGGAAAATGTCAAAACTACTCGTACAAGCCCATGTTCAATACATTATCTTGTGACACTTAAAATGGAACATTATTGAGTGTGTAAACAGGAATGTAATGAAACTTTTACTGGTCGGCATTTACTTAATTATTTTTTAATTTAAATAAAACATTTTATTTGTTATTTTTCTTGTCAGCAGAAATAACAAGAGTTTCTATCATGTGTAAAATTGGTGTACTTCAGGCTGATGCCTGTCGTTTCTGTAAATAAAGACAGGTAACTCTGAATTTTATGCTGTACAATTTCCCAGCCATTAGAAGATCTAGTAGCGCTCCCAGAAAATAAAGTCAAACTAAAGCCTACAATGACTGCGAGTTTCTTGAGGAGTCTAGTATTTTTATTGTTAGTTAAACATTTGAGGTGCAAAACAGGTGCTACAGCTTAAGACCCTTAATATTATTTTATTTTTAAAGCACTTAGGTACACCCATAGCATTCGCTTTGAGCTTAGCTTGAACTTTAAAAAAATCGTAGCAGTGGTCCCCATGTTTGTAATTGCTTTAGGTGACAGACTCTTCTACTCTAACTATTTCAGTACATCTCTTGATATTCTTTTATCGCTATCTTTTCTCATATGTTACCTTATACAGGCATCACAGACCTCAAGTGAGCCCCCTTCAGTTTTTCTTATTGAGGCACCCTGTGTCACTTAACTTAATCTTACCATGCCCATACTTTGCACAAAGCTTATAAGTTTAAATTTATTTTTTTTTTAATCAATTACCCAGTAAAAAGAAACTTTCCTTGTGTTTGATTTTATAGAGCCCCTAACAACTTATCATCAGCAAGTAAAATAAGAAAAAAATTATAAAGTTAATTTTTGAGATGCAAATTTTCCAACTCAGGATGTTGCACATAGAATTTGTGGTGGCAAAATGCAAAAGTATAAAATTTTAATCTGCAAAATACCTGCATACAAGACAAGACAAAATATACATATAATTTTTTCCTTGTGTGGTTTTTTGATAATAAAACAACAACCACAGCAAACTTACAGTCGCACACATACACACTGTTAAATAACTATACACAGAATTGTGATTGAAAACACACAAATACCCAGCAAAAAATTCAGGCAATAGTTCTAAAGTTAAACACTAAAATAAATAATTCATTAGACTAATGACAATATTTCATTGGTTTAATAAAATATTTAATTACATAAATGAATTAATTCATTGATCTAATGAATTAATTCATTAGATTAATAAGACGTTGGCATTGATTGAAAACTAATGAATTTTTTTTATTGGGTTATTTTTTTATCGTTAATCCAATGAAATATTTCATAAATTATATGAATTAAAGAAATTATTTAATTAAATGCATGAATATTTTACTGAATCCATGACATTTTTTCATAAGTTTAAGGAAAATGATTCATTTTTATACAGTTTAAATGCACATAATCCGCTCAGTGCAAGAATTTTAGTTTCTATCAAGTACCTAATTTCAAGTAAATAATTTTTTTTTAATTGTTTCATTGATTAAATGAAATATTTCATAAATTTTATAAATTAATGAAATTGTTTCATTAAATTAATGAAATTATTTAAGAAAGCACTTCATAAAATTAATGAATATTTCAGTAAAATTAAAGAAATTACTGCATTAAGTCAGTGAAAGTATTTCATTAAATTAATGAAATTCGTTTCATTAATTTAATGAAACGTGTCTTTTGTTGAAAAATAATTTATTAAATAAAAATAATCAAATTAAAAAAAATGTCGCCCTGTATCCCTTTAGTTTATCTAGAGAGAAATGAATTGGTTACAAAACAAGTCACTAAACTAGTCTAGTCGTTAAGGTATGGGCAACACATTTCCTCGATGACTTTACTTAGGAAATGTATTCACTGGGTTAATTTAATATTTGCAAAAAGAATACATACAATACTGGCTTACACACACAAGCTCACACAATAAACAAAGTTGGTTTTTAAACTTTCACACACAAAAATACAAGAAATTACTGTCTTAAGAGAACAAATAAGAATATTTTGAAAACAACATACACACCTAAAGAGCTGCACAAGCATGGCTTGAATGCTTACATGAATACATGTCGCCATATGTTTTGAAAAATACTTTAGGTTACAAAAAATTCAAATTCGATTTTTTAAAGTTTTATGATGCACCGCATCAATTTACAAGTTCCTGCAAATGTTTTTCAATTCCAAAATTGAAAATAAAATGTTTGATATTTGAATTTAATTTAGAGCTTTTTTGAAAACACATGACGTGATGTGTAACCTTCAGCAGCAGATTCGTGCAGCCCTTTAATACACAACATTTACATTAAGATTTACTATAAATCTTTGTTTTAATAACAAACGAAAAACCAAAAATGACACCAATACACACACACACACATACGCAGCTATTTAAAGCCATCACCCATACATACCCACATTCTTTTCATAGTTTACCACAGTCACATATAAAATTGGAGTCTTTTTTTTTTGTTTTAATTCGCCTGTGTATCGGATAAATTAAGTTTACAAAAACAAAATAAAATAAGCAAATTACATAATATCATATGGTACATAAAAAAACAGAAAAGAAAATTGATTTTGAATGAAATTTTTAATAAAAAAAGAAATGGAAAGAAAAAAATTTCTAATTGAAAAATTAAATTTTTGGAAAAGTTAGATACTCTTACTTAAAATTTTAAATAAAACGAAATAAATAAATATTTTTTTTAATTCTTTGATCTTTTTTATATATTATTTCATTTTAGTTAAAAAGGTCCAAAAATCAAGATTAAAATGTTTAATTTAAAAAAAAATAATAATAGTCAGTTCTTAATGAAAGAATACCTTTTTCTGACTATGATTATGACCCATTAATTTCAAAATCTTAATAAATATATAAAACTCGACTGTACGTGTGTTTGACATTGTACTCTTCCTAAACGGCTGTTCCGATTTAATTGAATCGGATCGAATATACAAAAATTTTATATTTTCATCAAAACCCAACTTAAAGTTTTTTGAAAATAATAATAGAGCACGCCCAGTACCACACCTTTTTTTTTAATTTTTTCAAATCGACTTACTGCTAGACCGTTCTGGCTGATTTTTTTTAAAGGGTGTCCCAATAAGAACGCAAGATTTAAATTTTAAATAAATGACTGATGCAGCAATAAAATTGTTTCTCTGGCTGTATGACATGTGGCGTCGTCTTGTTGAAACCACAAGCCCTCCACATTTATTTCTTCAATTCTAGGCAAGAAAAAACTGGTTATCATTTCACGATACGGAACACCATTGACTGTTTGCGCTTGACCTGCCTCATTTTCATAAAAAAAGGTCCAATGATTCCTCCAGCCCAAAAACCACACCACACAGTGACACGTTGAGAATGCATTTGCTTCTCGTGAATTACTCGAGGATTTTCCTCACCCTAAATACGACAATTCTGCCTATTGACGAAGCCATCAAGATGGAAATGGGCCTCGTCACTGAATATAATTTTATCGGCAAAATCAGCATTTTCATGTTGTCTCTCTAAAACCCATTTAACGAACTCCCTTAGCTGTCCATGGTCATTTTTTACTAACCTCGTACCTTCTACTAGCAAACAATAACAATTGATCAAATGTCAAACAATGACACTTTGAATGGCGCCAAATTTAAATCTTGCGTTCTTGTTCGGACACCCTTTATTATATGTATATTTGCATTTTTAACGTTACTTATATTTTAGTGGAAAGAAAAGTTTGCCACGCCCATTACTACGCCTACTTTAAATTTTTTTCTCAATCGATTTATTTCTAAACCGATTTGGGTAATTTTTTAATTATATGTTCGACAAAAACTAACATTTTTCTTCTCTTCTTAATTATTTTTCGAAATAAATAAAATTTGAAGGCAAAACAACATTTGCCGGGTCAGCTAGTTCAAATATAAAAAAAAAAATAACTGAAAGGTTAGCAAATATTCCACTATAAATTTGAAAAAAATAATTATATGCAGCTCAGGGGATAGTCAACTTAATTAATTTGACGTCTAGACTTTCAATTTATAATTTAATTTTTTTTTATTTATTTATAACTTTATAAATATTATAACTTAAAAAGGCGAAAAAAATTAAAGTGCAATGGAATTTAAAGCCTTGAGCTCAAAGGCCTTAAAATTTAATTGAGTTAAAAATTCAATTTTAATGTTTTTTATGTAATTTTTTTTATAACCCCTACAGCCTATAATTAATAATAAAAAACTTTAAATATAAATCAGATTTTAAAGGTCTAAAGAATTATCAAAAAAATAAATAAAAAATTTTATATAAAAAATTGTCACAACTAACCTGAGCTTTTTAATGTTGTTCTTCCGCTAAAATCAGTGTTTGATTACATTCTGGTAAGCATTTAGTTGAACACAAACATCAATATTTTTCAGTTTCTGTAAATTTATGTCTGGCATACACGATATAACACTATTTACAATTGCTTTATCTTTCACCTTCACGCATAATACATTTTTTATGCCATCAGGCTTATTTACAATCGCGTACCCGTTGATCTTCTCGCGCATGACAGCTTCTTAAATTCATCACAATCATGACAGCTTTTTAGTGTCATCATGTTCATTTAAGATTCGTGCCAAATGTTTATTGTCATCACAATTATTTACGATGGAGTATACGTCGACTCACAGTGGCTCATTCTGCTGGAAATCGTTGCAAAAATCAAAAATGCATTATCGCATATTACAAAGGACAACTTATTGCTCAAGTATCAAAAACCCGTTCTTAAATCGGATTAAAAATTATGAGTTTTGGAACCGCTTAAAGTTGCTACTTTTTTAGACTGTAGAAAAAAAATTAAGTTTTCGACAAAAACTTTAGACTTCAAAAAAAAATTCGCTAAAGTTTACAACCGATTGTTACTTTTTTCATTTTACTAAAAAAGTAAGTTTGTTTTGTTTAACCTGATTAAAAAAAATTTAATTTACGTTAAGGCGTGGCTTTCAGTAACTTTTTTAGTTGAACTAAAATATTACATACACACTTTGAGCATGGAGCTCATTTTGAAGCTGGCGTATATGATTAGAAGAAACTCTTAACGAGAATGCTCTACTAGGAGAAAAGCAGAATAAAAGAAAACAAAAAAAATTGGACTCAAATTTGACTATCCAATGTATGGATATGGAATTACAAATAATGGTAATACGGCCAGATCATTTTTTGATAATAATGAGGTGACTTTTCATATCACTGGTCTCAAAGTTAATACAATGAAAAGGTTTGCTGTTATACTTAATTTACTTAACTGTAAAGAAAAGATCAATGGATCAAAATTGAAGAATACGCTACACAAAATTCTAGCTCATGAAAAAAATTTAATTGAATATCAGTGCTTATCAGTTGTAAAGCTTTAAAAAAAAACCCAGTAGTGCAGAAATAGAGATTATAACAAATTTAGGTACACAAGCACTAGCAAGATTTCACGCATTAGAGAAAATAAAGACCTCTTCATCAGATCATGATGAAGATATGTTAGCTATCAAGAGGATCTGAAAGAAAATAATTTTAGTTCGCAAATGCAAAGTTTACTAAATGTCCGTCCCTCTCAATTTGGGTGAATTTTTTGTTAAGAATTAACTAGTAGAATAATGAAAATATTTTATCGCCATTAAAAAGCAAAAACCAATAAAAAAAAAATATTTATAGCCAAGTTTTTAGTGTTAAAAATATTTCAAAAATATAAATCTTTGATACAAATAAAAAATCTAATACAAATTAAAAATATAAAATTTAAAGCAAATATATTTTTTAAGTTTGTCTACGATTTTTTTGGCACCATGTGCTTAGGGAAAGTCAAAAATGTATTGTTTCCACAACTTTTTCAACTTTTAAAATATTTTCATTAGTTTAAAAATTATGATTTTTGCAAAGGAAAAATTCAAAACCAGCCACTGTGTGCAGATTTCACCGCACTTTCGATCACGAACAAATTATTTCGAATCACGCACATTCAAACACTGCAATTTTTAAATACTTCACGATGGTTAAAACCTAAAATAAACAAAATAGAAAAAATCAAATTAAAATCAATTTTGTTCAAATTTTTTATTTTAAGTACGAATTAAGCCTTCAACATATTTTAAGTTCTAACATTGTTGATTTCAATATGAACAAAGACTTACAGTAGAATTTTACAATGAATATTTTTGTAAGACATTTTAACCCTTTAACTTTTTAATTTAGGGGCCTTTTTCTACACTTTTTAAAATAAGAGGCAAAAAAGTCACTTTAAATGAGGTGTTATAGGGTTAAAATGGCTTACGGTCTTTACTAGGAGTATATATATTTGTAATTTTTTTTATTAACAAATATTAATTTTTAATCGTGCTTAATTCTAGAATTGTCTTGGGTTATTTAAAATTTATAAGTACCTACTGAGGATTCAGAGTAGCGTCTGATGAAATGGTCGATATAGATATGCTATCTCCTTCGGTACTTATTGTACTGAATAGATAACTCATGAGAATATCATGAGTAAAAGAATAAAAATCAAATAAGCCAACAAAATTCTGGAATTAAGCACAAATAAAGCTTGATATTTTGTTAAACTTTTGAATTCCAAATAAAATTATGACACAAAAAATTTATTTTATAAAATATTTTTTAAGAATTTCGAATTCTGGCAAATGCTGGTTTCATTTACGCAGATTCTTTTTTTTTTTAATTTTTGAAGAAAAAAAATTCCCTTAACAAATTTGTAAACAAAAATGAGAGCAAATGCCGCTAAATATGTTTCTACACAAACACAAATAAGCTTTCTAAAATGTTAAATTAATATTTAGAAAACTCTTTAATTGTTAAATAAATATTTAAATTGCAATTAATATAACGTCCTTACAACCAATAATTATTTTTAATTTGAATAACTAATCAAATTCTATTTTTGGTATTATTTTACTTTTACAATTAAATAAAATTTCATTTTGTTGTAAATAGAAAAGGTTTTTGGAAAAGCGAATAAGAACAACAACAAATAAAATAAAATGGCTAATTTGTGAATAATAACAATTTGTAATAATTATTAAAAATGACTAAGTAATTTTAAATGTAAATAAAAAAAATGCCATTAATTAAATGCTTGTCAAATGATGATGACAATTAAAATTGAAATGCATGAGCTTTTAAAATAAAAGCTAATTAAAAGCAGGTTTAAACTCAAAATCATTTCAATTTGTGGGAGATTGCAAACAGCAAATGGTTTGTTACTTTGAAATTAAAAAAATGATAGAGAAAACATTAGGGTCTCACAAGATATGCAAGATTGAGCATCAAATCTGCGGGAATATGGATAACCGCTTAATGTTAAAAATTAATTTTAATATTTAATTTTTTAACAAGTACCGGTGACTCTGACCATTTGCTCCCAGGATCTAGTTAGGAATCAAACCTGAGACCCCCAGATTAATAGGTTAGCAAGCTTCCCGCCAATCTACAGGGTACCCTCTTATAGTTATTTTAGACTACATATTTAAAACCCCTAAAAGCTTTTCCTACAAAATTATTTGGATTAAAGTTAACGATATTGTTTTCATTAACATCTTGCTAATTGTGGCATATTTATATCGCTCCATCATTCCTGAACCACAATAATAACGTTATAGAGTTAAATGCAACAACAAATCAATTTTTAGTTAAATCGACTTGAGTGATTTTTCCTTATTAGCATCGATATGATTGTCAATTCTCCATTAAGCTGTTGCTGTGTTCACTGGACGATGGATGCGCTTGACTTCAGGATTAGCTATAGCGGTACCAAGCACCTGAGAATGGTAGGCAGTTCTGCAGCATCCCTGGTGGTGCTGGGTACTTCGGGCTTGGAAGCACAAGTTTCTTGGTACACATTTTATAAACTGCCCACCTGAGATATCGCTAATAGGATTAAGGGATCTACGAAGCCAGAATCATGGCGATACTAAAAGTCAACATTTTTAGGTGAAGAACTCGTCTTCTTCTATTTTCTTATCTGCTTTTTTCTAACTCTTCTTTCTTTCAAATTTTTCTATTGCTATTCTTGTTCATATTTTTTCCTGTTATGAGACTACATCAGAGGACCCAACTGTTTTTCTTATTGAAAGGCACTAAGGTATATCATAATGTCACAGGGTAGTTCTAGATCTCTTCAGTTTTTTGTTGTGTGGACGGCCTACAATTATACACGCATAATTCTGCTTTAAACTACTAAAAATACAGTTGCCTAGATATACTTTTGTGGCTTTGGCATATCTAAGAAGGTGCCTTAACCTTATCTCTGATATCTCAGTTAGCCCGCCCATAAGATGGCCAACCAAGCTTATTGTAGAGAACACTTTCACCAAGAAATGGTTGCAAAAATAAAATAAAAATGATTTTAGAATATTGTTGTGAATACTCATGATGCTGAGTTAAATGAAAAAATGCCAAGCAAACATTTTCGAGTTAAATGGCCAAAAATTGTATTCTGCCTGGCATCGTGTTTATATACACAAACGCTACGCATATATATAGCTTAAAAATTTCCATTAAAAAAAACAAAGCATGTGGCTGTGAAAGTACACATATAAACACATAGATACATACGTGTTAATACAGCAAAATTCTATAAAGTTCTGCTGTCGGGTTGCTTGTTCTACTGCGTTATTGTTATGTTCAGTTTTGTGCTAGTGTATTTGTGTTCTGGTTGTTCTATGTTCTAGGGGTTCTAATTTTTACTGCAGTGCAAAACATTTTGTCAGTGAAGTATTTGTTTTGTTATACGATAGAGCAGTGCTTGATAGTATTTGAAATCAGGGATGATGTTTGAAAGCTGTTTCCAGTATGCTTGTGCAGGCCTTTAATATATACTATTCAAAACGGCCTCAGTGTTTTCTTTCTAAATTCGCTAACAAACTCAAAATAGGTTGGTATTCAACTTGGGTGTTTGACACAAACCCAAAACAGATTCTTGTTGTACTCGATACCACCTACCAGAAAAATAATATCACTTTCCAGGTTCAATGTTCAAAACAATTGCCTTAGAAAAACCAAAATGTACATAGATTTCGGCCTATTCTTTTAGCAAGGTTCAAATAGCTTATATAGCGTCATGCCCCAAAATGAATTGTTGTTTTTATGTTTGTCCTCTTTTTAAATGTTTAATTAAAGAAAGCCCACGTTTTTATTTGTATTTTCTGTGAAATTTTGTTAACGATGATGATGATGATGGTGATGGTGATGGTGATGGTGATGTTGATGAAATAGTGATATGAAATGTCATTGCCTGAGGCTACTTAAACAGTTCTCTTGCAATTTTATTGTGTAACATTTTTTTTTTCTTATTTTATGATTGTTGTTGGCTCTAGTATAAACGCATAAAACAACAAAAGAGAATTTAATATTAAAAATGAAAAAAAAAAAATATTTAAACCAACAGCGCTAATAACCTTCTAGGAAAATATAAATTAACAAAAGGTCTAGTTGCTTTGTTGTTGGCTTTAATTTAGATTTTTGCTTAATTTATTCATATAAAAAGCAAAGCCAAATGGAGTCAAGGTGCTAATGCGACAAATATGCCACTTAAAGTCTTCTAAGCAATTGCCAAGTTGTTAAATGGAATTTAAAATTAAAAAGAATTTTTAATTAAATAAATTATTCTACGTTATATATTTTTTTTTAAATAAAAATATATTTTTAATTCAAGTGCTGCTTGATTTATAAAACTCACTGTATTTTAGTTATTAATTTTGTTTTAATAAAAAAAAAAAATAAAATAAAATAAACATTTGCAGTATGCGTGTATGTAATTGTGTCACTTTAGTTGTATTAAATATTTCACTCTGCGCTATGAGGACTGTGTAATAAAGTCAAGGTTGCTTTCCTCTATTTTTTTATTTTTTTTAAATTTTTTTAATAGAATGACAAACGTTGAGGTACCGTGAAAAAAAGGCAACGGAAAATATGGCAAAAGGATATGAAAGTGCATATTTGAGCAACATTTTTGTTTAAAAAAAAATGTTTTCTTCTTTTCTCTCACTTTTGCTATTAACTTTTGTTGCAGTTACTTTTTTTCTTTTTTTTTTTAATAAGTTTTTTTTTTTTTTTCTCTTTTATTTTACCTTTTGTGGTTAACATTTTTTAACTTGACATTTACTGAACGAACGCAGGCAAGAATGAATGAATGAATGAATGTCTGGTGGGTTAGATGCTTCGTTGGTTTCTAATTTTTTACATAAAACAAGTGCAGTGAAGCAAAGGCCTCAAAAAATAAAAAGACAAAGCAGACAAAGAGGGTAAGACACACAGCAACAGAAAGTTAGCACATAAATTTTTTACAATATTTGAATTGAAATAAATACAGGAAACAAAATAGAAATTGTTAAGTAAAAAATAATTTCAATGAGGAGATATTTTGCCCGGTCTCGTCCGGCCGGAATTCTTCGAATAAAAAATCGTAATTTCAGAAAATTCCTTTGAAAGCAGACAGTTAATCATTAAAAAACTAATCTAATGTGTTATATTGAAAAATGGGCGTGTACCAACATTGATAGAAATGCAAGATTACGATATCCCGCACAAAAAATTAAAATTTTCTGCCCATGTAGCAAAAATAACGTCGCACGATGTGTTTCTATTAGCTAATAGTTTACAGCTAAATAACAGAAAGAGAGAGAGAGAGAGAGAAAGAGAGAAATGTATTATTTTTTTCTTTAATCAGGGTAAAATCTACGTCATCTAACAGGAAGTTATGGGCATGGCATATTTCTATCATTTAAAATTATTATAGTAAATTTTTTAGCAAGCCAGGCATTACCATAGTACGCCGCCCTCAGTTCGTCATTATCGCAGCTATTAAAAAGGGGACAATTCACACAATCTTAATATATAAAACTCGACCGTACGTGTATTTGACTGATTTAATTGAAGTTCTGTGTATGTCTTTGGGTTACGCCTTGGAAGATTAAGCGCCGGCAGTTGGCGCTGCAGTCAGTACCTAGCTTATTCTTCTACTATCCGCTTTTACCCGGTCTTGCACGGTCCTTTACTCTATAAGTACGATTTCTTAGAGTAAGAAGATCGAATAGACAAAAATTTTATATTTTCATCACACGTACCATCGAATTTTATATAAAATTTTTTTTGCTTGTATTCACTTGTTATATGAAATAAACACAATTAAAAAAGACTGGCAATGAAAAGCTTGCAAACACGACCAAACTCTCATAAAACTTTTGTGAGCATTAATTCATGAATGAATTTTCTTTAACTAACTCGAGTTAATTTTTTTTTTTTTTTGTATTTAAATTTCAGTGCGGATGAGGGCTTTGATGGTACTTATGCCACAAATGTTGTTGTAAGAAATAATGGCTCCTGCCTTTATGTGCCGCCCGGCATATTTAAATCCACATGTAAAATTGATATCACTTGGTTTCCGTTTGATGATCAGAGATGTGAAATGAAATTTGGCTCTTGGACTTATGATGGTTTTCAGGTAAATGAAAAGAAATATTTTTGTTCTTGTTTTAAAACTCTTATTTATCAAATTAAGAATCACAAATGACTCCAAAAGATTTTTGTAATTTAAATGGCCATACATACGGCATGTAAAATATTTTGTCGGCCAAATTCATAAAATCATTTTTGTGTAATTAAAGTTTATTAAGGGAATTTTCTATGGTCCATTTTAAACAGAAATGATTTCTAACAATTTGATCGACAGATGCTGTCTGGTTTTTTGTTTATAAATTTTCAAAATATTTTCATTAAGCCAAAAAAAAAAATTTTTCAATGACTTGTTTCGTTAGGCTTATAAAATATTTCATTAATTTAATGAAATATTTATTCATGTAATGAAATAATTTTCTTAATTACAAAAAAATAAATCATTTTTTTAATTAAATTATTAATTTCAAAATTTATGAAATATTTAATGGAATCAATAAAATAATTTCACCAATTCGTTCATTTAATGTAATACAATAAACGTTAATTTAATGAAATTAATGCTTTAAAAATGTTCCTTTAATTTCATAATTTATGAAATATTCATTAATTTAATGAAATAATTTCATTAATTTAATGAAATTTTTATTTGTTTAATGAAATATTTTACTGAGTCAATTAAAATTAGGGAATTGATTTCATTAACTTAATGAATTATTTAATTTCATTAATTTAATGAAACGATTTCATTAATTCTTATAACTAATGAAATATTTCATGGCATCAATTAAAACAATTTTAATGAAATGGTTTCATTAGATTTATGCTACATTTTTTTATGAGTGTAGCCTTTTCAGGTTAAAAATTAATTTTATTTATTTAAATATTTTATTAGATGTTAAAAATTGATATTAAACTTTACTGTTTCTTGACCAAATTTTAAAATTAAAGCAGATGTCATATCCGAATATTAAATTCAATTTTTTTTTTAATTTATTCTTTATTCACTTTAAATTCATTCATTTTTTTTTTTTTTTTTTAATAAAACAACATGGAATTTTTTAACTGGTTATACAAATACGAATACTTTAAAAAAAAAAAAAATTATTTCTAGCAACTTGTTTGAACATTTATTGATTTTGTTGCAACTGAAAACATGACTAATATGTGTGCATTTACAGATGGCAACAAATAAAGCAAAAAAAAAAAATAAATTGATTTTATAATTCATTCTGCCAACACACAGTAGGAGTTTTCTAAACATAAAATTGCAATATCGAAGAAAAAAATTGAAAATTCCAGCACCAAAAAAAAACTAAACCAAATAGACAAGAAAAAAATTTTTTAAAATATTTAAAACTCCAACAAGAAAATAAATAAAAAAAATTCTAAACTAAAAGTGAAACACAATTAAACAATTTTCAGCAAAAAAAAAAAAAAAAAAATAAAAAAAAAAACAGAGATAAAAAAGTAGAGAATAACATTTAAATGCAATGCAAAGGCAGCATTGTAGTTTTTAGCAAATTTTAAATGCAAATCTTTGTGATCGAATAAACAGACGCAGCTACACAAAAAAAAATTAAAAATGAAATACCAGTAGCTTAAAAAAATAAAACAAATTCGGCTAAGCCGAATTTTATATACCCTTCATCTTCTATCTCTGCCGTACAAAAAGTGCTTTGGGATGCGTCACATATGGAAAAATAAATAAAAATTAACGTGAAGCCTAAACATACATAATGAAGAATCATAATTAAAAACTCGGGCATTGAATCTGTGATCATATAGAGAACTTCGTATGTCTTATTAAGTTATTCTAGAGGACTACTACTCTTGTAAATCTTTTCCAGCAAACGGTATTGCTTTCATTGCCATCTCCTTAATTGTAGAATATATTGTTTCATCATGCCCTAATCAGAATGATAAAGTTATTGAGTTAATTGCATCAAATCAATTTTTACTAAAACGATTTTTTCTTATTATCACAGATATGAAGCTTAATTTTAAGTCATTCTTACTGTAGTTCCTATAGAATACTGATCCTTTTGATGGTTTAAAATTTGACTAAGCTTTAGTTGAAATTTTGTGTTTTTTTTTAAATTAAAACTTTTTTTTTGTTATTGACAATTACAACTCTGTGTTACCGCGCGGTGGACAGAAAAGTAAAATAATTACAACTCTCACACACACACACACAGCATAGTTATTTTAATTTCAAATTGATTTAAGTTGTCAACCTTAATAAAGGCGATTTTTAAATATTAGCACAGAAATACTTTTCTCAAACTCTAGTTAAATATTGAAAAAACAATTTAAAAAAAAATTTTTTTAATTATTTAAAAAAAAATTTTTTTAATTATTTAAAAAAAAACTATTTTGTAAAAAAAAATTATCAAGTCGAAAGAATTTATTTCAGTTCAAATAAAGAAGCTCAAGGTTTGTTTTATCGAAAAAAAAAAAAAATCCAAAGTAACTTAGCTTAAACGCCTATTAAGCGATCATGCGCAACATGTCAGCACGGTGTGATGAACTATCATTATGCTCGTGTAATAGCGAAAAATTACTATTTGACTGGCTTTCAACATTTTTGATATTTTCAATTTCTCTCATCATACCGCGCATGATCGTCTACAGTCACATACACATAAAAGCAAACATGCTTGCTTTGGTGTAAGTGAATACACACTATATTTTCGTTAGACCACGGCTATCGTATCGAATAGCATTGCAATACGTGTCGAGTAAGCAAATCACCGCATACGCTATTAATTTAATCGTAATTTTGTTCAAATTGTAATAGATTTATACACACAAATGCTTGTCAAATGCAAGTAAATGAAATAGAACTGTAGAATTTAGTCAAAAATTATGCAAGAAGAATTTTTGTTGATATGGATGAACAATTGCTTCTTCTGACATCTTTTTCCTCAAATTTAAAAAAAAAGAAAAAAGAATATTTTTTAAAAATTATTATAATTTATTGTTAAAAAAGTAAGCTAAATTGATATCGAATGAAAATATTACACTCGATCGAAAACTTGCTATCGAATGCTATCATCTCAAATTAGTATGCAATTAACTCGATATCGAGTTCCATGATACCAAAATTAAATATTTCGATCAATTTTCATCGATATAGAATGTGGTGATAAGATACCTGTTAAAAAAAAAAACACATGCTTTATATTTCAAAACAAAAATCGCATAAAAAAATTTATTAATAAGATATTTATGAATCAATCGCCATGAGTGATGTCAGCGTGAAACCCATCAAATAGAAATAGGGCTATAAGAAATAAGAATATCTATCATAGACCTGTCGAGGTCTTAAATGGCCAATGAATTAGAATTAGAGTCAGCAGATGAAAAAAGTATGGCTAGAAAGAAGCTATTGTAGGAGGCACAAAGACTTCCTGTAGTCCCTATATCGGAATATTGTAGAAATTACAAACGATATGGCAAATTTTAATATCTCATTTAGGGCAAAAACGTATTAAAATAAAATAAATAAAAGTTTAACAGATAAATTTACATTTAAATTAAATAACCCAGTCATGAATGCATTTAAAACAAAAATATTTATTTTAACACTAATAAAATTCTAAAGCTGGAAACAAAAACAAACAGAAAGAAAAAGTATTAAAATTACCTAAAAATATGCAATAAAAAATGTTTATTAATTCATTGTAAATTTACTAAATAGAGAGGGAAAGGTAAAGAGACACAGAAGTAGAGAGAGAGAGATAAAGGGAAAGAGTTATAGAAAGAGACAGAGAGAGTGAGACAAATATAAAAATAGAAAGAAAGAGAGAGAAAGATTTCGTTCTATGTAAAATCCTTAGATTTATTTAATGAAAATGAAATTTAGAAAACAGTAATAAAGCAGATTAAATCCTTTATTTAATTGAATGCATAAAATATTTATTATTATTATTTTTTTAATTAGAATATTTTTTAGGATTTACTTCACATACTCTAGGTATAGATTTTAATTACAACAAACATTTTTTATAACACAACTTTTTTTAAATTCAAATTTAAATAAATTTTTATTTGGATTTGGGAACATCACTCTCCCTCTTTTGGATGAGAGAGCTTATGTGTATTTAAAAGTAAGATTTTTTTTCTTCATTTAATTAAATGAAAAGGAGTTTTTATTTTTTTATTAGAATATAAGGCTTTCTTTATTTTATTTACTTAAATATTTCATTTATTTTGAATAAAACAAACTATAAATTCGGTTGTACCGAGTTTTATATACTCTTCACTGTGTTCCACATTTTTCTTAAATAATAAAACACAAAAAAAAAACTAAAATTATATTATATAATTCAAATGATTAACTTATTTGGCTTGAGGTCGTATTATAAAAATGTATTTTTTTATTACTCCAGCGAAATGTAGTTATAAAAATAAATTTTTATAATAATACTACCTCAAGTTAGCCATTTCTATACTCAAAAAAAAAATAGTAATAAAAAAATTGCTGCGCAATAGATCTCAAAAGTCGCGGTGCGACTATAGCCCATAGTACAAAAAAATTATATAAAAATAAAAGAAAGAACTCACAAATATTAATAAAAATATTTCTTTTTAAATCCCATCCTAAAATCAGTTCAAGTAACTAAAATTAACGAGTTCTAAAAATATGTTTCTGAAAAAATTATTTTTAAAAACAATAAAATGTCTGCAGACACTCAATTTTTAAATTAGTAAAACAAAATAAATTCTAAGAAAAATATCCAATAGGAATGCAAAAAACATAATTTAATTAAATGTTTCTAAACTTTTTTAAGCCAAACATATCAAATAAAGAACTTCAAACTAACAGAAAAAATCGAAAGATTCTATTTCCAAGTATTTAAAATACATACACATGTTTGTATGAGATCGACAGCATGCTTTCGCTTAAAAATTTCCATTAAAAAACAAAACAGAAAAATAATGAAAGTCTAAAATTTCGATTATGTTTCTGATTTTTCTCGGCCATTTGAACAGATAGTTTTCTCTGATAAAACTAAGTATCAAATTTTTTTTGTCCGCTTAGTAATTTAGACAAAATACGCAAAAAAACAAAAGAAATTAATGAAGAGCCATAATTTGCTTTGTATTTTTGATTTTTCTTGGCCATTTTTAAGCCGATTGCTCTGATTTTTGAGACAGACATTATGACTGTCAATAAAAAAAATTCTGATAACACTGCATACCACGTCAGTTTTTATTTAAGACTAAAAAGCCAAAATGCCACTCAGAAAACTTGTCACAAATAGAGGTAGTCACACTTTTTGACTAGTAGCTCCGCCATTTATGAAGCTATTTAGTTGAATTTCAATAGCAACTGAAAGACAGAAAAAACTTACAGATTGGTATGCTAAACTCTTCTCTACGTAGTCTAGGGACTTCAGAAAATAAATTTCAACGACTACACAAGCAGACGGACATCACTTATTTGACTTCTTACTTACACCAGGACCACACACGGCAAGTTTAGTTGGGTAATTCTTGATTTTGTAGAAGAGAGAGGAAAGGGGTACAAACTTGCTCGTACTCGGCAAATTTCTTTTTGTTCTCTCTTCGTATCTTTTACAAAGATGTAAAAAAGAAGACAGAAAGCTTGAAGCTGAATGAATGAATGAATACGAATGTTAAAATTGCTGTGTGTAGACACAGTGGCAATTTTAAAAGAGAGTTGAGAAAGAATTGCCCAACTAAACTTGCTGTGTGTGGTCCTAGTCTTACAGTGAAGTGTATAAAAAAAACAATTTTTTCTCTTTATAATATGATTCTCTTTTTACACGAATTTTTTTTTACAGCGAATTTAACTTAAGATGAGTTAAAAAATTCTGTTTTTACAAAAATTTGTTTTGTTTTAACATGATATTTATGCCATTTGGAGATAACAATTCAGAAATAATTTGGCAAGATGATGAACAAAATTATTCTGGTAATGGCACTGATATTCCTTTTTTTAAAAATTTATTTTATTTTTTATAATATAATTAATGAAGCACTAAATAAATGAAATGAACTCTAATAAGAATGTTTTAACAATTCTCTTTTTAAACGTATCTGTGGTGCAAAACGAGTATTAGGTGTATAGATTAACTTAATTACCATAAAAATAAATATTTGTTTTATATGACTAACAATCTTTGCATTTTATTACTGTCTGTAATAAAAGTTTATTTAATAAATATTAACATTTATTAACATAATCATACTTATTTTTTATTATAAAAACCATTGGCTGCTTTGTTTTTTTTTTTTTTTTTTTGTTATTTGGTTTTAGGAAATAACAATTTTCCATAACATTGAACACAAATTGAAAAAGTTTTCTAGATTTTCTTTCAAATAACCGCAAAATATGTTCTTCAATTTTCTACTTACAATTGAAAACAAATAAATTAAAAAAAAAAAAAAAATTACAGAAAAATAAATTAAACGGAAAATAATGAAAAATTCATTAAATTTAGTGAAGCAACGCAAACTGTAAATAAATAAGGAAATCAAGTTATATAGAAGAAAAAATATTATAAAAAAATGTAAATTCTGCACTTTAAAGCATAATATTTTTCAACTACAAGTTTTGCAAATTATTTTTAATATTCTACCTAAGGAAGAATATACGAGTACAGTGCTCCTTCTATAAGATAAACACCCTGCTAATAATCCTTTCTAGCTCGAACTTTAAGACTAAAACCCAAATTTTTTTATGTGTGTGAAGGTAAATACGTCTAATTAAATATGTTGTTTTTTAAATATCGCATGCGATAAACAAAGTTTCCATACATATTCTTCACATATGCACTGAATTTAAAGGGGTTTATAGAGAGATGAAGCCATTCTGGCTAAGCGCTTCTATCTCAAAGAATGAGACCTGATGGAAAACAATCACAATCTCTTAATTGTACTTGTGAAATTTGTTAGAAAACGTTGAAAATTTCACTTAGTACAAAAATAGCGTATATAAGATCTCTGAGGGACGAAGGCTACTGTGGCCAAACCCTTTTATCTTAAAGCATGGGTCCTAATGGGACACATATTATTTTAAAAGGAAAAATGTGGAAAAGTCGACTTAGTATTATTAAGTCGTTTTAGAGGACTACTAATTTAAATTAAAAAAAAATAATTTTATATTGAAAAAAACAATTTAAATTCGGTTGTGTCGAGCTTTATAGTGTTTTCAGGCTGAGTGAATTTAACATCGGTTTTAACGTTAAATCTAACTCATAAAAACTACATATCGAAGAAAACGAAGTTTTTCGATAAAAGACATAGAAAATATGTGTCTCGTAAGTGTATTTAAACAAAAATATTTGTTGAATTTTTTTAGAGCAAATTTTTTTTTAATTAAAAAAAAAATTATGAAAAAAAAAATTGTTTAATTTTTGTATAATTTGCCTACTTGAGGCTGGTAAAAATTTTCCCAAATGCAATTTTTACTATTTTGGGGAATAAATACTTTTTATACTGTTTATTGCCACTCGCAAATCTGCCCCTGGGTTGTCTTCTGTCCGCTACATTTTATTATTTGTATGTGTGTGTGTGTGTGTGTGTGTTTTTTTTAAATTTTCATAAATAAATCCTTTAGCCATAAATTATTAGCAAAGGAAGCAAACCATGATAAAGGATTTCCGTTTGTGTGTACGAGTGTATTTAAAATATTAATTTGTTGTAAATGATGTTTATATAAAAATTATTTTATTTAATAAATAAGTAAATCAATAAATGAGGTGGAATATGAGCGAGAAAAAAGCAATGGTAGGATGTCAGTTGAATTTTTTTTTCTTAACTTAACGATACTATTATTACGCTTAATAAATATTTTTCACAGTTTATTTAATATTTAAAATAAGTGCCTAGTTCGTGTAGAATTTAATATCACTTACAAAAGGCTCATCACTACGTATGATTAATATTTATTTCAGTTTGCCAGGGCTACGTATGATTAATATTATCTTTATTAGATTAAATATTCTAGCCAAGGGTAAAAGCTTATATGAAATGGAAGGCTATCATTTTAAAATATTCAAGGAAACAATAAAGGATTTAAAATTTAGAATAATACTATTGTTGTTGTTATTTTTGTTATGATCTTTAACACTTGTGTCATGGCAAAATGTATTAAAATTAACTTTTTTATATTTAAAACTTTTTTTATTTGCAAAATTGACAGTTTTGTGTATTGAAAACCAATTTAATTTATTTTAAATGTCAACTTTTACTCTGCTGTGTTTTTGGCAAAGAAACCGAAAAGGAAATTAAAAAAAAGAAGACACAAGAAACGATTTTCTATTGGTGGCATAAAAGAAAAAGGAAAAAAAAATTTTTAACAGAGAGTGTCAGCCAAGAAACGCGTAAGTTATGCATCAACACGCTAACAAAATGAATATTAGAACAGCATGAAGAGGTAATTTTCTCTATTTTTCATTATACAATTTAAACTCGTACTTTTTGGCACAAATTTTGTTACGCTGACATTCACTTTAGTCGTATTTTTGCTAAAATTACATGCAAAACAAAATTTTGCGGTTTTTTCCTTTAGCTGTAGGGAATAAAATTTCTTTATTATTATGTTTTTTTTTTTTTCAGAATATAAACTGAGGGAAGGTTAAGCCATAAACCATTCCATTATAGAACATGATGTCACACATAACATTTTACGTTTTACGCAGTTAGCATTTGACTGCAAATGAAAATTGAAAAAAAAAACTAAAGCAAACTTTTAAATAAAAAATGTCTTTGTGTCTTTTAGGGTTTACAAGAATTAGACACGTCCGGGAAGGCATGTTCCTTTTAGCTATTTTTTTTTTAATAAGTTAGTATTTTTGTGTGGCTTTTTTCATTATTAAATAAATTTTCTGGTAATGTAAGGTGGCCAAAGTAGTTGAATATGAATTTTTAATGCAAAGGTAGCTTAACATCAGCTGAATTTAATAAGAGGTTTTTATTAAAGGGCTGCACAAGCACTTTTTATAATAAAATATTAAACATGCTTGGCTTTCAAGCAGGCTTGTATTTTTTATAAATGTTTCAAAACGTGTTACACAACTTTAAAAGGCCAGTTTAATAGTGACACATTTTTGGTGTTTGAATTTTAAAATCAATTATTTATTAAGGGGAAACCCTAAAGCAAATTTTTCTCACTGTCAATAATTTTTTTCCTGCTTTTTTTAAACATGATTTTTAAAATTGGCAGTCGTTGTGTTTTTCAATGTTTATTTTCTCTGCTTCACACCTATTAGTTGCTCAAAATGTTTTTATTTGTTTATTTAAAAAAAATTTAAAGCATTTGATTGCTAATCAATAAAAATTAAAATAAATAAACTGCAAACACAAATAGCTTTTATTTTTTCTTAAATTAAATTGAAAAAAAATTATTTTTTTAATAAAAACTTTAACAGAAAGACTTTTGAGCTGCCTGTTCTCCAAAGGAAATAAAACAATTTTGCACTATGTAAAAATCATAAATATTTCAAATTCTAGTCAAATTTTTTTTTTTTTTTTTTTTTCTTCTTTTTTTTTTTTTTTTTTTTTTTTTTTTTGTAAAATATGATAATAATTCATGTAATTTACAATAACTTTGAAACGACTTGTGCAGTTTTGCTACGAAACACCTAAAAAAAATTGTAAGTTCCTTTACCTTTAATTCATTTTTACTTAATTTTTCAGTTTAACTATTATTTTCCGAATTATTGGGAAAAATTTTATAAAAAAAATTATTTTTTACAAGTTTTATGAAATTTTAGATTTTTAAATATTCAGAAAAATATAATATATATAAATATATAAATCAAATGCCTTTCGTTTGCAATTGCATCCTGAGAGAACGGGTGAACCGATTTGGCAAATTTTTTTTTTGCTCGGCATAATCTAATTAAAATTTTTATAAAAAAAATTGATTACGCCCATTTTTTAATTGATTTCAAATCAAAGAAAGATTGGACGGATTTGGCTAAAATTTTTTGTTATATATAGCTCTAAGACTCCAAGGGGAAAAATTGACCCCGCCCATTTGAAGGCTTGTACTCCTTTGGTAAATGTTTTTTCTGTTTGTACGAATAGAAAAATTGCCCACAATTAATTTTAAGCCTATTTCTTTTTAAATCCATCTACAAATTTAATTTTCAAATAAAAAAGGGCCACAAATTTCAATACGAACAATAGATATCTGCATATTTTTTTAAATTTAATTTGTTATGGCATTAAAGAATATTAAAATTCACGATAAATAACAATAGAAATTAGGCCCATAAATATTCCTAAGGATATTGTTAGTATTTAACACATATTTGAAAATATATTTAAGGCAAGCATATAAAGGATTTTACCATTTTCCTACTAATCAGAAGATTTTGAAATGGGACTTTGAAGTATTTAAAAAATTTTTTTTTATAAATTCACTTATACCCCAGTGCTGTTGTTTTGAAGAATTTTGTCCATTTCCGAATGAACTATAGAAGACACACTCAGTTTTAAAGGCAAGGTTGTTAATATTTGCAATCTGCTACCCAATTTGACAGAAATTACTTTGACATATTTTACAAATTATTTTTAAATGCACTCATACCCCACATATTGCTGTTGCTCTGAGGCATTTTATTAATTTTCGGACGATTTATAAGAGATAACGGAATAAGACATACACCATTTTAAAAGAGAGCTCTTCTTTATTATTAATCATGGAGAAAATCGGGCAGAAATTACCTGCCATTTCTTTTAATTTTTTTTTTTTAATTTGCTCCTACCCCAGTACTGTTGCTTTGAAAGGTTTTATCAATTTGTCTGATAGCGGAATGAGACATACACCGTTTTAAAGGAGAGCTCTTAAATATTAATAATCTGTCAGACAATTGAGCATAAATTACTTGGCCGTATTTTACAAAAAAAAAAAAAAATTTTAATTTTCTCTTAACCCAGTACTGTTACTGTGAGTTATTTATATTGATAAATAAAATTGGAAGTCGAAACGCATATAATGGAAATAAAAAATTTTCAGAAATAAAATTAAGAATATATTTTTTGGTTTAGAAGTAAATATAAGCACCTGCACTTTAACTGCAATAAAATCATTTTTAATATTAAGTAATAAGTGTGGCCGCTTACTATTTTTTTGAGAATTTCTAAAAATTAAAAATTTCATAATATTTTTTAAAAATATTAATTTTTTTAAAACGTTTTTCTTAATGACTTGAAAAATAAAAGTTTAACTAAAAAGCCTATAAAGAAACAAAGTAAAGCCAGTGAAGTTTAAAAATTTTCGAGATATTTTGTAGCAAAATCGTACAAGTTCTTTCAATGTAATGAAAAATTTATATTTTGCAACAAAAAAAATCTAAAAAAAATTTGTTAATAGAAATTTAAATTCTGCAGATTTTTTAAGTTAGGCGACCATAGCGCTTTAGTGGTAGTCCAAAAAATTAAAGCCGGTGTTTGCCCTCCAGAATATAATAGAAAAATTAGAAATTGCAAGAATCTATAACTTGGAAAATATGGGTTTTCTCGAAAAGTTCTTTTTCTTAGAATTAAATTTTCTATCACCTCCACTAGTTTTTTTTTTTTTTTTTGTGAAAAATTACAAATTTTATATTTGACTTTTGAAAAATTTTACTAAAATAAAATTTTTAAGAGAATAATTACACAAGACTTTTGGAAGACAGCAGCTCAAAACTGTTTAATTTTTTTTTATTCAACTCTGGTGTACCATCAGCTCCTAATAGAAGCAGTTGCTTTGTATTGCTTTACGTTTTAATTACTTGCCTTCAATTTATGCTCTATTTACTAAACTTTAATTACATATTTTTAAAGCTCAAATTAAGCACAATTAGCTAAGCTGTGTTCATGGTAAACTTTAAAAAAAAGTGTTATTAAATATTAAGCAGGCACTGGCAAATATTAAGAAACAAGTTATAATTATTAATTAAGCAAAAGCTAAAGTATATTTTATGCAGAATATTAAACTCCTGGCAGCAAGGTGTTAATTTATATTTGTTGTCATGTAATACAGAGAGACACCTCACACAGGCACTACAGCCATTAATTAATTTAGTTAAAGGGGTGTCCAAACACTGAATTTACAGTTTCCTACACAAATTACTGGTGGTATAATGTGTTGCTTTACATTTTAAATGAAATTTTCTGGAAGGTTATAAAATTGCACGGAAATGTAAGCTTTTGTTGTTCAGCTATTTTTTATTTTTTTTTTATTTTAATCTAGTTAAAACGAGGAAGTAACACATTAAATAAAAATAAATACTCACACGCAGAAATACACACAGATGTTGGCAACCGCATACAAGTACTAATGCGTGTATAGACATAAACACATGGTGGATTCATGTTACTTGCAAGTAAAATAATGCCAACAACGAGCAAGATTTAAAATAAACTTGTTATGCCAGTCATAAATATCTTGAATGGAGAATATTTATGAAATGCAAACTGAACCTCTAAAGCCAACATTTAAATAAGTACTCCACCAAGTATATACACATGAAACATAATCAAGGATGCATGTTTATGCATGCAAGTAGTGAAGTATCTCTACTTAGTACACATGAACATGAACAGTTGGTATTTGTGTGGTGCAAATGAAAGGCAACAAAAGAAAACCTTGAAATGCTTCTTAACGCACGTACTAAACTTCTTTTCTTTAATGATGTTGTTGTTCATTTTGTTGGCGCTGTTTTTTTAAGGCATTCGATACATTTTCTTTTTACACAAAATACATAAAGCAAACGCATAACAATAAGTTCCCTCACAGCCCCAACCTCACGCGCCCATACACACACGCTGTTCTGCTACTAATAAGCAGTACCTTAACTTAGTACTTGCATGTTTTTCTTTAATTTACACAGGCCTACAAAACAAATTTTTTTTTTGATGCTTGACATTTCATAGTCAATTTGAATATAGATGATATATTACGAAATTTGTTTTTCTTTCTTGTAGCTCTAGAGTTACATATAGCGTTATATAGAGAGCAGGGACGCCATATTATTTAGGATAACTCTAGAACTGGTTCTCTGATTAAGCTTGCAAAAACAGACCAGCAATAAAATCAACTTAAAATTATGCCCTTCTCAATTATTCATGAATTTTTATTAAAAAAGAAATTTTTTTTCAAAAAAAAATTCTTTACAAAAAATTCATTAAAAATCTAAAATAAACAAAATCTTAAATTTTGTACTTCATTTTGACAGCAGCATGTGTTAGAAATAATATGAGGTATATTTCACAGAAATCGATTCATTAGTCCTGAATTTATTTATAATTTAGTGGTAGGACCTAAAACGCAAAGTCATACAATTTTCTTAAGTGTTTTTTGTTTTTTGCAATGAAGGCCCCGATTATGGTACACAACACTTAACTATTTTGGTCATAAAGTCATATGTTTTAAAAAACCAATACGCAAAAAGGTATATGACTGCTGTGATTAACCCCTCATAACTTAGTGTGCTATTGCAAATTTCAGTCTATTAAACACAGTACAAAAAGTTTTATTATTTTAGGACTTTTTTGTATTATGATAAAGTAATATGACTTTAAGACTTTATGATTGATGTAACACTACTGTGACTTCCCTAAATATCTAAATAATGACCTACTTATCCAAAAAAAAAAATTTAATTAACTAAAGTAAGCTTTATAAAAGTATTATTAAGAATGTTAAGTTAATGGAAACTAAAGCCGTCGTCTATCTACGCTATTATAGTAGAAAAATATTATCTAAGGTTAACTTTAAATGCTACTTTAATTTTTTTTTTTAATGTTAAAATGGTACAACAACAACAGCTTTATCGAAAAATTTTTAATAAATATTACTTGAAAATTTACATCAAATTTTTTTTGTCATAAAATTAAAAAAAAAGATTTAACCTTATTTCTAGACCAAGAAATATATTGTATATTCTCTGGAAAATCTTTATGCAGACTATTCAAAAATATTAAAGTAATAATTTAATATTTTCAATAAAAATGTTCTTAATAATTTTAAGGCTTTTTTATGTTAAAACTAAAATAAAACAAACAAATCAGTAAAGAGTTTAAAGTCAAATAAACTTAGTAACTCACCAAAAAGCAATTTTTGCTTTCTATTCGTTTTCTTACACTCGCGCCATCTACTAGCTAATAAAAACTATACGCAGCTGTAATACACTTTTTTAAGCACTTTTGTTTCCTTCACACTTGTTACATTTTTATTTAAAAGCATTTCAATACTTCTGTTTTTACCTAAAGTAACTTTCTTACATTTGCTTTGATACACATTTCTTACACCCCCCGGGAACCATACTCAATACCACGGCAATCACACTTTTTTAGGTATACACAAACGAACGGCCAAACTAAAGCAACACACCGACCGGCAGAAAATTTCACAATTTTAATTGCCTTTTTTTGCTTAAAAAAATTGATTTCTTAACAAAAATTTTTCACAAATTTATTAAACAACAACTAATTAATAAATTTATACAAAAATATTTAATTTTTTTCAAATAATGAACACATTTTTTAATAAATTAATGACTGAAAATCTCTAAACAACCGAACCGCTCAAATTTTCTTAAAAACTAAAGCAAAATGCAAAATTTGGGCATTTCGTTTATTGTTTTTGTTGTTATGAATGAAGAGTTAAAAATGAAATTAGAGCATGTAATGATTTAGTGAGAGTAGAGAAAAGGCACAGTGAAAAAAATGTCATGTTGTGTGTGTGTATCACCGTAATGATGGTCAATGATAATTATCGTATGATCATTAACTGTTTCTTTTGGTTTAGCCGTTTAGACATAAAATTCTTTTATTCTATGCGGCTGTGTCTTTTTCTTATACCCAAGGCGAATGAATACAGATTAGGCCTTGTAATACATACTTATGTTCGTACAAAACTAAAACAGTAAAAAGAAAAAACTAATATTATTTTTTTTTTAATTAAAACATTTTACGATTATTTTTCCGATTTTTCTCCGATTGCACTTTAAAAAAAAAATTTTAATTTTAAAATTTTTCACATTGATGGGAGTTTTAATGAATTTTTTTTAGAACAAAAAAAAATTAAAGCTCCTATCAATGTCAAAAATTTTAAAATATTAATCGAAAAGAAATCGGACAAATAACTTTAACATGCTTTAATTCAGAAACCGAAAATTAGTTTTTGCTTTTTACTGTTTTGTTTTTGTACAAACATATGAATAAGAAAACAAAAACACATACCCAAACATAGCATAAAAGAAAATGCATAAACCTTATACACTAACCCGTAAAAAATTTTTTATGTGCCCAACGAACGGCCAAACTAAAGCAACACACCGACCGGCACAAAATTTCATAATTTTAATTGTCAGTTTTTTTTTAAAAAACTTGATTTTTTTAAGAAATTTTTTCACAAATTTATTAAACAACAACTAATTAATAAATTTATGCAAAAATATTTAATTTTTTTCAAATAATTAACACATTTTTTAATAAACTAATGACTGAAAATCTCTAAACAACCGAACCGCTCAAATTTTCTTAAAAACTAAAGCAAAATGCAAAATTTGGGCATTTCGTTTATTGTTTTTGTTGTTATGAATGAAGAGTTAAAAATGAAATTAGAGCTCGTAATGATTTAGTATGACTAGAGGAGTGAGACAGTGAAAGAAAATTTGCATAAATATTGTTTTTTTAAGCGTTGATTTCAACTTCACATTTTTTTTGCATGTAACAATAACAGGCAACTGTGTGACGTAGACAGCATTTAGATGTTGTGAAATATAATCGCTTGTTCAATTAAAATTGTGTTGTAAGCGACGCAACACAAAATTTCTGTGTGTGAACCATAATCGTAGCCGAAATTACTAAATATTTCTTAAGCTTTTTGGGCTTTTCGACACTAATTCCTGGATCTTTCTCAAGGAAAATAATTTTTTTTAAATATAAAAAATTTATTTGACCTTTTTCTAAGCTTAAGGTCTTATTTTGTAAATATTTCGCTCCAACTTGCGTAGCTTCTTCAGGATATAATTAATTATAATTATTAAATTTATAAAATTCTCGTGTCACAGTGTTAGTGTTTATACTCCTCCGAAACGGCTTAACCGATTTTAATGAAATTTGATATGTATATTCAGCAGGTCTGAGAATAGGTTTATAACTAATTTTTATATCCCTAAGTGAAGGGCGAGGGTTGGTTCACCCCAAAAAAAAATTTTTTAATTTTATTCAACTTAACCGATTTTGATGAAATAAATAAGACTTATTTTCATACTCTAGAAATAATTCATGTGACAAAACAACGCTTGCCGGGTCAGCTAGTAAATATATAAAATAAGACATCAAGCTTAATAAAATAAACATTTTAATTAAATATAAAAAATTGTATGGTCTTAGAACTTATTGTTGTGAAATATTATTTTTAACATATGATGCTGTCAAAATTAAGTACAAAATTTAAGATTTTGTTCATTTTAGATTTTTAATAAAGTTTTTAAGAAAATTTTTAATTTTCTTGAAAAAAAAAATAAGTTTCTGACACAACATACTGTGAATAACTCAAAAACTACAAGACTGTTAAAAAAACATAGTTTTAAGGCTATTTCATTTTGTAAATTTTATCAAAGAGCCATTTAGCGAGTTATTGCAAATTATATGATGTAACCTCTTCTTTTTTCTATACAGTCAAGTCTCTTATAACATAATATCTCTAGATTTACAGGTAGAATTAAAAAAAGTATGTATAGAGTTTGAGTCAGGGTATCGAGTTTTAGTTTTGACCGCACAAAAATCATTGTAGGCCTGTACAATTTATTAAAAAAACACACAAAGAAATATATGGTTGAGGCAACCATATTCTGGTGAAAACAAAGTATGGTTAGATATACTTTTAAGCCCAATATATCAAAAATACGATTAAAGTCAAAAAAAAAAAATTTTATTTTTTTATATAATTTTTTGTGTAAATAAAATTTTCTTAATTATATTGATTTTTTCTTATCTATTAATTTATTACATTACACAGGGGCTTGAATTTTTTTTTTCCAATTTATTTTGAATCTGTCAGGATTCGAATTTGGGAATATTTAGTTAAGTCAACTGCTTCATTAAAAAAGCTCAATGGAGTTTGAACGATTAAGTTTTTGTTTTACAAAATAGAAAGCAATTTACTTTCAACCATATTTTTCTCATTACAGTCAAGTCTCCTATAACGCAAGTGTTCGTTCCGTGTTAAATGTAAAAAATTTTTAATTATTTCAAAATCGGATGTGCCTTCTATGAAAACCACCACCACACCACCTTTTATGGAGACCGAGTGTTTTTAATAAAAACTAAATGAATTCTGAATCTCACAGATATATTTTGCTTAAATTTTTTTAAACAAAATCAGGTTTTTATAGCTTAATAATATGGAAGGTGTTAGATATATTAATTTATTTTCTTGTGGTAATAAAGCACAATCTGGCACTTGCAGTAAAAAAATAATAACAACATTTTTATTTATCAACTGCTTAATTTTAGCATCATAAAACTATGATGCTCTTTGAAGATAACCTCTTTTTTTACAAGTTTTTGTGTTTTCTTTTCTTTTTCATGCTTTACTGTTGCAATAGTATTATAAAAAGACCGCGTTAAAAGAAAAATTGTTGCATATTTCACACCGCGTTATAGGGAATTCGCGTTATAAAAACACCATGTTATAGGAGACTTGACTGTGTTATATCTATGATGTTTACTCTAAAAGTATTTATGGTTTCAGTTAAAATTTTATCATAAATAATGTAATAATATCAACCATAAGTAGAAACATTTTTATCGTGATCATAATAAAGTTTAAATATTTTTGTGGAGAACAAATTATGGTTATGGTGACCGTATGCAAAATTATTTTTATTCTTTGCGTTAACAAACACTCATGTGTACTTTTTAAATAAAATTTTTTAGGGAAATGTTGCTTTTGATTTTTTTAGTAAAAGAATATTTTTTTTGCAAAAAGGAATGTGTAAACCTCAGCAAATTAAAAATAATTATAGAAAAATTACAACTAAACGATAACTAAAAGCAGGATGGCATCGAACAGATAAATGCTTTTTGGTTATTACAAACATAATTTAAGTAAAATGTGCATGATAAGCTAAAGATAGGTTTGTGTTGTTAATAACTTCTAAAGTGAACTTCAAGCATTTAAAGTTGCCATATTTTTGATTTTAGATATGGCAACCTCAGCATCCATAGACATTGTATAATTTTTTTAATAATACACAAAAATTAAACAATACAATTACACAATAAAATAATAAATATTGAAATAAAATTTTAAAAATAAAGAATTTCTTAGTTATTTGAAAAATAATCGTCAAAAAAAGGCATGCCGTTGCCATTATGTATTTATAGCTACAAAAAGTAATCAGTATTCACAGCAGTGGAGCCACATAACACATATTATAATATTTATCTTATTGAGAACTAGTAATAATCGAAAAAAGTTATTCATCACTTTATCAGTTACTTTAACTAAAGTTAATTATAGCTATCTGAGACCTTATAAGTAAGTTGTAATAATGGCCCTAAGAAGAAAATTTTAAGGTAAGTTAATAAGGAAGATTTGTATCCAACGAGTTATGGGCCTACAAGATTTTCACACATCCAATACAAAATTTGTGGTTTAAAAAAAATATCACCCGTAAGAGAAAATTCAATTCTAAGAAGAAAATGAAAAAGCATATTTTTCTAAAATTTTTAAAGTCTTCTGTAATGTATCTCTTAAGCAGGATATCCATTAGTCCGGCTGATATATAAATTATAACTAGACAAGACATTTAAAAGGTGAGAACAAAGTGTTATATTTATCTCTAGCCCACAATCTATTTAATTCTACTACTAGTTCTCTCATTGTCTTTATTTTCTAGGGCAAAATAAAATTTGTAAAATTAAAAAAAATTTTATATTTTTTTTGCTGTATTTTTTTAAATAGTTAAAAAGGCATTGATTTAATTATAATAAATTTATTTATTAAAAAAGGATCAGATTGTGCATAAATAAAAAAGTTTTCAATTGTTTTGTAAAGACATAAAAAATGAGTTAAAGTCAATCAGTGTTTTTCTGTATTCCAAAATGGAAAAATCCGAATTATTTAACTGTTCTGTATTCCATTTCCGAATTTCTTTTTCGTTTTATTCCATCTAAAATTATTTTGGTGGAATGTAATTTATTGTTTTATTATTTTTTCAAAGAAAATATGGGAAATTCAGAACTGCTAATTTCCGAATATTTTCATTACGAATATTTTCATAATTCCACTCGTTTTGATTGTTTATGTGTTTGAAAATTTGTGTTCTTATTTCATTTAAAAATTAAAAATGTTTCATTAATTCGTAAAATATATGTACTCGTACATATGCTGTCATTTATAATTTGTATTTAAAAAAAATTTTTAATTAAATTTTTTTGGAATTTTTTTATTTTATTAGACTTCATGCATTGATGTTGCAACTAAGACTAAAATCTATTTGTTATATTTTACATTTAATATTTTTCCCAGCTGTCGCTATGTCAGCGCTCATTTCTATTTTCTCTTTTCTTTTACTTTTAATTACAAAAATTGACACAAACAAAATATCCAAAATTATATTAAATTTTATTAACCCACTTAAATTCTTATTAATTCTAAAAAAAAAACACCTAAAAATGCAATTAATTAACAATACTTAAAGTGTAATAAATAAGAAATTTATTGAACAAACTCACAGAGTATAGATATTGAACTCTTGTTCTATTTGTTGTTTATTTTATTGTTTCTAGAAACTGATCAATTCAAACATTGGTGGTTGGGCTATTCATATAAGTAATTTTTAACAAATTTTATTTCATAAACTTAACTATATTCAAAACCAGCTTTAATTCATTATAAACCACAAAATCAGCTGTTTATTGTTGGTTCAACTGGAATAATTATTAACTCGTTTCTTTTATTTTTTACTGTAATTTTCTAAACCTTGAAACAAAAGTTCGTGCTCGAATATCTCATCAAATTTGTCGGCAGAATATGTTTTGCAGACGTTTCGACCGCCAATATAACAAAAATAGTAAAGCATTCCTTTATTAACAGATTTAGCACTTGCCGGACGTGCCACAATTTGGTTAAGGCAAACCAGTAGCACAAACAATACGAATAAACTTTTCATATTTTAATACACAATTAAATTTTCTTTAAGAGTTTAAACGGATGCTGATACTTGACTGAGATTTAAGATTAAATGTTCGCCGCTATATATACAATCCCACGTTATCTGCGAGAATCATAATGTATAAAAGAAAAAAAGTTTGTTTAAAATACAATAAAAGTAAGCAACTGATAATGATATATTCGTAGGAAATCTCTGAATCTCTACTATTGCTTTTACCATTCCTCTCAGTTTCTCCTTTTCATATTTAGTGCAGGTTTGATTAATAATAAAAATGGGAAGAGTAACATTGAAATAAAACAAAAAGTATTACTTTTATCTTTTATGATTTTTTATTCTATTTTGCAAGGTTTCTTTTATATTTAATTTTAATTTTGTTAATATTCAGAAAGAACAACACTTTTTTCATTATTTCTTACTTTACTGAGAACTATTTGACTTTAGTTTCATAACTGTAGGTTCGCTCACATTAAAATCTTTTAATTCTACACGCATGGTCACCGCAAACACGGTGTGTTCTTCCCAAAACGATTATTATTACTTTGAAGCATCTAAACATTATTATGATCACGATAAACATGTTTCTAGTTATTTTTCACCATTTTATGTTTACCGTTAAAGATCAACCATATCATTATCATATTATTTTTAATAAAATTTTAACTGAAACCATAAATATAATAATCATAAAAATATGGTTGAATGTTAATTGCTTTCTATTTTGTCTCTTCCCCAACCATATTAATAAAGTGACTAAAAAAAAATCGTTCAAACTCAACTGAGCTTTGTGGCTGTAGTGACTGAGTGGCGAGTTAATGCTTCTTAGCTAAATATTTCAAATTTCGAATCCTGGTAGAGTCAAGTAAAATCAAAAAAAAATTAACACAAACCCTCTGTATTATGTAATAAATAAAAACAAATTAATAGAAACGAAAAAGTCAATGGATTAAAAACTATTTTATTGATAAAACAAATTTATATTAAATTTTTTTTTGAAATTCATGCTAAAAAAAATGTATTAAAAAAATTTAAAAAAAATTTTAGCCCTGACCGGGGGTTGAACCGCAACATCTGCAGATGAAAGGTATTTTTAATATTTTTAATTTAAAAATTTATATGGTTAACTATACTATGTTTCCACCAGAATATGGTTGCCTCAACCATATTTTTTCTTTGTGTGTACTAAATAGCATGCATTTAACCATTTATTAACAATATTAGTTCCGTTTCTATATTAGCTTATCGATTTTACCCGTTTTGTCGATTAATATTTGAATTTCCCAAAATTAATTTTTATTTATTTTATACGTTGTGAGGAAAATTTATCCACCGAATTCCCCTTTTGTATATTTCGCCGCGTGAGCTGGGTGATGATGTAAATATTTGCTTAATAAGTCAGTCAGTTAGTTGGCTTTACAGTCGTACTTCAGTTAGGTATCCAATTAGTCAGTTAGTTAGTTTGCTATCCAGTCAGCCAGTTAGTTAGTTGATCACTTATTTCCTAAATTATCTAATTAGTTAGTCACTCAGTCAGTTAAGTAGTTGGTCAATCAGTGAGTTAGTTGATAATTTATTCACTAAGTTATCTAATTAGTCACTTAGTTAGTCAGTCAGTCAGTTAGATAGTTTGTCAGTGAGTCAGTTGGCTTGGTAACCAGTCAGTTAGTTGAGCAGTCATTCAGTAGCTTATCTAATTAGTCAGTTAGTTAGGCAGTCAATCAGTCAGTTGGTTAATCAGTATGTCAGTTAGTCGGTTAGTCAGTCAGTTTGTTGATTAGACAGTCAGTAACTATTTTATAGGCTTTTCAGACATACACATTAATTGAGAAATTAAGCATTTTTCGAAATTATCGCCTTTATTGAGCTCAATTTTTCCATTAAAGAATGGCGCAATTAAAAATTGATTGCACGTAAATGAAGTCAAAATCAAAATGCTACACTTTGTTGTGCCCTTAAATATCAATTAAAAGATTAAGAAAAGTTGATAATTTCAGTATTAAAAAAAAGAAAACGTAAATAAATATAAAAATAAATGTCATAAAAAAGAAATGGCAGTCGAATTTACCGGTAGGTAAATTTTATAAAAATTTTTATTAAAAATAATTATTAAATAAACAATTTATTTTAATCAATAGCAGCATTGAGGGGACGGAGGGTAGTGTAATAGCCCTAGTTAATTTGTGGCCAGAGCCAATAGATTTTCCAACCCCAAATAGTTCAGAAACTATTCTATACTCAACAGATGAACTGAATGTAAACAATGCGATAGTTAGACGCTTTAGTAATGGAATCGCACTTCGCCCCGTTGTATTCATTTTTTGCAAATTGTTAAGCAAAAAAAAAAATTATCGTCATTGCAATTGCAATTGACTTCCCTTAATAAAGATTCACGATTTTGTAAATTCAAAAATATTTTTGATTAAAAAGAAAATACAAAAATATTTTAAATAATTCTACTCATTAACTTCCACAAAGATCTTTGAGTTGCGTTGTAATCTAAAGCTGCAAGAAGCAATAGTTGCTGTTTTCTTAAATTATGAAGGACTAACTCGTTATCCTTCTTTTTTTTCTTAACAAAGCTAGTTTGCCTTCAAAACTGGATTGCAATAGTTCAATATTTTTGGTGCCAGAATTTTTTTTAAATATGACTTTCTTTTCATTTTTTATTTTATAAATACTCAAACTTACTAGTATTTGAAAAAAAAAATGTCTCAATATTTTAGTAGCCAAATGCTTAAATGTGGACTTAATTGAATATGTGTGAACTGCCAAATCAGTCACTTAATTGACTTCATTAACTTTCGCACCTGAGCAGGCTATTATGCACGAGTATCGTCATAAACATAAATTCATAAAAGATAACTAAATATAAAATGGAAAGTTGTTTTTTGAGTTCTTTATTTGGTTTTCTATGTAAATGTCAGTGATCTTAGTTTTATGGCGCAAACTACCACCAAATTTTTCTAAAAAAATATTTACAGACAATCAAGTTAAATTACTTTAGCAGTTTCTTGATAACAATTAAAAAAATGTTTTAATTACTACTGCTGGTGGCATACCAACCAACAAGTTCAAGAAATGATTTTAAAATTGCCCGCCCATAAAAAATAGTGAGGGATTTTGTTTTTGTAGTACCGACATACTGTCATTTATGACAAAAAAAAATTAGCCTTGAGAATAAAAGTAACAAACACGTCAAAGCGGGTTTCAGACTATTGTATTTAGTATTAATACATGTAAAAAATTCGTGTATTAAGTAAAAATCTAATAGTGTGAAAACAAAATATTAAGCAAGTGTTCTGAGTGTGGTGAAATACTTAAGTATTTTTGCCAGTATTACGGTTTTTGTCATTTTTAGAATTTTTTCTAAGCTATCACACTGCTCATTTTATCAGGGTTGCTTTTGTAAAGGGTGTTTTTTATAGACGTATAGAACTTTAAGTTGGCATTACTGTTCAAGATGGCGACCGATTTAACAGCTGTCAAGTGATTTATTATCAGTTTGGTTTGGTTCATCATGAATAGACTCACGCCTGAACAACGCTTGCAAATAGTGCAATTTTATTTCGAAAACGAAATTGCCGTTGTTGACGATTTTCATAAGCGAATTTTGTTAAACGATGAAGCGCACTTCTGGTTGAATGGCTATGTCTACAAGCAAAACTGCCGCATTTGGAGTGAAACTAATCCTCAAGTGTATGTCGAAACACCGTTACATCCAGAAAAACTGACTGTTTGGTGCGCTTTATAGGCTGGTGGAATCATTGGTCCGTACTTCTTCAAAAACGATGATGGGCAGAACGTTACAGTCAATGGTGATCGGTATAGAGCCATGATTACTAACTTTTTCATTCCTGAATTGAACAACCATGATGTCCAGGAGCTGTGGTTCCAACAAGATGGCGCAACATGTCACACAGCTCGTGCCACAATCGATTTATTGAAAGACACGTTTAGTGACCGCCTAATTTCACGTTTTGGACCTGTGAATTGGCCTCCACGATCTTGTGATTTAACACCGCTAGACTACTTTCTGTGGGGCTACGTAAAGTCATTGGTCTATGCGGATGAGCCACAAACGCTTGACCATTTGGAAGACAACATTCGCCGTGTTATTGCCGATATACGGTTACAAATGTTGGAAAAAGTCATCGAAAATTGGACGTCCAGATTGGACTATATCCGAGCCAGCCGTGGCGGTCATATGCCAGAGATCATATTTAAAATGTAATGCCACAAGATTATCTTTCAGATAAATAAAATTCATGTCAATCAAAAATTCCATCGTTGTTTTATTGCAATTTAAAGTTCTATACGTCTGTAAAAAACCACCCTTTACTTTGAAAACAAAATTAAAAACAAGAATATCACAAATCAGATTTGAACTTGAATAATTTAAAAATACAAAAAACTGTCCTGTTTAAGAACTGGCCATAAACCTGACATCGATAATGGGAGAATATTAACGGTAAAGAAAAATTATGGAAAAAGATTTAAAAAAGAAAGATGATTCACAATATAAATACTCCAACAAATAAAAGACTTAATTATAAAATCGACATAGATAACTGCGCTCATATTGACAGATATTTAATAAACAAACATAATAATAGAGTGAGATTGTGGATGATCAGTTATTTTGCAAAGGTTAAATAAAAGATTAATTTGATTGTTGTCTAAATTAAAAAAAGTGTTTATTTTTTCTTATCTGGTTTTTATATAAAAAAAATCTTTTTTGCGTTTCGAGAATGTCCCAAAGCTAAAACGACGCTAACTTGAATGAATGTTATTTTTCGTACCTACTATTACAACGTTTCTTATTTCAGTGTTGTCAGTATGAGATTTCTGAGTGTATGCCACAAGATAATAACAATGATATTATTTAGTTAAAAATTTGTTAAAGACGGTTAGTAGGTAATCTATTAAATTTATATATTTTGAAATGTTTTTTATATTGATTTTATGATTTTCCCTGAGGATGACCAACAAAGTTGGCCGAAATATTGCACATTTTTATAATAAATAAAAATTAATAAATTAAAAAACTTGTTTTCGTTTTTTATTTTATTTTTTTTTTAAGCCGAAAATAACTCAACATATATAATTTAAAAAGGTTACAGTTAATTAGAGTTAATTAATTGTCTATTTTTCTTTGTTTTTGCGGACTCTTGGTTGTCTTAACAAACACAGTTATGCATCTTGAATATCTTCACGCATTAATTCAATATCTTACACAATTTAAGTTTTATAAAATGTTTGACTTAAAATCCTTAAAGAAAGAAAATCTAGTCTAATGAATTAAAAAAAAAAATTAAAGCTCTACATTAACCAAAAACTTTTATTTTCCTTTTTTTTTTCTTAGTATAAAAAAACAAAAATAGTACAAACATTGGGGCTGCCTGCCACTTTCACTTGATTGTAAATCAAGTTGTTATCACAAGTTTTTGATTTTGCTTTCATGTTAAACTTGATTTAAGACAATACACTTTAATGACGTTTGCTTAGACAGAAACTCTCTCTCTTTCTCTCTTCTTAACACACTTAAAAGGGCGTTGCGTTACATTTTAAATTTTAAATGAAAAAACAACTCTTTCCCCTCTCCCTTTGTTTTTCACTTTCACCAATTTATCACTTGCACAATGAACAACGTTTTAGTTTATGTAGGTTAGTAGTGTAGCATAGGCCTAGGCGCATTTCCTGCATTAAAATAATAATAATAAAAAAAAAGAAAAAACACAAAACAAGTAAATTATTAAAAAAATGAAATGAAAGAAAAATTATACAAAAAAAAAAAAAAAAAAACAGAAAATAAACTAAACTAAACCAAACTAAATATGCAAAGGATTTCCATGTTTGTTATTAGTGCAGTAAACGTGATGGTGAGTGAGTGAAGGAGATTACTAAGCTAAGAATCAGGAATACTAACCTCACAAACTAGGCTTTGCAGACTCGATTCCTGCCCAGACTATGGCTGGCGGTACATGTAACCTTTAAAAAAAGAAAAAACCTACGAGTTTGAGGGTTGTGTGTTCAATTCCAACTTAGTGGTTTGAGTGGTTTCTGCAGACCAAACAAGAAAATTTTAGCGTTTGTTATGTCTGAAAGAAAAATCTAATGCCCTAATGCTACCCATTGCTCATAAGAAAATTTTTAAATTTATCACTATCACTCAGATTCTTAAGCAGAATAATTTTAGTTATCCACTTTTACTTACGAACAGCGTTGCCAGGACTTTAAAAAAACGCTAGAAAAGGCTAAATCACGCCGAAATAAATAAGCTAGAAAAAAGTTCAAAAGCTGCAGCTTAAAATTCTAAATTTTCTTAATTCTTTATTACATTAGGAATCTTAATTATAATTCTTATTAAAAAAATATGAAATATCAAAAACTAAAGAAATGTCTTTCACATGGCTTGAAAATTACAAAAATCAGAAAGCAATTTAATTAGTAGATTCTGACCTTTCTGGAAGTGCTTTAACATTTTCAAAAAATTCATAGTTTTTATTTTAAGATGCAAAACGCAAACTATCAAAATTCTTGAGAACAACAGTACTGGAATGTATAGAAATTTCAAAAAAAAATGTTAAAAATAGTCCAAAGTAACTTCTGAGTAGTTGGGCAGTAGATTACAAATCAAGATGACCTCCGCTTTAGAATGATATATGTCCCATCCCGTAATCTTCTATAGTTCATCCGTAAGTTGCTAAAAACCCTAAAAGCAACAGCACTGGGCTATATGGAAATTTCAAAATAATCCACAGTAACTTCCGGACGAATCATACAAGATTAAAGGATAAAACATATACCATTTTAAAGGGGAGGTCGTCCAGATTTGTAATCTATCGCCTAAGTATCCAGAAAAATTTTTGGATTATTTTTAAAAAAAAGTTTTAAATTCCCTCATACCCCAGTACTCTTCTTCTGAGTAATTTTTACCATTCCCCACTTTGCCCATGAAAATTTCTAAAATCAAAAAGATATTTTATCTGTTGACTCTAAACTTTCTGAAAGTGTGTTAAAATTTTTGGAAAAATTCGTAGTTTTTATTTTATGACCCTAAACGGAAACTGCCAAAATTCTTGAGAACAACAGTTCTCAAAATTAAAAAAAAAAATTTAAAAAGAATTCAAAGTAACTTCTAAGTAATTGAGCAATAGATTACAAAACTAGACAGCCATCCCTTTAAAATGGGCAGTAGATTATAAATTTAGACGACCTTAGCTTTAAAATGATATTTGTCCCATCGCGTAATCTTCTATAGTATTTAAATACTTTTGAGCGAATTCAATTATTTTCCAATTTCAATATTAAAAAATATTATTTAAGATTCCTTGAAGTAGTAATTTGTTGATTTTTAATACGATTTATATTCTGATATTTCGAGTACTCAAGAGCAAGCAACCTCAGCTTTACTAAACGGTAGTACTAGATAACTAAATACTAAATGGAACAATTAATTAATAAATTAGGAATAAAGTGCATTTTTATTTTACAAGCTAGAAGCCAAACACTTTTCTTTACTTATGAAATTACCGTTGTTCGACTAATTTATCAATTTACGTATGAAAGTTTAATCGAAACTATTAATTTAGCTAAATTGGTTTTAGTCTCAGATTGTTTATGTATGATTTTTTTTAATTTTTCCAAAAAAAAGGCTATTTAAGGCTATTTTGAAGAACAAAAAAGGCCAAGAAAAAAGCTAGAGGCTAAATCATAAAATTTGAGGCTAAATGCAAGAAAAAAAGGCTAAATCTAGATTTAAAAAGGTTAAAATGGCAACGCTGCTTACGAAATACAAAATAATAAATTATTTAAAATTATATTTTTTTAGCTTGACTGCAATTTTATACGCTGTCACGTGCACTCACTGTCATGGAAAGAATAATTTTTATGATTTTGCACGAAATTTTTAAATTCTTTCACAGATTTTTCATTTTCACAAAATAAATATTTTTAATCACCAGCTATCACGCTGAGCAAATTTAATTTAGAGTAACTCATTGTGATAAAATAAATTTTTAAAGTAATTACAATCACGCAGAGGTTCAGATCAGCTCTAAGAAGAGACCTACAACTTTATATGCGAAGCAGAAAAATGAAGTCTTCAGGGTTTGATTGAGAGCTTAAGCAGGCGTGATGTAGTCAAAGAGACTCATCAATCTTGAACGCATTAAAATCAAAGTTATGCTGAACCTCATTGGAATTACCTTAAACTCTACTCTAAATTGCTACCACATGATAACTCCTGTGCTTTATGTCAAGAAGCATAAGAAATATCGGAAAATCTTTTGTGAAAATGCTTCTAAGGCAAAAACCAGGCACCATAAAAGCAAGAGAAGGTGCTCAAACGTGTGTGTAACACGTTATAAAACCTTCACCATACCCGCACTCGACTCCAGTTTAATATGCCCACTCATACAAATGCATGATATTTTAATATTTTCATTCCATTTTATTGTTTTCATTTTCTTTATTTTAATTCATCTGCTTTTACTTTTCTTTCGTTGCGTTCCTAGAAACAACAAAAACAAAAAGACAATTACTTTTTCTAGTTGTATGTTTTCACCACCGAGCACTGGATTGAGTAAAGAAAAAAAAATGAACCTCAATGTTTTGTATTCATACCGCAGCACACACACACACATTCATTCATTTTATAAATGGCTGGCTACTATCAAAATGGACTAAATTATGAGTAACCAACACTCATATGTTACACTGACAGAAAAATTTTTAAAATCATAAGCAAATTGGTGCTCTCGAAAACGAATAATTTTTAAAATTAATTCATGCAAGAGGAGTAAGATTTTTAATGATTTTTAACCGATATCGAAGGCGATGCTTTAATCTAAAATTTATATTTTTTAAGCTTTTCTTTAATCGTTTAGGGGCTTGGATTTGTTCTGCTGCCACAGAAGCCCCTTCTGTTGGTGAAGCAAATTTCTAGTTAGGAATCGCTTTTCTGTTGGTTCTTCCCCAGCATTGAATGCATAAATGCTTAAAAATATTCAGCCATTTTAGTTTATAAATTTTCTTGCAATGCAAACACATAACAACTAAACATTCTATGTGTGTGTGTGTTGGTCAAAAGATTTATTACATCTACATCATCATTATTATTATCATCATCGTCATGATCATCATAAAAATAATAATAGTGACAATTCTGTAAAATAAAAATAAAAAATAAAATAAACCAAATCCTGGCAGTAAAAGCGTTCCGTATATACAGTCGTTACTATTTTTAAATATCGCTCTTCCTGAGTGTGTGTCTGTCTGTCTGTCTCTTTAAAATAAAAATAAAAAATAGTATCGTTGTAGGACTTTAACTAAAGGCTAACGCACAAACAAACAAAAAATTTTTTACATGAAATGCAAAGAATAAAAAGTGATGAGTCAAAAAAAAAAAAAATTGAAAAAGAACAATAAATGAAACAAAATGAAAACATTCATAAAATAATCAACATTCATTTTTACTTGAGTCCTCTCTCTTTCTCCCTCTTTCTCCTTCTTTCTCCCTCTTTCATAGGCACTTACACTTACACCATCGGTTTGTCTCATATTTTATGTTGCAAAAACATTAAGATTTATGTTTGTTTTATGTATTTGAATTATAGTTTTGCCTGTGTTTCTCATAAGTTTTTTCCGTTTATGAGGAATCCAAACTTGAAAGCATATTTTTAGCAATAAAAGTATGTATTTTTGTGTGTGTTTTAATAATGGTATACTTTGTGGTAACTACAAAAAAAAACTTTAAAGGATTTAAACAAAAACCTCAACTTTTTATCTGTTTTCAAGCTTTTCTCTTTTTAACGACTGCTCGTTACTGACTGGCTGACTGACATCGGCCAGCCCAAACGGCTAAAGCTAAGGGCTTAATATTCGGTGAGTGGGACGAATAAGAAGGGATTTTTAAAAATTCGAATATTAAGGGGGTAAAAAAGGGTAAAATCGAAATTCTTATATCTCCGCAACGACTACAGATAGAGCCAAAGTTCAAACTACAAAATATTCTACAAAAAAAAAGCGGATGGGTATTTAGTACTTTTCCAATATTTGTACAACGCCAGCAACAAAAACTAAATAGTATTTTTTTCTTCTCAAAAAGGTCTAAAATGTATATTGGCAGTTTTCTAAAATTCGAGCAAATAAGGGGCAAAATATTTACCCGTTTTTACTAATATATCTAAATATGTAAATTGATGCAGCATATGAATATTCTATTATTAATTTGTAAAACATAATAAAACTCTATTTAAAAAATAAATTTCAAGGGAGAAAAAAAGTACCAAAAGGGGGATAAAAGATTGGACTTTATATTTAATTCATTTTAGTGCTACTTTTTATGTTATGTGCAATCCTCGAATTAAGACAGTAGAATTAAACGGTACTGAACGAAATAAGAAATCTTTAATCAAGGGACCAAATAGTATTTTTTAATAAATTTTAAGGTACTTTTCGATCTTGCAATGTAAACAAAGCGAAAAATCATTAACTGGGCAGATTTTACTTTTTGTTTATTTTTTGGTACTTTTTTATATTTTATTATTTACAAACCTAGAAGTGGGAGATTGGAATTACGATTGTCAAAATTCATTAAAGGGATAAAATGGTACTTTTTTTATTAAATTTAATGGTATTTTTTGCTTTTTTTTATGAAAACGAACCGTACTTTTAGGTTCATGGGACACATATCATTTCAAAGGGGAGATCGTCTAAGAACTTACTTTGGACTATTTTTAATAATTTTTTTTGAAATATCCATATACCCCAGAGCTGTTGCTTTGAGGAATTTTTACCATACCTCACTTTTTCGAGGTACCATTCCCAATTTTGCCCATGAGAATTACCAAAATCAAAAAGCAGTTTAATCTGTAGGTTCTAAATTTTTTGGAAGTGTTTTAACATTTTCTGAAAAGTTCTTAGTTTTTATTTTATAATGCAAAACAGTAACTGCCAAAAGTATTCAAAATTGCAAAAAAAATTTAAAAATAGTCCAAAGTTACTTCTGAGTATTTATGCAATAGATTAAAAATCTAGACGACCTACCCTTTAAAATGATATGTATCCCATCCCATTATCTTCTTTGGTTTGCTCAGAAGTCACTTTGCTTTTGCTCTAAGTGGTTTTAGCAACTTCCCAATGAACCTACATATAAAGATTGTGGGATGGGACACATATCATTTTAAAGGGGAGTCTGTCTAGATTTGTTAATTTAAAAATATGGGCACACGTTAATCTATGCGAATGATGGTTTTTACCTCCTTTCAATTTTATAGTGTAGTTACACAGGGCGCCCAATTAAGAAAACAGAAGCTAGGCTTATTTAGGCCCTCTGATATGGTCCCTCTGTGATACCTGTATAAGAGAAAGTGAAGAAGAGGAAGCAATAGACATAGAAAAGTGAAAGGAAGACAGATAGAAAAAGACGATGAGTTCGAAACTGCTATTACTGTAATTATATCAGAAAATAAGCGATTTTTTTTAAATCAAAAGGACTTTTAACACCTTCAAAAATAACGTTTTATAAGAAAATGAAAATTTGAGTAAATTTAAGTCAAAATCAAATAAAATATTAGAACTAAAATAAAAATATTGTAACGTTTAGTTTATTAACGGCCAGGCTCCCTATGAAGAAAATTATCGTTCGCCTCGACTTCAGACGACAAACAGCTGATTTGAGGCTCGCTAAAAAAATTTTAGAAGAAAATTCTTATGAAAAGAAAATTGAACAATAACGTAAGCATTTCTTTATGAAATTGCGGCTCACTAAAAAGTACATTTCTAGTTTACAGCGGGTTTTCTTTGAAGCCGGCGATTAATTTATGAAACTGTTGTTGTGACAATATAGTAAATATATTGAGAAGGTTTTGAGGTAAACATCGTAAGGCCAAGCGAACGATACGTCAAAAGTTAGTGGGGCCCGTTTTCAGTCGAAAATGAGTGACTGGTTTTCTTTCGCCTTCGCTTCGCATCGAAATAGGGAGCCTAGCAGTTTCGGGGTATTGTAAATTAAAGCATTTTTGTAATTTTTTTTTTTTTAATATTTCAGTGTTACCATTGTTCACATCTAATACAAAAATGTACTAAAACGGGCATTAAAAAATTCTCTTATTAAATCAATTTTAAATTTAAAAACAAATAATTTTTTTAACAAAACATTAAGAAAAATAATTTTAGGTTGTTTTTACTGCTAATTCCCATTTTGTTGTAATTTCAAGAAAGTGTATTGTTTAGTTTGTGCAATAAGTACTAAAGGAATTGCATTTTATTTTTATTTAGAAAAATAATATTTTTTTTATTCAACATAATTCCCCAATTAAGTTCCACTTAAGTTTTATAAATCTGTTTTTAAGCTACCGCATATTTTGTCTATTTATTTTTTTTTTTTTTAATTTTTTAAGAAGATTATAAATCATATTTTATTTTGATGATAAAAAAAAAAGTAACAAGAAAAGTGTGTTCTTCTTAAAAGTTTGCATCTAAAAGTTATACAATTCTGTTCATTGTACAATTTATTACCATCCCTGAAGGGCTTTTTACTTAAACAACTCTTTTCATTATGCAGTTTAACATAAATAAGGTTTAAATTAAAAATCAAAATATAAAATATAAACTCTGCTATCATTTACCCAAAAGAATGAATTTAAAAAAAAAAAACATATACCCAAACACAAATGTGTAAGTGAGTAGATACTCGTATGTATGTATATGAGTGTGTGCACATCCGCAATTACCAAAAAGCAAAAACCTTAAATCTCTTCTTAACATAAATTAGTTCATTCCCACACACATACACCGTAGTGGTTCCTTGTTTAAAAATTGTTGTTGTGTAAAAGGAAAAACATAATAAAAACCAAACAATGCAATAACAAAACTTGATAACAAATACAAACAACAAAGCAACACACAGATAAAAAAAAACAAAACAGAGCAACACCTAAAAGTATGCCAGAAAAAAACACTTTAACAACTTAAATCTAGTGAAACACAAACAAAAAAAAAACAAAAATAGAGTAGAGCTTTCAAATGTTGCCACTATCACTAACTGTTAATATTAACACCCACTCACAAATATACTCACACATAGCTACACACTTACCTAATAAACATGACTAGCTAAGTGGTAGTGCTTTTCAAACTCCCATTCGAGTACATTTTTGTCCAAGTGTTGGTTAGATGAGTAGAGCAACACTTTCGCATTAAAATACAAAAAAAAAAAAAACTCAAAGTTCTTTGTAACAAAATTTTATAACAAGAGAATAGCTTAAGAACGATATAATATGGGCCACTCCATTTTTATATGATTACAAGTGACCGACAGTTAAAGTTAAATATCAAGATTTTGGTTGGACATTTTTGTTAGAAATGTTTTAGCCAAAAATCGGTTATTTGCCATACAAAATCTAAACTTTAACTATTGAAAGCTGTAATAACGGGAACATGCACACTCACACAAATTTTGCTTTTAAATTCAAAATATATTTTTTTATATATGTAAATGAAATGGCAAAAGGCCTTTATAATGGAGAGTGAGAGGGTTTATATGTTATAAAATAATATTGCTCGTTAAATTAGCTGAACATTTCATAAGTCAAAAATGCAAGCTTCTCTAGGTTTCATGTGTCGCTTTACAATTGGAAATTTATTAAAAGGTGAAAACTTTAAACCCTAAAATCAAATGCAGCCGCAAGTACATATTCAAAGCCCCGATACACATAAATATTTTTAAATCCTTTCTAATAACATCAATTGTCAGAACTTTGAAATATTTCATAAAATTCATGAAAGACCAGTCATTTAATACAAAAATTTAATTGATTTAATAAAAAAATATTTCACTAATTCACATAATTTATGAAATCTTTCATTGAATTAGTGGAAAAATTAATTATAAAATTTAATTCATAGAATCAATGAAAAAAATTTTGTTATTTTTCATTGAATCAATGAAATATTTCAAGACTCAAATGCAAGAAAAATAATTAAATTTTTCAATGAATTTAGGTCATTAAATGAATGAATAGTTCATTGAGTTAATGAAATATATCATGCATCTAATGAAACCAGACTCATGAAGTATTCATTAATTTAATGAATGAAATTCATTGTTTCAATGAATTAAATTTCATTAATTGACATAATGCCAATTGAAAAAAATTCATTAATTTTCATTCAAAGACTGGCTTCATTAGGTTCATGAAATGTTTCATTAATTCCATGAAATAAACATTCATTGAAAAATTTCATTATTTTTTATTCATTTTGATTGATGCCATAAAATAAAACTTTATTTAATAAATTAATGATCAATGAAATAAATTTCATAAATTCATATTATTTATGAAATATTTCATTGAATAAATTAAACAATTTTAATGTAATCCCTTTTACGAAACAATTTTTCTTTTTTAAAAAAAATTTTTGGGGTTAAAAACAAATAAATTGCTTTCAAAAATAATTTAAATTATTTTTCGTGGCATAACTCTTTTACTATTTCAACAACCAAAAAAACGATTTTAAATCCATAATTACTCATGACTAAACTAGGCTTTTAATAAAAACTTACTTTTTGTGACTGTGGTTATGGCCCATTTTTAATAGGTATTTAAATATAACGCAAGAAGCTCGTGAGATAAGAAAGTTGAGGACATTGATGGCACTGCTTTCATTTAATAACGTCCTTAAACCAGTAACACAAAAGAAAGCAAACTAATAGAGTAAAGAACTTAAATTTTGTGTTTTCAAACCTTCTTTTTTTGGATAATTTTTACCATCATAATGAGAAAAGTTTCAATGTTTTTGGATAAAAAAAAATTAAAGTAAAAATAAATACCGAAACAAATTTTGTTAAATAGTTTTGGTTGGCTTCAAATTTATTTCATTGAAACTTAATGAAGAATTTTAATATGAAATTTTAAAAGAAAAAAAGGAACAGAATTTATTACAACAACAAGTAAGTACAGGCTAACTTTTTTCTATAACAAATTTGTACACAAAAACACGCTTTTAAAACTAATTTACAGTCAAAAGCAGGGAAATAACTTTAAAAAAACTTATTTCTTTATAAAAAAAAATTTCATTTTACAATAAAACTCTCAGCTGGTTTTTTTTAAATAATTTTCTGTAAGGCCAGCTAACAAAACAAGAGAGTAAACTTTAATTTATTTTACACTTTTTGAGATGAATAAAAGAAAACAGAGAAAAAGAAAACTAATAAAGTCCTTAAATTGATAAAATACAACTCAGGTATTTGAAACAATAGAAAATGTTGAAGTAAACCAAAATAATTACGTTTTAATAATGATTAAAAAGAAAATTTTTTTACTATTCATGCTAGTGATTGCTTGGGAAGTTTTTTTTTTTTTTGCTTCAAAATTGTGTCAGTTTAAATACCTGGCAGTTGCTGGGCGTACACAAGCATGTTTACGCAAGAGTTGCTAAAAACTTCATTAAAATTAAATGAAATGGACACAAAGTGTATGTAGAAAATAAATTTTCAAATTATAAGTGCGTTCAGAATAAAAATTTTAAAATAAAAAGAATTTTTCATTCACTATTTGTAAATTAAAAATGAAAAAAGTGAAGCTAAAAAAATCAAAAAAAATATATTTTTACATGAAAGTAAAATGTAATTTGAGGTAAACAACTGCTTGCATACTTCCCTTGGAGCTATTAAGAATCGTATTTAATTTAATTTTTCTTTTTTAAAAAACTTGAGAAAATATTCCACTTCAAAGGTTTTGGTTTTTGTTGTTGGCTGCGGTGCTATTTAATATTTTATATCTTAATTTTACTCAAGGTTGAGGGTTTTCTTCCCCTGATTTCATTTGCTTTATTTTTCAACCGTTATTTTTTAAAGTGGTATAAGTCCACTTTTAAAAAAAAATTAGTCAGCGATAATGTAAATGTACTCGTAAGATTAAATTTTTTTAAAGTGGACTTATAATACTTTCAAAAATAACGGCTCATTTTATTAAAATAAATGAAAAAACTTTAATTATAAAGAGTGGAGGGAGAGCAAAAGAAAAAACTAAGTAAAGCAAATGAAGAAAAAAAAAACAAAAAAGTTAACATTCAGAGTTCAGTTATACGAGGTAAGTTCAATAAGTAACAATTTAATTGTTTCTCATTTTTTTGCTTTAACAATATTAGCCATTACATATGCTGATACTAAATATTGAGAAAAAAAACAACTTGCGATCTAATTGAAAGAAAATCTCATATTGATGGAGAGTTAAACCGGGCAAAACGGTCCTGTAGTGTGATTCAGTAACTTTTATTACGAACATTTGTATAGAAGAAATAATAGCCTGTTCAGCGATGTCATAAAAAAAACCTAAGCGAACGAAAGCAAACAAAAACAAAAACAATGTACGAAAATTTGTTTGTGTTTTCAGTACAAATGTGCTTTGCTTTCGTTCGTTTAGGTTTTCTTGTGACATCGCTGAACAGGCCATAAGTATAACGATTTTTTTCCGACAAAAAATATTCAGTAACTTTCCGACATAAATAACGATTTTTATTTTATATAATATTTTTGTCAAAAAGTTACTGAATACCGAATTCGTTTAAATATCGTTATACTTGTTTTTTCGATACGAATGTTCGTAATAAAAGTTATTGAATCGCAATACTGATGCTGTTTACTACAATGATCAACGTGCACAGCTTTAATCGTAAAGTAAAAAATATATAAGGGAAGGTAAAGGTAGCCTACTTTACGTGTTGCGGAATGTTAAGCTTAAGGTGAGGGCTAAGCCCTACACTGAGCCAAAAAAAAAAAAAGCGTTGCGATATCACTCACGTCTGTGGTTATTTTTAAGCCATTCCGTTGTTTATTTTATTGGCAACTAGTGTTTTCAATTCTTTAGCAAGCGTGTTCAAGCCCAAAACCCACAAAAAAGCTACTTTAGCTATAGCTCTCTTTAAAATTATTTTAATTTTATAAGGTTTTCTTTTTCATATGAAAATTGATTAAACCTAATTTACAGTTCTAGATATTTTTGTTTTTGAAGAGAAAAAAATATCAAAAATAACTTTAATTCAGGGTAGACTAAAATAAGAAATTTTGTATTAAATTGTCTATTCGAAATACTGATATAGCTTGATAATTTTTATTAAATACATAATATTTATTAAATAAAAAAATCAGGCGAACCAAAAAAAAAGGTTGACGTTGAAGCCGTCCCGCGTTACACAAACGTGTAGGTAAATTTAAGGTATTTTGAAGAGAGAAGCTTTTATATATTCATATTTTGTGTAAGTAAAATCTCAATGTGTATGTCCTGTTTCTAAGGACATAAAAAATAAATTTTTATTTTATTTTAGAACGAATTATCAAATACTGAAAATTTCATTGAAATCCGACACTGGCACTGAAAGGGTTTTAAGGCGAATTGAGACTTCGAAGTGTGTTAGTTGGGAACGCAACCCCATATTTTAATGCTGTTTCTGTTAACGGTCAATTTTTAGAAACGCAATATGAGCGCTAAACTAAGTATGCCTGTACTGTTAAAGTGACTTAACTTTTAAAAAAATGTTGTATAGTTATAGATGCCGTAAGTTGAAATTAAAAAAATGCCCGTATTTTTTTACACTACGAGCTAGTAAACTAAGTAGCAACAAAAAAAATTAAAAATGATACTGATAAAGTTTAATTTGAATTTTAATAATTGCAAATTTTATTTTACACACAAAGCCACTTACTTGGCCGAAATGCCACGATACAAAGGTATAAAATTTTCAAGATAAAATTACAAGCTAAAAAAAAACACTCTTTCTTTGACATCATAAAAAAATACGAACTGCAGTAGCCACCAAAATTTAGCAGACCATAGTAGAACTGCTCTACAAAAGCACCAAAAATAGTTTGTTTAGTACTCTTTTTTTTAATAAAGTAACTGCTAAGCACACAACAGTACGTGTATGTATGTGTATGTATTTGTGTTAAAGAAAATCAAAAATAATGTAAAACTACTGTAAATATGTGTTTAGTATACATTTTCTAGGCTATGAAACTGCAGTTAAAATAAAAGCATAACTTTTAGAAAGCTCCAACACTATGAAAATAACTTTCCATTATATTAAGCATAATTAAATACAGCAATAGCCTAATTAAACACAAAAACAATATATAACCAAAAGAGTCATTTATGTTCATTTTGAAAGCATATTTTAAGGTACTTTCTTTTTTGTTAAAAAAAAAAGAAAGCAAAACAAATAACTTTTAATTAAAAGCACTATAAACCTGAATTTATTTTTTTAAAAAAATTCTAAAAAATTAAGAAAAAAAAACCATTTGAGAATTTCTGTTATACATTTTGGGTATTTAATATTGAATTTACTGTAGCATATTTTTGGGATTTTTATAAATAACAGACACCTACTGATCAAAATATTCACTTATAGCTCATCTTTTAAGCATTTAATATTAAATGTAATACAGCATATTTTTAGGGGTTTCAAAAAAATAAAAAATTTATATTATATTAATTAGCAAATTAAAAAAAATTATCACTTGAATTAAATTGAAAAATTTTAAAAATTTCAGAGGTTTTATAGCTTGAGAAAAATGGATTTTGAAGAAACATACTACTTAACATGAAATTTTTTGTTTAATATTTTGTGAAAAATCACAAATTTTGTATTAAACTTTTAAAGCCTACAAGCTGATAAAAATATAAATTTTTCAGAGAATATTTAATTAAGATTTTCTTTTCAGAATTAAATTTTCTAGGCTTGCATGGGTAAAATAAAATTTGTTCTATTCATTTAATATTAAATTGACTACAGCATAATTTTAGGATTTTCATAAAACAAAAGTTTTAATTAAAAGATTTCATTTTCATTTATATTGATTTATAGCATACCTTTTAAGGATTTATAATGTAATTTATTGTAGCATATTCTTAGGCTCTTCATATACAAATTTAGTAAGTGTATCCAAGAAAAACTTTATTAATTTATTGCAGAACTTAAAGGGATTTTATAACAAATTTACTATAGCCTATTTCTAGGCGGTTTTTTTTTTTTGTTAATAAGATTATTTTGGTTTAGATTGAAATGTTTTTACATTAATGACATAAAATGAAATCATTATTTCTACTTAATTAACTTTTATTAATGAACTATATTTTAGACATATGGAAACAATGTAACACATACAGAATAAAAACATGAAATCTGTGGTCATTTGGAAAACCGCGTATGTCTCATTAAGTTATTTTAGAGGACTGCCACTTTAAAAGCTTTCAAAATTTTTATTATCAAATTATTTCGTTTCTAGCAATTGGTATTGTGTCCATTAAAATATTCATAACGCCCTACCGTTCTTGAACTACAATAACAAAGTTATTGACTTGATTACCCCAATAAGTAATTTTTTTTTTCTTAAATCGACTTAAGTGATTTTTACTTATTAGTATAGAAGAAATATAATACTGGGACATATACTGTAAATTCTAATAAATTTAACAAACTTACAATGACTTATTATGAGCTTAATTTAAATAAAACATGAGTAAAATATTTTATTTAATTAATTGCTACATACTTGTTTTTTTTTTTTTTTTAATAAAACAAAAATTTAAGAAAGTAGCAAAAGCAAGTACATAATGTGTTTAAGAAATAAAATAACAAAAATAACTATTAAAATAAAGCAAGCAATGTTTATTACAGCTTAGCAAACACATACAATTCGAGTATATCATAAATTAATAAAAAAAAATAAATAATGAAATCAGTTACTCAATATCACAATGAATCTTATATACCCTTCACCATATGAAGGCAATTAAAAACTTTTTTAAGATACTTCAATTTAGATGGCATTCCCTTTAAAATGGTATGTGTTCCATTACGTACTCTTTTATGGTTCGTACGGAAGTTGCTTGAATCCCTCAAAGCAACAGCACTGAGGTATATGGAAATTTAAAAAAAAATTGTTAAAAATAATCCGAAGTAACTTCAGTCTAATTAGGTGGTCGATTACAAATTTAGACGACCTCTCCTAGTCACCTTAAACAACTAAAAATGATTTTAAACCGAAAAGCTTTTTCTTTAAATCTGGGACCAAATCACCGAATTGGATATCGCGCAACTCGTAATGGAATTTAAAAATTTTTCCATACAAAAACCTTAAAAAGGTACTTTAGCTTTTATTCGATACCGAATATGGTGATTTGGGGCTACTAGCATTACATTTAAGCCAATATTTTTAAAATTCTAAAACCGATTTGTTTAAATTTATATTTAATTTTAATTTTTAATTATCTCATTTCATTGTTTTCTTTATTTTTAGCTGGATTTACAATTACAAGATGAGGCTGGTGGTGATATATCGAGTTTTATTACCAACGGTGAATGGGATTTGTTGGGTATGTTAAAATTTGTTAAATTAATTAAGTCATCCTAAAAAGAGCATTGGAAGTGAATGTTGCTGCAGGTCAAGTCTGTATTGAAAATGAGAATGAGAAACTAAATTCAAAACTTTTCAAATGATATTGATTAAAAATCCAGTCTGGTTGTTTGAAAAAATTTTAAAATTTCTTTATTCGAGTTAGAGTGTTTTGCTGTGAACCACTAAAACGACTTTGATAAGCGTTTTATAAAGCCTACACACAGAAAACAATTTCGTTTGTGAGAGCTAAATTTATTACCAATCAAAAACTCAGTTGTGAGAATTGAAATTTTTTAGTTGTACCAATAAAAATTCGGTTATGCAGCACAAAATATTGCTGAGAGAATTAAATTTTGGACTGTATCATCAAATTTAGATTTTCGCAACTAAACAAATTAAAACTTTGACTGGTAACAAATTCAATTGTGACAACCAAAGTTGTAAAAACAATTTGCTCTGCAAGATATCATACGTGACAAAACACTGACAAAGGCAGGTCAATTATTAATATTATGAAACTAAATTTACATTTTTTTAAGTAATTCAGACAACTCAGCTAGTGAAAAATATTTGTAGGTCTGTAATTTCTTAAAACTCTATATGGCAGCTAATTCAGCTACTGAAAAAAAATTATTAAAAATCAAACCCTGTAATTAAAGTTTTAAAATTCTTATTCGCTACAAAATACAACTATTTGTTTTGACCTAGAATTAAAATTAGAACTAGAAGCGGGAAAAAGTTCGTAAGTCTAGTATTTATTAAGAAGTCTTTCATGTCAGATGGTTAAATTTAGTGATGCCCCAAGTAACGAAAACAAATCCAAATTAAACCACTTTAGCTTACTTCGGGGAACAATAAAATCAGGGCCGCACTGCTCTGTCGATTTCAAAATTTGGTTTGCTATCTAGCTTCCTTAGAAGCAGCATATAAGTTTAAGTGGCAGACTCGTTTTCCTTTTCTACATGCACAAAATGAGATCTTGAAAGCTTTGTAATGCTTAATTTTTGGACATTTTGTTTTATATGCAACATTGTTGCTCTAACTAAAGCAGCATGTTGTTTTTACCATCTAGAAGTTCTGTTGTAATTTAAATATGAAACTAAAATAATTATTACAGACTTGACTTAAGCAACATTTACTCAACAAAATTGCTCGCAATTTTGAGTTCTATTTTAAATATTTTCTTTTTCAATTTTTTTTTTTTTTTTGTATTTAAAATATAAATACGAATGAATGAATTTGTTTATATTTTATTAATATTTTAATAATTCTCTTTTTTCTAAAAAATAAAATAAAAAAATAAAATAAAAATAAACGCAACAAATATTTCCTAATTTCTTTTCCCTTAAAATCCTTTAACAAAACAAACCTGTTTCACTCCTAAATACCACAACCCAATCCTCTTCCACATCCCTTCTTTCTTCTCTCTCTCTCTCTCTTTCTCTCTCTGTCTGTGAAAAAACTAACACACACTTATACACAAATGAAAATGAAATGAAACACAAAATGATAAAAAACTGTAGGTGTACCTGGTAAACGAAATGAAATCTACTATAATTGCTGCCCAGAACCTTATATTGACATAACATTCGCCATTTTGATACGTCGCAAAACTTTGTATTATTTTTTCAATTTAATTGTGCCCTGTGTACTGATTGCCTCAATGGCACTGCTAGGTTTTACACTGCCACCAGATTCTGGTGAAAAACTATCGCTGGGTAAGTTTTCAAAGCAAAACCTCAACAATTTTTTTTTTTTTCAAACAAAAATAAAACATTCTTTTCAAAAATAAACAAGAAAAACAAAGAACATAAAAAATATTTAAACATACAAAAAATATTCTATAAAAGATAATTAAGAAAAGAATAAATGAAAATGAAAATAACCAATACATACTTAAACACACAAAGATTTTAAGAAAATGAAGAACTTCCTTAGGAAATATTTACTTACAAGTTAAACTTGAATGTAAGAAACTCTATTCAATAACAAACAAACATACCAACAAACAAACAAAAAATATTTTAATCTTCTACAATAAGAAATGAAGCAGTGTTTAAAGTATTTTAAAGAACTACAAGATAAAAAAACAGATAAAAACAAATAATTAAAATATTTTGCAATTCATGCGTGTCTTAATAGAAACTCATTTAAAATTAAAAAAAAATCTATTCAGGTATAAAACTTTGCTGGCCTTAATAAAAGCAATTACAACTCAATCTCAAAGCAACTTGAACATGAACATAAACTGCCAGACTCTAGGGCCATTAATAACAGTTTCAAATATAACTTAACTAAAAGCTCTGTGGAACAAGTCCTTCAATTATTTCCACTTTAAAATTCATGCCATTCTTTACTAAGACTTTGGAAAGGCAAGCCCGTTAATCTCTCTTTAAAGTGGGAAAATATTTTCAATTAAAGATTTACATCACTGAGAAAACAAATTTAGTTGTGAAAACCAAATTTGCTACCATTTAACAAGTACAATTGAGTGTTCCTTTAGTCTTTTTAGTTTTTTAGTTGTGAAATTTGGCCAAATTAAATTTTGAATCGTACTATCAAATTTTCTTCGCTACCACCAAAATTATTTTCTTTTCTTTTTCGCAACTGCTGAATGTTAACAAATTGGATTCCCGATTTTCTTGAATTTTTAACGTTACATTAAAAGAATTACGATTATCTAAACTAAATTTCTAAATGGCAAGAAATTGGAATATAGGCAAAACTAAATTTTGGTCTGTATTATCAAATTTTAATAGTTACACCCCAAACAAGTTTTGATTGCTACAACTAAAGTTTGTATTTTAATTAAAACTAAATTTTGGTCCATACTATCACATGTTAAATATTACAACCAAAAAAATTTTGGTTACTACAACTAAATTTTTAAATGGCCACTAATTGCATTCTCAGCAAAACTAAATGTTGGTCCGTATTACCAAATTGCATACACGCACAAGCTAAATTTTGTTTAGTTTGCTAGAATTTTAATTTTTGTATCCAAAAAAAATTCAATTATCACAACTAAATTTCTAAATGGTAACAAATTGGATTGTAAATATAATAAAACTAATTTTGAATGTTAAATCCAAAAAATTTTGGTTATTATAAAAAAATATTACATTCTCATCAAAACTAAATGTTGGTCCGTATTATTAAATTGCATACACACACAAACTAAATTTTTGGCTGGTATTCCAGAATTTTAATTTCGATTATTGCAACTAAATTGCTAAAAATCAAAAAATTGAAATCTAGGTAAAACTAAATTTTGGTCGGTGCAACCAAAAAAGTTCGTTTGTCGTTTCTCATAACCGAAGTTGTTTGCTGTGGAAACAGTTCTAGCATTACAAGGTGCTTATGCCAAGAAAAACGTTAAGACATTTTAAGGTGTTCCTTTTATTGACGAGATAGAAAAGGCAAACATGATATTCATACATGCCAATATCTCTCTCTCTCTCTCTCTCTCTTCAATTACACACTTTAAATTTGCCTTTAAACAATTTAATTGAGAGCTATCACTGTAATGGTTTAATTTAGACCCGTTTTCGTTTCTTAATTCATGACTAGAAGTCTTTGATTTCTATATTAATAGCGTAATGACACAATAGGTCTATTGTAGCCTCTGTGGCTAGGTGACTTGTTTCCACTCCTATTCCAACTGAAAGCTTCTTTTAAATTAGCTTAACGTTCCAAATGCCTTGATAAATTATACTTTTATGGACTTAAAAAATTGTTACACAAACATTAAGGTGTCACTAAATGAAAAATATGTAAGAAACAATTTTAGGAATTTTTTTGAACCTTCAAAGGTACAAGCTTTCTCAAACAGTTGATAAGAAGATGGCTGCTTTTTTAGGCAAACTTATTTCAATATCCAGTTAGAGTGAAAAATTATTTAAGACCTGAAGGCACTAGCAAAGTTGTATACCTGCTGAAAGAGTTTTTGAAATTTTTTTTATTTGCACAATATTCTCAGAAAATAACAGCTCAAGACAAGCCAGTTTAAAGCCAGTAACGGGCTGATTTTCTTTTTTTTTTGGATTTTTTTTATATTAACACACACTGACGAAAAAACGAAGGTGTTTTAAGAAACTCGTTCGCACTTTTGGGCTCTCAATTCCTTTCGTGAGCAAATTGTGTGACACAACCTTTAAAATTAAAGCAAATTGTTGTTTTTTTTTACTTTTTTTGTGACTTTACTTTAATTACTTTTAGTGTTCAAATAAAAATAATTTTAATTTTAAGTGAATTGTTTTTTAAGGTTAAACAAAATAGTGAAATGAACAAAATTTATTTTTAGTTTGTAATAACAGGGTGTTTTAACTTTAACTTTAACTCATGATTTTAATAGGGTTTTTAGCATAAAAATCTCCATTTTGTTTGAGTTGTTTTACAAGGTACTTTAGTATTTTGAACTTGTTTAAACTGGATTTTTTCTTTGCATTTCCGTTTCTTTTTGTTTGTTTTTTTTTTTAAATTAATTTACAGGTTGCATTTTTATACTTTCAATTTGTAAACTTTTATTTTGGCACAAAATATTCTGACAATATGGTTGTGATAATAATAAATTATATTCGATGCTTCACTTACAAAAAAATATTAAAAAAAAAAAAAAAAAAAAAAAACTTACAACGAGCCAATGGCAAGCAAACTGTGTGTCTCCCTATTGCATGTCCATAGTTGCTGCTGTGTTCTTGCTACGGCCGCTGTTTTCTGCTTCTCTTTTACTTAAGTACCAGTGCTACTTAAGCTTCAAATGTACTTTTTTTTGTTCAGATGTAAACTAAAAATAAGTCAACAAGGAGGTTCTTCGTCTGTATATGCCAGCGTATGCAAGCTAAGCTTTGAAAATATTTTGTTGACTTGAAATCTCACGCGTCTTCTCCAGGATTTGTAGTAGTGTAAACATCAGTACGCAAGACAGATAATCACAAAAGTAAAAAATTATTTTCAACAACATTAAAGTGTTTGCTGGTTGTTGAAATTGAATTTATTCAAAACTCAGGGTGAAATGTCTTATGTGCCAAAATAATAATACTAAACCTATTAATCTACTGGTCGTAGGTTTGATTCTACATAATTTTCAGCAGACAACCCAGACAACTACGTGGATATTAAATTTAAAAAAATCTTTAAAATCAAATTGATAATTATTTTAAATAACAGGGAGTCAGTCTACTTTTAAAAAATGTTGTGGAATTTTTTTTTAAACTTTTTTCCCTCTTCATAAAAATTAAAATGAAAAATTTTATTTAAAGAAAACTCAACTTCAAATAATAAAAAGTAAAAGATTTTAGTGAATACAGGGCTACCCCATCCCCACCCTCTGTCAGATGAACATTAGAACGTTCAAGTTTTTCATTATAAGCTATTCTCGTTTCTATAACTCGTTATGGCATAAGAAAATTTCTTTTTTAAAAGTAGCTAAATGATTTAGTATTTTTTTTAATGCCGTCTGGTTTAAATACTGTTCTTATTTTACTTTAAAAAAATTTTTTAAAAGCAGAAAAGTATATAATTTTAAGGGGGCGTGGTCACCGATATCTTAGCTTTTTCAAAAGCTTAAGAAAAGTGTTCGAAAAGCTTTAGAACTAAATTTCCTTACTGGAATTGCTATAGTAATTGAAATAAGTCATGATAAATGTTCTGAAAAAACCTGCTGGCAAAAATAATTTATTCTATTTATGCCAGCTTTATTTTATTAAAGAAAAATATTTCTTTTCTGTCAACAAACAACAATTACGGGGGGGGACTTATACAACACCATAAAATAGCTTTCTGTTGCATCAGCTTTTTCTGTTAAACCCCATTAGATCAGTAGGTTGTTTTTACCATAAGCTTCACGTGTAAACAAACAATTTTAATCTAAGTTAACAAAATATGCTTGAAACAGTTAAATTACATAATTTTTATCATTTAACTAAAAAACAAAAATTTATTCTCTCAAAATAATTCAAAATATATTTTTTAGCTTCATAATGTTTGTTCCAGATTGAAAACCCTGCGTAACGTAATCGCTTACTCATAACTTTTTTATAATAAATAAATTGTTTAGAAAGTTTTAGACTTCCTTTAAACAAAGCATTTACTTAAAAAATAACCCAAGCAAGAATTAAAGGTGCTGAAGCATCTCAAGAAACAATTTTCGACATCGGAACTGCTCAAAAAATAGAAGAAAAAAACACTTTTTTCATAAAACTATTCAAAAAGCATTTTTGTTTTCTTTTCTGAAATCTCTTCTTCAAAAAAATATTATAGAAAAGGCTAAAAAGCTCTTCCTATTTTTTCTTAAGTCCTTTAATTAAAAAAAAATAGCAAAAAACAATCTAGAAAAAAAATTTTTTTTCTATAGTGAAATTAAGTCCACTTTCAAAGCAGGAACTACACAAAAGGCTATGCTTTATTTTCTAAAGTGTTTTAATTTTAAAAAAGAAATCATATTTTTCTATTGTAAAGTCCCTGTAGCCTTCAACTAAAAAAATTTAAACGATTAGCCGATCAACAAATACAATTCTCCCAACACACCTTAATGTTTTTTCTAACTTATTTTAGGACTTCTAATACAATTATATTTCGATGTTAGCAACCAAATATTCGGTTACTATAACCATGTACTAGTATTGCAATACTAAACACAAAATATTAAACAATTCAAATAAATTTTGATTAAAGTCCTTTGTCACACTCTTGCTACAACTAAATATATTTGTTTATCACAACTGAAGTTTTCTCTTGTTTGAAAATGCCTTAGCTTCATCAGTGAAAAGCTTTAACCGAATTGTACTGTATCAATCGGTTCAAATTGGATTCTAATTGAAGGCTGCCAGGCCGCCACGTAAACCAACCAACCAACTGTCTATCAATCAATCATGTTTGTCATCTCAAAAGCCTTATGGATTTTTTGTGAAACATTTTTATCTAATTATACACAATTTTATTGCGTCAATTCCATGATTGTATTTCAAGGGTTGGATTTTTTATCGACTTATATGGGCTGATGTCAACATTTCGTATCTTACACTGGTGATAACTGAAAGCACAGTACCTGAAGTATAAAGCATTACTTTAGAAATGTAAAGCTACTCTAACTGGTGGGTATTCCAATTTCCTGTCTGACTCAGGTTTTGAGTATCTTAATTTGAGCTAGGAACCAGTTTACTCTTTAAAATATGCGGTAACGTAGTCAAAAAAAAACAGTTCTGGGCCTCTTTTAGGGCCAATCCAAGTTACTAATGTGATGAGGCTTTCTATTTAGTCTAACGTACATTAATTTTACGTAAGTTTAAATCACTCCTCAAATGAACTATTAATCATCTTCTCTTCATACATCTACTATTATTATTTTTTTTTTTTTTTTTTTTTTTTACAAAAAGATAGAGCTCTGATGTCTATGAAGGCCAAAATTATTAGCTTCTCCAAATATTTATTTCGTAGAAAGAAACTTTACAACTTGTACTTCTACTTCGTTATAGAAAAATCAAGTAGCACAAAAATTTTAATTCTATCACCTGCATACAACAAAATAAACATAAAACTACAACAACACCCACAAAAATAAACTATTTTAAATATCCTCCTTAAAAAATTAGTCCTCATATAACCTCCCCTTAGATTTAGATTTCATAATTATTTAATAACTTATAACAAAAAAAACAACAATACATATTTATTTATGCATGTGTATGTTTATAATTTCCTTAACATTTTCATTAAACTTTTCATTAAAAATATATAAAAAAATTTTAATGAAAATTAAAATTTAATTTTAAAAAATAAAACTGCAAAATTAACTGAAATCAAAAGTTTAAGCCAGTAATATCGACAAAAACAAATTGAAAACTATTTAAAAAAAATTACTAAAGCATTTAAATACTTAATCAGTATTATAATTAAAAACTTTGTAAAATTTATTAAATGTTAAATTAAATCAATTAAATTTTTTAATTAAATCAATTAAATGTTTAATCATATCAATTAAATGTTTATTCAAATTAATTACATTTTTTAATTAAATCAGTTAAATATTTAATTAAATCAATTAAATGTTTAATCAAATCAATTAAATGGTTAATCAAATCAATAAAAGTTTTTAATTAAACCAGTTAAATGTTTAATCTAATCAATTAAATATTTAATTAAATCAATTAAATGTTTAATTAAATCAATTAAATGTTTAATTAAATTAATTAATGTTTAATTAACTCAAATAAAAATGTAATTAAAATGAAAATTTTTTCTATTAAAATATTTACTTGCTGCTTAATTTTCTCTTAAGTATACGACTATTAAGAGAGACTTTCTTTTGCCCAGCAACCAGCAGCAAATATTGAAAACCAACTTAATTTTATTATTGCTTTTTAAAGCTTTTCAAATTAAGCTTTAAATACATAATTTTGCATTTAATTTGATTGAATTTATTAAATGTTAACGGACATCTTCTTATTAGCTAATTTTCTATAGTGAATTCGTTATTAAATAAAACAATTTTTTTATAGATTTGGTCGTAAACTTCTCTATTTGTTTAAATAATTTCAATATCATAAACCTTGAAAAATTAAATATTTAATTAAAAAATTCTGGCTATAAAAATTTTATATTAAAAAATAATTTTATCAGCTTAAAGTCTCTTCTCATTAAAAAAAAATATTTTAATAATTTATTTCCTTGCAGACGATTGTCAAAATATTTATATGATAATAAAGTTGAAGAGATTTTTTTAATTGAAGAAACCACCTAAGCTGGAAAATTATTTATTAAATTTTTTTTCTTTAATTTTTTAAAATTTTCAACAAATTGCGTTTTATATCGAATGATTTTAAAATTTGAATAAGCATTTCATGATATAAAAATCTTTATTTAAATTCATAAAAAATTAAACAAAAATCGAAAATAATAAATGTAGCTAAACACATTGTATGTACTTCATCCTTTTATACTTAACCTTTAGCTTAAACATGATAAATAGATATTGAAACACTAAAAGAGTACCAGCCTTCAATACTTTAGTCTCCAACAAACCAAATACCCAAACAAATAAACCCAACACTAGTCAATTGTGGCTAAACAGAAATTCGTTTAATTTTCATAACAGAAATATAAATAAACTACCATGTATAGAAAAAGAGCAAATAATTGGATCAACAAAAATATATAATAAAAAGAGAATAGGGGAGTGTCCGATCTATCCAGTAAATGTTTAACAAAAAAATAAATCCTTTTTCTGCAATTAAAATAAAAATTATAGTAACCATTTGTTTTCTCTGCTGCATGTTAAAAAAAACAGAGAATTCGGCGGTTATTTACGAAAGTGGTATAAACAAGTTCAATTTTTTTAAATGATATGAATAAGTAAGTTGCTGTCTATATCTTGGTAAAACTAGCTGTAACTCACTTTTTTTTGTAAAAAATGAACTTATACCACTTTCAAAAGTAACAGCTCATGTTTAGAACCATAAGGTTCATTTTCTAACAAAAAATTAATGTAAAAAAATCTATATTAAAAAAGTGGACTTATACCACTTTCAAAAATAACAGCTCATATTTCGAACTACTATAAGGTTGATTTTCAAGCAACTCACCTAAACAAAAAATTAATTAAAAAACATACTATATAAATAGCTTAAAAAATTTTTATTAAAACAGTGCACTTATGCCACTTTTAAACACAATACATAATATTTCTAAGGTTCATAAACTTCAAGGATTTCACTTAAACAAAAAATTAATAAAAAAAAAATATTTTTTAAAGTCGACTTATACCACTTTCAAAAATAACAACTCATATTTCTAACCATAAGGTTGATTTTCAAGCAACTTACTTAAGCAAAAAATTAATTTAAAAAAGTAGCTTAAAAAATCTGTATTAAAACAGTGGAATTATGCCACTTTAAAAAATAACAGCTCATATTTGTAACCCTAAGGGTAATCATCTTCATGGACCTCACTTAAATAAAAAATTAATAAAAAAAATATACTTTTTTTTCAAGTCGACTTATACAACTTTCAAAACTAACAGCTCTATTTCCTTCATTCTCCCACATCCAATTAAAAGCAAAATTTTAAGAATTACACACTCATTGATCGATCACATGAATTAATTACACTGGACTGTTTAATACATCAAACAGATTGACTTGAATGTAAAATTAATAAGTAACAAAAGAAAATAAGCTTTGCAAAAATAAATAATAAAACGGAAATCAAAATGAAAAAAAATAGAAACAAAAGTTAACAATTAAAGGCAAACAAACATTTGTATTGACTTATGGCAGAAATTGCATTGCATGAGTACGAGTATCATACAAACAAACACACATCAACAGCAACCAACAACCAACAACATTAACTAGAACCCAACCAATCAACAACACAACCTTGACCCAGACAAATATTCAACGAAGCAATCCAACTCAAAACTCATCTCTTACAAACAACAAGAGCAGCAATTGCAGCTTTAAATCATTAAAACATGCCAAAAGACTTGTAGAAACATAAGCAAATAGGCAAAGAGTATCAAGGAATATTTACGCACACACACATATACACACACACATAAATAAATAGAACGGAAGCAACAAAAGCAGAAACACTAATAATAAAAAGCTACTGTATTATTTGAGTTGCTTTAAAAAGGACATACGCATTCACTTACACACACATGCACACAATCATCTTAGTATAAAGCTGGGGTATAGTTAGAGGCCAGCAGTGTGTAAGTTTAAGTAAATATTGAAAATTGTTACGCTTATTTATCTTTCATGGCTAGAAAGCGCCATGACGACAGTAAAAGAAAATACATAAACAAACAAACAAACTCTATCTATCTGTCTGTCTACTGACATCAGAAAACTCAGTCAGAAGGACATTTTTGCACATTAACCTTTAACGATAAAGTTTATTTAAAAATTATTACTGACTTTACTAACTCCATCACAACAACTACAAATTGCTGCATACAAACAAAAAAAAAAAGTGGGAAGGACACTATGACAAGTTTACAGCAGAAGGTTTCAGTTAGTTTTTATATAAAGATTAACACACAGAAATAAATAAATTTAAAAATACAACCCTGGTTGATTATGATGTATGTATGGGTGTGCGTATGCTTAAGAAATTTATGCTATTTATTCCATACTGAGAGTTATTTTTTGTGTTATAAAAAATTCATATATGACTCAGAAAAAAAATAACATAAAATATTTTTTTGTGGTTTTTAATTCTTTTTTTTAAGCGGATAGAATTAATTTGAAATGTTAAAGGCACTTAACAACTTATATATTTTAAATTAAATTAAATGCACTTTTCGCTAGAAAAGGGAAAACTGACTAAGTAGAGGTCTGCATAGGAAAACAACACAGTCTACAAGTCTGTATAAAAAATTATAGTTTTAATTTAAATATTAAATAATATCAATTAAATAATTTTTTAAACCAGATTGAAACCAATTGTCATATTGATTAAATTTTTAATTAAGTGAGTTATATAGGGTCCGCCAAATAACTTTTTTTTTTTTGAAAATGCTGTAAAAAAATCGAGTGTAGCTTCGGCTGTGTGACACGTAGCGCCGTCCTGTTGAAACCAAATGTTGCCAATATCCTCCTCTTCAATTTTTGTGAACAAAAATTCGTTCAACATGGCCCGATAACGATCGCCATTGACTAACGGCCACTCCTTGCTCATTCTCGAAGAAAAATGGCCCAATTATGTCTCTGGACCAAAATCCGCAGCAAACAGTGACTCGTTTTGGGTGCGTCGGCTTTTCAATGTATGCGTGCGGGTTTTCTGTGCCTCAAATGCGACAATTTTGCTTGTTTACATACACGCCAAGATCAAAATGAGCTTCATCTGAAAAGATGATTTTTTTTAGCAAAATTGGCATCTTCTGTAAGTCGATCGCAGGCCAACTTAGCGAAGCGAAACACAACCATATTCTTTCAGCGGAAGGATAAAACTAATTATCTGTCAAATCAGACATGAGCTAAGTGTTACCATTCACGAAATAAGCACTAGTTGAAAAAAAACGTTCGAATGACGGACCCTATATTTTTAATTGAATGAATTACTTTTTAATTGAAACAATGAAATTTTTAATTGAATCAATGAAATGTTGAATTAAATCAATTAAATTTTTAAATCAATAAATATTTTTTTGCTTGAATCAATTAAATTTTTAATTAAAACTGCTAAATATGTATTTAATTGCATCAACTAAATTTTAATCATTTTATTAATATTTTTCACTTGATTAAAGCTTGAATTACTTTTTTAATTAAATCAAGTAAATTTTTAATTGGATGAATTGAATTTTGTTTCAATAAATTAAATTTTGGCTTGAATCAATTGAATTTTTTATTGAATCAGTGTTTTTAATCAGTTAAATTTTTAATTGGATGAAATCTTTTTTTAATTGAATCAGTTAAATATTTAATTAATTAAAAAATATTTTAAGATCAAATAAAAAATGTTCTTATAGATTAAATTTTTAATTTAATCAATTAAATTTTTAATTGAATAAATTAAATTTTTAATTGAGTCAATAACATTTTTAATTGAATTTATTTAAATCAATGAAATTTTTAATGAAATCAATTAAAATTTTAATTGAATCATTGAAACTTTTAATTCATTAATTTTTTTTTTCTTGAATCAATTAAGTTTTTAATTAAATCTATTAAATATGTAACTGCATCAATTATATTTTAACCAATTAAATATTGTCATATAGATTATAGTTTAAATCAAATCAAATACATTTTTAATTAAATAAATTACTTTTTTATTTGAATTACTTAAATTTTAATTGAATTAAATAAATTTAATTTTGGCTGAATTGAATTTTTAATTGAATCAGATAAATTTTAAATTAATTAAATACTTTTTTTAATTGAATTCATTAAATATTTAATTAGTTATATAATTTTTAAGCTTAAATTAAAATTTTTTTTTAATTAAATCAATTAAACTTTTAATTATATCAATTAAACTTTTAATTAAATCAATTAAATTTTTAATTGAGTTAATTACTTTTTTAATTGAATTAATTAAATTTTTTGTATTAATCAATTAAACATTTAACCAATATCCTAGTTTTTTAGTTCAATTAAAATTATTAATTTAATCGATATAAATAAATGTATAATCAATATAAGGAACAAGACGAGAGTAATGTAAATGTTACAAATACTCTCTAATTATAGTATTCAATTAAGAATTCGAAGACTTGCTTGGGTGAATTATCTGCACTAACAAACGGTTCTAGGTATTGATGTCCAAAGTAACTAAAACGGTTTAGGCTAGACCGTTACTTTGACGCAATATGTGTTCTGATGTGTTACATAACCTGCAGAGGTTTTTTAGACTTCTTATCTTCATATATAACAAGGGTTCCAATACTTTGCTATAATAATTCATAAATCCCATGACAATAAGAATTGCTTCACAAGTAAGTCATTTATTGTCTTCGGAGAACGTAATGGATTGAATGTTTTCTATTCCCTTACTCCTTGTCTTCAAACAAAATTGTTGTGCTTCTCTTTCCAGTCAAATTCCTAAATCTGAGCTTAATAGAGCTTCAAGGCAGTCCGCCAATTTTTTTGTAAGCTAATTAAACTACTAACCGTACCTTTTCATGCTCACTGCTTACATATCCACTGTTACCTGGCACTCATATCAGGTGAACCCTGCTATTACGAGGAGGTGCAGAGACTAGCACAAGTTCTTGCCAATCTCACCACTCAGGGCATGTAATGATGTTTTTCTATCAGAGTGATAATAGATGTGACTGTTATTAGTGTCTCGTTCAAGTTCTTCTTTTAAGCAGAACTGGATAGCATGTATTTCTAGCTGAAAAACTGAATTATCTCGACCCATGCAAAAAAAAAACTTTGACTGGAATTTTGACCAAATACCCCTGCGTATCATACATGTGACCTGAAATTGGGTTTGGGTCTGTTCTACTCCCAATTAACTCACTATCTGGAAATGTGACTCTGAAGTTGTCCATAAAGTTGTATTTGATCTGACAATGAACGCTAAAGTATTTTATTATCAAAACTGAGATTTTGACTGTTCCAAAGTTCAATCACTTTTAAAAAGTGTTTACTTTTATGGATTAATTTAAGCTGTCTTTTTTTTTAGTAATCGAAAATCATAAATTAATAAGTTTAAGCCTTAAAATGCCTGACATTTCATAAATTCCTTTACTTGTACCATTTACTTTTTCTCTTATTTTCTTTTGCATAATTTCCAAAAAAAAAACATTTGTAAAACATGCCTTTGAATAACAGTAAATAATACAATTACCAAAAATACATAAAGAAAAAATTTGGCTACAAAAAACAAACGGAACAGAATATGCAGTCAAGTAATATTTTCATACGTAATATTTACGTATGAGCATTTATTGTTATTTATTGTTTTGTAGTAGCAAAACCTGGTAACATATTGTAGTTTACATACAATAAAGAAATATTTTCTCATAATAAAAATAAAAAAAAATTTTTACCTCTCAGTGTTTTTGTAAAGGGTTATCCTTTACAGCATAAACTAAAATAGTAGATTTTCTATATCGAATTTTATTTTCATTTATTAAATCACAGCATCTTTTTTACAAACTAAAGTTTAAGCTTTTGTCAAAGGGCGAGATGAAATACAAATGGCTCTAGATAGATTTTCAATCTAGTTAAATTTTATTTTTAACTTTACAACACCCTTTGTTGTACCTTATTTTTTTGGGAGTGTGCGTTTATATTTCAAATACTCATTTAACTTTTAAAGTTGTTTTGCAGCTGAATTCTTTAAAATAAAACGAAAAGAAGAAAAACTTTAAAAAATTTCATCTTTTTATGTTTATTTGCTTTTACTTGTTTTTTTTTTAATGTAAATTTTAGTTTCAAACAATAAGCAGACTGTCTTTTGATGTTTTTTCTTTTCAACTTTTCAAAATTTAAATTCAAAAGTCACTTGAAACAAGTCGTTCTCTCATTCCCTCTTTAAACGAGGGTCATTTCAAAGAAAACAATAACTTCATTTTTTTCAAACAAACAAGCAAATGCAATTCTTTAGATTTATTTCTAGCCCTAGCAGGCAGTTGCTTTTAACATTAAAAAAATCAAGAAAAATAATTTTCTAGCATTTTTTTTTTGTTTATATTTGAGAAAAGATTCGACGGTGTAGAGAACAAAACTCTAGATTATTTTAACTTTTTGCCAGATTCCTTGAAAGTCATATTATCGAGAGTTGACTGTATTTATAGCTAAATTAAGACTTTAATTACAACAACTAACAAGCAAACCTAAATATCATGTCAAGCATTTTTATCTGTCAAAAAAACAAATGTCTTCTAAGAAAATTTTGTTTTCCCCTTCGCAAGCTTCAACTTATTATTCACCTGGCAGAAGGGCTCCGGACTGATGAAATGAGTAATCGTGCCCTTTTTAACTAGATAGACTGTCATTTCACTAATTACAAAATTACCATGTGTCAGTTTCCATATTAAAGTAACAGAGTTTTTCTTTACAAAAGTACCGAGAAGCCTATAGCAGTTCCAAACCAACCTTGATTGTAAGAAAAAGCTTAATTGTGCAATTTCAGCTAATTATTGAAGAGAACGTATACATGAGTCCTCTTTCATTAGGTTTCCCTAGTACCTAAGAAGCTCTAAAGCGTAAGCATAAAAAGTGGAAGCTGTTTTTGCCATGCTAAGATTATTTCTTATAATAAAAAGAAAGAGAATTTATTATTCGTAATAACAGAAAAGGGAAAAGTGAAAAAGCTCCCGCGGGTAATATTTTTTTTTATCATTTTTGGCTAATTAGCAGTTTTTATTAAACTATATTTGTGTAAACAAACTGTGTTAATTTATATAGTAAAAAAACTAACGGCTCACACACACAGCCCTCGTACGTATAATTTTTTTTTTTTTTACTTTTAAACAAAAACCTACGCCAAAAGTGTAAAAGCCCAAGAGTCAGAGTTCAATTTGTGGGCTGTTTTTGGAAAACATGGTAGAGAGTGTATGCAAATACACACACAAATACACACACTTAATCACAAAAAATTCTATAACAAACATGTTTGAGTCAAGAGTTTTTGTTACTCAACTTTGTTTATGCAAAAACAAGAGTAATTTTGCGTACATGCGAGTATTTTAGAAAGAAAAAAAAAACTAAAAAATTTTTGCTAAACTTTAAGTAACTTTTGATAGTCAAAGAATATAACAACAACTATAAATACATCTTTTGCATAACAAAAAAGTAAAAAGTAAGAGAAAAAATAATAATAATAAACAATAGAAAAGTTTTGTTTATTATGGAAACCATTCTAAAAATGAAGTGTTAATAAATGTTGTAGTTTTCACATTTTTTTTTTGCAGATACAAATTACAAGGCCAATAGAATAAATTGTTAAAAAAAAGCTAAACAGAAATTACTTTAAAGCAATAAGATGTTGGGTAGTTGGGAGGTGATCAGTGTAAGATTGAAAATATAAGGATCAATCAATGCAGGTTCTGCTCGTAGCTATAAGACTTTAAGCAAAATTGCAGGATATTTTGGGACAAATGAGGCCTAGATGGGGAAAAGTCAAATTATAAAGTCTACAAAGGACTTCTTAGATAGACACATATATACATATGAGGCTTAATATACAATAACCCATAATTATAGTCAGACTAAAGTCGATATCTTTTAAAAACATTGAATTGATTGATTTATATATTTTATTAAATGAATGAATTGATGTAATGAAATACTTAATAAATCTAGTGAAATGTTATTATTGCTTGAATAATTAATTTTTTACTGGATTAATAAATAAAATACTAAGAGGAGTTTCATTAATTCAATTCACATATTCATCAATTTAACAACTTAATTTCAATAATTTAATAAATTAATTTTATTACTTTAATAAATTGATTAATTTCATTAATTTAATAAAATAATAATTACAATAATTTCATTAACTAATTTCATTGAATTAATTAACTAATTTTATTAATTAATTCAATAATTTAATAAATTAATTTTATTAAATGAATTAATTAATTTAATTAATGAATTCAATTAATTAATTTCATTAATTTAATAAATTAATTTAATAAATTAATTTTATTATATGAATTTATAAATTTAATTAATGAATTCAATTAATTAATTCAATTAATTAATTTCATTCATTAATTTCATTAATTAATTTCATTAATTTATTTGTTCATTAATATAATAAATTAATTTCATTAATTTAATAAATTAATTTCATTAATTTAATAAATTAATTTAAATGATGTAATGAATTAATTTCACTGATTAAATAAATTAATTTTATTAATTTAAGAAATTAATTTCGTTAATTCAATAAATTAATTTTGATTAATTTAATAAATTGATTTTATTAATTTGATAAATTGATTTAATGGGTTAATTTCATTAATTTATTAGATAAATTTCATTAATTTAATTAATTATTTTATTAATTTAATTAACTAATTTCAATAATTTAACAAATTAATTCATAAATTTAATATATTTTTTATATTAAAGGAATTAATGAATTAAATTAATTAATTTATTTATTTATTCATTAATTTTATTAATTTAATAAATTGATTTCAATAATTTAAATAATGAATTTAACTGATTTGATCAATTAATTTTATTAATTTAACAAATTAATATCATTAATTTAATAGCTTAATTTTATGAATTTAATTAATCAAATTAATTTCACTTATTTAATGCAGTAGTTTCATTAATTCAATAAATTAATTTCATTACTTCACATAATTTATGAAATAGTTTATTAAATCAATAAAATAAATTTTAATGAAATTATTTCAGTGGAGTTATGCCATAGTTTCCTTTCATTTGGTTTATGTGGCGGCTAAATGGCCAACAATATTAGGAAAGGGAAGTGTAAATGAAACTAGTGGAAGAGTCCGTAAATCTCTTGATCAATAGAACATTTCGTTTGCTTAAGCTGGCAAATGCTATTTTTTCAATAAAACTACCTACTTTTAAATGCTCTACTGGGAATTTTTAATATAGAAAAACTAATTTCCAGTTTTATAAAAAATGTTACTTTCTTTGGTGCACTTTTTTAAGGAGAATTTATTTTTATTTTCAGAAACATTTTAAATGGTATTTAATGTCACAACTTTTCTTTTGTAGTTGTTGTAACTTTTTTTTCGAAATATAATATCACATGCAAGTTTTTTATATTGCGTTTGTTTTTTCCTAAATATCATAAAGAAAATATGTGTTTTGTGGGAATGAAGAGAAAAGTTTGTAAACATTTTAAGCCCAAATGAAACTTTATAACAAGTACAGGGAAGTGGATGCAATAAAATACAGTAGATTTCAGTTGTTTAATTTAAATTATAATTAAACGCAAATTAACGCATTTAAAATGCCTAAAATTTTTTTAACCCTACTGGCAGAATGTTTGCTTCAAACTATTATTTTCTTATAAACCTTGCCATTTCAACATAAATGTGAGGCGCTAAAAAGCGCGTTTGACTGCCGCTCTGACTTAGATTGATATCTGTAAGAAAGAATTTTTTTAGAGGAGCATAAGCATACTGACTACAAAACATTTAATTTAGTTTTTTATTTTATTTAGTCAGGAGTCTAAACAAAGAATTGTTAAGAGAAAACCCAAAAAAATAAAATTTTTGTATTTAAAATAAAATTTGGGACACATGTCGATGCTGAGGAATAGTAAATTAGTTATAAACATACCAGTTAACTCAATACACAAACATTAAATATAAAATGGGAAACTTTAAATAAGGAAACTTTTAATATCACAGGGGTAAGGAAAAGTATTATGAAAAAACGTTAAACAAACACTAACTTAAATTTTTTTAAATAAAAGAATTAGTAGTGATTGTTGAGCAAATTTCTTATTGATACAAACGAAGACATTCTGCATCTTTCATTAAATGACAGCGTGAATTCCCTTGCAATTGTATTAAGCAATTTATAATCATATTTTTTATGCAACAATTCTGTAGAGAACCTTGGAGAAGGTTATGTATTATTTTAAGATTTTAATTTTGAATTATTTAAAGCTTTTTAGTATGTGTTTTAGCACATCTGCTAAACCATACTTGACAATACCTAAAGGATTAGCTGCAAAAAAAATCAAATTAATTTAAAAAAATTTTTCTCCATTTCATTTTTGTCTTGAGAAAGAGTTATTTAAGGTATTTAACTTAGAAAGCAGTAGTTGCCAAAAAAAAACAAATATTCAGGGTTTTCTTTAGGAATGTATCTAGTCCTACTTTAAGGTTTCTTTATGTAAATTTAAGTCAATTATAAAAAATTACTGATACCCAAAATTAGCATTTTGTAGATAAATAAGCTTTTTTGTCTACAAATATCAGAGTTCGTAAAGAACGAACAAAACGAATGCAAACGTATCGTTTTCGATAATAATACTCTGAAAACCTAGAAAACGAAACGTTTGCATTTGTTTCGTTTCGTTTTCTTTCTAGCTTTAACCAGTATTAAGGTCAAGACAACAAATTTGTTGCCTACTTTTGGTGTGTTTATTTAATTTTGGTCTCTTATTAAAAACTTCTTTGTGGAATAAATAAAAATGTTTTAACACTCAAATTCATAAAAACTATTTTCGTTTAATTAGGCCCTTGTGAAGCAAATTTTCGATTTAAAGTTTGTTTAAAGCTTTTATTACAACAAAATATTTTTTAAGAATTTGACCTACAAAGTCCTAACTTAACACTCGGTGGCTAAAATTCATTTTTAACTTTTACAAAATTAATAATAATTTTTGCCAAAATTAAAACATGTGTGTACGTAACTACAACTATTTTTACACAAGTGCAAATAAAAAATTTATAAAGTATTTTTTTATTATTATCCTAGCAACTTCCCGGGTATAAACTTCAGCCTTAAATTGTTTTGGCATTTTCACTAACAAACTGCTGTATAAAACAAACGCTCTAACGGCTTTAAAAGTCAATTTTTTAATGTTTATTTTTCAATACTTAGACACTGCTTCATTTTGACCATGTCCTTTTTAATAAACATGTAAATAAAAAAATGCTTCAAAATGTTAAATTGATTGTTGATTAACAAATTTTCACACAAAAGATCCTAGAGCACAAAATACCTGTTTTTCCCAAAGTACTTTAGAAACAAAAACAAAACTGTCAAGTTAAAATTTATAAAACAAAAAACTTCTTTAAAAATAAAAAAAAATAATATTTTTTTTTCTAAAATTCAAATCACTCATTGACATACTTTTGCACATAAAAAAAAGTGTTTAACAAGGGAGAAAAAAGTCTTCTTGATACGTACATTAAATCAACTTTAAGTTTTCATATTCATCAATCATCTGCAAGCAAATTTAACATCCCCATTATAAATTCAAATGATAATGACATTCTGAGGTTCAGCGCAGAGAATATGGTAGTAGTTTTTTATTTGACCCATCCACTCTTGCCCCCCTGTGGTTTTCCCCAAAAACATAAAAAAAGAAAAGGACAAAAAATAAAAATTTGAAATTTTTATTTTAAATTAAAACTAAAATTAATTAATACAACAACAGCTAGTTTAGTTGGAGGACTAAGAGATTTATTTTGGCCAAAAGCGTAAAAAACAGCAAAACAACAACAACAACAACAACGACAGCAGCCATAAGTATTATAGCAACAATAATCAAACAACACCTTAATTCAATTTCATAAAACTCATATGAATACATACATACAGTAAATGTATCAGCAATTCCATACAAAAAACTGACTGACTTACGTCACGTAGCGTAACTTAACGTTAAAGGTTTTAATTGTTTAGTTGCCTTGGTGGGGTATATTTTTCCTAAGAATTAGACCAGCTGACCTGGTTTAAGATTCCAAGCATTTCAAAATCTATAACGTAATAAAACGTAAGCAAACTTTTTAACAGAATTGTCTTTGCAAAATGTTTTTACTAGAAAAAAAATTATTTTTTCCATACACAGGTATATTAATTTTACAAGCAATTTCATAAAAAAATCTGACTTACGTCACGTAACGTAACTTACATTGTTAAAACGTTTTGTTGGCTTGGTTTTTTGCCTTGTACCTAAACATTACCCAAACAAACTGCCCATCAGTCTAGCGTTAAGCTACAAAAAAAGAAAAACTGATAACGTAATGTAACGCAAATGAACTTTTGCTGCGAATTGCTTTTACAAAATTTTTTAACCAAAAATTAAAAAAAAATAAAAACTTACAAAAAACTAGTGTTTTATTATTAGATATGCAAAACAAACAAAAATCAATAGGGCAATTCAGTACATGAGGCAAATGCTCTAGAGTAGTCTTAAAAATATTTTCCAAAGCATTTACCACAAACTGTGCCCTACACTAATATATTTAATTATTTTTCTCAAATTTATTAATGCAATTTTATTTCTTTTCTTTCGCCATATTTCTATAATGATTTTTAGGAGTTACAATTTTACTATCACTTACTGTGTTCCTTAATATGGTGGCCGAAACAATGCCGGCTACATCTGATGCTGTGCCACTGTTAGGTAAGTTATGATAAAGATTTCTTTTTTATGTTACCCTAAAGCTGGTTTACAAGTAAGAAAAAAAAAGAAACGAGGTAACTAATTTAAGCCTTAAAGTAGGCTTTAATTAACTTAAGCTATTGAAAATCATAGTATAAAACGTAAGTCTAATAAATTGTATTTAATAAAATAAGAATAAAAACATTAAAAACATTTTTTTTAATAATTTTTTTAATTACAAAACAAAACCTAAATTGCATAAGAAACTCCAAATATTCTTTAAACGTTTTGCTATATTTCTTTGCTAACTATTTTCTACTGCATACTTCTAGGTTAGACAATGAAAGTATTGCACAACTTGTGTGTGTTGTCTTCAATAAGTAAAAAAAAAGTTGTGTTTCCATCGAAAGCATAGAAATATTTATTCTGCGGCATAAATGAATTTCATTAAGGCTGCCCCTGGCAACAAATTGTCAAAGTTTTCGAATTAATTTCTAATGACAAATAAAAATTTCATTTAAATATTTCATCGATTCAATGAATTAAATGGTAAATTATGTGACAGTGACAGTATTTCAATAAATTAATGAATATTTCATTAAATTAAAGAATAATTATTTAATTTATATAATTATTATTTAAGACTTTTTATTGATATTAATTAATTAATTTGAGCTTATATGACTATTAATAACACTAATAATAGAATAGAACCAAAAATATATAAATCAATGACTTATTTACCAAACATATCTGAACGTATTAAAAGATCAAAAATATTTGATACGGAAAAATATAATATTGCTCATAAATCTTGTAACACATTAAGGAGATTATTTAATAACACTAAAGATAAATTACAAAAACTAGATATGTCTAATATAGTATATAAAATACCTTGTGGGGGGAATAATCAAGAAAATTGTGATAAGTTATATATAGGTACTTCTAAAAATAAACTTAAAACAAGATTAGCAGGACATAAATCAGACCAAAAATATAGACATATTTCATCACAAAAAACTGCATTGACTTTACATTGTTTTGAACACAATCATAATCCTAATTTTGTAGATACAAAAATTTTAAATAAAGAAAATAATTATAAAAAGAGGTTCATGTTAGAAATGTTACAGATAATTCGCACACCATCATCTAAAAGAATAAATTATAAGGCAGATATAGATAGTATAGCTCAGAGCTATAGATATTTAATACATAAAAAATAGAGATATATTAATATAATATAATATTTAATTATTTTGTTATTAAAATTGATTTTTATATATTGTTTGTAACAATGTTTGTTATATGTATTACTTAATTTTTATTGGTTGAATTGTAAATTATATAGTTATACATATGTTAGATAGAGAAGAAAATATTTTTCTTTTTAAAAATTTTGTAAAAAAAGAAAAGTATTTTCATTGAAAATATTTTCATATTTTCAAAATATGTATGAATGAAAAAGAAAATATTTTCATTTCATGTCAAATAAAATTTCGTTATTTTTGTTATTAATATTTATAATTTTCCTGAAGAAGCTTTCCACAGGAAAGCGAAATATTGAAAATAATAAATAATAAAACAAAAACATTTTTAAGTATCAAGACTAAGCTCAAATTAATTAATTAATATGAATAATTATTTAATTAAAATAATGTATATTTAATTGAATTAATGAAATACTTCATTGAGCTACTGAAATGTTTTGATTTTTGTCAAATATTGAATTTTTCCTTGGATTAAGGACTTAATAAATTTTTCTCTTAGTGTACTTTTTATTAACGATTAAGGTAATTAAAAAATTGTTTAAAAAAATATGAGACAACAATTTTTTTCTCAATCGGAATGATGAAAAATTTTTTCTCTATCTCTCTCTCTCTCTCTCTCTCTGCAAGGATGTGTATAGAGAAATTTTTTGAATTAACTGTTGAACTTAAATTAATTTTATTTCTTTTTTAATTAATTGTTTACTAGAAAATTTTAATCTTATTTTTTTACTATTTTTATGATATCATTTTTATTTTATTTTTTAAAGTTTTAATTTGTTAGCTTTCTTTTTCTATTAAAAGTATGTGAAAAAAATAACAAAATCTTAAGCGATAAGAAAACACGAGTAACAAACAACATTAACAAAAACAACAAATTTTAGAAAAAAAAAATTAAGTTTGCTTGAACAAAAATTAACTTCAACGGCTCAGCAGTTTTGCGTGTGTATAAGCAAAAATTAATTTTTTTAATCAAATTCCAACAACAGCACTTCTACGTGTTTGAGATGTACAATCCAAAAAAAAATGGGTTTTTATAAAAATTTGCTTATTGTTGCTGGTTGCTAACACAGTGTACAGATTGGGAGCTTTGAAAGATTGCTATGGCTACAGAGCAGTGTCACACGAAGCTGCGTTTGTGGCAGCAGCTATGATTCCCGTGGACCTGTTAGTTAGGTAGTGTTGATTAGTCTAAACATGGGGACTTAGGATACTATACATGGTGCCTACACACAGAAAACAACTTCGGTTGGAAGAAATAAATTTTTTTAATTGCAGTAACCAGAATTCCGTAGTATAGACCAAAATTTTTTTCTTTTAAAAATAATTTGAGCTGTCAGACAGATTTTCTATTGTCACAATTAAAAAATTCGATGATCACAACTGAATTTTTGATTGGAAACAAATGTAGTTCCTACAACCAAAGTTGTACTCTCAGTGTATAGACACTATTTGTATAGGTTTGAACTCATTCCCTCACCGTGCTGTGCTGTTCATAGTGCCACAATGTGGTAGACAATACCGATTATGTTTTTCGTCTATCCGAGATTTTATATTGCGAGGCAAAATCTAGAACCACAAATAAATAGCGAGATTTGATTTTAAAATATGATGCAGTTATAAATAGAAACACCTAAAAATTGGTGATACATTTCGAAGAAACGTACGATAGTTTCTTTCAGAAATCCGTAGAGCTTTAACGAGACTCATACCAGCCCAGTAATATATTCACGGTGTACCTATCGGGATAGGTTAAATGTTGTCACAGTGTGTTTTAATACGTAGGCGTTCTATCAATAAATTTCGCATACACTGAGAAAACCACTGCGGTTGTGAGAACTAAATTTGTTGCCAATCAAAAATTTAGTTACGATAATCGAATTTTTTAATGGCGGCAATAGAAATATTTTTGAGAGAACTAAATGTTGGACAGCATTATCGAATACGGGTTGTTACAACGAAAAAATTTGATTATGACAACTAAATTTTTGATTGGAAACAAATTTATATCTTACAACCGCAGTGGTTTTCTGTGTGTACACAGAGATCCCGAAGATCACATACTCCTTGCTGGCAAATAAAAAAAAACACATACACAAACACACCTCTTTTTAACTTAACATATCCTAAAGGAAAATATTCTCCTAGTGCCTGCAGATTACATAGCTTAAAGTACACTTAATCCATAGTTTATCAGCATAGTTTTAGTTGACAGTTCCTGTAGAATACACACCTTATTACAGATATCTACTCTTGAGCAAGGAGCAGGCGAACAAGTTAAGCAAGGCCGGCTCTAACATAGAAGCTGCTATGTCAGCATCACTAAAACGTCATTCTTGAATACTGGATTACAGGGCCTCAAGATGTATAAGGCGGCGAGTCCAATATGCCCTAGCTATCAAGTTAAATGCCTCGCACAGGTGTTGAGTAGAAATAGAAAAGATATTTGCCGACTGGTGGTTGTAACAACTGGTCAGTCTTTGATGGGTACGTACGCGTACAATCTGTTACTGCCCTTCAACGTAAACTGTCCCAGATATTGAGAACAGGCTTAAGGAATCCGCTCAGTTATGTTAATATCTTATGGTGAGTCTTCAAAATGGACTCTTGGGACTCTAATTGATGGCTATCAGGCTGTCGCGCAAATGAACCAAGCAGGACTGGTTAATTTTTTTGCTTGATTGTTTAACATTTCTTAGTCATATAAAAAAGAGACAATTTTGAAAATAAAAATAAAAGTCTCTTCCAAAAACAAAAAAGATTTTTTTAAAACATTTCATATGTCCTCAAAATCGAAAACAGACTCATGCAACAATGTGAGTAAGTTTGTGTGCTTGTTCAAAGCAAGAAAAGCTATTTAGGCATTTCAATACTGACCCTAGAAAACCTACTTTAAATGAAACCTACATTAATCAGGATTTTGATAAAGGAGTCTCGAATTGTAGCTGGAATTCGGGCTGCACAATACAGCTTAAAGGTACGTTGCTCAATGTCTTCTAGTAATAATAATGTGTGCTTCTTTAGATGTTATTTTTGCTGCTTGCAAAAATATACTTTTTTTTAACATTTATAAAACCTCAAACAAAGATTTTTTTTATTTTCTTCAAGATTTATTAAGATGTTGTTTTTTGTTATTTAAACAAAATTATTATTTAATTAAGATATCAGCAATTCCACAAAATAAATTTTTATCTTTTGCTTGGATACTCAAAATTATAAAATCATAATATTTATTTAGTTTAAAACTTTAACAAAATTTTTTATTTATTTTATTTTCTGCATCATGAGACACAATTTTCGTTTCGTATAAATAGCGGCAAAAGTTAATATTATATCACAGTATCCACTACAACTCTGAAGTAGATTCAATTGTGTATTAAAAGATGAAAAGTTTACTCTTGTCATTTGTGCTATTGGTTTGCCTAAGCCAAATGATGGCACGTCCTGCTGATGAGGCTGTTGCTAGTACTGAAGTAGCTGCTATTACTGAAGAAGTAACCGATAATCCCGACTATCATGTATTGCTTGATCACCCACCAAAAGATCCCCATGTTCTCTATGATTATGTTCGGGAATGTGATTTTAGAAATGGTGAAAGAGTCAATTGCAGATATGGCTACATGAGATACCATGGCATAGATAGCGATGAAAGGCTTAATAAATTTGAATAAATACTTTCAATTTCCCACTAAATAAAATTTCCATACTCTCTTTCTCTCTCTCATTTTTGCAAATGAATAAAAACTTAATTTCCTTAAACCAGCTGTTGGTCTCTTTTATTAAGATTGTCGTAGTTGTAGTCGAAACTGGATAGCTTAAATTTTTGTTTTGATAACGACTTCAATATAGAGCCACCTGATCACCTTTTGTTAAACCGCTTTCATGTTAAAAATACTTCCCAAGTCTAGTATTCATAGAAAATTCAAAGACTTCCTTGAGTAGTTTCGCAACTACAACAGATGGTTGTAGGTACACGCATTAGCGTGAATTTTACTTTGGAGAGCGCTACCTGCGTAGCCTCACAGTGCTGTCGACTGCATCTAGATAGCAGCAATTGGTATTTCTTTTACATACTGCTCTTTATACTTCTGTCTCTTATTTGTTTCCTTCTTAATTCTTCTTAGTAGACGCAAGTGAACCCACTTCTGTTTTTATTATTATGACGCCCCTTGCAACCTAACTTAACCTGGTGTAATTCTGCGATATATCTAAGGGTTTTAATTGATCTTAACCTAAAGAGTTTTGAATTATTGAATTATGGATTTCTTATGCAATCTGGGCTTAAGTCGCTGCCTACGCTATCGAATTAATGAACCTTATGTTCTGTTTACAGAAAACGTCTAAAAAATCCAAAGGAAAACAAAAAAAGTCTCGTATTAAAAAAAAAATTAACGTAGACTTTATAAAAAATTTCGATAAAGTTTACTTTAAAGTGTACGTTAATTTTCTTTGGATAAGATTGTAAACTTCTTCAACATTTTTGAGTATTTTTCATACGAATACGCTGAGCTGAGATTAATCTTAGTCCTTTTGCGCCAAATAAAATTTTTTATATAAAAAAAATTTATAAAATTGCTTAAAGTTCTAATTTAAGCAATTAAATATTTAATCAATATGGTAATACTTTTAGTTAATTTAAAAAAATTACATAATGATTAAATACGACTAGTTTAGAAGTTATTTTTGAAAAAGGTAGAAGTTTGTTTTAAAAAAAATTAGTTGGGGGTAATTTTAGTAACATGGACGCCAGCTAACTCGTTTTCAAAAATAACAACTCATTTAGTTGCTTTAATTAAAAACTTAAAAAGTTTCATAATTTTTTTTTTTAATTAAAACAAGTTTGAAGTAACTCGCTAGTGTATGCAGCGCTTTAGCCTTAGGTTTTTATTTAAGCTAAGATTTTAAGTATTCCATAAAATTTTCAATTTAAAAATTAAATACGTTTTCTATTAATAGAGATCTCTCTGTAATTTGCCACTAAACTTATTACTCTTTATTTAAGTAGATTTTAAAAACAAGTAGAAATTCTAGGACCTTTTTTTAATAAAACAAAACTAATAACAAATAATTCTTTGTTTCCTAAGAGACAGGTTTTCTGTGCACAAAAAGGTAAGTTCAGTTGAAAGAGTAAACCACAAAAACAACAATAAACGCTTAACTACCGCGAAAGCTTAAACCTCCAGCTGATGAAATAATTTTTTTACAGAAAACTAAAATTTTTTTTAAACTTTTTCATAACATGTACAATTTAAAACTATTTTATGAAAATATTATTAATAAAAATAACCTGTAATGTATTCAGCTGTAGTACAAAAACAGCCTTTATTTTTATTTAGCCAACTAGAAATTAGAAATAGAAATTTAGTAAATGAGTAAAATTATCTTTTTATTGCTTAAATGTAACCTAGAAATAATTTAGAAAATTTATAAAATATTTTATGTAACAAAATAGTTTAGCAACAACAAAAAAAAAGTAAAGAAATTATTATAAACAAAAAATTTAGTGTAAATAAAACGCCTCATGACATTTTCAATCGTCATTAATTGAATGTATGTACTTGTAGTTAACATTTTAAATTGAGAATCACACACATTACAAACAATCGTTTATTAATGCTTGCACATTTTTGTTTTTATTTAGTTTAGCACTACAAACCATTAATTTTTTCTTTTCATAAAAAATTTAATTAAAATAATTTTTGAGTGTAGATGTTGAAACCACGACTCTCTTAATAAATCTCGCTATTACTTTGCAAATATTTTTTTTCAATTTATGCAACTGCATAGCGAAAAATTCTTTTAATTTAATTAATTCTTTAAAAATTTAATTTTAAAGTAAAAATATTTGCAAAAAAAATTTTAAGACAGATAAAAATAAAAAAATAACTTTAAAAATCAATAGATTTTGTGATTCATTTGCATACACACACACAAACATTCAAATTGAGTGCATGTTTTGTCATGATATTATCACTCACATAAAGCACTTCTAAAATCAAAACACTAAAAACAAAGAACAACAAAGTTTTGATAAACTTTTTTAGAGAAACTAAAATGCAAACACAAATAAACAAAGGCTCATCTTAATTTCATGTAAATAACCATTCATACTGTACATTCTCTTCTCTCTCTCTCTCTTTCTTTCATTAGCTTTATAACTCGTTACCATTGCTCATACTAAGCAAACTACATCAATTATTATCATTTTTTATACACATAAACTAACACATTTGCAAAACATATGCACACATACACACATTTTTACACTGCTACCTATACATACATAAAAGTAGGAAACATTGCTTTAAAGTTATAGACCATTATTAAGTCATAATCATAGTCACACACAGCAAAAATTATGTTTTATAAATTTAATAAAACGACTTTTAATTAAAAAAAAAAAGTGACATTAATTAATAAAATTTTTCATTAGATTAATAAAAAAATTCATAAAATTTAATGAATTCGTTGATTAAATTAAATATTTTCATGAGTTTAAAAAAAATTCACCTAACTTTAATGAAAAGGGTTTCATTATTTTTTATGCAATTTAAAAAAAAAATTAATGAAATTTTGCATTAGATTATTGAAAAAAATTACAAGAAATATTTCATTGGCTTTTGAAAAACTGTACATTTTTTCATGTAATTTTAATGAAATAGATTTCGATAACTCAACAAACAGTTTCATTAATTTTAAAGAAATTTTTCATTAGATTAATGAAAAAATTCATAGAATATAAAAAACTTTACATTTTTAATGAATTCACTGATTCAATGCAATATGAGTTTGAGAAAAAAATATTTACATATTTTTAATGAAATTGATTTCATTAATTTTAATGAAATTTTTCCAAGAAATTTTATGAAATTTTTCGTCAGATTATTGAAAAAAATTACAGGAAATATTTCATTAGCTCGTGAAAAACTGTAAATGTTTTTCATATAATTTTAATGAAATAGATTTCGTTAATTCAACAAAAAGTTTCATTAATTTCAAACAAATGTTTCATGGGCTTATTGAAATTTTCCTTTTGATTAGTGAAAAATTTCAAAGAAAGAAAATTTCATTAAGTAAATTCATATTTTTAATGAATTCATTGCTTCGATGAAATATTTTCATGATGTTAAAAATTATATTTATATAATTTTTATGAAACAGTTTCATAAATTTTAATGAAATATTTCATTAAATTAATGAAAAAATTAGTAAAAAAATTCATTAAAATTTATATTTTTAATGAATCATTTACATTTATTTCATAAATTCTATGCAAGTTTTCGTTAATGTTGAAAAATAGTTGAAAAAAATATGAAATTTTCATTATATTAATGACAAAATTCAAAGATTAATAATAAATTATATTTGCAATAAAAGCTTACTTTACTCAAGTCAGCAAAGCTTTTACATTTTAAAGTCGTGTAAGTTCAGTGTGAGTATGATTATGAGAAATTTTATTTCAGTTAATCACTTTATTTTGTATTAATTTTAATTTTAGCGAAAAAGAAAAGAGCATTTAAAACAAACCAAAAATAATTTAAAGTTTGAAACAACAAAAAGTCCTTTTAAAACAAAAAAAAAATTTAATATTTTGCAGAAATCTTTTGCTACTTCATGTCAGATTTCAATGAAGGCTAATGGCCTGTTTTTATAAAATGAAACAGTTGAGGTTTTTGCAGCAAACATTTTCGCTTTCTGAATGAGTGTCAGAAAGAGCTTTTTTTTCGTTTCCAGAATACAAAATCATACTTTTCTTTTACGAAACAAAAAATTTTGTTTTACGTTGAAAAGCAATAAACGAGTGTTATCTTGAAAAGCAAGCGGAGTGTTCTTTACAGTAGATTTAAAAAATAACTAGCTAAATTTCAAAACTGGTCAACAATAACAAAACAAAAATGAAGAAGCAATTGTTTTGCAGCCAACTTCACTACAAAACGTGCTGTAAAAATTGGATTTTCCAACCGCATAAGATTTTTTAATAAAAACCAAATTGTGGTGTATTGTTTTTGATTTCAATACAATTATGCGAACAAGCCTTTCGTTCGCATTTAGCTGAACAGGCCCTTATTTTATGCCCTGTATTTAAGTGTTTTTTTTTTTTTTTAATTCAAGTAAAAAGTTATTTCTCGAGCTATGGCTTACAACCTCTCAAAAACTAGACTCAGTTAATAGAAAAAGTAGAAAATAATGTGAAGGGATCTTTGCCCTTTGGGCAACATAAAAAAATATTATTTTGTTGGCCTGTGTTGTCTATGGTTTGATTTGGAGAGATTCTGCAGATGCATAGTCTGTGCCCTGTCCATATCCTTAGAAAGAGGATTTTTTAAAAAATCCGTTTACAAATAAAATTTTAATTGTTAACAACCTCCTCAAAATACTTAATAGCAGAGGATGGTAAATAAAATATTTCAAAGCATAATTTCAGGCTAAAATTAAGTACTAGTGAGAATCGTTGAAAAGTGGGCGTTAAAATAGCCTTGGCCAGGCCAAAGTTATATGGCGACCTTCCTTGGAGTATAGAGATTTTATGTATCAAATTTCAGACGAACAGAAAATGAATTTAATTTGCATACTAGATGTTTTTGCCCGGGCTCGCACGGCCTGTTAGCTTATTACGTAAGTCGGTGGGTATTCTTAGAGAGCTTATGTATCAATTTTTAGTAAAAGTGGTCAATAAAATATTTCAAAACATACTTTTAGGATTAAATTAAGAATAGGCACACATTTTCTCACGAGTGAAAATCGTTGAAAAGTGGCGACAAACAGAAAATTCATTTTATTTTATATAAAAGTCAGTTCAAAATAAATAAGAAGCTTAAGCTCTCCCTTTACCTTTGAAAAGTGAAAAATTTTACTTTTCAAAAAGAATTTTGCTTAAAAAGGACTTTTTTCTTAAACATTCTCTTTGCCTACAACATATTATATTTCAGTTAACATCTTCAAAAGTTTGTATGTGAATGTATGTACGTATGTATGTGTATTGATTTCTTTAGAATAGAGTGTATGAAAATTGCATTAATAATTATTTTTTTTTTTAATTTCTTTTAATATTTGGTTGTTATTTTCAAGTATGTTTGTTAGTATTTAAGCTAAAACTAAAATTAGTGAAAAAATGTTTGATGTTCATGATTGCTCTGTGAGTGTCTTCTTACTAACTTTAACAAACAATTTTTTTTTTTTTTTTTTTTTGTTGATTGAGTAGAAAACAATTGTTTAAAATTTATGCAAGTAGCAACTACTCTACTAATGCCTAAAAAGTGTCGTATAAGAAAATAAAAATAGCAACTAGAAAAAGGATATAAAAGTTTAAAAAAATTAAAAATAAACCACCACATAATGTAAAAGAAAAAATGTTCTTGTTGGCATACAAGAACACAAATGTCTTTTGCCAAAACTAGAAAAATTTCTTAAAAGCAAAACAACTCTGCTGTAATTTTTTTTTTTTTTTTTTTTTGTTAAACTTCTTTGTAAAAAATGAAAAATTTTTTTTCTGTCTGTCTCTCTTTTTGTATTTTAAATTTTTGTTCTCTCTCTCTCTCTCTCTTTTTTTCTTTCTTTAACTTTTGAGTGTAATTTGCTTGAGTCCACCATGTCTTTGGCATGATTTAAAACTCTTCACTCACTTTTGATATTTTGGCGGCTTTTTGTTTTGTATTTCAAAATACATTTCTAAATCAGGAATGTTTTTTTTTTTTTGTAAAATAAAACAGCAGCTGTTTTTTTCATTTTCAATGAGAAATATTTTCAGCATGTTTTTTTTAATTGATTCTTTCTCTCTCTCTCTCTCTTTCTCTCTTTCTCTGTCTATTTTTCACATTCTATGTGTCAGTGTATGTGTGAGTGGTGCATAATGTATTGTTCTGCCTAAAAATCTGCCTTATTTTTCCGTTTATTATTTTCATATACAAAATATGTTTTCTTTTGTTGTTTCTTTTAATTTACTTGCTCTTTATAAAAATATCCACATCAATCACAATCATAATATCCATTCATTTTGTATCATACACTTGTCATATGTTGTAAATATAATTAAATATTAATTAAATTATTTATTGATTTTAGTAGTTGTTATTGTAAAATATAATTTTTATAAAGTAAAATTAAAAACAAAAACTATACGTTGTTACTTTCGTTATTTCTTAATCTTTGAAAATGTTTTTTAGCATAGACACAAACCACGGGCATTTACATATTACATTGTTGTGTTCAGAGACTTATAGTACAATTTTATGAGGAACATTTTAACCCTTAACTCTACAACTAATAAGACGCAGCACAAGCTGCACTAATTGAAAAGTTAGAAGGTTGAAATGTTCCACAAAAATACTCCTCGTAATGTTTTACACAAGTTTGCTGAACATTGGGTGCACAATTGAACAGTGAAAAAAGGGGGAAACTTAAAGCTTCATTGTGAAATACCTCTAGATATAAACCTTTTAAAACGCCGATACACATGTAATTTTTGTAGTCTCTACTACCATAATCAGTTTTCAGTACCTTGTTATTTAAAAAAAAAAAATTAGATAGAAATCAAGCGAATATCAGACATTATAAATTTTTATTTGTAAGAATAAAAAGCAGTCTTGACGACCAACTAACCAACCACTACTCTATCACCTTCAAACGTTTGCGTACCATTTGTGTATCATACATGTGAGCTGACATCGGGTTAGGGTTAATCTGAATAAAACCCATTCTTACAACTTTTTAATAGTTAAAATTGGAATTTAATGCGGGAAACATTCAATTTTTCAATGTCCTTTAAGACTTAAACTAAGTGGCAAGTTAGTTATTTTAATGGTCTCTTCTCAACTATTGGGCCTAATAGAAATCGTCATCAATATTTCTTTGTTTTTTCACATTCCCCTGATACTGATCAACTGGTATTGAAATTTTCAAATGAAGTGATACAAATTGTAGTCCGAAATTGCTCACGTTTTGTATTTTACAAATGTGAAAATTCGATACCCAATAAATTGATTGAAGCTGCAAATGTTCAAAGGATATGTTTGTGGGCTTGTGTCTATGGTTTATGATTAATTTTTGTAAATATTATTTTGTTTTTTTTTAAGTTTTTTGTGTATATAAATAATTGTACCCAAAAAAAAAATTTTTTAAATTCAATTCAAAGTCAAATTATTATTGTAAATAATTAAATGAAACAACATCATTATTAATAATAATTATTATTATCAATTATTGTATGTACGAGTATTAGTTTTGTTTGTTTCTATGTTCTTTATAATTTTGTTAAAGAAGTATTTAGTGTACCAACAATTTATAAACCAAATTTATGAAAAAAATATATATTTTCGATTTATGAAATCCATATAATATAAAGAAATATAATTAAATATGACAGGTTTAGGGGACTATCTCCAAATGCCCTTCATCATTTACTTATTTTGACCAACTAATTTGAATTGAAACTAAAAAAATCTTAGAAAATTTTTTTAACTCGCAAGTGCCTCCTTTAAAACTTTTTTGAGAAATGTTCACTTTGAGGCTGTTCAGGCCATTGAGCAGACTGAGGTTCACAAAGAAATATTATGCTCAAATTAAAAATGTTTAATTGTATCAATTAAACATTTTAGTTCATTTATCAAAAAGTTTTATATTTTGTTGATTTAATTAACGATTTTTATTTAAAAAAAATTCTACTATTGATTAAACTTTTAATTGATTTAATTGAGAAAATTCGTCATTTCCATAAGAAAAAACAAGTTGATCCACTGGTTGCATTAAATATGTTCTTCTTAACTTCCGCTATTTTTATAAATTTTTTCCATCAAAATTTTAAACTTTCTTAGTTACATCAGTAGCTAGTAAGAATATTTCGAGACTTTTTACCAAAATCTAGTCTAAATGTTGCTTTGTATAGGCAATTTTCTCATAGTCAAGTAGACTTCGTTCAACATCTCTTATGTAGTGCTTTATGAAATACATTTTGAATTGAATTAATTAAATAATAAAATATTTTGTTGATACAATTAACAATTTTAATTAAAAGAAAAGGCTAAGCATCGCCTCATTAATAAAATTAAATTCTGTTAGACTTAATACATAAATAAACAAGTAATTAAATCATTAAAATTCATTTCAACTTTAGAATCTGAGCAATAGAATACTGAATTCCAAAGTATTTTGAAAAGCTAATGGCAAATCCGTATTTCGTTTTATTTTTCAAATTGGCTGTAATGTCCCAGATTGTAAACTTTTTAAATGATAAGACGGTCACATTAAACAAATATTTGTCGAAAAAAGCATAACCACTATGTCATCTATATAAACTTTTATATGTTTTGAATAATTAATGGCTTTAATTAGTTGAATTTTTTATTAAAATACAACATTTGAATTCATTTTATGTAATAAAGTCAGATTAGACTACAAAAATATTGCTTATTTCGACCACTAATTGTGTAATGTGACCGTATCTTTAGCCTTGTTGTGCAGGAATTAATATTAAATGACTTAGATTAAATAAATCTGCTAAGTGCAGGAGGTAGATCCACATACAAGAGTAGCACTTGAAAACTGTTAGTTCTATTTATTTTTAAGCACATTGGATTTCCGATACCGCTAATTACAATAAACTTTATTGTTATTATAAACTTTCCGTTCAAAAAAATAAAAATAAATCAATTGAAATTACAAATAAATTTTTTAATTGACTCAATGAAAAATTAAAATTTTTTAATTAAAATATTTACTTTAGTTAAAAAATTCAAATCTTTCTAAGTAGATTCAATACAATTCACTGGTTGTAGTTAAATGGTAAAGGGCAATTTTACAACAACAAAAATTAATAAAAAAGTACTTTAGCTAAGAAGCAAAATTACATAACCGCAAGATTATCAATCAATAATTAATCAATCAGTAGCCAACTAGAAAAACCACAATAAATTATTAAAACAAAAAATTTAGCAAATTAATATTCAAATAAATAAACACCACCTGCAGTAGAAACTATTCACTCTAGAACAAAATTCATTTATTTAAACAAAAATTCCTTAACAGTTTCAAAGTAAACCTTTCCAAACACTTCCTCAAACAAACAAACAAAAAAAGGTTAATCACTCGAAAGCAGCATTTTTATAAAAAACAAAATTTTTAACATGAAAAGCATTGCTTTCATGCTGGCTAGAGTTTTGCCAAAAAGAGTCATTTAAAAAACGAATTTCCAATTTAAAATTTACAGCTCTGAATTTACAGGCTCTTTCTGAGATAACTGCTGTGCAAGAGTGATTTTCCATTAAAAAAAAAAAAAAAAAAAAATACTGCAATTCCATTAATGAATTTAATTTATGATTCTATAACAATTTACAGGTGACAACAACAATATTTCAATTTTAAACTTCAAAATAAATAATGATGATTGCGGATAATTGGTTGTGCACAAAACTAAAATTAATATTTTAATTTAATTTTACATTTAAAACAAGAGAAAATAAAAAAAAATAACAGGTTCAAATCAATTTATAACAAAATTTGGGATTTCGTTTACAGCATTTCAATCTGAAACTTTGTAAAATTTTGAATTGAGCCTGAAATTTTTTTAATTAAATTTTTTTTCCTTTTTTTTCCTTTTTTTTGGTTTAGGGCTAAGTATTTGTTAAATATTTTTTTCTCTCTCTCTCTTTGAAATATTTTTTTTTTAATTATTCATTTAAGATGTTTAAGTATTTGTATAAAATTTAATATAATAATTATTTTTTCTTTAAATTTGTAAAACAAACCATTTTTTTATAAATACCCTCAATATCAAATGGCTAAATGTCTCCTTTTTAATTCTTTTTTTTTATTAAAAAAAATTCTAAATTTAAACAGGTAAAGGGTAATCAGTTTTAGTAGCAAATACCTGTAAAACGAATTAGTTATAAAAAAAATTTTAACAATGACTTAAAGTCATGACTTTCGTTTAATTATTTGCTAAGCTTTGTTTTCATTTTATTAAAAGCAAACGATAAAAGCTCATCAAACAACTCAAACAAAAGTCATGCCTTTAAGGCCTGAAGAAGCAAATAACCGGTTTTTGCTAAAATTTTAAAACCAAATTTGGGTGCATAGTTAAGCACACACTATCCGCTATTTAACTTACCGCTATTTTTAACTTAATTAACTATCGGTAATTTGTACTAATGGCTCTATAAGTATTTCCTACTAAAACTGAAATGTTCCTTTTATTAATAAAATCCTCATGTAAAATAATAAAATAAGTAAATTTTCCCAAAATATTTTTGTATGCTTTTCTTAACAAAAAAAAAAAAAAAAAAAAAAAAAAAAAAAAAAAAAAAAAAAAAACCTTTAAGACCTAAATTCATGATCTTTTTGCTACACTGAAAGAATTATGTTTTATAAAAGAATTTCCTTACAATTAATTTATTTATTCAAAGAATTTATAGTAACTAGATTTAATTATGAATGAAATCTCTCAGCACAAAAAAATAATGAAACATTTTCATTGGCTCAAAAAAAATATTTAATTATTTCATAGATTACAAGAATTTATTGGAATGAAATTATAAATAAAATAAAAATAATAATAACATTAATGGAATGACAAAAATAATTTCTGGTAGGTGTTGTCGAGTACAACCAAAATCTGTTTTTGGAATTTGCCAAGCACCCCCAAAAACAGGGTTTTCGTACTTTTTAGAAACAACATTGCAGTGCTGGAAGTACACAAAAAAACTTTTATTCGTTTAAAAATTTGTTTTGATTGTATTTTGAAAATAAATTATAAAATTTTACGGTTCCCTTATAAAATACTGTGTACTCATAAAAACGTCTACAAAGGTGAAAAATGGCGAATAAAATTTAAAAAAAAAATTGTTTGGTGGAGAAATACGCACAGATTTCTCAAGTTTACTTAAATGGTATTTAAACAGCCTCAATCTGGCTAGAAACTTGACATTCACCCAATTATTGGTTTATAAGCGCATAAAGGTACAAAAAACCGGGTTTTCTTTAACGCGTAACTCATGATTTCGGGGATGTTTGACAAATTCCAAAAACAGATTCTTGTTGTACTCACCAGCACCTACCAGAAAAATAGTATCACTTCCTTCATTCTTTTTTGCATCACTGTGTTTTTTCATAAAATTAATGAAATATTTTCATTAAATTTATTTTTTATCTAATTTAATAATGAAATCATTGCATACACCACAAAAAACAATTATAAGAAAATTCAACAACAATTTAATTTGCTGAATTTTAATGAAATTAGGTAATGAACAACTCGCATATATTTTATGAAAATTTCATTAAATTTAATGAAACAAATTTTATTTATTTTATGAATCTTTTCCATGAAATTTCATTAAGCTTATTTCATATTCATCAATTTTCAAACATTGTAGCGATTCATTACATATAATGAAACAAGTTTCATAAATTTTATGAAAACTTTTTGTGGAATCCCAGGAAACTTATTTAAAAAATCAAAGAAAATATTTAAATAAAACATATAAAGAAAATTCATTAAGTTAATATAAAAATATCATATATAATGAAAATTTTTCATTAAATTTAATGAAACTCAAATTCATTATTTCTAAAACAATGAACCCGATTCATTAAAATTAATGCAAACAGTTTCATATATTTTATCAAAATTTTTCATTAAAATTAATGAAATTTAATTTCCCTCAAAATTAGTACATTAATATAATGAACGTAGCCTTACATTGTTTGAAAAATAATAATTTTATTAAATTAAATTAATAAACAAATTCAAAGAATATTTAAAAAAAATTTTTCAGTGTTTTAGCCGCAATTCTTGTCATTCCTTAAATCATATGCAGCAATTAATTGAAGTTTATGAATTTGGGTCTTAATAAATAAAATTTGTAATTTAAGTTTAACTCTTTTAAATATTTTATATTTATCTGCGTCATTTGGTTGTGTAATTTTATTAATTAAAAACATTTTTTTTTTGTAACTTTTTAATTAAAATTTAAAATAAAGTCAATCGTTAACGAATAAAAATGTATATTCAATTAGTATTTCATTTTTGCAATATTTAACTTTAAAACCAGGATATTAAGGAGATTCCTTTAAACAATAATGAAAAAAAATTTTTTATTCATTCTGCTTTTCACTATTCAAGTGAAAGAAAAAGTTAATTTAAAAAGAAAATTATTAGACTGTAACACAAGTCATGAACTCAACTCGAAATTTTGTATGAAAAGTTTTGTTTTTTCATACAAATTGATCGATGGGGGACTCAAATTAACTCCTTTTATTTCGTTCAATCAGTTGATGACTGGTCTTGAAATGACTTGTGAGAAGATCACGCAAATGACTATGAAGAACTTTTTAATATTTTTTTACGATATTTAACAGAAAATAAATTAATAAAAAAATAATAATTAAACAAGTAAAATTATAATAAAACTATAATAGCTGACCCCGCAAAACGTTGTTTTGCCTTCAAACTTTATTTATATTTAAAAATAAGCTGGGTAATACCGAACATATGACAAAAAAATGAGCCAAATCTGACCAGCTGTTTTCCGATTTGCGAAAAAATTAAAAAGTGGGCGTGGTCTATTTTAATTTTCATACAAATTTAAGTTGAGTTTTGATGAAAGTATAAAATTTTTGTATATTCGATCTTCTTACTCTAAGAAATCGTAATTATAGAGTAGAGTACCTTGCAAGACCGGGTAAAAACAAATAGTAGATAAATAAGCCAGATACCGACTGTAACGCCACCTGCTGGGCGGACTTGTGACGCTAAACCTTAAAAAGCGTAATCCTAATACAAACACAGAAATTCAATTAAATCGCTCTAGCCGTTTAAGAGGAGGTCAATGTCAAACACATATAAAATCGAATTTTATATATAAGACTAAGCCCCCAATTTTCATTTAAAAAGCACAATCTTTTAGGGCTAATGCCATTAACTAATTGTACTTTTTTGACTGGTACTTGTATTACTCATTTCAGGTTATACTTAATGTACTATTCCGGAGCTATTTTTCTAGCATCAGCTGCAGAACTAGTTTAACTGTATTTAGTATTTTTGTTATTATAACCGTGCGTCGATAGTAGTGGTGGATTGGGTTCTGCCTTGAGGTGAAATTTGAGCCAGTCGTCCACACCACATCAGCTAGCGCCAGCAGATAACTAGAATATAACAGACAGCTGTGAGCGAATATTGACTAATCTTAAAACAAGTGTGTTTAGATTAGCTCTAGAACATGTCCTGAACTCCTTTCTATCACTTCGCAATGTTAAAGTGGCTAGTCTATAACTTGAAAAATATTAAAACAAGCACCAGCCTTTATTCCTTAAAAACTAGTCCAGCTATTGCTTTTTTCTCTACCGATAATAAAACACGCTCTATATATGATAAATGATTAAGCAAATCAATAAAGTTTAATATCCTAGCACTATTCAGTAGCATTGACGCTCATAATGACCCATTTATATATTAAGGAAATTAAAAAAAATGAAAATTAAAATTTTGCATAATTGTTCTTGATTGGACTTTTCCCCAGAAGGCTCCCAGGAAGGTGAAAAACACTTACTGGGCCTAGACTTGTAACAGTGAACAAATGGACTGTACAAAAAAAATTTTTTTTTACTGAGGCCATGACCACACACAGAAATTTTAGTTGGGCGATTCTTTATTAATTCTCTTTTAAAATTGCCGTTGTGTCTCTATACATCAATTTTGTTTCGGTAATTTTTATATTTTTATTCATTCATTCATTCAGCATTCAAGCTATCTGTCTTCTTTTTTTTACAGCTTTAAAAAAATACAAAGAGAGAACCCCTTTTCATTCTCTCCTCCCTCTCCTACAAATTGCCCAGCTAAAATTGCTAGGTGTGGTCCTGGTCTAACAATACAAATCTGTGATTATGTGATGGAAACTAACACATACTCATTTCTTTCATCATTTGATCCATGTGTAAGAGTGAGATACAAAATCCAATTCCACGATGCCCTTAAGAACTTGAGAGAAACTTTCTTCTACGCTGTGATAGATCACACTGCCAGTCAAATGACACCTTAATTGAGTGTCACTGTTTTTGTAGGGTTCTTAGCTTGTCTGTAGAAAATATTCTGGGTCTAGACAGGAAACGAACTTGAGCCACACAAGTTGATAGGGACACACCTCTTAGCCGGCGTTACAATAGGGTCCAGTTGAGGGCCCTTAGGCCGCCACCTAAACCAATCATAATAATAATAATAAGGGCTAATCAGAGAATTATTAAAAAGTCCGAATTAAATAATAAAAATTAAAAACGCCAAAAAAAAATTTGAAATAGAACTAATTACTACAACAGATCTTACAGATCGTAGAGCAATTATGGCCCCTAACAATAATAATAAGTAAAAAAAAATTTTTTTTTTGCTGAGGGCAAATTATGGCATTCGATATTGAGCAACTTCAATCTATATGCTACGACTTGTAACCGGTTTTTAAGTGAATCTCCTTAATATTTGTAAATAAATAATATAAAATTTAATTTTTGTTTAGTTTTCAATTTTAAAAAAAATTATATTTTGTGTGAAAAAAAATTTTTTTTTAAAGTTTTTGTATAACAAAAATAAAATAAAAAAATATATATAAATTCAATTAAAAGCAATAAAAAAAATTGTTGTAATTACCGATTTTAGCTAACTATTATACGAGTACTTCTGTATAAGTTGTTTTCAAGACAAAAACAGCAAAATATTTTTTGTGCGCTTATTTTGCTAAGTAAATTTTCTGGTCTATATTTTTTTTAACAAAAGTAGCCCAAATTTCTGATAATTTACACAATCAAATTTAATTTAAAACAAAATTAAATAAAAGAAAAGAAACTACGTTTTAAAATGCAGCGTCTAGAGAAACCCCTAATTTTTTTTAAAGCCTTTGAATAACCAGACAAAAACAAAAACAAAACAAATACAAATGAAACGTAGTAAGTACAATATTTGTGTAATTTTTGTGTCCTTCTAGGAACTTATTTCAATTGCATTATGTTTATGGTGGCTTCATCAGTTGTGTCAACCATACTTATCCTCAATTATCATCATAGAAATCCAGATACGCATGAAATGAGTGAATGGGTAATAATATTTTTACAAAAAAAGAAAAAAGTTTTTTTATAGAATAAAAAATAATTACATACAAAATATTAATTACGAATATTTTATTTTAAAGTTACACCAAGAAAAAATACTCAAACACACACACACACACACATGTACACCAACTATACACTCAGCTTTAACAATTACTTTTAAATAAATTTACATTTTTATTAAAAAAAAATAATAATATTAATAAAAAAAACAACTTACTTTCATATACTTTTAAACAAATAATATTTTATAAACTTAACATTTACACGCTTTTACTGAAATTATTTAAAAAATAAAAACTGCTTTGCAACATAAAAACTAAATGCAAAAATATTTAAATGCATGTTTAAAAAATTTTTAACAAAAAAGTAATTTTGTAATTTAAAAACCTTTTCTTTTTTCACTTTTTTTTTAATAATTCTAAAAACAAAAAAAATTGCAATAACATTTCTTTTAATAAACATTAATTTTCTTTTTCTTTTTAAACATTTTTATGTTTTCTTTAAAATAAAAAAAATTTAAAAACGGGCATTATCAAAAAAAAACAACACAAAACGTTGAATTTTCTTAAAACGTTTGTTGTGAAACCTCTACTACTTACTGCAAATAATCTACTTTAATACTACTACCATCACCATCACCACCACTACTACTACTACTACTACTACTACTATTATTACAACCACTACTACTACTACAACCAAAATCTAAAACGACAACTTCTTTTCAATTAAAACTTGATAAAAAATTGTACAAAAAAATATTAAAAACAATTTTAAAAACTTCTCTCTCCCATGTGGTTTTTTATGTGACTTAACATTTTCTTAAACTCCATTTTGTTTTTAAATTATTTAAAATATTAAATTAAAAAAAAATTATAAAAAACCTTTTTTTTAAATAACCAACAAACACTTTATTAACAAAATTAAACTAAAACAATTAAACAAAAAATTAAAAAATAAAAAATAAATAAAAAACCAACAATCAAACTACAAAATTGATTGTTATTTCATACCATATCCATCCATACCCACCACTAACTATATTAATAATAACAACAACAACAACAACAAAATAAATCCATCATATGTTGCTACCAGATAAGAGTAATATTCCTTTATTGGTTACCTTGCATATTGCGCATGCAAAGACCTGGACAGGTTGGCTATGAATGCCCGCCACCACCCTCATCATCGACATCCTCAAATAATGGCGACAAAAAGCAACACATACAAAATGTTGAATTAAAGGAAAGGTAATTAAAAACTAGAAAAAAAAACTATATAACGAATCCTTCATTATTTTTATTCTTCATATTCTTATACTTATACTCTACTCTTGACTACTTTACTTTCTTATTCGCTTCTCCCTTCTATCATCATCTCGTTGTTGTGTCTGCGTTGAATTTCTATTTGAAAACAAGTGTTAAACCCAACTGGTTTTGGTCTTTTTTTGTTTTTGTGTAGAAATTTTCCTTCGTTTAAAAATTTCCTTTTTTTTTTCTTTGTTAATTAAACTTTTTGCTCTATTCCATACTATTTTGTTTAGATCCTCGAAATCTTTGCTGGCCAATGTTTTGGATATTGATGATGATTTTCGTTGCAATCATCGTTGTGCAAGCGCTACTTTACCGCATCAGCCTACTTATTACAGAACCATGTACAGGTAAGCAGCACCACCCATAGAATTGAATTAATACATTTCCTTAGCATTAGCAAAAGCTTACTTTTAATCATAAGAATTTTTAAATTCCAACCATTTTTAAAAAGATAACGACTGTCGTGTGACTGACTATGATTGTAAGCCATTACAAGTTACTCATATCACATTTCATAGCTCTCTTTAACACAGCAAACATTTATGCCTTGAATTAATTAGTAAATGACTCTTAAATAAAAAAAAATAAAATAAATAAATAATTTTTGGTTGTTGTACATGGTATTCATATCAGTGGTGAATTTTTAACTCCTAAAGTTAACCAAGAATTACTGAATCACACATTCGCTAGTGCAAACTGAAAAAAATAACACCAAGTGGAACCCTTAAAAGTTACTGAATCGCACTACTGATGTGGTCCCTTTGTGATATTAAATTAATTCAAATTTAAAATTCAATTACAACTTTCTCGACTTCAAATTTTTTTAAACGTTATCATTCATTAGCTTTTAAAATATATATATATATATATATATGGCTTTGGCATCCTCTAGTGTAAAGTTCTTCACTGGAATCATAACAATCAATTGCCAAGAAACGATAACGATATTATTAATCATATTACATCCGTTGTTGCTACATTTTTATTTTCCTCTTCTTTTCTTGGTATTTTTTACACAGTTTTTTTTTTGTGCACGGAAGAAAGCAACAAATAAAAAACTCTGTATCAATTGATAACAACCATAATAATGGTTGTGATGATGATAATGCAAAAAAAAAAGAAAAAATTATATTTAACTTGTTCAATAATGTTGGTAATTCACAAGTGCAACAAGAGAGCCAAGCCAACCCTCCATCATCATTTACTTTTAGAATTGTGTACAGTGTACGAGTATTCCGTGGTGTTGTTGTGCCAGTACGTATTACTCATACACCTGGGAATCCTGTTTACCTTATTTAAACCACGATTTCTTTAAACTGCTGGCATACACACTTTGCAAATATTGAGGAAAGCACGATAGAAAAACCTTCATTCATAATCAAAATATGTGTGTAATAACAATGACAGCAAATTGAAAAATAATCATAAAAAAGAGAGAGCGAAAATTTGTGTTAATGCAGGAAAATGGACACGTATTTAGTTTAAATTGAATACTCATGTCAGTGTTCATTTAAGACTTCAAAAGTGAATGTGTTATGAATAGTAATTATTAGAATCAATTACGTCAGCTGTTTAAAACTTCAGTAATTTGTTTTGAATAAAATTGTTTCCATCAGAAAAACTGTTTTATATGCCTCTCTTAAAAAAAAAAAAATATTGTTTGGACAAAAATTTTGTGCGCAACAAGTCAATGAATTCAACCTATTATTATTTGCCTAATAAAATAGATGCTTCAAAGCAACCTCCAGATAAAGTTGAATTTATTCATTTGTTTGTGTTAACAAAATTTTTTTGATATGCAAGCTTAAAGTATGTCTCAAAAAAATATTGTTCGAGCCAAGTCCGTTCATGCTAAATGTTCAAATTATCTTTCTTAAAAGCATAGATACGCCATAGGCTAAATTTAAGCCATTTGTTTCGAACAAAATTTTTGTGCTCATAAAAAAATTTTGATAAGCAGTTTTAAATATCTCTTATTAAAAATTTTTTTTTAAATTTGTCCGGACAAAAATCTTTGTTCGGAATAATTAGCAGAATTCTGTCTATACATTTTTAAATTTACTTGCTTAATAAAATAGATGTTTTTAAGCAATCTCCATCTTAGGCCATTTCTTACGAACAAAATTTTTGTGCTCACAAAAAAATTTTGATATGCAGCTTGAAATGTCTCTTATAAAAAAAAATGTGTCCGGACAAAAATGTTTAAGCGGAACAAGTAGCAGAATTCTGTCTGTGAATTTTCAAATTTACTTGCTTAATAAAATAGATGTTTTTAAGCAATCTCCATCTTAGGCCATTTCTTACGAACAAAATTTTAGTGTATACAAAAAAAATTTTATATGCAGTTCGGAGTGTACTCGTATCTCACAAAACAAAATAAAAAAAATTGTCCGAACAAAAATTTTGTTCGGAACTAATAGGAGAATTCAACCCAATCGTCTGTTCATGTTTAATGTTTAAAATTAACTTGCTTAAATAAAATAGATGCTGCAAATCAATCTTTATATAAGAAGGAATTCCGTTATTTGTCCCGCAAAAATGTTTTATGCATTAAACATTTTTTTATGTTCAGTATGAAGGGTTTCTCACAAAGTAAGAATTGAAATTTTTTTATAAAACAAATTTGGTGCGGATCAAAAATTTGTTCAGAACCCTTTACCCAGAAAGATAGAACTCAAATTACACTTGATTTTTTTTTTTTTGATAACAAACATTTTGTTCAGAACAAATGGGTGAATTCATCCTAGAAGCTTACCCGGAAATAGATTCTGCCTGGCTGCCATAAAAATGCATCAAATTCAAATTATATAGAGTTGAAGGAAGCTATGAACTGTCATGTCTAGTAATCGTAGCTTGATTTTAATAGAAAACTTTTTGTTTTTAAATCCTTCACTTTAAGTATTTAAAAGTTTGCGATTTCATTCGTAATTTCTACACCATACATGGGACACCCTATAAAGTATATCTATATTCTGAATCATCAGGGCTTGTTTTGATTTGTTTTTGACCAAAAACGTTGAACTAAGTAGTGATCAATTAGTAAACAAGCAGTGAATAAATAAGCCCTGATGATGTTAAGCGTTAGTGTACCGAAATATTGGCAATAAAATAAAAAGCAAAATGTTTTAAACATAAATTTGACCTCGAGCTTGAAAAAACTTTACTTTGAAATCAATAATATTCATAAGAAAGGTTGAAAAAATTATTAGAATTAAATATTATAATATATTCTGAAGCCTTATAAATAGCGGAGTGGAATAAGCGATGTCCGCGTTGCTGTGTGTCTGTGTAGTCGTTGAAATTAACTTTCTGAAGTGCCTAGGTAACGTAAAGAACAGTTTAGTATACCAATCTGTCAAGTGTAGCTGTTTTCAGATTGCTATTGAAATTCAGCCAGACCGGTTTATAAATTTCAGAACTATAAGTCAAAATCAGGGACTACCTCTATTTTTGGCTGTCTTTTTTGCATATTTTGTTTTAAATAACTAACGGACAAAAAAACGTGGTATGCAGTTTATTCAGAAATGACAGTCATACCAGCTGTACAAAAAAAACGGTACAAAAATGGCCGAGAAAAATCAGAAATACAACACAGTTAAAGGTATATAAGAGTCGACACAGCCAAATTTAACTTGTTTGTTTTTTTTCCTATGAGGAAAATATTATGAGTCAACAAAAAGTATTTTAAAAACTTCATCAGTCAAACACAATTTAAAAGGAAACGAAGTCTCAACTCCCTCAAGGAAAAAGAATGGGAGAATTCGAATGTTATTTTTATCGGGTTGGCATGTAACAGTGAAGCTCAAACTTTTATTCTGTAGCTTTTAAAATATTCAAGTTGCTGACTACACGACAACCAAAATAGCTAACGTTATATATACGAGTAGCTGTGCAGTCTGTACTGCTGCGTTTTGTGTGTTTACTGTATTACATGTTGCCAGGATACTACTAAAAGCCCTGATTGACACCCTTAAAAAACTCAATCGTTAGATCTGTCAGAAACTGTGACAGGTTTTTTTATTTGTTAACAAGTCCGTCCAAACTTTTAGTGCTACTTGCATATTTGATTCTTACTCAACAAACAAGATTAAATCAGTTGTGGTATAGAAATCACTGAAGTCACTTAAAATCACACTTTGTTTTTTATTAACTGTAACGCCAGCTCATAGCAGCACATATTGTGTGTAAGTGTTTCAAGTCTTACTGTTACAACAACAATTGTAATATTTTCAATTACTTCATTAGCAAGACTCACTTTTCACAACATTTTTTTTAAAATGTTGCCTTCATAAAACTCCATTATATATTCCATATATTACAAGCAATAACAACAACAAAAAATCACACGCATCCATCATAACAATTTAAAGTGGCACACACATGCATACAAGCACATATTTCAACGAAAAAGTGTTAATATGCACAACCACGTCACAAATACATAAATTTTAACTTTTACCTTCATAAAAAAAACTTTTCTTTAGCTACTACTCGTACATTATACTTTCATAGTACTTTTTTGCTTTATTTCTTTTATAAATTATAGACAAGGCGACGATGGTAGTGTTGGTCCTGTCGGTCCTGTTGGTGATACCAGAATGCATGAGGCCATATCACACACTTGTCTAAGTTCATCTGCTGAATATGAATTGGCTTTAATATTGAAAGAGTTAAGATGGATAACGGATCAGGTAAGTTTTAAGAATATAAATGTTTTATAATGAACAAGACTTAAATTAAGAAAAATAAAACAAAAATAAGTCGAGTATGCAGAAAGTAATATAAACAAAAAGAAAAATGTAAACGTATGAGACATGTTAACATAGTTGACGTAAGCATACTTTTATAGCACAAAATAACTCAGCAAAGTTTTAAACAGGAAATAAATTTAAGAAGGCAATAATGATATGCTAAGATATCTCTTTCTCTTTTCCTTTCTCTCAATAACTCTTTGTGCTCTCCCCCAATTCTATATATATGTCTATATCTCTCTTTATGTATCCCTGTCTTTCTATACTCACTATCTTTATCTATCTCAATTGCTTCTCTCTTTTACTTTCTCTCGAATACTCTCTGTGCTCTCTATCCGTTTATATCTCTCTATACTCGTATGTATCCCTGTCTATCTATGCATCTGTGAAAGAGTTATCTGTCTTTATCTATATGGACCTTTACCATTCCCTTCGATATTGAATTAAAACTTCCTCTACCTCAATTGCTCTCTCTTTCTTTTTCTTTAACGTGATCTCATCTCTCTCTCTCCCTCTGTCTCTATCTAACTCTCTCATTGTCAACTTAGTGTTAGCACTAAAAACAGTGCTAAGTTTAAGAGCTTTTTAACATTTTTTACACATAAAATTTTCAAGCTAATGTCTTTTTGGCTTTAAAGCCTTGCTTACTGCTTCTTTTTCTTTCTCAATATCACTGAATTGTATGGATAAATTGATCACACAAAAGAAAATGGCATACTGAGAAAACAGATATGGTTGTGAGAGCTAAATTTGTTTCCAATCAAAAACTCAGTTTTTTTTTTAACGTGACAATAGAAAGTTGGTCTATATAATGGAATGATGGTTACTGCAACTACAACAATCGCTAATCACAACTGAATTTTCGATAGGTAATAGAGTTAGTTCTCACAACCGAAGCTGTTTTCTGTGTATCTTTTTAATTGTTACGTTAAAATAATTTTTATTAAAATTCATAGCTTGTGAATAAATTAATTTGGAAATATTTTAATGCTAGTTAAAATTAAGTTTTCGATTTAGTGCTTTTTGAAAATTTTAAAGCTAAAAACCCTGCTTTCTTCAATCTTTCTCTCTCTTTCCAACTGTCTATATCTCTCTTCATATATCTTCTCTATATTTATCTCTGTCTTTCTCTTTTTTGTATCTCTTTCTCTCTCACTATATCTAATTCTTTGAGACTAAGCCATCTCATCTCTCTCTCTTCCTTTAATTCGATTTTATTTTTTTCTTTCTTTTTATATCTTTATCTATCATTATCTTTAGCTTAATTTCAAAGACTAGGACCACACACAGCAAGCTTAGTTGGGCAATTCTTTCTCAATTCTCTTTTAAAATTGCCGATGTGTTTATACACAGCAATTTTGTTTCGGCAATTTTAACATTCTTATTCAGTCTCAAGCTATCTGTCTTCTTTTTTTACATCTTTATAAAAGATACAAAGAGAGAACAAAAAGCAGTTACCGAGTACGAGCAAGTTTGTACCCCTTTCCATTCCTCTTTCTTCTCTCTCCTACAAAATCAGGAACTGCCCAACTAAACTTGCCGTGCGTGGTAATAGTGAATCTCTATTTCTTTTTCTATCACAATATCAATCTCCATCTATCTTTATCTCCTTCCTCACCTTTCATTCGATCTATATTTTTATTTATATCTTTACCTCTCCCTCTTTTTCAAAGCCTATCTCTCCTACTCCCTCTCACTCTCTAACTATCTTAGTTCTTAGATATCTAAGGACAGATTTATAAATAACGCTGTTATCCCCAAGTCACTAGTTAACTGAAAACTTTGCATTTGGCTTTAGAAGTTTATTGAACGAAAATTTTTTTTGTGAATCTATCTATTTCGCTCTCTCTTACTATCTCTTGTTTTCTCTCCCTCTTCCCTGCTGATTAGTTTTATTTTACCTGTAAGCCTCTTATAGTTGCTTTATTCAACCGTTCCCTACTTAAATTAAATCAGGTCCTCTACATTTTGATTTCGCTAATGGTAAAATACTGTAATATGAGGCCCAAGATACACATATTTTAATTTTCAACTACCTACACTCGGTTACTACTTCTACAAACTTTGCTGGGTTATGTGGATGCGTATGAACACACATAAATATTCTTGTACTTTATTAATAATTTATGTAATTTATTTTTAATACATATTTTTTTTACTATAAATAATTTAAGTTGAAAAAAGAAGATGAAGTTGGTGAGGTAACAAGAGATTGGAAATTTGCTGCCATGGTAGTGGATCGTTTGTGCCTTATTGTTTTTACGTTATTTACCATAATTGCCACTTTGGCTGTATTATTTTCAGCGCCTCATTTTATTGTAAGTGTATTTCAAATTCCTACAAAAAAAATGATGCCATTCACACTTACGCCCACACACATTTGAAAAAAAATTTTTTATTTATTTTATTTAATTTTTTTAAATTAATTTTCTGTTTTTTATTGTGCCATTTATTTTTTGTGTTTTAGTTAATTTTTAGTATTAACAGGAAATATTCATTCTTTAACAATTTGCAGTTCCCATAACTTTATGGATTTTGGTTTTTATATGATTGTGCGAATGCGTTACGAGATCTTTTGCTAAAATATTTTAAACAACAAGAACAAAGAGAAGAAGACAAAGAAGAAGAAGAAGAAGAACAACAACCACTATATAACCGCTTGACATCAGCTAATTTTATAATAATTTTTGCCCCCAAAAAAAAAAACAAGAAAAAGCAAATCATTTTTTATTTTGTTTTAAGCACATGTGCCTGGTCAACGAAATTAAAATTACAAACATAAACAACATGAACAACAACTAAAAATTATAATGATGATGATGATGATGTAGAACAACAATGCAATAATTAAACGTAATAACAAACAAATAAAAAATTTAATTAAAGCTTAGGTTAGCTAAAACATACAAACCGTTAACAGCAGAAAATAACACAAGCATATACACGCTAAACACGTTCAACACACACACCCACAAAATTTGAAAAAATATTCAGCTTCTTTTTAAAGCTTCAAAAAAACCTAATTTTAGTTGTTTCTGCAAAAGCAAACAAAATTTATTGTAGACAGCGTTTAGCTAAGACACAAACCCTAAATCCTACAAGGAAACAGAAATAGTAGGGAAAAACTACGGGCCTTAAAAAACAGATTTTTATATTAAAACTTTAAAGCTTGATAAGGGTGAGTTTTCTAGATTTTCCAGGCTGTTAATGAAATTTATTTTGAATAAAACAAAACTCACACAACAACTTTTGACTAAATTTCTTATTTAAACCAAGAACAACCAATGAAAAAACAAAAGCTTTTGAAGAAATTTTTTATGCTAAGAAAAGCTTTGGCTTCACTTTCAACATTTGTTTTATTTAAGCTTTAAATAAAAACTTTACTATTTTAAAGGAAAGTTTTGTAATTGAGGTCTTAGATATCTAAATTCATAATTTAAGCTACAAACTGCTTATGAAATTTATCTATTTAAAATAAAAATTAACAAACAAAAGCTTTTTAAAAGAATTGTATTCTAAGTTCAGCTTGGCTTTGAAAGCTATACTTAGCTAGCTTTAAACGAACATTTTTCATTTTTTAGAAATTAAAGAAAATATTTGTAATTGAGTTTTTCAATATCTAAATTTCTATTTTATTGAAACAATTAACAGCCAATGAAATTTGTTTTAAGGAACAATTATTAAAACAAAAGCTTTTAAAAAAACTTTTATTCTATGTTTGTTTTAACTTTGAAGTTTTCTTTTAAAAGCTTTAAATAATTTTGTAATTGACTTCTTAGATATCTAAAAGCAGATTTATAATTAAGGCTGGTATTCCAATGCAATGACTCTAAGTCACCAGTTAATTAAAAACTGTGAATTTGGCTTTCAAAGTTTATTAAAAGTTTTATAAAACGGTTTTTTTTAATTAGCTTTTTTTCAACTTTAACTTATTTTTTTTAATGGAAGCTTTAAAGTTTAACTTAAAACGTTTATAAAAGCTTTAGTTTTAAACACAAAATATTAATCAAAACACAGACCCATGAATATGAACAAGTTCTGAAGCTTTAAGGAATTAATTGAGGAAAAATTTAAGAAAATCATGGAACAAATTTTAATAAATGAAAAGTTTAAAAGCAACAACAACTAGTAACTTAAATAACGCTCGCACTCAACCATCATAATGGCCACTTTAACAACAACTATTCTAGGAAACAGGAAAAGCCTTACAAAAGCTATGACGACATTTTGAAGAAGAAGTTGATCTACGAGAGCTGTAACATTTAAAATTTTTTTTTTAATAATTTTTTTTCTTGTTTTTAACATTCAACATTTCTTTTATTTTTTTTTAATTAAATTTTTTTTAATACATTCCCCACTTTTTTTTTGAGTCTAACCATCTCGAAAATTTCTTAATCTCTTACTACTACATCTCGTTAAGTCTTTGCTGGTTTAAGCACAGACAACCACTCAGAAACTGAAGTATTTTTCTTTTAAAAATAAAAAAAAAATAAAAATATTTCAGACTTTGAGCTCCTTTTTATTTTTTTTTTTTTTTTGGTAATAATGTCCACAAGAACAAAGGAAAATATAAAAATAATAAGTATTTGTAGAAAGCAAATTTTATCAAAAGAATATAAAATTCTTTACCATAGGTTACGAATTTCCAACACTGAAATCTTAACCATCTCCTTAATATTGTATAAGCAATACAAAACAAAAACAAACAAAGTAAATTAATTAATTAATTTAAGTTTTAAAAATGTAAAAGCAAATGGTGACATTTAAATGGGTAAGTAGAAAACACTCTTTATATATGAGTTTAAATATTTTATACTAAAAAAAAAGTGTGACAAGTAAATTTTCTTACAAATTTTTTTGAGCTACTTAAATAGCGTTTTTTTTATTTATTTTTTGTTTAAGTAAGTTGCTTGCAGATGAACCTTATGGTACGAAATATGAGCTGTTTTTTTTTTTTTTGAAAAATATTTATTTTAAATTATTTTCTGTTTAAGTATTAGCTGTTATTTTTAAAAGTGTTACAAGTCCATTTAAAAAAATCTAAATTTTTTTAATTAATGTTTCGTTTAAGAAAATCCTAGAAAAACGATGTATCCTATGGCTCAAAAAATTAGCAGTTATTTTTGAAAGTAGTATAAGTCCATTTAAAAAAAAAATATTTTTCATTAATTTTTTTCAATTAATTTTTTGTTTAAGTAAATTATTTGAAGATTAACCTTATAGTTCCGAATATGAGCTGTTATTTCCGAAAGTGCTACAAGTCCACTTAAAAAAATATATTTTTGTTTAAGAAAGATCCTAGAAGGACAATCTACCTTATGGCTTCAAAAATAAGCTGTTATTTTTGAAAGTGGTACAAGTCCACTTTAAAAAAAATTAAAGTTTTTCTTAAATTAATTTTTTTTAAGAAGATCTTAAAAAGACGATGAATCTTATGGCTCAAAAAATTAGCTGTTATTTTTTAAAGTAGTATAAGTCCACTTAAAAAAATATTTTTCATTCATTTTTTTTTTCAATTAATTTTTTGTTTAAGTAAGTTATTTAAAGATCAATCTTATAGTTCCGAATATGAGCTGTTATTTCCGAAAGTGCTACAAGTCCACTTAAAAAAATATATTTTTGTTTAAGAAAGATCCTAGAAGGACAATCTACCTTATGGCTTCAAAAATAAGCTGTTATTTTTGAAAGTAGTATAAGTCCACTTAAAAAAAAATTTAATAATTTTTTTTTCAATTATTTTTTGTTTATGGTACGAAATATGAGCTATTATTTTTGAAAGTGTTACAAGTCCAAAACAAATTTGTTTTTATTAATTTGTTTTTTTTTTTGTTTAAGAAATATCCTAAAAGGATGTATTTTCTGGCTGTAAAATTGCAAAATGTTTCTGCATATGTAATTGCAAAATGTTTCTAAACCATTCTGTGGTCTGCTTGGATCCTTATTAAGCTCAAGACTAAGGAGTGGCTTTAAAGAAATCAGGGTAGACATTTCGTTCTTGTAAGAGCACTAATGACATATTGACACCATACTGGTGTCGATATGACAACATACAGGTGATAAATTGATACCATGTGATGTCAAAAAGACACAAGCACTTATGCATTACAGAGCAGGGTACTACCAAGCAAAAGCAAAAAGTAAATGAACAATAAGGATTCGATTTCGTATTGTTTTTTTTCGCAACGCAATTAAGAATAACCCCCATTTTTCTGTGGTTTGTGTATTGGCTAAGCTAAAGTCTATTTTATAATCTATCTAACCATTTTAGCTTAAAACCAACTCACTTAAAAGGAATTTATTATTTATTTTCTCAAAAGAAAAAAATATAAATAAAAAATTCATGCGTAAATTAGAAAAAAAAATGCTTGTTGCTGTGATACGATCAATTTGAAAATATATGACAAGAAAGTGTATATGAATAAATTTTGTACAAAATTAAATAAAAAAATTATATAATTGAAATGAATTCATTGAAAAAACAAAAAAACAAAACAAAAATTACAAATTTATATGAGTAAATAAAATACGAAAATTTTAAACAGCAACTAAAAAAAATCAAGCCCAAAAATTAACTCACACAGAAGCAAGAGAATTAAATCAATTAAAAAAACGTGTAAAATTAAACACAAAATAAAATTTATAGGAAAAGAAAAGCAAAATTGTCTGAAAAGACTAAACAGTATAAAGTTAACTATTTTTTAAAAGACAAATATTATTAAATAAAATTAAATTTAAAAAAATAAAAAAAAAATATTGAGTATAGGAAAACATAAATGCCAAATTATTATTTAATTATAAATACAAAATTAATAATAATAGTTATGTAGTTATAAAAAAAACAACAAGAAAAATAAAATAACCACAAAAGGTTAAAGAAAAGAATAAAGCAAACAATTCTTCAAGTAGTTTAATTAAATAATAAAAAACAAAATAAGTTTCCTCTCCAAATTATAAAATGAAAATATACAGTAAAAAGTTAACATTGCATAATTCGTAAAATAAAAAAATTATTAAAAAAAAATTTAGGTTTAAATTTAAAACAACAAAATGAGTAAAAATATTGATTGAAGAAAATAGAGTAGATTTTTTAATTTCCATATTTAGGCTTAAATTATGAATAATAATAAAAAACAGAAAGAAGAAAATAAGCAGCAAAACTTGAAATACTTAAAAAAAACAAATTTGCAAAAGTCAAAGCAACAGACGAGAGAAATCGCAAATACATAAAAATAATTATTTATGTCACATTGACATGCTTGTTTAAACAGGAATATTTTTTACAGCTAAACATACATGCATAAGTATTTCAATATAAAACGCACGCATACACTTACATATAACATTTAATAGTTGCATACGTACTAAAGGGCTACAGAAGCATATTTGAAATGGCTTACAAGCACTGTTTATTATAAAATATTACACATGTCTGTAGTGATGTGAGGCTTTCAAGTGTGCTTGTACAGCCCTTTAATACGTACGTAGATATTCGAAATTAAAAGTAAATTAATGTGACCAACTACGTAAAAGACAATGTGTCAATCAAATACACAAGTTAACAAAGTCAGCTCAACTTTTTGAGCAGAGCAAAGATTTTCACTCAAAATGTGTACACTTTCTGTGAATATAAAGTATATAATTCTGAGTTTCTACATATATTGTTCATTTTTATGAAATTATTTAGTTTTTTCATAATTTCTTTCAAGAAATTAATGAAAATTCTTTAATCATGTTAACTTAACAGAACTAAAAACGGGAAATAACTTCACTTTTGTTCTGCAAACAAAATAGTGGTTATTTCAAACCAAAATAGTGGTTATTTCGTTTTGATATCTTTCGACGTCAAAGTCAAGTTTTGGAGGGCAAAAAATTGTTTTTATTCATCGAACTCATATTCACACTTGGAGCGAAAAATTAAAGAAAATTTCAGTATTTTTCAAAATATAAAGAGTATAAGTCATTTTACTAAAATTAATAAAAAAAAAAGTTTTCAAGTTTATTAAAACAATAAGCAATTGGATTTCAACAAGTTTATTTATTCTGTTTTAAAACGTATAAAAATTATGGGAGTTCTGTTTAACAAACATCAAAAAATGTCACTAAGCATCAAAATGCACTCTAAGCATCATTCCATTAGTGTGAAAGAATTTTCATTAAAGTGTCAATTGTCTTTGGTTTTTTTTTTTTTTTTTTTTGGGAAAATTATTTTATAAACAAACAGCCTAAGTTTAATGGTCGCATTAATTTACTTTCGAATATGAAGCATAAGAGCTTCACACATTGAAACGTTCATATCTAAGGAAAATATTATTTATCTTGGAGATTTCATAACTTAAACTCGTACTTGTACAAAGGAAGAAAACAACAACATAACAAATACAACTGCTTACATGCGTATATAAAATACACATTGAACTTGTTGTTTCATTAAATCAATTAACATTAAAATTAATAATTATTTATAATACAACTTAACAACTACAGCTCAATACGATTGTATGTATGTATTTCTCTCTCTCTCTCTCTCACATACACATAAATTCAAGCCATATGGATATACACCATTTTACACTGCATTACTTTTAACTAACTTAAATATTAAGTATCTCCTAATACAAAACGATGTAATACATAAATAATCCAAAACATTGAACGAAATAAAACAAAAATGAAAAGGTCTTCCTTAACTTAATTCCGAAAAAAATACATACATGCATACATGCATACATATAACATACATATATATTTATGTATGTGTATGTGTATTTAAATTTGTATGTACATATATAGAAAATGCATTAAAGTAATTTAAAAAAAAATTAAAAATCTAATAAAAACTAAACAAATTTTATATGGTCATTAATCAAGCTTAAATACAATTGCAAAATTTATAAAACACACTCTTACAAATACATACTCGTACATACCACTAACTAATTCATTCACAGAAAAATGCTCTTGATATTAACTCGCCCTTATTTGGTAGATCGTATTAAAACAAATTTCTGAATTTCACAATGAAATCATTAGAAAAGGTTTTTTTTACTTTTTTAAAGACAATTTAAGGCCGCAATTCACTATGCTATTTACTCGTTTGATCTGTTAAAAGTACAGATTTTTTGACAGGCCTGAATAACTTTTTCTTTTTATGAAAATTTTCATAAAATGATAGTTTCTGTGCCATAAAATTTGGTTTTTTTTAAGATTGTTGAGAAAACAGCAAGAACAGCATATTTTTATATAAGTTGGAATTTTTCTTGTCATAAAATCGTACTCCTTTGTAGGAGAGTGAATTACGGCCTATACCTAAGGCTTGCATATACGAGTAGTATATCATAAGAAGAAGGTGGAGAACATGTAGTAAACGAATAATATATGTATAAATATGGTTAATTGTTTGTTTTAAAATTTTTTTAATATTCATTTTCATGTTTATTTTATTTTCAAGCTTATATTCATCTTCATGTTCATGTTTATTTTTATATTCATATTCATGTTCATGTTCATATTCATGTTCATGTGCATGTTCATGTTCATGTTCATGTTCATGTTCTTGTTTATGTTCATGTTCATGTTCATGTTCATATTCTTGCTCATGCTCATATTCATGTTCATGTTCATGCACATGTTATCGTATGTTGTCCATTGCTGATGTCTTCTCTGTACATTAGACATAACATATTTTTCCTTTTACTTTTACTTAATTTTTTTTTTTTTTTTGCAATTGCAAAAATACTTGCCAATAAAAAATCATATAAAAGCAAATGAAGAACAATTATAAAATCAACTAGAAGATCTGAATAATTCGTAATCAAAAAGGGTAATTTTTTCTATTTTTTTCTTTTATAAAACCAACTTATAATGAATACAACAACACATATGGTTTCAAATAGTATAAAAAATTTTTTAATTTTTTTTTTCTTGGAAAAATTCAAGCAAAAATACTCACAAAACAAAAAATTATTTTTTGAGACAATCTCGATTTAAGGCAGGAAACAAAATGAATCAATTGAAAGTTGTAAAATTTAAAAAGCAGAAACGCCTTATAGGCAAAAATGTTGTTATTAAATAATAATTAACAAAAGAACATTTCACAAAAAGTAGCACTACGATCAACTAACTACTTACTGCATTCAATAACACTAACAATAATATCATTTTCAAAAATAGTTGAAGGGAAAGAAGAAATTTCAATTTGTGATATTTTGTTTTATAGCCGTATAACTGGTAGACTATTGTTTATAAATATATATTTATGTGTGTGTGTGTTAGGATAGAGATGGAAATTGAATTAAAATTATTTATCCCAAAGGTATGCCGGGCCTATATAATTTTATTTACAAGCAAATTGTACTGTAATAAAGGCCCCCCGTGAAGAATGTACAAATTCATTCGACGAGAACTTGACGATTTTCCTCAATTTAATTTAAAACAGCCAAAGATACAAAAAAAGACTTTAAATTCCCTCAGTGAAAGTTCAAGTTCATTTGACTAGTTGGATTTTCAACAAGTGCATGCTGCATTTCTTCAAATTAATTTTAAAGTACCAAAGTCACGAAAGACCTCAAGAATGAATGAATTATTTCAACTATTTGTCGTACCATTAATAACACCTTCATGTTTGGGCTGTATTTTTGTGTCATCATTAAATAAAAGTTTTTAAAAAACTACTCTTATCATGTTTATTACACTTTATTTTTCTTCAAAGATAAAGAAAACAATAAAACTAAGTTTATTTAAATGAGGTGAGGCGATTAATTTTACCAAACAAAAGAATTTTATTATAATTTTTATTATATTAAATTTAGTCTTTATTACGGCACAATCATCTACGATTTCATTATTGCAAAAGCAGTTCTTTGGAGGCATATTTCTGTATAAGAGACAAAAAAAATTTTCGCGCACTAATACTCGTAGTAAGCTGTGGCTGTTTGTATGTTGTACATTTTTTATGCGACCGCATTTGTAGAAACTAAACTGCTGTCTGTCATGTTTGTCAAAAGTGTTTCTGTAAAATATCTAAAGGAAAGGGAATGCAGAAACAAAAAATTTAATTTTTTTTATTGATATTTAGTATCGATCGAAGAGGTAATGTAGGCCCTGAAGCTGATGTTGGCCCCATTAAGTTTTTTAATTCATGTGAGTGACCAGATGTTAATTGTTTTCTTGGTTGTCAATAACATTATGATCATCTCTCTGCAATATAGTGTCTGACAAATTGTTTGATGTCAAACAAGTTTTTTTTTATCTTCAATTGTGATTTTAATTATATAATTTTTTTTAGTTCAGAGATACCAAATAAGTTCTATTTTGTTTATTTTGTTAATGACTTTTAAAAAAATAGCAAAAAAGTTTAATGTTAAATCACAGTTTCCGTTTACTCTTGCAATTAGTTTCGTGTTAAAATATGAAGAGTCTGGTTTTGTATTTTGTGCTACTGGTTTGCCTTAAACAAATTATGGCACAAACTGCTATGGAGGCTGTATCTGATACTGCTACTGCTCCTGCTACTGCTACTACTACAATTCCTCCTTTTAAACAAAACGGAAAATGGACTCAAGTTTGCAAAACAGTTTGCCGTACTTTTGCTGCCGATGATTACAACGGGATAAATAAGTATCGCAATATTCCGGTTTTTTAAAATTGTAATTAATTTTTTTAAATTCAAGTATAAAAATAAATTTATATATAAAAATAAATTTTCAGTCAATAAGTGTAAAAGTGATATTTAACTTGATAAATAAAGGAAAACAAATTTCCTTTTGAAAGGATTTTTTTTTAAGTTAAGACACTGTTGGTGAATGGTTAATGAAATAACCATTCATTTCATGAAAGAATTTGATTAAGTTAATTAAATAATTTTATTAAGCTAATGAAACTTTTTCATGAATTTATAATAATTAATTGATTTAATTAGTTTAACAAAATTAATTAATTAAATTAATGAAATTATTGAAATTATTTAATTAAATTAATGAAATTTATTAATTAAATTAATAAAATTTAGTAATTAAATTAATTAATGAAATTAATAAAATTATTAAATTAAATGAATGAAATTATTGCAACAATATTATATGAAATTAATTAATTAAATTAATGAAATCATTACATTAACTTAATGAAATTAATTAATTAAATTAATAAAATTAATTAAATTAACGAAATTAATTAATTAAATTAATAACATTAATTAATTAGCTTAATGAAATTAATTAACTAGATTAATTAAATTAATTAATTAGATTAATTAAATTAATGTCATTAATTAATTGAATTAAAGTAATTGTTACATTAAATTAATGAAATTATTACATTAAATTAATTAAAATAATTAATTAAATTAATGAAATTAATTGAGTATATTAATTTAATTAATGAAATCAATAAAAAATTAGTTAATGAAAAATTTCATTAATTTAATGAAATGAATTAATTTAATTATTTTATTAATTCAGATAAATATTTTCATTAATTCACATAATTTATAAAACATTTCATTGAAGCAATGAAAAATTTTAGTGAAATCGTTTATTCAGATTTACGTCACTTCTTTGCTTTCAGTGTAGATCAAGAACCTAAGATTTGGATCACTGATCCTGCTTATCTAATACTCTTTGACAATCAGAATAAAGAAAAAATATTATTACATGCATTACTGATCGAAAAATTTAGCATAAATCGAATGCATAAATTTCATTAAAAATATTTCATGAATTAAGTGAGTAAATGAAATTATTTCATTGGATTAATGAAATTATTTCATTGAATTAATGAAATTATTTAATTAAATTAATGAAATAATTTCATTGAATTAATTAAATTATTTTATCGAATTAATGAAATTCCGCTGGAAAGATCAGGTCCAACAACATCTTGCAGATCTGAACGTCCCAAACTGGAGAAAGAGCGCAGAAGATCGAGACGCTTGGAGAGCCATCCTTTCCTCGGCCGAAGACCTAAACAGGTTGTGATGGCCCTTCACAATAGATAGATAGATAGATTTAATTGATTTACTTAATTTTTCATTGATTTAATTAAATTATTTCATTCAACTAATTTATTAACATAATTTTTTTATTGAAATAATGAAACTATTTTATTAAATTAATGAATATTACATTAAATCAATGAAATTATTTGATTGCCTAAAACTGCAAGTAAAATCAATATTTAAACGATAAAAAAATTATAACTTATAATTAAAAAGTAAATCAATTTACTAATAATAACTCATATAGACAGTACTTTGTTTCAAATTAAAATTTTATTTTACTTCCATAATAGCATTACGAAATCAAATTTTATTTTCACATACAAAATTTAAAGCTGAGGCCAAATGGTTGCACTCAATTTCAAAAAACTGCTAGTTAAATTTTTTCTTAAAAAAAAATACAAATTTGGAGCGATTTCATACGATATTGAGTGCGTCATTTTGGGCTCAAAAATATATTAATTCTATTATAAAAAATTTTTTTTAAAATTTACTAAATGTTGGAATTTTAGCTCATGAATTCAGTTTCTCCTTCATTGGCATAAAACATTTTGCAATCATGTTTATCCTTATCATCTGCAATGGTGCAAACTGTATACAATACTGCATTAGGCTTTAAGTGGAAAGTAGGTTTGGTAGGAGAAAAAGGAGTAGTGGCAGTCACAGCAGCAGACTCAGGAGCAGCAGTAATAACAGCTACAGTGTCATCAGCAGGACGTGCCATAATTTGGCTAAAGCAAACCAATAGCACAATCGTCAAGAATAAATTTTTCATATTTTACTACTGCAATTCAATTTACTTCAGAGTTGAAACAGAAACTGTGGCTTATCATTAAATTTTGCCGCTATTTATACTAACGAAACTTAGGTCTCATGATTAATAAAATAAAACAATTTAGTTTTAAACATAAACTAAATAAATAGGCTGTCCTTAATTTGGTATCTAAGCCTATAAAATAATTTTAATTAGATAACACCAAAACACTATCATTAGCTGAATATTGAAAACTATAAAATAACATTTTTAAAGATACACAAATTGTAGGAAAGCTTTCACGAGGTTGATTATCATGTTGGTAAACTCACCAAAGACAAATATAGGAAACAAGTTAAATTCGGCTGTGTCAAGTCTTATAGACCCTTCACTGTTCACATTTTTCACTTTCCACATTACATGATGGGACACTTATCATTTTAAAGTGAAGATAGTCTAGATTTTTAATATATTACGCAAATACTCAGAAGTTACTTTAGATTATTTTTAAAAATTTTTTGAAATTTACCCCAGTGCTGTTGCTCCAAGGGATTTTAGCGACTTTCGTCTGCTGAGTTTTGGTACAGATACTATGAATATGGTGTATAAAAAAAACTGTGTACTACTTTTCTTTAGCTTAGATAAAATACGCAAAAAACAAAGCAGAAATTAATAAAAATATAAAATTTCGATTGTATTTTCCTCGACCATTTGCTAGCTGATTGCTTTCATTTTTTGCACAGATATTATGATTGTTATTTCTGATAAAAGTGCATACCACGTTTTTTTTTCCACTTTGTAGTTTAAATAAATCTGAATCAGAAAATGGCCGTTTTCGACTCGTAGCTTCTTAATTTTTGAACCAATCCGGCTAAATTTCAGTAGCAAAAATTTAACAGAAACAACTGATAGATTGGTATGCTTTAATTTTCTATACGTTGTCTAATGACTTCGGACAGATGGGCATTGCTAAATCGACTCCGCTAGTCATAAGGATTCAAAATATATATACTTTATAGGAAGTCCCATGTACGATGTAGAAATTACAAGCGGAATCATAAAGTTATTTACAGTGAAGGGTATAAAAAAAATCTGACTCACGGTGCACAAGTGGCCATAAATAGCAAGAGTTATTGTAAAGAGTGGAAATTTGGCACACATATTCAGGTTGAGGAAACATTATCAAATACAAAATTTAAAAAATTCGTGTCCTTCCCATATATCCTGAAATTTAAAAATGCCATAAAAGTAAGAAAACAAGTTCAAGCTTCATGAAATTTTGTACAATCGTTGGATATCTTATTCTTAATAGATGGATCAAATTTGATCCCAATTAGATCCTTTCTCAAAAAGTTAAAAAACAAAAAATTAAAAAAGTAATTCCGTACACAAAACAATTATAGTAAGTCCAATGTGTCTACAAAATGTTTTCCTATTCGGAACAGGGATACGCCCACTTCACATATATCCTTTACATTAAAAATGGTATAAAAGTTAAAAGACATTGACAGAAAAGTACTTGATTTTTTCTATATTTGACAATAAATACGTGAGAAAACTTTAATTTCCTTATTTGTAAGGATATATTTCACAGTTTCGTGACTTCATATATCGAGTGGTCAAACATATTTCGGTATTTAGCTACTTGCACAATTTTGTTTTAAATCTACTTTTAATACGCCAGCATTTATCTAATTTTTAAAAGCGTGAGCCTTAATTTTTCTTTTTCTATATCCAAAAGTATTCTTTGAATACGATTTTCTATAATTTTTATAACCGAATGCAACACATAAGTTGTATTACTTTTCTTAAGCTGCCATCCACTGCTTAAAAATATCACGAACAGGTAATATTTCTGACACTGAAAAATAATTATAAACCCAAAATTGCACTTAGTAGCTGCTAAAATTTATATGTGTTAAAATCCATACTTGTAGCTATAAAATTATAAGTGTTATGGGATGTTTTATTTTTTTAATTTATCACCAAAGTTGGGTTATGTATAAAAAATCTGGTTTTATTAAGGAGTTGTTTTTGCGCTAACGGTATCTCGGATATGATAAATATATTTAATAAAAAATAGTGTCATATATTCTTACAATTCTACTACCGTTACCAAGAATTTACTTGTATTTTAACTATAACAATTTTACGTAAATTTTTGGATTTTTCTACAGAAACCTTAACTAAAAACTATTTAATATTTAAAACTAAATTAAAATTAAAAAAAAAAAATTAAATTTCCAACATCGGTTTTACCCATTTATGGCCAATCTCGTGACAGTGTGCGGTCACTAAATTTTAAGCAAGTTCACGTTAATTATTTATACTGAAAGAATTTAGAAAATTCATTATTTTTTAAATAATAACAGCTTGTATTAGACTAAGAAATATTTAATGAATTCAACGAAATATTTTTTTAAGTAATTTCATCAATTTAGTCAAATAATTTCATTAATACCTTGGAAATATTTTATTAATTCCATGAAATAATCATTCACTTAATGAAATATTTCATTAAATCAATGAAGTGTATCATTACTTTAATCTAACGTTATCATTGGTTGAATTATAATTTGTTCTTCTAGTGTAGCGTTTTAATTTACCAAGAACAATCGCGCAGAATTGCTGTGTTACTTTGGAGATACTCTGTTTGTAGTAAAAACACAATCTAAGTAAAATCCAATGACGTAGAGTTATGAGAAATCATTCATTTGGCTTAAGAATTTTTTTCAGTGTAAAAACATTCTTCAACGACATAAACACACAGAAGTCACACACACTCAAATAAGCTGTTGTTTTGAAAGGCTGCATTTTTAAAATATTTTTCAGGCACACACAGTTTTAACACACTCTCACCTCATACAGTTTTGTATGGTTTTTGTCCGGCTGTGGTAGCCGAATCACTTACATAAATCCTGTATTTATATTGAGTATACGCGTTTGTGTGTGGGTCACACACCCCCTGTTGTAAGATATCTTGATTGCATTTTGTATATTAAAGTTGATCATTCTGTTTTTTTTAATACTTTTTCTTTCCCAACAAAAAGGTTAACTTTATTTGTTGATGTTGTGGTTGGTGAGTGAGTATTTTGTTTTCTGTGTAAAAAAAAAAAACATAAGTGAGTGCAGTTCCTACTTAAACTTCCTTTTTTTTAAGTTCACAACAGTTGGTTAGTTTCGCCTTAAGTTATACACTGGTTTATTGGTTGTTTTGTGGAATTTAAAGAATTTCCATTTTAAATCTTTATGAAAACTCGGTAACAGCTAAGTAAGTTTTGGGTGTTTCTTGCGTTTTAGTAAAAAGTTTAGTGTTCAGTGCACAAACACAAGCAAACAAAAAATATTTAAAAACTTACGGCGACAAGTATAGAGATAGAAAGCTATTTATATGATTCAAACTATAAACTAAAAGTTATATAAGACAGAATATTACTTTCCTTCTTCGTGTTTAAGCTGAGTGTAAAATATCATATTAAACATGCTTGTGCAAGGCTGCAATATTTTGCAATTTGCTTTAAATCACGTTATGTTCAACTGCTTCGTATTGCTTATTTCCTACACTAAAAAAACAAAATTTTCATAATTTCAATGAAAAGATTTCACTCCAAATTGTTTCATAAATTCAATGAACTATTTTAGAAAATGAACGAAATATTTTTATTTAATTATTATAATGAAATATTTTCATTGATTTTGTGAAATATTGTTATTGAATCAATGAAATATTTTCATTGAATTAGTGAAATATTTTCATTTAAATAAAAAAGAAATTTTAATTGAATCAATGAAATATTTTCATTAAATTAATGAAATATTTTTATTTAATTAGTGAAATATTTCATTGAATTGATGAAATATCTTTATTGTTTCAATGAATTAATGAATATTTCATTAAATTAATGAAATCGTTTTGAGACGATGATCATAGCTGTCAGTGCTCATTAATAATTTAGTCTTAGAACTAAATTCTGTTAGACTAAATAAATTAAATCGTTTCAATGATTGAAAAATAAGGAACTTTTTAGTGGATTAATAACAAAATTATCTCAGTGTAGTCAGTTACAAAATTAAAATTTTTTAATCTCCCGAAAGAAAAATTTTACTATTTTTCAACCAACGGCAATGTTTCATTAGATTAATGAATTAAGTTATTACTATAATGAATTATTCATTAATTTAATGAAATATTTCATTGAATTAATGAAACTTTATTGGGTTGCAAGATAATGAATTTTTCTTTGAGTGCACAAAAAAAATTATTTAATAAAAATGAGTAAAATTAATCTTATTCACCTTCAATAAAATTTCTTTGTTTGCCATATGGTAGATTAAACAATATTTTTCTCCTTTTACAAACTACTAAATAGCTATGCTGTACAGATTCGAACACTAGTGACTACGGCCCAGAAGCCCGCAATGCTAAAATATCCATCTGGCTTTATAAACAGTAATTTAAGCTTCAATTACTACTTAACTTTACTGAGTTGCCTGCAGGGTTGTAATAATTTAATGTTACAAGCTTGATGTTTCTAAAATCTCTACTAGGCTTTTTATTAAATAATTTAAAAAATATTTTCTTTATTGCCTTTAAATTCTGTAAGAGGTTTTTCAAACACAAATTAAGTTTAAAAACAAAAACTCTTCTCAGCTTTTGATAAAAGTTCATTTCAACTTCAGAGCAAAAAAAAACAAAAAAACTTTAAAATTGTTACAAACAATTTTATCTGTAAACTCTCAGCATAAGGACATTTAAAAGAAAATTTATTGATTAACGTAGAGATGTGTCCTCAACAACGAAACCATTTTTCAAAATTGAATAGTTTTTATGCAGGTGTTGTGATAAAAAGCATGTATCTCGTCTCTAACAAAAATCTTATTTTTAAGTAATTTTATTTTATTTTTTTTGCATACCTACTTGAGGCTTGTGTATGTGCTTAAGCAGCAAATTTCAGGTAAAAGTTTTTTTTTTTGACATCAAAAGTAACCCAGCAAACTACAAAATCTGGCATTCGATATCGATCGAAACTTTAAATTATATTGAAATTTCCATTGCTATCGAGTGCCGCAATTCGGCTTCTGGTTCTAAAATAATGCCCACAGAAAATTTAATGAGAAGTAGGTGACATGATTAGTGCTGTTCATTTGTGGTAGCTGGTCCCGAGGTCTGTACCAAAGTGTGTAATCACGATTTCATAGTACACAGCCTTAACCATAAAGTAGAGCTAGATGCGACAACTGCAACGATATCTTTAATAGGTTTTTTTTTTTGCCAAAATGAAGTAACATTATTTGAGACACACAATAAGCCTGTGTTTTTTTAATTTTTGAACCCCAACTGTAAAAATTTTGGTTGTTAACAAAAATAAGGATCATTTCATTCGTTTAGCACTAACTTGCGGTTGAAATACATTACAAATTCGCAAACCAACAGTTGTCAACTGGATTTTGGATTTTATATACGTTTAAAAATTCTTTGTCAAGTCAATAAGATGCAAAGTGAGCTACTTCGTCAGTGTTATACTGGTCCCAAAAGACCTAAGCATGACTAGTCCTACAACAATTACGAGATTCTTAAACAGCCTCGGATTGTTGTTAGGAACTGGGCTGCACAATAGATCTTAAAGATAGCGGTACGATTATAGCCCATAGTGATAATAATAATATTGAGGACATAGTGTAGGACAATGTTTTGCAAAGTGCCGGTCATAAAATTTGTATTGAGGGCATACGATTTAAAAATCATAGATAACTAGCATTTTCATAAGTCATTTAAAAGAGAATGGCAAATATGATGACAAAGTCATGCATTTATTTTTTTTTTTTTATTTCTTTTAAAGATAGCAGAATTGTCATCAATAAAAGCAAAAACGTTATTGAGGAAATAGTGTAGGACAGTGTCTTGCAATGTGTCGTGCATAAAAAAAATGTCTTCAATATTATTTTCAAATATTTTATATGTTATTCAGATTATTGTGAGGCATAATTTTTTCATTTTTTTCAAAAGCTAAATAAATAAGAATTAAGAAGATGCAGGACAATGTCATAAAATGTGTTTGTTAATAAAATGATAAAAGAAATGTTGTTATTACTCAGAAAACATGGTGTACGACAGTGTCTTTTTACAATTTATTTTATTTATTTTCTTAACACAATTTTAAGGCTTACGAATATTAAACTTTGAGAAAGTTTTTGTCAAAATTTTTAATATAAAAACAATTAAAGATAATAATTGAATGTGCAACAAATAGTTTGAATAATAACCCTAATTTAAATTAAAAGCAAATTTTTTTTATAAACATTTAAATTTAAAAAAAATATATGTAATTGTATTGAAGACATAGTGTAGGACCATGTCATACAAAATGTCGTGCATTTAATTTTAAGTTTAATAAAATGATAATACAAATGTCATTAATTAACATTTTTTAGGTTGTTCATAAGATGACAAATATAATGACAAGGTCATGCAATTTGTCGTGCATAACTTTTTTTTTTTTTTGTTTCTTTTCAAAAAGAAATTAATACGCTATTAATGAGGACAGATGACTTATTCCCGCTCCTCATTCTAATTCTAATGAGGACACAGTGTACGACAATATCAGACAAAGTATCATGCTACATTTTTTTTTTTTTTATTTTAATAAAGTGATACTACAAATGTCAGCAGTATTAAGTTCAAATGTTATGTCATGAGATGAAAAGTATAGCGACAGAGTCGTAAGAATTATCAGCCATTGGTTTTTTTTTAATTTTTTTTTAAGAAAATTTGCTACAATTGTTATTAATAAGACGTTATTTAGCATGGAATGTTGCTGTATGAAAAGCATTTCGTTTGGAATGTGTGACAAACCGAAAAATTCATTTTTGAAAATTCTGCCTCAATAACTGGGATTTTATTTCTGTCTCCACACATGCACATACATGCATACATATTTATATATATATATATATATTTTTTTTATAGAAAATATGTGAGTTCTTGTTCCCCAGTACAATGTCAAATCATGTAGTTATGATTACGAAATTTAAATGCAACAAATATTAACAAGAGAAATCTCGAATTTATATTAAAACTAACAGAAAAAAAACATACAAAATTAAAGAAAAGAAAACTCTAACTAAATAAAAACAACTTATACTTTTTGAATGTAAAACCGAAGAAGATTACAGATTTTCCGAGTACAGCAAGATTTGCATTAAACAACAATTTAAAAACAAAAAACCTCAAACTATTTCGGTTTCTAATTTAAACAAAAGAATATAAAAAATTAACTTTAACAAAAACAAATAATTAAAATATTAATCAAAACAAAAACACTTGATAAAAACAATTTCTTAAATAAACTTAAGTAAAGCAAAAATAATTAAAAAAAAAAAATTGGCCATATAAAATTACTTGCATAAAAAAACAACACACACACACACTTTAACTAAATACTCGCTTGCTTATATTTTACAAAAAAAAGATTAATTAAATAAAAAACTATTTAAAATAATTCTTAAAAAAAATATAAAAAAAATATTTAAAATAAAAAAAAAATTACAGAAAAATCAATTATTTCTAAAAACTAAAAACAATAATTAAACAAGCACAACACTCGAAAACTACTAGAGAGAGATGTTGTGAATTGTGTAAAGCAGAGGATCTAAATTAATTCATAAGTTAAGCCCTCAACAACAGCAAAATAACAAAAACAACAACTTGAACTTATTTAGAAAACAAACAAAAAAACAAAAACTCGTAAGTTTTAACTTGAATAAAAATTAATTAAAAATTAAGTATTTCAACACGTTAGTTAAGTAAGCGAAGCCACAAACCCAAAAAAATCTACACAAACACAAGCAAAAAATCGGTGCATAATCAATTTAAATTGTACATTTTAAGTTAAACAAATATAAAAAATAAAATTTTCAAAACAAAAATTAACTAGTTAAATTTAGCAACTAATTAATTAAACAAAAAATAACATTTTTAGCTAGTTTTTAATTTAGTTTTATAACATTTTTGTTTGTTTTTTTTTTTTTTTTGTACTGAAACCCAAAATAAACAGCATGAAATTTTAAATATGATTCCCTTTGAAATCGTTGCAAATTTCCAAAAACAAAATATATAATAAATTTAGATAAATAGCGTGTAGCAATAAATGACAAACAAATTATTTTCATAACGAAGAAAGCAAAACACAACAAATAAACAAAAAATAATGTAGATACAATTAAAAAATAAATAAAAATAAAAACAGAAATGTTTAAAAACGAATTAAATAAATACACTTATTAATGAAAAAGCAACCAAAAACTAAGCAAAAAATAATTTATAAAAAAAGCAATACAAAAATACACACAAAGAAATTTTTAATCAAATAAGTTCAATTAAAATTTTTTTTTTTTTAATTTAAAAGCCAAAATATATTTGAACAAGTTAGTTTAAGCATTAATCTCATGAAAATAAAAATTCATTAAACTACAGAAATTTTTCATCAACACAAGTCTCCAAAAAAAAAATTGAGAACTGCAATTCTTATATTTTTGGGTGTGTCATAGAACATCACGTTTCCCAACAAGTTATCATATTAAAATAAAAGATAACAAAACATATTTTTTTTCTAAAATACATTCATTAGTAAGCATTAAGCACATTTATTTTTCCCAGTGAGACTTCTTTTGGTACATTTTCACTTGTAGCGTCCAACAGTAGTTTGTCATTATTGAGACGCTTCATTTTCCCTGGTATCTTTTTTCCATCTCCTTAATATTGTTTTGAAATCGTTCACCTTGCTCTTCACTGACATCTCCTAAATTTTCTGGGAAGTAGTTGAGGTGGGAATGAAAAAATGTACTTTTAGACTCATTACGCACCCTAAAGCTTGAAATGCTTTTAACATTCCCTTGACAACTTGCTTGTAGTCATAGTCTTTGTTATTGTATAAAAATTTCTGTCATGATTGTGATGAACTGTGGATCAACCAAAAGCACAAAAAACCTAATGTTCTGAAATTTTTTGAGTGTTCTTTTTAGTTTTCAGAACACTTAAATACATATAAATCATTAATAGCCCATAATTATAGTCATACTAAGGTCGGTATCATTCTAAAAACGTCTTTAAATTCATACAATTCTTATAAGCAAAAGTCAGCTTTTACAAGTCTACTTTCTTGTGACTATAATTATGACCCAATATTTTTAGATCAAACATTTTAAAAATGCTTTTCAACTAGCGATGTCCAGGTTCAAATCCTGGTCAGGGCAAAAAAAAATTTTTTTATTTTGTTACATTATACGTCGGCTGGGATTTTCTTTAAAATTTATTTGACTCTACTTGGATTTGAACTAGGGCACATGTAGTTAAGAACCACTAACCCGCCACTCAACCATTTTTTACACTAAGTTTTTTTGAATTCTATATTTTAAGGGTCTGTTTAATTCAATGCGAACAAAATCTTCTTTCGTATAATTATATTAGAAATAAAAAAAACTAATAAATATTTTTTAAGCTTTTAGGTCTTTTTATATATTTTAATTATTATTAAATTAATTTCCAATATTTCGACACGCAAAATTAAAATAATAATTAAAATATATAAAAAGACCTAAAAGCTTAAAAAAATATTTATTCAATTATTTTCAGATAGAAAAAGTCGAATAAACAATATTTATATAAAAAACTAATTTTTGTATTTTGTTTTTGTCAGTTTCCTCCCAAAAAAACTTAAAGTGGTTTACTACGAACATTAAACGATTAGATATGGATACTCCCGTCCTAACATTTTATAATAGATAATTTAAAAAAGCGGAAATTTTTCTAGCTGTAAAAGTCTAATTTGTAATAGAATCAGATGAAATATATAGGATATAGATGAAATATATTTTCATTTAAGGAAATAATTTCATTAATTTTAATGAAATAATTTCATTAATTCACATAATTTATGCAACAATGTCAGCAGTTTTAATGAAATAATTTTATTAATTTGAATGAAATAATTTCATTTATTTTAATGAATTAATTTAAGTAATTTTAATGAAATTTTTCATTCTATAAAAGAATTTGATGAATTTAATGAAATATTTCATTAATTCACATAATTTATGAAATAATTTCAGTAATTTTAATTAAATTGTTCATTTTATAAAAGAATTTCATGAATTTAATGAAATATTTCATTAATTCACATAATTAATGAAATAATTTCAGTAATTTTAATTAAATTGTTCATTTTATAAAAGAATTTCATGAATTTAATGAAATATTTCATTAATTCATATAATTTATGAAATATTTTCTTAAACGAATTTCATTAATTTAATAAAATATTTCATTAATAAATTAAATAAATTGAAATTTTTTTAAAAGCTTGCTAAGTCTCATAGCACTTTCCTACATAATTTAATTTTTTTTTTTTTTTTATTTAAAACTTTAACCCCCAAATTCATAAAAAATATTATGTGCTTAATAAGGGGTTATTTGACAAATACTGCATAGAAGTTTGTCAAATAAGCCCTTAATAAACACATAATATTTTTTATGAATTTGGGGGTGAGTCTATTACTATTTCAGAGGAATATTATTACTATCTTGTATTTAACTGGCTACTTTGGTAGCAGAAGACCATATTATTTATATATCTTTTATGATATCTTTTAATTTCATAGTTCTACTAGCTGTTTTTACCCCATATAGGGATCAAATTTCAGAGAAATCCTTTCAAAAATGGAATTTTAATCATTTAATCTTTGAGAAGAAGATAAGCGCCTCACACAAACATATATGGCGACCTTTTCCCTATGAAAACCAAAAATTTTTATACCGAAAAAGCAAAAACACACAAACCGAAAATGAATTTTGTTTATATAGATTATTCTTAGTTATACTAAAAAATCAAAAAGATGCTAAAAGAAGCATAAGAAATCATTTAGTTTCATATTAACTTCAATAATTCTGTGCTAATAAGGAAAAATCGCTAAAGTCGGCTAAAGTAAAAATGGACTTGTTGTCGCAATTAACTCAAAAAACAATACCGTTTGCTAGCAACAAATTTATTTTGTGAAAAAAACGTTTAGCGTTTTTAAAGCTGTAGTCCTTTAAAGTGGCTTAATAATGCGTTAGCAGTATTAAGCATTTCTTCTTTCATGTTTTACTCATTATATACATTAAACACAAAGGCGGCTGCAGGCTGTCGACTGCAGACGGCCGACTGCATGACTAAAAATGCTGTTGACTAGCATTCCTTGCTGTACAAAAAACCATATCGCTAGAAGAGTATTTAAAAATATATTTGATTTCTACTAGATTTATTAAATAAAAATAATAGGCCTGAGTGTGAGTGTCGTTGCAACGCGTAATAAGACAGAATGTGATTGCAAAAGCATAAATAAATTATTTAATATGTATATTAAAAACAAGAAGAAGAAAACACTCACCATTTTATTGTATTACCCGTTTGATATTAATGCAATTTTTAAAAAAATTAATTACATCATTAACACTTAAAGAGAACATATAACCGGCTGCCAGGTTAAATATTGCATACAGTTAACATATAAAGTATTTTCAAAATGATTAATTTTTAACATAGAACTATTATCATCTAGTCATAAAAATAAACATCTACAACAAACACTGAATTAATAAAAAGTAGAAAAGTCAATGAAGCTCCGCTCATGCACTCACACTTCTCTATGTATTTTGAGCATAAAAACAATGGCTGCATAGAAGAAGCAAAAAATCTCTAATACGGAGTATTGACCAGCATTTTTCTAAAAATTTTCAATTTAACGTTACTGTCAATTAAGTAACTTGAATTTTTTGTAGGTCTGCACTAATTTGTAGGGCAATGAAAGCGAATAGAGTTTTTTTTAATTAATATAACGATTTCATTAAAGCCCCAAGTTATATTTAAAAAATTTTAATTAGCAAAAGTTTTTCACTCGTACAATTAAAAATAAGATTATTAAGCTGAAGCTTAAGTAAACAAAATTTTAAAAAGTCTTGTTAATTTTTCAAATTATCGACTTTTTTGCTTCTCCTATAAAATTTTTTAAATGTAGCTTAGGGCCCTAATAAAATCATACGACGATATGTTTTTTTGTTTAATAAGATATTGGCAAAAACATTAAAAATGTTGTCTTCTATTCAATTGTAAAGAAATTAATTGAATGCACAGGGCGCCCCCAAATAAGGCAAACAGATTTTGATAAATAAAATATTTTCACTCTTTTATTCATGAATTGTTTACCATTTTCAATGAAAGCGAACGGAAATGTTTGTTACTATGTGATTTAAATGAAGAAATTGTATTTAAAAAATTCGTTACCGCCAAAAACCTTTTTGAGTTGTAAAATCATTAAAACTATTAACAAAAACTTAATTTCATATCTGGCAGAAAAGCATAAATTCGTCAAGAAAACATTTTGGCTTGTAAAATCGTCAAAACTATCAGCAAAAAATAAACATCGCATCTGGCAGCCTGTTTTTCTCTTATTATTTTTATTTATTTTTTTTTTATTTCCTTAAACATTTTTTATTAGCAAACAAAACTGCTGCTTAACTCTCATCACCAACTACTGCTCTCTCACATTTCAATACAAATAAAATGTACACATAAATTTTTTTTTGCTTACGCACACTACAACACAAAAATCACGCCATTGAAAATATACTGCACTTCTCTTCATGAAGAATTTTAGCAAAAATTAACTTTAATATTTTTAAAAGCAAACATACACAATAACTTTACATAAAAGTTATTAAATATTTAACACTTTCTTTATATTCGTAATATACAAAATGATATAATTTAATTGAAATTAATGCAAAGACAACCGCGCACAACGAAAGTTTCTAGAAACTAAAGAAGAAAAGGAAAAGGAAATTGGTGTCAAGAGAAATGAAAATATTAGTGTTGTGTGTGGAATTTAAGTACACAAAGCCAGAGAGTAAAAAGTGGGTTGACAGTGTGGTAAAGTTATAAAGTGCAGTAAGAAAAGAAAAAAAAAAACAAACAACGAATGAACACTGAAGCAAAATCACAAATTGGCTAGAATTTTTCGAAAATTTACACAATTTTTAAATGAACATGCATTTCGCAACTAAATTATAATACATTTAGTTTTCATAAAAATATTTATTAATAACAGCTTTACTAAAAAAAGAGTTTCAATTTGTATAAATTATTGAAAATTTTTTTGCACAACGATCACTTAACACAACCGAACCGTTTAACAACCACCCAGAAACTAAATAAACTTTGAAGTTAAGGTTTCCAATAACCTAAAAATGTTTAATTTTGGGAAAGTGAAAGTGAAAATAAGAAATTGAGAAGTTTGAAACTGCAAAAAGAATCACATAGAAAAACTAAAAAAAGTTGTGTTTTTTTAATTACAAATTAGAAAACACCATATGAAAAAAAATTTTAGGGTGAATTCATCAACTCGCTCTTTAAAATAATTTTAAACTTTGTAAAATAAATGGTCTTTAGGCTGACTTCACCCAAATGGTTGGCATAAAATTTTTTTTATATTTATGTATGTCTCTTTCACAAAAAGAGTGCTCAAACTATGTTCATAAAATGCTGTACAGACTAAAATTTTGTTCAGAAAATAATTTTTTTTTTTTTTTGTAAGTTCGAATTCAGCCTGTCCAATAAAATTTTTGTTTGGAAAAAAAATTTTTTTATGTTATATTTTAGATTTTTTTTTTTTTTTAGATTTTTAATTTATGACATTTACTAAAATAAATCTTATTATCGTATTTCAATTGCTAAATTGTCGAAATGTATTTTTGGCTTATTTTAATTTTCAGTTTATAAATATGTATAAATCTTAAACCATTCCCCAGCATTAAGGCAATAAATAATGTGTAAGCTTTAAATTAAACATACATACATAACATAAGTTAATATGTTTTTTTTTTGTTTCAAAATGGTTGTACTATAAAGAATATATAGTTTTTTTTCATAAATATTTTGTAAAATTAATATTAATAAAAAACTGAATTTAAAATTTATGCTGAAATTAAATTATATTAAAAAAGAACACATTTTTTTATATTATACATACACACCTACATACATACACACCAATACATATATATTTATTAATTTTTTTTTTTATTTAATACATATAAAGTAATGTAAAATTCCGGGTTAGTTATTGAAAACAAAAGCAAACAAATTATAGAAAACATTAAAATCAATTTTATTGTTTAGGTGACAGTTAATAAATAAAACATATTTAACAAACAAACAAAAAACAGAAAGAAACTATTATATTAAAGAAAGAAATTAACAAATAAAATTGAATAACAACACATTGTTAACGTTTAATAAATAAAATATAAAAATTGTAATAAAACTAATTTTATTAATAAAACCGAAATGAAATTCAATAAAAAAAATTAATAAATAAAAGTAATCAAAATCTGAAAATACGTTAAAATGTTGTGTGTTTTTCTTTTTAATGTATAAGAACGTTGCTTAATTAAATAGTAAGTATGTATGTAGCCGGTAAGTGTGACAAATTACAAGCTGAGCATAGAACCAATTAGACTTGTTGAACTTGTCGATTCCTTTAAAAAACAGCATTAATAGAAAACAACAAAAAATAGGCATATTGCCATGTGCAAACTATCATACACACTTGTACTTTTTTTCTTCACTTTACAAATATTATTTTGAAAAAAAAATTTATTTTGTCGTACAGTGTAATTATAGATCGTTTATCTAAATTAATGAATTGTATACAATCATAAGCGATGAAAGGCATGTTTTCATTATTATTACAAGTGACAAGAAAATATAAATTTTAGTACGACCACAGTACGGTGTCCAGTATAATGAATAATTAATTTTAAACATATTTTTTTTTTATTTGCTCAATATCTAAAATCATTTGAAGAAAATTGCGAAAAGTTGTAAGTGACACCATACGGCCGGGCCTTCATAAAATCTAATTAAAGCTGCTTTCTTACATTTTCAATGAAAACAAAAACAAATTTTCGTATTTTATTTTTGTTTTCAGTACAAATTTAATGGCTGCACAAGTACACTAGAAATCGCTTGTGTACTGCCAAATGCCACAAAAATCAAAAAATATACTTGTGTATACTATTTCCAATTTATTGAATTATTTTTAACGATTCTTCATTTGCCGTTGTTTTGCCGTTGCCTGATATACATACCGGTCATTTAGATTGTTTTTTAAATTTTCTAAAAACGTTGATTAAATTTTCATTTAGTATGTGTGTATTTTTTTACTTTTTAACCAGATATACATGTGTGTATAAAAGCAATGATGTAAGAATTACTATAACTTGCTATTAATCTAAGGATAATAGGTTGGCTTCCACTTCTTTCTGCTCTTGGGACCTTCAGCCCGTAAAGCGCGTGGTATATATTCCTTTTGATGTTCATCTAATTTACGTTTCCAAGGATTTATAAATAATTCAAAGTATCGTCGTCTAGGGTCTAAAGGACGTGTTTTATTGTCAATTTTATAAATTTTCTCCCACAAGTAGATTTCGGGTATTTCCAAATGACGAGGACGATTTGATGACAGATATTTAAATCTTTTTTCTAAAAAATCCCGCTTTTCGTCATCTTCATAATCAGATGCACGCCTATATTTTGCATCCAAAAATGGTTGTAGTTCCTCGGGCGAACGTTTTACATTTGGTGTATTCGTATAAAATTTGATTAGAAATTTTAATACTTGATCATTTAGGCCTTGAATTTTACCCTTATCATCGATATCCTGGTATAGCATCATCTCTGGAGTACCACGGCAATAGTTTAGACAAGCATTTTCATCAATATAATTGCCATTCATTAGCAACGTATTAAGTTGATACTCATAAAAGGACCAAATTTTGCCATCAGTTATTATAGTTTGTGTATTCATGGGATAAGTGATTTCATTAAAGCTGTTGAAACCATTGTAAGTAGCTTGGGCAAGGAGCCAAGCAAAACTTGATTGTATGGCATGCGCATGCAATGCTTCAGTGTGATCAATAGCGTGAAGGCCATGTGGTCTTATATGAAAACCAGCACGAGATTGATAAGACAGCATACCGAAAGTAGTCAAATTACTGGGCCAATAACCTATAATTTAAAATGTTTTACATATTATTTTTTTTTTAATTTTCATTTGTATTTATGTATACCAGGAATATTTGCCCCAAATTGATAACCCGTCATAAAACCTAGACATCTTGGGTCATATTCTATGCGTGGTATGTTTTTAATCTTTTCAATATCTTTGTATTCGTCTTCGTTTTTCCACGTGGGTAATTGCGAAGTGTGTCTTATGGTTAAAATGGGTCTGCTTTTATATTGCATTAAACGATCAATCGGTTCTTTAGCAAATGGTTTTTGCCATATACGACCTTCTTTTGCTCTGACAGTATTTTTCGGTGGTGCGATACCACCAACAGACCAAAAAGCTTCATGTCTGGGGTTACAGTCGACTTCAGCATCCTGTAGGTGCTGATAGTCTGCTGAAAGAGCATTTATTAATACACGATTTATTTGCTCCACAATAACTTGAGTAGTGATACGCTCCCAATTTTGAGGTTCAATCTTTGAATGATTAGAATACTTTAATCTAAATAAGAAAAAAAAGTAATACTATATTTGAAAATATTCTTTACAAGCTTTTTGAATTAAAATTTACCTCAAATATTCAAATGCCAATTCCAAGGCATCCTGAACATCTACTTTAATTTCTTCAAGATGAGAAGCTAATCTTTCATCTTCTTTCTCGTCACTAGTCATATCTTCATACAATGTCCTCGTGTAGTGCTGTATGGCAGGCAAGCAATTATACGGTAGTCGTTCATCATTTAATAGCACTACTTTATAACCATAATACCTAGGCATATTGATCTTAATCATTTTTTCCTCGACAGTTTTGCATTTCTTCACTTCCTCATGCCAGTTGAGAGCTTCACGTCTCTTGCGTGCAGTGAAAGTAAGATCCTGTATTTCTGGATACTCTGCCACTTCAGTATATTCATTTACTGAAGGAGTTGTGATTACAGGAGATTTTTTTTGTACAGTAAAATAAAAGCGAAACACCGCAGTCCACCGCGATGCTAAGGAATATGTACGAGATATCGAAAGCATTTTTTTCACTTTATGTTATTGTTTTAATAATATTCATGAATTAAATAATATCCAGAAAAATTTCGTTTAAAGTGAAAAAGGTTATGATGAACTAACATCTGTACCACAGGGTAACATCTGTACATCGTGTATTGTCGTTAATTGTCATTTTAGTAGTCTTGCTTACTTGCACATTATGAAAAGCGCTGAAATTAATTGAAAGACCTGTTAGATATGCAAAGTGGTTTTACTCATGATATAATTATACAATTGTCTGAATCCCGAAAATCCACCAAACTGTCAAAATTATTTAAAAATTTTTTCCTTTAACTTTTTTATGTTCATTTTTATTTATATAAAAATAAATAAAATACGCTTCATGATTGAAAAACAATCCTTGTAAACACTTGTAGGGCGAATTGCCTAATGCACACATAATGGCTACGACATGATTTGTTTTGTTTTAATCAAAATAGCCACATGAATGAATTCGCTCATCGGTTGTTGTATTCCAAGTTGTCAAAATATATTTGAAAGTACAATATAAAATAAACTTTTTAAATTTTTTTGCACCAAGAGTATAAAAAAAGAAGCTTGTTAAAATAAATTTGATAATCGTATAGAAAATTATGAGCCAATTCATTAATGCGAATTTCAGTTTGTGTTTTGCTGTCATGGCTGTATTGATGTCGTATCAACTCCACCTTATAAATTTGTTTCTTGCGTACATATGTTCGAATAAGCAAAAAAAAAAAAAAACGCCGCATAGAAAGAAATTCACAGTAAGAAAGGACATAAAATAAATTTTATTATATTTATTTATTTGCCGTAAACAAATATTGTGAAATATATACAACTTGAGCAAGTTATTCATTGTCTAAAGATAATTCAAGTGCAATGGTGTTTTATTTATAAAAAGCAAAATTTTAAAGATGTGAAATACGTGAACTATCAATTTTACTTTTATTGAGACTTAAAACAAATTAACTACATGTGTTTTTATATACATATGAATAAAGAATTCCAAACGTTTTTTGAAACTATAGCAAAGGATATATAAAAGTAAAATTTTTATTTTGGGTTCAGCACTGCTCGCAGCAAGACAAAATACAGAAGCAACTGGAAAAAGGCGCGTTAGCTATCTCAATTCTGTAAATTCATAATTAATTTTTAACTGAATTTTCCGTAAAGTTATTAGAAGAATATTAAAGCAAAAGGATTCAACAAGATTTTCTGGTTAGTACCATATCAGAAAATTAACCACGAGGTTCGTATTAAAAACTCCCAATATTGGTATATATATATATATATAAAATACACACGCATATATATATATATATAAAATACACACGCATATATATATATATATATATATATATATATATATATACATACATACCGAAAGTGTATATGCAAATGTAATATGGCGCTAAACTATTTGTTGTTAATTTCCAGATTTTTTGTCATACTAAAATTTAAGTGCCGTTAACTACTGTTTGTTTTTGTAAAAATTTCACTGTATTTTCATCTGTTTAATTGTATTGTATAATTATGCATATTATGTGCACAGTAAAATACAAATTAAGCTTGTTTTGACTTGCTAGCAATTTCAAATTAAAATCGTAATGAATCAAAAATTGAATATTTACAGCGTATGAAAAAATACTTGTTAGTTAAAAATTGCAGTACTTTTTTATCGACTTTTTATTAAATTTTCAAATGTTGGCGAGCCAAAGTTTAATTATTAAAATTAATTCCTGAACTAAAAAAATCCATACGGCGAATGCTTATTAGTCGATTTGTCAGCCTTAATGCTAGATGCAGTGTGCTTGAATTTACTGTAGTATATGTACATTGTTATATTTAAGATAGCTACATTTCTAAATACATACATATATGTAATTTCTTGGAATATAACACTATCCTGACAGTAAATAAAAAAGTCAAAGTTACCTTTAGAACATGCCTGATAAAATAAAATTGATTTGCTTTCAGCTTTCGATTTAGAGATGGCTTTGTGAATCGAAAAGAAGTACAAAAATTGGGATGTCAGAAATATAAGTATTAGACTTATATAAAGCGAGCATACAAGACACAATACAAGGTAAAATAAGATGAATAAAAAAATATATATAACTTTAAAAATAGCTGGATGCAACCAAAGCGCCATTTAAAAGGGAACACGTAAATAGTAAAATCATCCAATAGAAATAAATAAATTGCTTATTATAGAATCAGCACTATATACTTATGCGTACAGATATATATGTGGTTAAAGTAATAAATTTTTAAACAAAAGATTTTATACAATAATAAGAGAAAAATATAAAAAAATAAGCTGAGTTTTAGGCAATTTTTCAACGTACCTTTAACTTCGGCAGAGAAAAAAGAACTAATTAAAAAGATATTTTGTTAGGCATAAAGAAAAGTTATTTTCAAGAGAAATCATATCTGTATTAAAAAACTTATTGAATGAGAAGAAACAAAAAAAAAATATATAAATAATATGCTTTCTATCAATATGAAAATTTTAACACGAAACACAAATGAAGCAATGCCTGACGCTCATGATGGAAAAACAATATCCATTACAAAAGAATTAAATAGCAGTGGTAATAATGGAAATGGTACAGCTGATGCTACAGGGACCACATCAGACTCAAATAATAAAATTAATAAACGGGAACAGAAACATATTAATAAAATTAAATTTTTAAATGTTAACAATAAAATGCCAGAACATATAACACAACAATATCAGCAGAAACCACAAACATACCATAATCATAAAAACAACAACAATAATGGCAGCAAATTGAAAACCCAACATTATAATAACAGCTATAGTAATAAATCTAATTCCTCACTGAGTCGCAAACAACAAAAGCCGCAGCAACAGCAAAATTATTACACGTCCTTGTTACTTGCCACTAACTCTAAGCAAGCAACTGCAGAAGTTGCCAATAATAACAATAGTAATTTAGTTAAAAATCAAAATTTTGACAAAATTGATAAACTAGTACCACAACCGCCTGAGCAACTTGACACCAATAGCATTACCGCTAGAAATTCTGTAAAGCAAACTAATAATTTATTTGAAACATGTACTACATGCCTTTTATCTTCATCGTCTGCAACATCACAACCAACAGTAAAAGTCGATTATCATCGTCATAATGAGCTAGTAAATGCAGATTCAAAATCTCTTCCGTCAGGCACTGTAAAAACAACATCATCAAGCGCAACCACCAGCAATAGTTTGACAAATACTACAGAATTATCGCAACAAAAACAAACATTGAATTTTACGTCAACCGATACTTTAAATTATTTAAATGAATTTGTTGCCAGCGCTGCAGCAGCTTCGAAAGATAATAAATGTAATTCAAATCTAAATTCAAATTTGTCAGGAGCTATATCATCATCAGCAACGACATCATCAGAAACAACTACAACAAGCGCAACAACAACACTTTCAACATCTAAAAAGAAATTGTTTTGGAAAAATTCCAACACTGGTGAAGGTGGTATATGCGAGACTTTTAAAGGAAATTCTTTAACGGTTAGCACAACTCATTCACCTCGGTTATCAAAGGAAAAGGTGGGAATATATTTTAATTCAAAATTATATTATTTTCCTTTATTTTCAATATTTTGTTAAAATTTATTCTTCTTTTGTTAATATCGTCTATCATATTAAATCAAAAGTTTAGAGATTGTTTGCTTAAAACCCATCATGAATTATCAATAATTAAATTTTGCAGATTGTGTGTCAAATAATCCATTTTTGACAAGACTTTAAAACTAAATTTGAGTTAAAAGCAAAAGACAGCCCTTTCTTTTACTTATCGATATATCTTAATTCAAAGTTTAATTAGAGCGTGATCATGCGACTTATAAAATTCTAAATTTAACTATTGGTGACTTACATTTCCTGCATTTGTTGTGAAATTGGATAAAATAAAAGTGTTTTGAATAATGCATTGTCATTTTAAACAAACTATTTTTCATTGAAAAATACATAAACAGATATGTATGTAGTTTCTTTATTTTTAATTGTGCATAATCCCAGCACGTAGGACTACCTGAATAGCATAAACTCTATGTAAACAACTTTTTCATTTATTTAAACATAATTACATAAATTTACTAATTATTATTTAAAAAAAAAAAAAAAACATTTAATCAAACAGAAATTTATTGTTCTCGCCATTTTAGACAAATTATGCAATAGAAAAAAATTCAAGTACGAGTAGGGGCAAGGATCTAGGTGATAATACAAGCTATAATGATAGTAATGTACAAAAGAATTCTACAATATTAGTTGCAAACGACTGTAGGGAACAACAAAAACAAATTTCTAAACTTCAAGTTGAGACTGTGGAAAAAATAACAATGACCAGTTCACTTGCAGCATCAAGTGGCTCAACATCAAATAATATTTCAGTTTCAAGTAACAACAATACCGCCTCATCATTTGCCAAAATTCTTTCGACAAAAAAACCAAAGCGGAATGAATTGGAAAAGCAAAATGACTTTCAGCAGATGGTACGACCCCTTTGCAGTAATAGCAGTTTAAATACAACAGCAGAGAGGTCACCTTCACCAACGCCCACATCAACAAATACGGTGCCTTCTTCATCTTCAAATTCGTATACTTTAGATTTTCTTCATTCGGTTGGTATGCAAGTATCGGGTGCGGGCTTGAGGTCGTCGGCAACACAAGGTAATATATCTACAAAATTGCTTAAATAATTTTGCACTCAAAATATTGTGATAGTTATGTGAGATTGATTGCTGCTTGATTAAAATTTAATCAATACATTTTCTTTAACTAAAATACATGCATACATAAAATTTACTATCAGCGTATTCTACATTCCAGTTTGAATTGGAGTTGGTTTGATTTCGCTTCAGTTTGGATGTTTGATGTTCTACATTCTACCTTTTTGATTCATTTACTTTTTATTTAAAAAAAGATTGTATTTCAAATGAAGAACACCAAACTACTACTTTTGTAGAGAATATCAAGAATGAAGAGTTAACTTTTCTATCTCCTATATCTTATACTAGTATTTAACTCACTACTTCGTCAGCGAAGTACCAGAGTGCAGATAAATCTGCCGAGATAAATATGTTTTAACGTAACCCGTTACGTTTTCTAGTATTTGTAAATATGTATTTAGTATTTATGACATATTTATATATATGTTTACGAGAAATATAAGTGCATATGTACAAATATGCATAAATACGTTGACTTCTAAAAAAGATTACAGGATGGGACACATCATTTTAAAGAGAAGGTCGTCTAGATTTGTAATCTACCGCCAAAATACTCAGAAATTACGTAGGACTATTTTTAAATTTATTCTCAAGGATTTTGGCATTTTCCGTTTTGCATCATAAAATAAAAACTACGAAATTATCCGAAAATATTAAAACATTTCCAGAAAGTGTAGAACCTACAGTTTAAATTCCTCGGGAAAGTGGCGAATGATAAAAATACCTCAAAGCAACGGTACTGGGGTATATGGAAATTAAAAAAAAATTAAGTAGTCCAAAGTAAGTTCTGAGTATTTGGGCGATAGATTACAAATCTATCCTAAAAGTCCCATGAAGGACTTTTAGGTTCCTATGAAGTACTTTTAGGCTCGTTTAAATAAAAAAATCAAAAAGTACCATTAAATTTATCTCTAATGATTTTTGACAATCGTTTCCAATCTCGCACTTCTAGGTTTGTAAATAATAAAATATCAAAAAGTACCAAAAAAATCAACAACATTTGTACCTTTAATGATTTTTGACTTTGTTCAGTACCGTTTTAGTCCAACCTTGTACTTATAAATTACAAGATCGAAAAGTACCATAAAATTTAATAAAAAATACTATTTGGTCCCTTAATTAATGATTTCTTATTTTGTTCAAACCGAGGTTTGCACATAACATAAAAAGTAGCACTAAAATTAATTAAATATAAAGTCCAATCTTATATCCCCCTTTTGGTACTTTTTTTCTCCCTTGAAATTTATTTTTTAAATAGAGTTTTATTGGGTTTTACAAATTAATAATAGAATATTCATATGCTGCATCAATTTACATATTTAGAAATAGTAGTTAAAAGGGGAAAATATTTTGCCCCTTATTTGCTCGAATTTTAAAAAAGTGCCAATATACATTTTAGATCTTTTTAAGAAGAAAAAAATACAATTTAGTTTTTGTTGCTGTGATTGTTACTTTGAAAGATAAATGGCGTTGAAAAAACGTACCAACATAAGTTTTTACCTTTTTATCCCGCAAATGTACAAATACCGAAAAAGTATTAAATACTCATCTGCTTTTTTTTTAGTAGAATATTTTGTAGTTTGAACTTTGGCTCTATCTGTAGTAGTTGCGGAGATATAAGAATTTCGATTTTACCCTCTTTTTACCCCCGTCTTATTCGTCCTACACATTGAGACAGGAACCTGCTCACCGAATTTCAAGCCCGTAGCTTTAGCCGTTTGGGCTGGCCGATGATGATTAGTCAGTCAGTAACGTTATTCTTTTATATGTATAGATTGTTGTCTTTCGAAAGCATATCTCTTTTGAATGATTTGTATGTATTTAAATTTCGCTATAAGGTTTTTTGTCTAAAAACGCATCTATATGGCCTAAGAGATAATAATAATAAAAGAAATAAAAAAAAAAAAACATGTGCTAGTAAAATATTAAATATTTAAAACTACAATCATAAATCATGTAAAGATAGTTACCTTATTAATGCATAATCAGATCTTAAATAGACCTTCCAAATAATGAAATAAAATTACTTTAATCTACAATTTCTCAGCATCATCAAAAAATTATGACAACTCGTCGGTTAATGATTCATCATTACAAACCAATTTTTCTCTTGCTCATCAGCGTCAACCTCGCTATATGTATGGTGGTTCCAGTTCTAATAATGCCAACAGTAAACACCAACATCAGCAGCATTATAATCATCATCACCATCAACCATCACAGTTAACTATAGCTTCATTTTTACATGAAGATTTGTTGGGGAGAGATAGTGTTCAATCAAACAAGAATAGATCCCGTAATACGGGTGGAGCTTCTTTATCCTCCTCCAATACTAGAAATGCGAATTATTATAATGACCATTTAAATACACTGTCTCATAATCGTTACCATCACAACTATTATGCAACTCCATTTCAACAAAAATCTGACTCAATTCAGCACTCAAACTATGGCAGCGGAGTGGGATATGGTAGAGATGTGGATAGATTGGTAAAAAATTGCAATGGTGGTGGTGTTCAAAGAAATGCGGGATATGCATACGGGAACTATCGCAATACAACCGAAGATGTTATAAGCCGTAAAAGTTGTAATTTCACACAGCATCATACACGCCAATTACAAAATAAATTTTCAAATTATAAAGATGCAGTTGATAAAAAACCATCATGTGCTTCCAGTACAACTTCAACTTGTTCATCATCCTCTTTAAAATCCATTGCATCAGATTCTTCACATATATCCGGTCGCCAATTGCAGACAGCAACGGCCACTGATTTAAATAATAAGAAGTCAGATTTTAATTTAGTTATTGAGACTTTGCCTTCTAAAATTGGAGGTGGTTTCAGTACACGTGGCAATCATAAAGGACATCATCACAGTCATTACGGTCATTATCACCGCGCCAATCATCAAACCAATCATCATAATCATCAACACGCAATGATAAATTCACCAAACGTGTTACAACATCAAAATTACTACAATTTAACATATGTTAGTACAGATGGCTCAATCAGTGGTGGTATGTCTAGGGGTTGTAGTCCAGCGCCAACTCCTTTGTCAGCAAATTTTTATAGTCCCAAATCTGTAGACAATAATAGTAATGTGACAATGTTAATGAATTTTAACGCCACTAGTCATTTGCAATATCCCCGTTATCCACGTACACAACAATTAGCTATGCAGAATCAACAACAATTTCATCAATTTCACCACCAAAAACAAAACTTGAAAAAAAAGTTTATTGTACCCCTAACACTGAATATGCCTCCGCCATCGCCGGCGACACCAACGCTGACGTCGCCACCTAATATCACAAGTATTTCAGTAAACGCACAGCGCGTCATACATTCCTCTAGCGATATTTTATGTTACTCTCTGTCAGATAAAGCTACCAATACAGCAGCAAGTGCTACTACTAAATCAGTAATCATTAATGGTAATGATTATGAATCAGACAGTTCCTCCGATCAATTAAGTAAAAAAGTTGATAATCATGCCTTAAAACCGATAAAATCATTTACTTCTGCTCCTGCTTTCTCGTCATCTTCACCGTTACCTTCTGCCGTTTCAGTTACCAGCCAACAAGTGCAGCAACAAAATTGCAGTTCAACACCACCAACCATCTGCGAATCAACAAAATTAATGGATACTCCTTATGGTTACAATTACAGCATGGCAGTTACACACGCTTTTCCTAACCAACAATTCCCGCAGTTATCACATTTGCCACAATTTTATAGCAATAACGGAGGTGCAGTTGTATCGTTACTTAATGTACCTGCAAAATCTACAAAAACTTGTGTAAATGAGGATTATCATCAGCAACAACAACAACAACAACAACAGTTTTATTTCAATGCAAGTGCTACTCAAAGGCCAGGTGAATTTTCAAATAATGTGCCGGCTTTAACAGTGTCTAATCAATCAAGCAGCGGTTATTGGAGTCCCTCATACCACAATAACCAAATTATATATCACCACATATCTTCCAACCAAGTAGCTCCAATAGCACCAACTACGTCATCAACATCCTCATCCTCATCTAGTTGCTCATCAGCTTCGATATCGCCTCGTCTGGTAAACGATGAGCTGCAAATCCATCAAAACTTGTACAACAACCGTTCTGTAAGTAATTCTAGTTCATCTTCATCTCCATATACTTCTGGATCCAACGAACCATTTAGCAACCTTGGTATTGGAAATAGTATGCATCCTGATTCTGGAATGATATCTTCAAGCTCGTCGTATTCTTCAAATTCTTCTTCAGTTAATGGATGTAGTAATAATGAAAGTGGAATTAGTATTACTTCTGCAATTGAGGAAAAAAATTATAAAAAAATGTAAGTTAGAAAAGAAGTGTGTTCGGAATGTATGTAAATATATATGTATACATATGTGTATGTCTGTATTATAAACACTAACAGCGATATTTATATTATATATTCAATATATGATTGATTTGGTGTAAATGACAGTTGTTACTTTTTCGTATGGTAATTAATTTAACTTTTCTGCTTTTCTTTATTTAGCATCCCGCAGTTATTGCCACAACAGCAGATACACCAATACTCATCATCTTCATTGTCTAATTCATCTGTTTCTACATTAACCAGTGTTGTACGGGGATGCGCTGAAGGTGTAAAAGAAAACGGTGGAAATATTATTAATCGACGCAGCACTCAATTACCACCGCCATTACCACAGACTATTATCACCTCGTCACTTAGTAGTAGTGGAATCAGTGCACATCAACCTTTATCTTGTACAACACCTTACCTTAATTCTAATTATCAACAACATCAGCAGCAATTACCACCTCAGGTTTTCGCTCAGCCTCATAATCTGTTATTGCACAATAATAATTCTCAAAATCATTTCATGCGTGCCTTAAATAATTTATCTATAAATGACATCTTCGCTCATACTCCACCAGATCGTTTCTTGGCTCGTGCACATCTAATTGAAATCAAAGACGCTCCACCCACTTTACTTAATAACTCCAAATGGGACCGTCTTTCACAGAGCATTTGGCAAAAATTTATCAGTAGCCAACAGACTGAAGAAACATTTAAGCATAAAATGCGTTTATGGCGAAATTTATATATCTTTATAAAGGTAAGTACGATTTTGCTTTTTCTTTTAGTAAATCATAATTTGGGAATCGACTTACTCCTGATAACGTAAAAAAAATTTTGTGGCTGCATTGACATATGAAAAATTTCGATGTTCATAATTTTCGCTGCAAGTATGGCTATAATATTTTTACTCTCTTATTATAATAACTCAATTCAATTCTAAGTAATTTTTTTAAAAAGTTGTTGTATATGAAAGAGCTTCATGGGTTCATAATCAGTGAAATAAATTAATACAATAAATTAAATTCAAGCAATGATAAGCCTAATTTCGCTAGGGATCAAGCTTTAGCTTTCGTGGTCCGTATACTAAAGCGCTACCAAACCACAAGTCTGTCTTATTTGTTAGTTTACTTAACCTACATGGTTTAGTATATAAGTATATGCACAGTACAGTCTCTATAATCCGGACACTCGATAAGGACTATCCAGTAATCTGGAAAAATCAATGTTTCGGATAGTTTAAATATTTTACCTCTGTAGTCATAGTCAGAAAAAAAGTATACTCTAAGAGGTCTACTACAGACAAGTTAAAATGTATTTTTAGCGAAAAAGTCGATTTCAAATTTAGAATATACTGAAGTTGTTTTTAAATAATTTAGAAACAGAAAATCAAACAAACAAAACAAAAAACAATATTCTGTCATAAATAAAAATAAAATTAAGTAAAAATTCCAAATGAATTATAAAAAAAAAAAAAAAAATTTTGAATAAGCAAATTAAAAAATCATGAAAAAAATTTAAAATATACAAACAACGATTTACACCTTTTGATTAGGATGACGAGGAGTTTTTAAAAAAATTTTAATTACTTTTCAGTTTTTTTATTTTTAATGCCACTTTTTTTATATTTTGCTGCATATTGTATACAAATGCTAGTTGAAATATTGGTGATACCCTGTTAAAGCTGATTCAACTTAAAACCTACTTTTGTTTTGTCTATAGTACTAAAATTTTTAATAACAGCTTTTAATATTTATGTTGTTTTAAAAAAGAACCGACTTTATTGTTTGACTATGATTGTGGGCCGAAGTTTCAAATAAAAAAGCAAGTGAGTAGTTAATGCGCCGAATAAAGAAACGTGATAGAAAAATAAATTTTACTTTTAAAAAGAATTTAAAAATAGAGCAAATAAATTGCATAACGATATATGTATTCCAACAAAAGTAAGTTCTAATTTCACACAGTGATTATTTTTAATTACTTTTAGTATAACATGTAAAAGTTTTCTGTAAATTTTTTAAATGAAAAGTCTTGGTAGTATATATTTTTATTTTTGTTTTTTAACAAAATTTTTACACTAAAAACCAGCAAAATTTTTCCATAGAGCAACGAGACAAAATTTAATATAGTTTCTTTTCTTTTTAGAATACTTATCCACGTTTTGGGCTCTATTTGGTGGGCTCTACTATATCAGGTTTCGGTTCAGATTCTTCAGACGTTGACATGTGTTTAGTTTCACGCAGCGCTTCAAATGTTGACCCACGTTTAGAGGCTCTTTATAACTTAACAGTGTTGCGTGATTGCCTTAGTAAATCTGGTAAGTTATTAAAGTGAATTTTAAATTTTTTTTATAAAATCCCAAAAAAGAGCATTCAAGGCACTAATTGTAAGTGAAAAATTGTATATTACTAACACAAAAATTATATCTTTCAGTTATGGCAGCGATGTAAAAATTATATATTTTGCATTAAAATCTTTCTCTCTCTCTCTCACTCTCTCCGTTATTGTCAAATCCTTCATTTCCTAACTCTCCACGCAGAACTGCAGAAATTGCATTTTTAGTTCAGTGTGTATGATTAAAAGGTTTTATGTATAATCCATCAAACCACAAAAACGAATTTGAGTAAAAATTGTGTACAACATTTGATTATAATAATTATAAACTGCTTGGTTTTTGAATTTAAAAAGTATGATTATAAGAGTTATATTAATGACTAGCATTTAAAACTCGCTACTTCGTCAGCGAAGTACCATACTGTCGCTATTATAATTTCGTATTTTTTTGTAGACTATTTAATCTCAGTTCTAAACTTTTTAATACAAATTACATTAAAAGATATCATTAAAATATACCATTTCAAATAAATAAAAAGTACTGTTTTGCCTGTTAATAATTTTTTACTTTGCTTAAGAGCGTTAGACCCCAATCTCATAGTTCTAGTGTTGTGAACATGAAAAACTGAAAAGTACCAATAAAACAATGAAAAGTACCATTTTTTCAAATTAATTTTTTTCCACCTTTCTTCAGATCATTTGAGTCAAATCCTGTACTTTTACATTCCTTAATAATGAAATACCAAAAAATATATAAAAAGTACAATTTGTCCTCTTACTAATTTTTCTTTACTGCGTGGTTTGTTTTCATTAAAAAAATCAAAAAGTACCATTAAAATTTATAAACAGTACCATTTTGTCCCTTAATGATTTTTCAATTTGACCTGAACTGTTTGAGGCTAGTCTCGTAGTTCTAGGACTGTTAATACTAAAATATCAAAAAGTACCATTAAAATCATTAAAAAGTACCATTTTGTCCGCTTAATGATTTTTTATTTTGTTAAGGACCGTTTAATTCTGTGAAAACTAGGTTTGCACATAACATTAAAAATACCATAAAACTTGTTTAAATATAAAGTACAAATCTTTCTTTTGGCACTTTTTTTCTCCCTTAAAACAATTTCTTTATCATTGATTTTTATTGGGTGCTACAAATTAGTGATTGTTACTTTGAAAGATAAATGGCGTTGAAAAAACGTACCAACATAAGTTTTTACCTTTTTATCCCGCAAATGTACAAATACCGAAAAAGTATTAAATACCCATCTGCTTTTTTTTTAGTAGAATATTTTGTAGTTTGAACTTTGGCTCTATCTGTAGTAGTTCCGGAGATATAAGAAGTTCGATTTTACCCTTTTTACCCCCCTTAATATACGAATTTCCAAAAATTTCTTCTTATTCGTCCTATAAATTGAGACATGCACCTGCTTACCGAATTTCAAGTCCGTAGCTTTAGCCGTTTGGGCTGGCCGATGATGATAAGTCAGTCAGTCAGTCAGTAACGTTACTGTTTTATATGTATAGATTATAACATTCAACAATACAAAGACGTATTTCAATACAAAAACCTATTTTACTACGCAGTAGTTTACCTTAAATATGTGTGAATATTTGCATTTTGCTTTTTAAATATAATTGTATCGAACACCATAAAAAACAATCAGTTTTTAATCGTGCCTGGAACATGATTTAATCAAATGATGCGCCGGATTTTTTTGCGCGTTGAATAAATCATACATACCGGTTTCAGTTCAGACATTGGCAAAGTATTTTTTTTAGTAGAAAAGTTGCCAAAACGCTTTAATAGTAGAACTTATGCTTTGCCAACTTTGAGATCGCTTTGTGAATTCGTGACATTTTACTGTATGGGCTTATTCTTATTGACTGCTAGACACTAGCGAATTTCCTCAAGCGTTTCTCTGCAAAATTTTCATAAAAAGCTTTGCGTTAGCTGCATAGTTCATATTTTCTGCACTTTTAAATATAAACTATACTATGAACTGTGAATTATATATTAAAACTCCATATTATTCTCGTATACGAGTATTCTCATCAATTAAGGACCTGTTCAGCTAACTGTGAACGAAAGCTTCGAAAATTCGTTCACATTTAGCTGAACAGGCTCTAAGACTTAACTAAATATATGTAATTCATACATTAAAATTAAAATTTTTATTTTGTTAAAGGTGAATTTGAAAATTTCAATTTAATTGAAGCAAAAGTACCAATTTTACGATTTTGCGATCGCATACATCATTTGGAAATTGATCTCAATTTTAATAATTGCGTTGGTATTAAAAATACTCATCTGCTTTATTGTTATTCGCAACGTAAGCTAATACTTTATCTAAGATAAATTTGAATATAGTTATATTAATATAAATTATTATTTTTGCTTCTGTATTTAGTTGATTGGCGTTTGCGACCTTTAGTATTAGTAACTAAATTGTGGGCACAATATCATAATATAAACAATGCTAAGAATATGACAATATCCAGTTATTCCCTAGTGTTAATGGTCATACATTTTTTACAATATGCTGTGAATCCGCCAGTATTACCTTGTTTACATGAAATTTATCCGGAAAAATTTACGCTGGTGAGTTTGTAAAATGTTTATGTTTGTGTATTTTTTATAGGTATAAATTTCATATGAAAATTTGTTTCAACAAAAATTTTTTAGGTTTTCTTTTTTTAAATTATTCTTATAATGGGCACGACCCATTGTTTGTATGGGATTGTTTATAATAAAAATTTAAATCCATTATTTTGTATAAATATTCGTTAATCAGTAGTAAAGTATAGTGTGAAAACTATACATATATGTAATACATACATCGATCGTATAGTCATATGATTTCAAAATAGTTCTAAACATAGTGTAATTATATAAAGTTGACGCAACTCTACATGTGTTTTTTGTTTACATTTGTATTTTATTAGACTTGAACATCAAAATTTCTTTTCATTTTGCTTTGTTTGTTTAGGAAATAATACCATTATGCTTTGTTTTCTTTCATCATTTTGACATTCCATATCTAATTTTACACTAACAAAATATATGGTGTGTATACTTTGTATAATTATACTATTTACGAGCCGATGTTTTATACCCATACATACATATAAAGTCTAAGTGCATAACTTGGGTGTCACACGATCAAGTTTTCATTCAAATTTTAGAATTTGCATTATATTGATCTTTTCTCTTTTAGTATTATATGTGTTTGACACTTAGGAGAAAAGACGCCTGCTGTTTTTGCATTTAATGTTTGTTGTAGATTTGTCGCTACCTTGTATAATTCTGCCATGGGTGTGAACATGTTATTACACAATGAAGCTGACAGATTTCTTGCCGGCGTTTTATGAACAGATGGAAGCCGGTGTAGTGTAATATATTGCATGTATAATTAATATTTTTATGCTGAGTACACACTTAGAAAAATGTTCAGTAAACATGACATGTTTCGTTCCGTAATGTGTAATCGTGTTTATAGTTTATTTTCGTGTTCCCTTCGAGGTTTCCGAAATGTAAAATTTTTTTGATATTTTCTGGTTGCATTGATGTTGGTTCCATAGTCTGTATCGTTGTTTACTGATTTTACTTGTTTAGTTCACCTAAAACAAGCAAGCTGTAGGATTTTGTCGACCGCTGAAAAAATTAATTGAAGTAAAGAAAAAGAAAAATGGCGATTGAAAGAAATGAGAGTTTGGTAAATTTTATTAATTTAAAATTTGTCAAAATTATATAATGTGAAAAGTGACAATTACAAAAATAAAAGTATATATATGTTCAAATGTGTTTCACCCGTGATGTTCATACTATAATACAAAATACAGAACAGATGTTGCATTTGTGGCTTACTTGTTGGTTACAGTGTGTGTATCAAACAATGGAACCTGATCGAAAAACGTGTTCCGTAAACATGTTTACAAGTGTGTACGCAGCATTAAGGCTGAGTTATGCGAACGTTGAAATGTAGAAATGTAAAAATGTAGAAGTCAGCTGATCGTTTCTGGTATATGGAAAGCAATGCAAATGCTTAGCTGACTGAAATGTAATGCACATGTAACGTAGCAATCTGTTGAATTTAGAATTTTACGTAACAAAATGTAGCCAGTGATGGGATGTATGCGTATTGATGGAAGAGTGGCACATTTTAGCCCTTTTATATGGTACATTTTTTATATAAGAACTATTTGAAATGTTTAATTTCTATATATAAATAGAAAATTAAAGAAAAATTTAATGCTAATATATATAAAACATATATATTTACCAACATTTGTAGTAAAAATAATAAAAGAACCACATATTTTGAACGCATGTGCATACGTACATACAAGTGTTCAAAAAATTATTTTAGATATTAATAATAAGAATAACAAATATACCATACTACATATATTTATACATATAAAATATTTTTTAGCACTTCTATATATGTATATATGTACGTAAAGTACACATATGCAGTCATTTTGTACATTTTAATACAAATGTAATGCATGTATATATGTAGTATGTATATATGAAATTGACAAGACAAATTCATACTACTAAAACTTTAAAATAATTTAATTTAATTTTAATATATTAAGCAGATATTAAGTTATTGTTTATAAATATAAATCAAGTTGTTGGTACCAACAGAAGCATTTTGGTACTTTTTCCAAAAAAATACAGATAATGTGGACATAATACCCCCATCAATGTTTACTATAAAAAACATGATACGTTTCTACGTTTCTATACTTGAGCTCTACATTCCTACATTTCTACATTTCAACGTTCGCATAACGAGGCCTTTACGGATAGCTGTTTATTAGCGGCTGAAAAATTTAGCCGCTCATATCGGCGGCGGCTATTAGCCGGCTCAAACTTCGGTCGGCTTCGTTCTCTGATAATTATACTATGGAAGCCGGTTTGCCGCCACATGTTTAGAATTTAGTCGGCTTGGACGCTTCGGTTAATATGGAGTAAATCACTAAGCACCTAGAAAGTTTTTAATGTATAGAATAAATAAAATTCTATTATTTGTGCATTCGAAGTAAACAGCATAATTAAAGGTAAAGCACATTTAATACAAAATAAGTAAAAGCTTATGTCTAATTATATCATTAAATGAAGTTATATAAGGTTTCTAATTTCATGCAATTAATTTTATTTTTGGTACATATATGTATATTTCATTATGATTCATGTATACGCTATGGTTTTGTTAAGCTATGTGGTACATAAATAATGAAATATATCCATTTCGAAGTGAAATTCTCATATTTTACCTGGTGAAGTCATTTTTCACCACTATACTATGCTATAATATAGGTACAATGATATACATACATAAATCTATATAGCGATATGGCTATACTTGTCTGTATTAAAGTACAAGCATACTTAGCATACAAGTTTGTTGTGATGTGTAGCTTTCACGTATGCGTGTTGCTCGGTGGTATGCGTTGCAAGAACTTTTATTCCCAAAGTCTGCATAATATCGTAAAGTAGATTTTGTTAACGCTTGCCTTTTTTTATTTATATAAAAAAATGTATAAAGATACATTTCAGTGTATGTATATATGTATTTTCCTAGCTATGTATCGGAAGTCTAAAAATAAATTTTCTGAGGTCAGAATTGTATGTATGGACAGCAGAAAAAGTTCCAAAGTAATTAGATCATTTCATTTTACAATTAAGGTTTAATAGTTGTTTTCTTAAATTTCAGTTACGCTCAAACGATTTTGGATATGTGGACTTGACCGAAGCAATAGGACCTCATGACAGTCAAAACACTCAAACTATAGGGGAGTTGTTTTTATTGTTGCTGGAATACTATAGCTGTTTTGAGTAAGTAAATGATAAATTAAACAATAGTTTTAAGTAGGTATTTAAGTTTCTGAACTTAACAATTAATTTTTATTAGTTAGTTTTATTTGACCTTTTTCTTTTAAATAATATGGCTATTTTGTTAAGCTTGAGGTCTTATTTTTCAAAAATTTATTTTTATATCGATATTTCGCTCCAATTTTTGTAGCTTCTTCAGGATATAATTATAAGTAATATATATATATATATTTATATAATTTATATTTATAAATAATTTATATTTATAAATAATTTATATTTATAAATATAATTGAATATGGCCAAAGTTGATTTCAACAACTACACAGACAGACAGACGGACATTATTCTTCTGCTGCATTCAGAATATATAAATACTTTATACGGTGCCCCATGCACGGTGTAAAAATTACAAACAGAATCACAAACTTATATATGTATGTATATAGTGATATAATTACTTAATTCTTAATTTAAGTTATAATTTAACATACATCGATTATACACAATAATGTTGAAAAAATTTGTGCTACATATTTTATATTCTACCTTTTACTTACTTTACCAAAACAAATTGATGCACTGTTACATGGTTTCTTTTTTAGCAGAACTTTTTAGTGTTTTTATTTAAAAATATGTATTTAACAATTATGACAAAAGAGTATATACAGCGAGACAAGCTTATATTTATATACATACATATGTATAAATACTATACAATACTATAAATAAACACTTCTTATCATTTTCTTTTGAATAGCTATACAAAATTTGCTATTTCTGTGAGAACAGGCGGGGTTTTGCCAATAAATGAATGCCGTATAGCAAAATCTATCAAAAATGATGTACACCAATGGAAAGAATTATGTATTGAGGGTAAGTAATTTCCACGTTTAATTTTTCTTTTGTAATTGTTTCAGAATTAATTTTTATCTAACATTAGTCTAAATGCCCATTTCTATACTAAACAAGTTAAATTCGGTTATTTATACCTATCGTTATAGCCAAATATTCATATGCAGGGCAAGAAATTTCATGCACTTAAAAAGCGAAAATATGCGCCTAAAAATACAAAATATGCACTAATGCCCTTTTGATAAATAAAAAAAATCATTCATTATTTTTCTTATCACATATTCTTAAGACATATATTTAAAGTTTAAATTCAGGTAAATAAATAAATAAATTTCTTAGATGAAGTAAATGCTTCAAATGGCAAACTGAAAATTGAATGTCATATGCCTGTACGCAAATGTGTTGCCACACGTTACAAGGCTATGTTGTCTTACAATGTTTACGTTTACAATGGCCCTTATTATGGTTCACAACTCAACTCTACTTTAGTTGTAATTTTGATATTACAACCTATTTGTGTTATTACTGATTAAAACTGTGTATTCGTGCAAACAAAAGTGACAACTCATCAATAGCAGTTTCAATAACAACTCAACTTAGTTGAGTTGTGAACTATAATAGGGGCAAATTAAGGGTGTTTTTTATAGATGTATAGAACTTTAAATTGCAATAAAACAGCGATGGATTATTCGATTGACATGAATTTTATTTATCCGAAAGATAAGCTTGTGGCATTACATTTTAAATATGATTTCTGGCATATGACCGCCACGGCTGGCTCGGATGTAGTCCAATCTGGACGTCCAATTTTCGATGACTTTCCAACATTTGTGGCTGTATATCGGCAATAACATGGCGAATGTTGTCTTCCAAATGGTCAAGCATTTGTGGCTTATCCGCATAGACCAATGACTTTACATAGTCTCACAGAAAGTAGTCTATCGGTGTTAAATCACAAGATCTTGGAGGCCAATTCACAGGTCCAAAACGTGGAATTAGGCGGTCACCAAACGTGTCTTTCAATAAATCGATTGTGGCACGAGCTGTGTGACATGTTGCGCCGTCTTGTTGGAACCACAGCTCCTGGACATCATGGTTGTTCAATTCAGGAATGAAAAAGTTAGTAATCATAGCTGGTATAGAGCCATTGACTGTTACATTCTGGCCATCATCGTTTTTGAAGAAGTACGGACCAATGATTCCACCAGCCCATAAAGCGCACCAAACAGTCAGTTTTTCTGGATGTAACGGTGTTTCGACATACACTTGAGGATTAGCTTCACTCCAAATGCGGCAGTTTTGTTTGTAGACGTAGCCATTCAACCAGAAGTGCGCTTCATCGTTAAACAAAATTCGCTTATGAAAATCTGGAACAACGGCAATCTCGTTTTCGAAATAAAATTGCACTATTTGCAAGCGTTGTTCAGGCGTGAGTCTATTCATGATGAATTGCCAAACCAAACTGAGAATAAATCACTTGACAGCTGTTAAATCGGTCGCCATCTTGAACAGTAATGCCAACTTAAAGTTCTATACGTCTATAAAAAACACCCTTATAATGGGATTTTTTGAATCTTTTTGTATTAACGAATTTATAACTATCAGACCAAGCTCCAACGCTGATCAGTAAATATAAAAATCAATAAATTGACGAAAGGGCCCTTTTTCTATATTTTAATGATACCTTTTAATGTAATTTGTATTGAAAAATTTAGAACTGAGATTAAATAGTCTACAAAGAAATACGAAATTATAATAGCGACAGTATGGTACTTCGCTGACGAAGTAGCGAGTTAACTGCTAGTTAATTAACACTGCAGTCACACGATCAAGTTTTTTTACAATTCTATTTCAAGAAATTTACACATATTGCTTGTCAAAATTCACAAAAATTGAAAGCTGTGACGTAGGCTGCACGCAATTTCAAAGCAAGTTTTCAACAAGATGTTTTTTTAACCTCTTCCACCGACAGTTTTGTTTCGGCGGCAATAAAGTTATATGCCTTAATTTTTAAATCATTCCGTCTATATGCATTAATATTCATGTTCCACAGAACTTCATGCCTTCTGTATATCTCTATGAACTGCAAAACGTCGTTATATTTGTTTAATTTGTTCACAAACATATTTAAAAAAAAAAAAAAACAAAACAATACTGGCGGCTGAATAAGAATTCAAATTCAAACTGCAGTCAGCTGTTTTCTTGACTGTAATTTGAAACACTCAATTGAACGAAAAATTGAAAGCAAACTCAGCAAATTTTAAAAGTGTGAGTGTATTGGTAAAAAAATGAGAGAAATTTTAAAAATTGAATGAAAACTTGATCGTCTGACCCCCAAGTAAAATAAGAATAAATATTCGAAATAATTAAAATGTCTATTTTATTAAGTTTGACTTCAAGCTTATTAAAGTAGCCATTTTAATTAAAAATAAAAAGTTAAAATTCACAAATAAATATTTGAAATAGTATTTTTAAGTAAAGTCACTGCTAAGCAAAATATTTTATTAGTCGCTAGGAATGTAATATTAATCATTTGCGCATATGTTAAGAACAATGCTTTTCTTTTCCAAAATTATTCTTATGATATTTTTATATTGTTTTTATTCATTAGAGCCTTTTGACTTAACAAATACTGCACGGTCCGTATATGACTATGAAACATTTGAGCGAGTTAAGGCTGTTTTTGTGGCATCATGGCACATGTTGCAGGAAACATTAGATTTAAATTCAGTGTTTTCATCATTTGTTATATCATCACCATGTTTAAATGAAAACACTGCAATACAAGAAAACATAAATCCAAAAACTATCATCAATTTATTGAACAATATTAAGTCTGATGTTGATGTCACCAATACAAAATTAAAGGACATGAGCGTTGTAACTTCTGTTACCCAAAATCATGAAGAAAAAAAAAGATCGCTAATTAAACAGATTGAAGAGAGTATTACAAATAAAGATGCTGATGTCATCACTGATAATAACGCAACTGTCACAAACAAGTCTTGTGTTGCCAAGAACACCACTCCAGTATGGTCGAAACGTAATGATTTAAATAAACCTTTAATATCGTGTCAAATGAAAGAAATTCAATCATCTTCCTCTATGTTAACGTGCATAAAAAATAATGCAAAAAATGTGATTAGAAACAACAACAATAACAAAACAGTCAGCCCTATATTGTCTTGAGTAATGTACGTAATATGTTTCGTATGTATTTAATGCTACATGTCACTGGATGTAATAATCACTTTAATTCCACCTCAAGTCATCTACAACCAGCGAGAAACATTTATAAATATACAACACTAAAGTCAATTACAAATGTAAGTAATGTAATTTTGTTGCTTATTACTCTAATACTCGATAATTGAAACTCGGTGCTTAAATTGCTATGAAATTTATAAATAATTATTTCCTTCAAAAATTATTAAATTACTCTAGTCCTCTAAAAAGATACATATTATTTTAACGATTTATGTATATTAGAATTAACTTAAAATTTACTAAAGAAAAAGACTGATATACGTGTGTATTTATGGGCACACAACATATACATACATATATGTATGTACTAAGTACATACTTACGTATATTATATATATATATAGTATATACTCGTTATATGGATGTAGATTTTTAAAATATATTACATAATTACATCTGTACATATAACTTGGTTGCAACATAGTCGTATGAACATTTCGATAGCTTTTATGGTAATAGTTTTTTTTTATAGACTCGTAGAAAGAAGAACAATCAATATCTATGTTTCATTGATATTTTTACCCACTATAAAGTATAACAAAGAAAAATGCAGTTCGGCTTACCACATTATCGTCTCACCAATTAAATATTCATTCTAATAATAAGTGAAATGTTCTTGTTTATCAATATATAAGTTATGATTTTATTAAATCATTTGTTTAAAAAAAAAAATAATATTTTTTTTTTTGTATTTTTTTATGTTTCCTTATTTGTTGACTTATTCGTTTCACAATTACAAAAAGACTGAACTTAAAACTAGAATCTAAAAATAATGTTAATTGTGTTTTTAGTCAAATTTGCCGATGCACCACTATTTAATTTTCCAGGTATTTCATTTAAAATATTGCAGACGCAAAATCAACAAACAATGATTTTAAGTATGTTAACGAACTTTGCCAATTATTGTGAAAGACTATATCAGCAAATTAATTGATTTTAATAAAAAAAAAAAAAAAAAAAACCTGCCTGTTGTAGAGTTGCAACATTTGCGGTGTTAACTCCTCCCTTCTCAAGTGCTGACGTCCCCGTCTGCATGGAATAAGACTTTACAGGTTTCCTCTCTTCGGGGTGTCCAACTTGTCTTGCTTTGATTTTATTTTTCCGAAACCTTGCCAATAGTATAATGATCAGGACAATAATTATTTTCGTAAAGCTGATATCGAGCCATAACCGCAAAAATGATGTAACCCTCAAAATCAGAATTTTACAGGAGAGGGTTTTTTGTAAATAAATTCACCTTAAATAAAGCGATTGCTTTGAAATTACTATTTGTAAGTTTTATTTTGTATAATATATTTAATTTAAATCATTTTAATTAGAAATTTGCATTATAGCGGTTGATTTTGTTGGTTAAATTTTTTTTTCGCTGTCCTGCTGACAACCTACTATTAAAAAAAATGTGGGTTAATACAAAAATTCATTTTAAGGAAGTGAGTTTATGATCTGGTTTTATTTAACTTTCTTAACTTTTTCGAACATACAACATAAAACAAAAATTAAAAACTTTTAAATTTTAATAACGATCGATACAAATATATTAAGTAGTAGAGATACTTTAAGTAATTCTAAATATTATCTTCTTGGTCGGTTTCAGGTAGCAAATCTTTGATTGATGTATCCCATTTTAAATTCAAATATTCGTGTTGGAATTTGACGGGTATAGTTTTTTTTTTATTACAAAGCGTTTTCAAATCCTTGTATTTAGCGGAAGAAATTTGTAAGATATTATCATACAATTGAGTATGATTACGGAGTTTCGTCTGGATCGTGGAATTGATTTTTTATGGTTTCAGATTCATCAAAGTAGCCATATTTAAGAGTTATATTGGGAATATTTTTTTCGAATATTGCAGAGCGTAACTTTGTAAATTGAATTTTCATTAAATTGGGAAACATCGCTTGTGAAAATGTCTTCCAATCTTTAAAATCGCTGTGAGTTAATGCAATACAATTATATTTTTTTGGGTTAGTTCTTGCGTTTGAGATTATAGTGTACCACTCACTTGGTGCCCAAATGGTTCTACTCCGCATAAAGGATTCAATTGTACTATATATCGAGTCAACAGGCATCATAGTGTGTCCAGGCAACAAGTACGTAATTTTTATATAAGTTACAAAATCAGAATTTTCAAGAAAATAGGTTATTGCACCCAAGCATGGCTCTGTTTTTGTACTGTCCTGCACAGCTATCACAATAAAGATAAACTATGGAATGAGTCTTTCTTTGATCGACTAGTGTGAGGTATTGGAAAGCACTTGTGCAAATTTCATTACACTTTCGTTTACCATTTTTCTCTCCCCACAAAAAACAAAAGCCATCTCGTACCACTTTCATAAAAACTTTCATTGTAGAATGAATATTTTCTAGAATAGAACAAAGTCACACTTTTTCCATGTGGAGTACTCAAGACCTTTTGCAAGTCGAAACTTGTACATAAATAAGCTGGATTATCTTTACATAGTTTTTGGTCCTCCATTTATTTTTATCCTTTAGGTGCGTTTGAAACTCTTCTGATGATTCCAGTCGCTTTTTCGATTCTTTGTCTAAGTTAGTGTAATTTTCGCATAGGACATATTTATCGTTTTTAGGTAAATGGAAGCCTAAATTGAAACTGGTTCTAAAAATGTTACGGAATACTCTCAACGATAACTGACAATTTTCTTTATAAATAGTTTTCAAATGTTCAACATAAAGCTGATATACAGTTTTTATGTTTCGAAATTCATAAGGTCTGATGAATTTATTTAATTTATGTTTAATTTATGAATATTATGTTTAAGCTAATACACATTGAATGTTTTAATGAGAATGAAAAAATTTGACAAACATGAAAATAGAAAACTAGATTTTCATATAATTAACAACGTACACATTGAATATAGGTTACTTTGTTATTTTCAATACTCCTCCTCAATGTGGATGTTGTTTTACAAAAACTGACTTTATATCAATTTTAATAAAATACAAAAATTTCCATGTTTAACTTTAGATAGATTCTTTGTTAAAATGTCTGCAACCATATCTGTCGTTGGACAATATAAAAGATGAATTTCCTTATTCTTCACCAAGTCCCTGATATGGTGAAACTTTATTTCGATGTGCTTGCTGCGCTTATGAAATACAGGATTTCCAGCTAACATAATGGCCTCTTTGTCGTGTTCATTTACTTCAGCTAGTAAACGCTTAAAATATATTACCTCTTTTGCAGCATCGGAAGCTGCTACATATTCAGCCTCTGTACTGCTGAGTGCGACTGAAGACTGTTTTCTAGATTCCCATTGTAGAAAAACACAAAGCCTGTACAGGGTTTTCTATCCATTATATTTCCTCCCCAGTCAGCATCTACAAACCCTTCTAAGTCTTTACCGCTTGATTCAAAAACCAATTTCAAATCTCTTGTACCAGATAAGTATCGTAATATATGTTTTAGTTTAGTCATATGTTCAACTTGAGGATCACAATTGCATTGAGCCATCTTTGAAACAGAGTGCAAGATATCTGGTCTTGTGGATATTGCCAAGTACATAAGTGTACCAACAAGCGATTGGTATTCCTTCTGATCACATTTTTCTACATTTTCTTCGAAATTCATACCATATTGTTTTAAACTATCCATAATATATTGCGTCTAACTCAATTCAATCTTTCCTGTCTCGCCTTGTCGATGTATTTCCATTCCAAGGAAATGATTTAAAACACCTTTGTCTTTAATTTCAAATTTACTTGCAATTTGTCTTTTAACGTCCTTTACAATTGTTATGTCACTACAACCAATAATGAGGTCATCAACGTATACTGCAATTAAAACAAGCTTATCTTGAATTTTAGCCTTATAAATATAAACATGGTTCGTTATGACATGGAACAAAATTCATCTTCCGTAAAACGCTATCAAGTTTGCTATTCCATTCTTTACCACTTTGCATTAGACCATAAATTGCCTTATGCAAACGTAAAACCTTTTTTTGGTGACTTCTTATTAACAAACTGTGAAGGCTGCTGCATATAAATTTCATCATGAAGATCTCCGTTCAAATACGCTATACTGGCGTCTATTTGGTGTAAGTGCATTTTGTTTTTAACTGCTAATGCCAAAAGCAAACGTATAGTTGAATAACGAATCACTGGAGAAAAAGTTTCTTTAAAATCTATACCAAATCTTTGGCTACAACCTTTGGCAACTAGGTGTGCCTTGTACCGCTCAATTTCTCCATTTGAATTCTTTTTTACAGTGAATACCCACTTACATGGTATAGCCTTATGACCTTTTGCCAAATTTGTTAAACTCCAGGTTTTATTATTTTTTAAAGACTGCATTTCCTCCTCCATAGCTTTTGTCCACTTGTCTTTATTTTCACTTGAAAAAACTTCTTCTACTGATTGTGGAACATTTTCATTTACTGCGATGCAGAACTCTTCACTTTTCTCTGATCGAGTTGTAACTCTACTATAATTGTACTGTTTTCTCGGTCTTCCAGGTTTACCGTCTCGAATTATTTGTGGCCTACCTGGTCTAATAGTTCTTTCTTGTTGTAAGTTAAAGTTTCCAGTATCACTATCGCTATCAGCTGTATCAAAACTTTCTTCTTGATCCTCTATCTGAATTTCTGATACAGGAGATTCGGAATTATTTTCATCAAAATATACTTTTAGATATTCATTTGCACTTGAAAATTGTTCAATGTTTCCATTGTTATTACTATCATCTTCCACTTTAAACAAATTTTCGTCAAAAATGACATCACGCGAATTATGTTTATATATATTTATATAAAACAAAACACAACTGAATAAAATAATGTATCTTTATTCGTTGTAATGAATCTTAAGACTAATTTACAAAGTACTCCTTAACAACTATTTATACTATTTAGGTTTTATCTTTGTTTATCTATTTCTTGAAAAATCTTTGTTCTGTTTCTTGTTCTTTATAATCAATGTTCATTTGGATTTAATCCTTATTTATCAGTTTGGGAAAATCCCATGACCAAACAAATAATTAGTTTAAAAAACAGAACAAAGAAGTGTTATCGTTTAAGACGAAGTCTGGAAGTGACAAAGATTGTTATTTGAAATACATAAGGAAAGTTACTTATTATACTTAAATATGTATTATATAACTCGCGCGATACCCGCATTCCTAGGCCAACATCAGGCCTGATGCTGTCCCCGGCCACCGTGTACTCTATGTTGCTATTGAGCGCGTGTTGTTCTTTGTTGTGAGCTGCCGTTCGACCGTGGGCCCTACATCTTTGCACGCCCAAGCCCCCACGAGCAAGGACGTGCATTTTTTTACTTTCTTTTTTACCGTCGCCTTCCCCAAGGCGTCGTCTTCGTTCCCCAGCTTCCCCTTTCGTAGGTACCTACACACCACGGATACCCATTTCTTGTTGCTGGACGCCATCGCCAACATCCAACTAATCCTCTTGGGGTCCCCCCTTATCGCTTCAGCGAATATATTATTACTTCTCGGTTGGCTGGGCACTGCTGCCTGGCGAGCCTCCTTGGCTCACCCCCAGCATCGACGTCTGCTTTACTTTGTCTATCGACCCCTCACTCGCCATCTCATGCACTGATGCTGCAACTTCAAAGTTTTTTTTTGGCATAACGACAGCATGTTGCACTTTCTCTTTCGTAACGGATATTGCTAAATCCTTATTTTCACGTTTCGGTAATTTTGCGTTATTACGTTGGCCCATGGTAGCCACCCTGCTGGTCCTGCATTCTTTCAGTTCTTCTGTAGTAAGATAGCTGAATAATCCAGCTATCTCTGCTTGACCGGTTTTCGTAACCTGGCAGATCATTTTTTCACCATCGGTGCTTTCATTTAATCTTAATAGCTTATAGGTGGCTGGATTGAATTTTATTCCAGCATATCCTTTAAATTTTCCTTCGAAGAAATTGTCTATCTTCCATTGAATTCGAGTGTCTGGCATAATAAAGATGTCACCTGTACCGATGAGGTAGGCGACACGACCAACTCCTGATTAGGCATTCGCGATGTTACTCGCAGTGGGATGTAAACAAGCAATCGACATTTCCCTGCGTGAATAACCGTACAAGGTAACTATACATAGCCTTTTTGTTTCTACACAAGCCATCTAGATTCGGGTTGATTTTCCATCTTGGCTGACATTATATTGTCTTCTATTATTTGGAGCTGACAACTGAGAAATACGTTTTTTTTTTTACCTTTAATATATCTCAAACATGTATGCTGACCAATGTAGTCCAATTGACGTAATTGTCTAGGCGACGATTTTTCAGACCGTTGAGAAAAAGCAAATGATAACGGCTTATTATCAGTATAAATAATAAAACTTTGACCTTCGAGAAAATACTGAAAGTGCTTTAAACCAGAATATGCCGCTTGCAACTCACGATCATATGTACTATAACGACGTTGAGTTTCTGAAAACTTTTTGGAGTAAAATCCCAAAGGTACCCATATACCATTTATGAATTGTTGAAACACAGCACCCATACCGAAATCTGAAGCGTCAACGTAAAGGGAAAGCGCAGCGTTTTTTACAGGATACGTCAGTAGACAAGCTTTTGATAACTGGTTTTTACAACTTTCAAAGGCACTCTTGAGTTCATCAGTCCAATTAATTTTACGTTTATCTTTTTTTTCTGGCCTTTCTTAAGATTATGAAGAATTGCTTGAGACTCTGCGGCTTTTGGAATAAACCGTCGATAAAAGTTAATAAGGCCAAGAAACTGGCTCAATTCATGTATTGTTGCGGAAAGTTTGTTGTTTTTGATTGCGTCAACGCGTTGAGGATTGGAATATAAACCATTGGGAGTAACAAGGTATTCTAGAAAACATAGTTCGGATTTTCCAAATTCACACTTGGATGTTAATAGTCAGACCAAAAGAACGCAATCTCCCAAATAACTGCCGAAGATGAATTTTGTGTTCTTCTAAATCTTTCGAAGCAATCAACATATCGTCGATATATGCATAACAGAAATTGAGGCCTCTTATAACTTCGTTTATAAATCGCTGGAACGTTTGTGCAGCGTTGCATAAACCAAATGTCATGCGAGTAAATTCAAACAGGCCTATTGGTGTTGTAATTGCTTCTTCAACAGGAATCTCAAAGTATCCCTTAACCATATCTATTTTAGAAAATATATTCTTACCATGAAAATTAAGAGCAAAATCGTGGATATGAGGCACTGGATATCTATCCGGAACAGTTAATTTCACTCAATCGATTTTCATGTTAGTTAGATGAAGTTTTATTGAAAAAACATGTAAAAAGTAGGTAAAATACAAAGTTCTTAAAAAACTAATGACGGCTATACATAAGATCAGTTGTACAATATCGTACTTATATAAATAATAATAGTGTTACTAACAAACAATCTCCAACATTTCAATTTGTTCCATACGTGTAGTTTCGTTTGATTTATTAATTTGGAAAAGCAAGGGAGAGTCCAGCTGTTCATTAATTTCATCTGCCATAATAGCTAGTTTATCAAAGCTATCGGAGCTTACAGACAACACTGCTTTCAAAGTTGGTGGTAATCGCTGAAACCATAATGTTTGAGCATATCATCGGACATCTTACCAGAAGACAACTGTGTCATTTCACGTAACAGTGTAGAGGGACGTTTATCACCCAGTTGTAAATTTTCCAGTAACTTCTGTAGCCTTTTTTCTTCAGAATCTTGAAATTCAGCAAGCAGAGCTGACAACCCTTTCCGACATTAAAGAGAAAAAAGTTAACATAAAGATATGAAAATTTCAGTATTAGTAAATTTGAAGCTGCTGATTAAGAATTTGAAGTCAAATTTGAGGTAAAGTGATTCCTCTGCCCTCCATGTGACGTCCAATATATTGGACAAAGGTACTTAGGCAACTTTTTTTTATAAATAAAGGTATAGCAATTCAAAGAGATATACATAGACATATTTAGGTAATAAAATGTTTTAATTTGTGTAATAATTTGAAAAACAATTCCTTTCTCGTTTTATACAAAGATAGACTTTACATTTTTTGCAAATTATAAAAGTTTTTTCGAACAACCGTCCATTTTGCAGCGACCTGGGTTTGCATTTTCCAAAAACTCAGATAAGTGGTTATGACCATCGTGTCTAACTTCTTTAGCAAGGTCACTTTAACCTTTAACTACTGAGGTGAAATATTTTGGCGTATGTGCCTGTGGTGGTGGTAAATTTTACCCCTTCTTAATTTTTAGAAAATTTTGCCAAAAAAAAGTTTTTTTTTTTTTAATTTTTTGCTTTTAATTGGAATTAGATGACACATTTTTTAAATGAATAAAGTAATAAAATAAAAAAAAAATCAATCTTCTAGTTAAACAAAACAAGGATTTTATTTCATATTCAATTTTCTTAAATAAAAAAAACGTATAAAAAAAAGGCATTTTTTCACAGCCAAATGTATAACGTTAATAATAAAAAAGAAAACAAAGAAAAATTATATTGTAAAAAAAATTGAGATCACTTCATTTTTAGTAATGTTACTAATCTAATTCCTTATTTGCACAATTCACGCATACGCATTTACTGCATCCCATACACATAGGCTTGCAACAAAACAGACAAACAGCTTTCTGCCAACTGTGGTCGGCTCTACTGGAGGGGGAGTTACGGAGTCTAGTCCTAAAATGATACTTATGTTATCTCGAAGTGACTTAGGTAGTCGTTGGTTATGCTCTCGTCTTCGCAAGTGTGGTAAAACCAATTGTCGGCCTAGATTTTTTAAAAAGTTTGCTCTCGATTTACGATCAAACTCGTCACAAGATTGGTATATTACATAAGCATTTGCAGCACATATATCCACTAATCTATAAAAAATTGCAAGTGGTCAGCGTCGTGTACGTCGACTACATGAATATATGGAGCATTTTTTGTCAAGTTCGTCACATATGATAAAATGGTAACGTCTTTGGTAAAACCGTATAAACAAGATTCAACTGGCCTATTTCTGTTGGGCTGAAATTCTGGGGGTATTTCTCTTTTGTTTTTTTTTTATGTACCCAAGTACGTAAGTTGTTTTTTTTTTTTAATTCTTTTAAAGAGTGTCCGAACAAGAACGCAAGATTTAAATTTGGCGCCATTCGAAGTGTCATTGTTTGACATTTGAACAATTATTTTTGTTTACTAGTAGAAGGTACGAGGTTAGTAAAAAAAATGACTATGGACAGCGAAGGGAGTTCGTTAATTGGGTATTGGAGAGACAACATGAAAATGCTGATTTTGCTGATAAAATCATCTCCAGTGACGAGGCCCATTTCCATCGTGATGGCTTCGCCAATAGGCAGAATTGTCGCATTTGGGGTGAGGAAAATCCTCGAGTAATTCACGAGAAGCAAATGCATTCTCAGCGTGTCACTGTATGGTGTGGTTTTTGGGCTGGAGGAATCATTGAACCTTTTTTTATGAAAATGAGGCAGGTCAAGCGCAAACAGTCAATGGTGTTCGGTATCGTGAAATGATAATCAGTTTTTTCTTGCCTAGAATTGAAGAAATGAATGTGGAGGGCTTGTGGTTTGAACAAGACGGTGCCACATGTCATATTGAGGAAAACCAGTTGTCAGCAGTAATATTTCTATTACTTTCTTCTAAAATTTTACATAGTCTTAATACTGCTTGTGTTGGTATTGATAGTTTTTTTCTACGTTTGTCAGACCATCTCCGTCAGAATTTTTGCCATGATATACATAACCATTGGCAAGGTACTCAGTTCGAGCGTCTGTTAACGCCATGATCTTGATACCATATCTTGCGGGCTTTTTTGGCATATACATTTTAAACTTGCATCTACCGCGGAACGGCACTAACATTTCATCGATGCAGCCATGGGTAGCAATCGTATAATTGTTTTGGCAGTTTTCTATAAATTTGTTGAATAGTTCGGATACCGCAGCTAATGGATCCTTCAATAAACGTTGCTTTCTATCAGTAGAGTCATCAAATCTTAAGCAACATTATCGATCTGAATATTTGTCTGCCCGTTCCATCATTTGCAAAAATATGTCGTGTGTCTTCGTGGTTAGATTTGAAGACGGATGAATAAATAAGAATACCAAAGAACGCTCGTAATTCAATAAGATCAAGATTTTTCATTTCACTTCTTTGAGAGCGATCAAATTTAGCTTTTAGTTTTGTATTTGTATGCTCAAGAACTATGTTTTGTGTATTTCTATCGAAAAATCTTAACCAATATCCAATGATTCCATTTTCGGTATTCTGCTGCAAAGCTTTTGGCAAGCGCACGATGTTATGTAGTGGAGTTTTGATGTACCGTGATGGTTCTTTTGCTGACCACTTGTACCCATTTTTTCCATAAAAATAGTTTGTTATTGGCTCAATTGCGTCTTCTCCATTTTCTTCTGCAATACTTTGGCCAATTTCGTCATTAATATATTCATCGGTAACATCAAATTCACTGCCTGCTTCATCTTCTATGCTTATTTCATCATCTGCATTACTTGAATGCAAAAATTTGGATCTGCAATTTCGTCATCAACGTCGCTGAATTCGTCATCATCTTCCAGCAATCTGGCTATCTCTAAATCATTTATTTTCCTGGAATTTAACATAGTCTGTAAAAATTAATTGCGATAAAGTGTAGGAGTAGTCAAAATGATTCCATGAAAAACTAACGCTAAACCTGGGGAGTGGTATTTTATTTTACATTAAATGCTTACGCTAGTTCTAATGTGGGGGTAAAAATATATTCAATAAAAAAAAACGTATGCCCGGACGAGTGGTAACTTTTACACCAGCACGTGTAAATGTCCGCTTATACGACAATCACGACAATCAAAACACAACTGAATAATAGTAATGGGATTATGAGAAGATACAAAGAGAATAAAATTGATAGCGCTCAACTGAAGAGAGTAAATTAAAAAATAAATAAGAGAGGGGTAAAATTTACCACCACCACAGTAATATGTTTTTTTTTGCGTTTGAATGAGATTGCAATGGCTCTGTCTGGCTCGGTTTCTGGTGGATGTTTACAAATTCTAGGTGATCTCTCTTTACGAAGGATATCAATGTGACTATCTTTTTTTTGCAATTTAATTAAAACATTTGCTACATCAGCACGAAAATTTAGAGAATCTAGTATATCTTTTTTTGCAACTTCATTTACTTCGTGCGCTTTTTTGTACTCCATCCACGAAGCAGTGAAGAGGGCCAAATCAACAAAATGCATTATTACTCTCACGGTCCATTTTGATGTGCGAATGTTGATTCTATAGTACTGTATCATTTGATCTAGGAGGTCCACTCCACCCATACTTTCATTGTTTAAACGGATGCTTTTACTATGTCTGACGAACCAACTCCCACAAAGTTTTTGTTATGGGTTCTCTTTTTATGATTTTATATGTTGGCAGCTATTATTGTTGACAGTTTTATTTTCTTTTAATTCATTTTATTTTTCTGTTTCTTTTAATTCATTTTTTTTTTTAAATGAAAATTGTTTATATAAAACGCGTAGGCGAACGATTTTTTTTTTTTTTTTTTTTTTTTTTTTTTTTTTTTTTTTTTTTTTTTTTTTTTTTTTTTTTTTTTTTTGTCGCTTCCTATACTCCTCTATACTTATTGCTTTAGGGCCTGCAACTAAATAAATTCTGTTTCTCTTTCGGAATATTCTTTTTGGCTTAATTTGGCAGGATCGCCATGTAATGTTTTAGGTGAGTGTTTATATAGTTTGTTTGTGTTGTATTCTAATTGAAACTACTCTATTTCTCAGTTTTCATTAGTTTTCTTTATTTTTATAGTCGAGCTCCAGAGCAATCTCCGACTATTTACGCCAATTGATTATCATTGATTATTTTCATCAAAACATTACTTCTTATATACTAATTATGAAAAGAATGAAATGAGTGACTTTTACTTCTCATTCATTAAGCATAAGCTTAATTCTATATTTTTATATAAACAAATAAAATAAAAATATTATGTTGTGTCAAAATATTACTCAATACAAAAATGTTAACGCACGCCAAGTGAGAATTGATTTGGGTTTTTGTCATATTTGAACAAAGTATCCAGTTACTTATTGGGTTTATGACTACGTAAGCTTATTTCAATTAAACTCATTTCTTTAATACTTGCGTTGTTTATTCTTTTTGTATTTTTGGTTTGCAGTGAATGTATGCATGAATGTTGATTAGTTAGCATTTATGAAATGCTTGCCCAACAAACGCCACTGGCCGCAGCAAAGAGACTGCCTGTAGAAAAGTTGAGAAGCAGATGAATGCTTTTTAACAATAAAAGAAAATATCAGCCGATTCAAGGCTTAGAATAAAGTTGCTTTATTTTCACAATTGCATGTCCTTATAAATAAACATAACGGGATAGTTTCCTTAATAATTACAATAATAAAAATAAACAAATTTTAGTTGAGTGTAATTAGAGTGTAACGTTACAATATTCATGTGTTATGGACAAAGATAAATATATTTAACAATAAAAAAAAAAGGACTTAAATATTACAGTGAAATAAAATTAAAGCGTAATAAGACTTATAAAAAACACTACACTAGGTTTACAACTTTGTTGTCAAACCACCTAAGAATTGAAGAATACAAATTTATAAACTTACTTAAAAATAAAGCTAAAGGACTGAGCTTACCTCATAAATATCACTTTTCCATTATCGCTATAACATTCCGAAGCAGAACCTCGCCCGCGCTTACTCAAAACTTTTTGATCTGGCAAAGGAGGGTTGCTGAATCGATTACTTCGAACTGTTCCTGCCGCGTAAATAACTCTATCCAGTAGAATTTCAAATAATTGAAAAGAAGGAAAGTAATTATCAAAATACAGCTTATGACCCTGAGAGTGATCCACTTCCTATGGTTTTGATTAATATTTGGTTGAGTGGTATTGTGGAACCTTGATAGACAATGAAGTCATAAGGTATTCCACTTTTGCCGCACAAAAAGAACACTGATACCCCATGGACATAGTTTACCTTTAATATATTGTAGACCAGTAAATTTTCCTTTGAATGGAATTATTTGCTCGTCGATGCAAAGATTTTCTTCCAAAAGCAATTGGTGGAGCCGAGGACGCACCTGTTCAATTACAGGCCTTACTTTATACATTCTATCCTGACAATCCTTTGGCCGAGCTAAAATATCTGTTATATGGAGGTTGTTTCGTAATGAAAAAAAAGCGATTAACTGTCATATTTTCGTAAAACAATGGCATTTCCCATCGCTTATCAAAGTACATACGTACTCGAGGAAATTTTAAACAACTCATCATTATGTGAAGACCAAATAATTGCGTTGGTTTGTTTGAAAGACGACCTGCCTTGCTGAATTTTTGATTTAGTTAGTTCATGGCAACTGTACCTGGATATCATTATTTGGGACCGGGTAATTCAATTCATAGCGGAGATCCAGTTAATGAAGCAGATTTAGTAGCACAAATTCATGATTTAGATTATACTACAGCAAAAAAAAATAGTGATATAAGAAAAGCAGATGAAGATGCTATTGAAAAATTTCATAATACAAAAGGATTAGGTGGTACAATTGGAGAATTAGGACTTAAAGCAAAGTATGGTGTAGAATCTATAACTGGTGTTTTATATGGAAATAACGATATGAAAAGACGTCATAATTTTGGCAACGAATTATATAAAAGTAGACAAAAAGCAATATATGTTGGATTTAGAAAAGCAGTTAATAGAGGAGAATATCACGAATTACGTCAATATAGACAAAGTGAAGAATATAAAAAAATATTAGAAGATCATAGGATTGGAGGTCCTGTTTATAAAAAATTAAAACTAGAATATACTGATGACCAACCATCCACATCCAATCCCCAACCCGACAACAACAACAAGCAACCCACTTCCACTCCCACTTCAACAGGAGATCAAGACTTTGATTTCGATTTCAACGACAACACGTTCGATTGGGATAGTTATTTTAATAATTTTGTGGCTGGTTTACCTAGTGAAACTTTTGCTTCATTGCCACCAACACCAAATATGGATATATCACAAGCTGGTACAGATAGGGGACCGAATACAGGAGCTCGGTCAACAATTCCGGAGAAAGGTGCTACGGCGAGTGGTACGGGAGGAGGAAACTCCCTTACAACATTCTTACCAAAATCAGTGGCAGGAAATACAACTGTAGTATCTTTCAAAAAAACTCGTATTTTATATTCATATGGATATGCCACTGTAAATGTACAACCATCTAATTCTACAATTGATAATATTACAACTCCTTTAGCATTAATTCCAGTTGATTATTTACCATTTTATTTAACTCAATCAGAATTCATAAGTTTACCATTTGGAGCATCTATTACAAATGTGTGGTGTAAAATATATCCTTTAGGAACTAGAACAGCATTTGATACAGGTACTACATTAAGTGGATCAGCTACATCTGAATATATTCCAATTGGATTATGTAGTGTAGGATTAAATATAAATTTTTATGGAAAAAATAGATTATATTCTACTGATGCAACAAAACCTATGATTCCTACAGGAATTTCAAATATTTCACCAAGTAAAATAGTTAAAAAATATTACACAGATACTGCATCAACTGCTATGTTAACACCGAGAAGTATTTCTGAATATTTTGTTCATGAATGGAATAGAAGCGAAAATCCTGATAATAATAAATATCCTGATTATCAAATACATGATGTTGGAGTTGCAAGAGCAGATGAAAAAATTGATACATTTTTAATAAATAGTATGATTAATCAACCAATAATTCAATATTTATATACACCTAAAAATGGACGTATTAATTCTGGAAAATTACATTATATTACATATGATAGAAGATCTTATAGATTGGAATCTGAATTTATAAGAGGCAGATCTCATAATTTACAATTTTTTTCAAATCCTGATAAATCTCCTGCAATTGGAATATTAGGATTAAGTTCAGAAACTGTACCACCTATGTGTCAAAATTCTATAGATGAACAATATAGAAGACAAATAGAAAATTATGGTACATTTGATCCTCAAAGTGGTGTTACATCTTATAGTGCTCAACCACAAGTTCATGTTGGTATACAAGCAACACCACAATTAAATCCAGCAACTGAAGATAATAATTTTTTAAATTCTTGTGCTTATTGGAGAGTAGAATGTGGTTGTTCTATATCATTTGGTTTATCTTCTGCTTTTACAAAACATACACCAATAGCTTGGCCAAAAGAAGTTAAATTTGTTGAATCGGCTACACCTGGTTATACTGATGGAAGAACATTATTTGGTAATACAGATGCTAAAAGTGGAAATCTAACTGATTTACAAGATGTTATAGATGATGAATTCGAAATAATAAATTATCCAAAAAGAAAAAGACAAGATAATAAATAATTTTTATATTTTTTTTATTCATTATTAATGTTTATAATATCTTTATACTTATTAAATAAATGGTAAATAGATAAAGGATTTGGTTTTAATTGAAATTGCTTTAAAAATGAAGCTGGTCGCCAATTAAATTTAAAAATACGACTTCTGAAAGCTTCATCTTTAGGAAATATGTCATTATTACTTAAAATTATAACAGGAGTACGACTTATTACAGCATCACCTTGATATTTTATTTTTGCATTACAAGTGTCACCACCTAAAATACATTTTAATGTATCAGCTGCTGATGGTTCCATCATTGGCTCATTCCAAAGAATAATTCTTTTATCAACACATTCCATTAAAGGAAATGTACAATATCGATTAAAATTACCCATTTGGCCAAAATTAATACAATAATGTATAACTGCATCGAAAAAAATTTTTTACCAGCATTTGGTGCTGATAATATAAATATAGAATTCTTCTTTGGAATTTTCTTATCAAGTACTGAAAATAAAACTTTGTAAAAATAATTAATTTTTTCTATGTTATCATAACATTGATAACTTATAAGTTTTTCTAGTGCATTAATAGAATCTTCTATTGACATATAATAATTATCAATATTTGTTGTTGGAGAATTAAATACTAAATTTTGTGGGTCAACAGACATAAAATGTGTATATAATTCTTCAACAGTTAACTCATTATAAAAAGCACCTACAATTTTCAAAACATTTATCATTAAAGGAGAAACTCTATTAAAAAATTTGTATTTAGAAGTCAAGTAAAAATTTAAAGAAAATATGTGGTTTATTGGCGATACTGGGTACCGCCTGAGAAAAAGGACGAGTTCGTCGCCCTTTCCTCTTTTTTCGTACCTTCGATGCTGGTTATTTCCTTGGCTGCAGCTGCTATTAATTTCTGTACCAAAATCGACTTCGGATCGACAGGTGAAGAGGTTAGAAATGTCGATCTTATTTCTGCTTCCTTCCACCAATTCTTCTTCGGAATATTTACTATTTTTGAAAATTTGTAAATATCTAGTTTTATGACTTGGTATCCAATTTCTCCTGGCGATGTCCAAGTACTCAAGTCGTCTTGTTTCCTTCTCGAGATATTCTGACAAATTTTCCCAATGTCTAGTTGTGAATTCCCAATTGGCAACAACTCGTCTAGAGTATCTCCTACCGATGAATACGAATGATTTAAGGACGTCGATTGCTGGACAGCGACAGCGAGTAAATCTCCATAATTTGATCTATCAACTCCTGAGGTATACACTGTTTCGTAAATATCGTGCAATATTCTCCTTCTTAGAGACATTTGACGAAATCCTCGTACCCACACTGATTCAGATTTATTCTCTTCGTTTTCATCAATTTCATTACAGTTATCAATCCTGACTGTAACGTTTTTATCAATCTCTTCCATGGGAGATTCCTCTTCTTCATACACCAACGTTCTACTTCTTTCAGTGCTACAAGAATTATCTAAAAATAAGAATTCGAAATAATAAATTATCCAAAAAGAAAAAGACAAGATAATAAATAATTTTTATATTTTTTTTATTCATTATTAATTAAAATTAAATATATTATTATTATTATTATTTAAAATATTTAATTTACCTGCAGGAATATTGTTTTTTCCCACATTAATTCTATTATTTCTAAATAAGACATTAATTGTTGTTCTTCCATCATTTGATCTTTCGTCGTCGGTACTGGTTTCATCTCCGTTATAGCGTTCGAATTGACTGGAATTAACCCAACTTCTTGTTGCACTGTTTTGGCTCTCTCCAGTGCGTCTTCGCTTGGTGTAGTAATGGTTATGCCTAGTTCCTTCAGAATATCCTGAGTTTCCGCTATTATTATTGGTTGTTGAGCTTCCTGAGGTACTTCTGTCACTGAATTTTCGCTTTCTGATAAATGAAAATTCAAGTCCTCTTTGGTTACTTCTTCTAATTTCTGCAAATTTTTTACTGGTGCTGGGATCAATGTGTGTGATTGAATTGTCACTTTTTTTGTTTGTTTGACCATTTTTATAGTTTTGTGAACAAGTTGAATAATTATAAGAACAAGTACTTTCACTTTCACTTTCTGACATTGATTGATGTAAATTACAATATTTTTTTGCATTTTATAATATTTTAATGTTTATTTAGCAATTTCATATTGATAGTGAACAGCATATAAATTCGTATAAAACGCTACTTTGTCAAAACATTCATCATCAAAATAATTTTGAAAATATTGAAATGGCGTTTTCAAAACATTATTATCAAAGCTGGTGATAAAATATACGCAAAAACTTGTTATAAAAACAAAATGTCATGGGTTCCAGGAGAGATAATTGAAAGAGTTGGTGAAGTGATCTACAACGTATTGGTATCAACAAATCGCAGAAATACTCTAATAAGATCACATATAAATCAACTTCGTGGAAGATGTACAAACGATCGTAGCCCGGAAGTAAACTATTTAGATTTTTACGAACCACTTCCGTCATCAACTACAAGTTCCTCACAACCACATAACGTATCACCACCTTCAACAAACGAGTTTAGTCAACATGAAGCCGAACCATCATTGCAGCATCCAGAAGCTGAACCGCTTTTTGTTTCAAGCGAAAATGTAGAACCTAGGAGGTCAACAAGACAACGTCAAGCTCCAAGAAGATACTCGCCTTATTAAAAAGGGGAGATGTTGGCAAAACCAAAATAATTAGCATTTGGCAACAATATTTTATTATCTTTTCATTATTCTTTTATTAACGTTTTCTCTTGGCTAAGACAAAAGAAGAGAATATTATTAGATCAGTTTAGTTTTCGTTTTTTAGTATCGTATCTGTCTAGTACTAGAGCAGTAGTTGTTTAAATATTTGTATAACCTTCGTATCTTTTTGTAACATAATAAAAAATGTATTTTATTCAATAAACGGAAATACAACAGTATGGTAACAGCGATTAGTCAAACACTCCACGTAAACCATGAAATATTTTTAAACAGGTTTTTTCTTTTTATTTCTTTTTACTTTTACCGAAAATATCTGAGAAATGGTTTTCGGTACAGTATAAGTATGTAGGTAGACCACCGAATTCGGGAAGCACATTTTTTAACTATAAAGGTACACATAGCATAGTGCTAATGGCTGTTGTTGATGCAGAATACAACTTTTTATATGTTGATGTGGGTTGCAATGGCCGTGTATCAGATGGTGGAGTGTTCGGAAGCTGTTCCTTTCAACGTGCTTTAGATACCAACGCCCTCAACTTGCCAAAATCAAAACCCTTGCCAGGTCGTCAAGCAAACTTACCATTTGTATTGGTAGCAGATGATGCTTTCCGTATGCAGAAGCATTTACTAAAACCGTACCCCGGAAAAAAATTATCTGCTGGTCAGAGAATATTTAACTACAGGTTATCCAGAGCTCGACGTATCGTAGAAAATGCATTTGGCATTATGGCAAAGCGGTTCCAAATATTTTCTCGACCTTCAAAGCTCGACGCACAAAAAACGACTTTCACAACTTTAGCTTGCTGTGCTCTGCATAATTTTTTGATTAAAAAAAAATCTAATTATGTAACATCAACGCTCACTGATCGTTATGATGATAATGGTGCTCTTATTCCTGGTTCATGGAGAAATGAATTTCCTTTGACGGATATAAATGGAACAGAATCCACTCCAAGGTTTTATATAAGTAATGAGGCAAAAGCTATTCGTGAAGAATTTGAAAAATATTTTATGTCAGCAGCTGGTGAATTACCCTGGCAGTATATAACTAAACACAACTTTTTTATTTACAACTCATAATAAAGATTTTCAATATACCAACTGCATTACTTTAAACTTTTTTGTATTAGTTCCTATAGGTAAGAGAAGTTCTCTGCCCCTTGTCCCTACGCCACATACTTTAATGTAATAATAACAAACAATAAAATATTTTATTTATCACATTTAATTCATTTTCAGTCTTTAAATAACTTATTGGCATCACATTCTTATGATAATATGTATATACATATATAATGATAAAAAAGAAAAAAATTATAATAAAAAACGAAACAAAACAAAAAACAAGTAAGAGTGTTATATTCGGCTATGTTTGATTGAACGTTTTATAAAACCTGGTAGTTAATTAAGACGTTAATCATCTGCTTCCACTTCCAAAGTTGCATCCATAACGTCTTTGACAAGTTGTAAATGCAACTTGTTGGCGGCTTTTTTATTTTTTTTTTTTTGCAATTTCTCGCATTTGGGATGCTAAATACATTCCTATTGAATACCAGTTGTCCTCTTCCGCATCTAAACACTTAATTGCTCGTTGCAAAATATCACTTTTTTCATTGACATGTGGCTCAGTGAGAGAAGAACTTGCTGCCTCAGGAGTGACACAATTTTGCGAAGCACTGCTTCCTAGATCAGCTTCTGGTATATTAAAACTTGACACAGTCGAAGAAGTTTTTGTTGCGCTGTGACGGTTATAAAATTGCATTACAGTCCAATGCGGCCAATGTGGTTGGAAGTTTTCTGCACCCTGACCAGACTTGGCTTTAATTTTTTTTTTACATTTTGGAAAGCAGTTTTTAAATTTGCCCATTTAGCCTTACAATCCTCCATCGTTTGTCCCGGACATTTTTCTTCTATTTCGCGCCATGCCTGCTCTCTCTTGTATCGGTCCTTATAATCTGAGCAAGAGTACTCCCAAACACATGGCTGCTCTTCTACAGCCATTATTAAATTATTTATTGCACTGTAGGCCCAACAAGAACTTACACTTGGCTTCTTTTTCTTTTTGGGCAAAGGAGTTTGGGATTGCTGGTCAGGGGAGTAAACAAATTCCATGTCCAGTGGGTCATTCATTTCTATTATGCAGTCATCAAACTCCATATTTAAGCTGCAAGTAAATAATAATTAATAGGTATATTTAAAACATTTCAAATTGTTTTTACTTACAGATATTATTCCACCACCAAAGAAAAAAATAACAAAAATAAATATTGGCACGTATTGCCCACTCTGATTGCCGCTCAAGAAACCAATAAATATTGCCGCAATTAAAACATTTTATTGCCACATTATTTTCTGTTGAGTAGTTACACGATTGTCGTACCAGGGCTGCATTTGATTGGGAAAATAAGTAAAAAATTGCCGCAGGTTGCCGTATGAACCAATAAATTGGGAAATTACACGATTGGCGCATAAAGTATGCCAATAATTGGTGCATTGCGGCAATCGTGTAATCCTACCTATAGGCTACGTTTCCTTTTGCACTTTTTATTTTTGCTGCTGCATCCATTATTATTATTACAAACTTTGGTAAAATTTGATTTTAATCAACAGATATTTTATTTTATCAGCTGTTTTAATTTTTTAACTGGGTAGCACTTAGTTTTTGGCACTACAAACAAGGTTGTATTTTATAAAACCCCCTCTAAAACCAATTCGGAAATGGTTTTAAGATGGTTTTAACAGAAATTATTTTGTATGCTAAAACCAGGTTTTAACGATTGGTTTTAATTTTAAAACCAGGTTTTTATTAAAACCATCCCAGTGTGAAAACACTATTATGCTAATACTTAAATTATTTACACTAATACATAAACACTGTATGTGAGGGATAGTGCACACTCAGCATAATACATGTTGGAATGTTTAAGTGTGGACTGTGGATTCAACAACAATGTATGAATCTCTTGTTACTTACAGAAGGTATGATAACAACGACTAGTCAAACACACTACAATGTGTATATTATTTAAAATTAAAGTTTTCGAATTGCGGAACATAATCCTTTAAATATTTTAAAACAGATTTTTTCTTTTTATTTCTTTTTACATTTACAAAAAAAAAAAATCAGAGAAGTGGTTCTCGGTTCAGTATAAATATATATTAATGTTTTAAATAGAAGTTTAAAATGTTTGAATCGGGAAACATAATCCTTCCCTGAAATTTTTATAAAGCATCTATTGAGTCTTTAATATACATTAGGCTGCCACTTATTTTTTAAAGTTGTAATTTGTTTCACGCCAAGCCCCAGATTTGTTCGAAATGCTATAAAAATAGTCTCATGATAATTTGAGCTCAATCGGATGAGGGGATATGGTGCCCCTGACCCGCCCAAAATTTGGAAAATACCTGATTTTTGATATTGATTGTTAATAACTTCGTTAATATTTATTTTACAAAAAAAAAGTTTTAGTAAAAGTTATAGACCAAGCTCAGAGTAACAACTTTTACTCACAAACTTTTTTTGTATCTCTAATATCTACTGAATTAAAAAAAAAGAAACTAAAAACCATGGATTTATTTATACGTATGTTTATATGGAATATTTTATTTACTTAAGTTTAGTCGTTACATGAGAAAAAAATTTACACGCTGATATTTTCTTTGTGGCAAGTATTCTTTTTTTAGTTATGGCTTTGTTTTCTGTTTGAATTTGTAGAATTAAGAAAGAGTTTCTTTATTGCAATTTGGAAAACGTAAACGGTAATCCTTAACAACTTGTAAAATGTATTGTTTTTGTTCTTCGCTTCTTGATAAAATATCATTATAATCCTGCATTAATTTGACTCCCCTCTCAGCGGTATCGTTCACTACTTTTAAACCTGAAAGAGTTTTTTTAGCTTCGATAAACTTTTTGTTACTCGGCCACTTTGTTGGGGTTGTTTTTAAAAAATCTTCACACAAATCAAAGTGCTTAAAAAATGTTTTAGTTTTTGTATTCACAAACTGCGGAATACCTTTCTTGATTATATCATCGACGTCCAGAGTATTTATTACGGCCTTTTTGCTGTTTATATCAGATTCATTATTCAAAGCTTCTACCATTTCTTTTTTGGTTTCGATTGGTACATTTTCATCGAAAAATGCCAAAGCAACATTTTCTGCGCCTAAATACCACAGGTGACTGCAAAATTTTTTCAAAGCTACCGTAGCAATTTCACTTTCCACAGTTCGATATTGACTGAATGTTGCAAGAAGCATAAAATCGTGATACGGAGCTTTTATAGGTGATGAAGCGCAAAACCAAGCTTCAACGTACACTTTAACAACAAAAATGGAAATATCACAAAGAGCATTTAGTTCAATCTCTGTTAAATCGAACTCGAATCTAAACAAAAATATTTTTAAAGTGTATATTGCCTTTGACATCCATCTTGCGTGATGCATAGCACCTGGAGCTCGAAATTTTTTACATGATCGGGTTGGTGTTTTCCCGAGAAATATTAGAACAAGTTCGATTAATTCTCTATAGTCATCCCGCGGTTGTTTTTCCTGAATAACATTGTTCAGAAAATTTGTAATTCGCTCTACATCACATAAACTAATAGCATTTTTAACTTTTTCATTTTCGATACCGATCCTGTAATTATCAATGTTTAATGATGGCCAACACTTTTGAAATCGTTGAAATATTTGAACATTAGGACCATCTGGCTTGCAAAATTTGATATCAAAAACGCTTTTAAGAATAAGCTCAAAGATGTGATGCCTATAAGCAAAATACAACAGATCCCTCTCTAGTGTGTTTTCGATTATAGAACAAGTTCCATTGAATCTTCCAGTGTTAACTGCTGTTGTATCGAAAACCAAAGCTTTAACATAATCCTGTAGACCCCATTCAAAAAGCGATTTGCAAATAGCCAGTGCTTGTGCTCTTCCAGTACCACTCTTTAAAGCAGGTACTTCTAGCAGCTGCTCAACATTTCCGTTTGATATAAGAATTGGAAGACGGTCGACTTTTTCCTTTCCTTCTAAGGCAGGCAGTAATTTTCCGTCCCAATGTAGACAAACTGCATCTAAATCTTTGCCATTAAACTTATTTTTTAATGCAGATACCCTTTTGGAACGTAGTTTTTGTCTAGCAGCACGTACGGATTCTTTGTTCAAAATAATATTTGCTATATCATGACCCAACGATTCAGCTGTTGCGGCAATGATATGAACTGCATTTCGATCACTTATTTTGCAAGCATCCAGGGCAGCTGCAAGTTTTTCTGTTATAACTACCACTTTTCCTCTAGTTTTTTTTTTTGAGTAGAAGGAGACGTAACTGCTGGAAATTGTTCATAATTATTTTCCTGATCTGCAGCGAACGATCTTTCACTCTCTGAAGAAAAAGATAATGGCACATTTCCTAGTAAAAATAATAGAGAAATTTTAACTAATTTCGAAAAAAGATATAACTGTTACCCCAACAGCTTACCCATTTTTTTTTTGCTTCGCCCATGCTACGCTCCCTTCTTTGTAATTCTATTTCTTTTCGTTGTTCTTTTCTACGTTCTTTTTTTGTTAATTCATAATCTATACCACACATATAGCCAGGTCTTCCTTCCTTTCGTTGATTTATCAAAAATTTCTTATCTTCTTCAATGTTTATCATTTCCAATGCATTCTCGTGTGCTATATCAAACAAAGCGTCTGGGGCTTGGCGTGAAACATATTTCTTCAAATAAATTTTTTCATATAGTTAATTGGCACGCTAATATACATATATTAATAATTAAAACAACTACGACTGTTGTTTTTGAGTCTTTATTTAAAACAACTTTTAAATCTAACTTAATTCAAGTTGAACTTAAAAATTAACAATAGGAATTGTTGGCGAGAAAGAACAAATGTGCACAATAAGCACATTTACTTGTTGTCGCTTCATGCTGTAACAGTAGAAGTTTGTTTATTAACCTTTATGTCAACGGCAACATACCTGGGTATGTTTTGCGTTTTCAAAATGCTGTAGCTCTGAACTGGATAATTGGATATACTTGAAATCCCATGATATCCTAGCCAAAACTGTTTTACGCTATAGTTCAAACTTTGGTTAGGATTGGATCATCCATTTGGAAGATAAAGCCGATTTACAAATTTGCACCCTTACATCAACAGCATACATACCTGGGTATGTTTAGTAAAACGTAAACAAATATGATGATATAATTGAAAAGTACAGTGTATTTTGAGTTATTTATTTTATTATTATTATATAATTATTTGCTATTACAATTCAAATACATCTATCGCATTGCGGCATGTCTTTGCAATGTTCTGCGCACACTGGTTTGTTACATAATGTGCATGATTTACGAGTAGGGCGTCGTTTTGAGCAGATGTAGCAATTTCCCTTTACTTTTACGCGGCCTGTGCTATCACGCTCCTCCGCTATATGTACTCCAGCATCTACATCTCCTATGGGCCCACCTTTCATGGCTTCGATGGCATTGCGCGTTGAAAAACCTCTGGATATTCTGCTGTTATTCGCCCTTCTCTCCATTTCTGGCTTGCACAGTTGCTCGCTCAGCTGATGCAGAAACATCCTACGCCGGCTTGTAGATGCCTTTAGGTGCGTGTTGTTGCCAACGTATATTATGTATGCAGCAAACGCAGCAACGTCCAAAATATTATAAAAAAAAGCCAAAGGCCATCTATTTGTACGGCGCTTGGTACTAAATCCAGACAAGCACTTGTCCATATTATCAACGCCGCCTTTGCTCTTGTTATAGTCTAATATAAGCAATGGCTTCTTCTTAGGACCGGCCGTTTCTGTGGTATAGTGTGTAGTGGACAAAATTACAACTGCCTTGTTTTTCTTGGGCACGTACGAGCACATCGTAATGTTATTACAGAACCCAAACATTGATGTTTCAGCCTCACGTCGTTTGGGGTTGGCAAATGCTGCTGGTACGAATGTACGCCTTTTGTTGCAAGTACCCAATATAGATAAGTTGTTATCTAACATCAAAGATTTTGCCAAATTGTAGCTGGTGAAAAAGTTGTCACATACAATATTTCTTCCACTTCCACCAAAAAGGTTGACACATAAATCCTTCACTACTCTTTCGCCAACGTTTCTTTCACGTTCACCAGATGGTGCCATTCCTGTATAAATTTGTCCCTGAAAAGAAAAATTAAATTCAATTTAGTTATTTAGATTTTCAACAATTTCCAACCATATTGATTGTACCTGCAATGGATAGGAAGTCATGGAATCACACACCCACCATACTTTTATCCCATATTTGGCAGGTTTTGTTGGTATATATTGCGTGAAGCCAGTTCCACCGCGATAAGCATACAATTGTTCATCTACGGTGACGTTGGCTCCTGCTATATAATATCTACGAAGACAACTGTTTAGCATTATAAAAATATCAGATATTGCTGCTGCTTTATCAGTTTTTTTGCGTTGCTGGCGTGTATTTCCATTATCAAAACGTATGAAGCGGCTTATTTCCCAAAATCGTCGGACACTCATTGCAGCACGGAATAATGGATGTGATGTAGTTTTCCACAAATCTTTTGTGTGCACGTATCCAGAATGTGTAACTCCACATAGCAAAAGTAAGCCCAAATATGAATCAAATTCACTTTTTGTTATGGGAATCCATGATTTCTGTTTGCTTGTTGAATGTTTTGCATTATCATTATCGTAGAATTGCCTTGCTTTTCGATTTGATTCACGAGTAATTACGTCACATATTTCGTCTGACATTATCAATTTGAACGTTTCTGCAATGGTCAACCCTTGCATTGCCCGTACTGGTCCAGATTGTGCACTTCTTAGAATATTGTGCGTACGGAATCTTACAGGTTGTGGTTGTATAGAAGACCAAACATTACCATCTCTGGCAGTAAAATATTCGCCAGTTTCAATTGATATATCTTCCATTTCTTCATCAGAATCGCTGTCGTCCTCTGTGCCATACTCTGGTAACGTGGGTTCTTCAACGTCTGAGTCATCAACATCAATATCACCTAACGCCTCGTCACCAACTATTGAATGGTGGTCACTTATTTCTTCTTCGCTCTCTTCCAGCGTTTGACGAATATATGTTTGTTGTTCTTCGTACGAAAGTGCTCTTAGTTTTCTAGAAGTAAGCCATTCACCATCTGCCATTTTACTGTTAATTTTTTTTATTTGCACAAAATAAATAGAAACGTCTTTTCACTTCGAATCACAAATGTAAATTAATTTTGCTCACTAAATTACATTTCTACCATATACTCGAATATGTTTCCAAGGCATATTCATTTATAAGAAACCGCAAGAAATAAAAAATAAATCAAAATGCCAAGCAAACCAGATCACTTGAGATGGATATTAAAAACGTTTTGAGTTTTTTTTTAATCAAAATTTTAAATAAATTTTATTTCTTAGACATATATTTATATTTTATAAATAAGTAATTATAATTACTTTCAAAATTTTTAAAATTCTATTGCAGTTTGATTTGTTTGGTTTGCTGGGTAAAGAAATAACGCAAAAAGAAAAAAACTTAACTTTGCTATACCTATACAAACAATGACTAAATGTAACGGTAAAAAAATAATACAAAAATTTCAACAAATAATATAGATATTTAGTCTTTTATGCTAACAGTACGCCATTCCCCATACAAAACGTATGTACATACCCGGGTATGTTGCTGTTGACGTGCGTATGGCAGTTCTGCTGTTGACATAAAGGTTAAAAAATTATTATTAAAATTATTAAATTTAAAATTGCAATAAAAGAAATGCACTGACGTTTGCGTCTGGTAAATTGTGGGAACGGAAATTATAAAAGATTACATGTATGTGATTATATGTATAATATTCTCATATATGAGTTGTGGGGCTATTAAATACTAAGTTTTGAGGATCTACAGACATAAAATGTGTATATATGTAACTCCTCAACACTTAATTCGTTATAATAAGCCTCCTGTATCATAAGTGGAGAAACTTTATTAAAGACTTTATATTTAGAGGTTAGATAAATTGACAAAGAGTATATAGTATGGTTTATTGACGATACTGTGTATTGCCGTAGTCAAAGGACGAGGTCATATCCTTTCCTCTTTTTTCAAACCTGGAATTTTCGTTACTTTTTTTGCTTCTTTTTTTTATCTAATGATTATATTAATGAACAAAAATGGACAGGCCAATATTGTTTTTTTGTTTCAACCACCCAAAGTATGTTGCTGTGCCAAGTAAGTTGTAATGTTTGTGTATAGTCAGAAAAGTATATGATAAAAAGTCCTGCCTATATGGAAATCTGCCCAGCGCTTACAAACGCTATTAGCAATGAAATGTGCACAGGCAGGTTGATATGCCAGGAGCTAAAAGTAACAAGCAGGTGAATGCTAAAGAAAGATAAGTCAGCCGGTTAGAGGCTAAATAATGATTGCCTTTATTTCTTGAAATTCAGGGTTTTTATACCCTTGACTTAAAGCTATCCTTAACACAAAAATTTTAAATATAATATTAAACATATAGATTGACATTTAATTCCAAGAACAAAGTCACCCAATAGATGCTTAAATATAAAATTATAAAAAGTAAAAATACTTCAACTAATATACATAAAAGAAACATAAAAAAAATTTAAAAATAAAAAATAAAAAATTTTTAAAAACTGTGTTTTTAGAGCTGTACCCAAACAGGTACAATGGCACAATAAGTATGCTTATTTTTTTATTGTATGAAATATTTTAAAGCACTCTTTTTTCCACACATAGTGCTACTGCACATTGTTCACATATCCATCGTATTCTGTTATGGCATTCACGACAGAGTAATGCATTTTTTTTTTAGCTTTTTTGGAAAATGGTTTCCAGTAGTATTTGCTACACCAGAAGCCGCTGAGCGCTTGGAAGATGATAATGACTGTGTATAATTTCGTAGGTAGTAGCGAACAATATTGCGTTGAAACTCTAGCAGGTCCATTTGGGATCCATAGTAGAACTCAACATTGCAGTAAAAAGCGGCCACCACCATTTCTTTCCTCGAAATTTTATTCTGTAATTATTTACAGCTTGATCGTGAAGGTCAACGCCACCCATTCCTAAATTATATTCCGCGATCAATTTTGGTTGTCTAACATTAATTTTTGCTTTTGCATTTGAACACCAGCGATTTACTGTATGCATTTGTTTTATACTTTCGAAATTTGAACCTACTGTTACTGCACTATTGTCGTTCCACTTCAAAAAAATTATTTTATTGTTTTTTTCCAATCTGTAGTCGAAAAATCCTTTTTTTTTCGCGTTTGAACAATGAATTAAATTTCAGTAGACATTTCTTTGTTCTTGCTTCACGGACAGTCCCAAAAGCTCTAAATGCTTTTTCTTTCAATGCAACCAGGAGATCGTACGTCTTAATAATTTTACAATTTCCATTTCATTGTATTCATGGTTTTTGCTCTGGGTCTGGAGTATCTTCTATACCTAATAATTTCCACATTTCTAGTGTGACTTTCATTTTGTCTTCTAACGCTATCTCTTTTTCTACTGTGCATTCCGATGAAAATTTTATTGGATTTTTCCAACAAATTTGTGTCGTATTATTTTTTTTTTTTTTTCTATTCATATTTAGGCGCCACATAAAATTAATTTGATAACATTTTTATTATTTTCTTATGGTAATACTTAATTTTTTGTTTTTATAATTTCTATTATATGTTCTATTGTGGTTATTCTCTTCCACAATTTTTCGGCTGCTTGGTGGCGTTGTGGAGTTAATCTCCCTTAACCCATTAGTGCATAAGGTTCCCCAGAAATATTTTAAATATTTTTTTTGTAACTTTAGAAGTAAGAAAGACTACTTAAAGTGTTTTTACAAGTTTTATTAAAAAAAAGAGTTAAATATTGGTTTTAGAAGGTGTCCCTTATGAGGGACACTATGCTGTGTTATCACTAAGCGAATGAAAAAGTTTGAAACAATCTTTTGGATGAAGACCTTTATTGCACTTATTGCAAATGAAATTAGATTTCTTTCCACAATGTGCACATCGCTTATCGGTTTTTGAATATTCGATCATGTGGTTTCTGCCATCATACCTGACATCATCGTTGATACTCGACACTTTAGAGCCTTTTACAGATGGAGTGCCATACGTTTCTAAATATGTTGTAGCAATGTAGCGACGGAATTGTAACAAATTGGCGCAGTTTGGATCATTTGGATGAATTTTTTTCATAAGTAACCATCCGTTTACAACTGATGCATCCAATAAATATGCAAAAATAGGCCACCACCACTTACGCTGTCTAATTCGTGAGCGATAAACAGCCACCAGTTGATCCATTTTATCAACGCCCCCCATGCTTTGATTATAGTGATTAAATACTTTTGGTTGGTCTATTTGAATGGAACCTTGTCCTTTTGCATATCTCTTACAGGATCCAATTTCGTGGTTTTCAAAATTAGTTGCAAGAGTGACTACATTATTGTCTTTCCGCCTAACTATCAATATATTGCCATTATCGGTAAAGCGATAGTCCGTCGATCCTCTTTGGTCTTTTTTCATTTCAGCTACGGAGCGCAGAGGACATTTCTCAGTTCGACCATCTCTTATTGTACCAGATGTACATATACCAGCATTCGATAAATAGCGAAGAAGTTTTACAGAAGTAAAGTAATTGTCGATGAAAATCTATACGAAAGCAGTAAATTATAAGAGTCAAATGTTAATAATGTAATTTTATTCTTACTTTAAATCCTTTATTACTTGGAATATGTGCTTTTGTTATAAGATCAACAACTTTGTCACCACCTACACCAAAACCGTGGGACACAACATTAGCAGTTTTACCCATATAGATTTCAAATTGAAGCATATAACCTTCACTAGTATTGAGGGCCCAATTTTTGAATCCAAATCTGATAGGTTTTCCCCGAATATATTGTTTAGCATAGTGCTTACCGTAATAAGGTATCATGCTTTCATCAATGGAAAGATTTTCATCTAATCCACCATGTTTTAAAAAAACTTCATTTAAATGATCAATTATTGGCCGGATCTTGAAGAGACGATCATCAGTGTTGAGTTTAGAGTTATCATTGATATGAAAATTATTCAAAATCTTTTCAAATCTGTTGAGACGCATGCTGTTAGCTAGTAGCTTTGGGGTGTCACTTTTATCAGACCAGTACATGCGCTTGTTAGGATACTTTGCATATCCTGACATCAAAATACCACCAATGAAAACCTTCATTTCGTCCAAACTAACTTTAAGATTTAAATTTTTTTGGAAGGCATACAAATTAGTTTGTTCAACAAAATGATTTTGTATTTTTTCAACAAAAAATAGATGAAAAAAATCTGTAGGAGTTTTTGCTAATTGTGCTTCAGTGCTAGGAGAAAGAGCTGTACACTTGGTTTCAATTTCATATGTGGGACTTATTTGATTCCAACGATTTGTCATGCTACTTTGCGTCCGTGAATATTTTGCTAATGGTTCATCGTCACTGTCACTCCAATAATCTTGACTTTCAACACGTTGAATTTCACATTCTGTATTTAACAGCTTTCTACCTAGATGATTCAAATTTCCTTCATGTTCATCGTCACTTCCATCCGAATCATGATCCGTGTCATTTCCGTCCAGGGGCGGAATTGCAAATATATCAATATTTTCGATATTATCATCAAGTTCTTCCAATTGATCCAATATTTCGGCCACTGTTAGTCTAAATAATAATGTAGGTAAAAATTATTCAATCAGCATAGCGTCCCTTATAAGGGACGTTGACAAAAAATACAAATTGCACATATTGAAAAGCTTTTTGTTTTTTTTTAAATACTAGAAATAATCACTTTTAATTATTTAAATAGACGAGAATCAAAAAATATGTATAAAATGCTGAATTGCTATATTTTTTTTTTAATTATACTTACCCTCTACGAGCCATTTGATTTTTGTTATTCCCCTTATACACTTTTTACACAAAATAAAGCACTTAAAGCAAACAATTTAAACTGTACACTTCCTATTGCAACTGAAGACATTCACTTGAGTGTGATAGCGTATTAAATTTAAATTTATAATTTAATGGTCCGTTATAAAGTGGAATATTGTTAGCGTCCCTTTAAAGGGATGTTATGCACTAATGGGTTAAGTAAAAATAATATAGATTTTCGATGGATTAAAAAAGTAAACTATTGATAGCGGTATATATATGTCCATAAGGTTGCTTATGTTGCTTTTATTCATGTATTTTACTACGGTGAGGAACTAAACTAATTTTGCAATAAAGATTCCATATTAATAGAGAAACATTTGCTTTCTTCTTTTGGAGCTGATGGAATAGATTTTTTCCTTTTTGGTATAGTCATTTTCTTAGTATTAGAATCATTGTTTTTTATTAATAAATGAACAACATGATCCCACCAAAAGAAAAGAAGCTTCCAGGATATACCAAAAATGGTTCCAAGTACTTTTAAACTAATGATGGCGTTTATAATGAAGAGGAATCCCTTGATTATGATAATGATACCTATTATAGTAGACACCAGGTTTCCAAATCAAATCAAGTCCCCTTTATTATAATTTGTTTTGGCTACTTATGAAAATAAATCTTATCCTTTCTAACTTATTCTAGCTTACCAATACTATATCATTTGTTTCATACAGTGTCATGAAATTGGCATACAGTAACCAATCACAAATCAATACGCTAAAATGCACTCAATTCAATTTGACACTCACTCATGATTGAATTGAGTTCATTGAGTTTAGTGCAAACAAATATGTGCCTGTTCAGCACATGTCGACTGCATTTATTAATGTTACAATATGTTGTTCTATTTATGTGTCATTAGCACAGTGTGTGGCCATCACATGCAGTACATGTTTGATTGTGGTGGTACACTACACTCTTTTAAAAGATGTTGATGTTCTAAAGTGCCTGGAAGAGCACTCTTAGTAAAGTGTTTGTTTAATACTGGCAGGATCTCCATGTAGTTTTGCGGGCTCTGGGATGTATTCAACTTGTAGAGTCGTCTCCCATTTTGCGAATATTGAATTGATGTCTTCTTCTGACATTGGAGATGTTAATTTTTTATGTTCCGCGTTGGCAGTTAATTGCGGTCTTTTAATTCGTAGAATCGCTGGTAAGATTGTTCGCAGGATCGTTCACAGGTGATTGCGATCAGTTGATTCGCAGGATGGCCATATAATAAGGTTGGTGATGGCAGGATCGCCATGTAGTAAGGTTAGTCATGTAAGGATGTTAGAGTCCCTATAGCCCTTGTATTTATTTTAAAGAGCTGAAAGGATTAAAGCTAATAAATAGGCCTTCAAAAGAACTGTCAAAATATTTTTGAGAATCCATTAAACAACTAGGCAAGATGTGCCGAATTCTGTTATTCAATTAAGTCTCTGATCTATTAATTATTAACTAGCCTTTCTATGCTAGTATATTATAATATATCTCTATCTTACTTTAATACGCTTACAACGTAATTATTTTATTTGTTAATAATTACTAAGGTTTGTAATGATCAATCACATTATTCGGTTTGCACTCAATTGAGTGCACGCAGAAAACAACTTCGGTTGTGATACTCGAATTTGTTGCCAATCGAGTACACCAACTGAAACAATTCGGAAGTCGCAACTAAAATACTACAAAATGAAATAATTAAAAAAAAAAATTTTCCCAATTATTTAACCCTAATTGTTTAATTGTGCATAAGGTTCTCCAGAAATATTTTGAATATTTATTTTAACTTTAGAAGTAAGAAAGACTACGATACATATATTGGACTTCCGGCACTTCGATGAGATACTAAAGTGTACCTTTGCGATCCCCTCCAAAATCGAAACAAATTCAATAAATGAGCATGATATGAACGTCCCAAACCTGGGGCAAAATCACGATTCTTCTCAGCTCCATAGGCCAACATCATTGATGGAGGCATACAAGGAATATAATAATGTTGAATTTCATCCTTGGCTGTAGGTGCAATAGTTATTGAATCTATAATACATACTGGCCGACGCAATAAATCTTTTATATTCGTGTGTCTTTCAACTGTTTGGACTGTATTTCGTCGACCACCCTGCGAGAAATCCCCAGTATTAGATAATGTTTCATGATTTCCTGGGTCCATTTGTGTTTGAGCAGGAAAAGGAATCCAACGACCACTCTTAGAGTCCCCAAGCCAAATTGCATTTGTTGCATGCTCATAAGAATAGTCTTTCAACTTAGGACCAAATACATAGTAACCATTTTCCTCCGCCAAAATTTCAGGTATTCTCACACCTGTTGTAACGGTTGCGGATGGTGTTTTTTGCCATGTTTTACGAGTTTTTGGATCAATATAAAAATATGTTTTATCCTTTGGTACTTGGTGCACCCATTTTGCCCCATCACCAATAGTTGCCTTATCCGACTTAGCTGATACCTGTGTAGCAACCGTTGGTCTCAAACCAGATGCTACATCTATTGGAGTTTTCCCTTGTAACCACTTATGTGAAACTTGTACATGATCTCCTTCTTTTTCCGGTAAAGTCTCCCAACTTGCTACACCTGGAAACTTACCGGGAAAATCAACCAACTCAGTGTGAGCATCAGCTACCAACATATTTGTCATAATCGGGCTATGAAATTGAAAATATTCGCCAGCCCGTATAAAAACCAAAACTTTAATATTCTGAGGCACCGCCTGCACTGGAACCAACCGATTCAACACACGAATTCGTAATCGTGAAGATGTAGATCTGAAAACTGCATTTCGTCCTTTCTGCTTGTCTTTACCGGATGACACCGTTAAGGGACAAAATGGGGTATTATTCAAACGTCTCCACACCGTATCATATATATATGGAGCCACAAAAGTTACTGATTTCTGCTCCCCTAAGTGGAAAGTTTTTGTGTATGTTGAACTAGCTTCCTCTATACTTCCAGAACTCTTTCCATATTCTGCACTAATCATAATTGATCCTGTATGGAATGCGTTTGAAACAAAATCAAATCTATATTCTATAGTGCCTGACCAAAACTGATACATAGCTGATATATAATTTAGAGGAGTTGGCGTTCCACTCCATTCTTCTCCACCATAAAATAACGGGTCAATAGGACTATCAAATATCAAATCAGATTCAGCATGCCCAGTATTCCATTCAAAACTCCCAGTGAACCCCCATATTCTAGCAATATCTAAAACATCTATTGGATCATCAGGGTATTGGTGATATTGCAAATGACTAGTTTGAGCTAGTGGGTCTATTCTCATTGGAACACAATCACTTGCACCCAGTCCAGCTTGAAAATTCATTCGAGGACGTAAAACAACTTGCTGCATTGATGCTTGATAAGGTTTATCCATATTCATAATTTTACCTGCAAACTTCAATGCACCCTCCAAAAGTGCTTTTTCCATTTGTGCTACAGGAGTTCTAAAAGTCATTCCAGTAAACTGACCACCAACGATTCTATAAAAAGGTCTAATATTCATTTTAGTTGGTGCGCATATTGAGCATCGCGCATTCCATATTTTGATTGATCGGTCTTCATGTTACGCAAGAAAGTTCTATGATACTTAAATGGTACGCTCAAAGTCCCTTCATTGTTAGCGGCTAAATCTAGTTTTACATGTGGACGATTGAACATTGTGACCACATCATTCCTAACACTATCCACCTGGTAAGAATCATTTTTCAAGGCTACTACCACTTTACCAACATGAAATCTATTAGCATTCACTACAAACTTGAATTCAATTTCATATCGTCCATACACAAAATTTTGAAAAGGCATCAAATTCGGAGCTTTATTTTCTGTATATAAAAATGATGGAACATTATAAACTTTAACCATACTATTAAAATTCAATGATGTACTTATTTCTATAACTGGTAAAGCCATCCAACGGTTAACTATACTTTCAAATCGATGAACTTGTTCTGTTGAACAAATACTAGGGAGTATAACTTCCTCAACTCCACTTTCACTTATTTTTTCAGCGTCAGCACTTCTTGTAACAATAGTATTTCCTGCTTGCTCTGACTCTAATATAGCTATTCCTTGTTCACTCTCCATTTGTGTAATCGGAATTGCAATTAACGATTGTATAATTCCATTATAAATTCTATATTTAATACGTTTTTTGCTATTATCACTAACTACTAAATTGACATTTAACATGCCCTTGACATTCAACAATCTCTTCCAATGCCGCTCCAGGATAATTTCTGTTTGACCGGTGACATACCACCCACCCAATTATTATAAACACTGACAGGAGAATATTTAAAAGTCTGCGCTTGCGCCTTTTTAAAGAAAAATACCATCTTTTTAATTCCGTCCATAAATCTAATTGTTCCATTGATATAATTTGTCGTGGATAAACATATTCTTCCACTTGTTCCCGATCCATCGGTATCATTTCTGTATAAGTTCTCATTTTTAAACTTTAATATATTAGCATCCGTTATTTCTTTAATTGTCACCATATTGAATTTTATTAAAAGTGTGTAAATTTTATTTTAAAGTGGAAATGAACAAAACCACTAGGACAGTACCGTCATCTGGTATTATCACTGCATACCTTCAATCCTTTAGAAGGATTAGGGTTTCCTACGCCCTAGAATAGCTTTCTTTAAAATTTTGGCCCCGGATCTATTCCATACCGAGTTGTATAATATTCACTTGCCCAAATCATTCAAAAACATACATTTTGGGTAAACTTTATACTTACAGAGAGCGAGCTTTTGGCCCAGAGCGCTTGCTTCCAAGACGACCTCCTTTTTTCCGTCTCTGTAAGTTAGCAATTCAAAATATAGAGGTTTAAGCGTAATAGGTACGTAATTATTAAGCCTCCTTATATCTATTATTTTTCATCGTAGTAGATTATACACTTTAATACTACAATCCCGATTAAACGAGTATTTTTGCTCTTTTAACCGCAGAGAAGGTTCTAAAGAGTGATTTTTTTGCTATTATCTTTTTGGCAATACTAGTTTTGACAGCTCAAACATGATCCCACCAAAAGAAAAGAAGCTTCCAGGATATACCAAAAATGGTTCCAAGTACTTTTAAACTAATGATGGCGTTTATAATGAAGAGGAATCCCTTGATTATGATAATGATACCTATTATAGTAGACACCAGGTTTCCAAATCAAATCAAGTCCCCTTTATTATAATTTGTTTTGGCTACTTATGAAAATAAATCTTATCCTTTCTAACTTATTCTAGCTTACCAATACTATATCATTTGTTTCATACAGTGTCATGAAATTGGCATACAGTAACCAATCACAAATCAATACGCTAAAATGCACTCAATTCAATTTGACACTCACTCATGATTGAATTGAGTTCATTGAGTTTAGTGCAAACAAATATGTGCCTGTTCAGCACATGTCGACTGCATTTATTAATGTTACAATATGTTGTTCTATTTATGTGTCATTAGCACAGTGTGTGGCCATCACATGCAGTACATGTTTGATTGTGGTGGTACACTACACTCTTTTAAAAGATGTTGATGTTCTAAAGTGCCTGGAAGAGCACTCTTAGTAAAGTGTTTGTTTAATACTGGCAGGATCTCCATGTAGTTTTGCGGGCTCTGGGATGTATTCAACTTGTAGAGTCGTCTCCCATTTTGCGAATATTGAATTGATGTCTTCTTCTGACATTGGAGATGTTAATTTTTTATGTTCCGCGTTGGCAGTTAATTGCGGTCTTTTAATTCGTAGAATCGCTGGTAAGATTGTTCGCAGGATCGTTCACAGGTGATTGCGATCAGTTGATTCGCAGGATGGCCATATAATAAGGTTGGTGATGGCAGGATCGCCATGTAGTAAGGTTAGTCATGTAAGGATGTTAGAGTCCCTATAGCCCTTGTATTTATTTTAAAGAGCTGAAAGGATTAAAGCTAATAAATAGGCCTTCAAAAGAACTGTCAAAATATTTTTGAGAATCCATTAAACAACTAGGCAAGATGTGCCGAATTCTGTTATTCAATTAAGTCTCTGATCTATTAATTATTAACTAGCCTTTCTATGCTAGTATATTATAATATATCTCTATCTTACTTTAATACGCTTACAACGTAATTATTTTATTTGTTAATAATTACTAAGGTTTGTAATGATCAATCACATTATTCGGTTTGCACTCAATTGAGTGCACGCAGAAAACAACTTCGGTTGTGATACTCGAATTTGTTGCCAATCGAGTACACCAACTGAAACAATTCGGAAGTCGCAACTAAAATACTACAAAATGAAATAATTAAAAAAAAAAATTTTCCCAATTATTTAACCCTAATTGTTTAATTGTGCATAAGGTTCTCCAGAAATATTTTGAATATTTATTTTAACTTTAGAAGTAAGAAAGACTACGATACATATATTGGACTTCCGGCACTTCGATGAGATACTAAAGTGTACCTTTGCGATCCCCTCCAAAATCGAAACAAATTCAATAAATGAGCATGATATGAACGTCCCAAACCTGGGGCAAAATCACGATTCTTCTCAGCTCCATAGGCCAACATCATTGATGGAGGCATACAAGGAATATAATAATGTTGAATTTCATCCTTGGCTGTAGGTGCAATAGTTATTGAATCTATAATACATACTGGCCGACGCAATAAATCTTTTATATTCGTGTGTCTTTCAACTGTTTGGACTGTATTTCGTCGACCACCCTGCGAGAAATCCCCAGTATTAGATAATGTTTCATGATTTCCTGGGTCCATTTGTGTTTGAGCAGGAAAAGGAATCCAACGACCACTCTTAGAGTCCCCAAGCCAAATTGCATTTGTTGCATGCTCATAAGAATAGTCTTTCAACTTAGGACCAAATACATAGTAACCATTTTCCTCCGCCAAAATTTCAGGTATTCTCACACCTGTTGTAACGGTTGCGGATGGTGTTTTTTGCCATGTTTTACGAGTTTTTGGATCAATATAAAAATATGTTTTATCCTTTGGTACTTGGTGCACCCATTTTGCCCCATCACCAATAGTTGCCTTATCCGACTTAGCTGATACCTGTGTAGCAACCGTTGGTCTCAAACCAGATGCTACATCTATTGGAGTTTTCCCTTGTAACCACTTATGTGAAACTTGTACATGATCTCCTTCTTTTTCCGGTAAAGTCTCCCAACTTGCTACACCTGGAAACTTACCGGGAAAATCAACCAACTCAGTGTGAGCATCAGCTACCAACATATTTGTCATAATCGGGCTATGAAATTGAAAATATTCGCCAGCCCGTATAAAAACCAAAACTTTAATATTCTGAGGCACCGCCTGCACTGGAACCAACCGATTCAACACACGAATTCGTAATCGTGAAGATGTAGATCTGAAAACTGCATTTCGTCCTTTCTGCTTGTCTTTACCGGATGACACCGTTAAGGGACAAAATGGGGTATTATTCAAACGTCTCCACACCGTATCATATATATATGGAGCCACAAAAGTTACTGATTTCTGCTCCCCTAAGTGGAAAGTTTTTGTGTATGTTGAACTAGCTTCCTCTATACTTCCAGAACTCTTTCCATATTCTGCACTAATCATAATTGATCCTGTATGGAATGCGTTTGAAACAAAATCAAATCTATATTCTATAGTGCCTGACCAAAACTGATACATAGCTGATATATAATTTAGAGGAGTTGGCGTTCCACTCCATTCTTCTCCACCATAAAATAACGGGTCAATAGGACTATCAAATATCAAATCAGATTCAGCATGCCCAGTATTCCATTCAAAACTCCCAGTGAACCCCCATATTCTAGCAATATCTAAAACATCTATTGGATCATCAGGGTATTGGTGATATTGCAAATGACTAGTTTGAGCTAGTGGGTCTATTCTCATTGGAACACAATCACTTGCACCCAGTCCAGCTTGAAAATTCATTCGAGGACGTAAAACAACTTGCTGCATTGATGCTTGATAAGGTTTATCCATATTCATAATTTTACCTGCAAACTTCAATGCACCCTCCAAAAGTGCTTTTTCCATTTGTGCTACAGGAGTTCTAAAAGTCATTCCAGTAAACTGACCACCAACGATTCTATAAAAAGGTCTAATATTCATTTTAGTTGGTGCGCATATTGAGCATCGCGCATTCCATATTTTGATTGATCGGTCTTCATGTTACGCAAGAAAGTTCTATGATACTTAAATGGTACGCTCAAAGTCCCTTCATTGTTAGCGGCTAAATCTAGTTTTACATGTGGACGATTGAACATTGTGACCACATCATTCCTAACACTATCCACCTGGTAAGAATCATTTTTCAAGGCTACTACCACTTTACCAACATGAAATCTATTAGCATTCACTACAAACTTGAATTCAATTTCATATCGTCCATACACAAAATTTTGAAAAGGCATCAAATTCGGAGCTTTATTTTCTGTATATAAAAATGATGGAACATTATAAACTTTAACCATACTATTAAAATTCAATGATGTACTTATTTCTGTAACTGGTAAAGCCATCCAACGGTTAACTATACTTTCAAATCGATGAACTTGTTCTGTTGAACAAATACTAGGGAGTATAACTTCCTCAACTCCACTTTCACTTATTTTTTCAGCGTCAGCACTTCTTGTAACAATAGTATTTCCTGCTTGCTCTGACTCTAATATAGCTATTCCTTGTTCACTCTCCATTTGTGTAATCGGAATTGCAATTAACGATTGTATAATTCCATTATAAATTCTATATTTAATACGTTTTTTGCTATTATCACTAACTACTAAATTGACATTTAACATGCCCTTGACATTCAACAATCTCTTCCAATGCCGCTCCAGGATAATTTCTGTTTGACCGGTGACATACCACCCACCCAATTATTATAAACACTGACAGGAGAATATTTAAAAGTCTGCGCTTGCGCCTTTTTAAAGAAAAATACCATCTTTTTAATTCCGTCCATAAATCTAATTGTTCCATTGATATAATTTGTCGTGGATAAACATATTCTTCCACTTGTTCCCGATCCATCGGTATCATTTCTGTATAAGTTCTCATTTTTAAACTTTAATATATTAGCATCCGTTATTTCTTTAATTGTCACCATATTGAATTTTATTAAAAGTGTGTAAATTTTATTTTAAAGTGGAAATGAACAAAACCACTAGGACAGTACCGTCATCTGGTATTATCACTGCATACCTTCAATCCTTTAGAAGGATTAGGGTTTCCTACGCCCTAGAATAGCTTTCTTTAAAATTTTGGCCCCGGATCTATTCCATACCGAGTTGTATAATATTCACTTGCCCAAATCATTCAAAAACATACATTTTGGGTAAACTTTATACTTACAGAGAGCGAGCTTTTGGCCCAGAGCGCTTGCTTCCAAGACGACCTCCTTTTTTCCGTCTCTGTAAGTTAGCAATTCAAAATATAGAGGTTTAAGCGTAATAGGTACGTAATTATTAAGCCTCCTTATATCTATTATTTTTCATCGTAGTAGATTATACACTTTAATACTACAATCCCGATTAAACGAGTATTTTTGCTCTTTTAACCGCAGAGAAGGTTCTAAAGAGTGATTTTTTTGCTATTATCTTTTTGGCAATACTAGTTTTGACAGCTCAAACATGATCCCACCAAAAGAAAAGAAGCTTCCAGGATATACCAAAAATGGTTCCAAGTACTTTTAAACTAATGATGGCGTTTATAATGAAGAGGAATCCCTTGATTATGATAATGATACCTATTATAGTAGACACCAGGTTTCCAAATCAAATCAAGTCCCCTTTATTATAATTTGTTTTGGCTACTTATGAAAATAAATCTTATCCTTTCTAACTTATTCTAGCTTACCAATACTATATCATTTGTTTCATACAGTGTCATGAAATTGGCATACAGTAACCAATCACAAATCAATACGCTAAAATGCACTCAATTCAATTTGACACTCACTCATGATTGAATTGAGTTCATTGAGTTTAGTGCAAACAAATATGTGCCTGTTCAGCACATGTCGACTGCATTTATTAATGTTACAATATGTTGTTCTATTTATGTGTCATTAGCACAGTGTGTGGCCATCACATGCAGTACATGTTTGATTGTGGTGGTACACTACACTCTTTTAAAAGATGTTGATGTTCTAAAGTGCCTGGAAGAGCACTCTTAGTAAAGTGTTTGTTTAATACTGGCAGGATCTCCATGTAGTTTTGCGGGCTCTGGGATGTATTCAACTTGTAGAGTCGTCTCCCATTTTGCGAATATTGAATTGATGTCTTCTTCTGACATTGGAGATGTTAATTTTTTATGTTCCGCGTTGGCAGTTAATTGCGGTCTTTTAATTCGTAGAATCGCTGGTAAGATTGTTCGCAGGATCGTTCACAGGTGATTGCGATCAGTTGATTCGCAGGATGGCCATATAATAAGGTTGGTGATGGCAGGATCGCCATGTAGTAAGGTTAGTCATGTAAGGATGTTAGAGTCCCTATAGCCCTTGTATTTATTTTAAAGAGCTGAAAGGATTAAAGCTAATAAATAGGCCTTCAAAAGAACTGTCAAAATATTTTTGAGAATCCATTAAACAACTAGGCAAGATGTGCCGAATTCTGTTATTCAATTAAGTCTCTGATCTATTAATTATTAACTAGCCTTTCTATGCTAGTATATTATAATATATCTCTATCTTACTTTAATACGCTTACAACGTAATTATTTTATTTGTTAATAATTACTAAGGTTTGTAATGATCAATCACATTATTCGGTTTGCACTCAATTGAGTGCACGCAGAAAACAACTTCGGTTGTGATACTCGAATTTGTTGCCAATCGAGTACACCAACTGAAACAATTCGGAAGTCGCAACTAAAATACTACAAAATGAAATAATTAAAAAAAAAAATTTTCCCAATTATTTAACCCTAATTGTTTAATTGTGCATAAGGTTCTCCAGAAATATTTTGAATATTTATTTTAACTTTAGAAGTAAGAAAGACTACGATACATATATTGGACTTCCGGCACTTCGATGAGATACTAAAGTGTACCTTTGCGATCCCCTCCAAAATCGAAACAAATTCAATAAATGAGCATGATATGAACGTCCCAAACCTGGGGCAAAATCACGATTCTTCTCAGCTCCATAGGCCAACATCATTGATGGAGGCATACAAGGAATATAATAATGTTGAATTTCATCCTTGGCTGTAGGTGCAATAGTTATTGAATCTATAATACATACTGGCCGACGCAATAAATCTTTTATATTCGTGTGTCTTTCAACTGTTTGGACTGTATTTCGTCGACCACCCTGCGAGAAATCCCCAGTATTAGATAATGTTTCATGATTTCCTGGGTCCATTTGTGTTTGAGCAGGAAAAGGAATCCAACGACCACTCTTAGAGTCCCCAAGCCAAATTGCATTTGTTGCATGCTCATAAGAATAGTCTTTCAACTTAGGACCAAATACATAGTAACCATTTTCCTCCGCCAAAATTTCAGGTATTCTCACACCTGTTGTAACGGTTGCGGATGGTGTTTTTTGCCATGTTTTACGAGTTTTTGGATCAATATAAAAATATGTTTTATCCTTTGGTACTTGGTGCACCCATTTTGCCCCATCACCAATAGTTGCCTTATCCGACTTAGCTGATACCTGTGTAGCAACCGTTGGTCTCAAACCAGATGCTACATCTATTGGAGTTTTCCCTTGTAACCACTTATGTGAAACTTGTACATGATCTCCTTCTTTTTCCGGTAAAGTCTCCCAACTTGCTACACCTGGAAACTTACCGGGAAAATCAACCAACTCAGTGTGAGCATCAGCTACCAACATATTTGTCATAATCGGGCTATGAAATTGAAAATATTCGCCAGCCCGTATAAAAACCAAAACTTTAATATTCTGAGGCACCGCCTGCACTGGAACCAACCGATTCAACACACGAATTCGTAATCGTGAAGATGTAGATCTGAAAACTGCATTTCGTCCTTTCTGCTTGTCTTTACCGGATGACACCGTTAAGGGACAAAATGGGGTATTATTCAAACGTCTCCACACCGTATCATATATATATGGAGCCACAAAAGTTACTGATTTCTGCTCCCCTAAGTGGAAAGTTTTTGTGTATGTTGAACTAGCTTCCTCTATACTTCCAGAACTCTTTCCATATTCTGCACTAATCATAATTGATCCTGTATGGAATGCGTTTGAAACAAAATCAAATCTATATTCTATAGTGCCTGACCAAAACTGATACATAGCTGATATATAATTTAGAGGAGTTGGCGTTCCACTCCATTCTTCTCCACCATAAAATAACGGGTCAATAGGACTATCAAATATCAAATCAGATTCAGCATGCCCAGTATTCCATTCAAAACTCCCAGTGAACCCCCATATTCTAGCAATATCTAAAACATCTATTGGATCATCAGGGTATTGGTGATATTGCAAATGACTAGTTTGAGCTAGTGGGTCTATTCTCATTGGAACACAATCACTTGCACCCAGTCCAGCTTGAAAATTCATTCGAGGACGTAAAACAACTTGCTGCATTGATGCTTGATAAGGTTTATCCATATTCATAATTTTACCTGCAAACTTCAATGCACCCTCCAAAAGTGCTTTTTCCATTTGTGCTACAGGAGTTCTAAAAGTCATTCCAGTAAACTGACCACCAACGATTCTATAAAAAGGTCTAATATTCATTTTAGTTGGTGCGCATATTGAGCATCGCGCATTCCATATTTTGATTGATCGGTCTTCATGTTACGCAAGAAAGTTCTATGATACTTAAATGGTACGCTCAAAGTCCCTTCATTGTTAGCGGCTAAATCTAGTTTTACATGTGGACGATTGAACATTGTGACCACATCATTCCTAACACTATCCACCTGGTAAGAATCATTTTTCAAGGCTACTACCACTTTACCAACATGAAATCTATTAGCATTCACTACAAACTTGAATTCAATTTCATATCGTCCATACACAAAATTTTGAAAAGGCATCAAATTCGGAGCTTTATTTTCTGTATATAAAAATGATGGAACATTATAAACTTTAACCATACTATTAAAATTCAATGATGTACTTATTTCTATAACTGGTAAAGCCATCCAACGGTTAACTATACTTTCAAATCGATGAACTTGTTCTGTTGAACAAATACTAGGGAGTATAACTTCCTCAACTCCACTTTCACTTATTTTTTCAGCGTCAGCACTTCTTGTAACAATAGTATTTCCTGCTTGCTCTGACTCTAATATAGCTATTCCTTGTTCACTCTCCATTTGTGTAATCGGAATTGCAATTAACGATTGTATAATTCCATTATAAATTCTATATTTAATACGTTTTTTGCTATTATCACTAACTACTAAATTGACATTTAACATGCCCTTGACATTCAACAATCTCTTCCAATGCCGCTCCAGGATAATTTCTGTTTGACCGGTGACATACCACCCACCCAATTATTATAAACACTGACAGGAGAATATTTAAAAGTCTGCGCTTGCGCCTTTTTAAAGAAAAATACCATCTTTTTAATTCCGTCCATAAATCTAATTGTTCCATTGATATAATTTGTCGTGGATAAACATATTCTTCCACTTGTTCCCGATCCATCGGTATCATTTCTGTATAAGTTCTCATTTTTAAACTTTAATATATTAGCATCCGTTATTTCTTTAATTGTCACCATATTGAATTTTATTAAAAGTGTGTAAATTTTATTTTAAAGTGGAAATGAACAAAACCACTAGGACAGTACCGTCATCTGGTATTATCACTGCATACCTTCAATCCTTTAGAAGGATTAGGGTTTCCTACGCCCTAGAATAGCTTTCTTTAAAATTTTGGCCCCGGATCTATTCCATACCGAGTTGTATAATATTCACTTGCCCAAATCATTCAAAAACATACATTTTGGGTAAACTTTATACTTACAGAGAGCGAGCTTTTGGCCCAGAGCGCTTGCTTCCAAGACGACCTCCTTTTTTCCGTCTCTGTAAGTTAGCAATTCAAAATATAGAGGTTTAAGCGTAATAGGTACGTAATTATTAAGCCTCCTTATATCTATTATTTTTCATCGTAGTAGATTATACACTTTAATACTACAATCCCGATTAAACGAGTATTTTTGCTCTTTTAACCGCAGAGAAGGTTCTAAAGAGTGATTTTTTTGCTATTATCTTTTTGGCAATACTAGTTTTGACAGCTCAAACATGATCCCACCAAAAGAAAAGAAGCTTCCAGGATATACCAAAAATGGTTCCAAGTACTTTTAAACTAATGATGGCGTTTATAATGAAGAGGAATCCCTTGATTATGATAATGATACCTATTATAGTAGACACCAGGTTTCCAAATCAAATCAAGTCCCCTTTATTATAATTTGTTTTGGCTACTTATGAAAATAAATCTTATCCTTTCTAACTTATTCTAGCTTACCAATACTATATCATTTGTTTCATACAGTGTCATGAAATTGGCATACAGTAACCAATCACAAATCAATACGCTAAAATGCACTCAATTCAATTTGACACTCACTCATGATTGAATTGAGTTCATTGAGTTTAGTGCAAACAAATATGTGCCTGTTCAGCACATGTCGACTGCATTTATTAATGTTACAATATGTTGTTCTATTTATGTGTCATTAGCACAGTGTGTGGCCATCACATGCAGTACATGTTTGATTGTGGTGGTACACTACACTCTTTTAAAAGATGTTGATGTTCTAAAGTGCCTGGAAGAGCACTCTTAGTAAAGTGTTTGTTTAATACTGGCAGGATCTCCATGTAGTTTTGCGGGCTCTGGGATGTATTCAACTTGTAGAGTCGTCTCCCATTTTGCGAATATTGAATTGATGTCTTCTTCTGACATTGGAGATGTTAATTTTTTATGTTCCGCGTTGGCAGTTAATTGCGGTCTTTTAATTCGTAGAATCGCTGGTAAGATTGTTCGCAGGATCGTTCACAGGTGATTGCGATCAGTTGATTCGCAGGATGGCCATATAATAAGGTTGGTGATGGCAGGATCGCCATGTAGTAAGGTTAGTCATGTAAGGATGTTAGAGTCCCTATAGCCCTTGTATTTATTTTAAAGAGCTGAAAGGATTAAAGCTAATAAATAGGCCTTCAAAAGAACTGTCAAAATATTTTTGAGAATCCATTAAACAACTAGGCAAGATGTGCCGAATTCTGTTATTCAATTAAGTCTCTGATCTATTAATTATTAACTAGCCTTTCTATGCTAGTATATTATAATATATCTCTATCTTACTTTAATACGCTTACAACGTAATTATTTTATTTGTTAATAATTACTAAGGTTTGTAATGATCAATCACATTATTCGGTTTGCACTCAATTGAGTGCACGCAGAAAACAACTTCGGTTGTGATACTCGAATTTGTTGCCAATCGAGTACACCAACTGAAACAATTCGGAAGTCGCAACTAAAATACTACAAAATGAAATAATTAAAAAAAAAAATTTTCCCAATTATTTAACCCTAATTGTTTAATTGTGCATAAGGTTCTCCAGAAATATTTTGAATATTTATTTTAACTTTAGAAGTAAGAAAGACTACGATACATATATTGGACTTCCGGCACTTCGATGAGATACTAAAGTGTACCTTTGCGATCCCCTCCAAAATCGAAACAAATTCAATAAATGAGCATGATATGAACGTCCCAAACCTGGGGCAAAATCACGATTCTTCTCAGCTCCATAGGCCAACATCATTGATGGAGGCATACAAGGAATATAATAATGTTGAATTTCATCCTTGGCTGTAGGTGCAATAGTTATTGAATCTATAATACATACTGGCCGACGCAATAAATCTTTTATATTCGTGTGTCTTTCAACTGTTTGGACTGTATTTCGTCGACCACCCTGCGAGAAATCCCCAGTATTAGATAATGTTTCATGATTTCCTGGGTCCATTTGTGTTTGAGCAGGAAAAGGAATCCAACGACCACTCTTAGAGTCCCCAAGCCAAATTGCATTTGTTGCATGCTCATAAGAATAGTCTTTCAACTTAGGACCAAATACATAGTAACCATTTTCCTCCGCCAAAATTTCAGGTATTCTCACACCTGTTGTAACGGTTGCGGATGGTGTTTTTTGCCATGTTTTACGAGTTTTTGGATCAATATAAAAATATGTTTTATCCTTTGGTACTTGGTGCACCCATTTTGCCCCATCACCAATAGTTGCCTTATCCGACTTAGCTGATACCTGTGTAGCAACCGTTGGTCTCAAACCAGATGCTACATCTATTGGAGTTTTCCCTTGTAACCACTTATGTGAAACTTGTACATGATCTCCTTCTTTTTCCGGTAAAGTCTCCCAACTTGCTACACCTGGAAACTTACCGGGAAAATCAACCAACTCAGTGTGAGCATCAGCTACCAACATATTTGTCATAATCGGGCTATGAAATTGAAAATATTCGCCAGCCCGTATAAAAACCAAAACTTTAATATTCTGAGGCACCGCCTGCACTGGAACCAACCGATTCAACACACGAATTCGTAATCGTGAAGATGTAGATCTGAAAACTGCATTTCGTCCTTTCTGCTTGTCTTTACCGGATGACACCGTTAAGGGACAAAATGGGGTATTATTCAAACGTCTCCACACCGTATCATATATATATGGAGCCACAAAAGTTACTGATTTCTGCTCCCCTAAGTGGAAAGTTTTTGTGTATGTTGAACTAGCTTCCTCTATACTTCCAGAACTCTTTCCATATTCTGCACTAATCATAATTGATCCTGTATGGAATGCGTTTGAAACAAAATCAAATCTATATTCTATAGTGCCTGACCAAAACTGATACATAGCTGATATATAATTTAGAGGAGTTGGCGTTCCACTCCATTCTTCTCCACCATAAAATAACGGGTCAATAGGACTATCAAATATCAAATCAGATTCAGCATGCCCAGTATTCCATTCAAAACTCCCAGTGAACCCCCATATTCTAGCAATATCTAAAACATCTATTGGATCATCAGGGTATTGGTGATATTGCAAATGACTAGTTTGAGCTAGTGGGTCTATTCTCATTGGAACACAATCACTTGCACCCAGTCCAGCTTGAAAATTCATTCGAGGACGTAAAACAACTTGCTGCATTGATGCTTGATAAGGTTTATCCATATTCATAATTTTACCTGCAAACTTCAATGCACCCTCCAAAAGTGCTTTTTCCATTTGTGCTACAGGAGTTCTAAAAGTCATTCCAGTAAACTGACCACCAACGATTCTATAAAAAGGTCTAATATTCATTTTAGTTGGTGCGCATATTGAGCATCGCGCATTCCATATTTTGATTGATCGGTCTTCATGTTACGCAAGAAAGTTCTATGATACTTAAATGGTACGCTCAAAGTCCCTTCATTGTTAGCGGCTAAATCTAGTTTTACATGTGGACGATTGAACATTGTGACCACATCATTCCTAACACTATCCACCTGGTAAGAATCATTTTTCAAGGCTACTACCACTTTACCAACATGAAATCTATTAGCATTCACTACAAACTTGAATTCAATTTCATATCGTCCATACACAAAATTTTGAAAAGGCATCAAATTCGGAGCTTTATTTTCTGTATATAAAAATGATGGAACATTATAAACTTTAACCATACTATTAAAATTCAATGATGTACTTATTTCTATAACTGGTAAAGCCATCCAACGGTTAACTATACTTTCAAATCGATGAACTTGTTCTGTTGAACAAATACTAGGGAGTATAACTTCCTCAACTCCACTTTCACTTATTTTTTCAGCGTCAGCACTTCTTGTAACAATAGTATTTCCTGCTTGCTCTGACTCTAATATAGCTATTCCTTGTTCACTCTCCATTTGTGTAATCGGAATTGCAATTAACGATTGTATAATTCCATTATAAATTCTATATTTAATACGTTTTTTGCTATTATCACTAACTACTAAATTGACATTTAACATGCCCTTGACATTCAACAATCTCTTCCAATGCCGCTCCAGGATAATTTCTGTTTGACCGGTGACATACCACCCACCCAATTATTATAAACACTGACAGGAGAATATTTAAAAGTCTGCGCTTGCGCCTTTTTAAAGAAAAATACCATCTTTTTAATTCCGTCCATAAATCTAATTGTTCCATTGATATAATTTGTCGTGGATAAACATATTCTTCCACTTGTTCCCGATCCATCGGTATCATTTCTGTATAAGTTCTCATTTTTAAACTTTAATATATTAGCATCCGTTATTTCTTTAATTGTCACCATATTGAATTTTATTAAAAGTGTGTAAATTTTATTTTAAAGTGGAAATGAACAAAACCACTAGGACAGTACCGTCATCTGGTATTATCACTGCATACCTTCAATCCTTTAGAAGGATTAGGGTTTCCTACGCCCTAGAATAGCTTTCTTTAAAATTTTGGCCCCGGATCTATTCCATACCGAGTTGTATAATATTCACTTGCCCAAATCATTCAAAAACATACATTTTGGGTAAACTTTATACTTACAGAGAGCGAGCTTTTGGCCCAGAGCGCTTGCTTCCAAGACGACCTCCTTTTTTCCGTCTCTGTAAGTTAGCAATTCAAAATATAGAGGTTTAAGCGTAATAGGTACGTAATTATTAAGCCTCCTTATATCTATTATTTTTCATCGTAGTAGATTATACACTTTAATACTACAATCCCGATTAAACGAGTATTTTTGCTCTTTTAACCGCAGAGAAGGTTCTAAAGAGTGATTTTTTTGCTATTATCTTTTTGGCAATACTAGTTTTGACAGCTCACGCACGTTTTGTATCTTGTGTCACTGTCAAACATCTTCAGTTTGGTCTATAATTTAATCATGAATCGTCTTACAAACGAACAACGCTTGCAAATTATTGAATTTTATTACCAAAATGCGTGCTCTGTTAAGAAAGTTCATCGCGCGCTTCTTCCATTTTAGAAACGATTATTAGCATATATAATGGAAAGAAGTTATTTTACAAGTTCATAAACTCTAAGAAGTGTGAAGAGAAAAATTTGTTGAATTTATATAAAATTTAATTTGAAAATCGTTATCAAATCATAAAGTCAAAATTAATAAATTACACAAGTATATTATGAGAATAATAATGATAAATCAAAATTTATATAAAACTAAGAATATAAAACAGAAAATTTCTTATTTCTAATCACTAAAACTGATACTATGTTAACTTTAAAAATATTAATAAATAATTGCTAATTTCTTCACAGTCAGGGACGACTGTCTTTAAAGGGGGAGAAGTTAACGAACATGTTTGTGAATATAATTAATGAAAAATAATTTTTGGAGTTCACTGTACTTTTTTTTTCTCCTAGAACTTAAATTTTAAAAGCAATTGATGATTGAAATAAAAAAAAAGCTGGAAACAGCGATGAAGAAAAATATGTAATATTTATTACTTGTCGTTAGCTTAAAGTAACGGAATATTATTTTTATATACAAATTCCAGGAATCACAGATTTGCACTCTCATTTATCAATGAGACGAAGAAATGAAACAATAATTAATAAGTTCTACATAGTAGAAAAAATAATTTTTGTAAAAAAGGCAGAACATTTTGAACACTTGTACAGGGTGGCGCAAAAGTAATCCTCCTATCAGAAAATGCTATAAATTTTGCGATTGGCCCCTAATGTCAGTTCTGTTTTGACATTTGTGTAGTAAACACATGCGAAATACACGTTAATAAACAATGTTGACAAGACAGACACTGGTTTCTCAAGAGAAAGAAAAAACCTACAAAATATTCAACTAAGAACAAAGTGAATAAAAATTGATATTAAAACGTATTTCATAGAATTTAAAAACAAAAACATTGATTTGTTTAATAAAATCAACTGGTTACTTTATGTAAAGAAGGAAAAAAGAAAACTGTTTAAAAGAAGACAAAAAATATTTGAAATATAATTTTATTTTTTAGTAAAAAGTGAGACGTTAAAAGTTATACTTTCTATTTTAATAGTAGAACATTAAAAGTTAAAACCTGAAAATATATTTATATAAAAAACTTTGTAAAAACAGATTTAAGGAAAAAGTATTTGAAAGAGGAATTTCTTGACTTCCAGAATACAAATATTAGTTTTAAATAAAAATAAATATACTTTCTAGTAGACCGTTGTTTGAATAAGAGAAACTGCTGAAGTTTGTTGGTTAAACTAACAACAACAATAAAATAGAAAAAGGTAAATACTACCATCTTATAATTTACATGCGCAGCTGCAAGTGATTCCTTTCGTTTGTTTCCCTTACAAAAATGCTTCCAGGCAAGCAATAATTTTTGCTGGGTTTGTGCATAAAAAATACACATAAGCTGCAGAACAGTAAACATATTACACATATGTACGTATGTATGTATGTATGTATGTATGTATTTGTTAAAGGGCTGCACAAGTATAATTGAAATGGCTTACAAGCACTTTTTATTATAAAATATAACACGTTTGTATTTTTTTTTTTTTTTTTTTTTTTTTCTCTTAAATGTTATATTGGAGACATTATTATATTTTAAGTAAAAATAATATAGATTTTCGATGGATTAAAAAAGTAAACTATTGATAGCGGTATATATATGTCCATAAGGTTGCTTATGTTGCTTTTATTCATGTATTTTACTACGGTGAGGAACTAAACTAATTTTGCAATAAAGATTCCATATTAATAGAGAAACATTTGCTTTCTTCTTTTGGAGCTGATGGAATAGATTTTTTCCTTTTTGGTATAGTCATTTTCTTAGTATTAGAATCATTGTTTTTTATTAATAAATGAACAACATGATCCCACCAAAAGAAAAGAAGCTTCCAGGATAAACCAAAAATGGTTCCAAGTACTTTTAAACTAATGAAGAGGAATCCCTTGATTATGATAATGATACCTATTATAGTAGACACCAGGTTTCCAAACCAACCTAATTTCCGGTATATAGAATCTAAAAATTGATTGAATTTTGATTTCCCAAATTTTTCTAACTTAGCAACAGTCATCATATTTTCCACAGTCATTCCTTCTGATAGTTTTGACTCTCCAATGACAGCGCGGGATAGTTGGCTCTTTATTGCTTCCCCCCTGATAGATGACAATATTATTTTATCTATTTTGTCTAAATCTTCTTGGGTATAGATGCCCGCAGAAGCAAAGTTGGTCAACTCGGCGAACTCCCACTCAAGATGAGTTGAGATGTCAATTATCTTTGGAGGATTTGATTGAATAAGGCCATTATTGCTAACTACATACCAACTATTCATGATTTTAAATTTAATAGGTAAAATTGATTGTGGTTTTCAAGTATGCTTGTGCAGGCCTTTAGTATGTATGTATTTGCAACAGAACCAACGCGTAAGAAATGTTGAAATAGGATTCTTGGGGCTTCTAAACAAGAAAGGATCATTAAAATGAATTAAAATAAAATTATGTTGCACTCATTGAGACTTCTTTTTGAAAAAAGATGCAATTATAAAGACTGCAATGTATAAAATTTGCCTGTTACGATAATTGGGGTGTTGCGAAACTCGAAATCGCACTGTACATATGCAATTAATTAAAAAATGAAAATAATTGCCTGTTTAACTTAATGCTACCGAATACTTCTTTCGTATAAAAAAAAATTTTTCGTATATGATTTTCAATACAATTACATGAAAGAAGCTTTTCTTAGCATTTAGCTGAACAGGTACTAAAATTGAAACAGATATAGATATTCAAGCCAATTATAAATATTCTTCAGAATTTTTTTTCTCGGAGAAAATTTTGGTTTTTGGAAAAAAAAAATTTTGTTAAATGACAGAATATTCTTTGATAAAAAAAGAAAAGAAATTAAAAAAAAAAAGAGAAAAAACTCCTAGGGAATTTTTATTTATAATTGGGCTGAGTATAGAGTAAAGGGCTGCACAAGCATACTTGAATCACTTTTTATTATAAAATATAACACATGTTTGTATTGATGTGTGGTTTTCAAGTATGCTTATGCAGTCCTTTAGTATAGAGGCAGCTTTATAAAGGTTTTTTTTTTTTTTTTGTTTTTTAATATCCAAATTAAGTTTTTTTGACATTATAAAAATATATATATTGTACATATTTTTTACAGAATCAAAAATATAACGCAAATTAAAAATTAATTTAACGATGATAAAGAATACATTGGTAAAAAAAAACAAAATTTTTGTTGTTTTCTTCAAAAAAAAATTATAATAATAAAAGATAAGAAAAAAAAATTAAAAAAATGTTTGAAAAATTAAAAAAAAATTAATTCTTTTGAAAAATAAAATAAGTAATGTTTAAAAAAAGTTATTAACTATTATATGTATATAAAAATATTAATTATAATTAGAAAACACCAAAAAAAAAGTTACATGTGAAAAAGAAAACAAAAAGTAATTATAACAAAAGCTAATGAATAATAAATGTTAATTCGTCTTCAATAAACGAAAGATGAATATTTTTGAAGATTGTACTACATTTGTTTTTAAAAGAAGAAAGCAAATTATATGATTAAGTCCAACTATTAATAATAAATAATTGCTAATTTCTAATTTTTTTTATTTTTTTTCAAAATTGTAACGTAAGTAAGGATTTTTTTTAATTAAAAAATCTTTACTTCCGAATTAAACAAAAAGCATCTTCTGTGAAGGTATCACTTAGTTATTAAAATATTAAAAAAAAAAATTGTAAAAAAGATGTGCAGATTTAAAAAGTAAATTCTTGTTAAATTTTTTTTTTTTTTTAACCATTAAAAATAAATATATGTATATACCTTTTTTCCTTAAATACTTGTTAACAACTTAGAATTATTATATATGCTGCACATCTTTTAAAATATATTTCTAAAATAAACAAAATCACTTGTAAACTAAGCTCAGGGCTAGTACTTTCTTTTTCTTTTAATTCCAAATATGTTTTTTATGTAAGTTTTTGGGATACCATTTATTATTGTTCAATTGTCCTTATAAATTTTATTTTCTAAATTTTGTATTACCTTTACTTATTTCTTACATTATTATGATACTTTTCTTTTCTACTACAAAATTCATTAATTTGCATCTACACATATATCTCATAAATTTCTTTTTAATCCATTCTATCCATCTTTTCTTTCTTCTACCTCTTTTAAATGGAAAATTTATTTCTCTCCTTTCATTAAAAATGTATTGTACAACAAATGGAAAATGCTCAAACTTTTTTATTGTCAAAATTTACACAATCTGTACAAAAAAAAAAAAAAAAATTGTGAAAAAAGTAAAAAAAATAAAGCATTCCAGTTTATAAAAATGTGTATTTTATTTCATTAATGGAAATTTACGGTAAGCGTAGTTTTATTAAATTATTAATAATTATAAATATTTTTAATTACGGCGAATTTTAGCTACAAAACATAATCACACACATTTTTAAGTAAATAAGCTTGTTTTGAACTGAGGCTGTTTTTACACTGTAAAATAGATTTTTCTATCGGTTTTCTTCACATTAAACTTTATTGCGGTTGTTGAAATTCGATAGCACTAATGCAAACATGTGGGTAGCCTGTCCACATTTCTTCGTTTTATAACGATTTCGACAACCGTAATAATGTAAATTGAATTTGTGCGGTGTTGTAGAAGATAGTAGAATAACACATACTCGTATTGTTTTACAATTTTACACAGTTAGTGTAATTCCGCCATTGTTTTTATTAAAATCGTTTCGTTTAAATAAACAGAAAAAAATAGTCTTTCCCTGTCGATTTTTTAACTTCCAACTCAAATAATCTGGCAACGCTGGCCAGAGTTTTCTGATTTTCGTGGAATGAACGCTCTATCACTTAGAGAAAATTTCTTTTTAAAAATTTATTCCGTTCAAAATTTCTAATAAAAAAAGGAAATATTCGGCAAAACCACCTGTTGATCTGCTTTTTGGTTTTCTCTATATCTTTAGAATGGGTTAATATTTTTTAACAGAACTCTCACTATGGGGCTGGGGCAGAAGGGAAAATGGCCTACACTTGAATGGAATTTTTTTTTTAAATCGCTCTAACGGTAAAAAAGTTATAAACGTTTTTGTAATAAAAACGCCTTTTACTTAAGGTGGATGTGGCATGTGGCAACATAAGTGGCATGTGGCAGATAGCTAATTTTCCACTCTGCCACATGGTGAAAGTTTCATTAAAAAATATTGATCGATTCCAAAGTAATAACGAAAACACAGAATTGTTTTCAAAATCCACCTGCAGCAGAGTCCAAAAATTCAATTGAAGAAACTTGAGGGAAAAAAGTCAAACACCAGGCTCACAGAACCAGCAGTAGGTGGATTTTGGGGGAATAATTTTGGTTTTTTTGGTACAACTTTTGAACGGATGAATATTTTTGCATGAAACTTGCACCATGTTGCAGAGTGAGAAATGGGCTACATGCCACATACCACTTTTGCCGCCACATGCCACACCCTAGTGTCATAGAAAGTGTTTAATGGAAAAACCGCTTATAACTTTTCAACCGTTGGTTCGATTTAATAAAAGTGTTCAGGGGAACGTTAGCCCATTTCACCTGATGCAAGTTTCATTTAAAAATATTAACCCGCTTAAAAGTTATCAATTTATAATTATATCCTGAAGAAGCTACAAAAATTGGAGCGAAATATCGATATAAAAATAAATTTTTGAGAAATAAGACCTCAAGCTTAACAAAATAGCCATTTTAATTAAAAAGAAAAAGGTTAAATAAAACTAACTAATAAATTCCCTTTTTACACGAATTTTTTTGGAACGTATATATCGTGTAAAAAGAGAATTTTAGCTGTATGTGCAGAATAAAACTATTTCATTCTTTATTAATTTTCATAAATGTATTTCAGCATTTTTATTTTATTTACTCTTTGTAAATACATTTTGTTAGTTTTGATGACAGACATCTTAACGAATTATAAAAAATATTTGCATAATTTTGATTTTAATTTAAACAACTAAACAATTAATTTTTTTTTTTTGCTAATATCCTTGTAACATAAGGTTAAAAAAAATACATACATAGATGCACAAATACACAGATTAAAATATAGTAATTTCACTTCTGTCGAGGAGATATTTAATAATTTTGCAATTTTCTGATAAACAAAAACATGCAAACATATAAATTACACAAACTCAAAAAAGAAAAGAAAAAAATTAAACATTTTAACGTGAATTATCATTTGAATAATTTTAAAAATTATTAAATAACCTTGTCTCCCTTTGATATATATACACACCAATGTACATATGTATGTATAAACGTAAAATAAATTTAAATCAGAAAAACTTGTTACAGTTTGTGGAGAAAAATAATAATGTTATGATTATTGTAATAATGTTGTTGTTTGCTGATACAAAGCTTTATTTAAATGACCGTAAGACCATTGAACCTAAAAAAAGGATGGTAATATTTAGGCGAGAGGTGCTGATAGTTTTAACATACTTATTGTATGTATATTAACTAAATGAACGTTAAGTAAAACAATTCATATGCTCCTACAACTTGAGCCCATGTTAAACTTAACTCTGACATTACTGCCATTCTCATTGCTCTTTCAATTCCTCTGCAAGTTGCTAGCAAATTTTTTAAGGGAGCCTTTTTAATGCAGAATAAACACGTGGTTGATCAAATTATTTTAGTTACTTTACTTGTTTTCACAGTATCACTGCGCTTTCAATACGCTGAAGTAGTAAATTCATTTGTGTTTGTATCCTGGTTCTTTGCAGTCGCTTTTTTTTAAAGCTTTTTTTAATTTAATTTTAACTATACTTAGTTATGATTGTTTTCTAGCAAAAAAAGCACATTATATGTTTATCCTGAATTATAAAAGCGGTATATCAGGGGCTTCGAAAACAATTTGCCTGTTTGTTGCTTAATTGGTTTTAGAAAAATCTATAAAAAGATAATCGAATTTAATTAATTTTTTTCGATTCTTGCATTTCATGTTTCCTTGCCCAAGCATACAGTGCGACCGACCGCTACATTTGAATTGTCCCCATTATAATGATGTTCCCTATTGCTGTTACTGCTTTGGAAAGAGTGTATTCTTAACCTTTTTTTAAATATTTTCTAGCTTACGCATTATGTGTCATCCTCCTTTTATTTCAAAGTTGTTCGTTTTGATTCGTTTGTGTTTAAAAGTTTCTTGGTTCTTCCGTTTTAGTTCTTTTTGTAGATTTTACTTCAGTTACTTATATTGTTGTTGTTTCTGCTGTTGTTGTTTCTACCGCCATTTTTAGTTGCTGTAGAGCACCAACCTTTTTTTGTTGTTTATCAATAAGGCTGTGAAAATTGGCTCTGGGAATTAAGTCCTAAATTTAAGCGTTCATTATTGAGTCCATCCTAAAATGAGAAGAAATTAAACATTTTTATTTATCAATTTAGTTATTAAATTTCTGTGTTATTCATTTTAATAGACAAATGCAGTACAAGCTACTTTTCAAATCTAAATCGTTGAATTTTTTTTTTTTTTTTTAGATAAATTTTTATATTGTCAAAAAATTAGCTTGTAAAACATTCTGCATGTACTTTTATCCTTTGTCACTACAAAAATGATATACTCACTGCTCCGAAACCAACATCTTGCGATAGTATACCGTCCATTTGTGAGATTTGTCCAAAGTCTTGCGACAATTCCGGCTGTTGTGATAGACCAGTAAATACAGTTTGGCTCATCTGTTGCGACATATTTTTTTGTGTAAATATGGGTCCGGCTGTTTGAGAAGAATTAACTGAACTGACCATATTAGCTGCTGGAATGACCTCATCAGATGCAGCAGCGTCAGTAGTATTGTTTGACGTAGCAGTCGTATTACGAATTTTACCAGCAGCTTTGTCAAGCAGATTATTTTTGGAATTACCAGAGTTCTTAAAAGTTTGATTACTTGGGAAACAAGATGTGCGACGACCTTGTTTTGCTGCAGCTTGTATGGCTTGTTGATGTTGATTATAGAAACGAGGCGCTATATTGCTCATATTCATAAACATACCAACTGGAACAGGCATATTATTCATAGCTGCTTGTGCTCTTTCAGCCGATATATAAGAAATTGAATCGTGTTGAAAATGCCAGTTATTTTGGTTATGTGTGGGCACATTGTTAAGATTGGCATTGAATTGATTTATATTTGTTCGATGGGAGCCTGGTATATTGAATCCTGGTGTCATACCAGTATTTGAATGAGGAGAATTAATGTAATTGTTAATAGTATTGTTCGCAGCGTTTTGAGCACCCATACTTTGCAAATGGATGTTATTGGTGAAACCCAATGCAGAGTTGTTGCCACCAATCAGATTGTTACCAAAATTATAACCATAGTTGTTCGTTGTCGTCGTACCGGTGTAACCAAATTGTCCAGATCGATCGTAAAATGAACCAGGCACTATGGCTTCTCTAGCATCTGCCATCATTGTGTTCATAAAGTGAGCTCCCATGTTTAGAGTGTTAACCAGCTTCTTGGGCTTTTGAAATTGAATAAGTGATTCTTTCAAGTTATTCAATGAACCTTCGACCAAAACTTTGCGATCTTTATAAAAATTAAGCAAATGATTCCAGAGTGGCTGTTTGGAAAGAATTTTTGGGTTACCTACTACAATTGTGCCATATTTGGAACGAGTAAGTGCCACATTAAGACGTCTTGGATCACTTAAGAAGCCAATACCCTGCTTCTCATTCGATCTAACACAAGACATTATAATAATGTCCTTTTCTCGCCCTTGAAAGGCGTCTACACTGGCTATTTCTATTTCTTGATATAACTTTGAGTGCAAACTTCCCTGATATTGCATGTATTGCACTAAGTATGCCCGCTGACCTTCGTAGGGTGTAATTATTCCAATTTGTTCGGGTTTGACCCCAGCTTTTAAAAAGCGGGTGGTTATCTTTTCCACATTAGCGGCTTCTGTACGATTTAGATAAGAAGTACCGGATCCAGCGATTTCCTCCTGGCCTAGTGTTACTAAAAAGAACATGGGACGATCTGCTTGAGGCCAAGGAAAGTCAATTTTTAGTTTGCGATCTTCCGCGCAAACACCATTTTGAAGGGAGCCTTCATAAAAGAAGTTTGAGGGAAACTGAGACAATTCCGGATGCATGCGGTACTGTACTTCCAAGCGGAATGGCCGTATACCCAAAACAACTAATCGTTCGAAAAGACTTTGTGACAGTCCGGCTCTCGCTGCCTTTTTACACATCACCACAGGCCCTAACTGACAATGATCACCGACTAAAATCAATTGCTTAGCACCCAAGATAACAGGTACCATGCACTCTGGCTCAGTAGACTGCATCGATTCATCTATCAATATAGCGGTAAATTTAATACGATGCAAGCGAGCATCACCAGCACTGACGCAAGTGCAGCAAATAACATCCGCTGCTTCTAAAAGTTGATGTTCAGCAGCTCTCTTGAGAGTTCTATAACGCTTTTCATCAGCCGACGACAATTCGCCAGTTTCATCCTTCAGCTGCATTAGTTTTTTCAGCTCGATACCAGTTTCCATATTGCGAATTTGATTATGTAAAGCCAAAAAGCTGACGGGACTGTCAATAGCTTCACGAGACTTGGCGCAAACACGTAGCACCTTTAAATTTGTACGATGTATTTTTTCAGTTAGTTGATCTACAGCTGTGTTACTGGGGGCACACACCAACACAGTGCCTCCATGTTGCTTTACAAGTTGATAAACAATAGTAGCAGAAGTAACTGTTTTTCCTGTTCCTGGTGGACCCTGAATTAAACTTAATGGCCTTTGCAAAGCATGCTTAACTGCATAGACTTGTGAACGATTCAAGTCGGGTAAATTAGGTGCACTATATAGTTTAGGTGGTGGACCACGAAACACAAGGTCATCCATATCATCTGGACGACCATGGCCTAAAAGTCGGGCATATATGTAATTTGAAACTGAGTTTCGATCAAAAGCAAACTTTTTCAATGCTCTTCGCATTCTATCGAATGACGTACATTTCCATATAAAATCTACAGCAAAATTGGAAGTACAATGCACAGGAGCCTTTACCGACGATTTCAACTCTAAGCCAACATCTTCACCAAAATTATCTGGGACTTTTATAACGTGGCCCACTGCATCCCAAAGTTTATGTAATTCTCCAACGTAACGTAAACGTAGCTCATCGCCATGCATTAACTTCATATCCGAGTCAGTTTTAGCCAAAGTAAAGTAAGCGATAGTTTTTTTATTTAAACCAATGTCCCAACGAACTTCGATGCCTTCTTGGGTTTGGGATTCCTTAAGCTTCTTATCATATTCGGCTTCTAACATTACCAAAGGTGCAAATATTTTCTCATATTGATACCCATCCTCATAACGTAAGAGAACTTGAGAAGGTTCAGTATCTATACCAGGTTTTTCCAAATCCTGAAAAGTGGCGTCAATGTTTTCTTTCCACAATTCCTCCAGTTTGTTTATTTGAGCAGCTGAGATTTGCCGGGCACGCAGCTGTTCTTGTTCAGTGGGAATTTTTACCAGCCATGGTAGAAATGAGCGGTCAGATATCAGAGGCTTCCACTGATCTTGATCCCAATTCATATCCTTAAGAGAATTCTGAGCAGCACACGGCTGTCGACAGAGCAACACAACCACTGAATCAGCTTTAGCTGGTATAAAACCTAAAACGAATACGTTCCGAACACCACATGAATAACATTCAAGAACCGTTTCTCCCAAAGGTCCTTCAGAGTGTAGGGTGACCTCACGATGTTTAGCACGAACTAAATGATTGACAATATGCGATCCGGAAGTGCTGCCACGGCCATTACAAAACCATTTTTTACAATTGTTACACATTACCACCGTACCAGGATCATGTATGCCACAGTATTTGCAGGCATGTGTTGGAAGCTCATCAACAGTACACAAAACATTGTCTTCATCTTCTTCTTCAAATTGCAAATCTGCAGATCCATTTACAGTACATAATTTGTTCTGCAAGTCTAGTTTCCGTTGATTCTAAGAATTCGCAAACAAAAAAAAAAACAATAATAATAGATAAACAAATAATTTTAGTCATAATTTAGTTCACTATTCGGAATTGCATTGGAATTTTTTCTTAAATCAATTCGAGAAATTCTTTTATAAACCCATGAAATTCTTTTATAAACCCATGAAATTGTTTTTAGAACTTTAGAAGCATGATAAAAAAAATTGCTTAAAAATGTTTTTTCTTTTTAAATTATAGTGAATAAATATGAATCAAATTTTATGGCCTTTAAATAATTTAATACAAAAGTGATACTGTGTGGGTTTTGATTAAGTTCGATATCAAATACATATACGAGTATGTATATAAATAAATATATTATATTTAAATCCCTTGCATATTGTATTAAATGTTGCTGAATATGAAAACATATTTAGCAATCAAGAATTTTTCTCTCATCCAAATCTTAATTTAAAGGTATAGTCAAAGGTAAATTGTAAGCAACTTTAGCTCTTTTTTCCTGTTGTATGTACTTACTTGACTAACAACACCAGAACTTGCACCAAGCCCACCTTCAAGTTGTGAAGCTTGTGTTTGAGAGGCCAAGGTTAAGTCACGGTAATCAAAATCAGACGCCTGAGTATCGGCCCCTATTAAATCATTTTCTTCCGTATCCAGAAATGTTAACGTCTGAGAACTAGGACCGTATGCATCCACTGACATGTTGCATATACAAGAGTAATTTACTGAAAAAATGAATTTTAATGCAGTTAATAAAATATAAAAATAATTGTCCATAGGCTGTGGGTTTTTATTTTCATTGTACCAATTATTATTTACGTAGCAATTTTTGACGAGCTCATTTTTTTTCTTAAATTTAAGAAATATTTTATTTACCTTTGTTTGAAAAATTTGACACGCAATTTTGATGTTTAGGTTGCTTTTTATTTTAAATGTTGTTGTTATAAAGTAGATAATCTTGAGCAATGCAGTAAGATTAAATTTTTTGCATTATATTAATGATAAATTTAATGCGCGAATATGTTTTAATCCTTTTTTCAATGCTTTTTTGCCAACATTTATAATAAGATTGACGTTTGTCAGCACTGGTAACATTGTGAATGGTTTATAAATGACACAACACCATAGTTGCCAAGTCAGCCGTTGATTTTGTCTAACATTAGAGTTCACGTGTGTTTTGTGAAAAAATTAGAAATTAAATGAGAATTTTTATTCAATTAGAAAATATTTTTAAAACAAATTGAAAGAGATAAAAATAAGTGAGATATAAATATATTATAAAACAAAAGGTAAATAAATTGAAATTTGTTAGTGTTAAAATTATGTGTTTGGTTTGTATATATTTGTAGTCTTTTGACAATATGTTGAAAATATTGTTTTTGTTGTGATGCGTTTACTTGATATAAATTCGTCGTGACTATTATTGTAAGCGAAGCAAACTTGTATAAGTTGACCATATGAACTAATTCGGTCATAATTTTCTTTCAAATTGTCAAAACTTTTAAAGCAAACTTTCTCTTTGTAAGTTTTTGGTGAATGAAATTTGTAAAATTTAATTTGTTGGTGCTAGTTTTTTGATTCTAAAACGTTTATTAAAATGGAATCCGAATCAAGCAGTAAATTGAAATATATTTTGACAATTTGGAATATAACAGCTGATGAACTAATTAGCTTATGCTCCAGCTTTGTTCAGATTAGAGAGAATCAATCTTTTGCAACCATGTACAAAAATTTGGTAGCCTATCAATAGATATTCATAGTCGAGTAGTAGCTTATGGTAATCGGTATCCTTTCGTTAACACTAGCCGCCTGCAGATTTCATTAAATTGAACATTTTATCAAATTTTTTTTTTTGGGAAAGCACAATGTTTAAATATCTGTTATTAATATTTGCTTGTGCAAACTACAGCAATGCTGTTTTACAAACAGATGCCGACACTCTAGTTTTGTTAGATAATTTAGCCATACGAGAAACACATTCAATATTCTTTAAATCTTTGCAAGGTAAGTTCAGTGTTTTTCTTATGACGTGGATCAATGAAAAATCAGCGTACATTTGTTTGCTAATATATTATTTTCCTTAAATGCTGGTGTGAGTCCATCTCTAATGCTATATAATTTATCTAATGGACTCCATGTTATTTTAATTGCTCTCATTTCATATCTTTATTAATTCTTTTATTGTTTAGAACGCGGTTTTAAATTGACCTACAAATTAGCTGACGATGCCAGTCTTCTGCTCTCTCGTTACGGTGAATATTTATACAAAAATTTGATAATTTTTGCTCCAAGTGTAGAAGAATTTGGTGGAGAACTAAATGTAGAGATATTGGCTCAATTCGTTGATGATGGTGGTAATGTTTTGGTAGCTGGTAGTGAACAATCTGGTGATGCTTTAAGAGAATTTGCCTCAGAATGTGGCTTTGAAATCGACGAGGAAGGAGCCTCCGTTTTGGATCATTTGCATTATGACATTTCGGATAAGGGAGACCATACTACAATATTAACTGCTGCCCGTAACTTGATTAAAGCTCCTACTATTATTGGTGATGGCCAAAAGAACGGCGGGAAGCCTCTATTGTACCGTGGTACTGGTTTATTAGCTGATAAAGAAAACTCATTAGTTTTGCAACTATTATCAGCCGAGAGTTCCGCTTATAGCTACAATCCCGATCAAACTATTAAGGACTATCCCCATGCTGTTGGTAAAAATACCTTGCTTATTGCTGCTCTTCAAGCTCGCAATAATGCACGTGTAGTCTTCTCCGGCTCTCTACATTTCTTCTCCGATGAAGCTTTTACTAATTCTGTTACATACGCGCAAAGTGGTGAACATTTCGAAAAGTCCGGTAACCGTGATGCAGCTATAGCCATCAGCAAATGGGCATTTGGAGAAACTGGTCGTTTACGTGTTGCTGAAGTTAAGCATCACAAGGAGGGGGAAAACCAACCCCCAGAACAAGCCTATACCATTACTGACCCTGTTGTCTATTCCATCACCATTCAAGAGCTAGTACAAGACAAATGGCAACCATTTAACGCTAAAGATGTACAATTAGAATTTGTCCGTATTGATCCCTTCGTGCGTACCACGCTCAAATATGTATCTGGGGGTCGCTATGAAGCTAAATTTAAAATACCTGATGTCTACGGTGTTTATCAGTTTAAGGTTAATTATGATCGCATTGGCTATACCCAACTATACAACACCACACAGGTCTCGGTTAGACCTTTAGAACACACTCAGTACGAACGTTTCATACCAAGCGCATTCCCCTATTACAGCAGCGCCTTATCTATGATGGTAGGAGTATTTATTTTCTCTTTTATATTCCTACATTTCAAAGAAGAGACTTCCGGAACCGGTACCGTTAGGAAGGGAGACAATAAGAAAAGTCAATAAACTACAACTGAAGGTTAACGGAAGCATCATAACCTTATAAGTTAAACTTTTGAGATACATATGTATTTGTAATACTTTCATGAATAAACAAAAGTAATTTCTAATTTAAAAATGCTTACATTTATCCAGAGTTTAATACAGGTTGGACATGCACTCCAAAGGTAGGGCTGAGTTCACTAGTTTTCATATTTTACACACAACCAACATTTATCGGTTTCTAATTAAGTTAATGTCTATATTAAGTCTTTTAATATTTTATAATTGAAATGAAGCATCATTGATTTATATTTTTTTCACAGTTATTTTTATTTGAGCGCAAAATTTGACGTCTCATATTTTTTTATTTTTTTTTTCAATTTTTTATTAAATTAACAAAAACTTTATAGTATATGCATGTGTATTTACTTCCATTCAATCTTATGTATCGTTTTATATAAAAAGCATTTTTCTTTTTGTATTTAACTAAAAAATAATAAAACTCGTTATATAAATTATGCATGTATCCTAATTTAAATAATTAATTTATGTACGTTGAGGGGATATTAACGTTAAGTATGAATACATATATTTGGTAAATAGATGCATAAATGACGTATAAATGTTATTTTTATATCTTTCATGTACTATAACGTATGTATATTATGTGCTAATGTGGTTGTAGCAGTGATTTTTTTTAGTTTAAAAAAGTTTTTGTTATTGTTGGTTTTAGGTTGAAGTTTTTTTGTTAAAAAAAGAATAAATTATGGTTTTTAATTATGATGTGTATTTTGAATTTCAGCACGAATTTAATTTTACAAATCGTTGAAAAAGATTTTTTAGTTTTTGTTATACAAATTTGTTCTTTTTTCTTGGTTGGTTCGTTTTTGATTGAAAATTTACTCTATTTTTGTGTTTTAAGAACAACAATTTTTGTAGGCAGGAGGTTTTTCATTATTTCGACGATCGACAACAACACGCTCAGGATTTTCGGCAGATTCTCGGCCAGCTGTTTTATCTAAGATAGCCTCGGCAAGTTCGCAGAAAGCGCGTTCGATATTAGTGTTAGATTTAGCTGAGGTTTCCATAAAACGTATACCGTGCTCACGAGCGATCTGCAAGAGAATGATATACATAATTATGATTTTATGTATAAAATTATATTTTTATTTCATTATAAAAATAATAAATATCTTGTTTAAACTTACTGCTTCTCCACGTTCTTTACTGACAATACGTTTATCTGACATATCGCATTTATTGCCCAATATCATTTTCTCTACATCCTCATTAGCATGCTGTTTAAAAGTAGTAGAACAATGTTAGTTCATATACTTATAACTAAGGAAAATTAGTTTTCTTACCTCATCTATATTCCTTAGCCATTTTACGATATTTTCAAAACTCTTTTCATTTGTTATATCATATACCAGCATAATCCCCATTGCCCCACGATAATATGAAGTTGTTATTGTATGAAAACGTTCTTGTCCCGCGGTATCCCAAATTTGCAGTTTGATTTTTTTGCCCCTGAGCTCAACGGTTTTAATTTTGAAATCGATACCTAAAAAATAACATGTAATGCATTTATAGAAGTTATTAACAAGCTGATCTAGATATATTTATAATAGAATTCAAATGGAAAGTTTAATCGATATCGAATGTCATATTTAATATATAAGGTAGTAGGTGCAGAAAGTACAATATAAAATAGGTATTAAAACAAGTATTTAGTAACTACACATATTAATTAATTTCATTTGAATATAGGTACATAGTACACATTGTGTTTTATATTTAAATGACGCTAACATTTCTAATTGGTGAAGTCGTTCATTTCAATTTTCTCAATTTAAGACTACGTATGCAAATAAAAAAACCAAACATACTTATATATGTACATAAACAAACGTTATCACACACAGTATAATGACTTAATCTTCAGATTCTGAAATCTTTTTTTTTTCAAAGCGGCTAATAAAAAAAAGAGTTCAGAAAACTTGGCAGCCCTACCTCATCTACATTTAATTCTTCAATAAAATGCGTCACAATTTATTTTATGTAATTATTTAATTACGATTTACTTCCATTCTAAAAATTAGTACCCAATATCAATATTCTCTAACCAACAATACCAATTATAGAATATAAAAAAATGTAAAATAAGCAATTATTAAAAAGCTGATAATGCACAAACAGAACGATAGACATACATAGGCATAGAGAAGTAATGACCAAGGTTCACCATCATTTTATACCATTTGTTTTAGCTTTTAAAGACATCCCATTCCGGCTAATTTCAAAGTACAAACTCCAATGGATATACTTAGAATTAATTGTATACCACGCCCTTGCAAAATATAAAGGTGATGAATGGATACATTTTTAAAACCCCCACCTTTTGTTCACACTTAAAAAAAAATTAATGGTTGCTAATGTTTGTTAAAATTATTAAACTTACCAATGGTGGATATAAAGGTGGATGTGAAAGCATCGTCCGAGAAACGGAAAAGTATACATGTTTTTCCAACACCTGAATCGCCGATTAGCAACAGTTTGAACAAAAGATCATACGTTTTCTTGGCCATTTTCGTTTGTCGTCAAGTAGATGAGTTTTTTTTCTTCACAATGATGCTTTTTACGTTTTTGGGGTCAGTGGTAAAAAAATAAGTTTTCTCTATACTTTTCAGTGTTATTATATACAGTCAAACTTATTACTAAATTTTTTATTTTAAGTTACTGAAAAATTTTACTTTTTATGTTTTTTTCTTGCTGCAATTTTTTTTTGTAATATCCTATATTTTTCTTTGGTTTCTCTTCTTCTTTTCAGTTTAAAAAATTAGAAGTAAAATTTCAGTGATATCAATTTAGTTCAAAATAATTTTTTCTATTGGCAAAAATCACTTATAGCATCTTGACGCGTCGAAACTTCATATAAATAATTATTATTATTAACAATTTATTTTAAATTGTAAGACTTATTAAGAAGAATAAAAACTCAATTTTAATTAGTTGAATTTATACTGGAGCAAAGCAAGAAGAATTGTATTCGATACTGCATGGGAATTTGTGATATACACAAATAAATCAAACTTACCGACTCTGACTACTACCTACTCACTTTTTATTAACCCTGCAAAATTGTGAAGAATAATGGCAGGCCTAGTCAGTATAATTTTTTCTATCCAGCATAATGCTGCTATAATAGCGCTTTTTTTTCTATATCTGGAGGTTTTCAAAAATTTATTAACAAAGAATCTGCCGGTAAGTATATTTTAAAATTCTAAAAGTTATATTTATTAGTTCTTAATTAATTAAATTAAATTATGAAATAATAAACTTCATAGAACTTATTCAGCATGTTAATAATAATTCAACATTTTGTAGAATAAGACATCGGATGTTTTAAGTATTGGTATATTTTTTTAATGTAAAAGGACTTGGCAACACTGACGTCTTTAGTATGTGTGCCAGTGCAGTGAGTTTGTGAAAAAAATAAAGTATTTAAATACAATAATAAGAAAATATTAGATTTATCAATCTATATAGGGAAATATAAATACACACAAGTAATTTATATACTTGCAGGTCTTACATAAATGGCTATTATAGTAATATTTTAACTGTTTCAATTAAAAAATATGGAAGAGAAGAGTGCTGTAAAAGAATACTACCCATCTCAAGTGTGACATGAAATTTTTTCTTGCTATTTTTTTTCTTAACATTCGAAGCAAAAAAGGTGCTAACTAAAGTATATAAAAAAATAGAACAAATTAATTAACAAAAGCTAAATCTGCAATTAATCTTCTATCTAAGTGTTATAAAATTCAAAGTTAATTAATAAAATTAAATTATTAAAAAAAAAGCAGTGAATAAAAGAAAAGAGAAAAAAGCGAAGGTGTTGATTTCGGCACAGCTTTAGTTTGTCAACCGAGCTGTCAACAGCGCTGCGACCGCAATAATCGATCAATTGAACCCACCCTTGCAAAAGTACTGTTAAAACATCCATATACAAAGTAAAACAAAAACCCAACCACTGACTAAATGTATATATGACATACCTCTCATTAAATTATGTTTTAGAATAATTATAAAAATTACCTATTTTATTTAAAATATATTATTACGTCCTTAAGACCATATTTGTTAAATACATACTTATTAAGTATAGGTAAATTTTTTATTTAAAATATTAGTTCTGCCATATGAGCCGTATTTAATTAAATATCGCGTCCAAATATGGTCTTAATGTATTTTGACAGTAATACTATAAAAAAAAAAGTAGAATTTTGTGTTCAATGTGTCCTAAGTAGGTACTCGTATGTACCGTATAGAATTTTCTCTTACAAATTGATTTTTACTGAAAGCGTAATGCTTAAATAGAAAAGAAAAACAACGTCTACGTTTATTTTAAAAACAAAAACAGAATAATGAAAGCAATCTTCATCTAGTTTGTTCGCTTGTTTCGTTCATTGATCATAATACAAAAACAGTAGTAACAACAAATACATAATAGTTTTCGTATTTAAAGTTGTTGCAAATAAAAGCAACAACAGCAAAAGCAACGCAAAAAAGCTTTGACAATTTGCTACTGTTTCTCCTCTTCTAAATCAGTTTATGTGTGCGATTTGTGTTATTTTGTTTGTTTGTAATGTATGTTTTATATATATTTATTTGTAACGATTGCTTTATTAAATGTATAAAATTAATTTTGTATTTATAGCTCATCACAAAGCAAAAATTATAGCAGCTACTAGCATAACAACAATTAACAAGCACAGGAGCAAAAGTATTGGATAATATGGATTCTATTAGTGCCGTAGGTCGGCGTAGAGGAAATTCGCGTGTTAATGCTGAGGATCAAGCTTTGGATCAAATAGCGAAAGAGGTAAATAATTTTTTTAAATTTAAGAAATCCATGTGTGTAAAATAATATTTATATCTAACTCTTGTTAGTGTTATTAATCATGGTTCATAGTAGTATGGCCAATCCAATGAAATAGCTATTGTACCGATAAAACACATTTATGTTGTCATTTTCTTTCTCGAATATGAAGTATTATCGAATATCATTAAAAAAAAATAGATCGGGAAAAACAGCTAGATTTAATATAACCATTATATCTATTGTTGCACTTAAGCTTTATTTCATGATTAAATTTAATCTTATATCATGCATGCCAGCTTAGCATTACAATTGAATTAATACATTACTACAGTTTTTCGTTTAAATAAACTTACGTTTTCTATTTATAATTAGTTAATTACCGATCTAGTTAATCATATATGGCCGTATGGGCTCTATTAAATAATAAATATATGAAATGAAAACGAATGAAATAATTGTTGTGCAGAATTTACTTTTGCAATTTTCATATTTAAATTCAACTCTATTTTTAGGTACTACATAAAATTATTTATTTTATTTTATTTATTTATTAATTCTCTTAAATCATAATTATAAATTATAAGGTAAGAAGAGAAAAAAGGGGAGCAATAGCATCTTAATCCTTCAGCTCATACATACATTGTTAGTTACTAATTGCAAAAACAATTTCTTAGTTAGCAATTGCAATGCATACTTTTAGGGAGAGAAATAAGTTTATAAAATATCCTTTGTATATTTTTTAATTTTTTTTTTTCATTTATACTCTAATACGTAATTTATAAAGTCATTACAAATATTAAAATAGTTAAATCTCTATAACTAAGTCCCTAGTCCACAATAATTTTCGTAAATTTCTAAAATCAGTTCTGAAAGGTGCATAGTTTTAAGAGCATTTTACAAGTACATACTAGTTCCTGAAAAGGTAAATTCTTAAGAAGTTTTAACTTGTCGTTGAAGTAAACATTTTAAGTTTGAGGTCTGTAAAGAAACTCAATAGATACGTTATTTGCCTCTATACGAATAACACTTTGGTTATAGTTGATTAAATTTTTCATTATGAGAGCTTATGGAAGTCATATAAATACATTTTAGGTTAATATTATTTAAAAAAAACGCTACATTAAAATTTTTCATGCTTGTCAACTCTGCCTACTTGAACTTATTAGTTACTTTTTATATTAAAGAGAGTTAGATCGTCAGTTGTCGATAAAATGAGTAAGCATACACAAGTCTGTGGATTGTACAAAATACACACAATTTAAATAAAAAAAATCGAGTTTTGTTGATTTACTTAATTTTTTACAACAAATATTGTTTTTTTGTTTAAATGAAGTCAACATCATATTTTTAAGCGGTGATTGCGTATTCAGGTACAAGATTATAAAAAATAAAAAAAAGTTTGAAGAAAAAGTTAAAAAATTGAGTAACAAATAAGTTGTATGAGTACATACTTAAAAAACAAGATAAGTTAAAATGTCAGTGGAACAAAAAATAACTGATAAAAACATTGTGACTACAACAACACCACTAACAATAAACTCGAGTTTAACAAAAATTAATAAAAAAAACAAAACAACAACAAAAACAATTCGAACAAAATTAATGGTACTAAGAACTTAATTAAAAAATCATTTAAAACTTCAAAAAATAAAAAGCATGCAGGATCTGCTGATATCAACAATAAAAATATGAATAATACCAACAGCATTAATAACGACGACAATAGCAGCACAAGCATTAGCACTAGCACTAGTAACAACAAAAGCAGCGGCAACAACAATGTTGAAGTGTTAAGCGATGAAATCATCGAAGAGTTATTTGATTTTAGCGATACCGATTTAAAAGAGCTGGAAGATACAAATTGCGAAAAAATTAATAACATGGAAAATAACAAATTAGATACAAGTGAAGAAGCTTTAAACGAATTAAAAGAAAACGAAGAAATTGATAAAAACTTGGAGGTGCAATGGAAAAATATAACAAGTGATAACAATAACAATCGTAATGATAAAGAAAAATTCAAAGAACACCAACAGGTGAATCTATTGTCATTGCCGCCAAATGTTAAACAAAACGAAGACAGCTTAAACAATGAGTTAGTCACGATATTTGCACCCATAAAACGCAATGCTATCAACGTAACAGGGAATGTAGATGAAGAAGAAATGGATAAAAACCAACAAAAACAAGAGCCATACATGTCAGCGAAAGTTGAGGGAAAAGAAACTAATAATGATATATTGCTTAGCAAAGAATCTAGTGATACTCTCATACGAATCTCGGATTGTACTATTGTTAACGATAATTCAATTAACTCTGGAGCTGACAACAATGACATGAATGTGCCAGTATGTGCTGCCATTAAGTCTATGAAAACAAATGATACTTTGATTGAACTTAAAGAATGTAATAGTTGCCACAAAGAACATGAGGTTAATGATTCAAAGAATGAAGATAATGATTATGGTGATGAGTATGCCGAACCGTATGATGAACTCTTAGTGCAATTCCTTGATGAAGCCAATCAGATTGTAAGAATAATTAAAATAAGACATGCCATGTTAAGCAATTACATTGTGTTTTTTACTGTGGGAATTTCTGCTCTAGATTTTTTTATAGCAAGTTCGTATTTAGTGCTGCCTCCAATATAGTTGCTTTACTTACTATTTCTTTAAAAGACTGCATGATGTTATTAGCGATTATTATTTCATTTTATTATTTATTTTTGAAATTACAAATTTGTAGTTTATTGGGTTAATAAGATCAAATTTGTGGATTGTAAAAAATACAGACATTTATTTTTATAAAAGAGTTCACTGTAACCAAAATGTAAGGATGGAATAAATTTAAATTTCTCAAAGTAATTTTCAATATTAATAAAAAAACACAAGCTTATCTCATTGTAATTTTGAATAAAAATATTAAGTTACAGTAGATGTCTCTGTAATATCAATTTCATCAGTAGAAACATCTTACATTTTATTGGCTAAATACCTAAGCATATAGCTTTAAAGTCTATAGAACAGAGCATAAAGTTCTCTAAGGACAGTTTTTAACTAAAGTATACATATACTGAGCAGGTAGTTGAGTGTAAAGAAATTCAGAAAAATTTTTGGGACTGACAGGTTTTAATTCTGAAAGTATATTTTGTTCTAAATGAAATCACTTTTTATTTATAGTATAGAGAGCATAGGTACCAAAAAAAATCCGTTAACAAATATAATTTTAATCGTTATAAAATCCAAACAAATAAATGCAGTCATTCACTGCTTTATCAAGTGGCTTATGCGTTTGCTAGTTATTATCAGAGGCGACACCCAAAGTGGTAAATAAAATATTTCAAAGCATAATTTCAGGCTTAAATTAAGTAGGAGAACACATCTTTTTGAACATTGGCAAGTGAAAATCGTTGAAAAGTGGCGTAAAAATGGGCAAGGTCGGTACAAAATATGGCTACCTTCCTTGGAATATAGAGACAAATCGTTTGGAAAACAAAAATCTGTAGAACGCACAATCTATAGATTTCCACAAATTTTGAGAATTTCATTAATTTTATTGTGGGATAAAATTTTTCTAATTTTTTTTAAATTATCATTTAGGTTTCTTAAAACAGTAATTGTTTTAAAGAGCACACCTTAATATTTACATACATACTCGTGTGTATGTGTATATAATTTTTTATTTAACTAGAAGGTATGTAAAGTGTAGGTTGCATCCGAATTTAAGTTTGTAAATTAGTATTTCATTTTGTTGCACAATAAAAAAATTTCACACAAAAATGACCCAGCAAACTCGCTTAGATTGTATTTGAAAAAGAAAATTATTTCAAATAAAAAATAACTTTTGTTACTTTTGTTTTTTAGGCTGAGGCTAGATTGGCAGCAAGAAGGCATGCCCGAGCGGAAGCTAGGGAAATACGGATGAGAGAATTGGAACGCCAGCAAAAGGAACAAGAATCAAATGCAGATCGAGTTTTCGATATGCATTCAACGGTAACTGGAATAACACCACTGTCACATATGCGGTTGGGCTTGGGAAATTCACCAGTAACTGGTTTACTAAACTCAACGAGAGGCAACTCCATGTCTTCCAGACGGAGCAGTGAAGATTCTCTTGAAGAGGAGGGCCGTAGTTTAAGGGATATACGTCATGAATTAAAAGTATGCTCTTTAAATTTTTTTTAAATTCACTCTGTACTGTAATTCTATAAATAATTGTAGGATGTAGAAGAACGGTTTCGCAAAGCTATGATAGCGAATGCTCAGCTGGATAATGATCGTGCCTCACAAACTTATCAAATACAGTTGCTAAAGGACAAACTGGAAGATATGGAAGAGTCGTATTCACAATTGCAGCGTGAGTGTAAAGAAAAGACGCGCGATTGTAATGCCTTGAAACGATCGCTGGATAAATTAAGCGAAGAGCTTAAACTGGTACAGGGTCAGCTAAATGAACGTGATACACTGATAACAGAACAAGGCTTAGTTATTGTTTCAATTGAAAATGAAGATGGCACTGATGCCAAACGTGCTCTAGTCAGCGTTGAAAATGCACAGTTATTAGGTTCGGTACAAGGATCATTAGGTAAAAATTTAAATAAAAGAAAGAAAAGTATAAATCTAAATATATGTTTATTTAGATGTTCGACTTAAAAAGTTCAACGAAGAAAAACATCAATTGCAGTCCGAAGTCCAACAGTTGCAGGATCAACTAGAGACGTATAAAAGTCAAGGCAAAGGGCGAGGTAAAGGCAATGCTTCAAATGGTCCTTTAGGTTCAGATGATGATGATTATGAAGCTCAAAGTATGTTTATTTCAATTTATTACGCTATTTTATTTTCTGTAAGATTTTTATTTAAATTTTGTAGGAGAAGCTAATAAAATCATATCGGATTATAAATATAAATTACAAAAAGCTGAACAGGAAATTGCTAGTCTACAGTCAAGCTTAGCACGTTCTGAAACACAAGTTATACGATATAAAAGTACAGCAGAAGCTGCTGAAAAAGCTGAAGCCGAACTTAAAATTGAAAGAAGGAAACTGCAAAGAGAGGTAATTTGAAAAAAAAAATATATATTTTTTTTAATCTAAGGCCAAATATGGCTTTTGATGCAGATATGTTTCAAAAAATTTGCTTCCCAGCATAGGAAGGTTCAAAATGTGATTTTTTTTATTTCATTATTAAAAATCATTCACTGTGCAATAAAGAAAAGTCGCTTAAGTCTCATTGTCGCAATTAACTCAATAACTTTATTATTGTGTTTTAGGCGTGGTGGGACGATATATTCCACAATTAGCGAGATGGCAATCAAAGCAATACCGCTTGCTAGAATTGAAATAATTTTATAAGAAAAACTTTTAGAGCTGCTTAAGTTGTAGTCCTCTAAAATAAGACACGCCATTTTTCCTCATTGAGACATAAATTTTCTTTGCTTTCTTCTTCGAAAGAAATATTATAATAAAAAAAATGTTTCATTAAAGTTTTAGAATTGAGGCGTTTTTGTAAAAATTTTTCTTGGGTCTATGATCAAAATGTATTAATTTTCTTTAAGCAAATTTTATATGAACTTTTAAATGAACATACATACATATTTGTCAATCCTATAACAGAATCGCGAGGCAATGGAAAAGATAGAAGAGTTAGAAACATCAAACAATCACCTACTTAAACGTTTGGACAAATTAAAGAATGCTAAAAGTGCTTTGCTAAAGGATCTCTGACCATCATATGGATATCAGCAACAGCAACAACAGCAGCAGCGTATGTCTCAAAATAACACTACAACTGATATTGAAGACGTAATGGCTACAAATAAAAAATATACATCACCAATTTGTCAAGATCAACAGCTAACGTCATACAACTTCCATAATAAAACGACAACGACAACGACTATTACTAAAGCCTCAGTCGCCGCTAATGGTATCGCGTCGGCCGCCACGAATAAAACAATGACAAAGTATACAAACAGTAGTAGCAGCAACAGTAACAGTAGTAATGGACATTGAAAAAAATAAAATTAAATTGGGCATAGAGTAGAACAACAAAAAGACTAAAAAAATTTTGCGTTTGAAATTATTAGGAAAAACGAAACATTAATTAATTAATGTGCTTGCAACATTATGTAGATGCATACATATAAAATAGATGTTGCTATAACAGAGACATAATATTATTAAAAAGCTTTTACAAACATAAATTACAACAACAACAAAACTGAACATCATGACAACTGAACATGAAAACTAAACATCTTCCAAAAACAAACATTACACATACAATTTAATTATATTTTTACATACATACGACCTAATTAAAAAATAAATTAAAAATAAGTAACATAAATAAACAAACACATACATATTTACTTAATTTATATTAAAAAAAAAAAAAACAATTCCACACACATATGACAAGAATAGAGATTTCTAAAAGCATTTTTAGGAATATGGTGGTGCTTAATATCTAGGGTTTCAGTTGTGGTATTTAGTACAACTATATTTTTTTCTAAAAAATGGGTTAACATTTTCTATGCGTTTTACTTGGTTCTTCAACTAGGCAGTTTTATAATTTAAATTAGTCTAAAACAATAATTAATCAAATTGAATGTACTAATAAAGTAACTACTCCAAATAACACTTTAGCAACTGTATTTGATAAGCATATCTCGTTTTATCTAATTTAACTGCAATGCAAAAACAACAAGTTGTACAACTACGAAACAGCATTTTTTTTTGTCATGTCACAATTCAAAATATTTTGAAATAATTTAATTAAATGACAAAAACGTAACCATTATTTGAATCTAATTATTATTAATTTTTTATACATAATGATGACATAAAAAAGTTATATAAACAAAAAATATACAATATATATGTATACTAGTTGATCCGGCAAACGTTGTCTTGCCTTAATATTTTTATATATTCAATCTTCTTACACTAAGAAACCGTACTCATAGAGTAAAGAACCGTGCGTGACCGGGTTAAAAAAGGTAGTAGGCAAATAAGCCAGATACCGACTATAGCGCTACCTGCCGGGCGGATTTGTGACATTAAACCTTCCAAGATTATACATATAAACCTGCGGAGTTTTAAAGATTTAAGCATACATAGGGATATAGGGACAGAAAAAGCGACTTTGTTTTATACTATTTAGTGATATATAAAAAATAATAACTAATTCTAATTATATTTTTTTTTCTAAAAGTGGACTTGTACTACTTTCAACAATAACAGCTTCTATCATACTTTATATGCGCTAGAAATATCAAAAGATGATTTAAAAATCATCCCACATCCCATCTTCAAAATGCTCTCTTGTAAAATCAGGGGGTAAATTACGACACTTCCATTTTAATTGAAATTTCGATCGATGTCGAATGTCGTAATTTGGCCTCTGGGTTTCAAAATTTTCGATACTACTCAAGTTTATGTTCTAATGAAGTGCCACAAATGGAATGGAATATCAATTGTGCCTCATCTTCACGATTTGTTTTACTTTTTATCTGTTAAACAAATTTAGGTCCCAGTCAGGTCTCTGCTTTTACTAAATAAAAGAAGTGGAAAATGCATCTTATGTACACTTCTGCTTCCCCTTAGCCTTAGGCCTTCGGCCTCATTCCTTCTTCAGATAACTACGACATTTTGCTATTTGTTTAAACATAAGCCGTAAGCTTATTAATTAATTATCCGTGTACTTATTCTCTGATGATAATGTTAAAAGCTTACATATTTTATAATCGCATTTTAACGGATTGGTTTCCCATCGATACCACACAAATTTCTAATAGGGAAATTATCTGAATCGAGTTCTTTAATTTTGCATGTTTTAAATGTTCCATCGGTCTTTAATATGTTTATGGTACAAACCCTACAAGAACAGTGACACTCAATTGATCTGTCATTGGACTGGCAGTATTTATAGTAATATCTATCACAGTGAAAAATTTGATGTGTCATTTTGTATCTTACTCTAGCACATGAATCAAATGAATGTCAAAATAAAAAAGATGTAAAATTATGTATTAATGAAAGAAATCAGTAGTTTCCATCTCACAAATTCAAGGAGAATCTACACAAGGTAACCGAATTAGCGAATTCGCTCAGCAGCTTTTATATATCCAAATTATCGAAACTTTTCAATTGGAATCGGGAAATTAGTCTTAAATAATTTTGTTAGAATCACAAGTCCTGCGCCATTAAATAAAATTTTACAAATTTCATGCACCAAAAATTTATAAAAAAAAGTTGCTTTAAAAATGCGGTCATCTTATATAGGTTCGCCTTGCACAAACTAAAAATTAAATTAAAAAATTAAAAGTTCAAGTGATCAAAGCAATACGTTAGCTACCGATTTCTGCATTTGTTTTCTATTTTTACGTTTTATTGGCATTGGTTAGAATTAAGTATGTAATTCATTATTCAAAATTACAAAACCGCCAACAATAATTGAAGTATTAATTTAAGTATGCACATTTTATTTTGTTTATTGTCCTCCCTAAGGATATAATAAATCCAGTTATCTTATTTAACTAATTATTATGATTAATGGCATTTAAAAAAAAATTATTAGTTTTTTTTTAAATGAAATCAGCAGCTAATTAGTCAATCTAATAATTTAATTTTATTATATTTGCTCCAAATTACTATGATGATGAAATTCCATTACTATTATAAGAGAAAAGAGTTTAAATATATTTAAATAATAATTACTTAAATAAGGAACTTGTTAAACAAAAAAATTTTGGTGCAATATTAAAAAAAATAGAATTTAAAAAAATTTTACATACGCAATTCTTGTATGTACGAGCAAAAATAAAAACACAAAATAATTAGGCAGCTGTAAAGGAATTTTTAATATTTTTTACCTAATAATAATAATGCATTATTTATTATTATTATACAACTTTTTTTAATATGCTGTAAGTCTGTAACAGCTTAAAAATTTTTATTTATTAACTAATTTTATAATTAAATAAATACAAAGATAAATTTAATTTTTTTTAACGTTGTAAGATATTTAAGAACCAGTGCATGAAATTCGTAAACAAAAAAAAAATATTTTTTTTAATTTGTATTGATATTTAAATAAAATGAAGCTAAATCAGATTTAAATATGTAAAAATAAATGTATGCAAATGTATCATTATATTTTCAAACAAAAATGTTTTATAGGAATAATTTTCTCTTAAGTGACAACATTATTTCTTACTGGGTTATTATGGAAAACAATGTTTATTCGTTTAATTCGACTACGCTTAAACGGTGAATTTAATTCGTTTGCTTCTTCTCAATTTAAAAGTTCATTTAGGTTTTGAAACAAATTTTTAAATGTATGGATAAGAAATTATATGTATGTGTGTATGCATCTACTTTTGCATTTTAAATGCCAATTTGTTTTGCAGTTTACTTATTTGAAAAATTAGCAAAGCTTTAAGATGGAGAAATTTAAAATTTGTCCACAACCTTTAGCAATAATATATTTTAGTATATATATATACTTATATATATATATAACTAGAACTATCATCACCATATTCTTTTAAAGCTTTTAAAAACTCTGTGTAATTATTTAAAACAAATCTCCAAAAACAATCATTTTTATTATTATTACTTTTTTATTATGCTCTATACTGCTCTCTATCCTCTACATTACACCACTACTCTCTTTTTTTAACATATAAAATTTCCAAATTAAAAACCATCAATTTAGTAAATAATTAAAATTGTATAAACAATTTATTTAAATACACATTTAACCAAACGGGTAGGTTATGTTTTTCACATCTCCAATGATAATTTTCCTTTGAATGTGGAACACAACCGACTCGTATATTATTACTTTTTTTATTTTTTGTAGTTGAAACATTTTTATAACTGTTTTGTTAAAAGTATATTTAAATTATAGCGCTATTTTGTACTAATTGAAATACAAACAGAAAATTTTAGCCATTATTAAAAGAAATTGTACTTTTTATTTATGAAAAAAAAAAAAAAAATAATAAACAAAGTCAAGCAAACAACAAAAAAAATCTTTAAACTATGTACTCATACTAATAAAACTCTTAAGTTATAATATAATCTCGTTTAATGATGACTTTTTTTTTAAATAAATTTAACAAATAACTATGTTTTACATGTTAATTTGTTTCAAACATGGCCATAAGGTATAAATTACAAATTCTTTTTTGTTGTAATTAATAAATTATAAAGAATAGATTTTAGAAATGTGTATTTTATACTAAAACGAAATATTTTTGGCTTGTATTTTTTATAATTTTGCTATAAATATTTGATTGAGAAAATTATTAAGTACTTAAAAAAAGTAGCAAAGAAACAAACAAATAAATTTGTAATATATAAATAAATATAATTTATTTAACGTTTAAACAATGTATGAGAGTTATGTAGCTTACGTATGTATCTAGTTAATTTGAGATTTCTGTTAAACGGCCACGAAATATTTTATAGTAATTTTCCTAAGCTACACACCACCAATGTAGGATTTTTCTCTAATTTGAGACATAAAATGTGAAATTGCATATAAAAATAGTAACATAATCAGATCATATATGAATTCGCATTGGTGTATTATATATTATATATTAAATTTTTTTTTAAGAATTCACAAAATTATTAAAACAATATCTTGCCAACAATTTTAACATTTAATTGTGCTAATTCAATTGTACAGGAAACTGGTATCTACATACATAATTATTTAATGTTTATAAGGAAAAATATTTAATTAGTATTCGATATACTTAATGTTATATTCCGTAATATCAATCAACCAAAATTATTATTTTTTTTTTTGCTTCTCCCAATATTCTAATAATAGTAAAGAACAACGTAACATATTAATAAATGAAATTATCACAACACGAAAATAATAAATAAAATAAAACGAAATAAAAAATTATATATATTTAGATTTTTTATTTATTCGAGTAGTTAAAAATATTAAACTGTTTAAATTTTCCCATCTCAGCTCACTCATTGGAAAATAATCTAAGATACATACTTTTAATTTAAAATCAAATTTGCATAATATTTATTTTCTGTTGAAATTGAAATTGTTTTTAAATAAAAACGGTTTAATGGTTTATACTTTCTAACGCCCTGTGCTCTGTTATACAAAACAGCCATTTAGCGATTTTTTCATTGTCTTTTAATGTTAATAAAAACATCGCCAACATTTAAACATCCCTGTCTTATTTGCTATTCTATCAGCAAATGCAAACAAAAAAAAATACCTTGCAAATTTTTTTTACGAAAAAAAAAATATATAAACAAATAAATACAATTTACTACATATTTACAAATTTATATAAAAAGAAAAAGAAAAATCAAATTGTTAACAGTAAATGCATAAATAAATACCTCCCACATGAGACAATAAAATATTACAGAAATAGCCAACGAAATAATTGATTTTATTTTACACATTTCCGCTCGGCAGAACAAAAAGGAATAAAATAGAAATTCAAAAATACATACCTACATACATAATTGAAAATTTTGATTAAGATATGGATCCAACTGAGAATAAACCACCAATATTACATATTTTGGTTGTAGGTTTCCATCATAAGCTTGGTTGTCAGGTATGATAGATTCTTATGAATCTTAGATTTCTTTGTGGTAACCTCTATTCTTCCTAGGTGGAATTTTCCTATCCCCCTTTGGTAAAAGGTTCAAGTGGCAAAAATGAATGTCCTTCCGGTTGGAAATATCTCTCCACATTAGCTTTGCCGGATGGCTCACACAATTTTGCCGAAGATACAGTATTTTTTAATTTGCCAAGTCTCACAGATCCCACAGAGAGTGTGTATGGTGTATCTTGTTATCGCCAAATACCCGTGGAAAGGTTAAAAATAAGAACGGCTGATGTTACACGCAGTACGGTACAAAAGAGTGTTTGTTGTTTGGCACGTCTACCCATATACGGATACATTGAAGTGAAATTAGCACTTATTGCGGATGCTTTTTTTGAAACTGGTGATTTTTCATCTACTGAACTATTGGTAAAAGCTTATCAACAGTTGAATGCTTGTCTAATGAATGATGAATCTCATCGGCCATTACGTCATTTCTATGTTGGCTTATCTTTACGTGAAATTATTCTGCAATGGCGTCACAAAACTTTACAATTGTTTAAATTGTTTTTGCTACAAAAGCGAGTGGTTTGTTTCGGTTCACCTGTACGTACCATGTGCGCTTTGATTTTGGGTATCTCATCTTTGATACCAAGACTTTTAGAGAAAGGTTTTCAGGAAGTGGCTTGTGTAAGAACTTCCCGACCTCTATCACCTATGCCTGATTATACAGAATCCCTAATAAAAACTGAAGACTGCAGCAATATTAACTCAGAAAAAGATCAGGAGGAGAATATTACGCCTAAAGGTAGCGATTGTGGTGGTGATTGCTTGGATAATACCTGTAGTATTTTGTCAGCCACAACAGAAAGCATTAGGTCAAACAACAGTGATAGCAGTTCAACTCCCACGGGTAAGGATACTGAGGTATCTGATGCCTCGTCTTTGACAAATGTAGCTGTAGATGCAGGAAGTAATATTAGTAAACGCTTAGAGCGTAGTAATTCCTTTACTAGGCAGCCCAGTGAGGATACTTCATGTGAGTATATATAATAGTAAAGCTTAAATCGATTATCCAGTTGAGATAATTTGAATACATACGTATGAAGATTTACACAAAATCAAACAGCTCATTATGTATGTATGCAGTTATAAATTTGTGATTCATTGTAAGCGAAACTTTACTGAGCAATTGAGTTCAAAATTGCAAATTAATTTTTATTTATTTTGTTACGCATACATAAACACACATGTATTTAGGTTTAGTCCGAAATATAAAAATGAAACCATATTTCACATGCATTTTGTAACCTTTGCAGCCATAGCCACTCTCACAGCTTTAACTATGGTTAATCCCGATGAGTACCGCGCACCTATCTCTATATTTGCCAGCGGTAATCTCTGTTTGCCTTATCTTTCGTTGCCATATATGGACCTGCTCACAGATCCCTCTGTACTTAGCTACATTATTGGCACCTCTAATGTGCTTTTTCAACAAAAACATCATTTGGCTGAGGTGCTGGTGGATATCGAAAATGGTAATCTTGATATACGCGATTCAGAGTTAAGAAAACAACTGGTTTTAACTACAGAAGATCTAAGATTTATGGACTTTTTGTTAAAACATGTCAATGCCCCCAAAGAAGATGCAGAAGGAAGTGAACACTGGATACGTAATCAATTTCAGGGGTATACCTTATCGTTATTACGTACAGCAGTGGCTACAGATGCTACCTCAAAGGATGCCGATCATTTTAATATAAATTTTATGAATGCATTTCAAAAGACGCAATGCTTTCAGGAGTGGTTCGATGTTAAGCCAGATACAGATTTTTTCGAGCAGCTACCCGCTGGTCATCCATTTTCTGGTACTTTGTCGGTGGCTGATATGAAATTAAAATTGGCACAGTAAGTAAAATAAAAAACTTTTTTAGTACTGTAAAATGTGTAGGCATATAATTTATTTATTTATTTTTTATTAAAAAAAGAACTATGCAAAATAGCGAAAGTGGTCGTAAAATAAATCAAGCTGTAAATAATACTAGTCGAGCCGTAGGCGGTGCCATTTCTCAAGCTAAGGGAGCTTTTTCCTATTGGTGGTCATCGATTACCACTATGCCTGCAAATTCAGCAACAGTTTTGCCCGATCCGGCCAATGGAGTAGAACCAAACTCAACACGATCTGCAGAGATTTCCGTAACATTCCAAAATAATTCCAATGAAGATAAAATTGAAGTAGGTATAAGTGTACATGCAGAGGACGGCGTAGTTTACAAGAATGTTAATGAAGATGAATCGAATCATGGGACATCTACTAACAAAACAACGCCCAATAGCTCAGAAGAGAAACTTGTGGATAGTGCAGAAGAATTGATGGAAGAAAATGTATTGGATAAAATAAGTGCTGAAAATCAAACAAGTGTAATAAATACTGAGGCTGTGCCCAGACGAGGTATTGTAGAAATCGGTAGGGAGGCTGAGGTACTTAATAAGGAAGACAATAAACAAATTGATAACTCAAACAATTGCGGAGCTATTGATGTGTCTAACGCAACAGCCACAAACAATACTACTATACGCACAAATGGGGCTATATTTATAGTATAATAAAGAAATGAGAAATCTTACGTTGAGAATAAAAAAGCAAACGTTAACTTTGTTGTGTTTGCACCAGGATCTAAATACAACTTTTCATAAGTGAATTTCCCTCACAATAACATTAATCATATATTAATATGTATAGTTTTGTTACATTTTTAATTCATCTAAGTAACATTCATTAATGGTAGTGTAAATTTACCAAATGGTCGAAATTTGCTAATATACTGGATTATTATTAATAAGATTTCTTCTAATCATATAGCCCCATTAAGCACATCCGCATAAATTTAGTGAAAAACACATAAATCATAATTATCAGTGGCTTCGTGTTCTGCACATTGAGTTTTAACTGTTTACTTGCAAGTCTAAAGCTAGTTGTTTAAAATATGTAGAGATTTGCCTTAAAATCTCAATAAAAGTAATATGGGAATGAACACATATGTAAGTCTGTCATACGATCCTGATACTAGTTTCGTTGCTGAGACACGTATCGCTTTCGCTATGTTTTTGTTGGCTTTGTCGTTACATTGAATACAAAAACGATACCAGTTGCCTGTTCAGTTACATAAACTGGAAATAACTACCAGTCCTAAATATTACTCAATTGTACGTTTTAAGCTACACATTGTGCTGAATGTTTGTTTGGGGTTCTTTAAACCACACAAAAATATTTATTGAAATTAAAATATATATTCATACATAATTATTTATAAGGGACTTATTTAATAATTGAAACAAGAGTTCTTTATTTTTTTTTTAAATAAGATGTTTAATAAAATAAATTAAAACCAAAGCTAAAAGGTATAAGCAAGAAAACATGAGTATCATTGAATGTGCTTGTAGTTATTAAAATGTTATGTTGTATAAAAGATTAGTAGTGTAGAAAATTTGTAAGGATTGCAAACATTTGGCAGATGTCTTACGAAGAATGGTAGAAACACAAGATTACGCCACGCATACGATTTCCCGTTACATGATGTAGATTTTCCACAGTTTGAAGAAAAAAATAAAATACATTTCTCGATCTCTTGTTGTTAATTAGCTGTAAATTATTAGTCAATAGGAACACATCCCGTGACGTTATTTGTGCTACATGAGCAGAAAATTTAAATTTTATGTTCGTGATGGCGTAATCTTGTATTTTTATCATTCTTGCTATTTAATACAATTACTAGCAAGGCGAATTCATACAAAGTGATATCAAGAAAGCATGTGTGTGTGTTCAAGCTGTAGAATTAAAGAGAGAAAAACACGTGCCTTAAAATAAAAGCATTATGTTAAAAGAGATTCTGTTATTCTAATCTAATGTTTGGTTAAAGGATACCGTGTAGCCAGACTACGGGATATATAATGAGCAAATTAGGAGTTTTCTATGAATAGGAAATGAAAGGCTTCACAATTCACTTTCCCCATGAAGTGCTCAATTAGTGTTATTTTTAATATCTAGTTAGAAATAAGCTCTAATAAAAATGTTAATTGAACCCTTCACACAACTTTCTAAAAATTAGAAAACCTAAAACACTTATAAATATTACTAAAATGTTAGTGAATGTGTGTGTGTTTACATATCTTTGGCCGGAATTTTAAATGGCAGCATTCTTTTACTCTTAGTTTTAGTTTCTAGGGAGAATGTGTGTGTGTCAGCTGAGCTATGTTATTTGCAAACAGGCTCTTTTAATGCGAGCAGAGTGGTTTGTTCAGTTTTAAATTTAAAGTCAATGAAGTCTGTGGTAAACTTCAAGTTCGCGCTGTTACCGCGACTAAAGTTGTCTGGAAAAGATGTAAGTCCATGTTGTTTGTTAAATAAAGAAAAATTATGTAGTTGAATTATATTGAGAAAAGTGCAATAGTTTTCACCAAAATTCAATGCTTTTTTCGTTTATAAGTGTTAAAATTATGTTTTATTGCAATCCCAAGGTGTTTTTGTGTTACATATTTTAATGAAGAAAAAAAAAAAAAAAAAGATTGCAGAAGAAAAATTTTAAAGCTACATAGTTGCATAATTTTCCAAATTATTTATTATTTCTATAATGCAAAAAATGCTTCTTAAAATTAATATTTGTGAGTGGCTTCTAACAAAAGAAATCCTAAGGCGTATGGTATGTAAATTATAAATTTATTTATATTGTGAAATTCATTTGCATAAATTAAAAGAGCAAAACTAAAAAACCAAGGGCAAATTTGTTCGTTCATTAAATAAAAAAATCACTATTATTTCTGCACATGGAGTTTTCCCATGCATTTAGTATTCCTATTTTGAGTCTAGGCTGCGTCAACGAAGACGACGACGGCGACATTTCTATTTTACGACGCTTGGTTGATGTTCTTTTTTTTTTTGTAAAATCAATAAAATAAAAATAAAATTGTTTGTTGATATTCACTCATACATACAGCACAGAACAGATGCTCAGGTAAAGCCATGGTATAATAATATATATTATATTATTATTCCATGGGTAAAGCAAAGTATGTGCATGAAATAACTTTATTTAACTTCAAAGAGCACAAAATGTGAAAAATCAATGATAAAGATTCTCTTTATTAAAGAAACCAACAAATATGTTCGTGTTTATAATAAGTATCAATAGTTGCAATATGGTGATGCCAGATTACAGTATAGAATTTTCTAGAATTTTAAAGTGTTTTAGAAAATATTTAAGCGAGTGTTTCTCAACCTTTGTAAATAAACAGCTTGTTTTTAATTTTAAATATTCAAATTGTTTGAAATTTAAAGCGAACTAAAATATTGTTTTGATAATAATTTAATATTTAAAATTTTTTTTATTATTTATTACTAAATTAATAGTGGGTCCCAGTATTCGTTGTTTATTGTGAATAGTTGAAAGTTGTTTCTCTTCTATCACAAAAATATCTATCGCTGTTTCCATTTATATCTACTCTACAACAAGGCACTCAAATAAAAATGCATCTACTAAAAATAACAAAAGGAATAAAACAAAAAGAAAAGCAAAACTTTGTAGTTGTCAGTTTGTAATTAAAAGTTCAATGCAATTAATGCAAATTTTAAATAAAATAGCTTTTTAAAGTAAAATGGAAATAATATTAAATAGTTTAACTATGGGCAATGTTTTATAAATATTTGGCTGTGGCTAAGTAAAAATACCCTGTTGGGGAAAGAAAGAATCTAATTAAATCATTCAAGTGAGTGAAGATAAATATGTCGAGTTAAATATATTTAACCGCATCCCGTTACGTTTTTTAGTATTTGTAAATATCTTTTTAGTATTTCTGGGATATTTATAAATATGTATGTATGTTAAGGAGAAATATAAGTGCATCGGTAAAAATATGCATAAATACACTGAATTCTAAAGGGAAGGTGGTTTAGATTTGTAATCTACCGCCCCAGTACTCAGAAGTTACTTTGGACTATTTAATTTTTTTTTTGAAATTTCCATATACCCCAGTGCTGTTGCTTTGAGGGATTTTTACCATTCCCAACCTTGCCGAGGTACTATTCCTGATTTTGTCCATGAAAATTACCGAAATCAAAAAAGAATTTAATCTATAGGTTCTAAAGTTTTTGGAAGTGATTTAACATTTTCCGATAATTTCGTAGTTTTTATTTTATGATGCAAAACGGAAACCGCCAAAATCCTTGAAAGCAGCATTACTGGGGTATATGGAAATTTAAAAAAAAAATTTTTAAATAGTCTAAAGTAATTTCTGAGTATTTGGGCGGTAGAGTACAAATCTAGACAGTCTCCCCTTTAAAATGATATGTGTAATGGTTCGTTGGGAAGTTGCTACAATTACTTAGAGCAACAGCACTTAGTTGTCGCTAAGTGAAGCCAACTTTTATTTTGAGATTAAACGTGCTGTTTACGTTTTAAGCACTGAAAACTAGCTTAACTACTTCAAAAATGTGTAAGTTAAGCATCACAGCTGCTTACATTTTATTAGTTTACAATTATTAGAAAAAAGTCGCTCACGCTTTGTAGTTAAAATTTCCCGTAAACATACTACAAAACGTGAAAACCCCTAATATTATAAATATTTGTATTTATATCACTTTACAAGTGTTTGTTCATAAATTTTATTTTGTTTTATATTGTTTTCATTATTTACTTGCAATGACAATGAGATTTTTATACCGTTTTTTATATAGATACTGGGGTATGCCACTTGTTTATATCTTTTTTCAATCAATGAGTCTTATTAAAGGTCTAATGAAAATAATGTTATTAAGAAGGAGCTGGTTGTTTTTGCTCCGTTACCGCAATAAGTTATTACCTTTTTTTTGCATGATTAATTAATTAATTTACCTACCTGCAGCATTTCTGACAGAATATGTACAGTGTGACAAGTAATTTATATAACAGCAAAACTAGTTATGGATAACACAAACATGTCTTTAACTTATCATATACATTCGGCCTAAAGTCTATTTGTAATAACTAAAAACCATTTATCTGTCCGATAACATCCTACTTTTAGTTATTGATCAGTTGTAATAATGGTCCTTAGTTTTTTTTTTTTTTTTTTTTTTTTTTGATAATGCCTATTATTCCAACATTTTAAATTAATGAATACCAAGTTGTGAAAAAATATGTAATTACTTGGCATGGATTTCAAATTTGAGCCAAAAAAATTTAAATATTGGAAGAGCGAACAAAAATGTATTTTATCTGTGTATGTATGTATGTATGTACGAGTACCAAAAACATATATATGTATATTTTGGGCTCAAAAATCAGAGAAAAATATTCTCATAAGTAGTAACAATTGCATTGCATTTTGTTTATTTTATTTAATTACAAATAATTTTTTTTTTGAGACTAAAATATGTAATAATTTGTTATTTAGATTTTTCTTTTATTTAGTGTTTATTTCTATTTTTATTTTTTCGTTTTTTTTTTATTTATTGCAGCAATCACGAACATGTTAGCAAATAATTTTGATTTTTAGTGTGAAATAATTCCTATTTTGTGTGTTTGCTTAAAATTTAATACTTTTTGAATTGCAATTTGTTTGATTTCGACACGAGTGATTACAAAGGCCATCATGAGAAGACGACAAACAACCTCTAGTAAGCTTTTATTTTTTATTCTTTTATTATAGTTTATAGTGTTTAGTTGCCCTATTCATTATGAAAATTCTACATTTTATAAAAGCTACGAATTTCAGAACATATTTTATAAATTAAAACATTAAATTATAATAATCATAGCTATTTTTCATGTGTGTGAAGGTAAATACGTATTTAAATATGAAATTTTAGCAAAGACAAAAACCTTACAAATTAACATAGCTAAATTTGCAATTTACAGAGCTCTGTAAAGCACTTAACAGAGAGTAGTGAAATATTCAGCAGGAGAAAACAAGGACCTGGGGGGCAAGGGCTAACAAAAAAAAAAAAAAATATGCAAAAAGGTCTTCCAAAAGATTTATAATGTATCTATGTATTTCAGATATGTATAACTATAGGAGGAAAATTCGATTTTGTTAAAAATGCTCCCTTCGGTATATTATTGGCCATATTGGACAAAAATGGAATTACACACGTATCCCACTATATAGGTGTGGTAGTCCAAGGGGTCCATTACAAGTCATGCTTAGTCACATTTCTGAAATAATTTTGGGATTCCAGAAAATCGACTGAAAAAAATCATTTTTTTTTGAAAATTTCTCTAGAGGACCACTGGCCATTTTAGACAAAAATGGAATTACACACGTATCCCACTATATAGATGTGGTAGTCCAAGGGGTCCACTACAAGTCATGCTTAGTCACATTTCTGAAATAATTTTGGGATTCCAGAAAATTGACTTTGAAAAAAATCATTTTTTGCAATTTTCGAAAATTTCTTTACAGGACCACTGGTCATTTTGGACAAAAATGGAATTGCACACGTATCAAGTCGTTTAAACTAGAAAATAAACATTTTTTATCTTCATTGCCAGACTATTGTTGCAGTTTTTTCAAGCCCAAAAAAAACAAAGTCACATAAACATGAGCTTGTTTGTACTAAGCCCACATGACCAAAAATTATCACATAGTAATTAGGGCGAGAGCAAGGAGAATCTATGCAAAGTTATAAAATCCCGAGAATCGACACATACGCATTTAGTTCATAAATTTTATTGTGCACCATACCCAACTTTGTGAGGTATTTTGTCGAGACTAAAATCAGTGCAGGGCACATTTAAAAAGAACACTAACTGATTCTGAGGCTAAATCCTATCCATTCTGGCAGTGCTTAGGAATATGAGTGGTCTAGTTCTAAAAACTATTTTTACTTTTTTACTTTATAGTTCACTTTATAGTTTTCTTTATAGTTCAGTTTATAGTTAACTTTATAGTTTACTTTATAGTTTACTTTATAGTTCACTTTATAATTCACTTTATAGTTTACTTTAAAGTTTACTTTATAGTTTACTTTATAGTTCAGCTTAGTTTACTAAGAGAGAGAGCACATTGTTGCCAGAGTTTCTTTCTATTTCAAAGATAAATAATGCTGTCAGCTTTTTTTAAACTAAAATTAAAAAAAAAACCGTTATTAATACAAAACAAGTAAATTCACATTTTGCTCTTTATCATTTTTAGTTGGAAACTTTAGCTAACCTACTCAAGTAAAGTGTTGACTGTAATAGTTATTTAATTAACAGCATTTGTTTAAATAATAATTAAATGTGTGTTAAACAATATGACTAAAACAATACTGTTAATTAAATGCTAATTAATTATAACATTATTTAACATATAATTAGCTCTATTAATTAATACATATACACAAATACATGCATACATAATATGTCTATAACACACACACAAACACACGCAAGCAATCCAAATATGTGTTGATAGCAATATTAAAGAAAATGCTATTGTTTATGCAGAGGTGTTTGGTAATTTAATTGCAATATTTTACATTCGTGCCAACTATTAATGAGTCAGTTATTTTTTGTATTTTGCAAAAAAAAAAAAATCAGAAGGTTAAGGTTTATTGAAAAATCTGTGCAATGAACTTTATTACAGAAAATTGAGTAGCTACACAAAAAAGTTGTTCTTAAAGTAAACTCATTTAAAATGTTCAGTTTACTGAGATCGTTATACAACAATTTCATTTTATTTATTTATTTATTTTTTTTTTTTTTTGGGAAAGTAGAGCACTCAAGATAGGCTGACTTCCTTAACGTATAATTACAATGTATCAATACAGTATTAATACCAAGTTGATATATTGTGTAGTTACTTTTCTAATACTTTGCATACTGATATTTTGGAACATTTAAATGCATTGTATCATTAATTATAAAGCGAACTATGGCGGAAGACAACATTTTATTGAAAAATATTTTAGATTTGTGCGAAGAAGGAAGCTCCAGCTCCCAAATTGCTGAACAAATTAAAAAAAAGAAGGAACGTCTTGTTGTCTTGCAAAAAGAAACAAGGGAATCAAAAAGAATACCAAAAACAAAAGGCTTTGTATAAACAATTGATGAAATGCCCGACGTCTTATTGTGTTTCTTAATTCGCTTATATGTTACCGTAAAATTTAAATATATATTCTCTGTATATGTCGTCCAGTATAAAAAATTTCCATAGCACAATACATTTCTTTTTCTTTGGCGAAATAGCTTTTCCATATCTATAGTTATGTGACCATTTTTTACTGTAATAAAAAAAAATTTAAATAAATAAGGGAATATTTAAATATTATAAAATATAAGTAAAATCGCTTACTTATTTTCTTGCGACGCCATTGTACTGCGTGTTGTATTTGCATTTCAATTTTTTTGGATGTCTTGATTGTTTTTTCTTGCGTATTAAATGCAACATTGTTGCAAATGGGAACAAAATGCATTGTAAAAATTTTCAGGGTTGCATTTAGGAATACGCTGCAATGTATTACTACAGAAAAACATGCGTTTAGGAAGTCAGCCGATATTTTATTGATATTTATGTACAAAGTACATAAAACTATTCATAAATAAAAAATAATAGAAATTTTTAAATCATAACTAGTTAGATAGATAGATGGTACTATGAATTATGATAACGTTTTTTGGTTTTGTGCTGCAATAGATAAAAGGGGTAATCATGTTAAATATGTGCAATTTTGCAAATATGCTGAGCATATTAAACCAGGTTGTGAGTATCCTTTTTAATGGCGTTTTCTATTCTCACAAAATATTCTTCCTCTAAATTATGCAATATTTTAAACAGGTTGCCTAAAAGAGCACAAAGTGATGTCTTTTTTATGGTTTCAATAGAACAAAAAAAATGTTCATGCAACATTTATCGTTAATGTATATTTAGCGTTTTATATGTCTGTTATTTATGTTGACAATATCAGCCATTTTGAATTGTCAGTTTGTTTTTGACAGATAAAAAGGTTAGTCGTGTTTTGGTGTGCTCTTCGATTTTTTACTATTTCAAAAAATGAATCAAAGAAACTGCATTAAGTTTTGCGTAAAAAATGAAATTAAATGTGCAAGGACATTTGAAATGTTGACTGTGGCGTTTGGCGAGTCTACTATGAGCAAAACACAAGTTCAATTGTGGTATAAACGGCTTAAGGAAGGCCGAGAAGATGTCAATGACGATGCTCGTCCTGGTCGTTAAGTTCGGTCAAATGTGAAGGTTTTGCTCACTGTTTTCTTTGATTGCAATGGCGTGGTGCATCATGAATTCTTGCCACAAGGTCGTACGGTTAATAAGGAATACTACCTTGAAGTTATGCGCCGTTGGAGCGAAGCAATTCGTCAGAAACGCACAGAATTGTGGAAAAACTAATCATGAATTTTGCACCATGATAACACCAGCTCACGCGTCGATGCTTGAGGGTGAGTTTTTTGGCCAAAAACAAAACCGTAATCTTGCCTCAACCAAAGCTGAAGACACCGCTGAAAGGAAAGCGTTTTGCTACGATTGAGGAGATAAAAGAAAAATCGAAACACGAGCTGTTGGCGATACCAAAAAGCGCGTTTCAGAAGTGTTTCGAGGATTGGAAAAAACGCTGGCATAAGTGTATTATATCTAAGGGGGAATACTTTGAAGGGGACAAGATAGTTATTGATGAATAAATAAGTACTTTTTGAAAAAATTGAAAATAACGGTTATTTTTTGATCATACCTCGTATGTTTTAACGTAAACCCTTGCGTTTTTTGAACCAAATGATGGTGAAACCTACATCGGTAACCATTGGTTAAATGGTGTCTGTTAACTAAACCAACAATTAGTTAATTTTCCATTAAAAATAAAATAATCAGACTGTGTGAAAATGGCCGTTATGCGTATAAACAAGAAGGGGAGTATTTTATATCTCACTCATCATCTCATCTTTTATTTGCATCGTATTTAGTTATTCAATAATTGCTTAAGTTTAAATAAAAACAAATAAAACAATTTGGATCAATTCTATACTGTAAAACTCATTCTCCTTTTATTGTTTATAATTCCCGCAATTACTCAGATCGATTTCATTTGGTTTATGATGTCGTACACTTAAAGAATTTTGTGACTTGACTTATGTGGCAAAAAAATTATTAATATTCGTAATAGAAGACAAAAAGCAAACAAACAAGTTAATATTTTTATTATAATAGAATTTATCATCAGAGTCCTACTGCCAAAGAAGTTCATTCTGAGTGTTGCCATCTGTGCGCAATCGACTTTACCCGTTCTTCGTCATAGAAACGAAGTAGGAGTCGTTTTTTAGCACAAATTTTACAACGTAGAGTTTGATATCTAAACAATTTCTGGCCTAATGAGTTCAGGATTAATGAATCTACTTGGCTGCCGCATGCCTACTTTAGCTCTCCAGCATTTTTGTAGATTTTTCTTCCCTTTGCATTGTTATTCACCCCTCTGGCCCTCTAAAAGTGATATCTGCCCCTTTTTTGGCCAATATTCCGCCATTTCATTGAAGACATGCCTTTTGTACTCCCGTATACATGCCAGAGTAATTGAGTTTATCTCTGCCAGAGCATCGACAAGAATTTTAAATGTTAAGGAATAGCTTGCCAGTGCACTTACAGCTGCTTGCTTAATAGAGCACATATATATTTCGGTACGGCAAGTGCCCCTTTGTAAGCATTCCTTAGCAGCATATAGGCAAAACTCGGTCTTGTGAAATACCTAGACCGTCAATAAGAAGTAACTTGTAGTGAATTCCATAAATACGTTGAAAAAATAAGAATAATGAAACCAAAACTAAATAATTTTTTTTCTCAAATTTAATTTAAAATGTTGAAAATCACATGAGTAGTGAGTCACCAAAGTTATTAGTAAAAAAAATTATAAAAAAAAAACTGAAACCTGACAAAGAGTCTTTTGACACTTGGCAAATGACTTGCGCAAGTTTTTTGCGTAACAATTTTTTTTTTTGCTTTTTCATTCTTTGTGTGTATTTAAGGGATTTGTTTGTGCAAACTGGATCCTACACACATCAAATTTCAACATCAATCATTCGCTTATGTTAGTGTTTTTTAAAAATCGAAATCATATTGTGTGTGAATTTGACGAAAATCAAAAATAAATTTAATTTTTTGGATACAGACACACAAATGCATAATTTGATGCTGAAATTTGATGTGTCTATCACCCGTTTTACTGATTTTTTGTATTTTGCATTGTTTTGTGAGTGAGTGAGTGAAACAACATTTTTGTAATAAAAACTTACACTGAAAGAATTTTGTTGATTAATTCAATGAAATATTTAATTATTTTGCAATCAATGAAAAGTTGTCATTAGTCTAATGAAAACTTTTCATTGGTTCAAAAATAATTATACTTGCGCAAGTCACTTCGCCAAGTGTGAAAGGACTCAAAGCAAGCCTTTCGGAAAATAAAATTCAAACTTCCTACTGATTTTTTTTATATGGCAATCATAAGCAATTTTACATTTGCAACATTATTACATATTATTTTAATTTTTATTTGTATTTCATCTAGCTAAATGAAAATGTCTTGCATTTTATTTTTCCTAGTGTACGAGTAAATTGCGCAATTTTAAAACTTAACTTGGCAGAGAAGTTTCAAATTTCAGTCAATTTTATTTTGCAGTGAAGCGTTTACACTGATTTTTCGTTTGCTCTTTCATTCCCTATTTGTGTTATTTAAACACCTACAAACAATTGGTTTTGATGAAATATTTTTTAACTGGCTAACTAGCAACAACTTTAAATCCCAAAAAAAAAAATTGATTTTGTTATTGGTTTTTTCTTATCAAATTTTGTTAATAACATTTGGAACAATACCTTAATAGGTAGAGCTGAATAAGAAATAAAAAAAAAATAACACCAAATGAGTTAATTTATTTCAGCCAGGTTTCTCTTTAAAATCAATTTTTCATACCCGTCTGTCTGTCGAGTAAATATAATTTGTGTTTTGTTGTTATTACTGTGGCTGCAGTTAGTGTGAACCTAAATACAACCGAGTGAGTGCAGTGCAGTGCACCTTTTAAATGGGCTTAACACACTTTACGGAACAGTTACGGAAAACAAAGCAAATTAAATAAAATTTAGAGAACATTAGAGAAGACATGCAAAAAAAATTATAATAACAATAAGAAAAAGTATAACAATAAATGAATGAAGTATATGTATAGGTATTTGTGAAAGGTTGGGTTTAAAAATAAAGCTGTTGGCTGCTTTTGAGTTCGACGTATTTTGACACGAAGCATACGAATAACAACTTAATATAAAACACATAAAAATTGAAATAAATTTCAAAAGAAAATAAAAAAATTAAATAATTTTGTTAAAATCAAAATATTTGTTAAACAAGAATTAAACTACATATTAGTTGATTTCGGACAACATGTGCGCGAGATCATGCAATGCGTAATCAAAAATACAAAAGCTACCTACCTACCTAAACTTTAAAAAGTTACTTGTTTGTGTTTGGACATACATATATGGTATATATGTGTATGTGTATAAGCGAAAAAACGTGAGAGAATCTAGTGCTAAACAAAATTATAATTTTATAACTAAAAAAAAAACAAAAGAAAAGTGTTTGTGTTTTGTTGTTGCTGCAGCCCTATAACTTAAACACAAGTTAAGATGGCTTTTATAACGAGACTGAAGGGATATGCGATCTTACCCTCAAGGGATGATGAGGCTATAGATGGAGGTAGGCTTAAATAATCATGGTGCCCAAGGTGTGTGCATTAGGCAATTCGCCCCGCAGCTGTTTTAACACGAATTGTCAAAATTGATTATCATTTACAATTAATTAATTTTATCTTAACTCAATCACGAAATATATATTATTTATTTTTATTACGTTATTTATTTGTATATATAAAAAAAAAATTAAAAAAAAATTATTAAACAATTTTGACAGTTCGGTAAAAAATAAATTCGCCTTTTCGCAACGCATACACCTGTATAATTTCACCATATGCCTGAGTACATATGAAATATGTGTTGGTTGTGTGCCGTGGATAACAATTAGTGTTATCAATTTTATAATTTCAAAAAAGCACCAAAACTAAAAAAAAAAGCTTATTTGAAAAAAAAGCCAATTACACACACATTTACACCAATTAGGGAAATAAAGCGCCAACTTTAAAAATTGTTTGGGCGAAATATTTAAAAGGCACTAAAAACAGTGCTAAAAACCCTGAGTTAACAACGATGATGGATATAATGATCGCTTGGTGCTTTTGCCACTAGATGAGGTGCTTTTCGTTAGCTCAAAAGGCCAACTCTTTGTTCAGGTTGCCAAGGTGCTTAATTTTAATATTTTCGGTTAGTGCTTTTTGCCAACATCTGTTCACTTTCTGTTTTTTTTTTAATGTCAGTTAATTTCATTAGCTAAGAATTTATGCGACTTAACGTACTGTTATTCCTTTCTCAAAGCTTATGAACCAGACTGCGCTTTGCCATTATGCAATGCTGTACTTTATCGGCCTACCATTAATGTTGTTAATAATTTTAGCTTATTATTATGCCTAATCATGAGTGTCGTTGTCGTGACAAAAACAGTGATATGATTTATATAGGCTTGTCATGAATTCGACTACGACAGCGACACTCATAATAAGGCTGATTATGCTATAATTAGCTATCAAACCTTAAAACATCAATTTGGACCTCTATGTTCAGAATATGGGAAAGAATTTATCAGGGTAGCTATTTTACTGACCACTACAGTATTCTTATTCCAATAAAAAGGAATAATTTAAAGATATTGGAATAAGACTGTTTTCAAAATAAAATCCAAGTGAAATTAAAAAAAAAAGCAATTTTTAATAAATATATAAATAAAAATACAGGATTATATATCTCGATTAGAATCGAAATGGCTTTCGAAAAGAATTTTCAATTCGAAAGAAAAACTTTCGGAAATCCAGCAAAGTCGAATGAACAATTTTGTAGGTAATTATAAAAAGTGTAAATTTTCTTTTCGAATGTTCTATATAATTCGTTTTTTTTTCAAATAAAAACTCCTCTTCAAAAGCCTTTTTGTTTAGAATCAAATTACATATATAATAACCCCCAGGGCACATTTTTTGTGATTCGATATCCACTTTTATTTTTTTTTTTAAAGTTAAAAATCTTTCAGTTAAAAAAAAAAGGCCAAAATCAAAACTAACTACTGGCGGCAAAAGCTACTGGAATTTATGTGCTGTTTTTATAACACAAGCAATTAACTAGTCTAAAAAATTTGTATGAAAAACATAAATTACCAGACAAGTTGAAAAAAAGCACATTAGATTTCAGAACTATGTAGTTTATATTCCCGAAAGTGTATAGATTTTGAGGAATTTCACTCAGAATGAAAGATTTTCAGTGGTAAATATTCTGAGTAAAATTCTTTACACATTCGGACTATACAAACTACTGAAATCTAAATTCCAGTGACTCGATTTTATTCGTTGTTATGAAATTATTTCCTTTATTTCATAATTTTTTAGCTAAACTTTTGGAGCTAAATTCACTGAATTATTCAGATGGATCTTTATCCTCAAAAATGGTCTAGTGTTTTTTACGCAATTTAAAAATGGTTATCAGCCTTTTTACAAGTGTCGTACTAGGAGTAGAATTTTCGACAAAGCATCTAGCCAACGTTGCCACATATCACTGTTTTCGTTACGACAATGACACTCATTAGCTGGCCTTATTTGCTTTTTCTTTTCAAAAAGTTGAATGATCAACATATTAAAAAAAGAACAGCTTCCGTATTGCTATCATGATAAAAACGTGATAATGCTTTTTATAAGAAATACTCTTTATAAGAGCGACAAGCTTTTTGCTAAATTTTATAAAATTTCTTGGCTGAAAAGTTAAGAAATACTACGGCTGTTTATGAGCGTGGTTGTCGTAACCAAATCAGTGATTTGTGGCAACGTTGGCCACATGTTTTATATCAATTTGTCATAAATTCGACTACGGCAACGAACTCGTAATAATTCTGACTATTTAATTTTGTTTCTGATTAATGCAATAAATAATAACTGGTAATTCTCACAATATGTGTATTAGGGCCGGCCAAATTTTATACAGAGAACTTATAGTAAATATAGCAAAAATGTGATCTAAGAAAACTTTTTCCACAAAAATTTTTCAGTATGAATTAACTGCAGAACGACTAATCCAATCGTCTAAAACTTTTGTACGGAATACAATCAATTTTTAAAATATTTTTAAGTGTTTTTCGTTTGCTCGTTACCTATTTTTTTAACAAGTTTTTTTTTTATTTTATTTTAAAATGTAATAAATTGTACGTCACAGGGTCTAAATTAGGAATAAATTCAGAACTTATAAATGGATTTTAATAAAATAAAGTTAATTTGGTTATAGCATACACAGGTATCAAAGTTATAAACAAAATTTAAGATTTTCTTTATATGAAATTTTTAATGATTTTTAATAAAAAAAATTTTTTGGAAATTTTCTTGAAAAAATTTGTTTTTTTTTTTACAAAACTTTGTGAATATCTTCCAAGCTATAATACTGCTAACAAATTTAAAATATTAAATAAAAAGAAAATAAAAACATGTCTAACAAAGCTGAAATTGCTTTTCCTTATTTTGGTTGATGACGATATTGGCATAACTGGTAAGAAGATCTCAACCATCTTGAAAGCGGCCAACGTTGATGTTGAACCCTACTGGCCCGGTTTGTTTGCTTGGAAGGCATCAGTGATGATGCAGCTCCTGCCGCTGAAGCAAAAAAAGAAGGGAAAAAGAAGAAAACAGAATTTGACCATCTGATGATCTGATGATGATATGTATGGGCTTTGCTCTCTTCGATTAATTTTTCCAAAATGCAGTGAAACATGTTTCTTGTAAAGTGTATATATTAAAAATTCAAATAGACATGTAAAGTTTTGTACACGTTTTAAGGTAGAATTTATTTTAAAAATATAAAGTAAATTTTTTCTTAAAAAGAAAAAAATATATAATTTGAAGGTTATTGTGTTCCCGATTTTTTGGAGTGTTTGTAAATTTGATCAAATAAGCAGTTCTCGGCTTATTGTAAATCATACAAAGCTACCTCCTCGTTTTTATGTATAACGATATATACACATGCAAAGAAAAAATATGGTTGAATATGGTCACCGCAAACATAGTTTGTTCTTCACATTATTATGATCACGATAAACATGTTTCTAGTTATTTTTAACCATTTTATGTTTAGCGTCTAGATCAACGATATCATTATCATATTATGTTTAATAAAATTTTATTTGAAACCATAAATATGTTCATAGCAAACATAATAATGATAAAAATATGGTTGAATGTAAATTGTTTTCTATATTGTCTCTTCCGCCACCATATAAATAAAGTGAGAATAAAGCAAAAACTCGTTCAAACTCAACTGAGCTTTGTGGCTGAAGTGGTTGAGTGGCGAGTTAATGCTTCTTAACTAAATATTCCAAAATTCGAATCCTGGTAAAGTCAAATAAAATTAAAAAAGAAAATTTATTTAAATAAATACAAATTATTAGAAAAGAAAAATTAATGGAGGAATAAAATAAATTTTATTTATACAAAAAATTTATATTAAATTTTTTTTTTCAAATTCATTTTTTTTTATAAATATTTTAATAAAATATGTGTGTATTTAAAAAAATACAAAAAATTTTTTTTTAACCCTGAGCGGGGGTTGAACCGCAACATCTGCAGCTGAAAGGTATTTTTAATGTTTAATTTAAAAATATATGGTTAGATGCAATCATAAATCTAACCATAAAATGTTTCCACTAGAATATGGTTGCCTTAATCATATTTTTTCTTTGCGTGCAGCCTGTGTTATGAGTGTTGTTGTCCTGACGACAATAGTAATATATGGTAACGCTGGCTATATGTTTTAAATTAGCTTATTGCAAATTAGACAAAATACGACAACGACAACGACACTTGTAATAAGGCTGAATTTTTGCTGTTGTACATTAACACAAAATAGACTTTAATTTCTATAATTATTAATTTTTGCCATAAGTTTATTAGAATTTTCTCCACTTTACATATTTCCTATTGGAAGATTTTTTTTAGTAAAGATTGAACCACCCTAATGAATATATTTTGCTAACTTTATACATTTACCTTTTTCAATTATTGCTTAAAATTGCTTATCAATGCTTTTTGCAACAAAAAAAAATTTTATTATTTAAAATGTCAGATATCAAGAATCTATAAAAAAAAGTCGCTTGATAAAATTCTGCCATACTTTTAATAAATTTTTATTATAATTCTATAAAACAATGCAGTTGTTGTTGTTTTGTAAATAAGTTTCTAAATTCATTTTATGCTCAGTATTTTCCTTGTTTTTGTTTTTTTTTTCTTCCCTAAAGTAGTTATGAGGTGCATACATACAAATGTAACAAATTTACGCTCATGAAATTAAAAGAAAAAAAATATTACAAAGTTTCTACAATTACTGGCACAAATCACGTGTTTTGAGGGTATCGAATTACAATATAGAACATGTGTAAAAAAGTGAATAACAAAGCTAAATACTGCACAGTGGAAAACTGGGGTCATAAGGCTTATTGCTATTAAATGAATAATAATTTTCTTTTTCAAGAATTTTTAATATCGTTTTATAACTTTAAACATATATTTACTAGTTTTTGAAAGTATTGTTTCAGTGATTAAAAATGAAATGGAATATTAATCGAATACTAGTTTTCTGTTTGTAAACATTTTGTAATTCTAACTCAGTTTATTTTCCCAACCAGGGTGTGACTCAATCAACCCAGGTCGGTTTGCTTTGAAATAGAAACACGCTGATGTTTTCGTGTTGACACAGTGCAATTTTTATTTACGAAAATTAATTTTAAAATATACAGCGCACTTTGTTATAACGAAAAACTCAATATAACGTAGCTTTTGCTGAGTCCCTCTTTAATGCAAAGTTTTTCATAAAAACGAAGAAATGCTGAGATATAAAGCCTATAGGACGAAGTATTCTTTCAAAAACATCTATACAACGAAATCATACTTGAGAAATATGACATTTTTAGTATGTAAGTCGTTAAAGTCCCGTTATCAAAAGCCTCTATATAACGGAGTATTGATTCTAGAGCCTCTATTTATTTACCTCTTGAATAGTGAATTTTTGTTACAAAGAATTTGAATAAAAAAAAAAAACTGTAGGTATATAACCAATTTTTTTCGTCTTTCTTCAAATTTCGTTAAACCAAGACTTCACATATGATGTATAACGAATTAATAGCTATAACGAAGTATATTTAGACCCCTTTTAGATTCGTTATATCTAAGTTTCACTGTATAAATATAAGTAAGTGTATGGAGGTTTAAATGATTCGTTGGGCGATACCCAGAGCATTGCGCTGAGCGTTTTCATCGGCGGCGGCGGCTTGATCAAAAATTGTCAGCGGCGGCTTAAAGCCGTCTGAAGCCGTAAACATCGGCTGCAGTGTTAAGCCGATCTTTACGGCGGCGGCGTGTAAGCCGAAGCTTTCGGCGGCGGGGAATGTTAAGCAAAATTATGGCTGAGAGCCGTTCGGCGCATTGATCTGGCGACACATTCCGGTCACTCGGGTTTTAACTCCTCGTGACTCGGCTTGCTCAATTCATTTACACTTTGCTCTTGCATTGTTTGATAGATTGACTCGGTTTGGCCCTGTTGTAATGTATACGGCGATAATGGTTATCGGTTGTAAACGAGTTAGCTGTTAGTAACGAATGTAGGTAATTCCCCAAAGACCTTACACTCGGCTAATTGTGAGACGAATACGAGGCAATTCCCAGAGACCTTCGGATTCGGCTATTAATGAATTACAGATTAGTAACGGAAATGAATAAAATATTCTGAAATTGGATAAGCACTATTTTTTTCTGATGGTAACCCAACTCTGTAAAATTTATAAATATTTCAACTTCTCTGGATAATTTTTTTTTTAAAATATGCGATTTTTTGAAGAGGCTGCTTCACACATACTATCATAACTTTCAAAAATAATAATTGTCCACAAGTTTTTTAGCTCTTGCATAGTGTTAGAATTAAATATTGTTCACCCCTATCGTGTTTGGCGGTGTCGAATTTAAAGTTGAATGGTATTTTGTAAAATTTTCGCCTACGACAATTTTGTAATTGAACTAAAATGTAAAAAAATTATACTTTATTAAATAATTATGATGCAGTTCTGTTATAAAAACTGTCAAAACAAATAAATTAAAAATGTTAGAGCATTTTTTGTTAAATTTTTTTCTTATAAATCTAATAACAGATATGAGTATGATTTTTTTCTCCCATCTGAAAGGTAAATACGCCAAACACGATACCGTTCTAACGATCTGTCATATTTGCTGGCGTTTTTGCCATCTTAACTGTCGCCACGAAATTGCCAATCGCGATAAAGGTGATTATTAAAACTGAATAAGGCTGTTAGCATTTATTTATAGAGTCCGCCAAATAACTTTTTTTTTTTGAAAATGCTATAAAAACATCGAGTGTAGCTTCGGCTGTGTGGCACGTAGCGCCGTCCTGTTAAAACCAAATGTTGCCAATATCCTTCTCTTCAATTTTTGTGAACAAAAATTCGTTCAACATGGCCCGATAACGATCGGCATTGACTAACGGCCACTCCTTGCTCATTTTCGAAGAAAAATGGCCCAATTATGCCTCTGGACCAAAATCCGCACCAAACAGTGACTCGTTTTGGGTGCATCGGCTTTTCAATGTATGCGTGCGGGTTTATTGTGCTCCAAATGCGACAATTTTGCTTGTTTACATACCCGCCAAGATCAAAATGAGCTTCATCTGAAAAGATGATTTTTTTTTGGCAAAATCGGCATCTTCTGTTAGTCGATCGCAGGCCCACTTAGCGAAGCGAAAACACAACCATATTCGTTCAGCGGAAGGATAAAACTAATTATCTGTCAAATCAGACATGAGTTAAATGTTAGATTGCGGTCCCTTTACAATTTTAGTTAATCCAATAACATGTTTTTTTTTGGTAGAAAATTAGATTTTGGATAGCAAAAGCTATCAATTGCGAGTTTTTATTTACTCTTAACAGAGTGACAATTTTAAGTATGAAAATGGCACCCAACAATTAATGAACCTTTTTAAATATGAAAATAATAAATAAAATTTGCTACAATTTGCTATAAGACTGGCTACCACAAAAAGATCTTACTGAGAACAAAGTTGCATAAAACTGATAAATTTTCCCATTTAAAAAAAATTTTTTTTTACCCTAATTAAACAAAAATTACCGCATTTTTCTTTTTAAATGACTAACTTACAATTATACATATGCTTTCTTTGTACAATCAGTTTAATAAAAACAAATTTGTTTATTTAAAATTTCTGTTACATTTTTGCGCTTTTGTTTTTCTAAAGTAAAATAAATTTTAAACAGAATGCTAGAAGGAAATGTTTTACAATCAATAAAACCTAAAAAATTAAATCACAATTATAAAAAAATGCAAGCATGTACATACGCAAAACAATTGAGTTTTAGTAAAAAAACATATGTATGAGCTGTTATAGTTGAAAGTGGTACTAGTCCGTTTTAAAAAAAAAAATTAATTTGGTTAAGCTGTAGACATAATCTTACTAAAATTGCCACTGGCTAATTAAAAAAAAAAGTGGACTTATACCATTTTCAAAAATAAGGGCTCATATTTAAGCAAAACTATGGTATGTATGTCTCTTTGTTATAATTTTTATCCTGATGACAATTCGTTAAGTTCAAAACGGTATCTGGTGATTCTTATTGATGGCCGTTAAAACGCCACGTAAATCAATCAAAACGTTGCATTCACTAGCCAATAAAATTTATGGGATTTTATCGTTTTTAGGGCCATTAGCGTCAGATAGTTATAATTAACTTTAGTTAGAGTAACTGACAAAGTGACCAATAACTTTTTTCCATTATTACAAGTTCTCATAAGATTCGTGCTTTTGTGGTTTTTTTCTTAATTCAACCAATACTTGCGCACCCAAAATAAAGCAAAAACAAAATTTTAAAATCCTAAAATGGACCACAAAGGAGTTATGAGGTGCTGAATTTTATTTGTAATATTGGCACCACTGCTGTGAATACCGATTACTTTTCGTTGCTATAAATACATAGTGGCAACGGCATGCCTGTTTTCCATAATTATTTTTCAAATATTTAATAAATTCTTTACTTTTAAAATTTTATTTTAATATTTGTTATTTTATTGTGTAATTGTATGGTTTTATTTTTATTATTCAATGTTTATGGCTGCTGAAGTTGCCCTATCTAAAATCGAAAATATGGCAACTTTAAATGTTTGAAGTTTATGTTAAAAGTTATGGGGAACACAAACATGTCTTTACCTTATCAGATACTTTTAGCCTAAAGTCTATTTGTAATAACCAAAAACTATTTATCTGCCAATAACATTCTACTTCTAGTTATTGTTTAATTGTAATATTGGCCCTTAGACTGTTAGATTCTATACTTTTTAACTTGTATCGAAATTAGCTAAATATACAAAATGCCAATCAATTGCATTTAAAAGCGAGTAATAACATTTTTCATAAATAATTATGATCATTACAACCATGATTTACCCTCATAAACAGTTTCGTCAAAATTTATAATAAATATTTAAATAAATTAATTTTCAATTCATTTAAAAATGTGTTAATTGTTATTTAACAATTGCAAATAAAAGCTAAAAAAAACTAAACATCTGTTGCAGTGTATGTAATAAGAAAAAATTATACAAAATAAATTTAATTAATATGGAGTGTTAAATGCAAAGACAATTTACATTTTAATAGTTTTTTTTTCTTCTCTACAACACATGGCGCAGAACAAATGTTAAATCTCAGAGATGGAAAATGAGATTTTCACATTGAGGGACGGCACATAACGACTTTTTGTTTTAAGAATTATTTGTTACAGTCATACCTAAATTGGCGCATAAAACATTTTTTTATCTTTCAAAATGAAGCTAAAGAACGCTGCAATTTATTTTATTTATTCCAACATGGTGGTTTTTTTGCTGGAGGTACTAAGTCATTACACTCCTACCGCTTGCTTCACATTTAGTATTTGTCCATACGTAAAAAATTCATTTTTAGCATGACCATGATTTTGGGATCATATTTTTTTTCTTCAAAATATGAACTCCTCTACGTCGCAGGACATGTAAATTAATTTGTTTTCTAGAATTAGAATTTTAAATGTTACAAATATTTCCTAAGCCTAGTATTCATTAACAATTTAAAGACTTCCTGAAGCGGCTATTAGACGACATGTTTATCGCTATATTTCTTTTAGAGCGACAACAGGAATTTTTTTGAAAATTAAAAGTAAATAGCACTTGATTAAAAAATTCAAAATAACGAATGTGAAATAAAAAATTAAAAACTGATTGGTGAACAAGAAAGCAAGACGGTGTTAAAGAGACCCAACAATTTTTAAGCGTAAATTTTTAAGAGTTTTTCTCGTTTTCTTTTTTTTTTATTTAATTAATTGTTTAGAATTCCAGTAAATTTTTTTAGTGAAATGAATATGGCAGCAGCTTGTTTGTATGTTATGTGGTGCGAGCTTATTAGCTCAATCACTTTGTTGCTTAAGTCTGATATTTAAAATGACTAATCAAGTTTTTTTAAAAAAGAAATTATGGCAAATATTTTTTTATGAATTTACCACAATATTTACTTCAATTCTATTCTGTTTCTTTTTGAATGCCAGTTAAAAGATTTTACAAAGTAATAGTTAAAAATCTATGCCGAAATTCAAATTAGAAAAAAAGTTTTTGCTCTGCCGTTTCATAAATATAATTGAGTAAGTGTTGACTGACAGGTGTTCAAGGTTGCTTATCAATTTTATCGCTTTAAAAAAAAATTATGCAATTTAAAGAGCATTTGGATTATCATTTGCATCATGCTGTAATCAACTTTAGTGTTGCTTATGAAGCGTTATGGAATTTTTATTTTTGCTAATAAATTTTTTTATACACTTTAAGCTATTTCGCATTTTTTTATAGCTTTTATTAACTTCCTTTAAAATTAGTTTATTTTGTGCACTAGATTCCGACAACGCGATCGCATAAATTATAAAAGATCCTCAAAAGCTTATTTCATGTTTGCCGCAAAGTTTGGCTAAAAATCATTTTTTAAATTAATTAAAAAAACTTTATTTATTTTGCTTTCTTTAACTTCACAAAAAATAAATTACTTTTTTTATTGTCTCAATAATTTAAAAACTTTAAAGAGATTAAAATTAGTTAAACTTGAACTTGAACGCGTACACGTGTAAGAGTATCTTACGTACTCAAAATTCTCTCTCTTAAATTTTTAAATGTTTATGTTTATGTTTATTTACCTTAAACTTGAACTAAATATTCATGCACGTAATTGAAAGTAAGCTTTAAAAATATTTAACAAACGTAATAAAAATCAATGTGGGTCAAATCAAAGCTTTTCAAAGGTGACCAACCGTTTAATGAAAGGAGAAATACATTAAGCTATTGTAATAAATAAAAAATTTTCTTAAACAAATTATTAACCTTTATTTGTGCTTAATTCCAGAAATTGTGTTGGCTTTTAAATTTATTCTTTTACTCATGATATTCTCATGAGTTGTTTATTCAGTACAGTAATGCATTAAACACATTCGAGGCAGCAGGCTACCGACTACAACCTGTCAAAAATAGAATACATGTGTTTATATGAAAATGATTATTTTCACGACAGCACGGCTACATGGCTACACAGCCATTGTTGTAGCTTTCGCCAACTTAGGCTAATTTCGTGCTGCCAGTATAATAAAAAATTAGCGTTTGAAAATATTTCATTTTATTTTACAACCAAGAGGTGTTAAAGAAAGGAATCGAATTGTTTTTACATTATTACGTGTTATAAATATATCTATATATGCAAATTAATGTGTGGTTATGTTTTTTTGTGACTTTGAATAAATAATTTTATTTTCACACATATTAAAAAATTGAACGTGGCACCACTGAAATATGTCTTTCTATAACCAACAGCTATGTATTTACACTCCTAAACAATTGCTGTTGCCGCTTCTAAAATAATTAAGTAGCTGGCTACACGGCGGCACTTGTAGCTAACGTCACTTATAGTTGTGTGTCTCGAATGTGCTTAATGCATAAGTACTGAAGGGGATAGCAAATCTATATGGACTATTTCATCAGATGCTACTCTGAATCCTCAGTAGATTACTCCCAACGTTTCTTGCAAACATTAGAACCTTTGTATTGTAAAAGCAATTGACTAAATAAGAATTATTAATCAATAGTTACAAAAAGATTCAAATATTCAAACAAAAAACTCAGTAAGCATTGAACTGAATAAATAAATAAATTTCCCAACTAACATTTTAATATTGAAAACTATACTCGTATATGGTCTCTGAGGGATGAAGACGGCTGTGGCCAAACCTTTCTATCTTAATTAAGGACCTAATGGGACACATATCGTTTTAAAGGAGAGCCTATCTAGATTTGTAATCTACTACCAAAATACTCAGAAATTACTTTGAATTATTTGAAAATAATTTTATTTTAAGTTTCCATATACCCCAGTACTGTTGTTCTCAAGGATTTTGGCAGTTTCCGTTTTGCATCATAAAATAAAAACTAAGATTAAATTCCTCTTTGATTTTGGAAATTTTCATGGGAAATATCAAGAATGGTACCTCGGCAAAGTGGGGAATTGTAAAAAACCCCTCAAAGCAACAGCACTGGGGTATATGAAAATTAAAAAAATTTTTAAAAATAATCCAAAGTTACTTCTAAGTATTTTTGAGGCAGATTACAAATCTAGACGACCTCCCCTTTAGAATGATGTGTGCCCCATCCCGTAATCTTCTATGGTTCGTCCGGAAGTCAATAAAATCCCTGAAAGCAACCGCACTGGGGTATATGGAAACTTTAAAAATTTAGGTTGGACTGTTAGGAAAAATTCACAGCCTGTGTTATAATTAAGTTATAAAAAAAAAACTTCATTTTATGTTACCTGCTGAAACAAAAAAATTATCGTAATTTTTTCATTTACGTCAGCTTGATTTAATTGAACACTTATTCTGAAGATGTCATGCGCTATACGAACTTCACAACATACAATGACATCGAGTTTTATTTTTATTTAATTCATTATCTTTTTTACATTTGTGGTTTTTGGAAACACTTTTGTATGTATGCATGAATGTATTATGACTCTAGTATAATCAGACATATAATACGAGTAGTTTTATTGATAAAAAATATATTTAATTTTATTTATTTTTATTAATGTTTGCACTTAATTATGAGTATGTTAGCCTTATAGATCAATTCCAGTGATATTTTATCCTTAAAATCGATTAATAACGAAGGCGGTTCTATAAATATTTGTATCTACTTGTTAAACGGCCATATTCGCTGTTACTTGGAACGACACGAATATAAGTATATTAAGGAGGAAACTGGTTTCTGGGTCGTAACGCAAATTCGCTTTTTAAACCTAGACAAACAAAGCTCTTTATCACACTATCGAGGAGTACATAACAGAAGATACTGTCACTCAATAAGAGTGACCTCAGACTCAGAGTGTTTTACCGTTCATTGGGGTCTTAGTTACCACCAGTGCAAAATAAAAAATATTAGTATAACAAATAATACCGGTTTTGGGTATTTTGTACTTTATGACTGTCTGGCCCTAGGTTCTAGCAGGTAAAAAACTTGAAGGAGTCAATCTCAGAAAGGTAGAAAAGCTCTAAAGCTATAGATCTAGAACAGCAAACGTATTGGCTGCATTAAGAAGAAGGTCCTTATTGTTGCTCTATATATGGCCTAGTAATTATAATAATAGTAATTACACTTTGACCAGATATACGAGTACATACTAAAGGGCTGCACAAGCATACTTGAAAGCCACGCATTACTACAAGTAGGTGTAATATTTTATAATAAAAAGTGCTTATAAGCTATTTAAAGTATGCTTGTATAGCCCTTTACTACATACGAAGAAAAGCTGAACTTGGATTCTAATAGCTCATAAAGAGAATTTTTGCTACTACCCTCGTATACATATCTAGCATATTCCAAAAGTTTACAATTTATTAATACATTTTTTATTTCATTAACAGTAAACACAATACAAGTGATGGTTTCTTTTGACGTTTGTCGAAGCATTAAGTATTTAAGTTTTGTTTGCAGGACACTTACATTCGTTTACATGAACAGTTACTTACTAAAAGTGTTGATAAATGAAAGTCTAGCTCCTAGTCATTGCACTTTCACCCTTTAACCGTTTAAAAACTTCAATGGAAGATATTCAATGTGATAACAAACTGAAAGAAAACAGGTTAAATTTGCCTGTGCTGAGCCTTAACATATATACCCTTCACTGTGCTAGCGAAATATTCATATAATTCACATTCCTCTTAAATATCAGAAAAATAAAAAAAAATTATTTAATTGGAATGGTTGTTTATTAAGCTTGAGGTCGTATTTAAAAAATTTATTATTGGAGCTCTCGTTTTTTGGGCAGACCTTACGACTATTATTGCTGATAAGACTGCACATAAAGTTTTTTTGTCCGTTTTGTAATTTAGGCAAATTAAATATCAAAGTTTTGTCGGGCATATTTATTTCATTTGGTTAATAATTTGCAGACAAAATATAAATTTAATTAAATTTACGTGCGAAGCTTAGAGAAAAAACTAATTTTTTTCAGCCTAGCTAGGAAAAAAAGCTAAATGCGACAAAAAAAATGCTAAATATAGTCTTAAAAAAGCTAAAATGGCAACGCTGATTACAGTGTAAAGCCCCCATTAATACGAGTACATCATATTTAATATTTTTGTTACCATTTTGCCAAGGCTGCTTCTACTCATGGTCATTTTCAATTGATTTTTAAAAGATTTTTAGTATGATTTGTTTATAATTTTTGTGTATCACTTATTTGCCACTAAATAATTTTTTTCAATATAAAATTTAAATTGTTTGTTGTCCAAAAAATATGAATATTTGAATTTTTTCTTTGTGGCCAAAAACAAAGTTTGAATAAATAAATAATCCTCTTATTATATTTGAAAATTTATTTAGGTTTTGTTAACAATTAAACTTAAGAAAATAAACGATAAAATGAATTAATTTAATGATGACATGGCGTAAAAGCCATTTAAATCAATAAAAAACTTTTTAAATTATTTTAGTGATAAATAAAAAAATGTGTTTGAAATTGCAAATGACAAGGCATAGCAAATTACTTAACTTTTGGTATTCCTATTTCTTGTCAACTTCAACTCAATACTCCAGTATATTTAACCAGGGGCCAAATCACCGCATTCGATATCGAGTGCACGTTCGTATAGAAAAATATTTCGATGGCTAAAATTTTTTGGATCACGGTATTCGATCGTAATTTATATTACCTACTACTACTTTTTACATTGCTGTAAGCATATGACAATAAGAAAAACAACAAAAAAAAGAAAAAAAAAAAAAAAAAAGAAAACAAAAAATAAATAAACTGGTGAAAAGCTATAAAATTGTTAAAAATACTTACAAAGCTTTAATTAAAGTACTATGTGCAAAGTTGTGAAATTCGTGACAAATTAAATACAAAACAAATTGTGTTCCAAAATGATAAAATAATAATTCTTTTTGTTTTCCATTTACTTTATTTATATTTGTTGTGGAAGCGATTTTTCTATTATTTAATTTTTTTCCACTAGTTTCTGGGCAATTTTTTTTGATCTTCACTTTCCCTAAAAACCAATTAAAATTATATATTTTGCACAAATTTTTCAAAAATATCATTAAAATACTTACATTTTTTATTACTTCTTTCTTTTTATTTTGTTTTGTTTCGCTGCAAAACGATAAAGTATATTTGTTTTCGATAGTACATTAGCAATCGAGTGCAACTTCGAGTAAATACGTTACAATAACGAGTGCAATAATCCACGTTAACAACATTTCGATAACAAAGTACTAGATTTCTGTTTTGAAAAGTTTTTCAAAATAGTAATGAATTCGAAAGAAATGCTTTTAAAAATTCCTTCACTAAGTTATTAAAAGTCCCGGTGCTACTAAACAATAATTTTTTTAATGATAATTCGTATCGAAAAAACAAGTATAACGATATTTTATCAAACATTTCAAGTTGCCATATTTTCGATTTTAGATATGGCAACTTCAGCAGCCATAGACATTGAATAATTTTTTTTTATTAATACACAAAAATAACAACAATAAAATAACAAATATTAAAATAAAATTTTAAAAGTAAAGAATTTGTTAAATACACATTTTCAGCGTTACGTGACGTCCATTGTTTTCCAAGCGAGGCCTGTCTGCCGTCGTACCGTACTGTCCAAAAATTTGCATGTAAACGATAAATTGTGGTTTTGTGAGGCATTGGACAATTAGGATATTTTTGACGCAAATTCCGCTGAGTAGCAATAAAAGAACGATTATTTCTGCTCGTTCTTGGTGTGTAAATTTATCCATAATAAAATTTGGACGTCTGCACAACACAACATCACATAACCAAGATGGCGCGCAATCAATATGGTAGCGGGACTTTTGCTCCACCTTGTATAAAGAAATTTGTGCGCTTTAAGTTTTTTCTTGATTTGTCAAAGCTCTTCTGTATTTTTGACAAATTACGAATATTGTAAACACAAAGATGCTTGATGATTTCGCCTTGGTAAATCTATTATCATAAACATTTGCCATATTATAGTGGCTTCTATGCAAAGAAAAATGTTGAAATATTCTTTTTGATAATTCAAAGTTGCAGAAGAATAATTATATTTTTTTTTTTTTTTTTTTTTTTTTTTTTTTTTTTTTTTTTTTTTTTTTTTTTTTTTTTTTTTGGTGATAGTCTTAGACACAAAAAATATTTATAATTTTGTTGAAGTCGCCATTGGGGTACCGATTATTTTTAATTGGCAGAACCTGATCATATTTCTGAAGTCGGCAGCTGATTGCCTTGTAAAAATTTAAAGGCCGACAATACAGAAATATATCCCGACTACAGTCAAAAGTTATAGCCAATACCGTATCATTACCGTATCATGTATAAAATGGTACCAATAAAAAAAAGAAAAGAAACGCTAAAGTGCCGACTACTGGCGCATTTACCCTATAGTTGTATGTAGTATGTGTGTGGCTATAAAAACAGATCATACGACAACACGATCGATCATTTTATTTAGAGATTTTTTTTTATTTCTACCTTTTTTGATTGGCCAGTGTGTTTTTGTATTAAACAAAGATCTTAACTGTTCTTCTCTTTGTCCATAAAATTATCATAAAATTTTCAAGGTTATTTTTCGTATAGACGATGTGAATTATTATTATTGTTTTGTGTTTTATTATTTGTTTTACATATAGGAAGGAAATTGTTTTGTTTTAATTTTTGTTTAAAATAATTTGTAATACAAACAATTAAATAATATTTAAAGATTAAGAAATATTATACAAAAACTACAGACTACAGGTCTATGTTAAGTTTTAAAGTAAACGTTATGAACGTAGACTTGCAGGAAGGTTAGGTTAGACAGGGACCCCTAACAAGAAAAATAGAAGGGGGCTCACTTGCATCCTCTGATGTCGTCCCTTTGTGATACCTGTATAAGTGAGGAGTAAAGAAACGCAGCAGTAGGGAGATAGAAAATAAAAAGTCTCTCACCTAAACTAGTTGCTGCTTCTATTGAAGTGATACAGTATGCCCAACCTCATAATCAACAGTTGGCGCTCCCCAAGGTAGATCTTTCGCCGCTCCTCCAGGGCAGGGCAAAGACAGAGGAGGTGTTCCACAGTTTCCTTCTCTTCCCCGTCTTGACAACTTCTACTGTAGTCATTTGTTGGCAAACCCATTCTCCGAGCACGGTTGCCAAAACTGCAATGGCTTCTTACTACTGTCACCACATTTCTCAACTGGGCTTTCTGGAGATCCAGCCTAGGCCAGATTATCAGCTTATCTCTCCATCTGAACTGTGCTCTACGCAAAAACATACTTTCGACCTGAGAAGGGATGCTGCAGAGCGTGTCAATATTCGACTCGGGCAGCCTCAACCCTACTCTTGCCAGATTGTCCACCTTACAGTAGTCCCGTGTCCCATGTCCCATGTCCACGCACCAAAAGAGGGTGATCACCGAATGTCGCCATTCTGTTTAAATATGATCGACATTCTTGAACCAGATCGGATGTCGAATAGGCAAACACTTAAAAATTAGTTAAAGGTGCCAGAAAGGGAGCTTATTACATTCAGTTTGAGGTATGCCCCATCCCCTCACCTTTTCTGGTGTAAATACTGTACAAAATTTCCCTTCCAAGAAGCACTAGTGTATACTGTATGCAAATATTAATAAACGTAAAGAGTTACGTTTTTAAAAATTTAACTGTACTCACTTATATAATTCCACTTTTTTATAAATTACCGCTAACTAATTTTTTTTTTAAAGTGGACTTATACCACTTTCAATAATAACACTTCATATGTTATATTTTATAACAAAGTTAGGAAGTAGTTGAAGCTTTGCTTGTGGAGGGCTCTAGTAGTTATATGGAGAAGAACACTAGAACAGCAGGATAGCTAACACTATCTGTGCATCGCGTCGACTTTTGTTGGACTCTGCATTACTTTGTTGTTATTTTTGTAGTTGACTAAAGTAGATTCTAATTTCAATATATGTGTGGAGCTCAAGACATTTAATAATTGATTCATTATTCTGAACACAAAAACAAAAATACATTTCGTTAAAATTAAAAAGAAAAACATGTGTGTGAAGATAACAACGTCTAATTAAATACGTTTTTTAAAAATATCGCATGAGATACCAAAAAATTTCCATACATATTCTTCTTATATGTACTGAATTTAAAAGGGTTTATGGAGAGATGAAGTCTGGCCAAACCTTTCTATCTCAAGAAATGGGACCTAATGAAAAACAACCATAATCGGTAGTTTCTCCCAATTGTATTTGTGAAATTTTTTAGAAAACATTGAAAATTTCACTTAGTACAAAAATATCGTATGTGTGGTCTCTGAGGGATAAGGCTACTGTAGCCAAACGCTTCTATCTTAAGGCATGCGACCTAATGGAACACATATTGGGAGACTGTCTTAATTTATAATCTACTACCCAAATACTCATAAATTATTTTGGACTATTTTAAATATTTTTTTTTAAATTTCCAAATACCCCAGTGCTTTTCCTCTGAGTGATTTTAGCAACTTCCGGACGAACCATAGAAGATTTGGAGATGGGACATATATCATTTTAAAGGGGAGACTGTCTAGATTTGCAATCTACCGTCCAAAATCCTAGAAGTTACTTTGGACTATTTAAGAATTTTTTTTTGAAATTTCCATATACCCCAGTGCTGTTGCTTTGAGCGATTTTTACCATTCCCCACTTTGCCAAGGTTCCATTTTCATGAAAATTACCAAAATCAAAAAGGAATTTAAGCTTTAGATTCTAAACTTTCTGGAAGTGTTTTAACATTTTGTAGTTTTTATTTTATGATGCAAAACAGAAACTGCCAAAATCCTTGAGAACAACAGAAAATTTAAAAATAAACCAAAGTAATTTCTGAGTATTTTGGCAGTAAATTAAAAATCTAGATAGACACTCCTTTAAAACGATATGTGTCCCATTAGGTCCTATGCTTTAAGATTGAAGAGTTTGGCCACAGTCGTCTTCATCGATCAGAGACCATATAAAGGGTGTTTTTTTATGGACGTATATAACTTTAAGTTGGCATTACTGCTCAAGATGGCGACCGATTTAACAGCTGTCAAGTGATTTATTCTCAGTTTGGTTTGGCAATTCATCATGAATAGACTCACGCCTGAACAACGCTTGCAAGTAGTGCAAAACGAGATTGCCGTTGTTGCCGATTTTAATAAGCGAGTTTTGTTTAGCGATTTTCAAAAGCGAATTTTGTTTAGCGATGAAGCGCACTTCTGGTTGAATGGCTACGTCAACAAACAAAACTGCCGCATTTGGAGTGAAGCTAATCCTCAAGTGTATTACGAAACACCGTTACATCCTGGTGGAGTCATTAGTTCGTACTTCTTCAAAAACGATGTCGGCCAGAACGTTAAAGTCAATGGTCATCGGTATAGAGCCATGATTACTAACTTTTTCATTCCTGAATTGAACAACCATGATGTCCAGGAGCTGTGGTTCCAACAAGACGGCACAACATTTCACACAGCTCGTGCCACAATCGATTTATTGAAAGACACGTTTGGTGACCGCCTAATTTCACGTTTTGGACCTGTGAATTGGCCTCAAAGATCTTGTGATTTAACACCGCTAGACTACTTTCTGTGGGACTATGTAAAGTCATTGGTCTATGCAGATAAGCCACAAACGCTTGAGCATTTGGAAGACAACATTCGCCGTGTTATTGCTGATATACGGCCACAAATGTTGGAAAAAGTCATCGAAAATTGGACGTCCAGATTGGACTACATCCGAGCCAGCCGTGGCGGTCACATGCCCGAAATCATATTTAAATGTAATGCCACAAGATTATCTTTCGGATAAATAAAATTCATGTCAATCGAATAATCCATCGTTGTTTTATTGCAATTTAAAGTTCTATACGTCTATAAAAAACACCTTTTATAAGGTAATTTTGTGCTAAGTGAAATTTTCAACGTTTACTGAAACATTTCACAAACACATTTGGGAGAACTGTATTCCCAGGATGATAGCCCTATCCTTTGTGGTTGTTTTTCATTAGGTCCCATTCCTTGGGATAGAAGGAATGGCCTCAGCTCTCTATAAACCCCTTTAAATTCAGTACATATAAGAAGAATATGTATGGAAAAATTTTTTTATCTCATATAATATTTAAAAAAAAAAAACGTATTTATCTTTTCAAAAAAAAAAAAAAAAAAAAAAAAACTATGATAAACTGGGGGATTAACCCCAACCTGTGCTCATTTTTTGAATTGAAAGTTATAATTCTAGACAAAAGAAAACAGTTTAAAAAAATTTCATTGTACATTTCTTTGTGTACATTTTGTATGAACACGTTTTATAGAATTTCTCAAAAGTTAAAATAAATAATTAGGGGATTCACAAGGTGTGTTATTTTTATAAAAGCGGAAACAAATTTTTCGTTCAGCTCTAGCACACTTCTACTCTTGCAGTCACCTGGTTTACTTACACCATGATACTGTGTAAATTTTTGTTAAACATTTATTTACAGCCCAATCATGAATATTCCCTAGGATTTTTTTTCCCAAGGAACATTTTGGTTTTTGGGGGGAAAAAAATAACAAAATTATTTTTGAAAAAACTGCCGGGGAATTTTTATTCATAATTGGGCTGTTACTTTTTGAGTGATCGAAACAAAGAAAAATTAACAAATTTTCTATAAAAATATACGTTTTGTGGCTGAGCCATCAGGTAAATCACACAATAATATTATATTTAATTGTAAATAAATGTCTAAAATGCAATTTATGATGATTTTGGGACAGGCTATGATTTATAGAGAAATTAGTAATTTGACACTTGATTTGTTTTATTTATAAAAAATTCATAAGCTACAAAAATGGCTTGTAAGCCAAGTCAAAAAATGCTTTAAAATTTCCTCCACATGAATAGAACACTTCCACAAAAAAGCAGTTTATGTATAGTTTTCAATAAAAATTTATAATTTTATTTACATATTATAAAATTTTTTACATTTTAAAGCCTTCGCAATAACGCGTTGAGCCTCAATTTTTACAGATTATTTCGTAAATTAGAATGGGAATAGAATCATACATTGATTTTGGTCAACCAAGCCACTTTTATGCCTTCAATAAGTTCCCCTAAGGTAGTGCTAAATTACTTTTAAATAGAAATAAAAATTAAGTTTGTAGAATTTGTGTAGAAGCTATAACCTTTTGAAAAAATTGTGTTAAGAAGTGTGGCAGGGCGTGAGGGTACGTCTTTGATTTTGCAACGTGATTTTTGGCTCAGTGTATTAGAAAATGAGCACTTAGATGGAAAATTTTATGCGAAAAAAATGTTCAGAACAAGTAACAGAATTCAGCACTAATTCCTATAATATTTTGTTTTAGTGTGTATTTAATTGCCATATAAAATTTCTACAGCAATTGAATGATAAAATTTAATTTTTGATTCTCATTAATTTTAATTATTCATGAAAATTAATTTTTTTTTCGTTCTTAGAACAATTTCTTGCTTAAAAAATGATTCAGTTTAAAATTATTTTGTTTTCTCATATTTAATTAAATTTTCTAGTTTACTGTGACAACAATTAAGTATTAGTTTTCACAAATTTTCCTTTTCTAAAACAATCACTGTAACTTGCACATACATACATACGTATAATTAGGAAATTCCCCATTTTACAAAATGTAATTATTAAAAAAAAAAATAGTAATAATAATAAGTTGCCACTTAAACGTATTTAGCGCAATTAATTTTGTGCTTAAATTAATTAGCAAACTGCTGTTTAAATTTCGTAAAATGATTTGTGTTTTAACATAAATTAATATTTCATTAAATTAAAAAAAAAAAACTATTGGGAAAATTTCTAATATTGAAGATTTTTTTTAAAGATTTTTTTAAATTAAAAAACGCAATTCAAAATTTTATAAAAATTTTTTTTTTATATTATTGACATGCAAGCATTGTTACAGTCCGACAATTTTAATAGGGTAACGTCAATATTACAGTCAGCACAATAATTAAAGTTAGAATATTAAAGGTCACATAACCCGATTCTCAGTAGACTTTCAATTAATTCAAGCTCAATTTACCTCTCAATTTTAATTTAGAAATCTAGTCAAAAACCCTACGAAATGCTAAGTTAAACTATAGGTAATTTGCAATAATGAGTCTAAAGGGCCCAACACATAACAACAGCATGCTGGTTTAATCAAATCTGGGTGTCCCCGACAATGATTGCCAAAAAAAAAACACAAGTTTAAGTACCATAAAATATACAAATCGTAGTGAAAAGCAGACTCCAATTGCAATAAAACAACCATGCATTCTCTCACTCAATTCAATTGCCTTATTATAGACGAAATGAAAAAATGTGAAAATGGACTTAATGCAGCTGCCAGGTCAAATCTTTTGTGTTGCAGTAAAACGTAGAGATGCCTATTCAAAGTCCAAATATACAAAAATTGAAATTTTAAAAAAAATTATTATTTGGCAAATAAATTTGCAATTGTGGTCTAAAAAGCACGCCATTTATCGTCTCTGCAACAACGACAGCAGAAATTTATATCAGAAACTATTGCTGTTTCTAATTAAACGCAAGGACTTTCCAGTATAATTTTGCCATAATTTAGCATCTTGGCATTATTCAAAAACTGCGATGGAGTGGTATAGTGGAAAAGAACATGAACCCTCCTAACTGTTCTTGGCTTCGGCCAATTTACCAATACTGGACTATTGTCCAAGCGAAATTAAAGAAAAGTGTTACTGTTATTCGTGACGCCAAAAATATGGAAAATATATGCAGCGCAGGTAGATCAGAATGTTCTGCAGAAATTAATGGGATTCATTAAGGCAAAAGCCGGAAAATTCATAATAGGAAATGAATTGAATTTTTTTTTAATATTTTCTGAAAAAGCAATAAATAACTAAATTTTTAATAGCGGTTTTCGATTTTAACCTACGTTGGTAATTTACATGTCGCCTACTACCGCCGTACAATTTGATAACTCTGAACTTTAGTTGTTTATTTCGTTCAGCTCACTCCCGGGGTGTGTCTTCTCGGTGAAATGTCCCACCTTGATGTATCACTATCCGGGGAAAATAGGTGCGCCAACACCTGGAACTGCCATGGGTTTTAATCTGGCAGAAGGATACCTTCGGGGTCCGACCAGTGACTCTCAACACTGGTACCACGAGAGCCGGTAGCCCCACAGAGGAAGCACGAACGTCCGAGCAATGAGTTAAGAGCGGATGCTCACGAATGGTTGAACAATGAGTGCTCGGAGTCTGTGGACCGAACTTCTTTCCAACCCTACGGGGTTTAATGGATGATGTTCTGGACACAACATCCCTGGTTCGTTGTTCGGTCAGTGGACTTCGTGCACACCCAAATGCTCGGACGGCGGAATCTGTGAGGTCCCCTTCGGGGGTTCACGTGGTGGCTGTGGTTGAGACCAGAAGGTACGCTGGGAACGGAGTTCATGTCACCTTTGGCAAGGTGGCATATTCTTCGATGTGCTGTTTCATAGAAACAGATGTCACTCGACACAGGTTTTGGATAGGCCCAACTCCCTTAACAAGGGTGGTGTGTGTGACATGGCAGAAACACACATAATTTGCTACCTGTGTCCTTTATTGGTCGCAGGAGCTATAGTGGTAAGCATGAATACCACTCGTGGCTTGACCACGATGAGATAAGGCCCTAGCGGCAGGTGCTCACCTAAATCATCCACATTCATTTCGTTCAGCTGTTTTAATAGTGCAAATTTTTTGAGTTTGCTTTTTGCAATGATTTTCAGTCTTGCGAATTTTATAAACCGGTGCAAATCTCAGTTTCATATATTTTGTTGTTGTGAGGTGCAAAATTTAAAATTTTTTGCCGCACATGCAATAACTGCAAGACTTGCAAGGGTAGTTTCTGAATTCTTAATGAATACTAGACTCTGAGAGGACTTATAACTTTGGCCGCAGTGACGAGGTGACTTGTTCCCGCTCTTCATTCTAATTTTAAGGGTAGTTTGCATTTAAGAGTGAAAACCACTATTATTAATTATTCAAATCTAATATTTATATCACCACATACACACATGTGTATGTCTGTAAACGGTAGTAACAATTACTCATACTAATGTGGTTATTTAAGGGTAAAAACCCCCAGTTTTTTCGTGCTTATATAAAATAAAAATAGGAAAACACATTAGTATGTTTGGATTGATGTGTGTGTCACAAACACAACCACAATTACAGATTTAACAAACTAACGAAGATCGTTTAAAATTTAAATCTAAACATGACATGCAGGCGTGTGTGTGTATACCACTCCGACTGCAAGTGTAATTTTGATAAGAGCATAAAATATACGAGAATTGCACAAACAAAATAAACACAAATACCCATTTGCTCTTTTGTTTTTTTGTATGCGGGTTTTTAAGCAAATGAAAAAAAAAACTGGAATCATATAAGAGAAATAATGATGAGAGTAAAATGAGAGATGTTACTGATTAAAATAACTGACAACTGAAAATTAGTTAGCTGAGTTTATTCATTGATTGCTATTATCACAACAAATTGATGTTGTTATGAAATGATTTGAGTATTGAGTGTCATTTAATGATTGTAAACCCCACAGTGGCAGCAGCCAGTGTTGTCTAAACTGTTAAAGGTTAAACGTTAAATGTTTTGTAATATTTTTAACGCAATTAATTATGCATGATACTATGAAAGTGTGTAAATATTTGTGAGTATTTATGTACAGGGTTTTACAACAAGAATTTTAAAAAAAGGAAAAATTTTTTTTAAAGGAATAATTGTGATTGTTTGGCAAAGTATACAGGGATGGGACAAAACGTGGCATATGATATGCAATGAAAATTAACAAAAAAATTTTATATATTTTTTTGTTTATAGCCCATATTCTGAAAATCGCTAAACGCTTAAATTTTTCGATTACGATTAGAAATTGGCAAATAGGCGTTTTCAAATCCCAAGCGTACACTGAAACGAACTGATTAATTCTGTGTAAACTTAGCGGTTAAGGGAATATAATATTTTGCGCAGTTCAAATTAAATATATGTTTTTTTTTTTTTTTCTCATTTAAACAAAAATTAAAAATTAATTTAGCCTTTTTTTAATCAAAAATACGATTTTAAAAATTTTACTTTCGCCTATGCTCTGACAAACGAGCGTTTAGTAAAACGCATGTTAAAAACCGCGCATTTTGCTTAGGTTTTTTTTTTTCATAGAATTGGAATGGGAAAACGCCAGTTTATAAATAAAAAAAATTTACAAATTCAAAGCAAATTTTTTAAAGTCGTGTTTTTATGAAAAAAATCCTATTTTTCTTTAAATTGTGGTTGAAATAAAGAAAAACATTTAATTTTTAATTGTGCAAAATTTAATTTGCTCTTTAACTTTGGTTTGTGCAAAATTCATCACTTCGCTTCAGTGTATGCATGCGTTTTGAAAAATTCAAAATTAAGCGTTTTGCGTTTTTCATGGGTGTTTGATTTTGTTTAGTTATAAATTAGTGTTTTCTTTAACTGATGTTTAGAACATTCTTAAATAAATTTGGCGTTTTGAAAACGGTAAGCGTTTGTAAAAACATGGTTGTATCTTTATATGTTCAAGAAGACAAACTAAATTTTTTGTTTGTAATAAATAAAATCTAAAACTGCTAAAATGATTAAAAAAATTCTTTCACAAAGCTACAATATCAGGAAGTAACAGAGGCTATATAACACAATGCCACGCCCACTTTTCAATAATGAAACAGTTAAAATTCTATTTTCCAAACTGATTTTCATTAAATTTGCTACATAGGCTGCTTTTGTTTTAAGAACTCCAATTCATAGAGTAAAAGACCGGGTGAGGCCGGGTAAACCAGTGTTAAAATTTCTATTGAATTTTTGTCCACATAAATTTTTTTTCTATATGTAATTTGAGTTATCCCTTACAAAGAAAAAGCTTAAACTACAATAAAAAATATTGTACGGGCAAAAATTTTCCTCGGAATATGTGTAAGTACGGTTTGCCAATAAGAACCCATTGAATTATGCTGCGATTTTTAGATAAACCAATTTAAAAATTTCCATTAAAGTTGCTCGATATTGAATGTCACGGAACAATTTCAACTCAGCTTTCAATTACTTTTATTGGAAAAGGTAGTAATATGAATAAAAATTTATCCCAAGATAAATACTGAAAAATATTTCATATACTCTTTTTCTAATTGAAATTTGTTTTATAAACTTTTTATAAATGAAAATTTCAACACAAAAACTGCTAGAAATTCGCACAATTTTTAGTGCTATGTTGATATAGATTTTCTTCAAAACAAGTAAAAAAACCCCCCAACCTACTATAAAACCATTAAAAAATAGCCTTATCTTATCTCAAATGTCTAATTTATTCAAGTTAAAGAAATTTTTTAATGGATTTATCAATATGAAATCATGATTTTGTTTTTAATTATACATTGATAGAAATTTGATGCTATGGCAACGCTATAGCAATTAATCATTTATTATTTATTTATTGGAGGTTGTTAAGTGTTTCATAACAATATTTATCAGCATGCTCTGACACACGCACAATTGTTAAAATGTTTGCAAGGCTTTGCAAAAAGCTTATTCCTGCATTTTATGATATTCACGCATTTTGCTTTAGATTTGCCATATCATTTGTGTAGATCAACTGTTTGAAATCGCCAATGCTTCAATTTGAGAAAAATGTAAAAAGTAGGAGTAGTAATAGGCGTGGCAAATTTTTATTTTCATTAAAATATAACTTGGGTTTTGATGAAAATATAAAATTTTTGTATCTTACTTTAAGAAATCGTACTCATAAAGTAAAGGACCGTGCAATACCCGGTAAAATCAGGTAGTAGATAAATAAACCAGATACTAACTGCAGCGCCATCTGCCGGGCGGATTTATGACGCTAAACCTTAGTTATAAAAAAAATTCAATTAAATCGCATACACAGTGCAACTGAAAACTGTTTTCAAGCACTAATTTCAAATCTCTACCTCGTTTTTTTAAATTGGCTCTAGTCTTCGAGATATGCAGATATTTCTCAAACTCCAGAGGTGGCATGATAATGGAAATTCGTAGTTACACTGTTTTTAAATCTGTTCTATAGTTTTAGAAAAAGAGCAAAAGTTGTAAAGAAAAATTAAATATTTTTTATTTACTTTTAGTGTAAGCCTGCATAATTATGAAATTTTCTAATTTTATTAAATATAAAAACTGCTAAGTGGGTACTTAAAAAAATTAATTTTACATTTTGATTTCTTTTTATTTTAAAACGATAAGATGGTTTTGTTCGTCACAATTTAAAATCACAAGTCAATCTCATCGTTGACATTTTAAAGTTAACATTTCACTAGATTTTTTTCTTTAAATAAAAAAAAATAGTTGTTGTATTTTCAATAAAACAACAACTTCAAACTAGTAAGCGCCTAAAAAAAAAACAAAATTAAAATTTATTTGTTATTTTATTTAATTTTTTTTGCTTTTTAATTAAAACGGCTAGTTTATTAAGCGAATTATATAAATTTATATTTTGTATCAATATTTCGCTCTAACTTGGGTAGCTTCTTCAGGCTATAATTAATAATAATTATTATCGATATAAATAATAAATGTATATAATACGACCTCAAGCTTAAAAAACTAGCCGTTTTAATTAAAATCAAAATTAAAAATTCAATTAAATATGTCATCAAATAAATGAATATTTCATTGAAGTAATGAAATATTTCATTGAATTAATGAAATATTTCATTAGTCCAATGAAACGTTATCAATAGTCCTAATTATGAGTGTCGTTGTCATGACAAAAACAGTGATATGTTTTATATGGGCTTGTCGTGAATTCGACTACGGCAGCGACACTCATAATAAGGCTGATTCTTTAAAAAATAATACATTTTTCATTGAATTAATAAACAAAATTCATTAAGTGCAGCCATTTTAAGATTGTGATGTCCTAAATTTTTTGATGTGATATTGCACTACGATTGCTTAATAAGGAACTAGTCTTATTTATTACCCCAGCTAAACTAGTGAGGCAATTAATTCTAGAAAGCTACTTTCAGCTTATTGTTTTTGGAAAATTACTGTATTTCACCATACCGCCAAAAAAAACCCTTTATCTTCTCGAAATTGTTTTTCACAAGATATTTTTGTAGTTTTCGTATGTACAATAGGGAGTGCGACATTTGCCCATCCTAAGCAAATACTTCTGAAACTAGCCAGGTGGAGTATTGGATCTGAGTCGACCAATTTCAATATAGTACATACACACATAAATTTGCATAATATTCAGCCGATTGTTATGAGTTGTCTTTTCACTAGTCACGATATATATTTGACAAGCCCTGGGATATGGTTATCTAACGCAGTGACAGTTGTTACTGAATTTATCCACTTACTTTGAACCAGATTTTTTTTATGACCTTTAAAGACTTTCACAAAGGCTGTGCTCGAATAGCATAAAAAACAATTTTTCAAAAAATCCTTCTAATATCTCCCTCAAACTGATTGATACTTTCAAGTTGATTCCACCTGCTTAGGCCAAATCGAAATCGAAACTCAAAGCCTTGAAATAATTTTATTTAATATCGAATAGAATGATTTAGTAAATTAAAGAAATCCTTTATTTGAGGATATTTATTAAAAAAAAAAAGTATTCTCCAATAAGATCTCAAAAAGTTACAGTTAACTTTAGTTATAATGAGAAAGTGACCTTTAATCTTTTTTTTGTCCATTATTACACTTGCCCATAAAATAAATATAATAATATTTGTAATGTGGCATCACTGCCACCAATATTGATTACATTTCATTGTGGCAATGACATACCATTTTTCATTTTTAAAATAACTACGAAATTTAATACTTTAAAAATTTTATTTTAATTCTACTGTTTTATTAATATAAAAAAAACTGGCTGTTGAAGTTGCCATATCTATAATCGACAATATGCTAAAAGCTTACATTAAAAGTTACAGAAAAAAAATACACTTCGCGTTAAAATCTACTTCTAGTAATGAAAAACTATTTATCTACCCGATAACATCCTGCCGTTAGTTATTGCTTAGTTGTAATAATGAACCTGCTAGTCATTGTTCATTGTTGCTCACTGTAAAAGAGCGTCTAATAAATAAACTGTTGTTTATCGTTATTATGAGTGATGATCATCGCTGTTATTTTGTGGCCACTTGAGAGCGCATGTAATCGTTAAGAGTGGGATCGCAAAAGTATTTTAGCTTTAGGCTAGCTTGTTGTACAATTGTAAGTTATGTTTATATTTTGTTATTTTTACTTATTTCTCAGTGTTATTTATAATATTTGTTGTTGGTGTTTTTTTTATATTTATATTCACATTGGTGATCGTGTGGCGCAAATAAGTTTATTTTACCTCTTCGTTGCTATTGTGGTCGACGACGACAAAGACTTATCTTTGCTTGATTTCTCTTATAATTGATATTTATTTATTGTATTTTTTTTGTTTAGTTTAAGTTTAAAATATGGATTATGGTTGGCTACGTTTGTTTCATTCAGTTTGTTCATTTCATATAAACAGTTTTTTTTTTTTTTTGGGAGAGATACGTTATAATATCAGGTGTCGAACGTCTTCAAGCAATCAGTTTACTGCAAATCGGCATGAAGTTAAGGCACACTTTTCGTTATCCGTGCGCGTTTGAAATTTATTTTTTGTTTCGTCTAGAAATATAATTTCGAGGAAAGATACAAAAAAAAGTGTTGACATTTGCAAAAAAAAAAGCAATAAAATAAATTTGAAAAAAATTATTTAAAATTTGTGTGAACAAAAAAAGAAATGCTAAAAGCTGGAATAAAATCACCGTGACTAAGTAAATGGTGTGAAAATAATATTTTTTTTAAATATTTTGTGCTGAAAATAAAAACAAAATCCTTTAAATAATTACATTTAAATTTTAATGAAAAGTTTTAAAAATCAACAAAAACAAAATAGTTTTTTTTTTTTTAAATCAAAATGAAATGAATAAAGAAAATATTTTTTTTTAATATTAAAGAAAATGTAAGCCTTTTATAACCCTAATCAGTTAATGATCCCTTAAAAGAAAAAATGAAATTAATAAATAAATCACCAGAAAATGCAATTAAATTTTTGTAAAACGTATAAAAAATAAAAAAAAAACAGTCAATGACAAAAGTGTTAATACTTAATTATGATTGTTTATATATATATATATATATATATTTTTTTTTAAATTTTTATTATGCCAGTATTAATTTACTTAACACTAAACAACCATTTTAATTCTTATTATTTTGAATAGGTTTTTTTTAAATATATAAAATGAATGTAATAACATTTTATTTTATTGTTAATTTATTCGTTCTTTTATTAAATTGTATTCAGGGCTATTTAGCTAGTTACTTACTCACTTAGCAGGCTACTAACCTTTCTTAATAAATAAAACAAAAAATAGCAATAAATTTAATAAAAACTATTTAACCGTTTTACACACAAAATTTTAATAATTTATTTCAACGCTCGTAAAGCGTTTTACTTCCAGCTTTACACACTCACACACCTGTTTACCAATCTACCTACCTGTTTGTTTGAAGTTTGTTAGTTCAAGTTTGAAGCTAAAAAGCAATAATGAAAACATAATGAAAAACAAACAAAACAAAATTTGAATATGTTTTTTTATTAATTAATTAATTAAGAAAAATTTGTAATGAATAAGTTCAGCATCTGCTAAAATAAATGAAAAAAAATCAGTTTCATAAAAATTATGAAACAAAACACATTTTAACAGGGATCGCTAATAAGAGTCATCGATATCAAAAAGTTATTTTGACAACTTAAAAAATAAAAAAATCATTTATAATTATTACAGCAAACTAAAGGGTGTTTTTTATAGAATTATAGAACTTTAAGTTGGCATTACTGTTCAAGATGGCGACCGATTTAACAGCTGTCAAGTGATTTATTCTCAGTTTGGTTTGGCAATTCATGATGAATAGCCAAACGATCATCAAATAAGGCGTAGATTCGTCGAATGGGCGCACTTCTGGTTGAATGGCTACGTCAACAAACAAAACTGCCGCATTTGAAGTGAAGCTAATCCTCAAGTATATGTCGAAACACCGTTACATCCAAAAAAACTGACTGTTATGGGCTGGTGGAATCATTGGTCCGTACTTCTTCAAAAACGATGTTGGCCAGAACGTTACCGTCAATGGTCATCGGTATAGAGCCATGATTACTAACTTTTTCATTCCTGAATTGAACAACCATGATGTCCAGGAGCTGTGGTTCCAACAAGACGGCGCAACATGTCACACAGCTCGTGCCACAATCGATTTATTGAAAGACACGTTTGGTGACCGCCTAATTTCACGTTTTGGACCTGTGAATTGGCCTCCAAGATCTTGTGATTTAACACCGCTAGACTACTTTCTGTGGGGCTATGTAGAGTCATTGGTCTATGCGGATAAGCCACAAACGCTTGACCATTTGGAAGACAACATTCGCCGTGTTAAGGCCGATATACGGCCACAAATGTTGGAAAAAGTCATCGAAAATTGGACGTCCAGATTGGACTACATCCGAACCAGCCGTGGCGGTCATATGCCAGAAATCATATTTAAAATTCATGTCAATCGAATAATCCATCGTTGTTTTATTGCAATTTAAAGTTTTATACGTCTATAAAAAACACCCTTTAGTTATTACATTGGTTTTTTCTTTTTCTTTTTTTTTATAGCTAAGATTTTTATACTTATTGTAATTTTTTTATAGAAAAATTCAATTAAAAAAAATCATAATTATGCAATGTAAGAATTAAAGCCCAGATGAATTTCTTAAAAGGGAGTTTTATTTGTTCAATCAAAAAGAAATAATAAAACTTTTTTGAGAAGTTTTATGTTGTCCATAAAAAAATTAAAAAACTACTGCCATAGATATTCAAACTGAGCATGAAATCTCAGCCAACACAAGAAAAAAATTACTTACTTCATTATTAGTAAATATTATTCAAGCTTAAGATTTTAATGAAAATTGTTTTTGTTTTATTTTTCCAATATTTCGACTTTCTTTTGAAGGTCTTCTTCAAATAATAAATTTCCTTGATCGCATAATATACTAAAGTTATTACTTACTTCATTTTTTAGGCCTGTGTAATTTTTTTTTAATGATTTTTAGTAAAAAAATTTAAATATCTAAAGTTGGCTTTAACTATTTTTTTTTTTGCTGACAGTTAGAAATTTTGTTTGCTTCTATTTAAAAAAAAAATAAAAATTAACGAAAACCTTTTAATAAGCAATAGTGTTCGACTCTGTGTAACGCACTGTAAATTTGTGTATTTGCTGCATGTTAGCAACTTGTTGTTCATAATTTGTTAAACGTATAAACATGTTTAACACTTAAATTCCCAACAGTATTAAATATAAAAATATACCAGAGAACTTGCAAAATTCGCATTTTTAGTTGATGGTGCATGATTAAAAATTTTTATGTAAAATCAATCAAACCACGCAAACGAACAATTTGAGTAGAAATCGTGCCCAACATTTGATTAACTGATTGTTTTTTTTTTGTGCTGTTCGACGCGATTGAATTGAAAAAGCAAAATTCAAACCCAGGCATAAGTATGCATATTTAGCAGTTTAACAAAATAATTTTTAATATTTTTGGGAGTCCATCTACCTGCTTTAGAATGACACTAGAAACTCTACTTATTTTAACTCAATTATTGTTGAACTTTAGTTGAATTAAAAGTAATTAATACCGATACTTTCCTCTTATTATAATTAAATTTGTTTTTTTTTTCCAAATATCTAATATTTGTTAATGCTTGTTAGCTTTAATTTTTTTTTTTTTATTTAAAGCTATTGAAAACAAATTTAAATAGGAAGTAATTTTATTTAATTTTAAAGTGATTAATTCTTTTAATTCTTGGTTAGAAACTCTTTTCAATATACATGTAGTCATCTAGATTTTGTATTTAGCGATTTGCCTATAGCTATGAATAACTAACTATAATACCCACTAGAATGTATGTATATTTTTTGTTTGTTTTGTTTTTATAAATACTTAAATATAAAAGCAAATAATAGTAGTTAAATCATATTCATACATGACCACAACAATAGTGTGCCTGCCAACAATTTAATTTAGTTTTATTTATTTGACAAATAAAAACAATTTTGATTGCTGTGAAATATTTAAAATATCTAAACACTACATGTGTTTGCTTTACAACACGACATTCACTACACACATGAGTGTATTAGCAAAATTTGTATTTGATGGTTATTTGATGTATGCGTTTACTTTTGTTGTTAACATAAAACACAGGTAAACATGATTTGCTCTTCAGCTAAAAAAAAAATTAAAATTATACAGAAAAATTTTTCTTAATTAATAAACAAAAATTACAAACAATTTAAAAAATAAAATTATTCAGTGTACTTTTTGTTTGTACCACCTATATGATTTCTGAAAATTCGAGTGTAGCGTTAAATTAAAAAAATTAAGGCTTGTTCACATGAATCATGACTTTGCTTAGTTTAAAAATTCAGTGAAGTTAATTCCATTTTTTAATTCTGTAACTTGTTAACACTGCTCTGTTAAGTTAACATAATTGAAGTATTTTCAATAATAAGTCCACTTGGAAAAAAATCAAGTTAGTGCTGATTTTAGTAAGATAAGGATATCCTCTAACTAGAATTAAATTATTGATTCATTAAAAAAAATTGTATCTTTCAAATATAACAGCTCCTTTCGTGAAAAGCAATAACGTCAAAATCTCCTGGACTGTAGATTTCAGGGGCCAAATTACAGCAGTCGATATCTAACAAACTTTCTGCATGCTTATAAATAACGCAGACGATTTAGTGATATTCGTCTATCCGTCCATGTGGATGTTGAAATCAATTTTCTGAAGTATTTAGAAGACCTAATAAAAAGCTTAATATGCTAATTTGTTAGAAGTTCCTGTCTTCCTTTTGCTATTGAAATTCAGCCCAAACAGTACATAAATCTCTGAGCTATGAGCTCTGAAGTGCAACTACCTTTATTTTTTTGACCATTTTGCGTAATTTGTCTAAAATATAAAACAGAGAAAAGACGTTTTACACAGTTTTATCAAATCAAAAATACAACCGAAATTTTAGATTTTCGTAAATCTTTTTTCTGTATGGAAATTTTTAAGCTGTGCATGTACGTAATGTTTCTGTACACAAACACGAAACCAGTCTATCAGTCTTATACAAATTTGTGTATTTTTTAAATGCCTTGAGTGTACTAGCATTACTCGTTAACTAATTTCATCTTAGAATTAATTTTTAATATTATTTATTTTAAGATAAAAAGTCTTATCACTGTGCTTCTAGTGTTGTTTTTGGTGCTTTTAAAAATTTTCTACTCAAAAAATTTTTTTAATTAGCGCTTTCTTTCCCTATTCAGCAAAATTACGTTTGCGTGTAAGTTGCTTTTTTAAATCAGATTTTCAGAATTCAACAGTATCGCTATTCAAAAAACATAGTTTTACAGTAAAGCCATTTAAAGTTTGCAATTTGCAGGCACATTCAAAATTTTTATATTAAATTAAGAAATTAAGAAAATATTAACTTAATTACTTATAAAAAAAAAATATTTTTTTTGAGTTATTACACTATTGAAGTAAATGAGCTCATTAATTTGGCCACCATATGCTAGCTTAATGCCTTTCGCTAAAGTTATCTTGAATATAAATAGAAAAAAGTATTTATTTGCAAGCTTATTTGAGCTTTTTTTTAATTAAATAGTTAAATTTTTTTTTCAAGCTTAAGGTCGTATTATAATTTATTTATTTTTCAACTTTGTGTAGCCTTTAAAGGATATATAATTATAAATTTATAATTAAAAGTTTGACAAAAAACTAGCCATTTTAAATAATTAATCATAAAGCATATGAACTTAACTATCGTCATTATTATTTTTTATTTTTTTACATTTAATTTCATTTAATACATCACTTACGGTCAAAAAAGAGTTTTTGTTTAGATGTTGTCTTTGTTTTGTCTCTTTTCTACTGGATACTGGTATTTCTTATGAAATTTTAATAAAACAACAAGGAAGGTGCTAATGAAATTTAATAATATTTCCATACTTGTATGTATGTAGGTGTATTTGTATGCAAAATGTATTGTTTGTGTGAGTTTGATTAAAAAATGTTTAATTGGAATGCAGGTTTTACGGGTACAAACACATTTTATACCAGATTTTTTTAGTTAATTAAAACGTAAATTTTTAAAAAATATTGTTTATGTATATATTACCCGGTTTCTCCCGGTCTCGGTCACTGCTTTTATCTATGTGTAGGTTGGTTGGTTTGCGTGGGGGCCTGACGATCTTCAAGTAATAAATGAAATAGACCCACCCTGTGGCATTGAGATATCCAAGAAGATCCCAAATATCTCAGGTAGTTTGTCCCCTTCATATTCGTTATATCGAAGCTGTACTGTACTGAATTTTACTCGCTATATGTATCAGCTTTTACATTTTTAAGCACATAATTGATTTGCACATACATACAAGGTGGGCGAAAAGAAGTCATCCGATGTTGCTTGGCTCTCTTTTTTTTTCTAAATGAAAATGAAATGTGTGCCACATGTCCTCCAGTCCTAAACTCGGTTAACATGGCCCCATAGCGGGCACCGTCCACTCTTATCGTTTGACCTGCCCGGTGACTCCTCTAGCGTGAACACCGCACCATGCAGTCACTTTGAGGGAGTGTAATGGCTCCTCGTGCATCACTCGTAGATTTTCGGTGACCCAAAAGCGAAAGTTTTGCTTGTTCACGTTTAAATGAGCCTCGTCGCTCATTATGATTTTGGTCGAAAAATCGTCCGCTTCGATTATTCCGCGTTCTTGGGGAGTGTATCGCTCCATGGCTTGTTCACTTGTATTCTACAAATGTCAAAACAGATTCTACATTGGCCGCCATTTCCAAAAATAGGAGCATCTTCCAATAGGGTGATTTCTTTTAGCCGATCTTGTATAATAAATTGTGTCCTTCATATGTAGTACTCGTAATATACGTGTGCTTGACATTGTACTTCTCCTAAATGGCTGAACCGATTTAATTGAATTTCTTTGTATGCCTTTGGGTTACGCCTTGGAAGGTTTAGCGTCACAAATTTGACCGGCAGGTGGGGCGGCAGTCTTTATCTGGCTTATTTATTTACTAACTGTTTTTACCCGGTCCAACACGGTCCTTTACTCTATGAGTCTTCGATAAAAAAATCGAATATACAAAAATTTTAAGGCAAAACAATGTTTTGCCGGGTCATCTAGTGTAGACGTAATACTTAAATTAGAGTTAATTAAAATACAAGATAAACGTGCAAACAAATTAAATTAATATTTAATAAACAAGTATGTATTTCAAAAAAAAAAAAAAGTTGATCGATGACAAAAACTAATTAATGAAAAACGTTTATTGTGTTGTTAGACACACATTCATTAATACAATTGTAACATTAATTAAGTGTTTTTAATAAATAAATAGGCTCGCATGCTTTTTAAAATATTTTTTTGCAACATATTAAAAATAATTGTATAAAAAACGAGTTACAGGCATACCTCGATTAAAGCTACCTCTTTTAGCGCTCTTTTGAATTAAAAAAAAAATTATTTTAACTTTAAAAAGGTTTCTTTTTCTAATTTCATATGAAAATTGTTAAAAATTATTTTAAAGTTCTTGGAATCCTTGTTTTTGAAAAGGAAAAAAAATTTTTTAAATAATTTAATTTCGGGAAATCTCAAAATGGGAAATTTGTTATTAAATTTATCATTAAAAATATTAAATAAATAAATAGATGATTGTACCACAGACACATGTTGCTAAAGCGGATTTCAGACTATTGTATTTAGTATTAATACATGTCAAAAATAGTGTGACAACAAAATGTTAAGCAAGTGCGGTGAGTGTGGTGAAATACTTAAGTATTTTTGGCAGTATTTTTGGTTTTTGTCATTTTTAGAATTTTTCCTAAGCTATCACACTTCTCATTTTATCAGGGTTCCTTTTGTACAAGCAACCAAAGAAAAAACCAGAAATCAGCTGTGTGATGGTATGAAAACAGAAAATATTTTCCTTTAGATTTTTTTATTTGCATCTGATTTCGGTCTCACTCGATCTAATGAAAATGTTAATACTCTGTATTATAATGTGAAACCCGCTTAAGCAATTTAGAAAAAGCTTGATGTTGGAAATGAAAATGAATGTTGTTAAGGGAATTGAGAATCCTGAACGAAAAAAAGAAAAGTTACTTAACATTTTCTTCTTAAAATTCAGTTATCTGCTGCCACCAATTTTTTTTGCAAATTTGATAAAGTAACTGATATGCAATTTTATTTTCTATTTGAAAATGCATTTGTGTTCACACACGCCATTTTTATTTTCGAAATGTTAGCAGTTCTAAAAGGGAAAAGGTGCTATCACTCTTTAAGCTCTATTTCTCTCTCTCCTTCTCTTCTAGAAACTGGTACTTAGTTGCTATTATATAATAAAATTTTCTACCCAGGAAATATTCAATTGTATAGAATATTTTAAAATAAATAAACTACACTAGTATCTAAAGAAATTAATAATTAGTATTTAAAAATAATTAGTATTTAAACAAAATTACATACATACGTCATTTAAATAGGTATGTACGAGTTGTATGTTATAAATTAATGGCTAACGATCTTAACAAAAATCCCACAAAAGAAACTTCAAACATGTATTGTGGTTGTGTTGTGTGCTTTGCATAGAAATTGTGCAAATCAATTTAAATGCATAGTTTGATTGTAAGCCATTCGTTTTGTTCAGTCATACTTACAAACATACTAGTACATACATACAAAACAAACATATTTAGTTACTGGTTTGTATAGGCAGTTTAAACTCAAACGTATCGTCACTAAATAGACAAATTGTTGACAGTTTTATTATAATTTATATTCATTATGTTATTTGAATATGTGTTTGTGTTTGTGTTTGTTTGTAGGTATAGTTTCTATCATACAAACAATAAATTACATTTCTTGCAAGTTTTCTTATAAATTATGCTTAATACACATACATATCTAACACTAATTCAGAAGCGTATCATTAACTTGGGAAAAGTTTGATTATTGTATTTCCCCTTTAAAAAATAACTAATTCATTTAATTAAAATTAGCCAATTAATCAGGTAAACACTTTTAATTTTGTTATATACCAGTAGTTGTCATTTTTGAGTTTACGAGTATAACTCAAATAAATAAGTATAACAGAGAGCTTTTATTTACTCGTATAAAAAATAAATTTTCGCCCATGTTCTGAGAAACGCGCGTTTGCAAAACGAAAATCGTTTTGCAAAATGCTAAAGCATGTTCTGGAAACCGCGCGTTTTAACACACACAATTGACAAAATCAAAGTAAATTTTTTAAAGCCATATTTTTTATGGAAAAAGGCCAATTTTATTTCCAATTTTTGTTGAAATAAAAAGAAAATATATTTAATTTGAATTGTGCAACATTTTATTTTATCTTTAACTCTTAGTTTGTGCAAAATTCATCACTTCGCTTCAGTGTATGCTTGCGGTTTGAAAACACCAAAATTAAGCGTTTTGCGTTTTGCAGAACACCTTTTTGCGATTTCAAATCGTAATCGCCAAAGTTAAGCGTTTTGCGTTTTTCAGAACATGGGTGTTTGTTAAACAAATGAGTAATTATTCATAATTTGCCTTTATCCCCGTGTCTTCTGCAACATCTGTAGAAGTGCTTGTTTTCTTAGGAAAATATTAATGGCAAACCAATTTTGAATAGGTTGGTAAAGCTATTGTTTGAAATAATTTCCATATTATAATGGTTTCTATGGAAAGAAAAGAATTGAAATATTATATTTGATAAGTAAAAATTAGCTAAAAATAATTTTTTAATTTAAGCACTGTAGTCATCATTGAGTGCCGACTATTCGTAAATTGTTTTTAACAGTGGTCTGTCGGCAGCTGATTGCCTTGAAAAAATTTAAAGGCAAAATGATATGCCAACAATAGGATCACATAGGACATGTATGCCGACTACTTCCAAATTTGGTGTATTTTTAAAAAACTATAAGTTACTCAATTTTAATAAAATAATTTGTAAAAATAGTTTAATACATTTAAAATTATACCCAATACTGTACAATTACAGTGTGTTATTATTACACGTAAAGAAAAAATATGGTTGAGGCAACCATATTCTGGTGGAAACATAGTATGGTTAGATTTATGATTGCATCTAACCACATATATTTTTAAATCAAAGATATTAAAAATAGCTTTCAACTGCAGATGTTTGGGTTCAAACCTCGGTCAGGGCAAAAAAAAAAATATTTTTTAATTTTTTATTATTTTTTAATTTTTTTAAATACATACATACTCGTATATACACATTTTTAAAAAAGAACTTTTAATTTAAATTTTTTGTATAAATAAATTTTTTTTTATTCCTCCATTGATTTTTCTTTTCTATTAAGTTGTATTTATTTAAATTAATTTTTTTTTAATTTTATTTGACTTTACCAAGATTCGAATTTTGGAATATTTAGTTAAGAACTCGCCACTCAACCACTTCAGCCACAAAGCTCAGTTGAGTTTGAACGATTAAGTTTTTGTTTTATTCTCACTCTATTTATATGGTTGCGAAAGAGACAAAATAGAAAACAATTTACATTTAACCATATTTTTATCATTATTATGTTTGCTATGAACATATTTATGGTTTCAAGTAAAATTTTATTAAACATAATATGATAATTATATGGTTGATCTAAGACGCTAAACATAAAATGGTTAAAAATAACTAGAAACATGTTTAGATGCTTCAAATTAATAATATTTTTGTGAAGAACAAACTATTCAACCATCTTTTTTCTTTGCGTGGAGAGTAATACCAAGACCATATATAAAATTGTACCATTTTGAAAAAAGGAAAGGCGTTAAGCTGACGACTAGCGGCGCTTTTACCCTTTTTATTTTGTTTAAATTTCCCTTTTTAACAAATAAACTGTCCCCTTTAAAAAAAAATTAGTTCGTGGTTTTAGTTAGATATAGACACCATTTCACTACAAGTATCGCTGACTAAATTTTTTCAACAAGTGAACCAATTAAAAAAAAAACAGCTTAATTTTAATTAAATACGCACCTGTGCTCCGTCAATATTAATATATGTGCTAATGGTATTTAATTAAAGATATCGAATTTATAAACCTTAAACAAAACCACATTTATTAAAATAAAAAAGAGTCAACTTTAAGTTCAACTTGACCCACAAGTCACTTTATAATCTATTTTTATACTTACACAAATATATATGTACATGTTGGGACATAATTAACATATTCATAAACATGCATACTATGCATTTCAGTATGAATTGGCAACTCTCAAACGGTTGTTGTTTTTTTTATTTCTAACATGCATTTTCATTACTGTTTAATAAAAGTTGCCAGATTTGAAAGTGTTTTTTGGTTGATTAAAAAGCAAAAAAAAAAATTGATCAGATAATTGATATGCGAGTATTTAAGTAATGCTAGCACTATTTGCCGTTTAATGTGTGTTGGAGCTTAATTTTCTGTAATAGATTATTACGATTTGTTTCTTAAAATTCATATATTGTGATAGACAGAGTAATAATAATAGTTTAGTGTAGCATTTTTTTAATAATTTTATAAATATGTTTAATATAAACAGGAATTAAATTTAAAAGTTTACAATGTTTGAGTTTGAGACAATGCTGCTTTAATTCCTAAATAAATGTAAATGGAAGAACTATAAGACTAAGTTCAATTAAAGAAAAATTTTTAAATAAATTTGAATTCGGTTGATTAGGAAAATTGCAGCATTAAGTTTATGATAATAGGGAAAAACCGCTTATATGATATTAAGTTATTTTGGGGGACTACAACTTTAGACAAGACGTAAAACGTTTTCTTCTAAAATTATTTCTATTTTAGTAATTTCATTGCCAATTCGTTAATTGGGGAATATATGGCTCCACCATCCCTGAACCGTAATAATAAAGTAATTAAGTCAATTGTTACTTAAGCTGACATACCCGCTAAATCGTTATCAGCAGTGCTAATTTAGCACAACACTAATGATAATGTGTTATGTACAATATTTCGATTCGAATCAAAAAGGCCTTTGAAGAGAACTTTCAATTTGAAAAAAAAAACTAATTATGTAAAAAAATAAAATTTTTAAAATTAATCTCAAAATTATTAATACAATTCTGCTGGATTTTTGAAAAGTCTACATATTAGCTTTTTCTTTGGAATTGAAAATTCTTTTCGAAAGCCATTTCAATTCGAATCGAAATACATAATAACTTTTCAGGTTTTAAATTTTTTTTACTTAATAAATTAGAAAGTGCAAAGTGGGTGGCGTATAACTCCCTAAATTTTTTTATTTCTCTTATACTTTAATACTTGCTTTCTGTAAGTTTTTCGCAAAGCGTTAAATTAATATCTATAAAAGAACAATAAATGAGCTGTTAATGTTGAAAGAAGTATAAGTCCACTGTAAAAAAAATAATGCGGTAGCAGCAATTTTATTAAGATACTGGCACCTTCTGATTGCCTTTTTTTTTTAAGTGAACTTTAACGCTTTTAAAAAGTAACAGCTCAAATACCTTACAAAAAATATAAACAATTTGCACATTTAATAAATAAAAAATACATTAAATATGCAGTATCATTAAGGTAGCTGTCACTAAAAGGGCCCATACACGACGACAGCATGCTGGCGCAATCAAGTGATTGTGCCAGCCGATTGATCGTGTGTGGTGTGATTGTACCAGCAGCTGGTACAAAATTTTTTAAGTGGTAACATGAAATGAACGCGCGGAAATTTTTTTTTTTTGAGGAATTTTCTTGATTTGTAGTAATCGATGCCGTGCCTATGGAAAATAAAAAGCGAATATTATTGCAATCGTAACCTAAAAAATAAATGCCACAACAAAATGGTAAAAAAATTAAATACAGAAAAAGTTGTTTAAAAAAAATATTTGTTTTCCTAACAAACTGTATTCATTCATTTCAACCTTGTTTAGAAACGATTTACAAAAAAAAAAAATTAAGTTTGTGCCAGCATGCTGGTGTAAAGATGTTTGCGTTTGATGGTGCAATCTCTTGCTTGCACCAGCATGCTGTTGTCGTGTATGGGGCCCTTAACAGTCATACCAAAATTGGAGCGGCAAGCGTTTTTTATTTGTAAAAAATTCTTATGCTCATACAAAATGTAGGGAGCATACGGAATTAGCGGGGAGCCAACGCTTAACAATTGGAAAACCCAAATTTGATAGTGCTTTTTCTAGTGAAGTTGGTGGTAAAACAATTGTTTTGTTATTTTTGACCAGTAATGACATGCTAGCTGACTTTTTTTAATTATATTTTTGTTTGTCTTTAGTGGGCTTTATTAAACAAGATGATTAACACTATTGTAGAGAATACGCGGTGGAAAACGCTACCTGAATTATACTATATATTTAGTGTATTTTTTATTCATTAAATGTGCAAATTGTTTATATTTTTTCTATGAAAAATTCTAACAAAAATAGCAAAATATTCTATTTTCTCATGGAATATCATTGAGAGTAAGGTATGAAATTAAATGTGTAATAATATGTTTTTAAAAAGCTTATTTTAACAGAATTATTTATTTAATCAAAACAAAAACAACCCTTAAATACAAAATATTTTTATAAGCTCTAGATAATTTAACTGTCAATATAAAATAATTACGACTTTTATTGTTTCACCTAAGAAATTTTTACTATCTTCTGCAAATACAGACATATACTAGTAGATAGATACATTTGCATATACATATGAGTATAACTGGAAATAATACATTTAGAATATATTTTTTGAATATATTTGCTTGTATGTCGGGGATTTTTATAAACCTATGTTAGAATGTATATATTTTTGTATGAATTTATAATTTTTTTCTTCAAAATTTTCATAGGAAGTCTTTTTAGCTAGTGAACAGGGTTGCAAACTTAAGGCAATTAAATATTGATGGCGTTTTCTGTTTTCAAAAAACATTATGCTTTTAAATTGTGTAGTAGTTTTAACAGGTTAGCTAAAACTGCACAAAGTGTTGCCTTTTTTATGGTGTCAATAGAACACAAATAAGTTTTTTATGTAACGTTTAACATTAATGCATATTTAGCGCTTTATGTATTTAACAATATAAAGCGATTTACGCTGATAAGCAGCTGCCATAAAAAACTTTGCTCCTAAAATAAAGAAAAAAAATTAATTTTGCTGCAGAAGAGATTAATAATGAATTTTCATAAAGAACATTAGCACTTTGTGGACTAATGCGGAAATTCTTTTTAAACTGTTTGAAATTTATATTAAACCAGCGGACCTAAAAGACGTACATCCATAAGTATTCAGAATATATTTTCTGATATTATAAACGGTATCTTTTTACTTACAGTGAAGGGTCTAAAAATTAAGTATGGGCCTTTGAAATTTTTGAAAGCCTTAATTTGCCGTGGGTGGCTAAAGCAAATTTAATTATTGTTACATTAATTAAATTTTTAACTAAACCAATTAAATATTTAATCAGCATAATACATTTTTTCGTTCAATTTAAATATTGTCACATTGAGAAAGTGGTATAAGTCCACTTTAAAAAAATGAGTTAGTGGTAATTTTAGTAAGGTATAGATAGAGACCATCTTGTGTGTGCTAAAATGACCACTGATATTTTTTATTTTTTTTTCTAATGGACTTATACAGCTCATTATTGATGCTGAGGCCTAAATGACTATGAATTTAAAACAACATGTACAAATATAATATTAAATAAAAAAAATAAAAAAAAAATATTTAATTTTTTACTGTGTATATTCCGTAGTGCGTAGTTCGCAATCATTCAAATCGTTTAAACAAATACGAGTATCATTGGAGTTTATTTAAAAAAATACAGTTGTTTTTATTATTAACAGCCATATTCATAAAAAAAATTTTGTTTATTTTTTATTTATTTATTAGATAAAAAAAATGTAATATCAGCGAAAAAAGAAAGATTTACCAAATTTTTTTTTTGTCTGTAATATTGTCACCTGCAGCAACTTCCTTTCCCTGCTAATAAACTCTATTATCACTCGAAACAACAACCATTTTCTAGCTAATCTATGCCTGTATCTTCAAAGGCTTTGTCTCAAGCTAATGACTCGTGCTAAGTTGAATTTTAGTAAAATGGTATGTACGAGTATGTTCATCTGGCATGGCGTTGTGTTTTTGTAGTAATTGCTGTTGCAGTTGCTTGTGTTTGTATTTGTCTACAAATTGCAAATGAAAAGTACACGTGCATGCGGCAATAACAGTGTGTTCACAGACAGTATAAATAGTTCTTATAACAAATTCATTTTTTAAACTTTTCTTCCATAAAAAATAGCATCTAGTTGAATAAAATAAATAATTATAATTCGAACTTCAGCTTGAAGAAAGTAGCCGCTTTTTTTATGTTGTAAATATTAAAAGGCTGCACAAGCATACTTGATGTCACGATCTTGGCGGAATCTTTCGATTCTGATTGAAGGCCGTTAAGCCGCCACATAAACCAACCAAGCATATTTGAAAGGGCTTACAAGCACTTTTTATTATAAAATATTACACATGTTTGTAGTAATGTGTGGAATTCAAGTATGCTTGTGCAGTGCTCGTATACATAGATAAATATGAGCCGTTATTTTTGAAAATGGTATAAGTCCACTTTTAAAGAAAAATAGTTAGCAGTAATTTTAGTAAGATATAAACACCATCTTATACTAAAATTACAGATTTCACGTTTTTTTAACCAACTGGCCTTATGCCTCTTGCAAAAATAACACTTTATATATCGCTTATTTACTTCAATATGTGTCATAACTCCAAAAAAGCGTTATTTTTCATTAACAAGTTAATTTTGTCTCAATATTGTTCTTTATATTCTTATTTTCAGAATAAAATAATTAAAGTAAGAAATTGTAAATTTTAAAAATGGGTCTCCTGTAAAATAAAGTTTCTTGAATTATTAATTTTTTTTAAATAAATTTTTTTATTATTTCATCAGTAACTTGCAAAATAGTTGTATATACGCCTCAGCGCCTTGAAAGCTTTAAAGAGGCTAAAGGCAACAAGTTATACCACTAATAAAATCACGTCAGTGCTTGCAAACAATGTAAAAATGCTTCGGTTTTGCTCAGCTTAACAACAAAATGTACACGTTTGTATTTTGCTTCATTTTCCTGCGTTTGCACTGAAAATACCTTGAGCAAATAACTTTGTGCGTATTTGCTCAAATATCAATAAACCGAAAACAACAACACATAACAGATATTTACGGAGGCTTTTGTGATCTGTTGGCATTGATTTTGGTGTTTGCTTACGACCAAGAATGATAGAAATAGAAGATAATGCCATGCGGCACATAAAATTTTAATGACGTTATGCGATGTGTTCCTATTGTCTAATAATTTACAGCTAAATATGTGAGAAAAAGAGAAATGTATTATTTTTTTTTCAAACAGTGGACAATCTAAGTCATCTAATAACGGGAAATCATGCGCATGGCGTAATCTTGACTTTCTATCATTCTTGCTCGGCGTCACCTAGTTTATAGGCTCAGCATATTTGCAATATGCAAAGTTGCACAAATATTAACGTAATTATCCTTATTAAAACGGACAACGGAAACTAGAAAACTAGAAAAAAGTAATTAAAAATTGTCTCAAATATATTTGTTTTAGTTCCTTATAAAAAACGGAATTATATAAAATTGAAATGCTGGCACTTTTAAAACAAATTCGTTATAAGCGAGCTTGCCTGTACGTAAAATATATTTTGGATTTTTTTATTTTATTTTTTTGTGCTCACTCGCTGTCTGTATCACAATATTGCAGTTCATTGCATAAATAATATTTATAAAATATAATTGTTTGTATTAGTTGTAATATTTTTTTTTTTTTGTTATTTCGTGGTTGTGTGTCTGTGCAGACTCACAGACTTGCAGGTCTGTCTGTGAGAATACTCAGATATCACATTGATGACTTAACTGTCTTGTCTGTGCATATACAAAACTCACAGTATGCGTATGCACATGCACACATACACCATGTGTCTAATATTTTGTTTGTGTATAAAATTTATCAAAACTGAATTAAAACTACAAAAATAAAATTAAACATGATTTATGTTTATACATCCATACATGCTTATACACTTAAATCTTTATAAATTTTTTTAATCACTTTAATTAATTGCATTTAGAAAACATACTAAAGAAAAAATAAAAAAATATTTTTATGTACATGTGCATGTGTGTCTATGTATATGTATTTGCAAACACATAATACGTAATTTAAACAAATGTTTATTTAAAACTCTAATCGTTGCCGTTATTTGAGGCAAAAAACCGATCTTCACAACCGGTCTAATTTAAATTTATGTTTTGTTTGCACTTTTTCATGAGTGTGTGTGTCTGTGAGTGCATTTTGGAAAAGCATGCAATCAAAGCATTGCCAGATCTGATAGATAATCTCTTTTTACGCTAAATATTACCAATTTTGTTAAAAATAATACAAGTAATCATAACGGTATAAATTCAAATTTTGCATTTGCAGCAAACATCACAATCAGGGCTACCAGATAGTCGAATATTTTTAAAAGAACAAAATTTTGGTCTGTTTTATGGCATTCCGGTTACTGCAACTAAAAAAATTTATTATCACAACTGAATTTTTAATTGGAAACAAATTCAGTTCTCACAACCGAAGTAGTTTTATGTGTGCATGGTTGAATTTGTCAAACACTGAAACAAAGAAATGTCTAATTAATTTGGGCAAAAAAACTTGGAACACCCTTTATTAGAGAAATTTTTTTGTTGCTGTAATAGATTTTTTTTATGAATTTTTAATGTATAACAAAGCCTATGCTTGTGCATAAAAATTAAGTATTTCCGCATAAATTTGCTTTGCTTGGAGGCAGCTTTATAAGAACCCTAACATTTTTTTCAAACTGTCTATTTTTTCGATTGCAAATTTAAAGTTATTTTTGTACATGTGCTGTTTTTTGTAATACAAATTACCAATTTGCTTAGAAGTTTGATGTGAGAACACTCAGGCTTCAAAATTCCACATTGTTTGTAATGCAAAAGAGCACTTTGATATTAATTGATATTCAAGTACACACATAACTATGTGCTTCAGAACTGACCAGAAAGAAAACCACTTGAATTTTAAAGTAATAGTTTTTTTTTTTGTAACGAAATTTTGGCTTTAAAAATAATAAACAGAGCTTTTTTTATAGTCATTACTTAATTTTGTATAAAGTTTTTATAAAGTATAATATAAAAAATGTTTTGACGTTTCCTAAATTCTGTATATGTAAGTTATCAAAAGTTCATTACTCTTTTTTGTTTTAACATTTTTCGAACTTGTTGAACTTGAAGTAGAATTTATGACAAATTTTTTATAAAGCCTACTTGAAGTCTGAGTTAATATTTTTAAAGGGGTAGGTAGTAATGTGTCGCTTGTGCTATTTAATTTTAAATTAATGTTCTTTTCAATAAAGAAAACAACAAAAATAAACTTACTTTATATAGCTGGGATTTTAAAAATATATATAGTTAATGATTTCATCGATAAATGTTATCTTGAATTTAAAAACAAAACAAAAAAAAAAATAATTTTCAATAATAAATAAATTTTTGTGGTATACGAATGAATTAATTGTTGTCATAAAACTCAATAGAAAGTTTTTTTAAAACCCATAAATGATTGTGGTTGCTAAAGGAACTAACCAATAGTTCTAATTATTCCTTCCGTTCCGCTATTGCGGAAATCATTTTTTGTGCGGAAGCAAAATTTTGCAATTATTGACTCCGCAATATAGATAAATTTCTACATTTTGCTTAAGCTTAAATTTCTTTCTCACGAAAAGAAAACGGAAAGATCAAAAAATGTAAAAAAAATTACAAAATTTCGCAAAAATAAAATGTGCTTGAGTTTAATTTGTTTAAATTTTCGAAAATAATTACGTTTCCTTTATTGATTATTAATTTTCTTTTTGTTTATTTAAAATTTATTTTGATGTTTAGCAATTCACAATAACACAATTCGTTCACAAAAGACAACTTTGTAATTCACAATTAAATGAAACAATTCAAAATAAAGTAATACGCCGCTTAACGCGGCTAATAGGTTCCATCGAAGTAGAGCGTAATGCGAAACAGCGTTAAACGAGGGTATCTTAATGGGGTTAGGGGAAGATGGATAGAAAATTCGTTAGATATTAAATTTAATAATTGTAAAAACAAATAAAATTCTAACCCCCAAATTCATAAAAAATATTATGTGCTTATTAAGGGCTTATTTGACAGACTTCTATGCAGTATTTGTCAAATAACCCCTTATTAAGCACATAATATTTTTTATGAATTTGGGGGTAAGTCAGTTATATCATACAATCTATTCTGTGTTTCCAATGTTCTGCCGTTTTGTCAAGAAGGCATCTAATGTAGTTGGATGAAGCATCTATAAAACCCCGTCTTGCCTTTAAGCTCTTGTCAAAATTTGGATCATTTTCAACAGTTATAGTGGTTAAACATATTTGCAAATTTAGCGCTGCGAAGCCGAAACAGCGTTAAGCGTAAGAATGAGTAATAGCAATTTGCATATCGATCGATATTCTTTTCCTCAAAATTTTCCATTCCGTGCGGAATAAGTATTTTTATGAATTCGAATTTTTTTTTTTTTATTTTATGGAAAGTTTAGTGTTTTGAAATAAATTTTTTTTTTTTAATTTTTTCTCATTTGCTTTTATTAGCCGTAATCAGTAGAATAAAAATGCAAGATATTTCAAATAAAAATATCAGCTACAATTCTTTATACCCATAACACCTTTCGCTATAAAAGTGTGAATAAAAACAAAAACAATTATCATATTCAGCTATTTCAAGTTACTCTTAACAAATCCCGTTATTAAATTTTGTTGTTTTTGTTTTATAAAAATTGTCTTTCATTTTAATTGACACTTTAATGTTCTTTATTTTAGAAAATGATTAAATAAAATTTGTTGTACCAGTTTTATGTTTAGCGAGATAATTTCATGTTTACATATCGTCATATACATACAAAAATTTATAAAAGCCCCAAGTTACAAAATATATAATAGAAAATTCGACTCTTTGATAAATGAAAATGCTCATGCAAATTCATATTTTTACTTAGTAACTTAAAATCGATTTTGATCAAGTAGATACTTGTCCGAATTCGAGAATTAATTAAAAAATTATATAAATTTTTATATTGCATATTTTGTTATAAATGCATATTTTTTGTGCATAATTTGTATTCATTTTTTATTTTTAATATTCAAAAGTATTCACCTACTGAATTTCAGAATTTTAGTCTTCTTCTTTTCTTTGTATGTCATTTTAGTTCACTACTTTACAATAATGTTGCCAGATTAATGCTATTAAACAATTTTCGTTTCTTAAAATCATCAAAACAGCCAACACGCAAAAATTATTATTTTGCTTTTTTTTATTAATTTTGTGGCTGTTTTAATGTTGAAAGTGATCAAACCGTCTAGAAAATTTGTATGATAAGCACTCATGTTGACATTCATGTGATCCATGTGGAAAAGAGAGATACAAAATCACACGTACATTAAGTTTTATCATCAGATTTTTCTCAAATCAGTTAAGAACTTGATAGAGACTTTTAGGCTGTGATAGATATTTCTACCAACAATGTCAATCAAGAATTTTTTTTTTTTTTTTTAATAAAAGATTTTTGAAGAGGCTGCTTCACACATCTTATCATAACGTTTAAACAAGTTATTCGATTTTGTTTTGCAATATCTTATAAAATTCTAAATTTAATTGGCTTTAATTTGTTTTTCTAATTATTTCTAAGTATAATTATTATTCTGCGAGTTATTGAGAAAAATGTTATAAAAAATAGATATTTTTTTTTTAAATTATGAAATTTTTTATTTTTGAAACACTCAAAAATGAAGAAATCGGCCAAAACTAACCCGTTTTATTGCTTTATCTTAAAAGCACATACAATAAAAATGAATTAAACTATAGATTACCACAATCTATGCACAAATGCTGATTTTATTCCCATTAAAGTGCAAGTGTCCAGTTTTGAAAAAACTGTGATTATTACAGCAGAAAAAGCAGTGGTTATTCAAAGTCAGAAAATTTTTTTTATATTTGTTACACAGTGTTATCATTATATTTTTCGCAAACATTTTTCACTCCCACAACTAAAAATTGCGTTTCTAAACTGAATTTTTATAAAAACAAATTAACTTAGGGCTTTTATGAATTTGTACAGCAATATGTTGATGTAGCAATGTAAATATAGAAGAGATATAGGTATTTTCTAGGTTATTTTTATCAAAGAAATTACGTTGTGAGCTGACAGCTTTGGTTGTTGAAAATAACTCGTGTATTTTACCACTCCCAATTTTATAAATATTTAAATAGTAGTGTCATATCTGTTATAAAGTCTTAAAGTCATATTATTATATGATAATTTTAATTGTTTTTCAAACAAAAAAAGTCCTAAAATAATAAGAAATTTTTTACTGTGTTTAATATTTTGTCATAAGTATTCAATAGTCATATCTTTTCGTGTTGCTTTTTTTTAAAACATACGACTTTATGACTACTGTATGAATCCCCTAAATATAATTATAGGCCTCGCTATAAGTGTGATTGTCGTGATAATGATGATATTATCAACATCGGCGATATGTTTTACCAGCATTTAACACGCTATTTCCTACCATACTGTCTCTATTATAATTTCTTAATTCATTGTAGACCATTTAATCTTAAGTCTTGTTTTTTTAATACTAATAACATGAAGAAGTACCATTTTGAGCTCAATCTGATAGTTCTAGATTCGTTAATGTTATAAAATCAAAAAGTACTATTACAGTACATAAATAAAAAGTACCGTTTTCTTCTTTTAATTATTTTTTACTTTGCTCAGGAGCAGTTGAGGCAGTTGTTGCAGGCTTGTTAATATTAAAAAATCAAAAAGTAGCATTAACGTGAATACAGGGTGTCCGCCGGGAAGGTATACTACTTTGTTTTGCCGCCATTTTGGTAAAGATTAGTCTTAACAGTTCATATTTGGTAGTCGTGAAGTAGACACTTGGCAAATTTATTATGGAAAAATATTCGATAAACCAAGGTGTTTTAATCGTTTAAACATTTAAAAAAAATTACTGCGAGACTTCTTTCCACAACAAGTTATTTCAAGAAACGGTGATGTTGATTGGCCTCCACGGTCGTCTGATTTGACTGCTCCGGACTTCTTTTTGGGGGGATATCTGAAAAGCAAGGTTTATGCAAACAAACCAGAAAATCTTGAGCAACTCAAACGAAATATTCTTGATGAAATTAATGAAATACCGCGTGAAATGTGTGAGAATATAATGAAAAATGTGCTCACTAACAGAGGCGGACATTTATCTGGGGGGTTACACTCTATTGCGACGCGAAAGAAAAACCATTCGCATCTGTATGATTTTTACATTGAGTTGCGATGTGTTTTCTTTCCCATCGCAATAGAGAGTAGCCCCCCTGATATTATATTCCATACATAATTGCCGCCATTAAATAAAACATTTATCAATATAAGATCCCTTCTCCTTCATTTAATCAAAAATTATTAATAAACAAAGTAGTATGTATACCTTCCCGGCGGACAACCGGGAATATAATTAAATTAATACAAATAAAAAATTTTACATTCATGGATTTGATGTATTTAATATTTAGTTGTCTAGTACTATCGTTTACTAACGCTGAAGTTGCCCGCTTTTTAGTACCATAAAGCAAATTAAATCTAAGTATAGAAATCACATTGAAATCAAAAAACTAAATTATTACTGGAAGAAATTCTAAATTTTATTATTTAACATTGAAGTTAAAAAAATAATTGAATTCGTTTATAACTATGTGAAACATACTTTATGTTCTTTTCTTGGTTTTTTTTTATTAAAATCATAAATACTTTTAATGAACATCAAAAAAATTATTTTAATTTTAGAGTTTTCAACTTTTTCTTTTCCAACTTTTTTCTTAAGCCAATTTAGCTTATTTTTTTCCAACTCCTGGCAACGCTGATATCTACTATGAATGTATGCATTTGTATTGTAACGGTATTTTTAACTTTTCTTTACCATTTGACCCATGACTATAAATCAGACAAAAAAATTTAGTTCCTGATTTTCAATTTTTAATTCATTGATTTCTATAGTTCATGACACACTTTATGGTTATAAATTAAACAAAAACAAAAAAATATATAAATTTAAGTGTAAATGCACTTAACATACATACATACCTCTAATCATTTCTCGTTATGTTTTTTTTTTCTTGTTTATACCCAACTTACATACTTACTTTAAGATTGTATTATCAATAGTTTATCATTTATGATGGATTAGTTTGAAAATGTGTACGTGCGTTGGGAAATTTTATTAGTTTTCAGCAGAGCTTGCACAGGGAAATGATTGTTACAATTATTTATATGTTAGTTAGTGTTGGTTTGTTTATTGAAAACTTGTATTTTGTAACACACAATGAAATATTTTTTTTTTTATTTGCAAGTGAGAGGGGCAAAATTTTAATTTTATGACAGTTAACAAATAAACAATTTTTTTTAAAGTGATATAAGTCCACTTTAAAAAACTTTAGTAAGATTAAATTAATTAAAAAAAAAAAAAAAAAAAAAAAAAAAATGCGTGTAAAAAAATTCTTATTAGAGTTCACTTTATTTATTTTATAAAAAATAAATTACATTTGGACAAAAGCAATATCAGTGTCATTACCAGAATAATTTTGTTCATCATCTTGTGAAATTATTTCTGAACTATCATCTCTAAATTGCTAAAAAAATCGTGTTAAAACAAAACAATTCGTGTAAAAAATGAATTATGCTCATTATATTCTTCACTCTAAATAAGTTTGTGATTCCGTTTGCAATTTCTACAACGTATGTATATGGGCCACCCAATAATACTAAAATAAATAGGCGAGTCGATTTAGCGATGTTCGTTTGTCCGTCAATTCGTTGAAATCAACTTTCTGAAATCCCTAGACAACGTATAGTAGAGTTTAGCATACCAATTTTTCAGTTTCGGATTGGTCCATAAATGGCGGAGTTGCGACTACCTCTATTTCTGCCTGGGGTTTTTGTGTATTTATTTTGTCCAAACTACAAAACGGTTAAAAAAACGAGATACACAGTTTTATCTGTGAAAAATCAAAAGGATCGGCTCAGAAACGGCCGAGAAAAGTCAAAAATACTTACAATAGAAATTTTAGATTTTTATTAATTTTAGCTTTGTTTTTACAGAAATTTTTAAGTTGTACGTGTTTTAAGTTAATTTTTATAGACATATTGTAGCCCATTCTACCATACTTACTTCAAAATTCATTAGCAACCCCAACAAAAGCATCTTTGTGAATGTGAAAGTCGTGCACCAAATCACTATGTTGGGACACAACAAGAACGCAAGATTTAAATTTTAAATAAATAACTGATGCAGCAATTGAATTGCAGCATTTTCATGTTGTCTCTCCAATACCCAATTAACGAACTCCCTTCGCTGTCCATGGTCATTTTTTACTAACCTCGTACCTTCTACTAGCAAACAATAACAATTGTTCAAATGTCAAACAATGACACTTCGAATGGCACCAAATTTAAATCTTGCGTTCTTGTTCGGACACCCTTTATATGGCCAGAAAAAACATTTTACAGATGAGTATGAGGAAATGGGCTGCAATATGTTCATAAAAAGTCATTTCCTGCAGTCACACTTGAACATCTTCCCAGACAATTTGGACCAGTTCATAGCTGAACAAGGCGATTATTTTCACCAAGAAATGGTTACAAAAATAAAATAAAAATTATTTCAGAATATTTTTGGTCACTGCACTAATGATGCTGATTTAAAAAAAACTGCCAAGCAAACATTTTTGAATGAAATGGCCAAAAATTGTATTTCTGAAAAAAAATGTTTTTAATAAAAAGTTTAATAACTCATAAAATTTTTATTATAAATATTATTCAAGCTTAAGATCTTATTATTTTTATTTTCCAATATTTTGACTTTCTTGTATTGAAAATCTTCTTCAGGGAAAATTAATTATTAAAAATTAGATTGCATCATTAACTTATAAAATTTTTAACAGACTTAGAAAAAAAAGTCGTTTTACTCAATTCTAAAATTGTACGGTTTCTTTATAAAATACTGTGTAAAAAAGTGTCCAAAGTTGAAAAATGCCGACGATAATTAAAAAAAAAATGTGTTTGCTTGAGAAATACGCAGAGATTTTTCAAGTTTACTTAATGATATATATATATATATATATATCAATCGAACGGCCTCAATGTTTCCTTTCCAAATCCGCTGAGAAATTTAAAATCGGTAGATAGTCAACTAAGTTACTGGTTTATAAGTGCATAAAGATACCAAAAACCGGTTTTTGAAAAATTATAGGCCTGATTATGAGTGTCTTTGTCATAACGAAAACAGTGATACGAGTATGTGGCAACGTCGGCCATATGTTTTATATGGGCAACGACACTCATAAATAATAAATCTAAATATCGCTTCCCAGGTAGTTTTTTTTTTGTCGTTAATATCAAATTCTTTATTTGATTTGTGTGCTTTTGTTTTTGTTCTCCTTCTTAATCTTGTTGTCTCTTGTTTTCATGGCAAACGTTTATTGTAAATTAGTTGTTTCTTCTCGATAATCCTTTTGCTTATGTCTGTTTCCTTCTGCGATAATTTTCTGTATCATGTGTTTCTATGGCCTCCACCATATGTTCATATTCAGCTGGCAAACTAGAGAGGAGCATTATTACCAAGAGCTGATCTTGGATGGTAATACCCGTTTCCACCAGTTCTTCGGCCAGCTCTGTAAAATCATATATATCCACCATCGTAATATCAATAAGTCGTCTATATAGAGACACTTTTTGAATTGGTTCCTTAGGTGTGCATGTTTCTTCTAAACGTAACCAGGCTTCTCGTGAAGCATGTTTTCGTCTAAAAAATATGTATGAAAAACGTTCAATATTTTGAAGACTTTTCCAGACGAATTGATGGCTTGTGTTATAAATAGCAGCACGTAAAAAATATTATAAAATTTGTTCGTTTCCTGTAAAGAGCATATTAAAATTTCTTAGAATTTTCTTTTTAATATAAAAATTAAGTACCTACAGTCATTTTTTGGGTCTTAAAAAGAAAATCCCAGAACATATTTTATCGTGAGTGTCGTTAATTTCTTTTTTTTCAGTCATTCATTCAGTTAAAATATTAATTTAATTATTTAATTTAGGTCTTCAAAGAAATTATTCCAAAAAAATTAATTTAATAAATATTTGCGTTTTACTAAAAAAAAAATATTAAAAAATATTTAGCTATAACAGTGGAGGGTATATAAAACTCGTCACAGCCGAATTTAGCTTGTTTTTTTGTTTAACCCATTTTGCAGCAGTGTTGCGTTTTTGCAACGTCAGGTTCGTGTTCTTTTAAAAATACTTAATGGCGTTTTCTATTCTCAAAAAACATTCTGCTTCTGAATTTTGTAATATTTTAAACAGGTTGCCTAAAACTGCACAAAGTGATGCCTTTTTTATGGTTTCAATAGAAATTCGGTTACGTTAACACAACTGATAAACAGCTGACACAAAACAACTTAGCACATAAAATAAAATAAAAATTTATTTCTGCTTCAAAAGGGACCAATAATAGATTTTTATGAAGAATGTCTTGACGGAGAAAATGTTGAATCTCGTTTTACATATAAATACAAATTAAATAATTTACTTCTAATTATTGTATAAACAAGTAGTTGACACAGTTGTAAGAAAGGGCAGTATCTCACCCTCACTAATAAATTGAGTGCAAAAGAAGTACCGTTTTAGCATCTTGTTGAGAACAGAACGTAATATTGATTTTAACTATTAAATTTTTTTGACAATAGAATGCAAACATTCTTTGATGGTAGAATATATGCAACATTTTATTAGAAAAGAAAACACCATCAAACTATAGAACTCAAATATTTTTTGTATTCTGCAATTATTTTACAGCTTTATCTATTCAAGAGCGGAATAAAGAAATTATTAACTTTAATTTTTAATAATTCAAGCAAAATTCAAGTAAATGTCTATACGAATTTAGGTTGTGGTACACAATGGGTTAAAATGGACTTATACCATTAACTAATTTTAATGAAAACTTGCATTTTTCTCTAGTTATTTTTAAATTGTACATTTAAGTTAGAGTTTTTTTTTTTTTTAAATTTCGCGCTCTATTGAAATTCAAAATGAATTGAAAAATTACAAAAATTTAATTGCATTTTTTTAAACACATTTTTTTTATGAATTAGTCAAAAATTTTGATAATTTTTGATGTTAAGAATGTCTCGACTATTTTTCTTTATATTTTCTTCATCTCTTTCAATTTTTCTAGCCATCTCAACGGTCCGGTGACTAAAGCCTTAAAAATTGTTACAATAAAAAAAAGTAACGAGATTTGAATTTTTAAGCTTAAAAATAACAAAAAAAAAAATCGCTGAAATCAATCCATGTACACAGGTCTACACATAATAAATACATTACACCACAAAATTGTACACACACACACACTAACTAGACGAAATACTTAATTAATAAAAATGTAAACAAAACGCTAATAGTTAAACAATTAAACAAATAAACTATTATACATAATTATAAATAATTTAATTTAATTTAATTTAATTTAATTTAATAATTAGTGAGTTACGATTAGGTTTATTAAATAAAAAAATAAAAAATAATTATTAGTTCGAATTAGGTATTTTTGTTAAAAAAAAGAAGCAGCAAGAGGAAACTAACCACAAATTTTGTGATATTTTATTTAAACATTTTTGTTTGTATAATTTAAACGAAATTCCTTTTTAACAAAACAATACTTTCAATGTACTAAATCTAGGTTAACTAAATTATTTAATGCTAATTTTGTATACTATATTTAATTACTTAAACAACAATTTTTAAATACCTTTAAAACTTTACTTATTAATTGTTCTTAATATTTTTTTTATTATTTATTTATTTTTATTGGCATCTTTTGTTTTGTTTTGTTTTTTTATTATTTAAAAGCACCACAAGCTGTATTTATTTTGTTTTAATTTGTTTGTCAGTGTTATTTTTATAAATAGATTTTGTTTTATATATTTTGACAGCTGTCAATAAAATATAGTCGAGTTTTTCAATTAATTGTTAACTTCTTATGTAATTCCAATTTGCCACTTCAAGTATTAAACGAGAAAACAAAAAATACATTCCTAATAATATATTATATATATTGTTATACCTACACACATACATAATTTTTTTTTAAATTAAATCAATTTTTAAAAAAATTCAATACGAAAATGCATAATTTTATAAATTATTTAAATTGTATTAAATAAATTTTTAAATCTTTGTAAAAACAAACACACACACACACACACACACACTTTATTATATAAAGAAAACTTAATTAAGTAAAAAAAAGAACATAAGAAACCAAAATAATAAATTAATAAAAAAAAAAGCAGTCATGTCGCTCAACGGTAAAAATGTCACTGAAGCAACGTTGCAGCAAGTAGAGAATAATAATTATTACAACAACATCAATGACCACAAACATACCTCCTTTTCGCCAACAAAGACAAAGGTGGTATCTCCTCCAACATCAGCTGCAAAGCTGACACCACTGTCGCTGGCGACAGCGCTGACAATAACGCCGCCGGCAGCATTAATAAATCTAAACAGAAATGCAGAAAGCAAAACACCTCAGTACACATCTAGTTCTAGTTTTATACACATTCCTCCACCACCAACACTTGCAGCAACATCTGTAACAACAACAACAACATCAACAGTAAATAGTGAAAGTATGAGTAACTGTAACAGCTTAAGTAGACGATCATTAGATGCTTACACAGTAGATATACAAGAACCAAATAAACAACAACAACAAAACAATAACATTAATAACAATAATATAATTAATAATAACAATAACAATAAAAAACAACAGCCAACAACACCAACATTATCAACAAATTCGAAATTAAATTCAATATCACATGAATACACCAGTAACAATGGTGTGCCTCATGGACACTATCGTCATACATTACCACCCCAAGAGGATAATTTTAAATTATTTACTATTTATGGAAATGGTGAGTTTTCCTCTGTCTATCTCTACCACCACCACCACCACCCCCCACCCCTAACTTTCAATTAACATATTCTTAGCTAAACTTTGTTTTTTATTTTGTTTTTTTTTTCTACTTTTTTTCGAGACTGCAACTAAAATCTTGAATTTATTTTTAATTATTTTTTTTTTCTTGTTGAAATAACTTTATAATTTGTACTTGAATACTGTGCTATGTGTGTAACTGGAATCGAATTCCCATGTAAAAGGCCCATAATCATGGTGACCTTAAAGTCGGTATCTTTTTAAATACGATTTTAAATTCGCTTTTGTTTTAATATAGAAAAATTGATATTACTTCCAGATACTGGATTGCTAGAGCGACGCTTTTGCAAAAATCCCTTTTTACTCATACATACATATTTTTGTTTTTTTTGGTTGGTTTTCGACTAAACGAAAAAGCAACCAACGTTTTACTATATGAAGCCGCTTTCGAAACTGGAACATCTTTACTGATTTTGTGGCCAACAAAAAACAATTAGGCAAAACAGTTGAGCTTTTTTTAAGTCTAAGGTTGAATTCATGCACTTGTTCCCGACAAAATTTTTGTCCGTACAATATTTTTTATACATAGTTGTAGCTAACTCTCTCTCAGAGGCACTTGAAGTCCATTAAAAAAATTGTTTGGATCAAAATAGACAAACAAAAAATTTTTCTCTAAACAAATGGAGGCTAAATTTTCATTGATTTAATTTCTGTTTTTTGTTTTACACAAAAAAAAACTCGCGATATTCACGTCTATATTTGTGCAAATTTTAATTTTGCAAATATGCTAAGCATATTGAACTCGGTAGTAAGTGTCTCAGATCAGATCACACTAAACCATAGAAAAAAATCTGGCAACTTTAACTTTAACTGTCAATTTTGTTTGTGTTTGTTGTTTTGCACAACGATATTTGCTCAAGGTGTCTTTAGTGCAAATGAAGCAAAGTGCAAATGCGGTTATTTGTGATTCAGTAACTGTAGTGCGATTTAGTAACTTTTATTACGAACATTCAAATTGAAAAAACTAGTATAAAGATATTTTATCGAATTCAGTATTCAGTAACTGTCCGACAAATTTATTTGGTACGATAGAAATCGTTATTTTCGATAATAATTTACGTGATGTTACCCTCGTCGCAAGAATCGAATATTTTTGTCGGAAAGTTACTGAATACCGAATTCGATAAAATATCTTTAAACTTGTTTTTTCGATGCGAATGTTCGTAATGAAGTTTAGTTGGGCAATTCTTTCTCAATTCTCTTTTAAAATTGTTGTTTTGTTTTGCAATTTTAGCATTTTTATTCAGTCATTCATTCAGTTTTCAAGCTACCTTTCATCTTCATAAAAGATACAAAGAGAGAACAAAAAGAAATTGCGGAGTACGAGCAAGTTTGTACCACTTTCTATTCTTCTTTCCTCCCTCTCCCACAAAATCAAGCATTGTCCAACTAACATTGATGTGTGCGGTCCTGGTCGTATCCACAACAGTTGACACCTTTACCACAAGAACCGTTCATAAATTGCTTTAATAAAGAAATATTTTATTTAACATGCACTGGACACAGAAAACTGTTTAACAATAAAAGTTTACACTTTTGATACAAGAACCATTCGTATATTAAAAAAAAAAAAACTTCTTTGTTATATAATATATTCTCTGTTCATCTCTTTGAGGTTCAACTTTCTGCAAGTGCCAAAAATTTACTTGCAAGAGAATTTCGTTTGCAAGTTCAAAAATTGTTAATGTGTTAGGTGGCCATGCACATATGGTTTGTGTGTGTGTAAGTTTTGATTGGTCGCATGAGTATGGAGTTGTCAGCGAACATGTTAGAATAAGTTTGAAAATTTTCAATTACAATGGATTTGTTGGATGTTAAGGGGCTAGGATTTTTTTTTAATTTTAATATGGCACCAGACGTCAGTAAGTGTATCGCAGTGAATTTAATTTAATTTTAAAAGAACAAACTGCCATTTGGCAAACAAAAAATTATGTTTATAAAAACAAAACTGCAAAAGAAAATTTTTGGTTACTTCTTTTTTTTCTTGTTAAGTACACAACAAATAACCAAAATTTCATCTTTCGCTTAGCAATTCATGTTTAACCTTCTACATTTTTGTAATTCTGGTATGTTTGATGTTAGGGGTTATTATATTCTGAACAAATTCGAGCTTTAGTGAAAAAGTGTGAGGGTACCCAGTTTTTTGTACTAGCACTTGCATGTGTAAACGCTAGGTTAATACGTATACTCAATTTGCAAGCAATTTCTTGCATGTGGAAACGCAGGGTAATGCTTTCTTCTCTATAGAATTTATTGTTAAAGAAGAAGGTGTTACCAGCTCCCAAATTAGCATCACACAGTTAAAATATTTAAGAATGGTAATTTCGTTACATGTTAAATATTCCGTAATGATTTTGGTAATCAACAAAACGATATTTAAAGGTTACTTTGTGATTGTGTTTGAATTTATCGGAGTATTAAAGTTAATGTGTGTGAGTTATTAAGAAAATTCTATTTCGACTTGTTGTGAAAGGGGAAAAACAATTTAAAATGGCTTAAAAAACAAAAGTCGTTTAACTTGTATCCGCGAAATTTATATAAATTTTTTAATTACCTAGAGAGTAATAATTTTATGCATGTAATAAAAAATATTTTTTCTTTTTAAATTTTTGTTTTGTTTTTCATCAGAATGTAAAACGTGCATATGCATATGTGTGAATAATGCAGTTTCAATAAAAGTATAAATCATATTTTTTTAATATTTTGATATTCAAGTTCAAAACAATATCTTGTCTCGTAAATTATTTATAATTAGCATGTTTATTATATATTTCAGAAACAATGTTTAACAAAATATATATTTTCAATTTTTAAATACAAGTGTACGCATTGGTATATTAAATTTTTATTTAAAACATTTTCTTAATATTTTTCTGCAATTTACTTGTTTATTAAGAAATTTTTGGTATTTTTCTTTTTTTTTGTGTTTTTCTTACTTTTTTAGACACCGACAATGACAAATTGTCGGGTTTACCACATTCGACAACCGGTTCACTAAGCTCAATCATCACGACGTCCATAGCATCCTCAGAACCTGATCCAGGAGCGGGCGGAGGTGGTGGTAATGGAGGCAGTCATGATCCCTCTAGTAGTGTAGACGAAAAGATGGCCTTAAATCGACCGGGCATAAAGCAAGAAAAATGGACTTCAATTTTATTACAAGTGTCTATACCATTCTTTTTGGCTGGCATAGGCACAATAGGAGCTGGTATTATTTTAGGTAGAGTAGAGGTATGTACGTTTCAAGTTGTTGTATTTTCATATTTATTTTTAATTAATTATTACTTAATAATTACACATGCACTTTTCAATTTTGTTCCCATAATCTAACAATTAAATTTTATCTTTTTAAAAGCAATTGTGTTTTGGAAATTAAGAATTTTTAAAATTGTACAATTTGATGAACAAATCAAATATGTACATAGAAAATTCAATGACTTTGTCCGTAACAAAAAAAAAAAAAAAAAAAAAAAAAAAACACGACATGCATGCAATTATTAATAAGCAAGCAGCCTTCAATTTAATAATTTTGCACTACGTTTCTACATCTCCCTGTCTTAAAAATAATACATAAAAATTAATTACTTTTAATAAAAAATTACAGATTTGCTTAAACTTATAAATTAAACAACTTTAAACATTTCTATGAAAGTGCCAAATAAATATTTTTTAGTTTTTTTATAATTTTGTTTTAGAACAGATTTTATGCTTTTGCATAAAATGTAATCAATAAGCGAACGATACCTTATTTCATATATTTGTATTGAAAACAATCAGTGCGGTTCTGCATTCCGAATCCGAATATATTATTCGGAATTGAAAACTTCAGCACCTCATAACTACTCTGTGGTCCATTTTAAGATTTTTAAAATTTTGTTTTTGCTTTATTTTGGGTACAAAGTTATTGGTAGAATTAAAAAAACATAAAAGTTTTCATTTAATAAGAAGAAAAAAATTTAATTTCACATTTTTTTCAAATCCGTGTGGAATACAGAACAGGCACGAATAACACAATACGAAAATTTGTTTTTTGTTTTGTTTGTGAAGAAATAGGCCCTATGTGCTGTTTCTGTAACACAAGCGTAAAGGAATTTACTATGAAAAGTACTAAAACAAATTAAATTCGGCAGTTGAGAATCGTATAATACCCTTTACTGTAGTAGTCACATTCTTGTTAAATACAATGAAAAGGCAAAATATTGACTAAAATAATTTTCTTCTTTTTTAAGCACTTCACTGTAAGTAAGAAGGGCATATATGTATACGAGTAAGTTTTGAGATACCCTATAAAGAATATATATTCTGAATTCTTATGAATATAGGAGTCAAGTTAGCGATGTCCATCCAAAACAAAAATAAAAAACAATTGCTTTGCCATCAACTTCACTAGAAAACGCGCTGTCAAAAGTGGCTTTTCCAACTGTTCTAGGTTGCCGTTACCCTATTTTTGCAGTTAAAAAACATTTGCCATGCCAAATTAGGTATGACTGCAAGATATCATTGAAACTAGTGAGCTAATTTAAAAACAATGTAGGTACACGACTTGAAGCAATATTTGTTGCAGAATTTTGAATTTTCATTATTATCATATATAATAAATCGTCTTCAAGTAAATTTTACATATGTCATGTCACCTTTTGACCTTAGGAAATAACGATATATCTAGGAGATTAGAGGCAATTAAAACAAACGAAGAGCTTTTAGTTGCTCTTGTTCAGTTAATAAAAAATTTAAATAATTGAGCTGTTATTATTGAAAGTCCACTTTAAATAAACTTAGTAAGCGGTAATTTTAGTTAGATGGTGTCTATATCTTACTGAAATTACATCTGACTATAATTTAAAAAAAAAAAAAAAAAAAGTGGACTTATACCACTTTCAATAATAACAGCTCAATTAATAAATCTGAAACTCTTTGTTTCAATTAAATACACATTAATGTTAAATCTTAAAAAAATATTTTAAATAATATTTTGCATTTGTTTTAAAGCAAGTTTTAAGCAAAAATATTTTTATTAAAATAATTTTTTTTAATATATCTTTTTTATAATTTTATTTTAAATAAATACCATTATTAATATATTGGACCTTTTTCTTTTTAATTAAAATGGCTATTTTATTAAGCTTAAGGTCTTATTTTATAAATTCATTTTTATATCAATATTTCGCTCCAGCATATAATTATAGCCTGAAGAAGCTACACAAGTTGGAGAGAAATATCGATATAAAAATAAATTCATAAAATAAAAACTCAAGCTTAATAAAATAGCCATTTTAATATTAAATTTATAGTATTTTATAAAATATTAAATTAATAATATTTTTATTTAAAATTAAATATTTAACTAGATATTCTTTTTCTCTAACTAAATATGAAAATTATTTTAAGGAAAAAAACTAAGTGAAAAAATGTAAATAAAAATCGATTTTAAAAAAGTTTATTAAAAAATTTTATTTTAAATTTACAGAAATGGCGTGTTTTTGTAGCTGTTAGTGAGTTGTTCATATTGGTACCCGCTTTATTGGGTCTCAAAGGGAATTTGGATATGTGCTTGGCCTCGCGACTCTCCACACAAGTCAATTTGGGAAATATGACAGGTAAGAAGGAGGTAATACGCATGATTGTAGGCAATATAGCGTTGGTGCAGGTGCAGGCTACAGTAGCATCATTTTTGGTGGCTATGTTTGCGGTATCTGTGGGTGCGGCCATGGATGGTAATTTCAACTTTGATCATGTTATGTTACTGACAGCGTCGGCAATGTTTACGGCAACATCATCATGTTTTGTATTAGGTAAATATTATCTTATTTTACAATAAAAATATTAATTGCATTTTTTTTATTTTATTATATCTTTAATAGATTTTGTATTAGTAGCTGTGATATTATTATCTCAAAAGTATCGTTTGAATCCTGATAATTTGGCAACCCCGTTAGCTGCCTCCATAGGTGATGTGGTTTCAATTAGTTTACTATCGTTTATTGCTTCGATTTTATTCGATAACATAAGTATGTTATTTGCTTATTTGCTATACCGTTATTTTGCCATTGTTTTAAAAAGCATACATGGGAGTAGTAAATTGTTTTAAAATTAATTTTTGTCTCTAGTAATGATAATGCTAATTATAGAAAAAGAAAAAACTCAACGTTGCTGCTGTGTATTCCAAATAGGGTAGCCAGATTTTAAATTGAGAAAAACAGTACAATAATTGTTTTTAAGAAAATCTATAAAAAAAAGAACAAAATTTTAGTGTTTTTTTTTATACAGTACTTTTAAAAAAATAAGTACCTATACGGCTAAAACAGTACGCATGAAATTCCTAATTCCAAACCTATTTTCCTAGTTCCAACACAATGCATTGCATGAGTAGGGGTCATCCCCTGAGTGCTGGTCCTAATAAAAAAAAGAAAAAAAATTTAAATTGTGGAATTAAATTAAAAGTTTATTCTTTTTATAAAAAAAATAACAAATCTAGCCTTTGCTGCAATACCGTCATATTTCAAAAAATGTGTTTTTACAGGAGAAGCATTTTAAGTTGTTATTTATTATAGACAAGATACTTTAATTACGATCCTGCATTATAAATAAAAAGCTCGTTCACAGAATTTTTACAGTTAATAAAACACGTTACCTTCTACACACCAGTGATATTATCTCAAAAATCTCGATTTTTTGAGTTATGACTCTATTGCAGCAAAGGCTCGAAATTTTGTATTTTTTAATAAAATATTTATAAAAATCCGTTGTACAACTTTATGTATTGACTTTTTAAATCATTATCTAAATTAATACATAAATGAATTATGAAATAAATGACAATGAAAACATCCCATTTATACTTAAGGGATTAAACTTTAACCCCCTTATCCAAAAAAATTAACGTAGACTTTAATGTCAACGTTAAAGAAATTTTTCATATAATTTTTAAAAAAATTTTACTTTAAAGTCTATGTTAATTTTTTTTGGATAAGAGCATAAGTCTCTTATCCAAAAAAATTGATTAGACTTTCAAATAAAATTTATGAAAAAATTATATAAACATTTTCGATAACGTAGACTTTAAAATTACGTTAATTTTATTGGCAAGTATTTAATTGAATACATTTTTACAGTATCTACATTAAAACTTTTTTTCTGTTTCTTTTTTTTTTTATAGAAACTCATTTATGGATAACTTATGTTGTAGTAGCTTGTTACCTGGTATTATTACCCATGTGGGTAACAATTGTATTAAAGAATAAGTATACACGTCCTGTACTCAAAAGTGGTTGGGTCCCAGTGCTATCAGCCTTATGTATTAGTGGGTAAGTTAATTAGTATAAATAGAGTTCAATTACATATTACTTTTATAATTATTATTTGCTAGAGATGTTTGAATTTCTTTATAAACATTTATTTATTTACAGTTTGGGTGGCTTAGTGCTCGATGCCGCTGTAGATGTATTCCATGGGTTCGTTGTATTCCAACCTATTATTAATGGTATTGGTGGAAATTTGGTATCGGTGCAAGCTAGTAAAATATCAACAATGTTACATCAGAGTTCAATTATTGGCATCATACCACCACATGCAAAATTATTTGAATGGCCTTGGAAAGCCCTGTTTAAAGGAGGTATAATAAGCTCAAATTACAAAAATTCATACATACATAAAGTCATATGTTTTCAAAAAAGCCCTAAGTTATAAAAAATTATTATGCGACTTTTATCATAAAATATTTTCTTTTTACTTTTAAAATTAAAAATAAAGTTCTTAAACGAGAACTGAAGTGTAAAAAAAATATTTAAAAATTTTTTTTGGCTTATCCTATAAAATTTTAGAATGTCACTTAGGGCATTTATCGAAAACATATGACGATAAATAATTTTTATATGCACACATACATAAAATATATAATTCTTTCCAGTGCCCTATGCAAAAACTGCTCGCTTATTGATTGCTTTGTCAATTCCTGGTAATATTTTGTTTATATTTGTGGCTGATTATATACACATGTCGCAATCGACAATAACTTGGGCATTTGCATTCTCATATTTGATTGCCAGTTTAGTGCAGGTATTTATTATCAATTTAAATATATAACGTAATAAAATTAATAATATCAGAGCAAATGAAAACTGTTTCGAAAGTATTTCCGAAAAATTCAAATCATCATTTTAATTTAGTTCTATTAAAAAAAAAAATTCGAAATTCCACAACAAAATTTTTTTAAGTCGCACATACATCGTTTTCAAATTAATTCACTAGTTTCAAAGATATCTTAGAAAATATAAAAAAAAATATAAAAGAATTTAGAAATGTTTAATTTTTTTCTTTATTTACAATCTATTTTGCAATATTAAGTAAATTTGATAATTTAAATATAAAAATTACATTACATTATATATTTATGCAGTAATCTTCAACAAAATTAGTAGAAATGTTTAATTTAAATAAAATTATTTAAAGTGAAGCAAAACCAAAATCGGCAAAACGATTTTCCCCATTAACTAATGCTACTTCATTGTAAAAAAAAATTGCCTTATACAGCAATTCAAACAACACTCTTTAAAGTATTTTTACAATTTCTGTTATTTACGGCGAATTTTAGCTACAAAGCGTGAGCAACTTTTTTCTGCTAATTGTAAACTAATAAAATATAAACAACTTTAGTGTTAACTTTTCCATTTTTCAGCTAAATAAGCTTGTTTTTCAGCACTTAAAACGTGAACAACACGTTTTTACATAAACTAAAAGTTGGCACCATTTAGTGATAGCTGTTTTACTCAATTGTAGAACGTATTTACATTGGGTTTTCAATTTGTAGTTCTGAAGTGTTTGTAGAAAATAGTAAGATAGTGCATTTTGTTGTTGTGTGTAATAAAAATTTTATATATACTTTATTTTTACATACGAGTATGTACACTCGATTCATACACTAGCGAACGCCACATTTGTTTCTAATAAAAAAAAGAGTCTTTAACTGTGTGATAGATTGACTTAATGGTGAATAAACTCGAAAACTGGGCATGAATTTTAACAAAATTTGCCTCCTTTTATTTGAAACTTATGAGGCCTTATGATTGTATGAAAAAAAACTGCAAATTTTTGGCTGCTTGTATTTTAAATAATTTTTTGAAAATCAAAATTTCAAAAATTTTACATAAAAAGTTTATTTTTTCATTAGAACTTTTGCGATATTTTCAAAACAACTGAGCACATTTAAAAAAATTTACGTAAGAACGACTTAAAGACAATGGCCCATAATCATAGTCACACTAAAGTCGGTATTTTTTAAAAGTCAGCTCTTAATAAAAGTGTACTTTTTTGTGTACAATTTTATTGTGTAATTTCGTATTTTATTTTTTTCAAGAAATAAAACCAGCCAAGGCGAATTCATACAAGGAGAAATCATCAAGCATCTCTGTATTTAAAATATTCGTGATTTGTCAAAAAAGACGGAGATGGTTAATGGACTCTGACCAGAAAAAAACTTGAATCGCACAGCTACTTTCTTGATATCACCTTATATGAATTCACCCTGAGACCAATCAGTTTCAAGTAATGCTCATATATGTGGCGAACACCAGAATCAACTTTAAAAATCGACATTTAAATTTGAAATCAGTGTTCCAAAATACTTTTGTACAGTTTTCAGTTGCTTTGGTCCAAAAGTTGACTTAAATATGTAATATGTTTTTCCGTATTTTTTTTTTTTTTTTCAATTTTACAGTTAATGCTTCTTTTGTATATCGCCCACATAATTGTACATGCCATGTGGAAATGGAAGATAGATCCAGACAATTCATCTATACCTTATCTGACTGCTTTGGGTGATTTATTGGGTTCTAGTCTATTAGCCTTAGCATTTTTATTCCTGCTATCAATTAATCAGGAATATGGCGCCGGCTTGGATACCTTAGATGCTTCAAACTAACGTAAAAATACGAAGATTGAGTGATTCATTCATTATTTATATTGTATGTGCTGTGATTGAGTTGGAAAGATAAATATTTACATATTTGCATGACAATGATTTTGACATTTTCAAATCATTGTTAGCCAGAGAATGCATGTACTACTAATTAAATTAATTTGCCATAAATATATACCTACATTTTATATACATTTTTTTAATTATACAAATTAAAATAATAAGCAGGGCTTGAAAATTATACTTACACATGCAGGTGTATAATCAGTCATCGACTAACTAAACTTGGGTACATACCGAGAAATATGTATGTAGTGTATATGCGTAGTTCATAGTGTTGGATCTGTTGAAAATTTAAGAAATTTAAAATGTTGGCTATAACCACCACCGCATGATGATTTTAATAATAAAATGGTAAAGACCAACCAGTGCTTAGTTTAAATTCAGTTTTCATTGTACCTTAATGAATTTAGTTATATCTGTATGTATTTTAATTTATTTGTATTTTAAATTAAGTTATTACCAATCTGTATACAAAAAAAATCCTTCCCCTCTCCTACCCCAAAACCAATTTACGCACAGTAAATATTCTTGTTGCAATTTTGAAAGGTGTATGACAAAAATACATGTTGGACAGTGCTCTCCCCTCACAAGCCTCAAAACTTATTACAAGAAAACTTACTGTGTGTAATTGAATTCATAATAGAGATGTAAAAGGTTATGTGTGTAATAAGTATGATTTTTATTTAAATAGAAAATTTAATTTCATTAACCAATCAGCGAAAAAATATTTTAAATTTAATATAAACAAACAAATTACGATAATTTATGTATAAATAAATTGAAACGTTAATAAAAAACTAATTTTTAAATGAATTACTTACTTTATAAATCGTTAAACGTAAGAGTATATAATATTTAATACACGATTAATATTTTTTTTATACAAATTCTTCCATTCCATTATCACCTAGTGAAAACTTATAGCGAAAAAACCAATTGGGGCTTGCAACATGATGTTTTTGTCTACTCTTTCCTTTTTTTGCTATAACTTTCGAACGGGTTAATATTTTTAAATGAAACTTTCACTAGGTGATAAAACAGGAAATGGGCTATCGTTCCCTCCAACATAATTTTCAAATTCGTCCAACGCTTACTTAGCTATAAGCGTTTTTCTAACTAAAACGCTTTCTATGCAACTAGGGTGAGGCATGTGGCAGCAAAAGTGGTATGTGGCATGTAGCCCATTTCTCACTCTGCAACATGGTGCAAGTTTCATGCAAAAATATTCATTCGTACAAAAGTTGTAACAAAAAAACCAAAATTATTCCCCAAAATTCCGCCTACTGCTGGTTCTGTGAGCCTGGTGTTTTACTTTTTTCGCTCAAGTTTCTTCAATTGAATTTTGGACACTGCGGCAGGTGAATTTTAGAAACAATTCTGTGTTTTCGTAATAACTTTGGACTCGATTAATATTTTTTAATGAAACTTTCATCATGTGGCAGAGTGGGAAATTAGCTATCTGCCACATGCCACTTATGTTGCCACATGCCACATTGACTCGAAGTAAAAAGTATTTTTATTAAAAAAAATGCTCATAACTTTTTTACCGTTAAAGCAATTTTAAAAAAATGTTCCATTCAAGTGTAGTCCACTTTCCCCTCTGCCACCTAGTGAAAGTTCCGTTAAAAAATATTAACCCATTCAAAAGTTATAGCGAAAAAACCAAAAAAGAGATCAATCAGAGCTTGCAACATGATGTTTTTGTCTACTCTTTACTTTTTTTGCTATAACTTTTAAACGGGTTAATATTTTTAAATGAAACTTTCACTAGGTGATAAAACAGGAAATGGACTATCGCTCCCTCCAACATAATTTTCAAATTCGTCCAACGCTTACTTAGCTATAAGCGTTTTTCTAACTAAAACGCTTTCTATGCAACTAGGGTGAGGCATGTGGCAGCAAAAGTGGTATGTGGCATGTAGCCCATTTCTCACTCTGCAACATGGTGCAAGTTTCATGCAAAAATATTCATTCGTACAAAAGTTGTAACAAAAAAACCAAAATTATTCCCCAAAATTCCGCCTACTGCTGGTTCTGTGAGCCTGGTGTTTTACTTTTTTCGCTCAAGTTTCTTCAATTGAATTTTGGACACTGCGGCAGGCGGATTTTGGAAATAATTCTGTATTTTCGCAATAACTTTGGAATCGATCAATATTTTTTAATGAAACTTTCACCATGTGACAGAGTGAAAAATTAGCTATCTGCCACATGCCACTTATGTTGCCACATGCCACACCCACCTTAAGTAAAAGGCGTTTTTATTACAAAAACGTTTATAACTTTTTTACCGTTAAGATTCAAGTGTAGGCCATTTTCCCCTCTGCCCCATAGTGAAAGTTCCGTTAAAAAATATTAACCCATTCAAAAGTTATAGCGAAAAAACCAAAAAGAAGATCAATTGGGGCTTGCAACATGATGTTTTTGTCTACTCTTTCCTTTTTTTTCTATAACTTTTAAACGGGTTAATATTTTTAAATGAAACTTGCATCAGGTGATAGAGCGGGAAATGAGCTAACGTTCCCCTGAACACTTTTATTAAATCGAACCAGCGCTTAAAAAGTTATTAGCGGTTTTTCAATTAAAACGCTTTCTATGCAACTTTCTTCACATACTTTTAGGCGCAATTTTAAAAAATTATAAGAATCACGCCTTGTTTGAATCAAGTACAGTGGCCTCAAAGTATGACGTGGGTATTACGTTTAATTTTGGAATTTTGGACAAATTGAAATGCTGCTAAAAATTTGTGATTGACTACAACAAATAAAACAACAAAGGTATACATGATTAAAGGAATTTTTTATGTTTATAGATTTTTTTAAACTATTGACATGCATCAATTAAGTGATTTAATTTGCTTTAATTGAAATAAATATTTTTTTAATAAGAAATAATAAAGTTAAGTAAATAGAGAAAAATAGTTATTTATATAACAAACGTAAAAAATATAAATAGAAAAACAGAAGCTGGGGTCCAGATGGTTTTAATATAATGTGTGCGTCGCCTTGCTGCATCCTGCAGTGATGTTTTTTTTTTTTTTTTTTTTTTGAAGTTTGTTTGTTTTGCACAAATTCATGCAAATGGCAATTATTATAAATAAAAAAAAATTCTGCTTTCCATACTTATTTTATACTTAAAGGAATTAAAAATCACAATAAACAATCTTTATAAAAATCTAAATTGGAATACACAGAATAGCTCAACTGTTACAAGTTTCAAGTAAAAATATTAACTCATTTAAAAGTAATAGTGAAAAACACAAAGCGTCTGCTGCCGATGCGTAAAAGCAATATTTTTTTATCTACTTCATTCACTTCCTACAACTTTTGAATAGACAAAATTTTCAAATGAGTTTCACTTCACTTAGTGAATGTTTTATTAAAAAAAATATTAGCCCGTTCTAACTTATTACGAAAAAATAAAATTGTACAAATGTAAAAAACAATAAATGATGATGTGTTTTTCTTGCACAGTTGCGATGAACAAAAATAAAAACAACTAACTGATTCTACCCGCTCTCGCTCAGTTCTTTTTTTATAAATTAGAATCCTATATCCCATATTTCATAGAAATCCGCTGGAAAATAGGTTTATATCGCTAAAAAATTAATTACAATTATTTTGTTAAAAAATGGGCTTAAAAGTGGGTATAGTTTGTCCAAAGGCATATGGCAACCTTCTTTGAAGTATAGAGGTTATTAGTACTAAATTCCAGAAAAATTCGTCTTAATATAAAAATTTTTAGAGCGAACAAAAGAAACAAACAGAAAAAAAGCAGCTGTTACAACTACAACTCAATTAAGATTATTTAGTAAAAGTTTACTAAATTCTTCCAATTGTTTTTCTTGTTGTTCCACCTGTTCCCTTAATCTTTGAAGGACATCACTTTGAACACACTCTTCCAATAACTCATCGTACGCTTTTAGAAAAGCCCTTTTTTGCTCTGCATGTTGTCGATGTTTTTGTTCAGCATGCTGCATAGTTTGCTCGTTAGCATTTGCTAGATCTTCTGCTTGAGATGTTTTACTTTTAATACTTGCTTGAAGTTCTTGAATAGTTTTCTCAGCCGTTACAAGATGGTTTTCTACTTTTTGTATTGCTTCCAACAATTTGCATTCATCCTCTTGATGGGCATTGATAAGAGTTTTTAAATTAGCAGCATTACTTGCATTCGCAGCACGCAACGAGTTTAGTTTGGTATGCAAGTATGTATCTCGTTCAACTGTCAATTTTTTGCATTTATCCTGGAGCACAGATATTTTTTCTCTATTTTCATGTAAGCTACGTAAAGCGCGTTCATTGATTTTCTTTAACACTGGTATAAGTTTATCTAGTTCTGATTGTTTAGGTCTCAGGGAGAGCTCCAGATTTTGTTCGTTCTGGGAAGTATCAAGTTTAACGAAATCAGAAAATTTTATTTCTCTCATATGATCATTAAATTTTTCGATTTGATCATTCAATCGTTTTATAGTTTTTGATTGTAAAACCTGTTCCTTTTGGTAACGATCTTCAAGATTTTGTATGGCACGCTCTTTTATGGCACAAAGATGTTTGTGACGCATTACAACTGTAATCATATTATCTCTTTGTTCTATGGTACATGATTGCGTATTTAGTTTTTTTTGCAAAGATATAATTTCAAATCCAACAGTCTCCACTTCTGCAGCAGTCTGCATTTTGCGAGATTTCATATCTTTTATATTCGTTTCATAAGTATCGCATTCTTCCTGTAGACTTTTTATATCTCTATGTATACTTTTCAATTCATTAGAGAGTTTTGTTACAATTTTCAACGCCTCTTTATCTTCCGGTAGTTTTTCTTTTTGAAGAGATTTCAATATTTTCCGCAATTTCTCAATTTCTGAGTTAACCGCATCTAAACCAGGTAGCTCGCATATTTTTTGTATTAAAAGGTTGCAGGTATTCAATTTAAGCCTATCAAATTCCTCATCCTTCTGCTTATCCCAGAGTAAAAAGCCTTTCTCTGAGTTTTCAAGCAGCACCTGTTGAAACTCCAAATCTGGTATATCCAGAGCATCTTCGTTTATTTTTGAAGTACTTGGCTCTTCGGGTACTTTTAAATCGAAATACATTCCAACTGTATGCTCCTCCTTTTCATCTGGTGGCATAAAATCCATAAGAAAGTCTAATAAAACAATCACATTACCAAATGAATGTTGCGTATTTGGAGTTTTCAGCCAGGATTTATTAAGAGGATGTGGATATTTTAATTTCTGCATAATATTAATTATATCATCCACATGGTTGCTGCCCACAGTATAACGATTGCCCCAAATATAGCCTAAAAAATAGTTAATAATGGCCACAAACTGTTTAATAGACATTTGCCTTAAGCCACGACTCAAAAACTCAGTGCTTATGCCTCCACCTAAAGTCTTTTTTGAAAGTAAATGCTCCGTTATACGCATTGTTTGCTCATTCACCCATTTTTTGTCATTGTGCATGAGCTTTTCGGCAGTAAATAAAACACGGTTAGCAGAGGCCTTGGAAAGCGGAGTTTTCTGTGGTGTCACCCTCCTTTTAACTGTTGATAACGGTACTGACAGATAAGGCGTAGATGAGCCAATTTTTTCACTTGATGAAGGTCGTGATGGAACAGCAATGCGACTTTGTCTGTAATGCTCATTTTATATTTAAAAATTCTAATATGCACTTGTTAATCATTTGAAATTTACCTTAAGCTATTTTTCCTAATAGCACCGCCTGTACCAGCTGCCAACGCGCCATTACCACCAGAGGGTGAAACCAAAGTATTTCTTTGTTGCGTTCTACAATAATGTTTTTTTTAATGTTATTTATTATTTAATGTTATACCTACCTTGACTGCCGTTTTATAACTCCTGGATCATCTTGTAATTCTGATGTTCTTCTAGGCCTTTGCATTATATTAAAATAAATATGTTTACAGAAAAAAAAAATTATTTTTATAATACTTTTGAAACAAAATTCTTTAAAATAGCGCCAGTCAAGTAAAGTAGCCGCCGACGATTACCAAATTAAACTTAGTGGTGGTAAAATTAATAACTAATCGATATTTTGACTAGCTTTTAGTGATGAGACAATTCTTTCGTATAAAAATGTGCAACTGATTAGTCACATATACATCATTATTGATTAGATAAAAAGCTTTAGAGTAAGCAGTTAAGAAATACAAATCACACGTAAACAAAAGTTTCCATCATTTTTTACTTACTTACCTTAACAACTTCATAGAAATTTTATTCTACGTTGTGTTTGAAATTTCCCTCTACAATGATGATCAAATGAGTCACTGTTCTTATAGGGTAGTATATGCAAAAGAAAGAATGGAGTGCGCGTTTCGCTCTAACACTATTTGTAATTGCAAAAAAAGCAAACAATTTTTGACAGGAAGGACTTCTCTATGTATTGTGAGTATAAAATAATGATGAGTACATAATGTAAGCAATAATAATTATAATAATAATTTTACTTATTATCTGCTGTGGTAGCGGCTTTTCCCTCATTGGCAAATTCTCAACCAAGAATGATAGAAATACAAGACTACACCATGCGCATGGTTTCCCTTTAGATGAAGTAGAATGTCCAATGTAAATTATTAGCCTATAGGAACACATCGAGTGACGTCATTTGTACTACATACCCAGAAAATTTCAACTTTATGTGCGGGCTGACATTATGACAACTATTAAGTCCGGGAATACACACGGTAATTTAAGTAGCACAACTAAATTTTATAGGAAAAAGAGGAAAGAAATTTTCACGTTTTAAAATGCATGTATAGAAAATGTATATAATGGAAAATAAATTTTTTTAGAACTAGCCGAGCAAAACAAAATAAAATTTTGAGGCTTGTGCAAAAAAGACAGGAAGAAAATGCATACCATATCTGCACTCTAATGCCTCTTATTACTCGTTGTTTCAAACACTGATATGCTTAATGATTCCACCCAAGGCGAGTATAAGGTGAAATCATGAAAATTTTTCTGATTTGTCAAAAAAGACAGACAAGGCTTATATACTCTGACCATATAAATGTAACAATTTTGACAAGCCAAGAAAAAACTTGAAGCGCACAGCTGCTTTCTTGATATCACCTCTTGAGTCGCGCAAATGCCTTGTTTTTTGTATTTAAGTTGACATCACTATTATAACGGTATTTTTTCGCATTTTGTCTTCTCCTACTTTTTTCTGAACAAATAAAATATTTTGCCCGCAATGTTATTTCTTCATTCAGCGTTAAAATTTTGTAATTTGCAGATTGAAAGCCAAAAGTTTTAAAAAGTGTATATTTTAGTGTTTTTATTTAATGTAAGTAAAAAGATGGAATAATTATATTTATTTCACATTTGATGTCGATGCATATGAAAGTGTTTAGTGAAAAAATAAAACTGGGATTATTATCTACACATATACATACGTATGTATGTAACTGCTGAAATAACGGATTTTTTGTAAGGCATGAAAAATAAAACCTTGGAAAAATATATTTGCTATACATATTTGCTGCATTTTAAAATTTTTATATGTATTGGTTATCATCATGCCAGGTTCGTGATAGATACATATTTTGATCTGCAGTACAGTCGCGTTCTTGCTTAGAAAATCTAAAAGAATTTGAATAGTAAGAATGTATGTGTCTTAAATTTTCTTTAAAGCTATTGTTCAGTGTTCGGCTAATTTTGGAGAAGAAAAAATGGAACGTCAATTTACATCGGGCAGTCGCCAGGCACCTGATCCATTTGATCAATTTCTGGAAGAGCATAATTATTATCGTAAACACACTGCCAGGGATTCTTCTTGTCTGTTCCGGGTAATCTCGGAACAAATGTATGACACACAGATGCATCACTTGGCCATTCGAGAAAAATGTGTGACGTACATGCGTAAATATCGTAAACATTTTGATTATCACGTTGATCGAGATTTCGATGAGTATTTGGATGATATGTCGAAGCCTAAAACCTATGGAACGCTTTTGGAGCTGCAGGCGGCCAGTTACATGTTTCAGTAAGTTCATACATATTTTGTTTTTAAAAACTAATTTATTTTAAGTAATATCCAATTGACTAAATTGTAGTACATGAAGAGATGTGTATGATTTTATCTTATACTAGATGTTTTTGTCCGGTCTCACCCGGCCCGGTCGGTATCCTTCCTTGCATCAATTTTTAGCGACATCCCGTTACAAATAAATACAGTCATTAACTACTTTATAAAGTCGCTCATGGTTTTGCTAGCATTATTTTCAGAAACGCCAAATAAAATATTTAAAACCATAATTTTAGGCTTAAATTAAGTACGGGCTAGTCTATTATATATATCAAAGGCAATAAAAGTATTTATTTTGATATAGATCAATTTGTTACTAAGAAATTTGTATTAGAAATAAATTATCAATTTTGACGATAATTGCTTCCACATAAGAGATAGACATAAGCTGTCGCGGACTTTTTTTGTAGGACTATTTATGATAAACATATCGTTCATACATTATATATGTGTAACTTCAACAATATTTACGGCGCACGCCAAAACATGTCGCCGATTGTAGAATTACTTCCTACTTACTTAACACCTATCATTATATTTTGGACAATTCACACAATATCTTTATAAATTATTGTCTGTGTTATTCTGATGTTAAGCTAAATTATTGTTTCATTAAAATCCATTCAGTAGTTTTTGCGTGAAAGAGGAACAAACATCCGCACTCACAAACATTCGGCTTTATAATATTATTAGTAGGATAAAGTTCAGAGTTTCTAAGCGGAATTTTAAAGGTTTATAGTCTAACAGTGTAAGGGACAAAGTGAAATAGTATTTAGTTTCGTGCATGTACTGAAACCATATTCAGTTATATGTGTATAGACGGTTTGACCCGATAAAGCTTTTCAGCTGTGGAATTCATTAATTGTAATTTTGCTTGCAATTGCTTAAAAGATTTTAATATCATTTGGGGATATTGTAATTCTAATTTACGTAAATTTTGGGGAGTAGATATTTCATATATACGAGTACATAAACGTAGTGTCAATAGAACTTAAGGGCTGCCTTGGGTTCCGGCGTTAATATCATACGGCCAACAATGCTCGAAAAAGGGAATCTATTTTGACGGCCAGATTGCTTTTCGTCAAGAACAGCTAATTTTTCGAAATAATTGTAAAATGTTTTGGTTACAATTGAAATTGTGTAATTTTTAAAATTTTAAGTAAGATAACGCTTAAAATGACAGATTTTTCCATATAATTCTAAGAAAATTTTGCTGAAAAATCACTTCATTTTATTGTTTTTGTTAATTAATTTTTATTTAAGGAGAAATGTGTTTTTATTTCAACCTTTTAATTTGGGTAATTATTTTAACGAATATCGTACAAATTTCTTGGAGGTATTTAGAGTTTTTTATACACCTGAAAGACATTTTGATTCGGTATTTACATCGGAGTACATACAAGAAGCTGCCATTTGTCAGTGTAAGTTACTTAAGCGCATATCTATAGCATAAATTTATCAATTCCTATACATAACTTTTAATAGCGATATGTTATGAGATCCTTTATAAAGACCTTTTCAAATTGCCCGACGTATCGTTTGCTGTAGAACAAATGTTACATGGTCCCACGTTTGAAAATATGGAGTATCGTACAGAAACAAATGAAGATGGATACACTACTCGTTTTCATTTAAGCGATGGTCGTTCCTTTGAGCTGGACCTACCACACAACACAAATTGCATATTGGAAGATTATAAATTGTGCCATTTTCACTATATTAATTTTCCACGCTACTCTGATGATTTACAACGAGAACTTAAGGCTAACAATTTTGACGATTATGAGAAAAATACATTTATTTTGCAACGTACTGCCGAATCGTTTTTACCTAATAAGTATATGTCATGCGTTCGACAACTTTTACAGGAAGGCATTACACCGTTTCCTTACAAAGTAGCTAAGGCACTCGATCCTAATATGTATCGTAATATTGAATTTGATTCGTGGAATGAAATGCGAAAAGAGCTGAAATTACAAAATTGGTATAATGGGGATGCAAATTTCAAGGTATGTATGCCACTAAAATAATAAATATGCTTTGTGTGAACCAATTGTCATCTAAAATCGTAATTAGAAATACATACCTATATTTAAAATCTTCTAACTAACAAATTTCGTACACTCATGATATGTATGTGTATTTTTTTTCAAATGTATCCATCGTCAAATGATTTTTAATTATAGATGGCAATAGATATACAATTCTTAGTGTAAAGCTAGTGATGTTGAAAATAATTCTCTCAGTGTGAACGTCCATAGTTTATATATTATTATTGTTTACCGGTGTAGAATTATTTTTTAAGTCTAGGCATTTTAAATATGTAAAAAACTTCTTATTCTGCAAACTGTATCGCTAAAGAAAAGAATCTGTGTATGTAGCTTGCATGTGTAGTTCGTACTTAAGCAGTTACATAATGGTTCTAATAAGAAGGGCAATTTCTTGCTTCTAAACAAAATTGAGTTTCATTTGAAGTTAGTGACAAAAACGGATTCAAAAATGTAACATTCTTTAATAAATAATAACTGCGAAACTCGAATTTTTTTTTTATACAAATTCATTCATTTAAAAATGAGAGCAGTAATTTAACAGAAAATAATGTATATTATATCTTCTAACATACATACATACATACATATGTAGTATTTTTTTTTACACGCTTCACAAAAAGTAAAAAGGGTGGATATATATATATTTCGGTTTCCACGTGTAATTTCTACATCATACATGTGCCACCCTATAATAAAGTATATATATGCTGGATTCTTATAAATAGCGCAGTCGATTAGCGATGTCCGTCTACCTGTGTGCATGTTGAAATCAACTTTCTGAAGTCGCTAGAATTTAGTATGCCAATTTGTTAAAAGTTCCTGCGCACAGGTTGCTATTTACATTCAGCCCAATCGGTCCATAAATGTCTAGTCAATCGGTTTTACCCAAACATGTGTCAGAATGGGTGCGTTCATGGACGTAAAATCCTTTAAAAATTCTGTATTATCCATACTATGGCTGAATAAATTTGTTTATTTCATTTTTAAATTATTTTATTTTTTTTTATAATTTTTTTCCTTTTTTTTTCAATTGTGTATATGTATCAGCTGTTCATTTAGTAGCATACTCATCAAACCGTATCTAGAACGTAACTGTTGTGCTGAACAGTTGATAACACTTCTGTCTGTAGCAGTTAAGCTCAACTGTTACGTCTTATAAACGCACTCAATGTGTGCCTTGTGTATAAAATAACTACAAACTTTTTAGCTATTTTAATTTCTTTATTTGAAATTAAATATTTATTTATATATGCTTGGTTTAAAAAATGTGCAGGGACTTGTTTTTAAAATATTTTATATTTTGTTTTGTTATTTTAACTTATTGAATATTGAACTACAAAATGTTAACTAGTTTTTTTATTAATATAAAAATTAAGTGCCTACAGACATTTCACAAACCGGATATTTTCTGAAATCTCGTTCATTTAAATTTCTTTAACTGAAATTAATTATTTATTTTTATTAGGATTAACAAAAGAAAAAAAAAATAGGTACTCAAGAAAATTATTTTAATAAATATTTGTCATTTCGTTTTTATATAATTTCTTTTAATATTTAAGAGGAATGTGGAAGGTGAAAAATATGAATATTTGTGGAGGGTATAGAAGACTCGGCCCAGCCGAATTTAACTTGTTTAAAATTAAATTAACTAATAACGGCTGATGGATATCTTCGTTTAATGTATTTTTGTCTCGTCATTTATGTGTTTTGTGTGTGATATTCAGTTAATACGTTATAGCACAAGACGAGTTCGCAAAATATTTCAGGTGGGCGCCAAATGTCATGTTAAGTTACGCAAGTCCGAGAAGGATCTCTATACTTGCCATATTCAGGAAATTGCCGTTGATAAGGGTCAATGTATAGTATTTGTTGAACAATTGGGCGAAAAACGTTTGGTGCCGTATGAGAATCTTTCACCGCTTCCACCAGAACAATTTAAACCCTGGACTGTACCATATCGTTTACAACGTCACATGCAAAAATATAGTTCAGTGCGTTTTACTCACCAATACAATTATCGCTTTAAATTTAACACAAGCACTGGGCAACAGCATCATCATGAATTTGCATGTGAATCTTCCATAGAAAATGATAGCTGTTCAAATAATTATATCGATGATAATCCAAAACAGTTTGTGTGCCAACAACAAAATCAGCATTATGCGACGGCCGCATCGTATTTTAAATTGAAACAATATACCCATTTGGAAGATTTTCGTACTCATGTAGAGTACTGTGCAATGCCTTTGACGGTGGCACATGCCAATAGAGAAATTGAAGTGTTAAAAAGTGGTGGTGGTGTGGGCGATAATCAAACAAGAATGATTGATTCTAGTGAAAACTCCAGAACTCCACCAAGATCTTCTACATCAACTGGTATTTCCCGACATAATGCAGAAGGAGCCGTAGCAGAACATAAGGGGCCAAAAAATACTCATGTTGAAGAAAATTTAGAGCAACCGCAGACATTTGTTGCTCCAACTATGGAAGGTTACAATCCAAACACAACTTTCTATATGCCAGAAATGCAAGGATTTTATCCCATGTATCCCTATTCACCAGCCACTGCAATACCACCAGAAGATTATTACGCATATTGTGGATATGATGGCGCAATGCCGCCAGGCGCAACCTTTATGCCTTCCGGTAATAATATTAACGGTATATATTATGTGTTCAATAACACACTAGCTGCAACTGCGGACTATATCAATTCTGCCAATTCTTACTTTATACCGCCACCACCGCTACAACCTCTAGGAGTTGCACAGCCTTCTTCAGTTGTACCATCAGTCAATACTCCAAATTCTTTATACTATCCTACGCCACCTGTTCACAATGAAATTAATAGCACTCAAATCAATCCATCTTTACCACCACCACCACTACAGTCCTCAGTGAATAGCGCCATCTCACGTATATCCCGTAGAAATGATTCCAATAGCCCAACAAATGCACCACATACTACCGGTCATGTGAATTTCGACGCTAAAAAATCTTTAAAGGATAATGGTATTGATTTGCCCAATGATCTGGCCACTTTAAGATATTTTTATAATATCGGTTTGGATTATTACAACAATAAAAAATCTATTAAAACTGAAGGTACGTCCATACTTATACATAAAGTAAATAAATAATTTTAAGGGTCTATTTATCTACATGCGAACTATACGATACGAAAATTTGTTTTTGTTTTCCATCCCAATGTACGAAATTAGCTTTCGTTCGCATGTAGGTAAGTGTGATAAAAAGCAAAAATACAGTAAATAACAATTTCAGATGAAACCTTTGACGACAATATTGGTTTGAAAAATCTTAAAATTGATGAAAACACAAATCAGGTATTAAGTATTAAAACAGAAGTTGACAATAAGTCAAGTGATACTGCACACAACAACGGTACGAAACAAATATTGAATCCAACGAATAACAACAATAATAATCCTAGCATGAGCTCAGCGTCTACTGGTGCTGGTAATAAAAATAATAATAACAACAATAATGCTAGTCAACGACGTTATATTTCACGTTATTTCAATGGCAAAGATCGTCAAATATCACAACATAACAATAATTCTAATCAAAGTTCTCAAAGTTGTGGGCAGCATCATCAACAATATCAGCAGCAAAATTTACCAAATAATCAGCAGCGTAGCTTTAATAACAATTCAAAGTATGGAAATGCGTACAACAATACACGTCAAAACACAAAACAACCAAATAATCAGCAACAGATTCAGTTACAGTCAACAACAGAAAATTGTCGTCAAATAGAGACATCGAGACGAACAAATCCAACTGAACTAAGAAGTTGTAATGTAAGTAGAAAGAATATTTGTATGATTATTTATTGCATTTGAGATTAGAAAAGTTATATTCCATCAAGCAGAATTTTATATACCCTTCACCACACTGGACACATACACAGTTCGTTTCTTAATTTAGTTAGCAAGACCCCCAATTGGGCTTAATTAAGCAAACACGAAATCCTATTTTAAAATTAAGCGTGTTTTTTAAGAATAATGAAGCATGATTTTAGGTGCTAACTGATAGGGAGCGATGCCATTTAGAATTGATTTTTAGTATTTTACTCCATTGGCAATTTTATTCGTACTTTTTTTTTGTTCAGATTCATATTCAAGTACGAAATAAGCTAAAATTTCAAATCTCACATGTTCGTATTTAAAAAAAAATAGGTGTATCCCCAAAAAAAAAGTTGAAATAACTTGACACAATTGTGGAATTAAGCACAAATAAAGATTAATATTTTGTTAAACTTTTGAATTCAAAATAAAATTATTACAAAAAAGTTCTAAGTTAAAAAGTGTGTGCGAAAGTCAAACAAGATTGTAAAAGCAAAAGTCGAAGAGCATATAGTGAAATGTGGAAAAAGTGATAAGTTTGTAAAATATAAATATATATACATACATAAAATTCATGCTTGTGACTTGTTTTTCGGCTTGTAATAAAAATTTTTCATTGATTTCAAACTGTACTTATGCAGACACCATCGCCGACAAACAATTCTAACATTGGAGTTGCTTACACTAATAATTCAGATCAAATGAATGATAGAATTGTTTTAGGAGCTGGAAATGGCGCACAATTAACAGTTCCTATGCAGTCTGCGGCAGGCGGTGTTTACATTCCTATTCCTATGGTGCCAGGACCACCTCCTCCTTCACCCTTTGGTATATATACTGCACATTTAACAGGAAATGCAGGAAATCAGCCACCTGGTGTAGGAATTGGTCCAAATTATATGACAGGACCACCTCCACAAATTATATCCCATTGTGTACCGCAACAGCCAGGTACTCTGAATTTTGTTGCAGGATCTGATAATACGGAAAACATTTGCAATTCAGAGATAACAACTAATAGTGGTGCTGTAATGACAATGCCACCATCAGGAATACAAATTCAGTGCCCCAATTATCCACCGCCCATGCCGATTTATTATTCAGCAAACGCTATTAACCCAATTGGAGCTAGTCCTCCAGGAGGTTTGAATGGACCCACAAGTGGTGCTCACTTCTCTCATCAGCTGACATCTTCCACACATACCAATCAAACGCCTTTTGCCTCACCACATCCCACTATGGGTACTCAGGTAATATTATTTTTTGTCCACTAACCTTGATGTCATTCGTTATGTGCATAGATGAAATACTAAAGGACTACACAAGCATACTTGAAAGCTACAAATCACTACACACATGTGCAATATTTTTAATAAAAAGTGCTTGTAAGCCATTTCAAGTATGCATGGTGAAGTCCTTTTGTGAACACATCCATACATACATACATATTTGTGTTTGTGTTAGAAGAAATTTATCTTAAATGTTTTGTTGTTTGTTTTTATAACTTTATAACACACCTTTTCATTAAAAATTTGTCGTTTTCAAATCGAACATTTGTAATAACGAACAATTTGATTTTTTGCCTTTTTTGTCATGTTATCTAATGTTCTGCGCGGTTTTTCTCTCCTCTCCTTTCTTTCATCTCTCTTTTTCTTTCTTTCATCTCTCTTTTTCTTTCTTTCATCTCTCTTTTTCTTTCTTTCATCTCTCTTTTTCTTTCTTTCATCTCTTTCTTACTCTCTTTCTCTCTCTCCTTTCTTTCTCTCTCTCATTCTTTCTTTCTCTCTCTCTCTCATTCTTCCTTTCTTTTCTCTCTTTCCTTTTCTCTCTCTCATTCTTTCTTTTTTTTCTCTCTCTTTCATTCTTTCTTTATTTTTCTCTCTCTCTCATTCTTCTTTATTTTTCTCTCTCTCTTTCTCTCTCATTCTTTCCTTTTTTTCTCTCTCTTTCTCTCATTCTTTCTATTTTTTTTTCTCTCTCTTTCTCTCTCATTCTTTCTTTATATTTCTCTCTTTTTACTCTTAACACGCATATAGGCTTATTATTGTTTGCAGCCTCCACCAATACTACCCCATCAGCAACAGGTAACACCCCAGATAGTGCAGCATTCACCACCAATGACTGCTAACAAAACAACAGTTCCTAATGCCTTGCCTCATGATGTCAACAACGGACCACGTAACGAATTAGTACAACCACAAAACGATTGATAAATTCTTTTTTTTTTAATTTGATTTTTTGCTTTGCTTGATTTTTGCAATTTTAACATTTTGAATGATTCTTTTAATATGATTGTTTTTCAAATTATTCTTATTATTAATATAATGTATTTTTCATACATTGTTCAGCTCTTTTTTTTTATTATCTCATGATATAGTAGATACATGTTTTATACTTGTAAAAAGTTTAAACTTGCTTTCTCACAATAGATTCAACTTAAAAACTAAGATTTTAAATTGTTACATTATGTTTTGTTAAAAGTAAAAAAAAAAAAATTATTAAAATTTTGCAACAACTTTAAAAAAAATATTTGCTACATTTTTATATCTGCCGAACGAGTTTTTTTTGTAGACGGCAGTAGAACTTGTTTCATTCAACTAATAACTTGATTTTTAAACTGTATGTATGTGTAAACAATTTTCCATTTTCGGTATCTACATATATATATATATATATATATATATATATATATATATATATATATATATATATATATAAAAGTATTTTTTTAATGTTAAATATACTTTTTAAGATTAGTTTTTCATAATTCTATAACTAATTTTTCTTATTTGCCGTAGTTGCGCTTTATTTATGTAAAAAACAAAAACAAATCAATATCGTATCAAAGTAACAGTCTGCTCTTTATTGAGTCTACAAAAATTTTAGAACAACAAACTTTATAAAGCCCGAAGGCGGCTAAAAATGTTGTTTATTACAATAAAATTGTTTGAATCTTTTTATGTATATTTTTTACATCATATACTATATTTTAACTCTTTATTTTTAATTTTTGTAAAAAGAAAATTAGTTATTAATTAATTCTCTTGTTATAAAAGTAAAATTTTAATTCCAGTAATTTTCTTTTAATATTTAAAAGTTTTTGCAAATTTAATAGGTCACTTTTAGTACTACAATACAGCAAACGGTCTGTTTTTTTAAATATTTTAAAAGTAACACAATTATTTTTTATTTAAGTTTGAGTGCTTGTGTTCCGTGAACCGAAATCGAAAAATTTCGTTTTAAAACGAATTCACATATTTTTTTTGGTGTCCTCTATACATGCCATAACTTTGATTCAATTTAAAGGCGAATAAGCAAACTTGTCGAAAGAAAGTAAATCGAATGGCTTATTATTGTAATAAATTACTAAAAAGGCATAAAAAAGCAATTACACACAAAATTTTGAAGCTTTTTTTATTTTAGTAAAATTAATTTAAAAGCATTTTGAAATTTCTCAAAATTTCGCTCAAAGTATGAATAAGAGTTCGTTGAACAAAGCTACTTTTTTGGCCAAATTTTTGTGGATATCACAATAAGAAGCACTCCGATAATGGCAAACATTTAACTGTGACATTCAATGAAAATTCGCATTTAAAATTTTTTTAAACGATTCGATTTACAAAACAGATCCGAATATAAAGCAAATATAATAAAAAACTTTATCGTGTGTAAGAAGATTTAAAGCAAATTTGTTTTTGTAAAAAGGGGCATTATTTTGCCCTTTGTTTTATGCACGTAAAGCTGGGTAACAAGCCTAACAAATTAATAACAAGTTCTATATATTTCTAAAGAATTGATAAAAAAAGAGCAAGAACAGAGCACAACTTTAATCTATTAAATATTTTAATATTTTTTTTTTATTATTATTATATTATTATACAAAATTAATTACTTACCTTTTCATTGTTTTAAAAAAATATCTATAACTATTTATAATTACTGCCATATTTATTCTATTTCAAGTTTCTTTAGATTTTCTTCAAAAATTTTAAAACTCTTAATTTATATACAATTTAAATAAAACATTTTTATTATCTTCCGCAACTTAACATTCTTAAATTTCAGGGCTTCTAACTAATGGTTTCTTAACATTTTTTTTTATTAATAAAATTAAAATTATCTTCTAATTAAACTAGATATTTTTAAATAAGTAATATTTTTTATTATCGATAAAACTTTATAAAAGTAAAAAAAAAAAAAACGGTAAAACTTAAAAAATATAAAATAGAAAGTAAGATCAACAAAACTAAAACAAATTTCTTTTAATTTTCAAAAGTGAAGAAGTAAAACGGATAACGAGTATTTCTTATATGAAGGAATTAATTAATCAGGGCTGTCATAGAATCCAATGTTGTCGGTATTGGATTTGAAACCGACAAAAAAATTAGTTTGGTGTCATGAAATACAATGTTGTCGGTTTCATTTTCGAATTAGAATTAATGTCGGTTCTAGGTGTCACAGAAACCAATGTTATCGGTTTTGTATTGGATTGAAATCAATCAGTTGACAGTTGTTGGTTTGTTTAATTTCAAATAAAGCAAGTGAATAAAACGGACTTTTCTCATTAAAAATTCACATGCAGTTAGATATTTAATAAAAATTGAAGTAAATTAATATTAATTCTAAAAAAATTAATTTTTACTCATAATTTTTTTTTCTCTACCAAAAAAAAAAATAGCACTTAAAACTCAATAATTATGCATTTTATAGAAAACAGATAACATTGGTTTCTGTGACACCTAGAACCGACATTAATTCTAATTCGAAAATGAAACCGACAACATTGGATTTCATGACACCAAACTAATTTTTTTGGTCGGTTTCAAATCCAATACCGACAACATTGGATTCTATGACAGCTCTGATTGTTCCATTTATGTATTATACAATATTTATTTGATTTTTTATTATAAAGGGAATTTAAAAAACAATTAAGAAGAAATGTGGCAACGGTGCCTATATGTTTTATATTGCTGCTCTCGAATTTCGAATACAACTTTGACAGCCGTTATAAGGTCAAATATGATTGAGTAGCTTTGGAAAAAATCGATTTTGTTTTTTATAGTGTATTTAAATTTAAATATTTTAAACAAAAAACACAAATCGTAACATTTGAATTATTTATTGAATAAAAAAATAAAGCTTAAAAAATAATTATATTTTTAATAAAAATAATAAAAAAAAAAAAAAATTCAATAACAAAAGTTAGTAATTTTCTTGGGTTAAAACATGCTAATTTTAATTACGCAAATGGAAAAAAAAACTACATTCATATAGACGTAAAGGTTTGATTCTTCGCATGTAAATAAATATAAACATAAAAATGAGAATTAATTTGTACTTTGTGTGGCATCACTATGACAAACGTTATGGCCTCTACTATATCCGTAGCGTTTGTTGGAAACTAAAATCGTCTATTTAAAATGACGTACTTTAAGTGTTTCAGTAAAATGTCGCTGTACAATTTTTTTAACCTGAATAATTTTAATCATTAGTATATATCGTCATGTTTTCAAAAAAGTCCTAAGTTACTTTCAAAAAATTTTATAGGAAAAACCAAAAAAGTCAGGCATGTTCTGTAAATCACATTTTGCCAATGTGATTTGAAAGCAAAAAGAAGGCTTACAGCACAAACAGGTATGTTCTGAAAATCACGTGATTTATGGTTTTGAAATCACACGTTATTTTACACTGTTCTGTAAGACCACACTGCTTTTGTGTTTTTCAGTGTGATTTTATCTTTTCGAAAGCACAAGAAAACAGCTGATTTTTTTAATTTTCATCACAAAAAAAACAAGAGCAAATAAAAATTTTACAGGAAAAAAGGCGTCTTTATTTTTAAGTGTTTTTCTAATTGTTCAACAAAATTAATAAAGACCACATTGAATAATTTATTTAAGTAATTTATTTTAAAGTTCGTGCTATAATTATCGCGCAACTAACCAAGTGGTTTGAAAACGTTTTTAAAGCACAAAATGTGCACAGAGCACCTTTTTTGTGCTTTCAAGTCACATTGACAAAATGTGAAAGTCGCACTTCTGATTTCAAAACCACATGTCCTTTGAAATCACGTGATTTTCAGAACAGGCCTAGATGTATATGAAAAACTATCCAAACTTTTTAATTTTTTTTTTTTTTTTTACAATTTAAGCTTCAGTTCAATAATTTTATTTTTAATTTTAACAGTGAAAACTATTACAGGAGGTTGTAAATCGATGCGGTGCATCATAATGCATCAAAAAGTGAAATATTAATTTTTTGTAACTTAAGGCTTTTTCAAAATTATATATATGACGATATGTGTATGTATGCAGGTGTGTACATAGTAAAAATTTCTAAGGTTCTATGTGTATCTGTCCCATCCCGTTCAATAATGTTCTCTCAAACGTAAAGGTTAATGTCAAATGTTACCTTGACGTGTGTAAATAATTTCCGTTAAAAAGTGAAAATAAATTGCATTTTTATACAATTTTATAAAAAACAATAAAATTATAAAATACTGTGCATATTTAACAAACAAAACAGTTTATTATTGTTGATGGAATTCTCCAACAACATAACATAGTTAATCGGTCTTTAAAAAAAAAAAAATTATAAAAAACTGCATTAATACAGAAAAGTAACGAAATAAATTATAAATAAAAATTCAAAAATACTCGTACAACATAATGAAAATTGGAACAGCTTTAAAACTATTATGGTGGTTCCTTTTATTAATTTCAATTAATGAAAATGTAATAACGAAATCATAAACCTTAAAATGTTAATTTAAGCATAATTAACTTCATTTCATTTTAAGATTTTGTACTTAAATGCGTTCAGTATTATTGGAAATCAAGATATTGTGAGAAGGCAAAAAGCTAATAACGACAACTATTTTATAGTTGAATTAAAGCGTAATGTGGAATATCAAAAACAATCAGCTACCAAAGCAAAAACAATTTTGGAACTTATATTGGGTATTATAGATACTTTACAGTTTGGTAAACGTAAAATTGGAACTCCTTCTTAAAAATAACTTAAATAGCAATGTTTACATGCAAAAAAATAAAACAAAAATAAGCTAATAGGCCTGATTATGAGTGTCGTTGTCGTGACATATGGCAACGACGGCTATATATTTTACATTAGGCCTGATTATGATTGTCGTTGTCGTGACGAAAACAGTGATATGTGGCAACGCCACCAATATGTTTTATAGGGGCTTATCGTAAATTCGACTACGACAACGACACTCGTAATTAGGTCTAACATTATCTTTTTTATGCCAGAAGTTGTATTTTTTATAATTATTCTTGATAATACATACAGGCCAACTAAACAAATTTTTTTGTGATGAACTAAGGTCAAGGTTTAAGAGTCAATTTGCCCAGCAAAAAGTTCTTAACAAACAGAGATCAAATCGTTGCTTTCGATATCGAGATTTAAAATTTTTTTTTTTTTGCAAAAAGCTAAAATTTTGATTGTTTTTAGTCGATATCGATTTGTGCCCAGTTTTTTTTATTGATTAATTTTAAACCAAAAAAAAAAAAAAAAAAAATCTGCAAAATAGCTGTTTCTACTAAACTTTAAATAAATTCAAGACTTATGAATGGATTCTAATGAAATATTTTTTGTAAGACCAGGACTACATACCGCAATTTTTGTTGGGCAATTCTTGATTTTATAGGGGAGAGAGGAAAGAAGAATGGAAAGGTGTTCAAAGTTGCTCGTACTTCGCCATTGTCTTTTGTTCTCTCTTCGTATCTTTTAAAGCTATAAAAATAAAAAGATATGTAGCTTGAATGCTGAAGCTTGGCAAGATGGGGAATGGAGAAAATCTCTCAGAGCAACAGTACCTGGCTATGTGGACATTTAAAAAAAAAAAATTTTAAATAACCCAAAGTAACTTCTGAGTTACAAATCTAAACGACCTCCTCTTTAAAACAGTGAGTGTCCCATCCCGTAATCTTCTATGGTTCGTCCGGAAGTTGCTAAACTCCCTTAGAAAAAAAATTTTAAAAATGGTCCAAAGTAATTTTTGAGTATTTAGGTAGTGGGTTACAAATCTAGATGATCTCCCCTTTAAAACGGTGTGTGTCCCATCCTATAATCTTCTTGAGAAATCAACGTTAAAACATATTTAACATGTCATATTTAGCTTCACTTCCTTCATTTGAATTGACACAATCTTTGTCGGACAGAGCAATAATAGTGCTGTTACCATTCGTAACATCATATTTATGCGAAACCGGAATTTCTATTTTAGCACCCATGAAATCGAAATATCGAAATTGTTTAGTTGTGAAACAAACGTCGGGTAGCTATTTCAACAAAAACACCATGATTTGTGAAATTTTGTGGTAACAAATAAGCTCATCCATCACATAAAATTTTTTTCTATAAATAAATTTTTGTTTAGTCTTATTCTGCAACTTGGAAATGTTATATATAAATAGTTTTGTCGTAGTATCAGAAAGTTTGGAAACCGCTGGCAATTTTAAAAGAGAATTAAGAAAGAATTGCGCAACTAAAATTACCGTGTGTGGTCCTGGTCTAATGTATGCCTCTAGGCGCATTTATACGAGATGATAACGAATTCGCTTAGCAGCTGTTATTTTCCAAATTGTCAAAATTTGCAATTAGAATAGGAAAAATTAGTCCATTTTAAAAAATCGACTGTTTTTAATCACAATTCCTGCAGCAATAAAAAAAAATGTACAACTTTTATGCACCAAAAAACTAAAGAAAAAGAAATGTGGTTTTACGCTGTCATACTGAGTAAAACGTTTTGTCAAAAATCCAATGAAGAATGCAAAATTTGGCTATCTTATGGCTCACCTATTTTAGAAAAATTTCTAAACGTTTATAAGGGTGCGAGACGATCATTCATTCACCGTCAATCATGAGGGTGTGTGCGTGTTTTTTAAACATGGCTGTCACACGTATACGTTGTGTGTGATGGCCATCTTTAAAAAACACGCACACACCCTCATGATTGACGTTGAATGAATGATCGTCTAGCACCCCTATTATACGTTTCATTTTATCATGGCTGCATTTTTTGCATACGAACAAATAAATAACTAAAACAACTGACACTTGTATTATAGTGTAAAAACCCCGTATGATTTTTCGGCAGTCGTTTAACATACCATTTGATTTTGCTCTTTCAAAATCCTATGGAAATCTTAGCTCTTATATTATAGTGTAAAACCAGCCTTGGTATCGAAATTTAAGAATTTTTAAGAATAAATCTCCGAAACTACTAGACTGGTAAAAAATGCACAATTAAAATGGTTTTTTTTTTCCTTTTTACAAAATGTTTATAAAAATGTTTTATTAAGACTACATAAATTGAAACATGCACACACATAAATAAGTCTTATAAGTATGATTTTATAATATTAGGACTTCATACTTGTAAGTTTTTCTTTAGTTTAGTATGACGCGCCATTATAAGACGAGTGGGAGCCAGAAACTGAGCCACTAGAACTACCAGAAAGATTGGCATAACCCTGATTGTTTTGTAATAATTGATTAACAGCTGCAGTATCTACATCAGAACCAGAACCGGTACCTCCAAAACCACCACCGGAAATGCCACTAATTTGGTTAACGCTTGCAACTGAATTTCCATTTCCAGATGCAAAACCACCTTGTTGCTTTTCATTGACAAAGTATTTCTCTGCTGGAGGCTTAACAACATTAACATAAACGGGTTCAACTCTGACAGGACGTGGGTGATGTTTTACAAACACTTTGCGTACCACAACTGCAGGAGGCTTGTGCAAGACAACTGGGGCTGGTTTTACCACTAGTGGGGGATGATTAACAACAACTCGTGTGGGCGGGCGTTTGACAATGATGGCTGCTGGACGATGTATAAGAATTTCACCTTTATTATTAGGGTACGAGATTAAGGAAGACACGCTATTGCCGCCTCTACCGTTGGCATTATTTTGGCCACTACTTAAACCACCTAAAACGCCGGCACCACTAGCACCCCCAGAGCTGCCTAAGCCGCTTAAACCGCTTAAACTACTTAAGCCGCCTAAAACACCGGCACCACTAGAACCCCCCAAGCCACTTAAACCGCTTAAGCCACCTAAACCACCAGAATCAGCTGAACTACCACCAACACCAATATGTTGACCGTCATTTTGTAATTCATATGCACCGGCACCTGTACTGTCACCACCTCCAGTTTGCTGGTAACCACCGCCAGATGAATAACCATAAACTTGTGTGCACGCCTAAATGAGTAAATTACAAAAGTTAACATGAAGTATAAAGTAACATCCAACATTATTTTGAAATTAACATACGATTAATGCAGCCCAAACTGCAATCAATAAGGGATTCATTTTTTTTAATTTTTTTTCTATACTTTTTGCTTCAAAATGACACTCAGTTTGTTGCAACAGCACCAGCTCTTTTGAATCTCAAGGCGTTTGATGACTGATGTTTTCTGTTAAATATCATCATGTATTTAAGTATAATTTCACTCACATATTGAAGCATTTCTTTGCTAATTTTGCAGCGAAATACGTGACATTTAGGCTTTTTTTATGATTGCGTTGTATGATTTAGATATTTAACACATTTTTGTTTGTACAAATTTGATATTGCAATTGCAATTTAAATTATGAGTTGTTTTCTTTTTGTGAAAGTTTTTGTTTTAATTAAATTAAATTCACTTGATACTTTAAGGTTTTCAAAATTTTAATTAAAATCTGATTTCAATACTAGAACATTTCATTAACCTTGTTTTTAATGTTTGTCTGTATGTATGGCCACAGCTATAAAAAAATTTATGTGTATGAATGCAGTTTAAATATTTAAAAAAAAAAAAAATGCTTCGATTTCAATTTAATTTTACATTCCCAAATAAACGTTTTCATTTCACTTACAAATCAAAGGCCAAATTATGTCACTCGAATTTGGCCCTAGATTTATTAATATTTGTTAGTACGAGTATATGGGAAATTAATAAATGGACTTGATCACCTTAGAGCATTTTTATGTTGTACACACCCACTAAATATGTAATTGTAACTAAATTGTTTTTTTTTTTAATTGAAAAACTTTAAATTTTTTGAATAATTTTTTTCCATAATATTTCTTAGCAATTTAATTTTTATTTACTACTTTGCGATATTTTATTTTTATGCTTAAAAACTTCGTGCCTGTTTTTATAACACAAGCGATCAACTTGTCTAAAAAATTTGTTTGAGTACTTTTCATATAAAATTTCCAGACAAATTGATTGCTTGTGTTATAAAAACAGCACATTAATGAAAAACTCAATATTTTTAGTCTTTTCTTATAAAATTTCCAAACGACTTGATCGTCTGTCTTATAAAAACGGTACATAAATATTAAAAAAATGTTGGGTTAGAGAAACACCAAATTAATTTATATTTTATGGGCTGTTTCCATAAATATTTTTAGGACTTTTCATATAACATTTTACATGTGCGATCAATTTGTCTGGAAATTTTATATGAAAAGTACTCAAAATATTGAGTGTTTTTCATAAAATTTTTTTAGACAAGTTGTTCGCTTGTGTTATGGAAACAGCACATAAGTGTATTTGCTGGTGTAGCATAATTTAATCCAAGTACAAATTATTATTATTCTTACTTATCAGTTTTTACCCGGTCTCGCTCGGTCACCCCGTAGGTGTCAAGTTTTGCAGACATCTGTTGAAAAGTAAAATTTTAATCGGCAAAAACTCCATTTAAAATGTACTTTTAAAAAGTGGGCATAACTGGTCATGTATTGAAAAAAACGATCTAAATCAAAAAAAAAAAAATTCAAACTACTATTTGATGTGATACCCTTTATCGATCAACATTTCCTTTTGGTCCTAATATATAACATATTTTTCTATTCCTCTTAATAACATACAAGGACATATTTATTCTGAAATTATTTTTTTTGTGAAATTTTTTTTTTGTGAAATTTGTTTTTAATTAAAAAAAAAAAAAAAAACTGCTGCATTCCGAAATTTGAAAATGCTATAAAAACATCGAGTGTAGCTTCGGCTGTATGGCACGTAGCGCCGTCCTGTTGAAACCAAATGTTGCCAATATCCTCCTCTTCAATTTTTGTGAACAAAACTTCGTTCAACATGGCCTGATAACGATCGCCATTGACTAACGGCCACTCCTTGTTCATTTTCGAAGAAAAATGGCCCAATTATGCCTCTGGACCAAAATCCGCACCAAACAGTGACTCGTTTTAGGTGCGTCGGCTTTTCAATGTATGCGTGCGGGTTTTTTGTGCCCCAAATGCGACAATTTTGCTTGTTTACATACCCGCCAAGACCAAAATGAGCTTCATCTGAAAAGATGATTTTTTTTTTGGCAAAATTGGCATCTTCTGTAAGTCGATCGCAGGCCTACTTAGCGAAGCGAAAACACAACCATATTCTTTCAGCGGAAGGATAAAACTAATTATCTGTCAAATCAGACATGAGCTAAGTGTTACCATTCACGAAATAAGCACTAGTTGAAAAAAAAAAACGTTCGATGGCGGACCCTATATATTGCCAGAAAAGCTATAAATATTTTGCGAAAAATTTAAAAACCGAGCGCCTATAACTCAAAGCTACAAAACATTTTTTCAATAAAATTATGTGCTGGTTTTATAACACCAGCGATCAACTCGTCTAAAAAATTTGTATGAAAAACACTCAATATTTTGAGTACTTTTCATATAAAATTTCCAGACGAATTGACAGCACATTAACGAACTACCATTGAAATTTTCGATCTCAAAATTTTGACACTTTTTAGATATTTCAGTTTTTTTCAACAAGCAAAGGAAAATATTTTTGTTGCACGACCTCAAGCTTAATAAACCAGCCTTTTAAATTATATATGTATATATTTTTATTGATATTTAAGAACGATGTGCAAAGTGAAAAATATAAAGGAAGGAGAAAGAAGAATTTAACTTGTTAACAGACATATGAGCTGTTATTTTTGAAGGTTGTATATACAAGTCCACTTTAAAAAAAATTAGTTTGCGTTAATTTTAGTAAAATATAGACAGCATTTTACTGACTCATTTTTTTAATTAATTTTTTTTAAATAATGGGCGATAATCATAGTCATAAAAAAAAGTAGGCCTTTATAAAGAGCTGACTTTTGTTCATAAGAATCATATGAATTTAAAGTCGTTTTTAAAAAGATACCGGCTTTAGTGTGACTGTGATTATGGCCCAATAACTCATATAAATCTTGTTTATTTGACCTTTTCTATCTGAAAATAAATAAATAAATATCTTTTAAGGTTTTAGGTCTTTTTATATATTTTAATTATTATTATATTAATTTCCAATATTTCGACAAGCCTTCGTATGCCTTTCTCAAGGAAAATAATTTTATAATGAAATGAAAAATTTTTTTGAAATGTAAATAAAATTTTGAAATGTAAATAAAAATTTTTCATTTCATTATAAAATTATTTTCCTTGAGAAAGACCTACGCAAGTCGAATTCATACAAGGTGAAATCATCAAGCATCTCTGTGTGTAAAATATTCGTGATTTGTCAAGAAACACAGACATGACTTATATACTCCGATTATATAAATGTAACAATTTTGACAAGTCAAGAAAAAACTTGAAGCGCACAGCTGCCTTCTTGATATCACCTTGTATGAATTCCCCTTGGACATACGAAGGCGTGTCGAAATATTGGAAATTAATTTAATAATAATTAAAATATATAAAAAGACCTAAAACCTTAAAAAATATTTATTTATTAATTTAATAATAACTCGTGTTATATTTCATTAAAAAGGAAATCCGAAATTCCAAATTAAAGTTTCCTGTAGTCGTACCCACATTCGAAAAAACTTTGTGTAAAATTTAAAAAATTTGAAAGACAAGAGAGGAATACAAATAGAATATTTCTATTCTTTTGTAATATGTTGGTTGGGAAATTTTGTTTATTTAGTTCAATGCCTACTTTGTTAGTTTTTATTTTCTTGTTTAAATGTTTTGAAACTTTTTGTTTGACATTATTTAATATTAATCAAGCTTAAGATCTTAAAAAAATTGTTTTAATTTAAATTTATAAGATCGAATAATTTAATAAAATTATTACAAAACTTTTTGTTTGACTGTTGACTAAAATTCTCAGTATTCAAATGCCATAATTGGGCCTCTGAATGGTTGAGGCAAATTATAGCATTTGACAACGATCGAATTTGCAATCTAATTTAAATAGAAATTTCGCTCCATATCGAATGCCATAAATGGCTCCTTTCCGGTTTTTTTTGCTTTGTTTTATTTTTTCCCCCACAAAACATACAAAATGATCAATAGTTCTATAATAAATTATTTATTTTTTTTTAGTTTATGTAAAAAAAAAACTTCTCTTCTAGAAGTGTACAAAACAGTTACGTTATAACTTAAAAAAATTAAATAAAATGGATTTTAAATTGATGCGAGTCATCAATCAAACTAATAACCCGATTGACCCCCATAGACAGCCGGCTGTGCTGCATTGGCGTATTGAGACGTTTCATAGCCTGCTCCATTGCCATTAACAGAAGCGCCACCTGAATTACCATAACTATGGCCTCCTGATGAATAGGAAGAAGTTGAAACAGGAGCATCGACCTGCTTGCCTGATTTATATACCTTTACGTAGACGGGATTTAGGCTAAGTGGTGCGGGTACTTTATTAATAATTTCCTGCTGGTAGATGACAGATGGTTTAAGCTTGTACACAATTGGAGCAGCTCTAACAACAGCGGGTGGGCCGCTGTTAACTTGTGCTGGTGGTGATCCCGGTTGGTTAACAACAATTGGTTGCAGCGGCTGTGTGGCAATCACTTGATGGTTGTTCATGGCGTTTGGTACAAGCAAAGTGCGAAAGGCTGTTTGTCCCACCACATTTGGAGGAACAACATTGATGTTGCCTTGTTGTATATTGAGAGCCAAATGGTTTTCACTTAATTTTTCAGCAATAGATTCAGAATTTTTGAGATTTTGAAAGCTAGGATTGACACTTAAAGCTTGAAGTTGGGCATTGGCTTGAGCAAAACCGGCCTGAGCACTCGGTGATGCAGCAACATCAGCGGCAGCAGTTAACGAACCACCACCATTATGTTGATTACCGCCGCCGCCGCCCACATTTAAAAGCTCTTCAACTCCTCCATTGCCACCACCACCACCGCCATTTGATTGAAAAAAGTTATTTTGAGCTGAGCCATAACCACCAAATTGACTGTTACCATAACTAGCAGCTGCAAACTAAAGATTTTCATAAAATAAAAATCATATTTTGCGATTGACTGATGTGAGTTACTTACCGGAAATGCAACTGCCACAAATACAAAAACCAAATAAGAATTCATAATTTCTTTAAGCTTGTGTGTGAGTGTGTGAAGGTTAAACTGCTACAGAGAGTGAGTGAGTGACTCTTTTAAAACTCACAACTTTTACTGGTAGCAAATTTTGAAAAACTTTCGCTTTTATATTTTTAAATGTTGAAAGCATGTATTAATAAGTACGTGAGTTTTTGCTTATAAACGCTTACATTTCACATAGGCCTTTATTAAATTCTATTCTATTCTATTCTATTTTATCTTTAAAGATTCTTTAGCACCTAAACGTTGTTGTTATAATAATTTCATTGCATTAAATTAAGGTCAGATTAGTGAACGAATTTTCGTCATTAATAATATTGGGAAAGCATTTATGTATGTATGTGTGTGTTTTTAAAAGAAAAATAAACAAAAAACTATTAAATATTTAAAACAAATTCATTCAGTTATTTGATTACAATTTTTTTTTTTAATTCTTTGGAACGCGGAAGAAATTTTTTTCAACAATTTGAGCTGTTATTTTTGAAAGTGGTATAAGTCTGCTTCAAAAAATGAGGTGGCGGTGATTTTAGTAAAATATTTTTTATTTTTTGAATTGGGAAGGTGGGAATGCTGTTACGAATGCCTGCCAGGTAGTCACTCATCGATAGGTTATGTTGTGTTCCGCAAAAACGCCTACCAACTAAACCCACACCCATATTCTGTAGGGGGAAGATTCCTAACCATTTCGGGACTGCTCATCGTATTACTTCGTAGTGGCCCCCTTCTTTGGCTGCCTTGCGTTTATTTATTATTTTGCCTTGTTAGGCCCCAACCTTTTAATATCTGCTATTTCCTTCTGTGGTGCTCTGTTCCTCGTCAAGCTCTCTCTTTTTCTTCCCCAATATTCTGTCTATGTAAGGGGATACGAGATTCCAACTGTCCTCATGTGTCATCATAGCCTGGACTATGTTTTCAGCTGTGAGTGGGCCGGTATGTTGCTCTAATTCTGCCCTTAAAATACTATAAATATCACAAACTAATTTTTTTTTAAAAAGTGGACTTATACCACTTTCCAAAAATAACAGCTCGTTTAATTTATACAGTAAAAACTAAACTGAATGACAGCAACAAAAACTACCTTTTTTTGGGTAACTATAAAACATTCGTTTATTTCAATAGTGTCATAACTCAATATTTTTTTTTTTTTTTTTTAATTGAATTAATGAAATTAATTCTTGCCAAACTCTTTTTGTTTAGCATAAAGTCTATATTTAAAATAAGAGACTCAGCATATTGCTCTTCTGGTTTTTGAATTATGACACTATTGAAGTACATACATGTGTGTGTAATCACTAAATAGTATAAAGCAAAGTCGTTTCCCGCGTCTGTCCCTATGCCTGTATGTATGCTTAGATCTTTAAAACTACACAACGGATTTTGATGCAGTTTTTTTTAAAAGATAGAGTGATTCAAGAGGAAGGCTTATATGTATAATCTTGGAAGGTTTACCGTCACAAATCCGTCAGGCAGATAGCGCTATAGTCGGTTCTGGCTTATTTGCTTACTACCTGTTTTTACCCGGTCTCACACGGTTCTTTACTCTATGAGTACGATTTCTCAGTGTAAGAAGATCGAATATATAAAAATTTTAAGGCAAGACAACGTTTGCCGGTCAACTAGTTTTTAATATTTTAACGTAGAAACTTGTGAAAAAATCATGACTGCCATATCGCTCATTTACTTTAAGAGAGTAGTAACTCAAAAAATTATCTTATTTTATATTCTTTAATAATAAAATATTTGTAATAGGCCTTATTACGAGCGTCGTTTTCCTGACGTAAACGCTGGTCATGTTTTTTTATATTGACTTGTCGTGAATTCGACTCTTGTAATAAAGCTGAGATAATTAAAAACTACCCTGTGAAATACTGGGAGGCTATCTACTCTGTATTGCGATGCGAAAGCTAAATGATTTGCATTTGCTCTTTGCTTATCGCAAGATATTTTTGTGTATAAAACGATGTTGACATGCACTTACGCATTAAAAAGCGGGGTTTTACCAGAAAAATGCAAAAATAAACTCTCAAACACATTAAAGATTCGATTTTGTAAGGTTTTTTTTCGCAAAGCAATACAGAGTAACCCCCCCTGGTTTTCGTTTACAAACAGAATTTTAATCGTTAAATACAGGTGTATCTCTTTAAGAACTCATATTGCGTTCCTGAAAATTGAGCGTTAACAGAAACAGCGTTAAAAGAGGTTACGTTCCTAACTAAGACAATTCGGACTGTTGTTCACCATTCTCAATTCGCCTTTAAAGCGATTGCCTATGAACATGTGTCTGGGGCTCAATAGATTTTTATTCAAAAAAATTAACGTAGACTTTAAAGTCAACGTTATCGAAATTTTTCATATAATTTTTTCATACATTTTACTTTAAAGTCTACATTAATATTTTTTGGATAAATTTCTGAGGTCTAATCAACCATACGAGGGTTGGCTTTTATATTTCGGGACTTGGCAACCCTGGTGTTGCAACCTGGCAACTGACAGCTGTGTCGTAAAGTTGGACATTTTTGAGGTTATACGTACTCAGAACGTTTTGACATACGAGCGCTATTTGTGTTGTTTACAGTAACTTTTCAAATTCATCTCGGCATAAACATGGAATTAAATCGTGAACATTTTCGTGCGATTATTTTTTACAAACTTCGACATGGATTAACTCAGCAATTTTTGGCGATGAACCTCCATCAAGGACCAGTGTTTATCACGACGAATTTCGTGAAGGTCGTCCAAAATCAGTTGTTGTTCCGCTGTGCCCGAACTGATATTGCAAGATCGTCATGTGACCTATCGTGAGATTGAGACAACCTTAGGCATTAGTGGGACCAGCATACATTCAATATTGCATAAACATTTGACTGTCAAAAAAAATTTTTCTCGTTGGATCCCACACAATTTGTCAATCGCTTAAAAAAAGGCTCGTGCCGATTGGTCGAAAAAAAATTCGACAATTGGTTCAAACGCATGCAAAAGTGTATAGATCTTCATGGGGAATGTTTTGAAAAACAATAAAGTGATTTTCGATGATTAATATTTGTTTTTGTTCTCTAATCCCGATATATAAAAGGACCATGCCCACTTTTTAACAAAGTAATTTAAATATTTTTAGACTAAATAAATTTCTAGTTTTTCATGGATTTCTTTAAAATTTATATTCTTCTAGAGCGAATAAGATATAAAAGTGATAGAGTAAGGAAGCAGGTTGGTCTTAAAAGAATTAGTTTTAAGTAGAAACAAACATTTGTAATTTGTGGGTTGACCTCAAAAAAAAAAAAATGAGACATGATATTTTTTTTTCTTTTTTAAAGAAAGTTATGTGCTGTTTACAGAACACGAACAATCCAATCGTCTAAAAAATCTGTATGGAAAACAAAAAAATTTGTAAAAAAGTTTTTTAAACGATTGGATTGATGGTTTCCTGCAAGCAGCACATTAAACTATGGATTTGGCTATCATTAAAAAGATAGAATCAACAAACAATCCCTGATCTTGGTGCCCTATAATTTTTCCTTTTTTTTTTTATTAAAAATTTCAATTTCAAACGCTGTCAAAGCCTGTTCGTTTGCCTAATTCTATTGAAAACAAAAACGATATACGAAAATTTGTTTTTGTTTTGTTTGGTTGCTACGAAATTTGGAGTAAAGAAATTATTTTTATAACAAATACCCAAAAAGAAAAAATTCATTGTTTTGCAACAGATTTGTTTAATATTTGACACATATAATCTCTATACGTCCCTTTATACTTTTGGAGTAGCCACGCCCATTTGTACGCCCACTTCTTAATGGTTTAAGCTTGAAATTATATTTCGAAATATTTTAATTTGCGTACAAAGCTTTCGTTTGCTGAGCAGGCCCTTAATTTGATCTTTATATCCTTTCCCCCATTAAAGTTACACATTTTTATTACACAACAAAATCTTTATTAAATAAGCTGGTTGTTGTACAACAATTAAATTTAAATCTTAAAACTATTTCAATTGAATATTAATTTTATAGAAATAATTATTGGCTAGATTCTTCTAATAGTTCTGGCAGAAATGATGTAATTGAAAATTGTGTGGGCGGCATTAGGGAAAACCGACGTGTTCGTTGCGAATAAGGTTGCTTAATTCGGCTGTGGGTTGTGTACTTTGTTGGATGGCTAGGGGAAGAGTGTTTGTATTGTGGAATTTTATTATGTAAAATTAAACGTTGCGAGTTTGTGTGTGGAGTGTGTTCCATTAGGTACTCGTTTTCTTGTAAAGTTAAATGCTGTGAGCCTGTTTGTAAAGGGTGTTCCATTGTGTGTTCATTTTCGTTACTCACAGTCTGATGACTGCTTGCAGCAAAGTTTGGATGATTATTCTCCAAATGTGGCTGATTTTGAATATCTTTTTCATAATAAAATTCTAGGTTTTGATTACCTAAAGATAAACTCGGAATGTTATCGTTAAATAAATTATTATTATGATTAAGTAACTGGGAATTTGCATGTTTTTCTAATTGTAAAACATCTGCTTTTTGATGATAAATAACCGGTGGAATTTGAAAAATTACTGGTACATGATGTGGTTGGTTATTGAGTTGCTGTTTGTTATCAACAACTTCAGGCAAATTAATCACAATGGGTTCGTAGATCGCTTTATGTGGTGTTGAGTGGGGTTTTGTATATTCAATTTTTTGTTTGTAGTTGTTGTGAACGAGTAATTTATTTTTATGTTTTGAAATTTTCTCGTTGTTGTTGTTGTTGTACCGAGGGGGTTCATGTTTTGTGACAGGCAGTCGGGTGGTATTTAAATTTTCATTAAATATTTCCGGTTTTTCTGTTGGATATTGATTTGCGATTTCTTTGTTCTCTGCATTTTGCTTATCATTTTGTAGTGGTTGGCGCACAAATCTAGTACGTTTTTCTGTTTGTGATCTTTTAGTATCCTGTTTCATAATATTATTATTATTGTCCACTTCCAAATGTACAGCCTGATGAAAATCTTCACCCAAATATTTTAACCAAAACTCTTCGTCCAGTTCTTTGGCTGCTGTGAATATGCGCGTTGTGTGGCCTTTATTGCGGCCATTGTTGGCCATTGTCTGCTTGGCCACATCTATGTAATCATACTTTTGTTGTTGCAAATTATTATCTGCCAGTGCAAACATCTAAAAAAAATTATATGTAAAATGGTAACAAAGTAAGCAATTGCAATCAAAGTGTTTTTTTTTTTAATTGACTTTACTTTATGTTTAATTATTGTCATTCCAATCAGTAGGAGTATTGCAGTAAATTGTTGCGCCATGTTTGCTGTTTGTCCAAGTTTTCGTTTCTTTATTATCACTGACTTTGCTATCTTGTTTTAAATCTCTTAAATATCTCGTTTAAGTTTTTGAAATGTTAAAAATTGTCAAGCTGATCTAGCGATCTTGACGCAAATACGTGAGGTATTTCTTCTTAAAGGTTTAAAACGTTAAAAAAAATTAAATTACTTTGATCACATTTGTGGGTAAATGCTTGCTTAGTTTGCATTCTTTTATTCAACAATTATTTAATATATTTTTGCAAGCGTTGTAAATCTCAGTTTTTGTTTTAAATTCATTTCCGCCCTGCTGCTGGGTTAGTTGCATTTTATTAATTAAAAGTTTAAATAATTAAGACAAACATGGCTTATTGTAAATTTGTTTATTTGTTTTCGATATTCGACCATTTTTATGTGTCATATGATCTCCATAAAGGTTCGGTTAGTCAATTGACTTACACATTAGAAGCAAAGTTTTCTATTTAGCTTTACTCGGTGTGCAATAAAACCAAATGACCCCAAGGGGTCCCTTGTATCAAAAGTTATTTCCGGTGGTTGAAATTACGAAGTGTGCTAGAGCGAAAAGCAAAGCTTATTATGCAGTACGAGTATTGATCTCTCTTTAACACATCAATCATGAAAACAAAAAAAGCATTCAGCTGGCGTCTCAGTCTCACATGATTTACTTATATTTACTAAGACCACACACGGAAATTTGGATAGGGTCCGCCAAATATTTTTTTTTTTTTTTGAAAATGCTATAAAAACATCGAGTGTAGCTTCGGCTGTGTGGCACGTAGCGCCGTCCTGTTGAAACCAAATGTCGCCAATATCCTCCTCTTAAATTTTTGTGAACAAAACTTCGTTCAACATGGCCTGATAACGATGGTCATTGACTAACGGCCACTCCTTGCTCATTTTCGAAGAAAAATGGCCCAATTATGCCTCTGGACCAAAATCCGCACCAAACAGTGACTCGTTTTAGGTGCGTCGGCTTTTCAATGTATGCGTGCGGGTTTTTTGTGCCCCAAATGGGACAATTTTGCTTGTTTACATACCCGCCAAGATCAAAATGAGCTTCATCTGAAAAGATGATTTTTTTTTTTTGCAAAATTTGCATCTTCTGTAAGTCGATCGCAGGCCCACTTAGCGAAGAGAAAACACAACCATATTCGTTTAGCGGAAGGATAAAACTAATTATCTGTCAAATCAGACATGAGCTAAGTGTTACCATTCACGAAATAAGCACTAGTTGAAAAAAAACGTTCGATGGCGGACCCTTTAGTTGATTGTGTAGAAGAGAGAGGAAAGGAAAATGGAAAGGGGTACAAACTTGCTCATACTTCACAATTCCTTTGTGATCTCTCTTCATATCTTTTAAAGCTGTAAAAAAAAGAAGACAGGTAGTATGAATGCTGAATGAATGAATAGACACAGCGGCAATTTTAAAAGAGAATTAAGAAAGAATTGCGCAACTAAAATTGCCGTGTATGGTGCTGGTCTTACACCATGGATGTACTACACCAGGACCACACACAGCAATTTTAGTTATCGATTCTTTATTAATTCTCTTTTAAAATTGCCGCTGCGTCTATACACAGCAATTTTGTTTCGGCAATATTTTGCATTCTTGTTAATTCAATCATTCAGCATTAAAGCTACTTGTCTTCTTTTTTTACTTCTTTATAAAAGATACGAAGAGAGAAAAAAAAGGGAATTGCGGAGTACGAGCAAGTTTGTACCCCTTTCCATTCTTCTTTCCTCCCTCGCCCAAAAAATAAAGAATTGCCCAACTAAAATTGCTGTGTGTAGTCCTGGTCCTATGAAATAAACTTTTTAAGTAAATTAAAAAAAGCTCTCTCTCTCTGTCTCTCTTTAAACGTTGTCAACTCAATACTTTTAGCACTGTTTTCAGTGCTTACTGAAGCCCTCGACACAACATTTTTCGAGTTAGATCTTTTTTGTTTTCGTCAGTGATACTATATTTGTGGATAAGTTGCTTCTTTTACTGCCAGGCCCCATAAAAGCAAACGATAGCTTCGTTCGTGCAGTTGTATTGAAAACAAAAACAAATTTTCGTATTTGGTTTTTTTTCTATACAGAGCCCGGCCATTAGTGTTTTTTTTTTTAAAGAAGCGGTTTTTTTCTTGTTCTTTGAAATGAAAAAATTGGTAACACTGGTCTTATTCTCTTTTATCTCTTTCTCTCTGTCTCTCTCTTAGTGTTTTTCTCTTCCGGCCCTGCTTCTATTCTCTTTCTCTATATCTCTCTCACACTTTGCCGCTCCCCCTGTTCTTGTTTCTCTATCTCTCTCTTTGATTATATTTATATCCCTGACTCTCAGGACTATGTTAGAACTATACACAGTAAAATATTCTTTACAAATATAAAGGAGGAAATTCAAAATAGATCCGGTTATACACTTACACTTCTCTAGGTATTTTGAGCATAACAGGGCTGCACAGCAAGTAAGCAAATTTAAAAAAAATATTGAAAAAGAAACGAGGAGATCAAAAAATGTGCATCTGAGTCGAATGTTTTACCATGTATAGTCGGGACTGTAAATTTAAATGTCCAAGTGCCTCTGCCTCTTTCTTTCTCTCTATCTCTCCTTGTTTGTCTTTGTCTTTTTCGCAATATGGAAATACCGTTTATGTATTATTAGATTATTTTCGAAAACTATAACCTTAAAAGCCCTAAAAGTTTTGCTTATAAAATTATTTCTATTTCAGCAAACGCTCTTATTTTCATTCTCATGAACCCTGAACCACAATAATAAAGCTATTGGGTAAATTTTTTCTTAAATCGATTATGACAATCGTTTTTATTGCATATCTTCCTAAATAAAATATCGCAACTAAACTATTTTAAAGTTAAGGTTACACTATGCGATCACTGTATCGATTATTTCCAGTACTATGAAAACAGCCTAAATTAAGGGTTAATTTAAAAAAACTTTGTATTTATGAAAGTACAAAATTCAAGTTAAAGTCCGAAGCCATATTGCCGCACTCGATATCAAGTAAATTCTATATAAAATTTTAAAATTATTGTTTCATACTAAATAACTAGAATTTCGACTGAATTTATTCGTTAACGAATGTGACGCTTTTCGCACAACTATAACGAGTATATATATATATATATATATATATATATATATATTTTATTTTGAAATTAAGAATTTTTTCATTTAAAAAATCTTGAACCGTTCGATATCACACAATTTTTCATTTCTATTTCAAATTTCCCAAGACTTTTTTTTTAAATTTTGGGTATTTAAAAGTTTATTTAAAAAAAAAAAAAACAAAAAAAAATTAAATGGAATTAAGATACACTTAAAAAAATCATCCAAAATGAGTGACAATTTGTTGTTTAAAAAGCCGTTTACACTAAAAAAGAAAAAGACATAAAAATAATTTTTAAAATTTGTTTATTAAAAAAATAATTAAATAAAAGAAAGTAAATAAATGGACTTAACAATAAATTAAATTTTAACTCTAAATTCACAATTGTGTATGTGAGGAGGTGTGTATAATGCAACTATTAAGGTTTCCAACTGAAATCTAAGTACTTTAATTGCAATTTTTTTGTGTTACTACCGATTACAACTCTGCGTTAGTGCGGTAGACAAATATTTATTCACACACACATATTTATTCATTCATCTTTCTCTCTTATGCTCTTATTTTACACTTAATCCTCTGCTAATCACATTTCACTAAAATTAATTCTGATGATAATCACCGAACCAATTATGCCAAGGAGTAACTATTAGACTTTTAAGAAAATGTTTAGCTTGTTGTTCTTGTACTTTTGGGGGATCTACTAGAGCACCATCTTGATGTGAATTGGCCTGAATAAAATCAGAATGTTTTCTTACAATTTCCGCTATAATTTGATCTAATTGGGTATTGGAAATTGACTGTTGGCTATTTGGATTTGGAGGTGAATAATAAGGATTTTGAGAAGCGGCTACATATTGTTGGGGCACGGGATCGGGACCAATAAGATTATCAATTGTATTAAAAGGTCTTGGCATGGTTTCAAAATTTGGCAGAGGCTCATAAGTGAAAATAGGATTTGGAGTGGGACTATCGTGTTTAGAAACTGTAGGACAACCACCTTTGTAATATCTAGTATTACGTTTTTTATGCATTAAACTTATAGAATTGGACATGTTCACATTCACATTCTCTGGCACTTTAACATTTCCTTCATTGTTTTCCTTAGTATTATTACTGACAATAATTTTGGAATGATTTTTACTGGTTTCTTGGGCTTCGTTTGCCACCAGAAGGCTAGACGGTGTAGTTGTGATAATAGATTTTGTCACATCATAATAATCATGATCATGACATTGATTTCTTTGGAAATTGGGATTTAAAGTTTCTGGCATGTATTGTATAATTTCAGGTAATGTTAAATCCATTTGTTCATGCTCTTTTTCAATCAAATCATATTCACCTTTAATATCACGTTTATTTCTTAAATTTGGCAAATTCAATAAACTGCTCAACTGCTGTAGAGGACGTACTGGCGCTGTTTTAGTTCTAGATGTCACAGACTTTTGTGTATCATCAAAATTTTTCGTCTTCTTTGCTACTACATCCTTTAAACGTTTGTTATACTGTTTGACCATGCGATCTGAACGCTTTACATTTTTTCGTGGTCTTATAAAAATGCGTGATAAATCGCGCTTGTTGCGTAACTTGTTATGCTTTAAGGGTTCCAAAAATATGGCCATAATGTGTGTGGGCGCCATCGATATTTTTATATTGTCGGCAATATTATTCAGCGATTTTACATTTCGTCTGTAACGTTCACCATTACTTTCAGATGATACATACCTGTTGGTCATAACACATTGTTGGCAACCGCAAGGCCTAGGTACGGCCTCTTTGCCTACGCAATCTGGGTGAAATAAAAATTTTTGTGCTTATAAGTATAAAGTTTATAAGAAAAATTGGCATTAATTAAAAAAAGTAGTTTTGGTGCTTAAAAAACTATTAATTGAAAAAAGAAATTTAAATTAAATTAAGTTGAGTTAGTAAAATTTGGTTAAACTCGGTTTAACTAAACTTGATTTAGTTAAACCAGGTTTTGTTAAACTCGGCTTAGTTAAACTCGGTTTTATTAAACTTGGTTTGGTTAAACTCGACTTATTTAAATTCGGCTTAGCTAAACTTGGTTAGGTTAAGCTCGCTTTAGTTAAACTCGATTGAGCTAAACTCGGTTTAATTAATCTGAATTTAATAAAACTCACTTTAGCTAAATTTGGTTTAGTTGCAACTCGATTTGGTTAAACTCGGTTTAGTTAACTTGGTTTGATTAAGCCCGCTTAATCTTTAAACTTGGCTTAGTTAAAACTTGATTTAGTTAAATTAGGTTTTGTTAAACTGGGTTTAGTTAAACTCAGTTTTATTAAAGTCGATTTATTTAAATTCGGCTTAGCTAAACTTGGTTTGGTTAAGCTCGCTTTAGTTAAACTCGATTCAGCTAAAGTCGGTTTAATTAATCTCAATTTAATAAAACTCGGTTTAGTTAAACTTGGTCCCGCTTTATTTAAACTTGGCTTAGTTAAAACTTGATTTGGTTAATTTAGGTTTTGTTAAACTGGGCTTAGTTAAACTCAGGTTTATTAAAGTCGATTTATTTAAATTCGGCTTAGCTAAACTTGGCTTGGTTAAGCTCGCTTTAGTTAAACTCGATTAAGCTAAACTCGGTTTAAATAATCTCAATTTAATAAAACTCGGTTTAGTTAAACTTGATTTAGCTGAATTCGGCTTAATTAAACCCGGTTAGCTAAGATCGGTTAAGTTGAACCTGATTTAGTTGAACTAGATTTAGTTAATAGAAACTGTTTTTGTTTAATTGTTTTGTTTTTATTTTAACTTACCCTTTTTATGAGCCGTTATGCGATCAACTTTAGCATAAAGTTCCAACTTTCCCATCTCTGGGGATGTTGGTGGTGGCAGAGTTTTGGGCTCTTCAACCATGAAATCAAAACTATAAGTAACTTGCGCCTTAGCCGGCAATGGCCATTCTAAATTGTAACCATATTCACTAGGTTTATAATTTTCGCTGGTATGGGTTTCAGGCATATTCACTAAATAATTTAATTTTTTTGGACAATCACAACTATCATCCGTGTAAATCGCTTGAAATGGCACCGCTTGTATAGACGTTGTCTAAATAATAATTAACAACAAAAATTTCTTTGATTATTCCTTCACAGTTATGCTGGCAAATCTTACCACTTCTAGTACTATTCCTACAACGAAGGTGGTGCATATTAATAATAAATTTAATGGCATAATAGAAATCCGTTAATAGTTTTCTTTTTTCAAACAGTTTTCACGTTTTAACTAATCAGATTTTATCTAACTTGTGTATTTTATATTAATTTTTATAACATTTAAAATAATTCTTGTGATTTGTTTTTATTTGTTTGTAATAAAATTTTGCAAAATTTTCGAACGTGGCTTTGAATTGAAATATTTTCATGTAGTTTGTGTGTTTGATTATTAAACAAAGTTCAAGTGATGAAATTATTTCCGCCTTCTTTTTATAACGAAATTTGGTTTTTTTTTTTTGTAATTTAAATTAAACAATAGGTCTGTTCAATAACTAAAATTGTATGCTAACATAAAAAATACAATCACAAAAAGCAGAAAATCTCAACCACAATAAAACTTTATTTTATTATTAATTATTTTCTTGTTTTAATATATTTTCTTTTTTACAAAAGATCCGTGTTTGTTGTAATTAGCGGCAAATTTTTTGCTATGAATTGTAAAAAATTTAAGAAGAAGAAATGGCTTTTTATTTAGTAAATAATCACGCCTATCGCCAATAACATGTAAAATATTTTTCCCCATGAGATTTTTATTTATGCTATCGTGAATCCCCCACAAAATTTTTATAAGCTGTCAGCTCACATTAATTGTTATAAACAAGAAGAATATGCTGATTGCGAAAAAAAAATTTTTTTAATTCAAAACCAAACAAATTCAGTAAAATATTAGACTAGGACCACACACAGCAAGTTTAGTTGGGCAAATCTTTCTCAATTCTCTTTTGAAATTGCCGGTGTGTCTACACACAGCAATTTTGTTTCGGCAATTTTAGCATTCTTATTCAGTCATTCATTCAGCCTTCCAGCTACCTGTCTTCTTTTTTTACATCTTTATAAAAGATACGAAGAAGGAACAAAAAGGAATTGCCGAGTACGAGCAAGTTTGTACCCCTTTCCATTCCTCTTTCCTCTCTCTCTCTTACAAAATCAAGAATTACCCAACTAAACTTGCTCTGTGTGGTCCTGGTGTTTTGAATAGCAGCAATATTGTTATTACGGGAGCAAGAAAATAGGCGCCGACGTTTGCGCGATTTATCTAACCCCCTTAGAGTTACCTGATGCCCTGTAAGTGACAAAATTAATAAAGTCGTTTTTATCTAATTTTAGTATTAGATTTAAACAACATTATAGTGTTAATAAAGAAGCGTTTTCTTATTTACTGCATGTGACGTCTCCTAAAAAATCATTTGGTATTCCAACGATAGTCAAACTTGAGATTTTTTCGGGGAAGTAGCAAGAGATTATGAAATTCTGTATTACCAGTGGATAACTTATCTGTCTGAAGATGAACGCAGACTTACAGTCGAAGACTTATTCAACCCAATTATGAATAAAAATTCGCCGTTAGTTTTTTTTCACTTTTCCCTTTCCTTTTATCATTAATAAATTTTTTTGCCTTTTTTTTAATATAGAAAGTTCTGTGATTTAGGGAAACTTTTCTGAAAAATAAATAGCTGGGGAATATTCATGATTCGGCTGATCATAAATTTTTTAATACCTGATGTTGTAGCCCGGAAGGAAAACAATTCCCCAGCAAAAATAAAGTGAGCAAATATCAGGGAAAAGTTTAAAAATTTTTTTTCGTTAAGGGGGAATTTTTTCATGTTATCATAACATTGAAATGTTCTGCGCATGTAGCACAAAGTTCCTATTGGATAATAATTGTCAGCTAAATAAGAGAGAGAGAGAGATGTATTATTTTTTCTTCAAACAGTGTACAATCTACGTCATCTAACGGGAAATCATGTGCATGGCGTAATCTTGTCTTTCTATTATTCTTGGTTCTAGCTATTAGCTCGTTAGAGCGAGTGGCTAAAGAGCTCCTCTATTTTTGCTATCAATTAGGCTGTTAATTGAAATATATTTTTTTGTAAATTTAAAAAAGTTTTTTTTTTATTTTCGTTACTATTTTTTTTTTTGTTTAAAAAAACTAATACGCACTACATCGTTATTCGAATTTAAAAAAAATAGAATTATAAATTATAAATTATAAAAACTAATACTTTCTTAGACAATTAATTCCCTCAACTTTCCTGATGCAGCCTGTGTTTGTAATACTTCCCGGCCGAAAGCCACAATTCAAATCTAAATTCACTTTCTCATCTGGTGCAGCAACTGCTTCATCAACAGCAGGAGGCATCGGTACGAATGTTGGATTTTGATATTGTTCCGCTTCATAGCCCAATTGTTTATATGTAAGACTGGGTGGTAGTTCATAATTTTCAGCTGTTGGTTCTTCCTCTTCTGCTTCAGCATAATCTTCTTCTGGTTTTTCCATACGGGAGACATAAGGCTTTTTCAAAGTAATAATTTCATTTGCCAAAGCGTATAAATTTTCCTCTTTGATAGAAGAAATATAAACTTTGGGCAGATTATTAATGGGTTTGCGTACAAAACCGTAAGCTAGTTTTGCCTCAGGAACTTCATAGGTTTTTCCAGCCTGTACAGCTAAACTAACACTTATGGGATCTGCTGGCGGGGAATATTCCTTAACGTAATTAACTCTTGAATAAAATTGATGAAAAAAAATAATTTTTCTTTCATTACCATTAACAGCAAACAACTACTTACTGTGGCTGGGCGCAGGGTGTTGCTAGGGCTTGTGTATGACACTTGCAAGGCTCCACCGGTTTGTAGGGCTTTATAAAAAGAAATGCACAGAAAAAAAAAAATTAAAGGATTAAATACAAAAACTCTTACAGTGTAAAAGAGTTTATTTATTGTGTCAACATATTTACTCTGTAGGTGGGCTTTGGAAACGTAGCTGGTTTAACCATGGCTTTCCTACACCAACAATTGTCTCCAATAGGTGGTAGTTCGAACTGGGGCCTATAATGATGTTGCGGTTTTGGCTTTACAACTCCAGAACATGAGGCACATTCATCCTTTCCTTTTGCATTGCAAAGGCAACTGGCATAGATCTAAAACACATAAATTCAGTGTTAAGTTTTGAACTAAGAAATCTTTACAAAAAAAAAAAAAAAATAATCAAATTACAGAGATGGCCTGTTTTTAAAATAAAATAAATAGCAAGAAAAAAATTAAATTTTTTTTGTAAAATTTTTATTACAAAACGCAATATTTAGGTGACAATTTCAGAAAATTTAGTATCGGCAACAAGAAATGAAAAGAAATTTTAATAATATATTTGTTTTAGGTGTTTCTTACTTAAAAAAAAAAATTTTTTTGAAAAAAAAAATTTTAACTTAAAAATATTTGAACAAAAAGAACAACAAAAAAATTATTTTTTTGTTTAAATGTTTAACATTTAAAAAAAAAAAATTTTTTTAATTTTTTTAATTTTTATTTTTTTTTATATTTTTTCATATATATTTTTATTTTTTTGTTTTAAATTTTTTACGGTTTTTAATTTTTTTTTAATATATTTTTTTTATATTAAATATTAATTTATTTTTGGTTTAACATTTTTTTATAAAAAATATACATATTTTCTTAATACTTTTTGTTATTTTTTTATTTTGTTATTGAAATATAAAAAAAAATTTTTTTTGATCTTTTTTAATTTTTTGCTTAAATATTTAAAGTTTTTGTTTAAGTATTTTTTTAATATATATTTTTTTATATTTACATTACTTGATTTGAACGGAAAATACCTGTTCTTGTATGGCTGTGAATATTGTCAAAATTAAAATCCACTTTCGTTGTACCATTATTATCCTTAATACACTTTGAAACCAATAGAGAGACTGGCCTTCTTAACTGAGAATTGTTTTTCTTGATTTGTGTCTTTCAAGCTTGTTAAAATGTTAATGAACTTAAAAAATTTTAAGTCGACACTTCTTTAGCTAACATCATTGTGACACCTTAAATTATTATTATTTTTTTTTTTTTTTTTTATTATCAAACTTTACAAAAATGTGTGTGTATCATTTAAATTCGTGCAAAACGTAATTTTTTTTAATGATTGTTGCATTAGATATTTAACAATTGTCGCTGGCTGTTTACAATGAATCGCAAAACGAACGTTTAAAGATTTCTGAGCTTGTAAAATCAAAAGAATTTCGTTCATTTATGAGTAATTTTTCTGTGTAAAAAAATTTTAAACATTTCTTGGTGATAACTAAATAGAGCAAAATTTGTATTTCTTTTCAATAAATTTACACTGTCTGGGTTCTTAGTTTTTTTATTTTATTTTATCATAATCTTGAACATGAATTTGCTTGTTTTGTTTTAGATTTCGAAAAAAAAAAAATTGAACAATTTTTTTAATAAAAGCTCAATTTGCCGCAATCACTGATTGCCTTAAAGGTGCCATTAAGGGATTAGGGGCAGTCAGAGGTACGAAAATTTAAACATTTTAAATATTTCTTTTTGATACAAATTTAATCGTCCTTCTGTATTAGTTAAATATATCTTCCTATTTAATTTTTTTTATTTAATTTCGCCAACTTTTTCCCACTCAAAATAAAGCAAAAACTAATTTTAAAAAATCCTTAAATAAAATCTGAAAATCTTGTGGCTTTTATGCAAAATACAACCAGGTGCTTTGCGACAGGATTCGCAGCTGCAACATCCCAAGCTGATAAATTTAGTTTATTTGACGAAAGGTGAATGTTAATTTTATTAAAATGGTTATGATGATGATGATTTTGGGATTACAAAACTCGCTTCTATGTGAGGAGATTGTTTTGCTGAACTTTTTTTGTTAATTAAAAATTTTTTGAAAATTAAAAAACTGCTTGTTATAAATTTGTGTCAAGGTTTTTGTGCGTTCTTTTTTACCGTTCAAAAAATTCATGAGTATCATGTACTCGTATATGCCTCTCAAAAAAAATTTTTTTTTTTCAAATTATACTCTTTGTTGGCATTTTTTTTTTATTATCAATAATTTTTTATTTTTATTTTATTTTAATTTTTGCTTATTTTTTATTCTTTTGTGAAATTCTTTTACTTGTCTAAGTGTGCTTTTAAAATGGACAATATATGTACACTCCGTTCTATATGAATAGGACCCCTACACAATTTTTTTTTTTAAAACAAAAAAAAAATGCTACGAACTTAATTTTTATTTCTTTTTTTAATAGTTGTCTCCTATTCATCTGACGCAAAATTTTAAGGCATTATTTTTGACTTGGCTTACAATTTTTTTTATAAAAATAAAACCAGTGTATATATAGAACCCATTTTAAATAGAAAAAGAATTTTTTTTATAAAAGCTATAACCTTTTAAAAATATTGTGTTAGGCGGGTCCTATTCATATGGCAGGGAGTGTACGTGCATACATATGTACTAAAGGGCTGCACAACCAAACTTTAAATGGCTTACACAGCACTTTTTTATAAAATATTACACAGGTTTCTAGTGATATCTGGCATTCTTGTGCAGCCCTTTAATGTGTACCTACATAAATACTAATTTCCATACAGACGGATTAACTTTCAATGCCCTGCTTTAAATTTCAGTTGTTTAAGTTTGTGGCTTTGAAAACATTTTCTGTTTTTTGTCAGAAATCTGTGGTGATATGACAAAACCGTTTATGTTTTATAGTATCTGTATAGTTTAAAACCTTAAAAAAATTATTTGCAAAAAATAATTTCCGTTTGTAGCAAAATATTATGATTTCAAAAAAAATAATTGGGAGATTCACAGTCATAAAATCTTAAAGTCATATTCACCCCTATCGGCAATAACATGTGAAATATTTTTCCTCATGAGATTTTTATTTCTCTCGAAATGAAAAATGCTATCGTGAATCTTCCATGAAATTTTTTTAAGCTGTCAGCTCACATTGATTGTTATAAACAAGAAGAACAAGCTGATTGCGAAAAAAGTAATATAAATAACAATATATTTATTTATTTATTTAGTCTAATAGAATTTAATTCTAAGACTAAATTATTAACGAACACTGAGAGCTAAATCACTGACTCTAATATAATTAAAAGTTGTCACCCCTAAAAGCAAAACATCTTAGCTAAAAAGAAACACTTAAAAACACACAATTTAAGTTTAGTTTTATCATTTTCTTCTTGTTCTGCACAAGTCAGAGCAATAAAAATCATAATTATGAGTTTATTTATTAAAATTTCAAGTTCTTCATTAATAATATTTTCATACACAATCATGGAATCAATTACATTTTCATTAATAACGCAGCCACATTTCAACCATTTTGTTACTATCATATGAATGGTACCATCAGCCTTGGAAAGCTTTTGGTTACATATATATAGGGCTATTCATAAGTTGTAGGTGTCGTAGTAGTCAACATCATGGCCAGAAATAAAAGACATTTCCTCCAAAATATTAATGAGTTTAAAGGTAGATTGCAAAGGTTCCGCACGGGGCAACTTAAGAATCTTATTATCTCCTATTAACTTGTTAATATTAACGATATTGTTGTTGTTATCTTTTATTGGTTTATGGGTATTGAAAATGCCGGGTCCATAGTTGAGGGTAATAACATTGTTGTCTGCAGCTACTGTTCGAAAATACATATCACGTGCTTTCTTACTGGAACAATAAATTGATTTAAAAACTAATGGCTGCACCAACACACTGGAGCTAATGTTGACCATAAGTTTTGGTAAGCCATGAAGTTGTGGGCATGTAAGAAATTCCTTATTAAGAGCTATGGGAGCATAAAGATTTTGTTGCACGTGTATTTTCCAGGCGTCAGTATTTTCGGGTTCTATTAGCAAATGACTGGCAGCAGTACCCTCATTGTGTATAATAAATGCCAGTTCGAATTGTTTGCTACCATCAACTTCATGGCTGAGTACAGTGCAAAGTGTATTACGGAATAAATTGCAGTCAGCTTGCTGCCAATCGTTTAAATTACAGCAAATAACCTGAATGTTGTTTGCCAGCAATTCAATTTCTTTGCGAATTTCCTGCAGGATTTCTTCCTCAGCATCAAGAAGTACAGCAACAGATCCTGCTTTAAAGCGACGACACATTTCCACAGCCAATACTTTGCTTAATGGATTAATCACACCACTTAAAAGAAAGAAGCAAGTTTTATTCAAGTCCATTCTTTTTGAAGCCATGATTTTTAATTTTTTCTGTACTTTTTCCTAAAAATTATTTTGTTTTCGCTTTTATTTAAAATTGAATTGTTTTTTTTTTTTCTACAATAAAATTTGTTGTATGTTATTCCAATAACGACTGTACTACTGTACTGAACTCTTAAGAGCTGTTTTTGCTAAAAAGTAAACTTCTGAATCTATTAATTTTAAAATATTTTGCTGTATGCAGCAATCGGTCTGTTGTTATGGGAAATACGTATTTTGCCTGATAAGACTGGCGGCTTTTGCTGAGAATTTAGATGAAATTATGATGATTCTGCTTATCAAGTCAGGGACACAGTGTATCGAATTACCGTTTTACATGAAGTTAATGTTTTCTTTGTTTCTTTAAAACTGAGTTTGGTAAAAATAATCCTTTAATCTCTATAAGGAATCGGTATTTTAAAATACTTATAACTTGAATTACAGCTGCTCTTAATCTTTCTTTCCATATTATGTTTAAATAAAGCAGATAAGTTTAGGATAAAATAAACAAAGAATGTTTAAAGGGTGGATCAATTAAAATCTGTCACTTTAGTACTTTTAATAATTATTAAACATGAATTTGTGTCTCTGACAATTTTACTTATTCGCTTTTAAATTAATTTCCTTGTGTTATTCGAAAAATCGAATCAAGTTACTGTGCGTACCTACATAAATTTAAATGTGTATCAAATATATAGATAGTACACATGTAGTATAAATTAATAAATAGTTTGTTGTGGTAAATAATAAAATGGTTCTTGTGTAACACAAATAATATGTACTCGTATATAATAGATTGATAAGATCATCGCGTATCTGTTACCTAAGAAAATTCACAACAATGTGAGTAAAATCAACTGTGACTAAAGTGATTTTTCTAGACAAATAATTATGTATGTACATTTATATACATACAGACATGTGTCTATCTACACATGTTTAATCATTGCTTGTTGTCGTTTTGTTTAAATGTTAAAAAGGATCTTTAAAAACTGATAACAAATTTTTTTTTTAATATTTTTTTTATTTCAACCTTAACCGCGGCCATACAATTATTATATAAAAATACTATCTGACCCGGCAAACGTTGTCCTGCCTTAAAATTTTTGTATATTCGATCTTCTTACTCTAAGAAATCGTACTCAAGTAAAAAACCTTACAATATTACACATGATTGTAGTAATATGTGGCTTTCAAGTATGCTTGTGCAGCCCTTTAACAAATAAGCCAGATACCGACTGTAGCACCACCTGCGGGCGGATTTGTGACGCTAAACCTTCCAAAGCGTAACCCAAAGGCATACAACGAAATTCAATTAAATAGGTCCAGCCATTTAGGAGGAGTACAATGTCAAATACACGTACAGTGGAATTTTATATATTAAAATTTTATTAATTAGCTAGGTCATGTCATACAAGTACAAATAAATAAACAAAACTCATTTCAATATATTTAAAACCGCTTTTTTCTCTCATTTAAAAATTAATTAATTAATTTCTTTTAACTACCACTAATGTTCAAATATTTTTTTTTAAATTATAACAGTCGAAATTTTACTGCTATTGACGATATAAAATCAATATCAATGCCGATAGTAAGAAAGTATAAAATATCGATAACACTCTTTTGTATAACAGCTCTGTAGTTTAATTTTATTTTTGCAAAAAACGCGCGAGTGTGTGTGTGTGGCAATAAAATCGAGTTTTTAATCAGCTTGTGAAAAGTGAAAGGAAAGTTTATTCATTCAACAGTTGTTTAAGGTCGAAATAATAATTAATCATTAAATATGGTGCTTGATTTAAATAAAAAAACCTATTTGCTTGTTACCGGTGCTTCTCGTGGCATTGGAAAAACCTTGGCCGTAGAAGTGTCCAAAGAACTAAAAGCTGGTTCTGTGATTGTACTGTTAGCGCGTAATGAAGACGGTTTGAAAAAAACCAAAGCCTCTATTGAATCAAACCGTACAGATATAAAAGTCTTGGTATATTCTGTGGATTTGTCCTTAGCCAAGGCCGAACAATTTCAAAAGTTATTGACCAACTCTTTGCTGCAATCAGAGGAAAAAATTTCTAATTTTGAAAGAGCCTTCATTATACACAATGCCGGCACAGCGGGTGATGTATCCAAGAAAGCCATTGATGTGTCGGATACAAATGTGTGGGCACAATATTATCATACTAATGTTTTCTCTACAATTTCCCTAAATATTGAATTTTTTAAAGTGTTTGCTTTTGTGCCTAAATTGGTTGTTAATCTTAGTTCGAAATGTGCCATTGAGCCCTTTGCCTCTATGAGCTTTTACTGTTCCGGAAAAGCTGCTCGCGATATGTATTTTGGTGTACTTGCAACTGAGGAAAAAGACACTGATACACTGGTACTAAATTATGCTCCGGGTGCTATTGATACCGATATGACTGTATACGTACAGGATGCCACTATAAATAGTGATTTGCATAACAGCTTCAAGAGTCAGCGTGACACAAAAACCATGTTGACAAGCGAGAAAACTACCGAAAAATTTTTAAGCATTTTAAAAGAACAAAAATTCAAATCTGGAGATCATGTAGATTATTGGGACTAAATATCCTGTAAAAAAAACTTATCGCAAAATTGCTATGCTCAATTTTTTTTCCATGCTTGTGTAATAATGGTGCTTTATTCTATTTAAATTTAAACAAGTGTATATAAAATTTAATAAATGTTTGTCTGACTACTGTTCAAAGAAATAAATCCTTAGGTAAGAATTTGAATTATTTCTGTAAATTAATTTATTAATGCTTGTTCTCAATAATAGATATTAATATCAATACTCAGTTTCAAAATGCAACATTGTCATGAGGAGTTCAGGTATGTAACTATTCAAACTAAATTCCTGGGGGGTTCCTCTGTATTATGATACGAAATCGAACCTTTAAAGTTTAGTGTTTGATAGTTTACTTTTTGCATTTATCTGGTAGGACCCCGCTCTGTAATGCATTCACGTCAACGTCGTTTAAATATCTTATGATAAGCAAAGCACAAACGCAAAATATTTAGCTTTCGCATCGTAATACCGAGTAAGTCCCCCCTGTAATATTAAACAATTTGTTTTATAATGAGAAATATATATAATTGCCTACGCAGCAGCATGAATTTGGTTGTAACTTTGTTTCTTTATTTATTTCTTAACATTTGCTCATTTATATATCTGTTATACACTATAATTTGATTTGTTGTATTGAAATGATCAGAAGTCAAATTCTTTTTCTTTTCTTACCCAAACAAGCAATTCCTTAAAACTGAATTTCTTATTAAAAATAAAATAAAATTAAAAGTATTTATTTCACTACTATAGTACAGCAATAAGGGAAATTAATCTAAAAGAAATCAGCAGCTCTTGAACGTTTTGTTGGGATTTGTAAAAGATCGTCTGTTAAAGTGCCTGATTTCGCACTGTTCATCAAGTTAGGAGTTTTCGATTTAACGGTAGGTGATGTGGCTGGTATAACTTTTTTAGGCATTGAAACCGTTTTCATAGAGGAAAAAGCAGCTTTCGTTTTGGCCTTTATTAAAGTAGGTGTACGTATAGGTGATGGTGTCACTATAGAGGGCGTAGTACGCAAACCCCACTTTGAAGTTGCTAAATTTCTAGCAGCCGGTGAAATGGAGGCTAATCTTTCCATAGTTGAACGTATAAAGGGTGATGAAATATTACGGCGAGCAGTGTCCATGGCTTTTTGTTTTTGGGCACGTATTTTTTCGCCCACTTTTTCTGCTAAGGCTAAGGCAATGGTTTCTCTGCGCGAAGATTCATTGATTTTAAAGGAAGGTCCAGTATTAGAGCGCACGGGCGTATCTGAACCGTCTAACCGAAAAGGTGTACCCTCAATTTCACCCCAAGTCATAAGCGGTGAAAAGGCCTCTCCTGGTCGTGGAGAAGGTGTTTTTACTAAATCAAAACGTTTTAACTGACTAGCTAAGTTAGCTTGATTTAGACTAGTTCCAGCGGTATCTACTCTTTCATCGACAGCTACAATGCCTGTAACACTTTGGTCTCCTGTTTTTTGTTTCTTTATTCCTTCAAAAGGATTCATATGTAAGCGTGTAGCGTTGTGATGTATAGCCTGTTTACGATTGGCCATATCAATTTTTTCTACATCCGTTAGTTCTACACCATCTGGTGTATACATGATAGAATTTTTATTTTGGTAAGTCCAAGTTTCAATTTTTCGCATAGGATCAGGTTCCTCAAATTGTTGTTCTATAGAGGGTAAGGTTAGAGCTTTTTGTAACTTTTCAGCTGACAATGTTTCCTCATTGTATAAAACGGAAAACTTTTGTCTTAACTTTTCATCTGCAATATCTACAATTTTTTGGAAACTGTCGTTGTCCTCACTGGTGTAGGATTGCAGAAATGAATCCAGAGAGTGCTTCTCGCTTACAGATTTTTTAATACTTTTTAATGTGTCAATTGAGGAGATTATGGATTGTGCTTCCGTCGAACGGCAGGTTTCTGAAGGTCCGTTATTTCTAGGCGTTCTATCACCAAAACTGGAAGGTGTTTCAAAAGTATCGGGTGTCATGCCTGTAATCAAACTTTTGTAACAATTGTTTGCTCTTAAATTTGATCATTTAGTACTTACTTCTATTTACCTCCGTAGGCCTTCTACCACTATACTTTGCACGTATAGATTCCATGCGGGCATAATCTTTTTGATCCATAGCGTCCAAATAATCATTTTGTGCTTTTAATTTTTCTAAATCTGGAAAAAAATCACGCTGTATAATTTTTCCAATTTCATCAATATATTGCTCCTCTGTTAAGATTTTTGGTTTTGTTTTTTTAATAACAACAGAAGATTTGGGTTTCTTAAAAGTTTCCATAGCATGATTGCGAGTTTTGAAATTCATCAATGCTCCTGCACCCGGTGTAGATGGTGGAGTTTCGCAAGTCTCGGACATAATTTATTAACTTTTTTATAAAAATTTTCCTAAAAACTGGACAATAAACAGGATTAATGACTCAAAACATGCTTCTCATATGATTTTGACAACCATGTAACTTTCAGTGCTGCCAATTTTGAATTAGTAGAATAAATTTCTATTAGAGATGGTGTGTGTAATGAAAGTGGTGGTGTGGTGTATAATTATTTCGATAACGATAGCTTAAAAATAATTAAAATATAAAGCGTTATTAAATTTTCTTTTGAATTAAGTGTTTAAAAAAAATAAAATGTGGAATATTGAAATATTCAATTAAAATCAGTAAAATCTGCTTTTGAAAGATTTGTTAATTTTTTTAAAAGTTTTTTAACTAGTAGTATTATAAAAAAATCGTCAATGTTATTTAACAAATTATATTTGTTTTATTTATTGTAGAAGAATAAATAGTCAGTGCAGTTTGATAATGCTTTTGCTCGAGCTTTTAGGTTGAGTTAAATTTTTTTTTAACTTGCCCGGCATGTTTGATGTATTCTATTTAGGTAGTATTCCCGTTATATGTACATACATTGTATTGTGTGAATTCTACCATTATTAAGTTGGGAAAACATCATTTCAAAAGAAGACATTAAAAATTTATGTTGCTTTTGTTCTGCGTTAGTTTTTAAAAAAGCACTATTCGAAACATCAAATGATGCTACTTACATAATGATACATACTTACATACATAAAATTAGTATATCACACATCGTTTTTACAATAAAATTTGTTGTGCTATTTTTTTATATTTTTAATTTAGTTACTTTATCATTGCTTCTTTTGCTGTATTTCTCAATTAACACTTTCTAGTCATTAAGACAAAACAAAACTTTGTACCAACATAATGTGATGAACATTACCAATGAATCGTCCCAATGATCGACCGACCATCAAAGCACATCTTGTCAATGTGTTTTTATTTCTAAAAAAGAGAAAAGTAAACGAACTAAAAAAAAAATAGTACAAAAAGGAAAAATATTTGAAAAAAAAAAAACAGCCAGACAATTTTGAATCTTGATTCATTGGAAATTATACACATAATTACATTTGGTATACAAAAGTAATTTTTCTTTTAAATAATAAAAATAAAATTTATATAAAACAAAAATAAAATATAAAAAAAAGCACCAACACTTTCAAATGCATTGCCTGGATGGCTGTGATGCTGTAGGAAGAAATATTTATTTGTGGCTTACAGTGGGCTGCACAAAAGTGGAATTGCAAAATTTGTTTTATCTTAAATGATAGTGAAGAGTATTGGTATATTTTAGTTCGGAATCAGGCTGCACAATAGATCTTGCATTTCGCGTTGCAATTATGACTCATAATAATAATAATATCAAGTGATTTGTAGGCAGTACTCTTAGCCATTAGGTAATCATTAAAGTGAATTACTGCATATTTTAATGCATTGGCCATCATCTGTCGGTTTGGTGTCAAATCTATTTGATACTCTTTAACGGGACTTGCACCCCACACCTGATGTTATAATAGCTTATGTTTTATTTAATTATTTTGTAATTACAAAGATGCAATTTGAATACATAAAATTATCTCTGCTCAAAAAGGAAGTCAAATCGTTGTTGGCTTATGAGTTAAGTTAGCAGTCGTTTATCAAACGCACGGTCATTCAACTATTCAGTATTGTCAATCAATAAAAAACCACTACAATGTTTTCGTGTTTTATGCAAGTATATCAAAGCCCCTAGTCTAAATTATTGTTACATGTTGTACAAAACAGCAAAGCTCTCTGACAGTCCAACCTAAATTGGAGCAGCAAGCAGAGCGTTTTTTAGAGTCCTCTATTTATATTAAAGCGTCATCCCTAAATAAGAGCATTGGCAGTGCGTAGTAATCATCTTGTTTAGTAAAACCCACTAAAGACGAAACGAAAATACAGTTAAAACCGCTTAAAAAAACTAGCTAAAATGTCATTACTGGCCAAAAATAACAAAACAAAAATAGAAAAGCAATTGTTTTGCAGCCAACTTCACTACAAAACGCGCTGTCAAAATTGGATTTTCCAATTGCTCAACGTTGCCGTCGTGCTTTTTCAGTATGCTCCATACATTTTGTATGGGCATGATAATTTTTGACACATAAAAAACGCATGTCGCGCAAATTTAGGTGTCACTCCTATTTTTTATTAAAGCAATACAAAGAAGTTTTTCTAATGACAATATTTAAATTAACCCTCCGTTTGCCAGCAGTTTTTTCAACGTTCAATAGCCAACAAGACCTCATATATTAATATGGTGGATATGGAAATTAATTTTATGAATTTCAGACAAACTAATTCAAATTTCATATAATTTTTTTTTTTTTTAAAGGCTGTAAATAAAAAAATTTTAATATATTTTTATTATTTGAGCTGTTATATTTGAAAGTGGTATAAGCCCGATTTTTTAAAGAAGTGAGTCAGCAGTAATTTTAGTTAACTGGTGTCTATATCTTACCGCTAACTTTTTTTACTTTCAAAAAGAAGAGCAACATATTTTTATATTTTTCATTTGCATTTAAATTTCCATTCAGAAATTTATTTTTGTTACCCACTGTCACATTTGTTTTAGTGCTTTCAATGTGTTGAAATGTTTGTGTGGATATTTATGAATATTAATGTGTACGATGACAAGGTTGCATAGTCATTGCATACCCAAAACGCAGCAAATTCAAAAGAGCTTCTTCCTCATAAATGCAATATAAAACCATCAACTTCTACCATTTTTAGGGAGTTGCGTGTCTCCAGCAAAAAAAATTTTTTTTTAATTTTTATTTACTGGCTATAAAAATAATTTGTTAAATAATTCACTGGTTTATGAGTTGTTGTTTTCTTTTTTCAAATTCTATGGTTCAGTTGAAATCATTTTGTGATTAAAAATGTTTTTTTTTTGTTGGATATTAATTAAAATAAAAAAAAATAAATTTATTACTAATTTGTCAAATGATTTTTGCAATAAAAACTTTGTTTAACTCGTATGTGTGAGCGGTTATTTTTTAATGTAGAAGCTCAATATTGAAAAGCCAATATCAGACAAAAAAAATGCTTAGTAAAGGTACTGACTCACTACCCTACACGATCGTACGATTATGTCAAAATATTGGTTGATAGAATTCTGTCCTACTTGAAGAAATCGCTTTAAAATGGCGAACTTTATGCCACACTATTATACAAAAAAAGATGCAAAAACATATGTTTACTCAGCTTAATACTTTTAAAAGTATTCATTTTCTTCTTTGCCGCAAAATATTTTTTTTTTTACAAATATGTACAATGAAAAATAACCTAAAAGTTTGTATAAACAAAACACAAGCTTGGTATTGTTGCTATTTTTCTGCCTTGAACATAGAAAATGCAACACTGATCGCACAGATAAAATTTATTTTATGAAAATTTTCATAACATTAAAAAATCGGAGAGACCTGTCAAAAAGTCTGCTTGTTCAATACACACTATCATACTTTTTTAGCACACATGAGTTTTTAGACAGATCGTACGACTAAGTAGGATAGTGAGTCAGTACCTTAAGACATATTAAGCTACGGTCACATTATACAAATATTTACAGAAATAAGCGTCATCACTCTTTTTGGAAAATATTTTTATAGTTCTCACCTGACTGACGTGTATTACATAAAATAAATTAAAATAATATAATAATGCAAGTATATTGAAATTTAATAAAAAAAAAAAAATAAATAAAAAAAAAATATAAACGCAGATGTAGCTGACATAGTGGTTATGCTTATTTCGACAAATATTTGTTTAATGTGACCGTACTTTCAGCTTTTAACTTTATAAATTCAAATTCTTAGCCTTTTTTTATCAATTAAATAAAAAAAACCTTTTCAAATGTAACTGATAAATCATTAAAAATTTACGCAATTATTAACTTTAATTTATGACCACTTAGTAAAAAAGAAAGAAAATCGAAAAAGTAAAAATTTATTTTAATAATTTAATGGCAAATAAAAAGAAATTCTTCTTAAAAAAAACACAAGAACCGAAAATAAATACCGATAAATTAATATTTTTATGTAAACAATTTTTTCGTTCATTTGTTTATTTAGCATAAATCATTTGTTATGCTGGAATAATATTCTAAAAAAAATTTTTTAATTTTTAATATCTTCAGTCCTGATGTCTGCTGTAAATAAATAATTTCAGGCCGCACTTATACTTAAATGAATAAAACTAAAAGGGAAAACAGAAATGTCATTCTAATACACAATCTATGAAAAAAAGTTTAGGGATGCGCCCCGCTGAGCAAATGCCAAAATATTAAATTAGTTCGCAGCCACTGTCAGGATATACTTGTAAACAAATGAGTAGTAGCTGCCCTGCAGGCAATTCAATACTCTTTAAATAAACTCGTATTCAATTAGTGGATTCAATTTCTTTTTAATGCTGCTAGCCTTTTTTTAGGTTAGATTTAGCCTTTTTTTCGCATTTAGCCTCCAGCTTTTTCCTAGCCTTTTTTCATTTTCAAAAAAGCTTTAAATAGCCTTTTTTCTTTTTCGGAATTTTTTTTTGCGGATAGTGCAAAAAATGTTTTTTAAGAATTTTTTCAAAAAAAGTTTTTATTTCGAATTAAAGTCAATTTGGTTCTCTATCCAACAAAATAGAAATCAAGTCGATATCTTGAAAACTTATCAAGTTATGAGCAAAAATGATGAAAGTTATGGCCAAAAATTACCATGGACTACCCCCTTTGCTTTTTTTCAAAAAATGATAAAAAATTTTTTTCGCACTATCCGCAAAAAAAAGAATTCTTTTTGAAGCCAATACGTTTCTCTATTCAACAAAATAGAAATCAAGTCGATATCTAGAAAACTTATCAAGTTATGAGCAAAAATGATGAAAGTTATGGCCAAAAATTACCATGGACTACCCCCTTTGCTTTTTTTCAAAAAATGATAAAAATTTTTTTTCTCACTATCCGCAAAAAAAAGAATTCTTTTTGAAGCCAATACGTTTCTCTATTCAACAAAATAGAAATCAAGTCGATATCTAGAAAACTTATCAAGTTATGAGCAAAAATGATGAAAGTTATGGCCAAAAATTACCATGGACTACCCCCTTTGCTTTTTTTCAAAAAATGATAAAAAATTTTTTTCTCACTATCCGCAAAAAAAAAAATTCTTTTTGAAGCCAATTCGTTTCTCTATTCAACAAAATAGAAATCAAGTCGATATCTTGAAAACTTATCAAGTTATGAGCAAAAATGATGAAAGTTATGGCCAAAAATTACCATGGACTACCCCCTTTGTTTTTTTTCAAAAAATGATAAAAATTTTTTTTCGCACTATCCGCAAAAAAAAGAATTCTTTTTGAAGCCAATACGTTTCTCTATTCAACAAAATAGTAATCAAGTCGATATCTAGAAAACTTATCAAGTTATGAGCAAAAATGATGAAAGTTATGGCCAAAAATTACCATGGACTACCCCCTTTGCTTTTTTTCAAAAAATGATAAAAATTTTTTTTCGCACTATCCGCAAAAAAAAGAATTCTTTTTGAAGCCAATACGTTTCTCTATTCAACAAAATAGAAATCAAGTCGATATCTAGAAAACTTATCAAGTTATGAGCAAAAATGATGAAAGTTATGGCCAAAAATTACCATGGACTACCCCCTTTGCTTTTTTTCAAAAAATTATAAAAATTTTTTTTCTCACTATCCGCAAAAAAAAGATTTCTGTTTGAAGCCAATACGTTTCTCTATTCAACAAAATAGAAATCAAGTCGATATCTTGAAAACTTATCAAGTTATGAGTAAAAATGATGAAAGTTATGGCCAAAAATTACCATGGACTACCCCCTTTGCTTTTTTTAAAAAAATGATAAAAATTTTTTTTCGCACTATCCGCAAAAAAAAGAATTCTTTTTGAAGCCAATACGTTTCTCTATTCAACAAAATAGAAATCAAGTCGATATCTTGAAAAGTTATCAAGTTATGACTAAAAAGATAAGCAGTTCTACTACTGCCTCTTTCCGGTCACTTTTTAGTAGAATTGGTTGACTTTTTGATCAGGCTTATTTTTTTCTAGCTCCTGGCAACGCTGCTAATGTTGCAATGTGGTAGGCAGTAGCAAGAGTACGCCATCTCGCACTAAAATTTATATTATCTGCTCATGTAGTCACGCGATGTGTTCCTATTGGCTATTAAATAAATAATGTAAGCATAACAGTAGAGAAATTTATTATTTTTTTCTTAAAACAGCGGATTAACTACGTTATCTAACAGAAAATCATATGCATGGCGTAATCTTGTGTCTATCACTCTTGGGTAATAGTCAGTATTAACCGACTTTAATTGCCTTGTAACAAAAATACTGAATTTATCCATTTGGGCTGAAGAAATTTTTTTATCGCTACACTAGGCCTTATTACGAGTGTCGTTGTAGTGTGTAAAACAGTGATATATGGCAACGCTGGAAGTATTTCGTAAATTCGTCTACAAAATCAGAAATCTTAATAAAATTAGAAATTTTTTTTTATAAGTAGCTTAAGCTCCCCTTAGGGAAAGACACTTCAAACTACGTATGAATCAAGTTTTGTTCCGAACAAGTGAGTGAATTCAGTGTAATCTTAATCGAAATTGTAAGAGAAATCATTTTTAACTTTATTTATGGCTTAATTGAAAACAAATTGTATAAGCAATTCTTAGTAGGCCTAGCTGCAATACGAAGCCATGTGATGATTTGGCATCAACCTATGGGCTACTTGGGCTAAAAGTATTTAGTCACAAGTGTAAGCATGCTTGCGCCAAGTATGATGGGAATACAAAATTATGGCATGCGTATGATTGCTCGTTAGATGACATAGATTGTCCACTGTTTGAAGAAAAAATTTAATACATTTCTCTCTCTGTCTCTTTTATTAGCCAATAGGAACACTTTGATTTGCGGAATGGCATAATCTTGTATATCTATCATATTTGATATGCGCTGACTTGACCTGATGTTACATTGCCTTGTCCATAGAGTATATTTACTTGTGCTCATAAAAAGTTCATTTTTAATTTGTGATATTTTGTTAGATGACTAGTAATTTGCTTGCAGGGTGTATGGGTACAGTGCGGTAGGTACTTGTAACATTTTCATACATTCTTTTTCACTTTCATTTAAAATTTATTCCTTAATGTTTGTTCATTATTGGGAGTATAATTCATTTAAACAAAAAAATTAAAAAAAAGAAAAGAAAGCAAACAGTGTCACATTACAAGGCAACACAAGATTTTCTGTTATAATATTCTTGGTGTTTAGTTTTAATCCATCCAACATCATTGTCATTGAAATTAAAAAAAAAAAAGTTGTATACGAGTAGATCCAAATCACTTGAGTTGTTTTTTTTTTCTGCTTCAAAAAAAAGTTTTTATTAATAAATATTCATGATATATAAAACATTCATAAATTAACAGGACTTATAAGGAATGCAATCATATTGTAGAATGGACTATAACTTTCATGTACTTTAGAGTCGCAAGTTAGAGAAAGAGCGAAAGTGGTTAGAAGTGATTTCCTACTTGGATATTGACTGAATTGATTTAATACATTGAGGGGTTTATTTCACTGTTTTATTATAAAAACAGAATTTGATTTTTTTCTTCCTTATTTAGGGTTCAAAAGATATTGCTCTGAGTGTGAGTATCATTGTCTTTGCAAGAAAACAATATTATGTGGCAACACTGACCCTGTGTTTTGTATTAGGCCCTATTCATAGCTTTGTTGTCATGACAAAAGCAATAACATGTGGCAACACCGTTTATATGTTTGGTATTAAGTACTCGTAAGCCTACGAGAACGACACTCGAAATAATACTGAGGAGCTTGTCGTAAATTCAACTAAAAAAATTACACTCGTTAAAGGGCTGTTTGTTTTGCTGACGACGATTGTTGTGCAGGTCTTCTTTAGGAATAAATAAGTTTTCTATAGCTGTCACTGTCCCATTGTGCTCTTGCATCGCACAATAAAAAACTCTCGCTAGTGCAGCAAAGTTATTAAGCAGTTCAATGAGAGACAAACTTAAGGCCTGTTCAGTTAAATGCGAACGTTCGTTCATATAAATTGAATTTAAAAAAAAAAAAACAATACACAAAAATTTGTTTTTGTTTTCCATACATTTATGCGAACGAAACTTTACACGAAGACTAATTTTGCAAAGTCTGGCCAGCCAGATCTTCGGATTTAACAACACCAAACTTTTTCTTAGGGGCTTTTTTAAAATCAAAAGTTTATGTGAATAAACCCTAAACGATTCAACATCCTAAAGACAATAGTCGTCACGACATTGAAGAAAGTTGCATGGCGAATCGCGATCACTATTTAGCGGATATAATTTTTCAACCATAACGAAAAAAAGCAAACTTATTTATGTTTTCTTTGAGCAAAATGTTTTATCAATGAAAATTTTAGCGGAACTTTTGCTCCAACCGTTGTTAGGGAAGCGTTGCTACATTTCTTTGGTTTTAACAAGATTTTCATTGCTGCTTCCGATTTTCGACTACAATTTCGACAACCGTAATATAAGAGTCAATTTGTTATAGCAACTGAACATGAAAATTTAAAAATTTATCTCGCCGTTGATTAAATAAACACCTTTAAATATCTGTGTGCGTGTGTGTTAATAATTGTAATGTTGCAATGCAATGTAACATATTTGTTGCATGAGCCTGTGAAAGTAATCACTTTAGGTTTTCGTTCTTCCTTTCGTAATTGAGAATCTCTATTTGTATACACAATTAGGTACAATTCATCTTCATGCCCAAATAACCATCTGATATTGTGGCAAGTTGCAACATCGAGTGTATTCTAATCTGAAACACATTCTTGACACTTACACTTAAATGTTTGGTAAATTTATTGTGTGTGTATGTGCAGCAAATATCTGCTAAGGACAGACGTATGAATGAAGTGAAGCTGTCGCAGGTCGTCTGATCTATTTCTTGTAAAAACGAACCGAGCATTAACTTATTTTTGTTTTTTGTGTTTCATATTCAAGTGGTTAAGGAATCTTTGATGTTAGCAAGTCAAGCATACACCCCTTCTCCTTCTTTCACTTTTCTTGGTTTTTCTATTTTGTGTAGCATAAACAATTTCGTGTTATTTGTTGTAGTACCTTGTCATTTAATTGAAAATGTGTTGTGGTTGATGTGCTTGCTCCCTGGTTGCCTGCAATTTTATGGGTTGTTTTTGTTTTAAAAATTTTTTTGTCCCCGCCCCCTGTTTAATACTTTGTTAGTATTTTACTTAAATGGGCTTGGTTGTTTGAATACGCCAGGCACGTGATAAACATTTATTTTATTGTTGGTGCTTTTTTTTTCCTACAAAAAACTTTTATTTCTAACAAAAAATGGACGTTCACAATATTCAGAAATATTCCAAATAGGGTTAATTGCTAACAGAACAGACCCAAACCCGCTTTCAGGTCACATGTATTGTGCACAGAAGCAGGGATATTTGGTCAAAGTCCTAAAAGGTGATTAAGGTATCGGGCTCTGCTGAAGGGAAGAACTTTAACGAGACACAAATAATAGTCCCACTTATTTTCATTCTGCCATACACTTAATGCCTTTGAGATAAGATGGTCTAACACTGCTAAAGAGACTAGCATCTAATAACAAAGTTAGCCTGATAAGGGTTGTTGGGGTATAGTGGATGCATTTAGATAATGAGAAAGCAGCTAGAAGTTTCATTGATCTAGTTAAAACACTTCTGGTGGATCTAGGACACCTTACGGCTACATAGTCTTGGCCAGTAGGTGGTTCAAAACGGAGTCTTGCGACTCTAATTGAGGGCCGTTAGGCCGCCACGTAAACCAACCAACCAACCATATTGGAGCTCTATGAAGCTCTAGGAGGTTATTATGTATTTTGATTCGAATCGAAGTAGCTTTCGAATAGAATTTTCAATTTGAAAAAATTAACATCTTTAAAAGTACCCTCAAAATTGTTAATACAACTCTGCTGGATTTTCGAAAAGTCTACATATTAGTTTTTTCTTTCGAATTGAAAATTCTTTTCGAAAGCCATTTCAATACGAATCGAAATACATAACAACCCCCCAGATTTAGAGAGTGACTTTAAATCGAATCGCAATAATATTAGTTGGAGGCAAGGGGTATCACGGTAATAAAAACATACATGGCATTCCGTTCTCGGAAGAGAATAAATGACTTATGCCCCGAGAAAAAATTAGACCATCTGCTGTCAAAATGACCACAAATGGTATAAATAGAGTTCGTGCTCACATTGGCAACACATGGCACCGTTTTAACAAGGCATTATTTGTAAGATAACGTTGCAGAATTGACAACGAATAGTATCAAATTGACACCATATTGCTATCGAAATAACACCTTACTGCTGTTGAAATGACACCTTACTGCTGTTGAAATGACACCATACTGGTGATAAATCGACATCATCTGGTGTCAAAATGATATTATTTGATGTCGAAATGACACCATAACGCATGATAACATATTATTACCAAGTTGACATTGTGCGTTATCAAAAAAGTGAAATCGTAGTTTCTTTTTTCTAAGTTGACAACCAATATTTGTCGATTTGTATACGCTTGTTAAATAATTGAAATAAAATAGGCAACCGGATGACCACATTGTAACGTGATTTTTGGGCCTGATTCGGTCAAGAGTTCGAATTGTCATGTAATTCATGACTGGGTATTGCAGAGTATTAAAACCCTTGGCAAATAAGAAGATCAACCTAAACGACCTCTGCAGGTTATATAACGAAGACAAAGAGACAGCACATCTGGCACTGTAATGGTTTGATTTGGATGCCTTTTCTTTACTTAAGGCATCACTAGATAAGAAAGTCTTGGAATTCTTAACGAATATTAGACTTAGGGAGAATTTGTTACATGAGAGTCGTGCCAGAGCAGGTCTATTCTGACCTTAGTGACCGCTTGTAGTTCTAATTATAATTCTACCCAGCTGCAGCATATTATTAGAAGGCCCAACATTAAATAAAACTAAATTTCTCTTAATTTTAAAAATGCTTTTCTTTTTTCTTTGGTCTAAGATTTATTCAATTAATTAATGTCTTTTTAAGTTATTTTGTATAAAAATACTGTCACTTTCTGTATCGTTACTAGGAAATGCTATTGCATCTTCTCAAATATCCATAAAACATGCGTAACTAATGATTTTACTTTTTGTGTGACACTTTTTAAGTTTTCTGTGTCAAAAGAATCATTTGATTTTAATATTTTCGACTGCAAAAGAATCAATATTTGAATAACTTGTGAGTGTATCTGTTTGACAGTTTGTATTGATGAATTCAAGGTCGAAAGGTGCTTTACAAATTGTTTATTTAAAAAAATCATTAAAAAATTAAAAACAAAAAAAGAAAAACTATTTTTGATTAATTTTTACAGCAAGTGAAAGATCGTTAGCAATAGTTGTTGTTGTTAGTTTTTTTCTTCTTGCTAATAAAGCTGTTAAAAGATATAGAATCAATACGTCTTACCAAAACTATCACCGACCCATTTTTTTTTAAGTGCGCTTGTTCCACTTTGAAAAACTCCAGCTCAATTACGTGTTCTTAGAAAATTATTAAAAATTTTATTTTTTTAAATGATATTCACTCGTTTCTCTTCATTTATTTACAATTTAATTTTTATTCTCTTTTAAGAATTGACTAAAAATATTACAGAAGAAAAAAAAATTATTAAAAAAGAAAAATTATTTGAATAAAAATTGTTAAGGAAACGTATGTCGCAGATACTTTGAAATAATACTTGACGAATCAATTGGCTTTATTACGAGTGTCGTTCACGTTTGTCGAATTTACGACACGCTAACACAAAATATATGGCGGCGTTGCCACATATCCCTGTTTTCTAAACGTCAACGACTCTCATAATCAGGCCAATAATAAAAATAAAACTTGCAGCAATACTTTAGTGGTCTTCTACAATACATTTTACACTTCAGGTCGGGGGCATATAAAGTCCGTCGTAAGTTATACTTCGCCGCTTTCAAGTGTCATTAACGTAGCGATAGAGAAGGTTGCCACAATGAGGGGGCTATTATATATTTCAATTCGCATCGAAAAGGCTTTTGAAGAGAACTTTCAATTTGGAAAACAAATTCGAAAAAAATTAAAATTTTTAAAATTGCCCTCAAAATTGTTGTTACAACTCTGCGGGATTTTCGAAAGTTCTACGTATTAGAATTTTCTTTCGAATTGAAAATTCTGTTCGGAAGCCATTTCGATTCGAGTTTAAATACGAAAAGACATCCCAGTTTGTCTTTGCGTTGAAGCAGACACACTGTATGGGATAAAGTATATTTCAACTTTGTTATCAGTTAAAAAAGGCGAAGTATTTACCCCGGCTTTGCCTTCCTCTTCCCTGCGCGTTAAAGTTTTAATTTTAAATAATAATTAATACTATTTATGTTGATACGAAGAATATTCTTTGGTTTTTTTTTACTTTATGTCATTTCAATCTCTTTGGTATGTGGACTGTAGACATTTTGTTTTTTTTTTTAATTTATCTGGGTACCAGATCAATGTAACCACCAGAACGCATCATTTGATGGGGTGTAGTATAAAAGGATTGATAGCTGCTCATGGTGTAAGAGTTGGGGGAAGCTGTAGTAGTGCTGGCGTTAAGTGTGGTGTTGGAAATACTGTGAGCATGACGCATATGACCAGCAGTAACCTTAAGTTTATCGTAGGGTGTGGCATAGGCATGATTATGATAATGGGCAGCATTATGATGATGATGATAAATGGGCCCATAGCTACCATTGTCGCTGGCATATGGCTGTGCAATAGACGAGTAAATGTTGCTAGAACCCATAACTTGACTGTGATTGTGATTGTGGCTGTGATGTGTTTGATGTTGTGGGGAGGTTTGTTGGGACACAATTTGGCTATTGAGATTTAAATTTAAATGAGTGTTAGTATGATGTGCACCCATTATATTTGTGGCATGCTGAATGTGTGGAGCACTACCATAAGCTGAAGTAGCAGCATTTTGTTGAGGGCGATCAGCTTTAGTATTCATTTGGCCACCAGCGGCTAAAACGACATTTGGTACGGGAACTGTTAACGTTTGATAGTTTAAAAGATCTGGTGAAGTGCCTGTAGTGGAGGGAGTAGAAGAGTTGGTGTTCATATTTTGTTGTGGGGGTGATGTTGTTGTGACAACATGTGTTAATAGGGAATTTTGATGATTTTCCATTTCTGCCACCGAATTAATATCTTTGATATGGGCCTTTAACTGTTGCTGTTGTTGTTGTTGTTGCTGCTGTTGTTGGATATTTTGCTGTTGTTTTATTCTGGCATGTGATTCATGGCTCATTTGATTCATGCCCGTTGCACTAAAATGGCACAAAATAAAAAAAATTTATTTCAGACTCAGAAAAACACATAAACACACAAACGTTTGCTTATTTTATTCTTTATTTTTCTTTTACATTTTGATTTAAATTACAAACAATTTTTCTTATTTTTAATTTCTCTAAACAAAAAAAAAAAAACAAAAATACACACATTTTGTTTATTTAAAGAAAAAAAATTTTTTGAATTTTTTTCTTTTTCACAAAAAGTTTTTAAATTTAAAAAATAACTTAAGTGTTTGTTACAAAAGCCCTTTTTTTCTTTAAATATTTAATTAAAAATTTGTTTATTTTTTGCCCCTAAAAAAAAAAAAAAACATCAAAATGCTTACAAATTTCTAACAAATGAATAAGCGGACCGACGACCAACAAACAAACATGTTGAGCTATTATAGCTCTAGTGGTCCACATTTAAGAGTTATAGCAGCTTCGTCAAAGCAAAAAGTGGGTGCACATATCGTTAACATGCGGTCATAATTCATAAAATTCTTTATTTTTTTTGTTTAATGATTTGTTTAGCTAGAAATATTCCCAGTGAATTGAATTTTTCATAAATTTAATTTAAAGAAAAATTTAAAAAAAAAAATTATTTCAAACAATTTAAAATATTTTTAGAATAATTTTTTTTAAATAAAAATTTTCAATTTAAATATTGTATGTACATATATATATATTGTTTGAAATAATTTTTTTTTTTCAAATTTTTCTTTAAATTAAATTTATGAAAAATTCAATTCGCTGGGAATATTTCTAGCTAAACAACGATATATATATATGTATGCAAGTGTATGCAAGTGTCTGTACTTACCTTTGTGTGTATGTGGTTTAGGCATTACACAAATAAATGACTAATAAAGATTTAAAAAAAAATTTTTCCTTGTAAGTATTTCAATCTCTGATTTGATTATCATATTAATTTAATTGATTTATTTAAATATGTATTTAATTAATAGGACAATTTTCGTTTACTAATATTTCTTAATTACTGTTTTTTAATTAATATTTTAATTTTTTTATATAAAATTATTTTCCTTAAAGAAAGACACGAAGGCGTGTCGAAATATTGGACAATAATTTAATAATTATAATTAAAATAAAAAAGACCGAAAAGCTTACGAAAAGTTTATTTATTTTTTAATTCATGTAATATTTTTTTTTTTATTTATTACTTAATGTTTCTTATTTTCTTTTTTTTATGTTTTGTGGTTTTTATTTATATTTATAAATATGTTCGTATTATAATTTTTTTCGCTTGTGCTCAAACTAGTATTAGATTTGTAATTTATTGGAAATCTAATAAATAATAATAATTTTTTTCATATTAATTTTTTTTATATATTGTTGTTTTTATTTTTATGATCATAGCTCTTTAATATTTTAGTCTTAAAATTCTGTTAGACTAAATAAACAAATAAATAATATTTTTATCTTAATTCTTTTTTAATGTTTAATTTTTATTCTTATTTAAACTATTTGATATAATTTTTTTTATAAATTTATTTAAATTTTTTCATATTTTTATTATTTTAATTTTTAATGTTTTTATTTAAATTTTTTTTATATTTTTATTTTAATTTTGTTTGTTCTTATTTTAATTATTTTTTCACATTCTTTTTTTATATTTTACTTTTTTAATGGTTTTAAAATTTTTTTTGTTTTTATTTTTTTTTTATAATTTTTTTTATAATTTTATTTTAATTTTTTCATATTTTTATTATATTAATTTTTAATATTCTTATCTTAATTTTTTATATTTTGTTATTATTTTTAATTTTTTTTTTTTATCTTTAATGTTGTTTTTAATTTTTTTCCTACTTAAATTTTTTATTATAATTTTTTAATATTTTTATTTTTTTATTATTATTTTTTTTCATTTAATTTTTTTTATTTCATTTATTTAAAAAAATTTTTTTTATTTAAATAAGAAAAAAATTAAACATTAAAAAAAGAATTAAAATAAAAATAAAAACATCAAAACATAAAAAAAGTAATATGAAAAAAATTAAAATAAGAACATATTTATTATAAAAAAATTTATAAATATAAATAAAAACCAAAATATATAAAAAAAAAATAAATAAGAAACATTAAATAAATAATAAAAATAAAAAAAATTAAATGAATTAATTAAAAAAAAATAAATATTTCGTAAGCTTTTCGGTCTTTTAAATTTTAATTATTAAATTATTGTCCAATATTTCGACACGCTTTCGTGTGTCTTTCCTTAAGGAAAATAATTTTATATAAAAAAATTAAAATATTAATTAAAAAACAGTAATTAAGAAATATTAGGGCCAAATACTGGAAATTATTTAGTAAACGAAAATTATCCTATTAATTAAATACATATTTAAATAAATCAATTAAATTAATATGATAATCAAATCAGAAATTGAAATGCTTACAAAGAAAATTTTTTTTTTAATTAATTTTTAAATCTTTATTAAGAGTCATTTATTTGTGTAATGCCTAAACCACATACACACAAACGTAAGTCAGGCACTTGCATACACAGACATATATAATATGTAAAAATTTTTATTAAAAAAATTATTCTAAAAATACTTCAAATTGTTTGAAATCATTTTTTTTTCAAATTTTTTTTATATTTCGTTGTTTTTATTTAATTTTTTTTAATGTTTAATGTTGGTTTTAATTTTTTTCTTATATAAATTTCTTATAATAATTTTTTTTATATTTTTTATTTTTATATAATTTTTTTTTGTATTTTTTTTATATATTTATTAATTTTTTATTTGTTTTATATTTTAATTTAATTTTTTTTTAAATTTATTTGCTTTTATATTTAATTTTTTTATATATTTTTATGATTTTTTGTTTGTTTTAATTTAAAAAAAAATAATTTTTACTTACTCTTCACTGTTCCCATCATCTCGAAAACCTTTTGCAAAAGGATTGCTAACAATTTTCAACTTGGTAACCTGTAATTTTAATTAAAAAGAAAAACAAAAGAGAATTTTAATTAAAAAAAGATAATTTTTTTTTAAAAAACACTATCAATTTCAAATAAAACATTTTAGAAAAGAGTTGAAAGAGGAAAGTAAAATATTTACACGTTGATTTTGATATGCTGTAACGGCTGTGAATGAAGTCTCGGGAAAGATAAATGTGCGAAAATCTCCAGAATGTTCATTTTCGTCCAGTGAAGTGTTTTTGGGGGGCAGATAAACAATATGAAAACGTGGCTGATAACGATGCATGGAATTTAATATGATCTGTAATGTCAGAAAACAAAGAAAAATTTTATCTTTCGTGTTCGAAAAAAAATAAAACAATTTTGTTTTTGCTGACTTACATGCCCATTTTCGTCCAACTGATTGTTGGTTAACTTTAATTTATCAAAAGATATCATTTGCTTCATCCAATTATGGCCTGTGGTTGGTGAATCAGGATGCACATGAATACGTGGTGGGGAAATTGGATCAGCCTTCCCAGCCACTACCCAGCTAGAACTTTATGAAATGAAAATATAAATTAATATATGATTAATATCTTATCAAAGCCATAACAAAATATCCTTATGTGCTTTGTTTATAGGAAACGAACAGTTCAATCGTCTAAAAAACTTTTATAAAATTGCAAAAGTTGAGTGTTTTTCGTAAAATTTTTTTAGGCGATTGAATTGTTGATGATTTAAAAATTTGTTCAATAAATCGAGGTTGCCAGAGTTTGCATAGGGCCTAGTCCAGGTAAACGGACGTATAAAATGTCGAGAGTGACCTGACTTGAACTGGATTAAAGTGTCACCAGTGATATATTGAGGCTTTATAGAGTGTTGGTTAGTCATGAAAAAGAAAAAAAAATATTCCAACTCACTTATGAAATGCATATCGATATCGTTTATCATCGACTGGCACAAAATCCATCATCATTATGTAAGTGGACTGGGGATCCAAACCACCTACACGAACTTGAAAAGTGGGAAACATACGACGTCCCGATTTCGTTACAATCATTTCAGTGCCTTGTTCATGAAATTTATCCCACAATGATTTTGTTTCCAAAACAACAACCGCTTGGGCTAACAGTGGATGAATGAACTCCTCCGTTTTATGATTTGTCGTTGTGCATTCTTTTGTTTTATTTTTATTATTTGTTGATTTTTTAATAGTGCTGTTATTGTTGTTGCTACTGTTGCTGTTATTATTATTGTTAGTGTCACTGCCACTATAATTTGTTGAAGTGTTGAGAGATTCTTCTTTTCCGTTACACGCGGTACTTTTACTCGTTTCTGCATCTGTAAGTTTAGAATCGTTGCGTTCAAGTTGTTTGTATGTGATGCGATCTTTTCCGGCTGTTTGAATGCAGGCTATAAAAAAAGGTAAACGGGTGGTGAAAGAAAAGCCGAAAGAAATTGTCAGCATTTTAGAGTTGAGTTTATAAATAAAAAAAAGTTCGTTTTAAAGAAAAGAAAATTAAAATAGAATAATAGAAATTAAAAAAAACTGCTTCTATTTATAAGTCAAGTGGCTTGAAAACACTCGATTTTCGAAAGACAACTTGTTGTTTTTGGTCTTAGTTTTTAAAATAAGCATATCGTGAGGCGAACTTACACAAGGTGAACTCGCTGTTTCTCTCTGGAAGGAAGATTCTGGGCCTTCCCGAAGTAATGCAGAAAGCCATGCCGGGAAGGATCCCCTAGAAAAAGAGAAGTGAGTGTATTGACGTAGTGACGATGGTCACTGTAAGTGCTAAGACATTTTCAGCCCTACCTCACCCGCCAAAAAAAAAAAAAAATAATACCACATGAGTTCTGTCATCTTCTGTCGTTTCTGGCAAGAAGGACAAGAAACTTCGGAGCATATTCTGCAGAAGCAAGAGGCAGCATGAGCTAGGCAGTGGAACATTGGCCCTAGAAAACCTAGGTAATACGAATTCTACAAAAATCACGAGATTCGTAATGAGTCTCAGATTGTGGATTTCAAGTTGCCGGTTTTTTTTTTTAATTTCAATTATGAATCGGTGTAGCTAATCATGTGACTTTTTCAATTTAAATATATGAAATGTTCAGCAGACTTATGTAAAACACTAAGGAGAAATTTTTTTTGTGGAACATTTTAACCCTCTAACTTGGTAATTAAGGGGACTTTTTTACGCCTATTTAAAAATTACAAAACAAGATCCACTAATTGAAGAGAATTTCTCGCGAAATTCTATTATCTACTAGCAGAAATAAGTCAAAACTTAAAATGTGTTTGAAGGTTAACAAGTACTTATTAGGGTTAAAGCAAAAACGTTGCATAAACGTGTAACATAAAGTTTGACTGTAATTTAATTGAAAGCTACAAAATATGAGAAATTTCACATCACCAGTTTTGCAGCTATTCATGATAGTTTCCGCAAAATAAGTCTATTTCCATTAAGAAACCGTCTGAGTTAAAATATGAAATTCTTAATAAAGTATCCAAAGCTTGTCAGTCTTCGTTTCTTAATGGAAATAAAATCATTTTTTAAAAGCTGTCATGAGTAGGTGCCATTTTTTTCATTTCGGGGACTTAAAGCCAATAGCCCTCCATTGGTTTTACCCTAATACGTCGCTGGTGATTTTCATCATTTAAATCTGGAAATTGATTCCTAAAAGAGAAATCTTTCTTCCCTAAATAATATTTTTTTACTATAAAAACCAAAAGAAATTTAAAATGTAAAAAATTTCTGTTCTATTTACATACATATTCTGCTAGTCCAACTAATTTGTTTAAGGATTCTTGTCAAGCTTGACAGAAAAACAATTATTTGTGCCAAATACTAATTGATTTTCAAATTCATTTAATGCACAAAAAAAAACATAAACATTTTTTTGTTTATAAAGTTTTTGTCTCTTCTTGAAAATCAAGTAATTGATCTATCGATTTGTCTGTCCCCTCTGCTAACTTGTTGCATATTGCAAACTTCATATAAAGCAATAAAATAAGTATTCCCCATATTTTACAAGCCTACTTTTTTCTTTTTTATGTTTGTTTGCTGGCATTCAGCACAAATTGTGGAGACAAAACATGTCATGGGTCATAAACAAAGAAATTGACATGCTAAAGTGATAATGTGCATGCACGAGCCTATGTGTGTGTGTGTGTGTTTGTCTTGCATATAAATATTTCAAATTTGATTGGAATATTTTTCCCTTTTACAAAATGTTAAACAAGACAAGAAAAATATTTCGAAACAAGTGTTCGTAATGAAAAACAATAAAAAATGTGAACAAGTAGCTTCGCTTCATCACTCACTTTTCGCTTGAAAATATGTACTCGTAAATTTATATTCCCCATCATGTCAGGCGAATAAAATTATTTATTATTCGATTAATTATGTAGCACAAACAGTTCAATGCATTCCTACCACTTTTTTCTGTATTCGAGGTTGTCATTTGATTTTAGACTTTTTTTGGTTCTAATTTAGAACTTCTACATCTGTGTATCTGTGTTTTTTAATAAATTTTTGGTTACTCAGTTATTATTGATTTGAAAAATATTCTGTAATTTCCGAAGTAAAAAATTTTTAATTCCTTTTAAATTTTTATTTGTTTTAATTAAATCTAATTCCAATAAATTTTTTCATTAAAATAACAACTGATACAGCCTAAACAAATACAACACTACAGGCGAAAGGCGACAGGCTACAAACTGTCAAAATTAATATACACACGCTTATATGAAAACCGGAGCCAAGTTAGGCAATTTTTATAAGCGACAATAAACAGATTTGGCAAATAATAATGCCCATCTGATTTACCTATTCTCGTTGTCGGTCAGTTGCATTCATAAGTTTCTAATATGGCATCGCCAGCATAACATTCATTCGACCAAACCAATTGTTTAAATGACTTTGCTTGTAAACTTTTTTTTGCCTTTTGAATAAGAAAATTTATATTTTTAAATGGCTGCCCTGACACATGTTTGTTTACAGCTGCCTATGATGTTGCTGCCGTTTTCAATATATTTATGTAGCTGCCTATACGACATCGAATACAGCCAACAGCTTTTGAAGACGCTTAGTTTATAGCCTGCGGTGCATGCACACAGAAAACCAGTTCAATTGTGAGAAATAAATTTGTTTCCAATCAAAAATTTTGTTGTGATAATCAAATTTTTTATTTGTAGTTACCAGTATTCGATAATGCTGTCCAAAATTTAGTTTTCTCACAAATATTTCAAGCTGTATGATCGATTTTTTATTGCCGCAATTAAAAAATTCGATTATCGCTACTGAATTTTTGATTGGCAACAAATTTAGTTCTCACAACCGAATTTGTTTTCTCAGTGTGATTGTGAGTGCCGTTATCGTAATTTAATTCACCTAGACAGGCAGTCGCTCATGCGCTAACTGACTTAGATCCTTTAATCTATCTGACTAGATACTTGGCATAAATCAAAGGATGTTCCTACATATCTGCTCTTTTTTAGTTATAAAAACCTGATCAACAAGTTTGTTCTCTTATAATCGCGCTGTGATATTTCCGCCAGATTTAGCAGTATTGAACATTCCTAAACAACCCCTCTTTCCTGCAAGGAATAACAGAAGAGATGATTATATTTAGAAGTCACATTCTCTTTCTCTTCTGGACAACGTTTGCAGCAATTTTTTATTTTTATTTAATTTAATTCCTTGCATGTGCTTTAATTGTGCAGTGAACCGTTAGAGCATGAACGAAGATGCTCCAGCTAGAAAAATTTTCGAGTACGAACCCTAAGGTATAGGCAAGAGGGAGCGTCCAAAGCTCCGCTGGAGCAACATCTCACCAATCTGAATGTCCCAAATTAAAGAAAATAAGCGGAAGATCGAAGCGCATAGAAAGCCATTCTAACCTCGGCCAGTTAAAAAGAAGAAGAAGAACCGTTATTACAAGCATCGTTGTCGTGTTAAAAACAGCGGTAAGTGGCAACGCCGGCTATATGGTTTTTATTAGAAAATTCGTATACGAGAACGCCATTCATAATAAGGCTGATTATCGGCATAAAAACCAAATTAATTTTTTTTTTTGTCTTTGAAAGTTTTTAAACTTTTTCTTGCACTCAGAAGAGCGACAAACAACGTAACTTTTAACAAAAGAGGAATGAATTCATACCGTCGGATATAAAGCCTTCTAAAAATTCAAAAATATTTGTTTTTTGTTCCACGATTTTGAACGTTGTCGCCTTCTGAAATTTTAAACAAAAATTATGTGGCAATATGGAAAAACCGCTTAAATCTTATTAAGTCATTTTAGAGAACTATAAGCGCAAAAAGTTTTTCGATTCCAGCAAACTGCATTATTTTCATTGCCATGTTCTTCATGTTCAATAATGACTTAATAAAGTCAATTTTTATTTCAGTCGACTTGAGCGATTTTTTCTTACTTACACAAAAAAATTTGTTGTTACTGTTAGTTGTGATTGTATTTTGTTAATTAAAATTTAAACCAACGATAACGATTAATGACTTGGCTTGGCTTCTGTAATAATTTGAATTCAGAGTTATCCACGTCTCTATAAATTTCTGTTACCCCTAAGAAATTTATTGAAAATTTTTTAATGAGTTCTTTTCTTCTTTCAGTTTTTCCCAAAATAAACTGATTTTTTTTGTTGGTTTTTTCTTACAAGTTTTTTTTTTTTTTTATAGAAAAAAGCATTTTTATCCCTTTGCCACTTTATTTTTTATTATGTGATGTGGCTGGGGCTCTTGCCTTTAAAACTAAACTCAACTGCATTTACATACATTTTCCATTTAAGCACTTTTGCTTAAAAAAAAAGTGTAGCATCGTTACAGCCTAAATTTAGATAAAATACAACTTGTTATTTTCAACATCAGCAAAACAACAAACAAACAGCAAAAAATAAAAAATAAAATAAAGTTTTATTCAAAGGAAAAAAAATTATTTACGTGTGGCGTCGGTAAAAAATTGTCACTCAACACTATAAAAATTACTATAAATTGCTAATTAAGTGCTTCAAAATAATTTTAATTTTTCATGATGATATGTTTATGTAATTTAACCCATGTTAGGGCGTTGCAATTAAATTAAAAATAAAATATTTGTTGCAATAATTATTTTGCTTTGATTCAAGAATTTTTAAAATAAAAATAAAAACGTGCGTGAATAAAAAATAAAAGAAAAAAATATTTTTATAATAATATCCTTTTAAAATATTGTGGGTAAAAAAAAAACATTTTTGAGTGAAATGGTCAAAAAATTGTATTTCTGGAAAAGTTTTGTTTTAATAAAAAGTTTAATAACTCAGTAAATTTTTAACGGATTAAGAAAAAAGTTGGAGTTTACTCATAAATAAACATATTTAAAAAATAAATTTAAAAATTGCTCAGGTCCTTTACAAAATACTGTGCAAAAACGTCTACAAACTTGAAAAATGGTGAAAAAATTAAAAAAAAAATTTGTTTGGTTCAGACATACGCACAGATTTCTCAAGTTTACTTAAATGATATAGTACCATGCAAATGGCCTTATTTTTTCTTTCTAAGTCCGCTGAGAAATTTGAAATCGGTTGACATTAAAATTGTTGTTTTACCTGTAACTCAAGATTTTGGGGGTGTTTGTCATATTTCAAAAACAGATTCTTGCTGTACACCTACCAGAAAAATAATATCACTTCTCAGGTTTTTTTTTGTGTAATGCAAAGTGTAATCAATTAATTAATTTGCATATCGTCATAAGTTTTCTAAAAAGCCTTCAAGTTACAAAAAATTAACGGTCGACTTTTTGATGTGTTATGATGCACCGCTTCATTTTACAAGCAATAAATTTAGATAAAGCTTGGCTAATTTTTTTGGGTTCTTTGCAAACATGACACATACATATCGCTTGTTTACTTTAATAGTGTCATAACTCAAAAAAAAAAATATTTTTTTTTTAATTAATAAGTGAATTATTTTTTTATATCTTATTTTATACTCTGCAAAATATATTTAAAAAAATATTGAAAACGCTCTTCTTTTGAAACATAAAATATTTAAAAATTTTGTTGTAAAAGAGCTCTAAAAATTTTCCAATGAAAGCAGCTGCAAATAACAAACTTTAAATGGCTTTCCTGTAAAATTTTTTGTAAGAAAATATTAATCTTTATTGGTGTTTAATTGCAATTATGTTGATTTGCCAAATAGATTGTTTTCCATGATATTCCTCTAACACGCAAAGCAAAAATATGGTTGAAGCAACCATATGGTTAGATTTATGTTTGCATCTAACCAAACATATTAAAAATACCTCTCAACTGCAGATGTTGTGGTCAGGGCTAAAAAATTTTTTTTTTATTTTCTTTTTCAATTTATATAATTTTTATTTTATTATTTTTTACATACATAAATTTTTTTATATAAAATTTTTTTAAAATAAATTTTTTGTAAAAAAAAAAATTATTTTTATGCTTTTGACTTGTTTCGTTTCTATTAATTTATATTTATTTATTATTTACATAATACAGCGGGTTTGAATTTTCTGATTATTATGTTTGCTAGAAACATATTTATGGTTTCAGTTAAAATTTTATCAAAAATAATATAATAAATTTAATAATATCTATGAGGGTAAACATTGCAAAACTAAAAATAACTGGAAACATGTTTATCATGATCATAATAGTGATTAGAAGCTTAAAATTAACAATAATATTTTTGCAGAGAACAAACTATGTTTGCAGTGACCATATTCAATAATAAGAAAAATCTATGTGCAGTGTATTACTTCGAAGCTTCATAAATTTTTGTCAAAACATTTGAATATTTAATACAATAAATTTTCAAACATTCAATTAAGAGTCTTAGAAACTAGAATAAAGAAAAAAGTGAAATCATCACGGAAGCTACTCCTTTTTGTTTTTAAACCTTAATTTATTTTTAGAATTATGGCACTATTAAAGTAAATGGGCGATATGTAAATATTTAGGTACCTAAGTAGATTTACCTTCGATTTGTTTCATGGGACTCAAACTACCCATATAAGAAGATGAAGACCATGGATCTGAAGTATAACAACCATAGTCTGTTATATTAGCAGCTAATCCATTGTTATCGATAAATGACATAGAGGTCATAATTGCACTAGAGCACTCCGTGGGGCCCATTATATTTGTTGAAGGTCTCATATAAACAGCTTGCTGCATAACACTTTTTTAATTTAATAGCTTTAAAGTATTTTTACACATACAGTATTTTCGTTTTATTTAAATATTTATTGTGTACTTATTTAATTGTTTTCTTTTTACTCAAGTTCAAAATATTGTGCATGTAAATTGAAAATACTAATTTAAAATTCAAATAGGAATCTGTCAGTTAGCTAATATTAGTGTCAGATATTTGCACTTTTACACTAATTCAATTAAATTTGTACAAAAGTGCTTAGCTAATTTAGTTAATTATTTATTTATAAATTTTTTTTCTTTGTGTAAATTAATCAATTTTAAAACACCTTAAATTCTTTTAAATAATTTTTTTGTTGCTTAATTCATTTAGTTAGATACTGCATACTTGTTCATTTGAAATGTATTTATAAAATCAACACTGTTATTCGATTTAGCAAAATTGTATTATTTTGACACTTTTCACACTCAACTTCTAACACTTGAGCAAAAGTTTAGCGAACAAATTGAAATTAATTAATTAAACTTTCAACAACTCATTCATGACCGATAGGCGCGAAAACATTTGATATCAACTCATCACTATTGTTGTGTCGGGCATCATCATCACCAGGAGCACTATTAACAACAACAATAACGACGGATTTGTTTGTTATTGTTATTTTAGTTGTGATTTGCTCTGTTGGTCCGTTGTATTGATGATGCTTTTTTTTGCATATTTTTATTTTGGTGTTTTCTTTTTTTTCATCTCCGTATTCGGTATTCGACTATTCTAGTTGGCGTCTTAAGTGTGAAATGATTCGTAAGCGTGGCATCGATCAAGTGATATTACTCGTATCATCTTTAATGACAAAGGTATTTCTTCTCTTTCGTAATAGGCAGACACTAACACACGCACACTAGCGCATAAACACTTAATATTATAATATCAAATAAAAATCACTTTTCTACGCATAAAAATATGTCTATACAGTCTGTATAACGGGTTAAAATAAAGTAAACAAAAATTATTCTTAAGAACACAATATGTATCATTTAGTTATTTTCTTGTTAATAACAATAACAACTACAGCCTCAGCAGCAATGCACATCTCCCACAACCACATACGCGTTATAAACCAATGGCAGCACATTACACAATTGTCTTCAAACATGTTCACAGTGAGAAAGAGAGAAAGAGAGTATCACAGAGAATGTTACTTATTTTATGTAAATGTGCTTGTATTAAAAAAAAAACAATTTTTGAGAGCAAGTCATACCCTGCTTGTTTAAATTTGATTTTTTTTAATGTAATTTCTTGCTGAGTGAGTGACTATCATTCTATTTTTGGTTGTTACTTCTGATTGGCTGCAAGCAATAAACCAATATAATTTCATAAACTAGAGATGCCATATTGATAAATAATTATGGAATAAAAATAGGTACTCATAAAAACAAGTTAAATTTGGCTGAGTGGAGTCTTCACTGTATTGGCCAAATATTTATATATTTAATTTTGCAAATTTTTCTTAAATATTTAACAAAGATTTTGAGTGAACTAACAAATAGTTATTAAAATAAATTTCTTTGAATGCATACCTATCTTTTTTGTTAATCCTAAATTAAATAATCAATTTCAGCTAGAGAAATTTAAATTAACGATATTCACGAAAACATCTGTTGTGGAATTCTTAATTTTAAAAGTCATAAACTGTAGGTATCAATTTGTGTACCCTCCCCAAAAAGTGAAAAGGGTATATATAAGTTTGTCATTACGTGTGTAATTTCTACACTGTACATGGGACACCCTATAGTATATATATTCTGAATCCTTATAAATAGCGGAGTCATTTTAGTGATGTCTGTGTGGATATTGACATCAAATTTCTGAAGTCCCTAGAAGTTTAGTATGTTATAAGTTTCTGTCTTCAATTTGCTATTGAAATTCAGCCCAATCGGTCAAAAAATGTGTGAGATATGAGCCCTTAAGTGCAACTACCTCTGTTTTTTTTACCATTTTTCTGAGTAGATATTTTGCGTAATTTGTCTAAACTACAAAACGAACAAATAAACGTGGTACATACGCAGTTTTATCAGAAATAAAAGTACAAAAAATCAAGACACCAATGGGCGAGAAAAATCAAAAATGCAACCGAAATTTTAGATTTTCATTAATTTTTTTTCCTCTGTTTTTTTATGGAAATTTTTAAGCTGTGCATGTTTATACAAACGCAAAACCAGGCAGTAGGTATTATACAAACGTGTGTAAGAATGTATGTACTCTGTGTCGTAGTGATGACACTATTTTGCCATTTAATTTTTGCCGTTAATTTGAAATTCTTTATTTGATATTAAATATATAATTAAATATTTTTGATTTAAAAAATGTTTAAAAACATTTTTAATTAAATTAAATTAAGGTGCCGTGTAAATTGATGGGTGCTAACCTATCAATCTGGGGGTCGCAGGTTCGATTTCTGCCCAGACCCTGAGAGCCGATGATCAAAGTTACCAGTGCTCGCTAACAAATTTAATTTTAGAATTAATTTCTAATATTAAATAATAATAATAATAAATGTGTAATAATTTTATTTGGAATTCTGAATCCTCTGAGTAGCGTCTGATGAAATATTCCATATAGATATGCTATCCCCTTCGGTATACTCAAGAAATAACTTATGAGAATATCATGAGGAAAACAATAAATTTAAAATAACCCAACATAATTCTGGAATTAGCCCAAATAAAGATTAATATTTTGTTAAATAATAATAAATTAAATTAAATTTCTTTTATTTTTTATTTAAAAACTGGGTACCTACATTTTATTATTTTAAAAACTTAGAATCGCACAACAGATTTTTTTCGTTAACTGAAATATTTGCCATGTCATTAAAAATCTTTATTTTTTTTTGTTAAATATTTAAAAAGAATGTGCAAAATTAAAAATATGATTATTTGATTAACACAGTGAAGGGCGGCTCGGCAAAGTCGAATTTAACTTGTTAAATATAAAAAAAAATAATTAAGATTCAATAAGGATGTAAAATAAAATAAGTGTATAAGACCGATTGCCTGGTTTCGTGTTTGTGTGCACACAAATTACGCACATGCACAGCTTAAAAATTTTAATAAAAAAGCAAAACAGAAATTAATCGAAAACTAAAATTTCGGCTGTATTTTTAGTTTTACTTCCCCATTTGTGGACAATTTTTTGATTTGTTGCACAATTATTATAACTGTCATTTCGCATAAAAGTCTGTACCACCTTTTTTTGTCCGTTTTGTATTTAAAGTAAAATACGTAAAAAACCCATTCAGAAAAATTGGGTGAATTTCACATACTGACAAATTGGTATGCTAAACATTAATGTAAGTTGCCTAGGGACTTCAGAAGTGGATTTTAACGACTACACAGACAGACGGACATCACTAAATCGACATGCTTGCCTGACTTGCAGCTGAAAATTGTTATGGGACTATTCAAAGTCCAAAAATATGAACTAAAGCTCGAATAGTATAAATTACTTATATAGGCGGGTAAATATTCAAAGTTCGGTTAATATATACCTACTAGGAATTTTAATTAAAATTATATTTTCCAACGGATTTTTTTTAATTTTGTACATAAAATCAGTAAAGGTATTCTAAGAATGGTTGCTATTTACTTTCGGATCGACCACGCCCATTGTTACACAGGTTAGTTTTACGGTCGCAAATTTGTACGGGTCACACGAAACCAGGTAAAAACAAATGGTATAAAATAAAGGCAATAAACTTGATAATCATAAAAAAATCTTAGTTGGCATAGAAAAGGTTTCAGTTAAAGGAATATTTCCAATTAATAAAATTAAAAATCTCCATAATAGAAAAAAATATAAAAAAGGTTCCATGTCGTTCTCCAAAAAAATTCTTTTTGCCGACTTTCCGTTAACTTTATCTGGCAACTATTTTAGTGATTTTGGGTTAGCCACATACTAACTAAATATAAACATACATATGTACACATTTATATTTATGTTTTATCTAAGCATTTATATTCGTGCGTAATATAGAGCAATCATAGCCTAATTAGAAATTACCGATTCGAAAAACGTAAATTAAACTTTAATTTGCCCCACAAATTCGTAATCATTTAATAAGAGGTATATTTTATAGGCAATATGTTTTGTTTGGTTTCCTTTTTTTTATTTTAGGAACAAGTCAAGTAAGACGTATATAGCTTTACGTCATTTTTTAAAATTTTTTCCATTCCAAGAAAACAAATTAGCAAAAATATTTATGAACGTTTATATATTTATAAATGTGTATGCATAAATAAATGTATATATGGATGAATGTGAATGCAGATGTATGTACATATGTGTATACGCTTGTACGTTCTGTTTACTGGGCAAAACACATACTGAAAATAAATGAGCATTAGCTGCCGTAGGAGGAGGCATGTGGTATGCATGTACATATATGCATATTTAATGTATGTACGAGTATGTTTGTATATGTATATATATATGTATTCAATTCACTGTTCTTATTGTTTTGTATACAGCAAACCGTTGAGTAAACAAAATGGAGTAATTGTCTATTGAACGTTTTAGTTGTGTTGTAGTTCTCTAATGCCGCTAAAGAGAATCTGGTATTTCATTAAGCGCTTTTTATGTTTAAATTTATATATAAATAAAACAAAGTGTGTGATATTTTGTATACACGATCTATCGATGTAATTACGTATGGTAGGTCACATAATGAAAATGATATTTTGGTGCCTTTTCATAACTCATAAATCGGTCTGAATTTGGCAAGAGATATCATTTGTAAGGGCCGATGTTATTTATGTCCATTGACCTCACACAAAATGGGGTCTTTTCCAGTTCAAATTGTGCGGTCTAGCAAGCCAATTCGACAGATTTAGTTTCAACAATATGGCTGCCATCAACTGTGATAGCTCGAAAGTCTCTATAAGAAGACCCTATTAATACAACTGTATGTACATGTATGACTGTAGTCTATTATGGGGGTAAATGGCCTTCAATATCGAACGAAATTTCAATACAATTTATATGTAAATTTCGATCGATATCGAGTTCGTAATTTGTCCCCACTATTTTGAAAAGGTGCGCGTAACTACTTTACTTACTAACACTCAAGAATTATAAAAATTCAAATTTACGCCATGCGCATGATTTTCCGTCAGATGACGTAGATTGTCCCCTGTTTGAAAAAAATAATACATTTCCCTCTCTCTCTATCTTATTCATCTGAAAATTATTTGCCAATAGGAACACATATCGGGACGTCACTTGTGCTACATGCGCAGAAAATTTAAATTTTATGTACAGGATAGCTTAATCTTATTTTTCTATTATTTTTGCTAACACTTACATAAACCACCAGTCAATAATTTGTATTATTTGCATTAGATGCGTTCATAACACGTAACTGTTGTGCAACTGTCTTGTGTTCGTCTTAGAAACGCATACATGTCAATTATGAATATTCCCAAGGATTTTTTTCCCTGGGAGAATTTTGGTTTTTTTTGAGAAATTTCCCTAAATCAGATAACTTGCCATGTTAAAAAAGATATTTTGTTTACAAAAAGAAGAAAGGGAAAAGTGAAAAAACTACCGTGGGCTAATAATTAAGCAATTTCGCTCAACTCAACAGTAGTATTTCCTGCCATTTTTTCCATCATAAAATACTTTAGCTGCCTAAAGTTAACAAAATTTCTATTAAAAGTTCTGTATTATCCATACTTTTGGTTAAAGAAACTTGTTTAGTTAATTTAAATTATTTCATCACTATTTATTTTGTAATTATTTTTCCTTCTTTTTCAATTGTTTACATGTACCTATCAGCTGTTTATTTAATAGCATACTCATCCAAACGTAACTCTTGTGCTGAACAGTTGAGCTTACGTCTTACGTCTTACGAATCCATTATGTGTAAATTTTTTAAATAATGCTTACACTAATTTTTTTTTTTTCTAAAAACTTTTCCAACGACCCTCGTAGTGAATTTCAAATAGGCATTGACGATTTTTTTTTATTTTACAGGCTTAAGTAAAATCTTTACAGTGTATTTTAGATCTGGTTTTCATCATTAACACTTGAGTATTTAATTTTACCTGGTCCTGAAATTTCTATACCACAATTTATTTATACTGCAAGTAAACAGTTTTTATTTGTATTTTTCTTTTAATTTGAAAAAAAAAAAACAAAAATAATTAAAATATTTTGTTTATGCCGCAATTTCATAGGATTTAAACATTTTGTAGCCATTTGTTTAGTCGAATTATTAATATCTATACCTATAACAGCATTTTATATTTAATAACTTTTTATTTGGAGTTGTATTTATTATTATTTTATTAATAAAATTTTATGAATGATAGTCATGCAAAATTCATCATTATTCATTCGATTAATATAAATATAATTTCCTATAATCCATAACTAATGAGTATAACTGGCATAGAAGGCCTGATTACACAAGTTACAAATTCAAGTAAATTTTTAGACTAGTAAAAATTTAAACTGTGTCTAAAATATTTTGGAGCGCTGATTTCAAATCCTTACTTGGTATTTTTTTTGTGAGATATAACGGTAGACTTGTGCTCCGTAGTTCATTTTAGTGAGCGCTCTTCTTAGTTTAAAAATTAAAAAGGAATAGTTCGTTCATTTAGTTCATTTGATATTTTGTATCTTTATCACTTATACTTTTGATTGTCATTGAAAGTTCTTTATTATGTAAAACGATATCGAATAGGGGTTGAAAGGAATTTTTTACGAAAATAGAAAGCAAAACAACAAAACAAAATTCGAAAAATTTTTAAATTTAGTTTTCGATTTCCTTTTTATAATGTAATTCAAAAAGTACTTTAGTCATTGTGGCTAAAAAAAAAAATTAAGTTTTAATTTTAAAATCTTAAAATTAAGCTTTTTACCACGCATCATACATTTTCTCTTCTTCAGTTTATTTGTTTTAAATACCAGTTTTGTAAAAGAAAATAATTTGCAACTTTCATTCCTTCGTCATTGTTTTCGTTTAAGTTTAGTTCGTTCGTTCATATATAGCAAAGAAATGAACTATAGGAATTCAAAACACGGACTAGTTCGTTCATTTCAAATACGTGAATAGTACAGTGTGAATATTTCGTTCGTGTACTACCCAAAACTATATAACGCTATTGTCTAAATTCAAGATAGCGTTATATCTCACAAATTATAATAAAAATAAATGCCTAAATTCAAGAGGCTGCAAAATAGATCTTAAAAGTCGGGGTGCGTTAATGGCAATAAATTCAAGAGTTAATATGACGATTGTGAGATTTACTTCAAAACGGCTTATTATATTTGATTATAAAGAAAATTCGAAATTCCTTGATTAAATTTCCTCTAAGTCTTAGCTACATAGTTTTTAAATAGGCTAACTACTTTCAAAAATATCATTTTACTTGTTACTGAAATAAATGTTTTTAGGCAAAGTTTTGAAAATTTTCATTTTCTAAAAATTATTTAAAATAAAGCAAAATAAAAATCGGCCATGGTTTTATTCAAACATAGAGCCTAATAGGTTTCAAACAAAGTAAGCCATATTTTATTAAAAACGATGCACAACGTTTGATTTTATTCACAATTAAGGGATGCTACTTCATTGTGAAAAAACCAACCAATAATGATAGAGAGACAAGATTACGCCATGCGCATAATTTCCCGTTAGATAAAGTAGATTGTCCACTGTTTGAGGAAAAAAATAATACATTTCCCTATCGCTCTCTCTCTCTTATTTATCTGTAAATTATTAGCCAATAGGAACACATAGCGTGACGTCATTTGTGCTGCATGAGCAAAAATTTTAATATTATGTGTGGGAGAGGTAATCGCAAACACGCCAAAGATGCACTAGCGAACGCATATGGTAACATTTGTTTTCCACAAAATACTGCCGAGTACAAACTTGCTCGTACTCGGCAATTTCCTTTTATTCTCTCTTCGTATCTTTTATAAAGAAGTAAAAAAAGAAGACAGGTAGCTTGAAGGCTGAATGAATGACTGAATAAGAATATTTGAATTTTTTTGTAACTATTAATTAATAATTCTTATTTAGTCAATTGCTTTTATAATATAAATGTTCTAATGTTTGCAAGAAACGTTGGGAGTAACCTACTGAGGATTCAGAGTAGCGTCTGATGAAACGGTCCATATAGGTATGCTATCCCCTTCAGTACTTATTGTACTGAATAAATAACTCATGAGAATATCATGAGTAAAAGCATAAATTTTAAAACCAACACAATTTCTGGAATTAAGCACAAATAAAGATTAATATTTTGTTAAATTATAAACTTCTTAATTTTGCATTAAAAACTTGTGTTTTCTTCATAATTTTGTCGATATTTCGCTTCGTTAAAAGCAGTGTAGGTGAAACTTGAAGCAAATTTTGTTGCGGAATTTCGGTTTTTCTTATTTAATAAATAAATCCAAACGTTTTCCAGTAATGCTAACGTATGTCATTTAGGAGATTATGGTATAACTCGTATACCAGAGTAAATTAAAAAAAAATTAAATTAAGATTTGAAATCAGCACTGCAAAGTATTTTGGAAACAGTTTTCAGTAGTTCTTGTTCAAAAGTTCAAATTTTTACAAACAATTTCTTTTAATACCGAATCAAGTTTGATCTCAAACCAACAGAAACATGATTTCAGCTTAAATTCCTATGATTTTTTTTAATAAATTTTTTTCGGCTAAAAAAAAATGGCCATAATACTGAAAACAGAAAAATATTATCAAAATAAATAGTTCTCACTTCAAAATTTCTAAAATTTAAAAAAAAAAAATCAATATTCTTATTTAATAGCAAATAAAGGCTCAAACATACCTTATGGGTATGTTGCATATACCCATAAGTAAAATATATTTATGTGCACATAAAATAAATTTCTTACAAATTTAATTTTTTTTTTTTTTAAAGAAGCCACCAATAATATGTTTGTCGTTTCCGTTAAATTCCAATAAGAATTCAATAAAAACTCTTAAAAACTATAGTGTTGAAACATTTACGTACAACATTTGGTTGTGTCAGCCGCTTCCAGCAAACACAAAGAGGGAGTTGTGATAGATAAAATGCTAAATAGTTTTAATTCACACATTTATGTATGTATGACTCGAACTTGTGTGTTTTAGCAACATGTAATAACAGTGACAATGAAAACAGTTTTTTCCAGGCATTTAGTACAACAAACATTGAATTACAATAACAACCTTATTGTATGTGTCAAATAAAAATTATTAAATTCAATGCAGATCACACACATTCTATGTATTTGTAGAATAAAAACGTTGGCCCACACAGATTGTAAAGAAATTTTTGGCAGCTTCGAAGACAAAACGATGGAGAGCAAAAAATGTACAGCTGCTTTACTTACTTTACCGTGTATAATGCTGCCATGGTTTTTTCCATCTGCCTAAAAGTTGAAAATGAAACTCAGTTATTTTGTACTAGTGCTAGTATGAGTTGCGATTGAGGGGCTTTTTCACAGTATCGAAAGAGAGACTTCGCCTATTAGACGATCAGGCGCGGCATGTCAGTACGATATGATAATATGCCATCATTCTCATGTAATAACGAAAAATTGCTGTTTAACATGCAGCGCATTATCGTCTAATAAATTTAAACTTAACTGATTTCAATTTCTATATCGTTCGTTGTTTAATATAACGCCGTACCAACCCTAAACCTCAATAATAAAATTATTAAGTTAATTGCATGTAAGTTGTACTTAAGTCGACTTAAACGATTTTTCCTTATTACAGATATTAGATGGGTCTTAGCAGTTATCAAACTGCGAAAAATAAATGATTACCTAGATTTTGAAAAAGGTTTCCATATTTGCCACTAGATTTATGTTTGTGCCTTATGGGGGCCCATACATTTTTGTTAATTGAGAAATATCAAAATTATTCTGTTGTTGCTTAAATTTTTTACGTTGACGGATCAAACACTGAACTTGTATTAAACCTGAGTGTGCATACCCCGTGATTATTTAGACGCACTTTTTAAGATGAATTTTTTTAAGACCATCAGCATTATTTGAGCTGTTATTCTTTTTGTTAATTAATATTGCCGTGGCATTTATCAAAAATATTTTTTAATAAAGGAGTTGTTATTATTGAAAGTGTTATAAGTGCACTTTTTCAAAAAAAAAAAAAGAAAAAAAATAAGTCACCGTTAATTTTAGTCACTTAGTGTCTATATCTGATTAAAATTACAGCTAACTTTTTTTTTAAGTAGACTTATACCACTTTCGAAAATAACAGCTGATTTTACAAAAAAAAAATATTTTTGCTTAGTGCCATGGTAATATTGCTTTTAAACAAAAAATATATATAAGAAACATTTTATTTTTAATATATTTGGCAGTTTCTAAGGACTACCCCGCTTAAAAATTATTTTTTAAAAATTCCCCAATTTTAAAAACTCATATTTACAAATAGTAAAATCATTTCGCTAGACACTGTTAGTGTTTTCAGTTATCATCCAGCAAAAAGCAGTGAAATTTTTTTTGTTGTATTTTGTAAGTTTGTAAAATCTGAATCTCCCCATCTGTATACTCTTTAGGGAGAGTTTATTTTCTTGTCTCGAGCATGAAAATCTAATATATTTTCTTGGCACTTCATAAAATTTTATATTACTTTTAGAAAGGACAGCGTAGAAATATTACGAGCCCATACGAGTATAGTGATCATGATGGTGATGATGACAACGACCCTGATGCTAATGTTGTGCAGTAATTATTTGGAAAATGTACTGGACTTCCGTTAGAAACAAAAAGTTAAAAAAACATTTTGAGTGTTAATTTTTTTTATTATTCAAGCAAGTTTTAAAAAAAGAAATGTTAATTTTTTGTTCAGTGCAAAAAAAAAGGAAGGATATTAAAAAAGTGCAAAAAATAAACAGTTAGCTGAGCTGTTAAAATAAAATTAATGTTGATGTTGTAATGCTAAATAATATTAATAAAAACGAAGCGCCATAACCAATGGCCGCATCACGGGCCAAGGGAATTTCAGTATGATTTAGTTCCAAGAAATTACAGCCATTAGCATCACAGGTATAGCAATTTGAAGTGTCTTTGCAAAAACCATTAGCTTGAGCGCTTGTTAAGCAGCCACGTTGTACAGAGTTGCTGTTATTGCGCCCATCCTTGCGTATATAACACATATCACCTAATTTATAAATGGGACAATAAGTAGGCTTCAAATAAATGTCAGTAGCACAGCTGCTGTTGTCATTATTGCCGGCACACTGTAAACATGACAGTCGATGAGCTGGAAACACTTGACGATTGCATCCTGCAATAAAGCTACAAACTAAACATTCCATTTCATTATTGCAATGCTGGATAGTTACGTTATCCAACTCTGAAGCACAACCACGTATGGTATTACCATCTGAAAAAGTTTTTTTTTTTTAATTATAAAAAAACAAATTATAAATTTTATTTCAGTCAATTACTTTCAATTCTGGTATAACATTTTGATAATGAGTTATTGCACTCTTTAGCTAAAAATGCCTCTGGGTTAATAGCACATTTGACATCTGTGGCTGAATTGCATTGAACGCAGGCATCTAAAATATAGTAGAAAAAAAAATTAATAAAATTTTTCTTTTTCTAAATTTTGTTTATATAAAATACAACATAAAGTTTGACAAAATCTAATCTTTATTCGTGCTTAATTCCAATTTATGTTGGTGTGCAAAATGCATTATTTTCCATGATATTCTCTTGGAAAATTTAAGAAATTATTTACTTAGTACAATAGAGCTGTTTCATCAGACGCTACTCTGAATCATCAGTGGATTACTCCCAAGTAAAAGGGAAGAGAGTAATAAAAATAGAATATTTCTATTCTTGTGTAATATGTGGGTTGGAAAATTTTATTTATTTAGTTCAATGCCTACTTTGTTAGTTTTTTATTTTCTTGTTTGTAACTTTGTGTTTGCTTATTGATTAAAATTCGGATTTGGACGACTGGTGTAACAAAATATGTTTGGCCAAGAACTTAACAAGACTTGGGAGTAATCCACTAATGATTCAGAGTAGCGTCTGATGAAATAGTACTTGCTGTACTAAATAAATTTTCTTAAATTTGCCATTAAAATAATGCATTTTGGAAACCAATGTAAATGAGAACTAAGCACGAATAAAGATTAAATAGGGGGTCCTATTCATGCGGCAGGGAGTGTATGTATGTGAAGTAGGCGTATCCTTGCACCAAATTGGAAAAAATTTATAAGCACATTAAGTCATAATCATAGTCACAAAAAAGTAGGCTTTTATTAAGACCTGACTTTTGATCATACGAAATTAACGAACCTAAAATCGTTTATAAAGGATATCGATTTTAGCGTGACTATGATTACGGCCGATTGAGTTTACTATGAGTGTTTTGTGTACAGAATTAGTTTAAGAAATTTTACTTTTCTCTTAATTTTTTGAAAAATGAAATTTTTAAACTTGACGGGCCGTGCCTCTGATGTGATTTAAATCAAATTTGATCAAATCGTTAAGGATATCATATCTAACGATTATACAAAATTTCATGAAGTTTCAACTTTTTTGTTCTTATCTTTATGGCATTTTTAAATATCAGGATATATGGGAAGGACAAGAATCCTTGTTTAGAAACTTTTGAAATTTTGTTTTATCAAGGTGCGGGGTCAGCACGGAAAGGAAAATTTAGCGGAAAGAAATACCGATCGATATGCAAATTGCTATTGTTCATTCCTGCCAAATTTTCTTATAATTTTGAATTGTTTCACTTAATTGTGAATTAAAAGGTGTTTTTTAATCAAGTTCTTAGAAACAAAGGACTGGGTGAAATTATTTAGTAATAAATAAACTGTTCTTTTTCAAAAATATGAATTAGCAGAATTTTTTTATTAGATATTGACACCATCTTATTACAATTATGGCTGACAATTTTTTTTTTTTTATTTCAAAAAATTATTTGTCTATTCTTCCTAAAACGGCTTCATAATTTTAATACTTTAGAACACAAATCAAGTCAAACTGCTTGACAAATAACAGTTGGTTTACTTCAGAACAAAGCAGCGAAATGTGTGTTTTAAGAGAACTGCTTGGGTTATGTGGTTAGAATTTCAAGATTCTGTTTTTAACCGGCAATAAGCCGGATTGAATTCTTATAATCGTTATTTGCATTTTCTCTCTTAGACCGGATACGTATAAAAATGTATACTTGATGAAAATATGTTTTTAAAACTGTACATTCAAAGATAAAATATTAAAAGCTGATAATACATATTTAAAACACTAAAAATACTTTTTTTTTGTTAATATTGTTCAATAATGTTTGTAATTAGTCAGATTGATTTTTTGTTTAATTTTTGTATGACTAAACCAAAGTACGCAAAGTGTTAATTTAATGAATACATACATACACATACATAGCCAAATACATACATATTTTTCTTTGTATTGTTAACTAAACGATAATTTGTAAATATAAATAAATTAGTTAAATATTAAAGGGCTATACAGGCACAATTGACTACAAACATGTGTAATATTTTATAATAAAAATTGCTTGTTAAGCCCTTTCAAGTATTCTTGTGCAGCCCTTTAGTAAATACTGAAAGTAAATATCGCTACATAAAATTAAATATTTTTAATTTCGATTAGTAGTAAATCTAATTCCACAGAAAGATCTATTTCCTGCCGGTAACGTCATTTCTTTCAATTGAATACATTTTAGATTTTTTTATGTTTTAATATATTTTTACAATTTTTAGTCATTTCTTTGGCTGGTGATGTCAATGTTTTATTAGCTGACTAGGTATTTATCAAACCAATAATCAAATTAAAAAAAATTTATTATCAATAACTAATCATATTTTTTTTCTGATAAGATAAGAAGTTAAATTCAAAGTAATTTTTTTTTTTTTGTAACAACTGTTTCCAAAAATAATTCTTTCTAACTTTTTTTATAGCAAATAGTTTCATTAATAATGAAATATTGTAGCTGAAATATGAAATAAAGGGTGTCCGAACAAGAACGCAAGATTTAAATTTGGCGCCATTCGAAGTGTCATTGTTTGACACTTAAACAATTGTTATTGTTTGCTAGTAGAAGGTACGAGGTTAGTAAAAAATGACCATAGACCGCGAAGGGAGTTCGTTAATTGGGTATTGGAGAGACAACATGAAAATGCTGATTTTGCCGATAAAATCATCTTCAGTGACGAGGCCCATTTCCATCTTGATGGCTTCGTCAATAGGCAGAATTGTCGCATTTGGGGTGAGGAAAATCCTCGAGTAATTCACGAGAAGCAAATGCATCCTCAACGTGTCACTGTGTGGTGTGGTTTTTGGGCTGGAGGAATCATTCGACCTTTTTTTATGAAAATGAGGCAGGTCAAGCCCAAACAGTCAATGGTGTTCGGTATCGTGAAATGATAACCAGTTTTTTCTTGCCTAGAATTGAAGAAATGAATGTGGAGGGCATGTGGTTTCAACAAGACGGCGCCACATGTCATACAGCCAGAGAAACAATTCAATTGCTGCATCAGTCATTTATTTAAAATTTAAATCTTGCGTTCTTGTTGGGACACCCTTTATTATACGGTTGAGCACAAAAAATTGTTTTTTCATTTTAAAATAATTCTGTTACCCGAATTTACATATGCCAAGTAGAGCATACATAAAACACCACATGTTATAATTAAACGCATTTTTTCACTTTAATTTAATATAATTTTATATCCAACACGCACGTTTAACTTCTTTCGACTGTGATTTCAAACTACAAGTAATTTAATGTAATTTTAACTTATTTACCCGCTATCGGCAAATATAAAAAATATGCCATTTAATTTTATAGTTATCTTATCTATAAATACATATGTATGTAGGTATATTTTTATATGATGCCATTTCTATAGCAATAACAAGCTAAAACGAAAACATATTCCCAACAAATACATACCAGTTTTATAATATTCGTTACAAAATATGTAACAATATAATGAAAAAATTTGTTAAAAATAGCTTAAGGTACTGACTCACTATCCTACACGATCGTACGATTATGTCAAAATAATGTGTGACAGAATTCTGTCCTATTTGAAGAAATCGCTTTAAAATGGCGAACTTTATGCCACACTATTATACAAAAAAAGATGCAAAAACATATGTTTACTCAGCTTAATACTTTTAAAAGTATTTATTTTCTTCTTTGTCGCAAAATATTTTTTTTTTACAAATATATGCAATGAAAAATAACCTAAAAGTTTGTATAAACAAAACACAAGCTTGGTATTGTTGCTATTTTTCTGCCTTGAACATAGAAAATGCAACTCTGATCGCACAGCTAAAATTTATTTTATGAAAATTTTCATAACATTAAAAAATGGGAGAGACCTGTCAAAAAGTCTGCTTGTCAATACACACTATCATACTTTTTTAGCACACATGCGTTTTTAGACAGATCGTACGACTAAGTAGGATAGTGAGTCAGTACCTTTACACATATATCAAGTTAATTTAAATATTTCTTTAATTCATTTCTGTTATAAAATCACTTAGGCGGTTATTAATTATGTCATCATATACATACGAGTACATATCTATCTTAAGCTGTGTTCACATTATGTGTACAAGTCATATGGAATGTCAAAATTTAACATACATAAAAGAATACACATAGTGTGATCCCTTTGAAATATAACAAATGTGTTTTTCTTATGTGTGATAGCAATGTTATTTTTTTTTTATTTAGAGCTCGTTCTATTTGATGGGGAAAAGCGTATGTATTGAATAATGTCAATTTTTCATTTCAAATTTCTGCTGAAACAAAATTTAAGGGCACAGCGTACAAAAAAGATTATTTTAACCAAAGTTTCCTTCTTTAAGCTTTTAGTATATAATTTCTGTTGATATTGTTGCTCGTTTTATTTATATTTAAACTTTTTTTATATGTATCATTAAAAAAAATCACTAGCAAACATATAACATAATTGTGTAGAACATTACTTACGCAACAAAACATCAAAATGTTGTATGATTAACACTACTGGAAACATTTTATAAAGCAGCTGTTTTAATAAATGTTTGTTTTTTTTTCAAAAATTAGAGATTATGTCATACGTACATAACATATATGTGTGTGAACACAAAAATTATAAACCGTATGTAAAACGCAAATTTTGACGTACATATGAAAATCCATAATTAATTAAAAACTTTTGGCATTCCATATGACTTGTACACATAATGTAAACACAACTTTAGTACTTTTTAGTGTATTATATTTATTTATTTTCACTCTCCACACAATTAAATGTAAAATAACACCTGTTACCTTGATTTTAAAGTTTGCTTTTTTTATTATAATGTAGTATGTACTCATTACTTGCTGGCTCATAGTTTTTTTTTTTTTTTATATATATTCTCAATGTAGCAGATTGTTAATAATATTACCGTCAAATAACAGTTTTTTTTATTGAATTTTTTTGAACAAGTTATTCACCAAAACATATCGCAAATTTACCATCTCTATTACTACTTAGTCATTATCATCTCTGAGAGTAAACACATCTCTGTTTATGAAAAATGTCAAAATAGAAATAAACATTAAAGAGAAGCACTTGTTTTTTGGAAGTAGAAATAAAAATGTATTTTTCTAATTGATTATTAATAAAATAAGGGATATGATGCTAATAATTTGTATAAGTGATTTCTGGAAATGTAAAACTTATTACAAAATAACTTCACAAGAAACACAGCCCAATGGAACAATCTATAGCCTAGAAATTGTGCAGCAAACCAAATTCACAAAACAATTACTACCGGTCGTTAATATAAAGAATGTTTTCAAATATAATATAGATGGTATAAATTTTTTCTATTTAAACCAAGAACTGTTGAATTTTTTATCATACAGAAGATTGTTGTGCACTCATCTAAATTCAAAGAATGTGCAATTGCTAAAGTTACAAATTGTAGAACCTGAGCAACATGTCATAGATTGGAAATGGTAAGTGTGGAAATGTTAAACTTTATAAAATTTATTATTTACTATAATTTTATTTACAGGAACCATATGCTCTCCATCGCATTATGGGAAAGAATTGAAATTGAATATTTAATGTCATGGCTATCAACATTAGGGGGTGCATTTTCAGCCTTAGGAGAACAATTTTCGAAATGTGTAAGCTAAACAAAAATTTCTATTTTAATTTCATAATTCCAAATATCGACTTTAATTACTTACTTTTAGGCAGAAATGGCGGGCAAAATTTCAAGGAAGCAACTTATGATTGGTATTAAATTGGGTGATCCATTTCTCCAATCTAGATGTAAATTATTCTATAGTATTTCACTAATACAGACAGGTCGCTTAAGAACAGCAAAATATATTATTAAAGAGCAATATAGGTTTGCTCGTTGTCACGAAGAAGTGGACGCACGCTTGGTAAAGATGTGCAAAGGAATTTGGATAAAATTGCAATATGAATACAATCGTAAACTTAAGACTAAAAAAGTATAAAAATGAATTGAATGGTGGAAATGATAAAGGGAAGGTACATACATTTATATGTAACATATTAACTGTGGTCAAACTCATTACTGTAAAACGAGTATCTTTATTTTTAAATAGTAAAAATTAAAATGATTAAATTTTTGTTTTTATTTAACCCTCTGATTTCCATAAAAATTTCGTCCCAAGTGTAAAGTGTAGCCAGAAAACTGCCTAACACAAAAACTAATAAAATCAAATCAAAACAAAACTACATTTCATAATGGTTTTCTCTATCTTTGTTTTATGTCCACCGAAAAAATTAAATCAAATATTAATAAAATTGAATATATAAAATAGTAATGTGTATATAAAAGGGGTTAGTATTTTATGTAGGTATATTTTTTATAAATATGTATTTTTGTTGTTTTTAATATATGTATTTTTATATACTCGTACATGTATGCGTATATGTATATAAAAGTATGCCTTTCGTTTTATAAATGTATGCAAATTACATTAGAAATCGAAAAGTTTGTTGATTTAAAATGCATATCTATTTAGAAAATACACAAATATACGATATCATCGATATAAAAAGCTTAATTTGTTTGAAGATGTTATTAGTTAGTTTTAATCATATTCAATATATATATATAGTTAGAAAGAAGACATTATATATAGGACCAAAACATATTTATTGAGCCAAAGTGCCCATAGGATCCCAGGCAGGTAGAATAATTGGTTTTTGATCGAATACACGTAAAATATCTATAGGCACATATTTTTTGTCAACAACAACTTCAAAACCAAATTCTTTAAACCATTCGGCTGACATAACCAAATATCCCTTTTCACCACGATCTTCACCCCAAGAGTTTTCCACACGCAGTTTCTTTGGCACCGAATTTTCCTTAAATTAGTGTATAAAATAAATTCATTCAATATATTCACATATTGTATTTCTTACAGAAATTAAAAATTCTTACATCTAATGTCACTGCTGTAAACACCATGGCATGAGTCATGGCAGATTCACCATAAATCAATCGATCTGCTTTGGTCAATGTTTTTTGTATGTCTATATCAAATACCAACTTAAAGTCTTGGCTGAAAAGTTCACACAAGAAATCAATATTAATTTTGTCACTCTTTGTTTTAAAAACTTACATATTCAAATCCTCTATGCCTTGTCTAGGAGCAAAACGTTTGCTTACTTCACATCCAAACCATACGGGTTCACCAGCCTTTATGCTAGCTGCTACCATCTGCAGCAAAATTTCGACTGGCTGATTATTGTATAACACTGGACGACCATCGACAACATTTCCTAAACAGTCTACTGTATACGCTTGATTATAGCTGCTAGAAGGACGGGGATCAGTAACTAAACAAACCTAAATATATACATAAAATCGCCATTTCAAATCATAATGAAATCTTTATATACAAAACTTAAAATTTTACCTTATCCTCTACATTAAAAACAGGCTTAACCATGTTAATATAAAAATCAAGTGGTGTTATAGGACCCACTGAATGATATGCTTTGGTTTTGTCATAATACTCCCAAGTAAATTCTTTGGCAGGTATACCCAAACAAATGCCAACAACTTTATATATTTCACCCATCATTTCATCTAATTTAGCATTAATTTTATCATCAGTTGGATTTGTATCCATCAGGTCACGCAGTACTTTGGAATATTCACGCAACTGTAAATGTGAACATGTGAAATAGTACATGTTTTTAATTCTCACATCTATAGTAATTACCTTGCTTTTTAAAACTCCGTTCATTCGTCCACTTGCTTCAGAGCTGTAGCTCTCGGGGAAACATTTCTTTGGCATTAGTCCATGCTTGGTTATCAAATTAACTAACATATCCCATTGGCCACCATCTGATGTTGGGTCCTATTTAGTTTGAATTTATAACATTATTTTTAAATAAATTTTTTTTAATTAATTAGTGACTTACATTCAATAAAAATGACACCAATCTGCCATCAACTTTTTCTCCTCTCTTAGAAGTTTTAACAATATTATTAAGGAAATAGTTACAACGCTCAATCTTATCCCAATAGAATAAATAAGACTGTGAGAACTCAAATTCGTCTAGATTATGTTCTTTCATAAATGGCAATCGTATGCAATTTAAAGCAGCAAACAACCAACATCTTCCAGAGCTTTTTTGATTTGTTACTGGCTTACCCTCCATTTCCACCTGCCAAGGAACATTTTTTTAAATATATAAATCAGCTTTAAATTAGGTAAAATATAAATTACCTTATATGTAAAGACATGATTGGTAGCTTCCAATTGTTGGCGTGACAAGCACACATCCAGTGGATCAAAACGGGAGCATACATTTTGTGCCAAAATATTTTTTGGTTCATTGTAAAACTCTTTACGCCATTTATCCAATTTATCTTGTGTGATGGCCGAGGTAGAGGCTAAAAGAAAATTTGAACCACTTGAGTAATAGAGTTCAAATGCATTTCTTAAAATTCGATGCGGGGCTTGACGTAAAAAACGCCTACTGATGGTCTGATATAAATTCAACACTGAAACGGCGTGTCAGAAAGAATTTGGACGATTAATATTTTAATCGACATGCCAAATAGACTAGACGATTATAGGTATATGAAGGCATGTACAATAGATGAAGTAAATGAATAATATTACAGTTAACATTTTATATTTTAAAAGTATTTATAATTGCACTAGAGTCTAGTTCTTTGAAAACTCTTCTGTTAAAACTTTTAAGTTCCCTTGTATTAAAAATATATATATTTAGTTTTAGTATTTTCAAGAACCTTTTAACGGGTAAACTTCATTCATGAAAATTCAAAATTTAGCTTCGGGTAAGATAGTCTACATAGGATTAAATTCGCATCAATGAATTTAGAGTATTGCATTGCAATTGGCAATTTAATTTTAAAACTCGCTGGGGCATAGTAAGGCTTTCTTTAAAACAAAGAAATTTATTTTAAAAATCTTTTTAAATTTTACGTGTTCAAAATTTCAATTGGGTGCAGGTGATAACGGCAAAAAAAATTCTATTGTACTTTAGTACTAAGATAATTTTCACAAAGAAATGTGTATGTACTCGTACTTATGTACATACGAGACAATCAAAAATATTGTTTATCTTGACAACAAACAAAAGAAATTAGTGCAACACAGATAACTATCGCTAATTACAGTTTTTTCAGTATTATGCAGATAAAAAAATGAGGCAAATTAAATAAAAATGGTATAGGTCTAAACAAAATTGAACAATAGCATCTCTTTTTCCTGGCATGCTCGAAGAGCAAAGATACATTATTGCTTTTGTCTTTAAAAATTTTATGACAAAACTTCACAACCGCAACAAATGTGTGTAATGCCACATACAATATGCAATCAATACACAAAACAACAGTTAGTTAGTTAACCAATTTTTGCTCCACTTAATACACATTTATATTTTTTTTAATAAACGTTAATTTCCATTAAAATAAATAAATAAGTCGTGGGTGCATCCATCCATTGATAAAAATTATTTTGTTATCAATTAAGCAAATATATTATTTAACTTACTCATTTTAATCTTCACTAATTGACAAAACAACCAAGTTACGTTAAAATATTAATATTTTTTCTTTTTTTACTTGTCTTATACGCTTCGTAAAGACTTTTTAGTAAAATTTTAGTGAGATGCAATAGCGGCAATGACAAAGGGAAATGATTGCAGGCTTGCCAAACTTTTAATTTTTTTGTACTCTGTTCTCCATATTAAAAATTCCTAAAATTTTTTTAACATCAAATATTAATCAATTCAAAAACATATTGATAAAGAAAATATAATAATCTTTTTATATTTTGTATTTTAAATTCAGTGATTATTAATTAAACATTACTCCTCTGTTTAACAACTGTAACAAAATTTTTACTAATCGCACAAAATAGAAAATGCTGGCCACTTATGAGAGACGATGCTGCCATATTAAAGACTAATAGGCATTAGAGGCTAGGACACAGTTTTCTTTGAATTACAGTTTCACAACTCGCATTTTTTTACACGTTTAAAAATATGGTACATAAATATCTGTAAACAAATCTGCTAATAAATGCAAAATTATATTGTGATATTAAACTTTTTAGAATAAAGCCATTTGTTTACGAAAAAAAAAATATATGGAAGGAAAAATCCCAACATATTGAAATAGAATTAAGGAAATTAGTATGGAAATCTCTAAGTATGTATATGTATGTATTTTTCGCTAATTTTAATTCAATATTTTTAATATATCTTTTTAGGTTTTAATTTAATGGGCTTTGCTTGTACAATAATGATTATCTTGTTTCATATGAAGTCGCCTTGAAGTTACAATTTTATCTAAAAATAAATGTTGCATTCTGCTGTCATCGAAGTGCGCCAGCATTTATGCTGTGCAAATGTATTCTTGAAGTTTAAAAAATCTTTAACTGATACAGAATCACTTAAAATTACCGTAGATGAAACTAAGGTGAAATTACAAAATCCTGCATGTAGTGTTGAAATTTTCGTAAATCAATACTTTTCAATTTTGGCGGGAACGTTCAGTAATTTAATTGTTGATGCAGATAATGCTTCGTTTCGCATTAGTTTTAAAGATATACAATTAACAGGAAGCGATGACTGTTATACAAAAACCTATATTCAAATAAACTTGGCTGAAAATGAGGATGCTGCTGTTGTTTGTTGCAATTGTGATTCAGTATTGGCCCCTACACAAAAATATGACAAAATCAGAGAATTTCCATCGGGCACCATAGATGTAAGTGAATTTTTTTGCCATCATGGTCCCAGATACGAGGACGTTTTAATTCCTTCAACAGGGAATATTTATTACGGATTCCAATTTATTGTGCTCAATGGAGATGTAATTGAAAAAACAATACGAGAAAAAGAGAGCCATATATACTGCAGACGGTGTTTAAGGTATTTAGGGGAAACCATGTTCAATGGTAAAGCTGTAAAATTATGGAGTGATTCTATACGCTTTAATTTGAAAGGGCAGATTTTAGATATTTTCGCTTCAAATGAAAAATCACAAATCTATAACCTTATTCTAAAAGCCATAGAAGATACTTCACTACCTGCAACAGAACCTCTTTTAAGAAATATGCACTTTACCAAGGTGTTATTGCGAGCATCGTTTCCTAACCGCCAACAACAATACTTTCTTGTTCATATACTGGAAAAGCATTTGCCAGTTCTTACAACAAATAAAATTATTGAGGATAAACCGAGCAAAACAGAAGACTATCCAAAAACTTACGAATTAAAGCAGACCAAAGCATTTAAATTACTCTATCGTTTAATAGTAAAAGATGAACACACCAACAACAAGGGATCAGCTAGTGGCTCACCAATATTACAATATTGGCAGCAGGATATCAACATTTTAAAAATGACAATTTCACCTTCTCTTTTCAGCGTTCTTAATAAGGAGCTAAGCAAAAATGTCAAGGTTTTGCCTGAGATATATCGTGTAAATAATGACGAGTTTTTACTTAGTTACATATTCTATTAAATAAATGTAATGTGTTCATAATAATTTTGAAATTTTTGATAACATTTATAAAACGTACTTCCTTCCAAACATATGTACCAGTGATACATAACACTGAATTAAATATTAGTGATATTTATGATACAATGAATTGTGCTTTATGTGTATAATCTGTTTATTTAGTACTTTATTCACAACGATAACATAATAAAAATTATTTGAAAATAGTTTAAATAGAATATAAATATGTATTATTTGTAGCCCATTAGATGGAAGTCTTCATTAACATAAATTTCCAACTTTGGAACTCCTGGTGTTAGTCTATTATAAAAAGATTTACCATAGATTAACCAAACCGAGATTAATAACTTCTTAAATATTGTTGATATAAATTCATTTGATGTAGACCATTTATAAACAAGGGTTAGCTTTTACACACATGTATATATGTAGGTATAGGGAGGCACATACATATACATAATTTTTCACAATAACTAGATCTATTTTTACTTTGCCATTTTACACATTTGCTTAGTTTTTACTTGGCCACTTTACGCATTTGCTTTGTTTGTTCATGCATTGCAATTTCCGCCTGATCAGCTTTGTTAATCATTCTATCCAAAGCATCTAAATGGGAGGACATTTTTTTATCCAAGTCTAATTTAGCTTGACGAATTTTTTCTGTTGGTATTACAGGCTGTACGTCCTGGCTTTGCATATGATCCAAATTGTCTAGTGCCTGACTTATGTCCGCAGATGTATTAGCAGCTGTGGTATTACGTCTTGATGAAGTATTGGGAGTATCCTCATTGGGCTGAGTCTTGCCAATATCCATTGAGTTAGTCCTGCTGAATATATTGGTCAGGCTACCACAAGCACTTTGCTTAAAACGATTAATTTTTTGTTGTGTCGATGATAATATCCCTGTTAGCTCATCCAATTTACTACCAGTACCCTTTAAAGCTTCATCTTGCTCTTCCAACATCTTATCGAAACAAAATATTAATTCAATAACTTCATCTTATATCAAAATTTTTTCTTTTACCTTTGTTTCGGCTGCATCTCGTTCATCCTGTTCCTGTTGCAATCTTTCTGCTCTGGCCTTTTCAAACTCTTCCTGATCAGGCTTATCAATACCCAACAATTCTGCCCGCATACATTCATATTCGTAAGTTCCCTCGGCCATATTTTTATATTAAACTAAATGTTAATCGATATTTTCACGTTAAAGCTAATAGGACTATTATAAGACAAATAATTGCGGTGGTAATTGGTCTTAAATAGTTTATTTGACAAAAGTTACTCTAATTTTGAAATCGGCGCATGAGCATAAATAAACCCAAAAATATGTACACCGTTTCCTTTACTTAATGCCAAAGAACAGAACATAGTAGGGAAAAACATGCAATTATTGCTTGTTAAAAATAATTAAATTTTAAATTAAATTACTATCAATTATCTACAGATCACAACCCAGTTCGAATAAAAATTTTCCATTTTCAGTAAAATTACATGTATCTTATATACATTCGCAAAAAATTGCAAAATTTATATAAAAATACCTTCAAGATAATTTATTTACTCTTTACATCTCTCATAAATTTGAATGTACGATTCAGTTAAAGTTATCATTTGTGGCAGTATCTCCGTAACGTGCAAGTCTTGCATTTCATACCACTGTCCATTGGCTTTGTGCAAGATATGAACACGATATGTTCCTTTGTTAGGTTCACCATCATGTACAATATTAGCTACTAAATTATATTTACTATCCTTGAGCTTTTCACGATTTGGTATAGACAATATATCTCCAAAATCCACATTCCTAAAGTAATAATTTATTTATTTGTGGGCTTAATATAATGAGGAATAGAAAATGATTTACTTACTTTATTGGAAAATTGACAATTGTTGGGTTCTTTTCTAGGAAGAATGTGTTTTTCGTAAATCTTTTTATGTATAATATTATAAACTGCGGTAGTCTTGTAATTTCAAAACGTTTTAGAAAATTATCTTTATAAGTTCTGTACTCTTTTTCAGTGGTACCATTAAATTTGCCAAGTAACTGATAGAGATTCACTTGTGGTATAATATTTTCCCGGAATTCATCAGTAAATAAAGGTGGAGGCGGTAAATCGCATGTTAGGTATAGAAAATTTGAATCTTCACATTTTTCCTGAAATTCTTCAGTGGCTAGCAGTAATGTTTTTTGCGTATCATCCAATTCCACTGGAGGTATTTTACGTGTGTATATTTTCATTTCACCCAAAAATATTTTATTAATAATAGAGGAATCGGCTCTTTTGTTACCCTTTAAAGCACGATGAAGAGTGTGTAAAAACCACGATAAAAATTCAATTGGATCACCCTGCTCTGTAATTTGAAAACGTTTATTGGACCACAAGACAACCGACTGTAACATTTCATGTGGCGATACATGAGCTTTGAAATTCCGTGGATTCCAAATTTTACGCATTAGTTCACCGAAACGTTGGACTAGATTGAAAATGGAATCACCAGGCGGCCTTTTAATTTTACTATAGTGTTGTTCTCGCAAAAAGTAGTCTCTTAATGGTTCTACATGTGACAATGCGTGCAACACCACGTTGCAATAGTCATTGTTCTTAATATTATTTAATCCAACTACACCGGGCAAATAAAGAGTACCATCTACAGTACGTGAATACTTGGGATCTGATTTGTCTAAATTACTTATATCCAGTTGTGAAAATGTGGGATTGAGGACATATTTGATATCGTCCAAAGATGAATCAATTATTTCATAGTTATCTGGTAAACAGTAAAATCTCAATGTTTGAAGATTCAAGAAAACATGATGGGCTTCCGCCACAGAGTGTGTATAAGCATGCGTGTTAGTGCCACGACCCTGAAAATATTTACCGCATACCAAACAGGCGTAAACATTAATACGTGTAAGGGAAATTGAGCACAACTTTTCAAAATCAAAATCCAATAATGGACGATTAATGGTATCCAAATATGGACATACACGGTATTTAGGATTAAACACTGAAGGGGTGTCTAGTTCTGAAAAAGAAAGATAACTGAATGTATTTATAGGTGTTTAACAATGATGGTAAACATGCTTAGGACTGTGACTGCCAGTGCACAAAATCTTGTGCTGCTAGTCCTTAACTTACCATCTTCGTTGACATTAGACAAATTGAGCTTGGCTTTTTTCTCTGCCGGTTGTTCTAGAAATTTCTTTTATAATTAATTTATATTAAAAATGTTTCTTTTTGTTGTATATTTACCTTTGGAGTGCATTTTTAATAGTTTAAAAATTTTCTATAAACATTTCTAATAAACTACTAATAGCTTCTTCTTCTATGTAATGAATTCACTCAAGAAATGATATTTTTAAAAGAGTTGCCAGATATAGGATTTAAATTTAAAGTAATTAAAACATAGTTTAAAAATTAATATTGTCGAACACGAACGCAAGATTTAAATTTGGCGCCATTCGAAGTGTCATTGTTTGACATTTGAACAATTGTTATTGTTTGCTAGTAGAAGGTACGAGGTTAGTAAAAAATGACCATGGACAGCGAAGGAAGTTCGTTAATTGGGTATTGGAGAGACAACATGAAAATGCTGATTTTGCCGATAAAATCATCTTCAGTGACGAGGCCCATTTCCATCTTGATGGCTTCGTCAATAGGGAGAATTGTCGCATCCTCAACGTGTCACTGTGTGGTGTGGTTTTTGGGCTGGACGAATCATTGGACCTTTTTTTTATGAAAATGAGGCAGGTCAAGCGCAAACAGTCAATGGTGTTCGGTATCGTGAAATGATAACCAGTTTTTTCTTGCCTAGAATTGAAGAAATGAATGTGGAGGGCTTGTGGTTTCAACAAGACGGCGCCAAATGTCATACAGCCAGAGAAACAATTCAATTGCTGCATCAGTCATTTATTTAAAATTTAAATCTTGCGTTTTTGTTGGGACACCCTTTATAATTATATAATTACACTATGGTTATAATTTAAATAAAAAAGCTTTTGAGCTTTTTTATGAGTTACCTTCGATGTCCGATTTATGGTAGATATCTGTTACTACGTTGCAATATTGAAATTAACGCATAATAGGGGTTTTTGTTTCATTACAAAAATCTTTATTTATTTTTAATAAAACAATATTTATATTCTTTTTTTTATTAAATGGATTATGCTATTAATAACCAACACAAATCAATGCTTAGGGTAAATTTTATATTAATATTGTTACATTGCAATATGGTCCGACAAGTAAATAGCCTTTTTCTATGCATTTAAACAAAGTTATATCAAGATATTAAAGAGTTGAATATTAAATTATGTTTATAACGTTCTGTTTATAAATTAAAATCAAAATGTTATTGAAATTATATTTTAGTTATTAATGCTATTATTTTTTAGATAAGCCCATACGAGTTTGAAATGTTCTAGTAGACTAGAAGCGAACTTTTTTATAACGTATGATATATGTATTTATGATCTTGAAATTATAAGATGATTATTGAAATGTTTTTACTGATTTTCATCATATACAAATTGTATCTTTATTGAAGCAGCGATTATAAAATCTATTATTTGAAAAAGTGTAAGTCGCTTCTGGTCTCTTCAATAAAAATTTTCTATTCTCTAGTACGTATGTAACTATTTTAGGTGTAAAAAATAACAATTAAATTTGAAAGAAAGCATTTCAAAGTTTTCAAACAGTTTAAATAAAATGTACAACAGTTCAAACAAACCTTACATACATACGTGTATATAAAAACAAGTTAAAGTTTTTGTGATTAAAAAATTGGGGTTAGGGAATTGTAGCTAAGTGCTCCATAATATTTAATTTTTAATGAATATCCGATGCAACAATTAACTCCTATCTCAGATGGTTCTTGTCAATATTCTAAAATAAGTAAATTCATACATTACATACATTTTCAAAAATTGTATCAATTAATTTTATAAAATTCTAGTAAGGATTAACTGCTGCTAAGCCTACTCGACCTGCTGATCGAGAAAATACCGGCTCGGCATAGCTGTGACGATAACCCTTAGGCATATTAGATATTGCTTTTCCGTGAGGTACGGGGGCACCAATGCCACTACCACTACTAGATGGTGAAGCTTTCGAAAGCGACGTTGGAGGATATGAGTCATCGGTGATGCGGTGACGTTCTATAGAACGATCCCCACGACGGTTAGTTCTTTCTGTACCTGATCGTCTGTCAGGTGAATACTCTCGTCTATTGTATTCGCGAGAATGATCTCGATCACGTATGCGCTGTTCTTCAGAACGATTATAGTGATCTAGAGGAGGCTGATCGCGATAACGTGCTCTCTCCCTGTGATCATTATTTTCCAGTCGATTTCTGGACTCTGCACGTTTTCCCGAATTATCTCGAGGACGGTTGTTACGCCCTTGCAGTTCTGCTTTTGAGGAAGGCATAACTGTATTTGACCTGACACTATGTTCAGCCCATTGTTCACGAGATATTGAGCGCGATCTTAATTCTGGTGGTGGATCATCATATAAATGTTCTTCATCGCTCCAATCGTCATAAGGGCGAGGTTTGGGTTCTGGTGTTTCCATTGTTCCTCTAGCACGATGTTTATAATCAATTCCATCTTTTTCATCGGCCAAATCAAAACGACTATTGGATCTCTCCATGATGCGGAACTTTTCTTTTGTTTCCAAGAAACGTTCCTTGTTTGACGTATTTGTATTGTATTGTTCTTGGCGCCCATGGGATGGGTAATGATAATTATATTCCCGTTCATCATCATGTTGAGAATGCCCTTTACTACGTTGACTGATCTTGCCCTGTAAAGGTTCTTTTGTTCTTGCCACAATTAAATCACCATTACTATCGTATGATTTATATCTAATGGCTGACGATTTCATCATCTTTTCCATACTCTCAATGTAGGGAATACTTTCTGGTTCGCGATATGGATTGCGATCACTGCTACGAGAATGATGTTCCCTTTCTCTGTCGCGAGAATGATGCTTAATAACATCAATATTTCGTGGCTCATGCCCATCGCGAGCATCTCTTGACTTGGTTGCAGTACATTCGGCAGAACGGTGACTAAGTTCAGATTGGTCTGGTGAGTGGGATTCTCTATGATATCCACCATATTTTTCTCTAACAATATTTTGTTCAAATGGTAAATCAGCTGGATCCACATAACGATGTTTTCCTCCATATCTCTGGACTTCATCAGCAGCATAGCTCTTGGTCTGTGTCAAAGGCTTAGCTTTTGTTGTCGAGTACTCCATGAACTTTTGTTTATCTGTAAGATTTTCTTTGCGATAACCATGATGTAAGGCAGCATGAGTTGGGTGATGGTTATCTTCAAAACCGTCTAAACTATTATTGGATTTATATTTGTAGCGTTGCTCACTTATATCATGGCTTAGAGACATATTTTTTTTTACCAATCCAGCAAGATCATTAGACTTTTCAACATCAGCGAGCTTGGAACGTTCGCCTCTACTCATTTCCTCTTGCTTGTGATGATTGTAAGGGTACTGTTCACTTTGCAAGACACGATTTATTTTCGAATCATAATTTGAGGGCCTTACAATGATTGGTTTGATCTCATCTTCTTTATTCCAAGAAGAAGAAGATGGAGTTTTAGATCTTGGATCTCTTTCAGTTGACGGCAACTTGTCCCTTGGTGTATACGGTTTAGCTGGTAAATCACGCAAGTAGCTGTCGTCACGGGGATGTACCGCATTTTTGCGTGACAGATTCAAGTGGTGTTGGTTAATAGGAGCTGTGCGCTCTAAAGATATTTGTGAAGGTTTCAGAGCTATAACAGAATTATCGGCCTCATTGTTCCAATGTTCGTCGTCTGTAAAGATTAAAAGAAAATATATGTAAGCAATGATTGCTAGAGTCGGATATATAATTTTATATACCCACCACTAGATGTAGCTATATCTTGTCTTTCAGGACTAGGAGCTAAATCAGAGCCAATGCCAGAAGAACCTCTAGATGAAACTTGTTTGCCACTGCTGTTAGGCAAATTCTGTAGTAATTCTGTTTTTGATGCTGGTCTATTACTGCCAACAATCAATTGATTTCGACAGCGTCTTAACTCTATCGCCGTTAAATTACCTTTTGATCTGTGTACAGTATCATAATCTCGCGGTGGTAATAATAAGGGCGGTCCATTGCCATTTAGTTTTGCTCTTAATTCAGCAGCCAGTGAATCAAATAGCTCAGAATTAGGCAATGGCTGTTGTTGTAACGTCAAAGGCTTTAGGCCAGAAGATGGTGAACGTGAAATGGGCGAATTGCCACTTATATCTTCACTGCACTCTGATTCTCTTGTACTATTGCCGGTATCGCTTCCTAATGATGAAACAAGTCTTTTAGAAGATGCTTCTTGTCTTGTGCTTCTTGTTTGCTTGTGGTGATGATCATCATAATTTTGTGATTCCTTTTTATGATTTATTTCCTCGTTGTGGTTCGAAGTTTTATTCGATGACAATGATGGCATCCCTGGTATAATTCCTAATCTATAATAAAAATATTAAATAACGAAAAATAATAGTTTTATGTGTGTGTGTGTATGTACCTAGATTCTAAGTCGTCAAAACGTTTTTGATTTTCCGGACGATTAATCAAGATCTGTAGCTGTTGATTCAAAGCCTCTGCTGTAGTTTCCGAATCACAGCGGTAGGCATGGACATGTAACGGACATTTTGTGACTGGATTATAAAGTAGCAAAACGCAGGCTACTATATCGTCCGTTTGAACGGAACTTGTTATGGCACTGTGTGGTATAAAATGTTTAGATGAGCCCTAAAATTATATTACAAAGAAAAATATTTATATTAAAACTACAAAATAAAAGAATAAAGTTAATTACCTGTATAATTTTAATTCCTTTGTGGGAAACTTGTAATGTTACTTTAATTGACTCCTGCGTACGTGATCTATCGATGAGATACGGCAACACGGAATTGATGACTCTATGCCCACGCAAACCTTTAGCTTCTTCAGCACCCAAAAACCAAACATAATAGGATGCCTTTTGGACATCACGTCTTAAACGTAATGCCATGACTGACTGACTGACGGTTTAGTGATGAAGATTACACTCCAAACGCTATACAATTCCACACAAATACTAGAAAGATATAATTAAATGGAGAAATAAATACAATTAAAATTAAATAGAGAACAAAACATGTTAATTAAGCATTTTTTGTATTTTTTTTTTGTATTAACAAGATGACATTAATGTCTTCATTGAGAGCATAAATAAGTTTTTTTTTTAATTTTCAAAATAACAACATACACAATTTACAGAACTTTCAAAAATACTCGTAAGATCTCATACACACACACACGTACTTGTTATTTTTAGACATCTTTCTTTTGCCGTTAATAGGTATTTACGTATGTAAGTTTACATACATATGTACGTTCACACTCTTGTAGGTTTGTATGTGTTGCTACCATTCACCTCAGCTTAAAAGTGTTGATTGGCAATTCCATAGAAAAGTTTACTTTTAGTTCTGTTAATATTTTATAAATATTTCAATGAAATATTTCATGAATTAATGACATATTTTTAAATTTTTAATGCAGTTATTTCATTAAATTTATAAATTTTTCTTCATTTATGTATATAATTGCAAAATTAAGAGATTAAATGAATAAAATTCTCTTAGTGTATATTATTATGTTGAAACTAGGGTAACGATACCCCTACAATTTGATCTAGTATCAAGTTCTTTTATATGTAAATTATTTTAAAAAAAGTACTAAACACATTTCTTTCATATACTAGTACACATGAGTAGTAGGTTTTTATTTATATATTTTTTTGTTTTGACTATATGCTATTGTTGTGCTTTTAAGACTAAACTTAATTAATTGTCTTACACATTTACCAAACAACCCACAGTATAATTCAGTTTTTTTCTCTTAACAAAATCACTCAGTGAAACATATATAAATACCATAAAATGGTTTTTTTTTTACTTAAAAAAAAAAAAAAAGAAATGTCAGTAGTTTTATATACATAAATGTGTTTTTGTATGTATGTGTAGCTGAATGTAAAATTAAAAAAAATTAAATTTATTCTTTATATTTGCTTCTCAAAAATTAGTTCGATGTGGTAGCTCTCTACTTTTAATAACGGTTCTATGGTTACTACGTTGCCATCATTGTTGGTGTATGTAACTCAAAGAAGATAAGAATAAATAGTGAATGTAAGACATTAACAGTTATTTTATAGAAACCTGCACAATCACAACAATTTTTATTATAAAAACAACAGTAGACGCTCTTACATTAAAATTCTTCAAAATTCGAATCCATCGGAAATTAGAATCAAATTAGAACCGTCAGTTCTAATTTTAAGCGTTTTTATTTTTTGTTTATTTTTAATACTTTAAAATTGTATTTATAGCTTTTATATGGCTTCCACAAAAAGGGGAGGAATCCCATGTTACTTTACCTTCTTCAAAACGGTTGTTAGTAGGTCATCCTCAAAAGGCCTGTTATCAGGCGTTATGATTGCATCTAACCATAATTTTTAAACCAAACACTGTGAAACTCAACTGCAGATGTCGCGGCCAGACAAAATTTTTTTTTAGTTTTGTATAAACAAATTTTATTAAAAAAATGTTAAATCAAATTAGAATAATTTATTTGCTAAAATATTTTTCTCATTTAATTAATCAACAACAAAAAAACAAGCTATCTTGTAGTTAGGCCTACCATAAGGCTTTCCTGGAAAGGCAAGTGAGCATGAGTACTGGATCTTAAATAATGTCCAGGAAGGTTTTTCAGAAGGCCTCAAAAATTTCGCCACTGGGTACACTCGTGCAAAAGTTGTTTGCCATAAAATAAAGGCAAACTGACATTTACTAACTACAATAGTTTCATAACTCTACATTTTTTATTTATTTATTATTTTTTTGTTGTTTTAAAGGTGTTAACTTAATTTTTTCTCTCTTTTTTTATTTTATATATAAAAAACTTGAACGTGGTTCTTTACAGAATGAATTTAAAAATGTGTTGAAGATGATTTTTTGACTTAGTAAAAAAAAGTAATAAAAATCGAAAAGTTTAATTGAATGTGGTAAAAAGATGAGTGAATAGAAAGCAAAAAGATAAGCAAAAGCAGTTAACGAATATTTAAGGATTTTGTGTTATTTATTTGTGGAAAAGTAAATTCTGTTTAAAGCAGTGACAGAATGAATATCTTTAAAAGATGCTTTCCCTTAAAAAGAAATTCATAGTCACCCAGCTTGAAATTATTTAGAGTACATATCGCTCATTTACTTTAATAGTGTCATAACTCAAATTTAAACATTTTTTCATTCTGCAAAAAGAGCATTTCAAATATTTTTTTTGAAATTTTTATAAAATATAAATAAAAAAATTTTAAAAATTATAACTGATTAATTTTAATTATATTTTTTTTTAAGTTGATAAGTTAACATTTACTTAAATACTTATTTTATATAGCAAAATTATTTGAAATCAGCGTTGCCATTTAAGCCTTTTTTAGGCTAGATTTAGCCTTTTTTTCTTGCATTTAGCCTTGAAATTTATGACTTAGACATAACCTTTTTTCCTAGCCTTTTTCATTTTCAAAATAGCCTCTTTTTTGAGGATAATGCAAAAAAAATTTTTTTCGCCAAAAATTACCATGAATTACTCCCTTTTTTTTTTAAAAATTATAAAAATTCTTTTGCACTATTCGCAAGAAAAAAATTCTAATTAAAGGCAAGACGATTAGCTATTTAACGCAAAAGAAATCAAGTCGATATATTGAAAACTTAGCAAGTTATGACCAAAAAGGTAACTAGTTCTACTAAAAAGTGGCCGGAAAGAGGCAGTAGTGAACTGCTTACCTTTTTGGTCATAACTTGCTTACTTTTCCAGATATCTACTTGATTTCTTTTGCTTTGGATAGCTAAACGTCTTGGCTTTAATTATAAATTTTTTCTTGCGGATAGCACAAAACATTTTTTTATAATTTTTTCAAAAAAGGGGTTAGGTAGTTCATTGTAATTTTTAGTGGCTTTTCTGAAAAATCAGTTTTTTTTTATAATTACGACACTATTTGAGTAAATGAGCGATTACCTTTTATTGGCTTCACTCTGAACTAGCACGCTGAACATTTTGTAAAAGTTTCTCAAAATCTTAAAAATCTAATTCAAGCTTTAAAATTAAAAAAAAAACTTGAATTTTTTGTTTAAACAATTTTTAAAGAACATTTTTAACGTGACCTTGTGTTCATGAGTAATAAATAATTAAATAAATTCGTTCGTTGAATTTGTGTGAGTTGTTTATAAAATTGCTGGTACCACCGCACCCATAACTGGTGAAAACCACTAAAATATGTTTATTATTTTGACTTTTTAATAATTTTCTTTGGTTTTTGTTTTTTTTTTACTGTCACTGTTTTTGGATACAAACGTACATACAAGTATTTCCTTCCTTTATGGAAATATGCCAAAAAAAAGGTGACATGGAAGTAAGTAAACCATGTTTTTGCTTAAAAGTTTACATGTGCGAGCATAAATTAACGGTTACATTTTTCATTTCGTTTTGAAAATAATATTGCAAAGTAGCTTAAGCGCATTACATTATCGATAACACGTAGCAAAAATCGTATTTTGTTTTATAAAATTGTTTTTTTTTTGTAAGTATTTTGCATTAAAAGTTATTTACTCTCTAATTGGCATGTGTGCAGGCCAAATTCTCTATAAATTCCACAGGTAGGCCTTGTCATTAAACTAATACTTTCTTTGAACTTGTGTTATATTTTAAAAAAATTGCAAACATTTTTTGGCCCCTCGGCTGTATACAAAATAAAATAAAACAGAAAAAGAAATTGCAATCAATAATAAATTTAGAAAAAATACAGTGTAGCTTGACTAACTTTGTTTGAATGAATGTAGTCCTGGAAGAGTGAAAAAAAAAAAATATTTTGATTCTAAACCACGAAATTTTCTAAACAGGTTGCCTAAAACTGCACAAAGTGTTTATGATTTCAATAGAACAAAAATGTATATTTAGAGTTTTATATGTTTACCGCTTTTAAAGCGATCGAAATCGTTAACACCACCCAAAATAAAAGAAAATAAAATAAAAATACATTTTTGCTACAAAATTAACCAATTTTTATGAAGAATATCTTGATGGAGAAAATGTTGAATCTCCTATTTCATATAAATAAAAATTAAATAATTTGCTTAACTGTATAAACAAGTAGTTGACACAAAATCCTAACTTTAGCTATCGAAAAGTGTAATATATTTCAATATGTAAAGTCACCATCAATAAAATAAAATCAAAAATTGTGTATCGATTTCAATAAGATATGGTTTTTTGGCTTTAAAACTCATCAGATTGCATGATTATAAAAAATAAATGGTAGACTTTTGACTTGTTATATTTTAAATAATTTTTTGAAAATTGAAAAATTGAAAAATTTTGCACAGAAAACATAATTTTTCATTACAACTTTCTACAATATTGCTAAAACTACTGAGAAGATTTAAGAACAGTGTAGGTATGAATTGAAGGAAATATTGTGGCAGAATTTCGAATTTTCTTTTTTAACAAATAGAACCAATTGTTTTCAGGAAATACGTCATCTCTTGAGTTTAGGATATAAAGAAAAGCTTTATCAATTTAAAGAAATTAAGTGAAGATATTAGAGCTTTAAAATGCTTTGGAATCAGTTGTCAGTTGCTTTGATATACAACCGTGTACTTGTGTATTTATCAACATTGAAAAACATTAAAAAATTACGTCGTTTTGTGTCGATGACGACAAATGGAATAAGAGTGATTATTTCTAATTATTATTATCACCAAGGGCTATAAGCGCATCGCTACACTTAAGGATCTATTGTGCAGCCCAGCTCTCAATTACAATCCGAGACTCCTTACGAATCTCGTAATTGTTGTAGGATTGATATTTGGTAACAAAGCCCCATTACATAGGAAAGCTGGGCACTCGCAGAGAACATGTTCCGAAGTTTCCTGTCCTTCCCGACAGAAACGACAACAATCGTTCTGTACCACACCAATTTTACTCATGTGGTAGTTAAGTCTACAGTGGCCCGTAAGTAGCTCAACGCAGAATTTTATATAATTTTTGCTGAGGTTCAAAACAACCTCTGCTCTAATGCACTCGGAGTTGAAGAGTCTCTTTGACTGCCGCATGCCCTTTTCGGTCCTCCAGCAGTCTTGTAGACTTTGTCTCTTCCTCTGACTCTTATTTCTAATTATTTTGTTTTTTTTTTGAAAATGATATTCTCATGTGTTTTGCAAGCCCAACATAATTGAAATTAAGAAGCTAAAAAGATAACAATTTATTTTACTTTTTTTTTTCCAAAAACGTTTTTTCCTTCGGAAAATATTTAAAAATTTTACACAATTTATGATTTTTTTTAATTTCTAATACTTTATTCAAAACCCTTTATTTTTCTTACTTTAATTTCAAACCAGCTGTTTTTTTCCAGTCTCGCTGGCACCTTTACTCTATGAGTTGAATACTCTTATCAAAAAAAAAAAAGTAAAATTTATGAAAAACTAGCTGACCCGGCAAACGTTGTTTTGCCTTCAAGTTTTATTTATATTAAAAAATAATTAAAAAGAGAAGAAAAATATAAAATATATTGGGTTATGCAGAACATGTAACAAAAAAAGTAACCAAAGCGATCCAGCCGTTCTCCCATTTTAGGAAAATGTAAAAAGTAGACGTGGTAATGGGCGTGACAAAGTTTTTTTTTCTTTTAAATATAAGCTGGGTTTTGATGAAAATATAAAATTTTGTACATTCGATCTTCGTACTCATAAAGTAAAGGACCGTGCAAAACCGGGTAAAAACAAGTAGTAGCTAAATAAGCCACCTGCCGGTCGGGTTTGTGACTCTAAGCCTTCCAAAGCGTAACCCAAAAGCATACACAGAAATTCAATTAAATTGGTGCCGCCGTTTGGGAGGAGTTCAATGTCAAACACACTTACAGTCGAATTTTATATATAAAGATTTTGATAACGTTGACTTTAAAGTCTACGTTAATTTTTTAGTTTTCAGAGAATTCAGAGAATTGCATTGAAAATTAAACACTTACAAGTCATTAAGATGTCTAGAAAATTTTTATATAAAAAAGTACTTCTAATTTTTTACCCAAAATTTCAAGCTGCCCTTATTTTATGGCAACAGTACATTAACCATTATGAAACCGATTTAATTTGTTCTATTAAAAAGTGAAAATGATTAGTACAAAAATATAAGGCAACGTTTGAAGAAGTATAGAGCAAAGGGTTTACCCGTTTTAAATTTTAAATTTAATTAAACATAATTTTAAAAACATTAAAAAATTTAACAAAATATTAATCTTTATTTGTGCTTAATTCCAGAAATTGTGTTGGTTTTAAAATTTATTCTTTTACTCATGATATTCTCATGAGTTATTCATTCAGCACAATAAGTACTGAAGGGGATAGCATACCTATATGGACCATTTCATCAGACGCTACTCTGAATCCTCAGTAGGTTACTCCCAACGTTTCTTGCAAACATTAGAACCTTTATATTGTAAAAGCAATTGACTAAATAAGAATTATTAATCAATAGTTACAAAAAGATTCAAATATTCAAAGAAAAAACTCAGTAAGCATTGACCTGAGTAAATAAATAAATTTCCCAACCAACATTTTAATATTGAAAACTATATATTCTATTTTTATTCTTCTCTTCTCTTTTACATTTGAATGCCAGGTGGGTATTACTGAATGTAATTAAAGAGTATATGAAAAACAAAAACAAAAAATTATAAAAAAAATAATAAGAAAAACATAGGGTTTTTTAACAATGAGCACTTGTAAGTAACCTACTGAGGATTCAGAGTAGCGTCTGATGAAATGGTCCATATAGGTATGCTATCCCCTTCAGTACTTATTGTACTGAGTGAATAACTCATGAGAATATCATGAGTAAAAGAATAAATTTTAAAACCAACACAATTTCTGGAATTAAGCACAAATAAAGATTAATATTTTGTTAAATTTTTAAGTTCCAAATAGAAATGATTAATTATTAAAAAATATTAAAATTTTTAAATTTAAAACAGGCAAACCCCTTTTGCAAAGGAAGGGAATTTTTTTAAAATAAATTTAAAGTTTTTATTTGTTTTACGTGATTATAAGCGTGCTTGTTATGACCTCCATGCGCTCATCTCCCATTCAAGCACTATCAAGCTTTTTGGGCCAAAGATAAGATAACGAATATTATTGTGCTAGAAAAAAAAGGAATGTAGCACATCTGATCAATAACTTTCTAAATATAAATTTAGTAACTGCTTTACTCTAACGCTAAACAGCAGAGCTTGTTTTTTTTTTTTTTTTTTTTTTTGAAATATAAAAACCCTAAATGGACGAAACTGATTTTTTAAGATTTTCCAAGAGTAAAAAAGAGAAAAAACATGATAAAGCTGATTCATGTGTTAATAAAAATGGCAGCGTAAATGAGCAACATATTGAAAAGCAGTGGATTTTATCGCGACCTGCAGCAGAAGATGAATACAATTGCAATAATTTGCAAGCGGGTATAGCTCTGATATTTAATCACAAAGATGTCAAAGGTCAGAAACAAAGAGTGGGCACTGAAAAAGATCGTGATAATATACAGCAAACATTTTTAAATTACGGCTACGATGTTAGAGTTTTCAATGATTTAACTTTTGCTGAATTAAGTGAAGTATTAAAGAAAAGTGAGTCACATGTCTTATAATTTTTTTTTTTTATATTTTATTGCTTACAAAATGGCATAAAGTCGAGTATTTATATTTTGTGTGTGACATTTTTGCTTATCGTAGAGAAGCTAAATAAACAAAAATTATTTTTGTTTAAGCATATCGAGTCAAATAAAAATTAACAAAAAAATTACTTGCTGCCTAACAAGGTTGTGTTATCTATGTGTGTGAAAAAATAAGTAATGAAATATTTGTTTCAAATAGAAATTATTTGTGGAGGCAAACGCCAGTGAGTTGGGTCTAACTCTTTCTTCCAATTTTTTTTTTTAATTTAAATCATTTTGTGAAATTAAGGCTTAACATTTTTTTTAGCTGCCCAGGAGGATCACACAAACAATGATTGCCTTGTTGTGTGTGTTATGTCTCATGGTATGGAGGGTAGATTATATGCCCGCGATATGAGCTATCCTGTGGAACGTTTATGGAATCCATTTTTAGGTGAACATTGTAAATCATTGATAAACAAACCAAAATTATTTTTCATACAGGTAAATCTAATTAAAGTAACAGTTTTAACAAAAAAAAAAAAAAAAAAAAATTCTAAGTAAGTGCTTTTCTTAAATTACAGGCCTGTCGTGGTGAAAATTTAGAAAAACCTGTTACATACGCATCATATGCGCCGATGTCACGTTCATTTAGCATTACCGAAGAGCCTGAAAATCCAGCTCCAATAACGTATGCGATACCAAATACGGCCGACATATTGGTCATGTATTCAACCTTTGAAAGTATGTTAAAGAAAAAGAAGGTTTTTTCAAGTCAATTAAAGCCCTTTCACACTTGGCAAGTGACTTGCGCAACTCTTGTGTTTGTAGATAATCGGGTAAGCACATACGAAGTCGGCACCTCGTGGGTTTCAGAAATTTGTTTATGTTTCTGATTTGTTGTGTTTTGCATTGTTTTGTGAGAGAAACAACATAAAGGGTGTTTTTTATAGACGTATAGAACTTTAAGTTGGCATTACTGTTCAAGATGGCGACCGATTTAACAGCTGTCAAGTGATTTATTCTCAGTTTGGTTTGGCAATTCATCATGAATAGACTCACGTCTGAACAACGCTTGCAAATGGGCACAAAACGAGATTGCCGTTGTTCCCGATTTTTATAAGCGAATTTTGTTTAGCGATGAAGTGCACTTCTGGTTGAATGGCTACGTCAACAAGCAAAACTGCCGCATTTGGAGTGAAGCTAATCCTCAAGTGTATGTCGAAACACCGTTACATCCAGAAAAACTGACTGTTATGGGCTGGTGGAATCATTGGTCCGTTCTTCTTCAAAAACAATGATGGCCAGAACGTTACAGTCAATGGTGATCGGTATAGAGCCATGATTACTAACTTTTTCATTCCTGAATTGAAAAACCATGATGTCCAGGAGCTGTGGTTCCAACAAGACGGCGCAACATGTCACACAGCTCGTGCCACAATCGATTTATTGAAAGACACGTTTGGTGACCATCTAATTTCACGTTTTGAACCTGTGAATTGGCCTCCAAGATCTTGTCATTTAACACCGCTAGACTACTTTCTGTGGGGCTACGTAAAGTCATTGGTCTATGCGGATAAGCCACAAACGCTTGACCATTTGGAAGACAACATTCGCCGTGTTATTGGCGATATACGGCCACAAATGTTGGAAAAAGTCATCGAAAATTGGACATCCAGATTGCACTACATCTGAGCCAGCCGTGGCGGTCATATGCCAGAAATCTTATTTAAAATGTAATGCCCCAAGATTATCTTTCGGATAAATAAAATTCATGTCAATCGAATAATCCATCGTTGTTTTATTGCAATTTAAAGTTTTATACGTCTATAAAAAACACCCTTTATAAGAGATTTCAAAAAGAAAAAAAAAAGAAGTTGAAAGGTTGGGTAAGTAGAAAAGAAAATATTAAAAACCTATTTGGGCAAGTGTGAAAAGGGTCTAAATAACTAGCAGGGATGGAAATTTATGCATTATTGTAATTTTGAGCAAGAAAAAGTACGTTTTATTTTCTTATTGCAACTACTACAAAAGACTTTGTCAAAATGTTTTTAAAAAGCACATGAATTACCCAATGAAAAATTCATTATTTTTCAATCGTGGTTGAGGTTCTTTAGACTAATGAATTATTGCATTAATTCAATGAAATATTCATTAGTTTAATGAAATACTCATGAAATAATTTCATTAATTTAATGAATTCATTTAATTAATTTAATGAATTTAATTTCATTATTGCACATAATTTATGAAATATTTCATTAAATCAATGAAATCGTTTAATTAAATTTGTGCCACATTTTCCGTAACACGCTTTAGGCTAATTACTGCAACTTTCGACAGTTAAAGTTGTTTCTTTACACATTTCGTTATTTAACCAACCAAAAGCTTGATATTTGACTTATAAAATCTTAGCTTTAACTTGCCACAATGGCCCTTAGAGTTTCTTAAATAATTTTTTATAAAAAAATAAAAAAAAAATTAACTTGCTATTTTGCATGCTTAAAAAAATTACTATTTATATTTGTTAAAAAAGTATCAAGTTTTTTATAACGAAATTTTATAGCTTGTTGAGCGATGTCACAAGAAAACCTAAGCGATCGAAAGTAAAGCACAATATAAGAAAATTTGTTCTTGTTCGTTTAGGTTTTTTTGTGACATCGCTAAACAGGCTATTAGTTTCCCATGCCTGGCTATTTAATATTTAAATGATTTTATAATTTTTAGCTGTTCTGTATGAGTGTGATTTTTTTTTAAATTTAATTTTATTTCTTTTTAACTTTTGCAGAATATTATTCTTTTCGTAATGTGGAAAATGGTTCCTGGTTTATACAGAGCTTGTGCTCGATACTAAATGATGCTGCTAAGGGTGCTGCTCTTTCTAAACCCGGTGTTGAATTATTGCGCTTATTAACTGCTGTGAATCGTAAAGTAGCTTATGAATATCAATCAAATGCTAAATATGAGGCCCTTAATCAAATGAAGGAAATGCCAAATTTCTTATCAACTTTAACAAAAACATTTTATTTGCGAGTTAAAAAATAAAACAACAAAATTATTTGTATATGAACTGTGTGTTTTTAGAATTATCATTTGCTTAACATTTTAATATAATTTTCCGGCAATAAAAATTATTGAATAATTTCTTGGATGATTTGAAATTATTAAAAAAGTTAATTTATTGCAAAAAAAAAAAAATATTTTATAGCCTGTTCAGACATGAAAGTTAATGAAGTCGATTAAGATTCAAATTCAATTAAGCTTACGCATTTAAGCATGTGACAACTGAAAATATTGTGACAATTATTTTTTTTAAATTTAAAAGAAATATTGAACTATTCCGATCAGTAAAATCGAATTCGAAACGAAAAGCCTTTCGAACAGAATTTTCAAATTTGAAAAAAAAAACTAATTATGTTGAACATACGAAATAAAAACTTAACATTTTTAAAATTACCTTCAAAATTGTTAATACAACTCTGCTGGACAGCTTGAAATTTATGATTTAACCTCTAGCTTTCTTCTTAGCCTTTTTTCATTTTAAATAACAATTTTTTTTGGATAGTGCGAAATTTTTTTTTATCATTTAAAAAAAAAAAAAAGCAAGTTATGGCTAAAACGACCTTATTTTCTTTAGTTTTTGTCATTGTATGTTCTTTTCTTGATTTTATATAAAAATCATAATTATTATTTTGAATTTTAAGCGATGCTTTTTTCCTTAGCTTTTTTTTTAAAGTGATTTAGCTTTCTTTAGCCTTTTTTAGGCAAAATTTAGCTTATTTTTTTCTGGATCCGGGCAACGCTGCTGCTGGATTTTCGAAAGTTGTATTTTTTTGATTTTTCTTTCGAATTGAAAATTCTTTTCGAAAGCCATTTCGATTCGAATTGAAAATCATACAGTGCTGTTCTGTATTCCGAATCCGAATATTTTATTCGGACTTGAAAAATACAGACCATCATTACTACTTTGCGGTTCATTTTTTTTAATTTGGCAGAATGAATAAAATTTAAGTTTTAATTTTATAAGAAAAAAAAGTAGTCCGTGTGGAATACAGAATATCCACGATAATAACCCCCCAGTTTTGAAAACAAACTAACTTTGTTAATAATATTTCCTTTGACCATTAAGTTCTTCTATTAGCTCTGGCCACAAATCAAGCAGGGCTCTTTCATTCCCCTCCATTCACTCTATCCTCTTTTTCTTTGATTTTGCTTCTATTATTTAATAGAAATTAGATATTTGAAAATCATTTTCAATAAAAATTTTATGAAATTTTACTTACTGTTTTATGAACTTTATTTTCAAAATTATTTACGTGTTTTTTTTTAAATGCCGAAAATATCAAATTTTCTGATATTTGAGTTAATATTTACGGGCACAACAAAGAATTGCATTTTCATTTGGACTTCATCTTCGTGCAATAATTTATTGGAAATTTTGTATGGTAAATTGAGCTCAATAAAGGTGATAATTACGAAAAATGTCTGTGTATGTCTGAACAGGCTATTGGGAAAAAATAAAAAAAAAAGCAGACACACCTTCAAAAATATAAACTGAACTTTAGGTGTAGTAACTGTAAATTTTTTACATTAGATAAGAATACTGTAAATGCACTTGCTGTATATTGATTTAATTTTCTGAAACCTTTTTTTTTACATTTTTTAATGAAAGCAAATTATTTATAGAAATTATTAAAGTAATTGCATACTTGAAATGGCTTACAACCACTTTTTGTTATAAAATATTACACATGTTTGTATGCTTGTGCAGCCCTTTAGTATTTATATACCACCTGCGTTAAACAGATAATACCTACGTATTAACAATGTCTACAAGAGCGATATAAAGTGAACTAGTTTTCCTTGAACTGGGCAAAATGAATAAGTAAATAATACAATTTTAATGTTGTTATTAAATACCACTAACTCTCACTATCAATTAGTAAGAATCAACTACATACCTGCACACATACAAATTTATTGTAAGAGTGTCGTAATTAAAAAAAAAAATTAATTTTATTAAAAAATTATTTAAACATTTTTTATTATTATCAGTATTTTTTTGACCTTTTTTTGTTAATTTTTTTTAATATTAAAAAAAAAAAGTTTTTTCAAGCTTGAAGTCAAATTTAATTTTAAAATATTTTTCTTTTTATTTTATTGCCAATATTTCGTTATACCAGTTACTGGAAAAAATTTATAAAAACATTCACTAAAGAATTTTGATGATGGTTTAATATTTTAGCTAATAGACATTTTAAGGGCCATTATTACAACTAAACGATAACTAAAAGTAGGATGTTATCGAACAGATAAATGTTTGATAAGCTAAAGATAGGTTTGTGTTGCTCATAATTTTTAACGTGAACTTCAAGCATTTAAAGTTGCCATATTTTCGATACAAAGAAAAATATAAACGTTTAGAAAATTTTCTAAAAATGGTTTTCACGCTACATTTAATTCTCTTTTTACACGAATTTAATTTAACACGAGTTAAAAAGAAATTTCTCTTTTTACGCAAATTGTTTTTACACAATTTATAGATGATAATTCACAATTTATAGATGATAATTATTTAAAAAAATGATGAACAAAATTATTCTCATGAGAGCATTCCTTTTTTCCAATTTTTTTTATTTTTTATAATATAATTAAGGAATTGAAATGTGTAAGCACTAAATCAAAGAAGAAGTGAACTCTAACAGGAATTAATTTTTTAATAATTCTTTTTTTACACGAATTTTCTATAGTGTAAAAAGAGAATTAGGTGTATTCTACTTTTGACAAATCGTTTTACTCAGTATTATAGTGTGAAACCCGCATAAACAACAAAAGAAAATAATTATAAGAGTAACAAAAAGTTACAGTTTGAAAAGTATTCTTAGGACAAGACAGTTTGAATTACACAGCTGGCTCTTCCAACCTTCAATATCTTGGTGTAAGAAAAAAAAATTAAAATTTCGTTTTGGTTGTGAAACTTACTATTCGAACGACTTAGGTCGTAATGCGATTACAGCCCTTGATGATAATTCGAACGACTTATATAACTTACTACCTGTTTTTGCCCAGTCTCACCTGGCTGGATCCTTTATTAAGTGAGTTAATATCCTTATCAATTTTTAGAGAAATTCCTTGACAAAATAGAATTTTAATTGTTAAAAAACCTATGCAAATAAATACAGTCATTGACTACTTTATAAAATGGCTTATTATCAGAGGCGCCAACCAAAGTCATAAATAAAATATTTCAATGCATAATTTCAGATTTAAATTAGGTACGGCCACTTATCTTTTTGAAAGGTGGCGAGTGAAAATTGTTGAAAAGTGGGCGTAAAAATAGGTGTGGCCGATCCAAAAGTATATGATTATCTTCCCTGGAGTATAGAGACCTAATGTAGCAAAATTTCAAACAAATCCATTGGAACACAAAAAAGGTCGTATAGCGAACAAACAAATAAACACAAAAAGAAAATAGATTTGACTTTTCGTTTAATTTTAATTTTATTATTTTTGTAGTTTGTACTTTATTTTTTTAATTTTATTTTATATTTCAAATTTAATTTTTTTTAATTTAACTGAATGCTAATGGCCAGCTTAGTCAGTGGACTGCTGACATTAGATTAAAATGACGAGATTTGTAAGGAGTTTTGGATTGCACTATTAATGTTAAAGGTAGCGTAGCGATTAAAGCCCATGATAATAATAATAATATAGTGATAATTGCTTTGATTTTTTTTTTTTTTTTTGTGTAAAGTTTTTTAAAAGATCAAATTATTTTAAACATCGAAAAACTTATTATTACACAAACACATACACTAATTATTAACAAGTAATTTATAAACGCTTTAAGTTTCTGAGGCATTTTGGGAAATGAAATGAAAATAGCAAATCGATTGAAACCAGCCGCTTCAAAATTATGAGAGCCACTTTGTAGCCACAGCCAAATATGTATTTTGAACTTTCATTTTAACTGTAAAAAATTATTTTTCAAATCTGGTATTTAATTTATGATTAATTATTAACGAATAACAATAACAAAAAAAAAAAAAATATATATGTTGGATAATTGAACTGCTTTGACTAGAGCGTGTGTGTTTAATGGACTTGAAAACAGAGTGTAATAAATGAAATTAAAGAAAACTATTAATTAAAATTTAAGTAAACACGCTTAAGCAGGAGGGAGGAGTTGCAATTGTTGCAACAGCCACTACACTAAAAATGAATACAAAATTTTTAATGAAATTAAAATTAATTTTTTCTATATTTTCTATAATTACTGAACAATTTTATTTTACTTATTTTTTGTGTATTTAGCGCAAAAAAATTCTTAAAAGGTTTTACAAGTTCAACAAAGACGAGGCTTACCCCATGACAAAAAAAAAAAAATTAAATAAATGAGTCGTTAACTTGTCACTGTTTTAAAAAAGATTTTTAGATTTGGGTTTGGTTTTTTTTATTTTTTTTTTGGTGTTAATTAATTTGATTTTAAAAGCCTGAACATATTTTTTTTCAATGCACAATAACAACAAAAAAAAGTGTGAAATGCCATTGAGGTTTTCTGTTGATGATATTAAGGCTGTTGCTGCTACAGATGCTGCTTACTACTCGTAAAGTTGTTGCTTTATTTTGCTTTAGGTTGCTTCTATTTTTGTGTTCGATAAACATACGTACATACATGAACCAGGGAACATGAATTTGTACAACTTTCACTGTTTGAAAATATATGTATAAAGCGACAAAGAAGATTAAGTTTGTACCACCACAATACAGCACAACAGCGGCTTACTTTTGCATCAAGATCTAGACACTAGCCTCGCTTATTACCTGACTGTATTGCTGGCTGCTTGTCTGACTGACTGGTTGACTGAATACTTTACTTTGCTTAATGTTTGTTGCTTTGATACTTATTACTAAGAGTTTGTTGTTGTTGTGTTTGTTTCTTTGATATAAAACACAAAAAAAAAAAATGCAGCGATAAACAAACTGTGTTATATGTTGTTGGCGCAACACCACATTCTAGAACTTATCAGCTGCTAAAACAAAAAATTAAAAATAAGAACTTTAATTTTCCTCTCTTCCCCCCGGGGTGTGTCTTCTTGGTGAATTACCTCACCTTGATGTATCACTAAACCGGGGGTAGAAGGGTGCGCTAGCACCCTAAGCTGCTACAGACTTGAATCTGATAGAGGGAGGCATCGCTTCGGAGTCCGACTAGTGACTCTCTACACTGATGCCACTGGAACTGGCCTTATTGGATTTTGGCTTAAGAGCTGATGTTCTCTTAACGATCGAACAATGAGTGCTAATAGTCTGTGGACCGAACTCTGCTCTGGCAACAACATCCCTGCTTCATTGTTCGGTCTGTGGACTTCATGTACATTCAACAGAAGGATGAGAAGGATTCTGTCGTAAGGATTCTGTCTGTGATTGCTACCAAAAACTACACTGAAAAAGAGGACATGTTACCTTTTGCGAGGTAACTTGTACCACTATGTGCTGTTGCAAAGCAACTGAAAGTCGTTTTGCGCCAAGGGTTTTAGGTCAGCACAGCTCCCTCAACAAGGAAGGTGTGTGTCATATAGCTTTAGCACACATAATTTGCTACCTGTGTCCTTTATTGGTTACAGGGTAGACCTAAATACCACGGTGTGATTATGCTTTAGCGGCAGGTGCTCACCTAAATCAACCACTTTCTCTCTATCTCTCTCCCTTTCATCGATAATAGCAGAGAAAATTACGTCTTCAGCAAGTTATTTCTCTGTTTACAAAATTCAGCTGTCTAGATACACGTCTTATCCAGACCTAACTTTCTTACGGTAACTATCTGGCTGCAACTAGCTGACGAAATGAAAATACAATTCCCTCCTAAATGCTCGAAAGAAGAAAACCTCTCTTGTCAGTCTAAGAATTGCAGAATATTTCCTGGCTAGACAAAAACTTGTTTTAAAGCAGACTTGTGTTCTAAAGCTTTTGTAGCGAACATTCGTTGAGCAATAGTTGCTATAACATATTGCTCTGCAATTATCTTGGACATATGCTGCTGAATTCCGATTTTAACTTCATTGTATTAATGCGCTCAAGAAAATTGCAAATAAAAAAAAAGAAAAGAAAAAAGAAACAAATTAAAGAGGGAATTGTTCGTTCATTTAGTTCAATTGATTTTTCAAGTTTCTCTACCGTTCATTTAAGTTGGCTGCTGATCCGTTCGTTTCGTTCTTACTGCAGACCGTTCAGTTTATTTGAAATGAGTAGAGACATTTAAGTAAGTAAAATTACAATTTAGTTCAAGCTAAGGAATAGTGTCTACAATGAGACTAACTCACAAACTTATCACCAGGCCATCTTGAGCGCTTGTGTTTGAGAACCCCTTGTATTACTCATATCATTTAAGCTATTACTCTTTCGCTTTCTACTTCTTACTTTAAAATAAAAAAAAAATAAAAAAATATTGAATAAAATAGTCATCAAACAAGTATAAGTACAACAGCAACAAGAAAACTTGATTGTACTCGTATGTGCTCGTAACGTTATTACTGTTGCTGTTGCTTGCCAACAAAAAGGTAAGCAAGGGGCTGCATTAATCAACTAGCAGCAAACAACAGCAACAGCAACAGCAACATCAACAGCAACTGCAGCAGCAACAACAAGTGGTATTGTTTAAGATTTTGTTACAGGTGGGTACGAGTATTCAGCCAGTTTGAGGCTGAATGGCTGTTATTATTTGTATTCATGAATTATTGTGTAAAAGAAAATATAAATAAAAACACACACAAACACTCAACGCTCAAATTGAAATAAAAGTAGAAGCAAAAAAATTTTAATAAATAAAACTGATCATCATCTCATGTTTTTTTTTTTTTTTTTTGTAGCAAATTAGCGAAAGTCAAATATCTGTGTGTCACACTCAAACCAACCAAAAAAATTAATGAAAAAATTTAATACTCATTTCAAAAAAAAAAAAAAAATTAAAGTATTTTTTGTTTAAGGTGAAGTTTATTTATTTTTACGACAAAAGATTTCATTTTACTTATTATTTGTAGTTAAACTGAAATCATGATAAAAGAAATGCCAACAACAACTTAAAGAGTTACTTTTTTTAAAGGCGGTATGCGTTTGTACATTTGTGGGTACGCGTGAATCGTATTTTAAATATTTTGAGGACACATAATGAGGTGTGTGGGTCGATTATTTCATTTACTGATCGATTAAATTTTGTTACGGTTATTTTCCACTTAACACACACTCAACAACAGCAATTAATGCATGAATTTTGTATTTAAGGTGCATATGAAGGCATAAAATTAAGATTAAGAGTAAATCTGTGTGACATTAAACGATTTAAATTCGTTAAAAAAAAAAAAATTAAATTTTTTTTACTGACATGGTCAACTGGGTTATTAAGTTGTTCCAGCAAGAACACCAGGTTAATCCTAAAGCCCATAACAGCATAAATGTCACACAAAACATTTTCTAATTTTGATATTCTTTATTTAATAAAAAAAAAAACCAAGTAAAATTAGTAACCTAAGCCAACAGACCGACAAATTAACCAACTGTCTGTCTAACTGTCCAGTTGATTTTCTGCTTTTGTTTTTTTTTTTTAAATCAACAAATGAAAGTGACTGCTGGCTTTTTATACTTGCATGTACCACGGAGTGAGTGTGTGAGTGAGTACTCGTAAAAATAAAAAAATAAAAATGTTGTTTTAATTCTTTTTTCTTTTTTGGCATGTGTGTAGTTTTTGACAGCTGCAGTAAAAAACAAAAAACTAGATTACTTTCATTTAATGAATGAAAAACCAACAACAAACCACAACAATTTCACACGTAATTATTCAATTTGCATTAAATTTCTTCTGCTGCAAGTGCAACTAAATTACGACTTTGGAGTCAGTTTTAAATTTTAATGCACCTTATATTTTTGTCTCTCTGTTGAAGTTAAAATTAAAACTAAAAACAAACAAACGTAAGCAGAACACAAATGTACTCACTCACTCACTTACTCAAATGAGCGTGATGATCTACTTTTACTTAAAATTAAAAACTTGCTGGCACAAACATGTTAAAAATAAAGAAATAATTTAATATGAAAAGATATAAAATATCGGTATCTTGGATTTACAAAAAAGAAAATTCTTTGCTTGCAAGACAGGTTAATAACCAGACAAAAAGAAAAAATAAAATAAAATGATTGACTAAAGAATGAAAAAGGGAAATTTTTAAAATGTTTCTAAAATCTAAGTTTGCTTGGAAAACACTAAATTTTTCACAAATATTTAAATGTTGAGTTTTCCATCGAATATAATCATTCAAGGGCAAACAAATTACTTTTTTTTTTAAAAGCACGATAAACAAAAAGTTTAAACAAATTTAAGTTTTATTTAGTTTTAGATTAAACAAATTAGTTATAACAAAATTTTATAAATTTTCATCTTTTGAATTTGAAGAAAAAGATGTTAGAAGAAGCAAAAAATATTTTTTGCACAATTGTTGCCTAAATTCTCTTTTATTTACTTTTATTTGACAAACATTTGTGTATAAATCTATTAGACCAGGACCACACACAGCAATTTCTTTTAAAATTGCCGCTGTGTCTCTACACAGCAATTTTATTTAGGCAATTGTTACATTCTTATCCATTCATTCATACAGTATTCGAGCTACCTGTCTTCTTTTTTTTTACAGCTTTAAACTATACAAAGAGAGAACAAAAGGGGATTGAGGAGTACGAGCAAGTTTGTACTGTACCCTTTTCCATTCGGCTTTCCGTCCTCTCCTACTCTTACAATTTGAAAAAAAAAAATGCTATCGAATGCAGTGATTAGACCCCAGGTCTTAAGTCGTTGTATTCCATTTGGAACGAAAACAATGGAAATTTCAATTAAAGTTGTTCGATTACTAAAGCGAAGGCAAAATACCTTCACGTGTCTATTAATTCCATTAAAAAATGTTTTGATGAGACATTTAAAAACAAAAAATTCATGGCAGGAAGCTATGGAAGTTAAGCATTTCGAGCATCAATTTTGTGTTCGGTACCAGGCGATACGATAGAATGTTGCCGACAATATATGACCACAAAATGAAAAACAAAAGAGAATTCCAAATGTTTTTCTTCCAAATGCTCGCCCGTATTTTTTTAAAAAAACCTATTGATCACTTTGTCATTTACTTTAACCAAAGTTAATTGTAATAATCTGACACCTTAAAAGTAAGTTGTAATAATGGCCCTGTAAAGAAAAAATTCGTAATATTAATGAATTTTACATAATCTTTATGAAAGTTACTCTGTTGCAATGATGCCTTTCACACATATTTTTAATTGTTAAAATTTTAGTCTGACTGAAAGGCCATGCAATTACAACCAACAAAATACTTTTTTTGTTATTAAATAAAAGAAGCAAATAATTTCTATAGAAACAACAAAATTTGTTGTTTTCTTTTGTATGAATCGTTTAATAATATGGTTTCCGATAAATTTATTTCGCATAATAAAATGATTTTAATTAAGTTACCTGGTTCACATTGACACTTATTCAAAAGAAGCTGCCATCACACATTTTAGTGTCCTCTGGTAACAGATTACAAGCAAAATGGGCTTACAAATAAAATATTGTAAAGCAAAGCTTTAAAAAACAAAACTGGTTTTGTTAAATTTTTCAAATCAATTCAATTTGAACAAAAAAAAAATCGAAACCAAAAAGTATTTTTCAGTTACAAACTGCGTTTTATAAAATAATTATTTTAATTAATGGAATTTTTTTAAGCCCTAAAATTATTAGTTACATAATCACACAACATAATTTTCAATAGAAATTAATAAAAAAAAGCAAAATCTTTGATTTGCCCCGAACAATAAATTTAAAATGAGAATGAATAAATTTCATTATAAGAGTAAGATTTCACTCAGGTCAAACAAAAAAAAAATATTTAATTAATTATAATTTAGTCAATTTTTTTATTTTTTGAAGATTTTAGTCAAAAGAAATTTTTTATTTTTATTTTTAAATAAATAAAGTGTTAGAGGAATTACAAAAATTTCGCCTTCAAATAATAAAAATTGAAAAGAAGACCCGGCAAACGTTGTTTTGCCTTCAAATTTTATTTATATTTAAAAATAATTAAAAAGAGAAAAAAAATATAACTAGAGTTATGCCCTTCTGTGATTTGAGATACATTTAAAAATTTGGCGTGGTCAATTTTTATTTTTATTTTTATAAAAACTTAAGGTAAATTGGTTAAGTTGTTCTCCGTTTTAACATAAATTTAAAAAGTGGGCGTAGTAATGGGCGTGGTATATTTTAAATTTCATACAAATTTAAGTTGGGTTTTGATGAAAATATAAAATGTTTGTATATTTGGTCTTCTTACTCTAAAAAACCGTACTCATAGCTTAAAGGACCGTACAAGACCGGATAAAAGCAGGTAGTAGATAAATAAACCAGATACCGACTGCAGCACCACCGGCCGGGCAGATTTGTGACGCTAAACCTTTCAGGGTGTAACGCAAAGGCATACACAGAAATTCAATTAAATCGGTCCAGCCGAAGGAGTACAATGTCAGTCGAATTTTATATATTAAGTATTGGATTTTTAAAATTGTTTAAATAAAAACTAGAGAACCAGACAGGCGTTGTGCTGTCCTGTCTGACTGCAGCTCCACCTAAATCTAAAAGAAGAATTCATAACATAAATTAAAAAAAAATAAAATAATAATTATAAACAAAATTAAATAAAAAAACATTATTTTCCTTGATATTCTCACGCTAAATTTTTTTACTTAGCACAAAAAATTAGTACTTAAGTGGTTTACGTGGCGGCCTAAACGGCCTTCAATTAGAGTCTTAAGACTCCGTTTTGATCAGTTCTTAAGTAGTATGACGTGAAAGATCTATTGTGCATCTCAATTCCCAACTATTCCTGAGAAGTTAAATGTTTCTTTCTTGTGGTTCTTGGTAGAAACGACAGCACACTGAGAACATAACTTCGGTTGTGAGAACTAAACTAAACTAAGCTAATCAAAAAAACTCAATTGTAATAATCGAACTTTTTTGTTGTTACAATGAAAACTAAAACATTTTTAGAAGAACTAAATCTTGTGCTTTATTGTGGAACTATGATAATTCCAACTGAAAAATTGATTATCACAATTGAATTTTTAATTCGTAACAAATTTAGTACTAACAAACGAATTTATTTTCTCTGTGTAGTCATCATAAATATATCACAGCTGTTTTATTCATATGATAATTGAGTCTACAACAGTTCAGTATACAATAGAATTTGATTTAATGTCCTCTGAAGTTAAGAATATCAAATGTTCTAATACGTTAATGAGTCTCTTTGATTACTGTATATCCAGCAGTTTTGTGGGCTTCGTTTTTTCTCCTTCCTATAGTAAGTCAAGCCTGAAGTTATGGGGTCTAATTCTTCATTACGTTCCACAATTGCGAAAAGCATTTTTTGAGGGCAAGCAAAATTTTTAATTATTCAATTTACGCTTAAATTTTCTTAACGGAAAGCAAATGGAAAGATCAAAAATGTAAGCAAAAAAAGAAAATTTCGCAAAAATAAAATGTGTTTTAGCTTAATTTGTTTTATTTTTCGAAAATAATTTCATTTTATTTATTGAAAATTAATTTTCTTTTCCTGTATTTTGATGTTAAAAAATGCTATTTTTTCTTATCACCCACAGCTGGCATATTAAAACAATTCATTCGCAATAAGCTATAGGGCCATGTTGACCGAGTTTTTTCTGCCGCATTTGAACGAATTAGGACTGGAGGACGTGACGGAGCGACGGCACACATTTCATTTTCATTTAGAAAAAAATGAGAGCCAAACAACATCTGATGACTTCTTGTATGATTAAGGAATTAAAATGTGTAAGCCCTAAAAAAATTAAGTCAACTCTAACAAAAATTAGTTAATAATTTTTAAACAATTTTTTTTGGAACGTATTTTTTTAAACTTAAGTTCTGAAATTAAATGCGGCTTAGAGTGCTCACAGCTGCGATTACTGCCTAGACCCAGGCCTTAAAAGAAGACAGTCGTAGCAACCTATATATCTATAACACAAGCAATCAACTCAAATATATTCTCGAAGAGTTGATCGCTGGTGTTAAACAAATATTTATGTACTGAAAAAAACCTAAGCTTTGCTTGAAAGGTCAGTTTGTTTTTTGTTGTTGTTGCTGTGTTAGTTTAAAAAAAAAAATTTTAAAGGAAGTTGTTGAATAAAATCTAATTAAGTTGCTGGTTGTTTTGTGTTTTGCTTTAACTTTTTCTTAAGCTACCGTCACATTAAACAAATATTTGTCGAAAAAAGCATATATTTTGAAGAAATATTCATCTAAATTATTTTAATTTTTTTATTAAAATACAAGATACTTGCATTATTTAATTATTTGAATTAATTTTATGTAATACAAGTCATGTTAGACATAAAAATATTTAGCAAAAAGTAGTGGTGATGCTTATTTCGACAAATATTTGTTTAATGTGACCGTAACTTAAGTCAGTAAGTCTAAATGGCAGATGACTCCACAACACTTTCCATTCTCTAATTGAATTATTTCAGTTATTTTTTTTTATGATTTTTTTCTGTGTTTTAGTGGCCACTTTCGTCTGACAGCTAGTGGCAAATGCTTAAACAACTTTATGCTGGTTGTGGCACTCACCTTTTCAAATTCATTTTCGACAAATATTTGTGTAGTGTGACCGTAGCTTTAGTTCTTTGTTTTTAAGACTTTAACTTCTTAAAAAACATTTTTTTTTGTCTTTGCAATGATTAACATAAACAATTTTTTTTCATGCTTGTCCTCACTTGGCAATTCAGTCAATCGTTACCTTTAAGATGGTTGGCTGCTTGGTTGAATTGGGTTGGGTTCGGTTGATTGTTGGGTCAATTTTGTTATGATTTAATTATTTTATTTAATTTTTTTTTTAATTGTCTACTGTTTGCGTTGTTTGTTAGTTTTTTTTTTAATTCAATTTCTGTTTATTTTCTAGGCAAAAGCAATGATGTAACAACAATATTGTGTTTAATACGCATACAACTACAGATGTAACAGGTCGCTCTTCCATTGTTTTATAAACGCTGGCTTAGTAATTTTTGAAACACCAAAAGAAGGGGAGACAAAAGGGTTTGCTGCAAAAGCAGTCAATTCAGTCAGTCACTTTAAGTGAGTTGTAAATCTGCTTTATACAAAAGGTTTTTCTTTCTATTAAAGTCTTTTGTATGTGTGCAGCATCATGGCGTGTTTAGCTTTGACTTTTATGGGTTTTTATTATAAAATAATTTATTTTTATTGAATTAATTAATATACCAAGATCATACATACGTTAAGACGTTTTTTCAAATACCGATTTCTTTAATTTTTTTTGTTGTTGTTTAAAGTGGAATTTTGAGTTGAGTTGTGAGCCGTAAACACATCCATAACTCTACTACACCATCATATTGTTTTTGTTTTTTATTTATTATTGTTATTAATTTATTTATTTTGTTTTACAACAATTGAGTAGAAAAAAAAAGAAAGAAATATTTCAGGCAACAAAAGGTTTAACTCTGTTGGTTTGTTTATCTACCCAGAAAGAAAAAAAACTTAATACTTTGGCCATATGAATAAATTGTTTCTTTATTTTGTTATCTACGTATAACATAAATTTGGAGAGAAAGTATTTAAAAACCACTAGTGCCAGTAGTTAAAACCGGCCCAAAATTATTTACAAAAAAGTTCAATAAATAATTTAGGTGTTTTGGTTTTTCATTAATAATAAATAAATACTTGTATCATTTAAAGAAGGAAATAACTTTGAAAATAACACCAGGCTTGCAGAGGGTTGTCTGTACCTTAGCAATTGCTAAGTAAAACCTACACATTCAGAGGTTCGAATTGACAGCACTGTTTTGTTTAACAGCCTAAATATTCGCATTATTTAAAATAATAAAATTAATTTCTAATAGCAAATAATATAATAACAATAAAAGATTTTAGGTCAAGAAGGAAATAATATTGAAAATCACATCAAGAAAAAAGCTTTAGAATTAATATAAAAGCTTATTTTGGGAGATTTCGAGAGCACTTTTCAAACATTCAGGTCTCTTTCTAGAGAATTTACTGAAACACTAAGCAATCACTGTCAGACCAAATTCAATTTTACCCACAACTTCAGGGTCACATATCCAGGGGCGTTATTATGTATTTCGATACGAAACGAAAAGGCTTTCGAAGAGAATTTTAAATTAAAAAAAAGTATTATGTAGAAAATTCGACAAAAACAATTAACATTTTTAAAATTATCCGCTGGATTTTCGTCTTTTACTCTTCATCGCTTTGCCTTTGTAGCTGTCAAAAATTGTGTACATTCTGTGCTCGACATTGTTTTTATGCTCAAAATACTTAAAGAAGTGTGAGTATGGGACAGGTTCTGCATTTTAATTTCCTCCTTTTTAATTGACCCATACGATAAGGTTTGTAATTCAGTATTTGGTGTAGGCAATGTCTTACCGTGTATGTTTGTGTATACACGCAGTACGCCCATATACAGCTTAAAAATTTACATAAAAAAATCAAAATAGAAATAATTGAAAAACCAAAATTTCGGTTGTATTTTTGAGGTTTCTCGGTCATTTGTTGATCTATTGTTTTGATTTTTTGCTCGGATTTTATTTCTCATAAAACTGCGTACCTTGTTTTTTTTTTGGCCATTTTGTATTTTAGACAAAATACGCAAAACAAAAAAAAAAAAAAACTCTGAAAAATTGCCAAAACTAGAGGTAGTCCCTATTTTTGACTTATAGCTCCGTCATTTATGAAACGATCTAACTGAATTTTAATACCAACTGAAAGGAAGAAACAACTAACAGATTGATAGGCTAAGCTCTTCTTATATATTGCTTAGGAAGTTTAGAAAGTTAATTTCAACAACTACACGGATAGACAGACGAACATCGTGAAATCGACTCATATTTTTAAATATGAAAAAATTTTGTTTGAAGCTTATTTGTTTTTTCTGGTACCTTTTAGTAATTCTGCTGCTCAGCGATTTTTATCACGATAAAGCGAGCTAAAGATCCTTTAAGCCAAAAATCGCATTGAAATCAAAATACTGAGTTCTTTGCTGTGCATTAGCTACTCTTTTAAAGATTCCGAAGATGCTTTTTATAGCCATGTGTCACAATATGATTTTTTGTCATCTTTTAAGAATCTTTGTTTTTATGTTTGTAATAAAAAATCAAAAAAATTTTGAATTTTAAGCTCTAATTTTTTTTTTAATTTTTTCTAGCTTTTTTTGTGGTTTAAGTTTTTCTAGCCTTCTTTTTTAGCCAATAAGGCTTATTTATTTTCTAGCTTCTGGCAACACTGCTACACCCAGTATTTCTATTAATCGATCTAATCTTTCCCTTTTAAACATTAATTTTAATGACAAGAAAATTATCTGATTGTAAGGGGTGCATCCATAATATTTTTTGTTATTCTTGAAGTTACACACATTTTTATTAAACAAAAAAAAAAAAATATTTAGAAATTTATTTGTGTTTTGATTTAAAAATTAAAAAAAAAAAAAACAAAAGTATTTTTCTAAATTTAATTTATGCATAATTGCAACAACACAGCCCACCACTACTTCAGTGCATTCCGTTGTGCAACTGTTACGATGCATCGTTTATTCTTTTACACATATACACACTCATAAACATACCATACCAGAGATGGAAAAAATTTTGAAGTTGCTTGTACTACTTCTCAGGCTAGAGCAAAATTATTAAATAAAAAAAGTAAAAATTTTGAAGGCTTAAAATTCCTAAAATAATTTTGTATTGTAACACTGCAAGAATTACCATGACTAGTCAAAAATATGTTTTAGCCTTTCCTAGTGATAAAGAAACTATTCTATTCGATTAAAAAAAAGGCATGCAAGTATCGGGGGATAGTCAAGCGGCTCTCTTGGCACTGCAATCGAATGTAACATCTTCTGTTCTAGTTGGCCAATGCAGGATATAAATTCCTGCACACAGTGGCTTAATTGGCTATGAGCAGGTGAACATATTGGAGAAAGTTGGCTTTAACATAAAGGCATTTATGGCAGTGACGGTCGCTATACCGATTATTAGCATCAGAGCAGAATATTTAAATATTTACTAGAGGGCAGGGGCTCAAGCTGGTAAGGTAGCGCATCAATTATGGCCTCGCTATAATGATAAACCCTCCGAACAGCTGTTGACCAGGAATAGGAAGGCTATTACCAGAGTTGTGACTGTGATAAGTGGTCACTGGCTGATCGGCACGGACTCCAACAGCTTGGGACTGTAACTTATAGCAGCCGACGTACACCTGAGAGTAAATAAACACCTTAGTTGAGAGTGCACGTCTCTTCCAGCTTTCAGACCTAAATTTCTCGATGCAGATTTTATGAAGGGCCTATCGGTAAGAGGCTTAGGGATCTTCTCAGATATCTTTATGACATAAGGTCTGTTTAGATGACTATATTATTCATTGCCTTGGCGATTACGAGCTTCAAAAGAGAATCTCGAGATTATAATTGACGCTTGGCAGGTCGTTATGCCGTCACACCAACCAACCAGCCATTTAACATGAAAAATATCAGAACGAGAATCGCTCTTTATAACTTAAGAAGTAGTATGGTAACATGTTCTTTGGGCTTTTCTTTTAGAGAAAATATTTTCGTTGTATTTGTCTTACAGAAAATATTGGCTGAGTTGGACATGTTCGATTCCTACCTAGACTCTTGATGTTTGTCTACCCTCTTAACTGGTGGGTGGAATGCTAAGCCATAAATCTGGGGATCGCAGGTTTGATTGCTGCCATATCCCTGGGTGTTTTCTACACACAAGCAAAAAAGCTTAGTACAACACAATACGGCTTTCGAAGGGTTGTCTCCTTCCACTCAAATGCTAAGTAAAACAAATGCTAGATTTTCATATGTTTGAGTTAACAGCACTGAAAACGAAATTAAAATTGAATCTCAATCATGTCTCTGGCTCAAAAAAAAATTAATCATAAGAAAGGTTGGGTTTTATAGCAGTTATTATGTATGGCAAATTCCTAGGGAAAAGCTAGAATTAATATTATTAATAGAAATTTAAATTTAACCAAAAGCTTTCAGGTGATTTTCTAAAACTTAAGTATTCCATGCCTGCCTGACTCGTATAATGAACATAAAGTTCGATGTTGAATTACGAGCATTACTGACTGTCATTTTCATAATGCCAAAGTGAAATCAATGAACGACGAATGCATGTGCCAGTTTTGTTTAATATTTAAACTTTTTTTTATGCAAATGCACGTTTAAATAATTAAACACAACCATAATAAAGAAAACCTAAAAACAAATTAAAAGAAACCAACAGCATTTGTAAAGGCTAATTTTTTGTTTTTATGGGAGAGGGTGATAAGAGAGGGAGAGGCAGTAAATAGTTAAATTTTTAAATACGAGTATTAAAACATAAAGACACACAGACACACGTGTGCACTCATACCTAAATTAATACTTGATAAGTTTTTCTTCTTTTTCAATATTTTTTTATTAAAAATAAAAAATACAAAAGGCCATTAAATTTTGAATTGATTATTGTAAAAAAAAAAAACATAAATAAAAACAAAAAATAAAACTAAGTCGCATATTTAGATGAAGGCAGACGCACAGCACAGCAAGCGCACCTTTATTTCCAAAATGAAAAAAAAAGAAAATGTTGGCATATAAAAATCTACAAAATCAACAAAGAAAAAACACTGTAATAAATTTAAATAACAAATGCTGACATTTTTCAAATTGTATTCTTCAATAATTATGCCTGTTACGGCTATTATCGTTGTTGTTGTTGATATTTAAATTTGTCACATAAAAGCGACCTGAAGACTGACGACTGTCTTAAATTTAAACTTTAAAAATGTGTTTTTTTTTATTTAAAGAAAAATTAAAGATAAATTTTTTTGTTGAGTGCAAGTAAATATTTGTGTTAGCGTAGGTTTAGTTGAACTTTAATAAAAGCAACAAAACTGAAAACATGACTTAAATTTTTAAACTTTTTTTATTACTTGAATTCTGAATTTGTTATTCTGCTATTGGCATTAGTTGTTGCTCTTTATTGTGGCAAATGAAGAAGTTACAAATTATAATTTCAAGCTGTCAAACATGGATGAAAGTCACATTTCGCGTACAAAGAAAACAGGAAAAATTATAGATCAAAGATGTTTTTTATTTAAAAAAAAATTGCCATATTGATAAAATTTTACTTAAAAACTTAACAAATATATTTATTTTACATCAGTTTGTCGTAAATTAGACTGGTAATAAGGCGGAATAGATCTGATGATGAGTGGCATTGTAGTAACGAAAACAGTGATATGTGGCAACGCCGGCCATACAAATTATATCAGCTTATCGTACATTCGAAAATGTCAATGAGACTGAGAATAAATCTGAATAGACCTGATGATTAGTGGCGTTGTAGTGACGAAAACAGTAATATGTGGCAACGCTGGCCATACAAATTATATCAGCTTATCGTATATTCGAAAATGACAACGGGACTGAGAATGAATCTGAATAAATCTGATGCTGAGTGTCGTTGTAGTGACGAAAACAGTAATATGTGGCAACGCTGGCCATACAAATTATATCAGCTTATCGTATATTCGAAAATGACAACGGGACTGAGAATGAATCTAAATAAATCTGATGCTGAGTGTCGTTGTAGTGACGAAAACAGTGATATGTGGCAACGCCGGCCATACAAATATATCAGCTGATCGTACATTCGAAAATGTCAATGAGACTGAGAATAAATCTGAATAGACCTGATGATTAGTGGCGTTGTAGTGACGAAAACAGTAATATATGGCAACGCTGGCCATACAAAGTATATCAGCTTATCGTACATTCGAAAATGACAAAGAGACTGAGAATAAATCTGAATAAATCAGATGATGAGTGTCGTTGTCGTTATGAAGGTTAAATATTTTTACTTTAATTAAAAAATTGTCATTTTGACTAAATATTTAATTGGCTCAATTAAAATTTTTAATTGTTGAATAATTTTTTCTGCAACTTGTCAAGCGCTTTTTCCATTGTAAACACTACTGACAGAGTTATAGAAGTTTTTTTTTTTTGTTTAACAACACAAATCCATGAAGCTTCTGCACTTATTTTCTCTATAGATTTTCCAGACGATGCAATACACAAACACTTACTGAATCGGATAATTTTAAATAATTTACATTATTTGCTGTAAAAAGCTCCTTTGGATTCACAGAAACATCCTATAACTTTCAAAATTTCTATACGCTTTTTTTATTATTTATTTGATATCACAATGCCACCTGCTTGGCGCAGAACATTTTAAACAACTCAACACAAAATAAATATTTTTTTTATATTTTCTTGAAAGAAAAGTATTCATTTGGCTACTTTAATTGGGGAATTATTTTTTCTTTCACAACAAATTAATCAACATCAATTTTTTAAGCGAAAGTCAAGAGTTCCCAACAGTTCAAAATCATCTTTATTTTAGAAAGTGTTTTGCAACAACTTGAATTATTTTCAACAACTTAAAAAAAAAAATAAAAAAAAAAACAATAACAAACACGATGTGTCTTTTTAAATAAATTTCTTACACAAAACATGACATCACAACAATAACTTCAATTGAACTAAATGGACAAGATTTAAAATGGCAAAACAGCCGGTTTTTGTTTTGTTGTGTCGTGTTTGTTGTTTGTGTCCCCAACACACAATGCGTGTAATTAATTATCATACAAGAAAAGACAAACAATGACAATTCAGGTAGTATGGAGAGATGGGGAGGGAGGTCTGCCAACAACAATTTCTGGTTTCATAACATTTTTTAAAAAATGTTTTTTGTATATGAGCGTGCGTGTGTAGGTTTGCCTATAATTAATGTTGGAGTAGCGTTACACTTTATTTCTTAGGTCATGTACGATTATTAGAATTAGTGAAATTATTGTAGGAAAAGGGTCCATACACTGAAAAAAAATTATGCAGCATTTAATTTTTTTTTTTTTTAATTAAAATTTGATACAAATTTTAGTACATCCTATTAAATGTTTAATCAATATGATAATTATTTTAATTAAATGGAAGAAATGTTTACAAGTAGGCTGATTTAATTAGGTTAGGTTACACAGGATGGTCAAATAAGAAAGACACTAGCTGGGCTCACTTGGGTTCTCTGATATGATCCCTTTGCGATATTTGTACAAGAGAAAGTAAAGAAAGAAAGCACTAGAGATAGAAAAGTGAATGAAAATAAATAAGAAGACATATAGAGGAAGGTGAGTCCATCATCTAAACAAATTGCTACTGGCTGACGAAGCCAGATAGCATGTCGACCCTTGTAATCGCCAGCGTAGTGAGACGCAGCAAGTTGCGCTTCTATAGCAGTGCAATTCAGTAACTTGTATTACGAACATTCGCATCGAAAAACCTATTATAACGATATTTTATCGAATTCGCTATTCGATAACTTTCCGATAAAAATTTTCAAAGTTTTCGAAGTAAACAGTAGATAAATAATCATCGCAAATAACGATTTCTATCACACTGAATATTTTTGTGGGAAATTTACTGAGTAACAAATTCGATAAAATATCGTTATACATTAAAAATTACTGAATCTCACTACAGGGTATAACTGCCAGAGAAGGTGATCTACAGTTTCCTCTTTCTCAACTGGGCTCTTTGCAGTCGCAGTTAATCTCTACTGCGATTGCTATCCAGCCTAGGCCACACCAATATCGCCGCATTGGACATCCTTTCATCTTTTACGCTGATTTAATTGATTGCATTAACAATTTCACCAATATGGCAATTTTTTTAATTAAAAAATTAATTTTTTTTTTCGTTTTATCAATATTTTTAGAATTAATAAAAATAATTGAAATCAAACATTTTTGTGGGTTTCTTTCTTTTAATAACTAAAATATTATTTCATTTACACTAATAAAATAAAACACTTGTAACCACTGTGCGTTAACGGAAATAACTGAACTTTTTCTAAGGGGTTTTGTTAATTGAAAAAAAAACACCAAAAAAAAAAAAACGTTCAAATAATAAAAAGTCAGGGCCTCTTAAAAACAAATATAAGAAAGAAAAAAGAGAAGAAGCTTTCGTTCGCTTATATACAAATAGGCAGTCAATATTTTACGTTGGTTTTAGTTGGTGTAATTTAGGCTGAAATTATGTTTGTGCTATTGACAAACAAACAAACAAAATGTACTCGTAAAATGTTTTCTTTTTGTTTTTATGGGAAAGTTTCACACCTTTTCAAGCAACTATATTGCCTTTTGTAAGAGTTTTTACTAAAAAACATATAAAATTATTATTGAAATTAAACAGAGTTGGAAACTCAAAGACAACAAAATTATTACAATTGATAATAAAAAGTGCTGGGGTATTTAATAGCAGCAGTTACAGGTTTTGTTATTAAAAAAAAAAACATCTAAAGAGCCTAGCATTCAAAAAAATCTTGATGTTGAAGCAATAGCAATGTATTGCAATAGCGTAAAGCAATGGGTTCCAATATGTACTTGTGCTTCCATAGAAGCATTAAAAAAGTCATAAATTTGGTTGGAGATACTTTTGCTCTCTTTATGATAAACAAGAGCATCTTTAAATAAAACTTAAATGTACAAAATTCTATCCTAAGAATTGCTTCCAAGAAGCACTAAAGTAAGCGAGAATTAAAAAAATATTTGCTGTGTGCCTGCTTTTTTGTGTGTAAGCACACACGTTTCGCACAAGTACTATTTATTCAAAGTGAAAATAAAACAAACACTCAACCCTTTATATCTTACAGAGCTTTGTGGCTTAACTGCAGGAATGCCCTGGTTCCATCAGAGTAAGTGTTATCAATTAAATAAAAAAAAAATAAATAGTTTCTTGTATTTTTGTAGAAAATATGAATTTATAAACATTTTGCGGAAGCAAAAATTATTGCTTCTAAGTGGCTTATCGCGAACAAAAATTATGCGCAACTGCAAGTGATTCCGTTTTGTTGTCTCCCTTACAAAGATGCTTCCAGGCCAGCATTAATTTTTGTTAAGAATACGACCCACCTAGTATGGTTGACAAGGGAGCAGCCGAAATCACAAGAAAAATTGTTCCTAGTAGTTTCATTGTCCCAGAACCATTCTGCAAACTCTATTGGAGGAATACATGGTATATCACTGTAATGGTCTAATTTTGAACCGTTTTCACCACTTATTACAACATTCCCTACAACCGTCGGACATGGCGGACCAATCACCCAAAAAAGTTTCTGAATTCTTAATGAATACTAGACTCTGGGATGATTTGTAACGTGGGAGTAATGTCACAATAGGTCCAGGCTCCTCATTCTAATTCTAATTCTTGGAGCTATACTAAGCTCAGACTTAGGTAGAGGCAGGGAAGAGCATCTCAGCAATGCTAGTTCCATTCTCAGGAGAGAACAAATGACTTACTAAGGCTAAGTCGGTCAGAAATTTTCATTGTCGTGGGACGTATGACTAGACATTACAGAGTATTGAAATATTTGGCATATATGAAGATCAGTCTAAACGACCTCTGCAGGTTATGTAACGAAGAAGGAAGTCTTTGAATGCTTAATAAGGAAGTCTTTGAATGCTTAATAAATACTAGACTTAGAGAGAATAAGTAACATTAGAGTTGTGCTACAATAGGCCTGCAATAATAAAGGTGGCTGCTTCTAGTTCTAATGCTAACCAGCAAAGACACACCTTTCCTGATACTTTCTTTTATTATAAAAATACTTGATGGCTGATACACTGAAAGAAAAATGTGCCATAAATCCAGTGAAATGATTTCTTTAAAATTATTTCATTGAATTAATGAACTATTTCTTTAGTCTAATGAATGTTGACAAATTAACAAAATTCATATGAAACACATGTAAATATTTATTCTTATTTTTATTATTATTTTCTCAGTGTAAGAAAAAAATCTTTCAAATCGGTTCAAAAGGTTTTTCAAACTGGAGTTTATCAAGCTTGTTGCTATTTTATAGCACAGGCTAATTAAAAATAAGCCTACTAGGGCTTCATTTTGTTTCATTCATATTCGTTCTGAAAGTGTTATATTTGAAAGTGTTATAAAGTTCACTTAAAAAAAAATAATGAGCTGCCAGTAATTTTAGTAAGATAAGGCCACCATCTAACTAGAATTAATGCTGATTCATTTTTGAAAAAAAAAAAAAAAATAATAACATTTCATTTGTTAATATATTTTTTTATTTAGAGTTACTGTTTGAAATCACTGTCAACGGCGAATGCTATAGGTTGGATTAATGATAAATTCGGCGGAGCAGCAGGTAACACAAAGTCAAGTTTTGAGCAGGGAAATTCTAAACGGATTAGCATTTTGGGGATGACAAAAAAGTGAGTTATAAAGTAAGTAAATTTCCTCATCTTTGGTTGGGATTGTAGTTGTTTTATTCAACAGAACTCTTCTAGATTTATCGCCAAATTAATAAAAATTGTTTTTTGTTTACTAAGGGCTGATTTAAAAAATTTATTATAGAAATTTTTTTTTTTAATTTGTTCGTTACTCTGCTAACTTTTTAAAAATATTTTAGTGCAACAACAAGAAAATTTTTTGAGTGATTTTTGTTTTCTGTAAAGCAAAAATGTTGTTCAACCATAGAATTAATTTTACAACCAGATACAATTTTGTGCAACAAACCCTTTAGGGTGTAATCTATTGTACTACTGCTTTAAGTTGTAACAACAGTTGTACCGTGTATAGCTTGTATAAGTAGCCTTTTGCTAAAGAAAAACTTGTTCAAATCTAAGCATTAGCCCAAGAAAAATTCAAACATATTTTAAGCTGGCCTAACAAGTTTATGATTATGAACTGAGAAAAGCTTTTTATTTTATGAAAAAAATAGAGACAGAAAATTCAATATGTTTCGCTTTCCATCAACAACAAAACATCGAAATGTTGTTATGCGAGTGGATAATAAAAATTACAATTTTAAATCATGGTAAACACCCGCTGCCCTCCCCCTACAGAGCACGCTAAATGTGTACGCACTTAAAAGCGTTATTGCCAATCAAAAATGGCATAACCCACACACATACTCACACACTCTAAAGGCAGACAGATGTGTTGTGGTACTTGTGCATAAAAATTTTCAATTGTTTTTCTTCGCCACATTTAATGCAGCACAAATCAGCAGCCGCAGCTGAAGAAGAAAAAAGTAAATAAACTGGTAAAATGCAATAATGTCTTACATAATATAAAATGAAATACATACATACATACTTAAAAATGATATTAATTGTGTATGTATGTGAGTTATGTACTCGTATGTTAAGTTTTATTGTAATATTCACCCTGAATGAATGATTACAGTTTTTAAACAAATTTCAGTGGTATCAGGTGTTAATTTGATAGCTGCTTGTTGTTGTTGTTTTTTTTACAATGCAAAATACCCTTATTATTTATAAAAAAATTAAAAAAATTAATTAACGCAAGTACTAGCATGCAAAGTAACGTCTTTCATTAAGTACGTCCCATTTCTAAATTGCAATAAAAGTATTTAAAAGGCCTAACGATGCCATTTTGCGTGTGCCTTCACTCAATTATGTGCTGTCGAAACGTTAAATTTTTCACAACTCTGGCTTAAAAATCAGATACCAAATCGGCTCACTTATGATCGACTTGGAGTTGCAAGTAGGCTTGTATCGTTCATATTCGACCTAGTTCATATGAACGATTCAGAAAATTTAACGATTGATAGTTAATTTAAAATCACACATGCTTAAATTCAATTATCAGTTGTAATAATATATCATTATAAAGGTATTACGGTGTATAAAAAATACTATGAACGAAAGTCATAAGTTTGTTGTTACAGTGTCCGAAACGAACGATGAACGAAAATCAAAAGTCATCGTACAGTGTTCGAAATGAACGATGAACGATTAAAATGACCTAGGTGATTTAGTAATGCATTTAATTGGCCTGCTGTAGCTTTTGCAACATTCTCGCTTTCAACTAGAGAGGCTACCGCTACCAAAAGTATGTTTTGTACAGCCAAACACTCAGGCTTTAGGTTGCAATTGAATATATGATCCCTAGATTTTGAGGTTAGTACGCTATAAACTAAACTAAAGCCTGTCACATGGCTTTTTCTATTCTCAAAAAAACCTTCTGCTTTTAAATTATGTAATATTTTAAGCAGGTTGACTAAAACTGCAAAAAATTAAGTATTTTTTCATGCAACATTTACCGCTTTTAAAGCGTTTTGTGAAATCTGATTAACACCACTGATAACCAGTTGATACAAAAAGAATTTTTGCACCTAAAATAAAATACATTTTTTGTACAAAAGTAATCAATAATGGAGAAAATGTTGAATTTTCTATTTCTTATAAATACAAATTAGATAATTTGTTAAATTGTAAAAACAAGTAGTTGACACAGTTGTAAAAAAGGGCACTCACTTATAAACTGAGTGCAAAACATATACCATTTTTGCATCTTTTATATTCACAATAAAATCAAACTAGTATTGATTTTCGTTAAATGCACTGTAAAACCCTAATAAATACATAGATTGATGTTGAAATTTGATGTGTGTATCAGGCACTATTGGCAGACCCGTTATATTTAAGTGAGTGCATATAAACATGTATAAATACGTATCATCTTTTGTTAACTGATATTAACACATGCAAATATTGAACACACGTACTGTTACTCGTATCTGGTAACCAAGTAAGTATTTGCAATTTTTTTAATATTGATGGTTAGTAATCGCCTTTATTGAATATTGAAGGAAGTATGTTAGTCATATTTCTTTAATGCATTTTGTTGTTTTTGCATTTTATTTCATTTCAGCGTTTCATATTGAGTGTAACAATATTTAGAAGAACAATAAATGAAAAAAAAAAAAACACACCAAAGATACCATACTAGTGCTGTTATACAACTTTGTGTTTAACAAAAAAAAAAAAAAAAAAAAAAACCAAAAACTAATTTTATAAATGTTTATTTTTCATTCAATTGCAAATCATTCATACGAGCAAAAAACCAAAACAAAAAAAATTATATTTTTGCCTTTTTGTAAATCATGTTTAAATATGCAATCATGTGAAACTGACTGACTGGTCTGGTTGTATTAAATTTTTATTTTGTTTTTGATTTTCATTTTTCAGTGGCTGATCATCATTAACATTAACATTTAATCATCATTATCAGATTACAAACTTATCATGAGCAGATTTAACAACCGGTTGTAAAATTAAACTAAATTAATTTTTTCATTAAAAAAGCAAAAAAAAAAATCCAAACTACTTACGCTCTTATTAAAAAAAAAAAACAAGTGACGTAGACCTTAAAGTAAAATTTATGTAAAATTTCGTTAACGCTGACTTTAAAGTCTACATTAATTTTTTTTAATAAGAGTGTTTGAATTTGAAAAAAAGAAGCTGCTGGTGAAATGTGGCATTTTTGTTGTTGCTTGATTGCTATTTAACAAACATTTCATTAACTCAAGTATAAACGGTTTTGGACTAAAAGCAACAAGTATTTTTGGGGTGCTGATTTCAAATTTGATTTGGCGTAATTATATAAAGAGGAATCATTAGGCATTTTAATTTATTTTTGTTATCACTATTAGCTGTTGTTTTTCAAACTGCCATAAGTTCACTTTAAAAAAAAATAGTTAACTGTAGTTTTATTAACAGATAGAAACAATTTAACTAAAATTATCTCAGGCTAACTTTTTTAAATAACCACTTTCAAATATAAAAAACTTACAGTGTTCAAAGTCTTAACGTAATTTAAAGCTAAAAATAGTAGAAAAATATAAAACAAAACAAGAAATAAATTATAAAATAATATCAAGACAATTAACAACAGTAACGAAACGTTTACAATAAATAAATTCCGGTTAAATACATTTCAATTTGCATTAACAATTAAAGTGATTGCTGGCTAAACAAAGAATTGTTACAACTTTATTTCTTATATTTTTATTTATTTTTTTTTAATTATTAATTTTATTACAGCTTAATAGTTTAGATAAGATTTAAAAAGTTGTTTTACTCACATAATTTAGATTTCCTGTTTAGGACATTAGCCAAAATTTGTAGACAAGCACTGAAAAAAAAAATAAATAAAAATTGTGTAGTTATTTTCAATTTGTGACAAAATTAATTTAAGAAAAAGTGGGTGCAGCACTGAACTGAATAAGAAAATAATTACACTTAGAAAAATGTTTTCTTTGTATACAACCTCTGAATTTTGTTATTAATCTAATGTAACATATTTTATTTTTCAAATAAAATATTTCATTAATTGAATAAAAATATTTAATTAATTTAATTAACTAATTTCACTAATTCAGAAAAGTATTCATTCACTTAATGAAATAATTGCATTAATTCAATGAAATAATTTCATTAATTCAATGAAATAATTTCATTAATTCAATGGAACAATTTTATTAATTCAATGAAATAGTTTCATTAATTCAATGAAATAGTTTCATTAAGTCAATGAAATAATTTCATTAATTCAATGAAACAATTTCATTAATTCAGTAAAACAATTTTATTAATTCAATGAAATAATTTCATTAATATAATTAACTAATTTCACTAACTAAGAAAAGTGTTCGTTCATTTAATGAAAAAATTTCACTAATTCAATGAATTAATTCAATTAATTTAATGAAATAATTTCATTAATTCAAAGAAATAATTTAATTAATTCTATTAAATAATTTCATTAATTCAATGAAATAATTTCATTAATTCAATGAAATAATTTCATTAATTCAATGAAACAATTTCATTAATTCAATGAAACAATTTCATTAATTCAGTAAAACAATTTTATTAATTCAATGAAATAATTTCATTAATATAATTAACTAATTTCACTAACTAAGAAAAGTGTTCGTTCATTTAATGAAAAAATGTCACTAATTCAATGAATTAATTCAATTAATTTAATGAAACAATTTCATTAATTCAAAAAAATAATTTCATTAATTCTATTAAATAATTTTATTGACTCAATGAAATAATTTCATTAATTCAAGAAAAAGTTGTTTGTTAATCCAATGAAATATTAATTTATTTAATAAATAAATTCAAAGAAAAACTTTATTATTTTTTTTAGGTACAGGATCGATTACCATATCTCAGAAGAATTATATAAATGAACTTCTAATTGAATATAAAATGAATGAATGTAACATAAAATATACGCCTTTAAATGAAGGATTTCAATTAAATTGTAATAATGACGAATGTGATAAGGTAAATGAGACCGAATATCAATCGTTAAACGGCTCATTGATGTATCTAGCTCTTACAACTAGGGCAGATATATTACATTCAGTAAGTAAATTTTCGCAAAAACCCAAATTTAGAACATTTAGTAGCTGTAAAACATTTTTTACGTTATTTGTTTAAGACTCAAGATTTTAAATTACATTATAAACAAACTAATAAGTCTATTGAAGGATTTGTATTTAGATGCTGATTGGGGTGGTGATCCAGTTGAACGTAAGTCGTACACAGGATATATATTTTTCTACGACGGATGTATTTTTTCGTGGGAATCAAAAAAGCAACCAACAGTAGCTCTCAGTAGTACAGAGGCTGAGTATATTGCATTTTGGTCTGCAACTAAAGAAGCTGTTTATTTGAAAAAATTATGTCTAGAACTTGGATTAAATATTTGCAAAGATGCAATTGTTATAAATGGAGATAACTTAAGTGCACAACAATTAGTAAAGAATCCTGTTTATCATGCACGTAGCAAGCACATTGATATTAAATATCACTTCGTTCGAAACGCTTATCGGAAAAATGAGATAAACTTGAAGCATGTGCCAACTAATGAAATGATGTTCTTACAAAGAATTTAGGAAAGTTTAGACACCATAAATTTACTAATCTAATGGGATTGTATTAAGTACTAATTTATACTTTGCAATACAATACTTTGTTTGTTTAATAATTTTTAAAATCCAGTTAATTTTATGTTTTATACGTCAATGTAACAAAAACGAAAAAATACGTCAGACATTAAAATATTTTCTTTATGAAATCTGCATATAAAACATTGTGTACATTTATTATATTTTTGGCTATACCGAAGGACACAGAACTTACAACATATTATTCAGGCAGTGACACGTTTCATTAGACTAATGAAATATTTCCATTAATTCCATGCGAGTGCCTTGGAATTAGTTAGCAACTGGGCCGCAGGTTGTGGCTTAAGAGTTAAACCAGACAAAACAATGCTGGTACTGTTCACCATAAAAACCAAGATACAGAGCTTTAATCTTGATCAAGAGCTATCCTTGTCGGATAGTGCGAAGTATCTAAGTCCCCTGGGATAATTTAATTATGTGTGTGTAAATATAAAATAAACTGAATTATAAAAAAAAGAAAATTATATGTTCCAAACTATGCTGCAGAGGGTAAAGAAGGCAATGGTTGCCTACTACATCTGTCTCAGCATGCTTGGCTTAAGATGGGGCTAAAGCCACAAGGTATTGCTGTGATTGTATAAAGCCATTATCTAATTCTTATACACAAATCTTGGGTCTGGTGGACCGCTACTGAGAACAGATACGTAGTGCAGCAACTGTAGAGAGTTCAAAGATTCCGGGTTTTGCGAACTATTTCTTCAGAGGATCTGAATACGGTACTACACTTTATTCCCATAGCTTTGCATCTGATAGCTTTATCTGCCAGCAATGCTACTAAATTGTCTGCATCAGGCTGGTGGTAACATAGAACGTATAGGTATGCTAAAATTCTACAACGGATTCATTCGGATCTTAGGGCTCTTACCGATTACATGGTTTCCCAATGGGACACATGTCAACAGGTAGGACACCAGGGTGTCCACTGACGGGTCTAAAATGGCCCATACACGGCGACAACATGCTGGTCCAATTGAGTGATTGTGTTGACTGTGTATGTATTTGTGGTGTGATTGTACCAGTTGCTAGTATAAAATCAAAATGAGTTTGATATTTTTGTGATTGCACCAGCATGCTGGTATGGTGTATTATAAATTAACTCATTTAAACCAAATTTCTTTAAGTGGTAAGATAATAATGAATGCGCTTGAAATAATCTTTTGGTAGAAATTTCTCGATTTATATGAATCCATGCAAAATAAAATCGTGAGCACGTTATATTAAAGTTGCAGAGGCAATAACAACATAATTTTTTATTTTTATTTTTTATTTTTATTTATTTAGGTTAAGATTCTACAACATAAATTCTACAGCAAAATAGATCCAGGGTTTTCCGAACTAACTTTATGGTCATTTATATCGACCTCTTTTAGAAACGATCTACAAAAAATTAAGATTGCACCAGCATGTTGGTGTAATAGATGTTTCCGATGGGCGTTGTAGATGATCTGGAAAGAACTTAATTTACAACTTACATTTTTCTTTCTGTTAATATTGAGCAGATTTTATTAATTACTGATATTTATGTGTGTGTATGTGGGAATATAAAAATGAAATAAAATTAATTTATGAATAAAATAAAGCTAAATTTAAAAGGCGAGATATTTTTTTCTTTCTAAAACACTCCATCACCAAGAATTTGCATTATGCAAGCAATTATTTACAGTTTGTTTTGCTTTATTTATGTATTTAATAATGGCTCTCATTAACAAGCAAATAAAATAAATAAGAAATAACGGGATAATTTTGCTTTATTACAACAAATGACCAAAGATAGTTGGTGGTTGGTTGGTGGTACAAACCCCAAACCCGTTTTAATTACATATTAAATAATCAAAAACGGGTTTAAAAAGAAAAGTGTTTCATAAAAACAAAAACACATTTAATTTGGTTTTAATTAAATGGGGCTAAATATGTTTCAAAGAAAACTAAATAAAATGACTAAATCGAGTACATTTTTAAACCAAAAATAACACAACTGAAGTTTTATTTCATTTTTAATTTTATTTTATTTTTATTTTAATTATTTTTTATTTTTTATTTTTTTTTGTTGAAAGTGAATTTGTAAGGTGTGTGCCACAACCAACTCAAAGTTGTTTAAGCACTTGCCACAAACTGCCAGAAGAAAGTGGCTATAAAAAAAAATTAACTGAAATAATTCAATTAGAGAATGGAAAGTGTTGTGGAGTCGTCTGCCATTTAGACTTACTGACTTAAGCTACGGTCACATTAAACAAATATTTGTCAAAATAAGCGTCACCACTATTTTTTGCTAAATATTTTTATGTCTAACATGACTTGTATTACATAAAATTAATTCATATAATTAAATAATGCAAGTATCTTGTATTTTAATAAAAAAATTAAAATAATTTAGGCGCATATTTTTTAAAAATATATAAACGTATAAGTAAATGACATAGTGGTTATGCTTATTTGGACAAATATTTGTTTAATGTGACCGTAGCTTTACTTACTTGCTAACTTTAATCTTGTTTAGATTAAAAAACTGGTATGGGTATGCTAATTACATTTGTAAGATTAATATGCCATTGGACCAACTTTAAATATTAAAAACAAACAAACTACTTAACTAACGTTTTTTTTTTTTGCCTTAAATCAATAAAAAAAATTAATTAGCGTTGCCCACTGGTTGTATGTAGCGTGACTGCTGCAAGGTGAGTTTTATTAATGATCATTTAGAACTCATAATCACCAACACAGCATTGCCCAGTCAAGTATTTCTATACTTAAACGCACACACTTACACGCTCATGCAATTAAAAACATTAGAATTGCGTGAGAATTAATGAAATAAAATGCAATCAAGATACATTTTTGTTTTTGTTGTTGTTTTCATTTTTGCTAAAAATCTTATCAGATTAATTTAATTAGGGGGTTAGCAGCGTTAAACATTTCCATCCATATGTTGATGACATGACTTCTTTAATTTGACGGTCATTATAAATACATTAACAAACTACACTGAAAGAATTTTTTTTCATTAATTAAAAAAAAAAAAATTAATTAGATTTTCAATCAATGATAGCTATTCATTCATTAATTTAATGAAATATTTACTTATTTAATTTCATATTTAACAAATTTTGGACTAGAAGCCAAAAAGTCCATAGAAAGAAAACTTTTGAAGTTTTTCATTTTTAATACCGAAAAACCTAAAAATCATATTCAATTTCAAAATTCATAAACTAATTTAATTTTTTATTGAAATAGGATTTAACACAGAATTCGTAAAACCAAACACATAATTATTAGTTGCGCAATAGAAAAAAATCTTTGAACAGAAGCAAAATATCAAACAAAAACAATTATAAATTTAAACAAAAAAATAATAGAATAAAACATAAACTTAAACAAAAGTTTGTTAGGAAACATTTTTCTCATAAATTTTGTTGGGTACAATTAAAAATAACATGCTTAGGGTCATTAGCACAAGTTACTGATAGTTAAAGTGAAGATATTATAACTCAAATATTCAAAGAAATTTGGTTTCAAAGTTTTAGCCATTTCCATTAGTTAATTAAAGATGGTAAATTCAAGCCTGAAACTTTAAAGCTTATGCCTAGTTTTTGACTTTGTATTTAAGTGTTTTCTCTTTTAGTGACATTTAAATACTACAAAATTAAATAATTTAAAGTCTACTTAAATTATCATATGTTTTTAGCAGCTTTGTGTAGGTGCAGACAACAAATATTTTTGAACATTGATAAAATTTTTTATTTTTGCTGAAACAACTAATAAAAATATCTTTTTTTGTCCAATAAAAATTTGGAAATCTCATTTACATACATTTTTTTATCTTTTTTATTGTATTTTTAATGTTTTAAAATTTTATTTTTCATTATTCATCACATTTTTTTTTCTCTAAACAGCTGTGTTTCATTGTATATCGATAACGCAGTCGATAATTTCGTGGTGCTGCCATTTTTTATGGTAAATAAATGTGTTACTTAAATATTGAGCGAAAAACTGAAAGTTTATTTAAATACAACTTAAATTTAATTAAGATTTAACCAATTCCATATTTAAATACGAAGTTAAAAAGTGTCAAAAAATTAGTATATATTTTGCTTAAACAGTTTTATGCACACTAAAAAAATGTAGTCCAAGATTTTATTAAAAAAAAAAAAAAAAAGAAAAATTCAATGATTAAAATTTAAATTGTAAGTAACTGAATTAAATTGCTACACTGCCTTTCAAAAGTCCATTATATATTTTTTAATACGGCTTTATTGGTCTTGAGTGAGTGTTGCTAAATAAATTTGTCAAGGCCTTGTTATACTACATACGTGTTTGAAATTAATTTTATTTACTGAAAGTTTCAATAAAAAAATTAAGATTCTGGCTGTATTATATTTTCGAAAGCTCAAAACGGCTAAAACTTTATTAAGCGATTAAATGTAATACAAACTCGTTAATGCAAACTTTAATTTTCTCTCCCTCTCTACTCTTTTTCTGTTTTCAAACATTTAGTGACTTGAAATTATTATTTGTCTCAAATGAAAAAGGGAAACTGTACAAAACTTGGCTTAAAGTTTGGAAAAGACCATAAAGTGGTTGTGGTTTTAATTAAACCAAAACTATTAAAATAAAAATTTTATGTAATTTTCCTATTAAAAAAAATAAAACGTTTTATTAGCAAAAACCTGTGAGTTAAGGAAATTTTACATTTAGTGTATGGAAATCTCACAATCACGTCAATTTTTTAAATTATCATGTGTTTTAATCGCTAGCATCACATGCATGCTGAAAGAATGTTATTCATTAATCCAATGAAAAATTTAATTAATTTTTAAGAAAAATTAGAAATAATTTATTGATTTAATGAAATTACTCATACATTTAATGAAATACTTGCATTGAATCAAAGAAATATTGGGCCATAATCATAGTCACAAAAAATTAGGCTTTTATTAAGAGCTGACTTTTGTTCATAAGAATTATATGAATTTAAAGTCATTTTTAAAAAGATACCGACTTTTGTGTGTCTATGATTATGGCTTATTGTCTTTAGTTAATGTTCAGCTCAGCTAAAGAGCAGTAATACGAAAAAACTGGAGATGGTAATAATTGGTCACTGGGATATTGGCACGCATGACAGCAGGATCCCACTGGCCTTCACACGTTGCAGGAGACAGTTCTTCACCTTTTCTGTGAAGGCTCGTCTCTTCTAGAAACATATCCAGCAACGTTGCCAGGAGCCAGAAAAAAATAAGCTAAATTTGCTTCAAAAAAAGGCTAGAAAAAGCTAAATCACTCACAAAAAAAAAAAGCTAGAAAAAAGTTAAAAACTATCGCTTAAAATAACAATTATAATTTTTATAAAAAAATCAAGAAGAGAACATACAATGACAAAAACTAAAGAAAATATGGTCCTTTTGGTCATAATTTGCTGTCTTTTTAAAAAATGATAAAAAATTTGCTTCGCACTATCCCCCAAAAAAAAAATTGCGAAAAAGAAAAAAGGTTATTTAAGGCTATTTTGAAAATGAAAAAAGGGTAGGAAAAAATCTAGAGGCTAAATGCGAGAAAAAAGGCGAGGATAAAGCTAGGGGTTTTCTTCAGATATCCTAAAGGCAAGTGTAGCTCTCTTTATTATTCGTTGTCTTGGCGAGTAGATGATTGAAAATGGAATCTTGCGCTACTAAGTGAAGGCCGTCATACAAACCACCCAGCCCTTTAGCCGTAAGCCGTAAGCAGTAAAGGTAATTTTTTAAATTTTTCCAAAAATCTTTGAGAGCATTTACACAGGAGAAAGAAAAGAGTTCTTCATATCATTCATTTACTTCAATAGTGTTATATATAAAAAATTATGATTAAAAAAAAAAACACATTTAGGGCATTTTACGTGAAGCGTAAAAAAAGTGAGGTCGTAGTGGGTCATACCTACTAGAGGTATAATTAACCCAAATATTAACAAATTGTACGACCTCACTTTTTTTTTAGCTTACTGATTCAAGTTCAGTGCCTCATTCGCTGTCATTCTTACAGGATAAAATTTTTAATATCTTAAGTTAAAAAAAAGAGCATTTCAAATTTATTTGTTTTGATATTTTTAGAGAATAAAACCAACAGATAAAAAACAAATATTTTTAAATTATAAAACTTTTGAAGACAATGAGCGTTTTGTCTGCGAAAATGGTTTTAAATAACTTTATGGTCTAAAATTAAATTAAAATCTCATCATCATGTTATCATTTGCTAAAGTTATTTAAATAAAACTTTTATACAAACTTAAATAATAAAAAAAAAAAATTACAAACTTAATAAAACCCATAATTAAATCACTTTGAGGGTGTTAAATAATTTTCATACTCGTTTTAGCGATGCACTCAACCAGATCCAAGTAAAATAATACGGCCCACACTAAATAATTTTAAAAATGTGCTTAAATTCGTAAGTAAAAAAATAAATAAAATTAAAAAATGTTATACAATGTGGTTAATTAAACGTCTTAAAATTTTCTACAAAAATCCATTAGGTATTTATTTAATGATTTAATTAAAAAATTAAAAAAAAAATTAAAAACAAAATTATAATCAATACCCATAACTTAACTCATTCGTTCAATACAAATACGGATGAGTGACTGGCTGGTTGGTGGAGTATAAAAAAAAAACATCATGATAGATAAGCCATGTTTGGCCTGAATACACTTGAACACACACTTACTCACTCGCACAACAGATGCAAATGCCTACTTGAACAAATGAAATGTATGTAATGAATGTAATAGTTCATAGATACGAGTACTTCTTCTCTACACATCCATACATACTTGTGTTTCACCTTAATGGTGTTAAATAAATAAATAAATAATTTTGCGATATTTCTTTTCACTTCCTCTTCATTTGTTTTTTTACTTAAATACAAGCATATATTTTTTTCTTCAATTTGTTATTATTGTCTGTCTGTTATTACACAGAGTCATTAAAATATAATTTTTTTTTTATTATAATTTTTCTTAAAATTTATATATTTGAAAAAAAATTTGATTAAAATTTTTAATTGATTCAACTAAATTTTTACCTCATTCTACAAAATAATTAATGTAAACTTTATCGACATTTTTCATAAATTTTACTTTCACGTCTAAGTTAATTTCTTTTTTGAATCAAAGACTTAATAAATAAATAAAAAAGAAAGAGCAAAAAAACTGTTTCATAAATCCAGAAACATGATTTTATTTAATTTTTTTCATTGATTTCATGAAATATTTACATTGATTCAATGAACAATTTTCATATATTTTAATGAACTTATTTCATTAATTCAATAAATATTTTAAATAAGTTTTAAATGATTTAAAAAATTCAGTTATGATAATGATATGATTTTTTATTTGCAAAAATCTAAACTAGGGTCCAAAATTTAGTTCTCTCAATAATATTTTGATTCAGTTCCAGATCTAAGTCACAAAAAACTAAAATAATTAATTGGTTCAGTGAGACAACAACTTTAATTTGTAATTAAAAGTTGATTGTAAAAAAATAAGTGGACCTGATTTAATAAAGGAATTATTTAGCAGTCAGACCATAACATTTGAAAAAATCTTTTTACAAAATAATTTTTTGTACTACAAGCGAAACAAACTGCAAAAAGCCAGCCAGTCAGTCATATTCAAAATAATTTTTTTTAGGAATTTAAAATTTAAATTTTTTTAACACAAAAATGAAAAGAAAATACATGAAAATCTCCCACTATCCACATGGCTGTAGGTACTTATGTCTCTACACTGTTACAAATTGCATGATGATCATTATCACCATCACCACCTGCATCGCTTTCGGTTTATCCACTTGGCCACAAGGTCACACAATAATTTTGTGAATCATTCACATTAATTTAAATTTTTATTATTTTTTTTATACCTTTAAATTTAAAACGTATTATTATTTATTAATAATTAAAAAAAAAATTTATACATTTTCGTACACACACATACTTACTCTCGCTTATAAAATTTTTGTTTATAATTATTTAGTATTTCTTTTACTTTGTTTTTAAAAAAATTTTTTTAACAAAAAAAAAAAATTTTTTTTGGTTAAAAAAGAAAAACTTGTTTTATTTCATTAAGACTTTTTTTTTTTTATTTTTATTTATTCATTAAAAATACCATTTGGCTGAGTTCATTTTTAATTTTGTTTATTAAAATTTAGACATGCATGTACAAATACTTTAGTGTTTGTTGTTGTTATTACAATCCTGTTTTATATAATATTCTTAACAAATTTAACTTTGTTTAGCTTTTGCTTGGGAATTCATAAAAAATGGAGAAAAAAACTTAACAAAATTACACAAAAAATAATTAATTTTATTTGTATTCATAATTTCATTTATTTATTTATTTTTATTACGAAATTTGTTTAACTTTAGTTGGTCAATGAATGCATCATTATCATTTTAGTTTAAATAAAAATTTTAAAAAGAAAATAAAAATTAAAAAAAAAGGTTACTAAACACACTCCAATTAAGCTAAGAAAATGGCTTTAAGGTTTTGAAAGATTTTTTTTTTAAATGTTCAATTTTATTTAACCTCGAAGCAGGCATTTTTGAAAGTCTAGTAGAGACTCTTCAAGAGTTTTAGTATTGATGAAACCATTTTAAAAAAAAAGAGCTGCACAATAGACCTTAAGGTTTGTTAGTAAATTTGAAATAATAGATCTTTCTTTATCTATTAAGCTGCATGTTATTTAAATAAATTGTTGCTCAATATGGCTCATATGCCAAAGCGTTTGAAAGAGAGCCTCAGGTTAGTAAAAAAACCATGTCGTTATTAACAAATTATATTTTGTAGCATATGATTGTAATTTTTAAGGCCTAAACCTTTTTTTCTTTTATCTCTAATGAATTCTTGCCAACAGCTAAAACCAGCTATAGAATGATTCCGTTATGCTTAATTATTACATTTGCCATATAAAATAATTTATGCAAAATCCCAAAAATCCACTCTTAAGTAATTGATATTTTCACTCACACATTTTTAGTTTTTTTTTTTTTAATTTTACACGCTTAAAAATTAATTAACAGCAATTTGTGTTTTAAAGTTTGCATTAAAATGTTACAAGTTGAACTTATAAAATCGTCACGGTGTCTAGTGTTTATACAAAATCCTAAATACCAGTAAATACTTTTGTTGTTTTTGATTTCTGTTTTTTCATTTAAATGGGCTGTTTGTTAAAAATAAAACATTTTCCATATGACTTGTTATACCAGTCCGTCAGTTAAATTGAGTTTCGGTATTTATTTGTTTTAGTTTTTATTTTTATCTTTTTTTTAATGACTAATTATTGTTTCCAACTGTCATAACTTTTTGGTTTATTTTCTGTTTTTATTTGTTAGTTTCTGCTGTAATTTATAGCGTATAATTTGGTTGGTTTTGACCTACCGTAATTTTCTAACTAGTTTTGCATTGTTTGTTTCTGCGTCGTTTTTCAATTCAAAAAATTTCTGTTGTATTTTTTTTTATTTAAAAAAAAAACTTTGTTAAGAAAAAATTAAATTAAATAAAATTAAATCAAAATGCTAAGCAGACAATCTTAGAAGATGTTTAGTTTTATAGAAATAAACAAAGCTAGCAGGGAAAACTGAAGCTTTGCAGAGTTGCAAAAGCCCAACGGCGTAAGAATATACGGAAGACAAGATGGCAACGTTTTTCTTTCTTTAAGCAACACACGCTAAATTTCTTGGTTTGTTTCTAGAAAACACCCAAGCTCTAGGCAGAAATGAAACCTGCAGCCCCCTGATTAATAAGTTTGTTGTCTCTCTATAAGAATTTGTTGTTTGAAAATCAAAGATTTTCTATTGTTTTTCTTTGTTTTTTCATTTTTAACTATAGCACACCTTCAGTACCATTATTTGTCATCTTTACTCAAAATGACTAAATAAAAATCCACTCTCAAAATGACTAAATAAAGATGTAAAACTTTTGTATGCACTAAAGCTACGGTCACATTAGCTAAAAATTTGTGGAAATAAGTTACATGTACGTTCACATATTTTGGCTTAGAATAGTTTAATCTTTTATTAAAATACAACATACTCTCATTATCACATTATTGCAATTAATTTTATGACTCGCACAGTCATTTTACCAAAAAGTACTGGTCACGCTTATTTCAGCAAATATTTTTGTAATGTGACCAAAAAAAATTCACGTTATTGTGCTGAGGCCCACAATGCTAATGTTTGAAGTTTAAACTTCATTTTATTTCTTATTCAATATTGTAAAGTTTGAAAAAATTTTCAAGGACATAATTACAATTTGTTTATAATGCTGAATGTAGCATAGAAAATTCTTGTCTGCACAATATGTGTTAATAATATCTATGTAATTTAAGCTTCTCTTAGTAAGACACACTTCAAATTAGATACATATAAAAACTGTTGTACTGACAACAATTTTGTGCAGGCGAAAATTTTGTTCAATCCAAATCTTTGTTCGGACAAAACTTTTGTTCAGTCAAAATCTTTATTCGGACAAAGCTTTTGTTCAGTCAAAAATTTTGTTCGGACAAAACTTTCGTTTAGTGAAAAATATTTGTTTGGGAAAGCTTTTGTTCAGTTAAAAATATTTTTTCAACCAAACTTTTGTTCAGTTGAAAATATTTGTTCGAGCAAGCTTTTGTTCAGTCAAAAATTTTATTCGGACAAATATTCTGTTCCCACAAAAATTCTGTTGCGACAAAAATTTGCTTCGCACAAACAATTTGTTCAGATAAAAATTTAGTTAAAACAAAAATTTGGTTCAGTCAAAAATTTTGTTTGGACAAAAAAAATTGTGTAGAATAACTGGGTCAACCTAAATTGGAGTGGCAAGCGGAGTGTTTTTAACACCCTCTATTTATAAATATTAAAGCGTCATCCTTAAGTAAAACATGTTCTAACTAGATACATACAAAAAATTTGCACTGACAAAAATTTTGTGCAGCAAAAAATTTGCACTGACAAAAATTTTGTGCAGGCAAAAATTTTGTTTGCACAAAAAGTTTGTTCAGCAAAAATTTTTTTTCGGACAAAAATTTTGTTCAGTTAAAAATTATTTTCAGACAAATTTTTTTACTGAACAAAATTTTTGCCTGCACAAACTTTTTTACTGAACAAAATTTTTGCCTGCACAAACTTTTTGTCAGTGCAAAATTTTTCGTATGTACAAAAATTTTGTTAAGACAAAAAGTCGGTTCCCACAAACAATTTGTTCAGATAAAAACGACAAAAAATTTGTTTAGAAAAAATTTTGTTCGGGCAAAAAAATTCAGCCTAAAAAATACCCAATTTAATTTAAAAAAATTGTTTAAAAAATTTTATTGGAATTTTTTCTTAAACACTTTTCAAACAAAATTTAATCATTAAATTTTAATATCAAGCTTGAAAATTAAATAAATTAGTAATTACATTTTGAATTAAAATAAATAATTTTAAGTATGCCCTCGCACATTGAAATAAGTCATGAGGAATAACTTACCCGCCAAACAAAAATCCAAAGTATGTAAGTTAGATTTTAAGTGTTTTTTTTGCTGATGTTATTGTTGTAGCTGTTATCGATGCAGTGGTTGGTTGCTTTTGTATTCTTTTATTTTTTATTTTGTTGTTGAATTTTCACAAAATTTCAAAATAGTCTGAGAAAAATCATGAAACACTTTTTTTTTACTTATTTTTTATTTATTGTTTGAAAACTAAGAAAAATCAAAAGACAAAGTAGAAGAATGAATATAATAAGAGGTAAAAAAATAGAAGAAAACAAAAATAAAGTGGTTTGGTTGTTTGAGTGGGTCAGAGAGGACAAGAGTTAGAGAGTGAGATAACGAGAGAGAAAGGAAGGCAGGGGGTGTATGCTTAAAGCTTGTTGCCAGTTTAACTTGACTGGTATGTGGTTTACATGCTATGAAAGATCATTGTGGCATTAAAATAATGATGATGGTGTTGATATTGATGTTGATGTTGGTTGCTGCTGGTGCTGGTCTGGTGGTGGTGAGGAGAAGAGGAGCCTGGCGCTGTTTTAGATGGATTTTTAAACAATTTTGCACAAATTTTTTTCTTTCAGATCTAGAGAGCTGACAAAAAAACTTTTATCAAATTGCACTTTACTTTTTTTTTACTATGAACACAAAGCAAAAATTGAAAAAATCAGCAAAAAAAAAGAAACACTAGAATGTAACCACCGCAGAGAGAACATAAAACAAGACATAAAGACTAGGAAAAATATATTCTTGTTAATTATCATTAGGCAGGTAGTTGTAAGTAAATATGTTTTCAATCATAATTATTTTCATTAAAAGTTAATTATCAAGTTGGATGTTGGCAAGAGAGTAGAGTAGCAAAAAAGAAGAAAACTCAAATCAACTAAATTAAACTAGCAAAACTAAACTAAAGTAAGATAGACACGAGATGTAACACGTTAAGTTAGCGGAACCAGCTTGTGAATAGAGCAAAAATACCAACAACAGCCAACCCAACTAAAAAGGCTTGTTTAATTTGTCGAATCGAAGGCCACAAAATTGCTTTAGTTTTTTTCTTACTTTTTTGCTGAGCAACTGTAGCAGCAGCGGTAGCAGCAGCAGGCGCTACATTCAAACGCGCCAGCATTTAAAGAAACCAAAAGAATGCGGTTTATTTGTTTTTCTTTTCTCTTCTTTTTTTTATTTTTATATTCTTTTTTCATTTATCTTTTTAGATTTTAGAACCAAACCAAATCGTAGCTCAATTTAATATAAAAAAAATAGAAAACGGTGGGCTTAACGATAAACAAACATTAAAAAAATTAACATAAAAGCTGACTCAATTAAATGACTAGAAAAATTAGTTTGCAACTTAACAAAATTTCAATTTGAAATAATGAGGGAAAGAAACACAATTTTTGAAATAAATTTAAGCAAAAATTTCTAACATTTTAAAATAATTTTAATTTACCAAATTTGAACAGAGGCCAACGGCCTTTAATTAGATTACACTGAAAAATTTTATTAGGCTAATGAAATATTTCATTAATGCAGTGCTATATTCATTCATTTAATGAAATAATTTCTTTGAATCAATGAAAAGCTGTTATTACATTAATGCAACCTTTTCATTGGATAAAAAATAATGAATTATTGTTTCAGTGTAGATAGATTTAAGTTTACCCTCGAGGCCACAGGTTCGATTTTTGCCTAGTCCCTGGGTGTTTGATTATAAAATACTCGCCAAGATAAAGGATCTAGACCCAATTCCAAACATTGATGTTCTTCTAATATATTTTTCGCTAGCCTAGAATTAGTGGCCACTGACAGAGAAAGTGAAAAATCGAATCCTTACCTTTGGGTGCTTAGTAGTAACGGCAGTGTGAGTTAAAATTACATACTAGTCTGCAGGCTTATTAGGAGTCACAGAATTAAGCCTGGAGATTACATTCTGCCTACTACATAGCAGCTGCGCAGAGCGCTTACTATCATAGCAAGTTCACATTAGCCATGAACCCAACCTGGCACCAGAGAAACAAGCCGTAGCAAAAAATCAGAGGCGGCGCCTTAAAAAAAAATGTTAAAGGGCAGCTAAAATCGACTGGAACTCTTACATTACCATATGATTTCATTAATACCCAAAGTTACATTTAAAACATTTTAGAGCAGAAGTACGAAATGTTCTTTAGACATTTTTCACTCCTACAATGAAAATAAAATTCTTAAAATGAAAATCTGCTTGGACAAAAGACCCCAATAAGTCGATGGACTTGGCGGCTGCTCGAATTGTAATAAAATATGGGCGGGGCAGCTGAGCCGATATAAGCCAGACCTTGCCATCTCTTACCAGCCTTGAAAGATAACGCCTTATATACTAACAACCGGTTTTATATGCTAATAGTGTCAGTTGTTCAGACTCTGCCCTAGAGAGTTCATTATGCATAAAAATTCTCCGAATACTTTGTTTGTTATAGAAAATTTTCTTGTTAATGGAATTATTTGCCGCAACAAAATTTTCTCTGCAAAAAAAAAAAAATTATCGGCGTTTAGGCTGAATTCTTTTTAGTAAAACTGTTTCAATACATTTTAAAGCTGGTTCTAGGCCACTGTGCAACATTAAAACCAAACGAACCAAATACACGAAATTGACATTTATTACTATTTTTGTTATTAGTTGCTTATTATGAGAAGCTTTTAAACGTTTATTTTTTATAAAAAAATTATTTTTTTTTTTTTTTTTTGGAAAAAAAGTTTTATTTTATGTGGAACACCACTGATTTGTAAAAGAATTTAAGTGTGTGTAGTAGTTTCATGCCCGTAAGGTGTCATTAAAAACAATTCTTTGAATTGTTGGTGTAACTAATGCTTAACATTAAGAAGAATCCGTCAAAGATAATAATCACGAGCGAAGATACTTTAAGCATTAAATGATAATGGATTTTGCTAATGGCCCCAAAAAACGAAACACAGAAAAAGAATAGAAAAACATCTAGAATCTAGAAGACAACAACATTTTATACAGATTTTTTTCTTCTAATTTTTCTAGGTTTAAAGCAAATTTTGTTCGAATAAAAAGAGTTTTTATTTTAAAACTAATTTTGCTGGCTTTAGACTTTGTATTTTAATAAAAATTTCTATTTATTTTTAATATTATTTTTAATTTGTTTTTTATAAATGCCTCTCAACACATTTTCATTTAACATTTATGCTCTCATGCACTCACTTGCTTGACTCTATTTTTTGTGTGTGTAAGTATTAGTTTTTATTGTATGCAGAGTTGACTTTCATTAAAAAATATAAAAATAAAAAGAAACAAAAAACAATTGAACACAAAGTTTATGGACAAGTCTTGGTTGTTTCTCTATTTATTATTAAATTTACAGTTTCTATTGCCGATTATTTTGTTCATTGTTGTTCACTCCGTCTATTTACCAAAATCCAACCATTCTCGTTAACAAACGCGTAGCAACTGAATTCATTAAACGAAAGACTTTAAACACAAACCTAAAATTGCTTGCAAGGGGCACCTTATCGTCGTAGTCGTCGCCGTCCGACGTTGCTCTAAACGTCGTCATTGTCTACATCGTTTCATTTTGCCTTTCAACAGCGGATTAAAGTCATGTGTGTATAAGTGTGAGTGTATGTGTATTGACTCTCTGTTAATAAATGCCAGCGATAGTGTAGCCAACAACATGGCAATTTTGAGAATTTTTAGAATCTCTCAAAAAATGCCCATTTTTTTAATAACACAGAGGGCATACGTGACACCGGCAATCATACACTGAGTGTGGATACTACGTAGCACTATGTAATATCAAGTAACCAGAAGGGCCAGAGTGCAGATGCAATTTCTTTCTGTTTTTCTGGCACAAACCTCGAGCTTTCATTATGTTTTGCTCCTTTAGTTTTACCAAAATTCCTTTTTTTGTTTTAAAAAACATAAAAAAAGTCATTTCTCTAATAAAAATTTATACGTAAAAGTGATTTGCACGCTTTAAAATCCATGTGAGCAAAATGTTACATTATTCACATTTCGTCCACATGAATCACTTTTACGTATAAATTTTTATTTTTTTTTAAAACATTTTTTTATTTTCTTATTTTCTTTTGCTCGTATAAATCAAACCCTACATCGGTGTCTTTTATAAAAACTCAGAGTAAAAAGCTGAGTTTTTTTAAATTTTAACCTCGAAACTTACATCTCTGGTTACTCGATTATATGGACCGCCGCCGTTAGTACGAGTACTCGCTGCAGTCGAGATTAAAAGACAACGTTAGCTTAGATTTTAATAAGAATGGACTAGTCGTCAATTAGAAGTCCAATAGCGCTAGTTTTTAAAAACGAAAATTAACCGAAAAGCGATCCGAGAAGTACTAAAGGCGCACTTGCCTAAGCTATTTTTTGTTTTAAGTGATAATTTTCAAAAACCTTTAAAAAATGCAATTCCCTTTGATACGGCATCACATTCCTCCACACAAAATCACTTGTTGAAACAAGTTGCTTTTGTTGTAAAATTTTTACTTGCAGTCGTACTTGTAGATACGCGAGTATGTGCATTTTTATCTATTTTTTTGTCTTCACTTATTTTTCTTGTCTTTTTGTTTATTTCTTTCTTACAACGATTTTTTTAAAATTTTTTGTTTTGCCAATTTTTTTTGTTCATATTAGACAAACATTTTTTTCTCTTCAATATCTTTTGTGCAGTTGAGTTTCAAAATTTATGCATGTATGTGTGTATATGTATGTGTTATTTTCTTATGTTTTATGATGGTAAGTTGAAATAGACAATCAGCTACTATCGAACAAGTAATACAAAGGGTGTTTTATTTCTTTGCTTTACTACAGTATTAGCCAAAAGTGAGTTCCTACTGAATTATAAAAATTAAAAGACTAATTTTGATAGAAAAATATCTGAAGCTATGGATAACGTTAGCGCGCAAACAATCAAATCGTCTACAAAATGTATGTGAAAAACAGTAAATTTCTAAATAATTTCATTGGTGGCTTACAAAATTGTATTATAACTCTCTAGAATTTGCACAAATTGACCAAAGATCATCAATAATTGTTCAAAATGTTAACATCTCATTTCTCTACTGATAAAGAAACAAATCTGTAAAGTTAAATTAAGCACAAATGGACTAAATAACTTTATTATTGTTGTGTCAGAGATGATGGGGCGCTATATAAGACCAAAAAGGTAAGCAGTTCTACTGGCGAAAAATATTTTTTTCGCACTTTCTGCAAAAAATAGAATTTTTATTAAAGACAATTTGGTTCTCTATCCAACGCAATAGAAATCAAGTCGATATCTAGAAAAGTAAGCAAGTTATGACTAAAAAGGTAAGCAGTTCTACTACTGCCTCTTTCCGGCCACTTTTTAGTAGAACTAGTTACCTTTTTAGTCATAACTTGCTAAGTTTTCAATATATCGACTTGATTTCTTTTGAGTTTGATAGCCAACCGTATTGGCCTTAATTAGAAATTTTTTTCTAATGGATAGTGGAAGAAAATTTTTTATAATTTTTTCAAAAAAAAGCAAAAGGGGTAGGTAGTCCATGGTTTTTTTTTTTTTGGCGAAAAATATTTTACTTGAACATTTCTCATTCGCTTGCGATACCACAGTCGTACAAAATATGACATTTACAGGTATTTCACTAAAATCTTCATTTTCGGAATGTTTGATAGGACATACGGCCTTGTCCACCATAGAATTTGCCGTTGATAGCGTCATGGAGGAAGATGACTTCAAAGGTGAGGCCATAGAATTAACATTGTCATTACACAGAAAATTTTCTGTTTCTGTTGACTTTTTGTTCATCTTTAAACATTCCACTTTTTGTATATGTTGCGCCAAAGTATGATTATGAAATTTCGATGGAGGCAAACATTGATTAGGTGAACTCGAAGGTGACACAGGTAATGGTGCTTGTACAACAATAGGAGCTACCTTGGCCATGGCAGTCGTGGTCAATGGGGGGTTCATTGTAGTTGTAACACTGCCAGCAGTTTGTACAGTGGGCGTTGCACATCCCACAATGGGTAAGGTTTCACGCAAAGAAAAAAGATGGATGAATATGGTCACCTCAAACATAGTGTGTTCTTCACAAAAATATTATTATTAATTTGAAGGATCTAAACATTATTCTGATCACGATAAACATGTTTCTAGTTATTTTTAACCATATTATGTTTAGTGTCTTAGATCAACCATATAATTATCATATTATGTTTAATAAAATTTTACTTGAAATCATAAATATGTTCATAGCAAACATAATAATGATAAAAATATGGTTGAATGTAAATTGTTTTCTATTTTGTCTCTTTCGCAACCATGTAAATAAAGTGAGTATAAAACTAAAACTTAATCGTTCAAACTCAACTGAGCTTTGTGGCTGAAGTGGTTGAGTGGCGAGTAAATGCTTCTTAACTAAGTGTTCGCAAGTTCGAGCCCTGGCAGAGTCAACTAAAATTTAAATAAATAAATTTACACCCGATGTATTATGTAATAAATAAATATAAACAAATTGATAGAAAAGAAAAATCAATGGAATAAAAAAACTTTGTTTATACAAAAAATTTAAATTAAATTTTTTTTTAAAACTGCTTATATAAAATATGTATGTATTAAAAAAAATAAAAAAAAATTCTTGCCCTGACCGGGGGTTGAAAAACAACATCTGCAGTTGGAAGTTATTTTTAATATGTGTGATTTAAAAATATATATGGTTAGAAGCAATCATAAATCTAACCATACTATGTTTCCACCAGAATATGGTTGCCTCAACCATATTTTTTCTTTGCGTGTTGAGATGTTGTCGTTGGACTCCTTTGTACCACCACATTGTTCACTTTTGGGGATGTGTCCGCACTTGTCGATGTTGTTGATTCTAACAGCAAAGGAGTTTGCCATAATGAAGGTGTTGGCGGTGTGTACAGTGGCGGCGGCGATTTAGATTTCAAATCTCCGTCATATTCATTTAATGAATTAATATAATGTTGATGATGATGATAAAGTGATTGAGGTTGTTACTTTTTATCGCTGCTGATCCTGTGATGGATTTAATAACATTATTTTTAGACGCGGGCACCGTGCAAACATTTTTCGTTATTGGTGTTGTTGTTAAAAAAGACGCTTACGTCTTAATATGATTTGAAATTGATGTTATCTTTCCATTTGTTTCTGTCAAAGGTAATTTTTGTAGCTGCAATTTTCCAATATTTGATGCAGCCCTTACGTCATTTAATCGGGTACGCGATTTCTGAAAAAAAAAATTGTATTTTTCAAAAGTAAACACGTGTTTTTTCGAATGCCGAATAAAATTGGTTTATCGAGTATTCTAATTCATATGTTTTCTATATAAAATATTAATATGTAGGTATGTATGTATAATGAAAACTTTACTTTACCGTTATGAAATTTGTGTATTTGTATATTTTTTTGTTATACATTTTTTCTTAGTGCAGATATCTTTCGTAATTTAATTCCAAAAAAATAACTCACCAAAGAGTTCATCTCTAGTATTTTTTATTATTTAATTATATTTATATACATATTATGTATTAAAAAAAATTTACTCTCTTGCGTAAAGCTTCAAAATTTTAATTTTATGAATGACTAGAAGATGACCCGGCAAAAGTTGTCTTGCCTTAAAAATTTTGTATAATCGATCGTAATCATAGAGTAAATGATCGGGTAAAAAGAGGTAGTACACAAATAAGCCAGATACCGACTGTAGCGCCACCTGCCGGGTGGACTTGTTTATTTAATAATTTTAAAATGTAAAAAGTGGTTTTAAATAAGGATTCATAAATTTTCTAATTTTCCGCTCAACTTTTTTAATTTTTTCTGTCATAAGAACCTTCTCTTCACAATAACAAACACAACAAAAAAAGAAAAAATAGTGAAATCGGTCCAGCCGCTTACGAGTGATGGCGGGACCAAGGGATATAGGGATTGATTTTTATATATATAGAAATAGATAGATAGATATGAAAAATGTTATTTGTAAAATTAAAAATTCTAATTAATTCTTTTTTCTTTAATTACCTGTGCGTTAAATAAAATGGGTGGGTGTTGTTGGTACTGTTTCTGTTTCGCACTATCCGCAAAAAAAAGAATTCTTTTTTAAAGCCAATACGTTTCTCTATTCAACAAAATAGAAATCAAGTCGATATCTAGAAAACTTATCAAGTTATGAGCAAAAAGGATGAAAGTTATGGCCAAAAATTACCATGGACTACCCCCTTTGCTATTTTTCAAAAAATGATAAAAAATTTTTTTCGCACTATCCGCAAAAAAAAGAATTCTTTTTGAAGCCAATACGTTTCTCTATTCAACAAAATAGAAATCAAGTCGATATCTAGAAAACTTATCAAGTTATGAGCAAACATTATGAAAGTTATGGCCAAAAATTACCATGGACTACCCCCTTTGCTTTTTTTCAAAAAATGATAAAAATTTTTTTTCGCACTATCCGCAAAAAAAAGAATTCTTTTTAAAGCCAATACGTTTCTCTATTCAACAAAATAGAAATCAAGTCGATATCTTGAAAACTTATCAAGTTATGAGCAAAAAGGATGAAAATTATGGCCAAAAATTACCATGGACTACCCCCTTTGCTTTTTTTCAAAAAATGATAAAAATTTTTTTTCGCACTATCCGCAAAAAAAAGAATTCTTTTTGAAGCCAATACGTTTCTCTATTCAACAAAATAGAAATCAAGTCGATATCTTGAAAACTTATCAAGTTATGAGCAAAAAGGATGAAAATTATGGCCAAAAATTACCATGGACTACCCCCTTTGCTTTTTTTCAAAAAATGATAAAAATTTTTTTTCGCACTATCCGCAAAAAAAAGAATTCTTTTTGAAGCCAATACGTTTCTCTATTCAACAAAATAGAAATCAAGTCGATATCTTGAAAACTTATCAAGTTATGAGCAAAAAGGATGAAAATTATGGCCAAAAATTACCATGGACTACCCCCTTTGCTTTTTTTCAAAAAATGATAAAAATTTTTTTTCGCACTATCCGCAAAAAAAAGAATTCTTTTTGAAGCCAATACGTTTCTCTATTCAACAAAATAGAAATGAAGTCGATATCTTGAAAACTTATCAAGTTATGAGCAAAAAGGATGAAAATTATGGCCAAAAATTACCATGGACTACCCCCTTTGCTTTTTTTCAAAAAATGATAAAAATTTTTTTTCGCACTATCCGCAAAAAAAAGAATTCTTTTTGAAGCCAATACGTTTCTCTATTCAACAAAATAGAAATCAAGTCGATATCTTGAAAACTTATCAAGTTATGAGCAAAAAGGATGAAAATTATGGCCAAAAATTACCATGGACTACCCCCTTTGCTTTTTTTCAAAAAATGATAAAAATTTTTTTTCGCACTATCCGCAAAAAAAAGAATTCTTTTTGAAGCCAATACGTTTCTCTATTCAACAAAATAGAAATCAAGTCGATATCTTGAAAACTTATCAAGTTATGAGCAAAAAGGATGAAAATTATGGCCAAAAATTACCATGGACTACCCCCTTTGCTTTTTTTCAAAAAATGATAAAAATTTTTTTTCGCACTATCTGCAAAAAAAAGAATTCTTTTTGAAGCCAATACGTTTCTCTATTCAACAAAATAGAAATCAAGTCGATATCTTGAAAACTTATCAAGTTATGAGCAAAAAGGATGAAAATTATGGCCAAAAATTACCATGGACTACCCCCTTTGCTTTTTTTCAAAAAATGATAAAAATTTTTTTTCGCACTATCCGCAAAAAAAAGAATTCTTTTTGAAGCCAATACGTTTCTCTATTCAACAAAATAGAAATCAAGTCGATATCTTGAAAACTTATCAAGTTATGAGCAAAAAGGATGAAAATTATGGCCAAAAATTACCATGGACTACCCCCTTTGCTTTTTTTCAAAAAATGATAAAAATTTTTTTTCGCACTATCCGCAAAAAAAAGAATTCTTTTTAAGGCCAATACGTTTCTCTATTCAACAAAATATAAATCAAGTCGATATCTAGAAAACTTATCAAGTTATGAGCAAAAATTATGAAAGTTATGGCCAAAAATTACCATGGACTACCCCCTTTGCTTTTTTTCAAAAAATGATAAAAATTTTTTTTCGCACTATCCGCAAAAAAAAGAATTCTTTTTGAAGCCAATACGTTTCTCTATTCAACAAAATATAAATCAAGTCGATATCTAGAAAACTTATCAAGTTATGAGCAAACATTATGAAAGTTATGGCCAAAAATTACCATGGACTACCCCCTTTGCTTTTTTTCAAAAAATGATAAAAAATTTTTTTTCGCACTATCCGCAAAAAAAAGAATTCTTTTTGAAGCCAATACGTTTCTCTATTCAACAAAATAGAAATCAAGTCGATATCTTGAAAACTTATCAAGTTATGAGCAAAAAGGATGAAAATTATGGCCAAAAATTACCATGGACTACCCCCTTTGCTTTTTTTCAAAAAATGATAAAAATTTTTTTTCGCACTATCCGCAAAAAAAAGAATTCTTTTTAAAGCCAATACGTTTCTCTATTCAACAAAATAGAAATCAAGTCGATATCTTGAAAACTTATCAAGTTATGAGCAAAAAGGATGAAAATTATGGCCAAAAATTACCATGGACTACCCCCTTTGCTTTTTTTCAAAAAATGATAAAAATTTTTTTTCGCACTATCCGCAATAAAAAGAATTCTTTTTGAAGCCAATACGTTTCTCTATTCAACAAAATAGAAATCAAGTCGATATCTAGAAAACTTATCAAGTTATGAGCAAAAAGGATGAAAGTTATGGCCAAAAATTACCATGGACTACCCCCTTTGCTATTTTTCAAAAAATGATAAAAAATTTTTTTCGCACTATCCGCAAAAAAAAGAATTCTTTTTAAAGCCAATACGTTTCTCTATTCAACAAAATAGAAATCAAGTCGATATCTTGAAAACTTATCAAGTTATGAGCAAAAAGGATGAAAGTTATGGCCAAAAATTACCATGGACTACCCCCTTTGCTATTTTTCAAAAAATGATAAAAAATTTTTTTCGCACTATCCGCAAAAAAAAGAATTCTTTTTAAAGCCAATACGTTTCTCTATTCAACAAAATATAAATCAAGTCGATATCTTGAAAACTTATCAAGTTATGAGCAAAAATTATGAAAGTTATGGCCAAAAATTAACATGGACTACCCCCTTTGCTTTTTTTCAAAAAATGATAAAAAATTTTTTTCGCACTATCCGCAAAAAAAAGAATTCTTTTTGAAGCCAATACGTTTCTCTATTCAACAAAATAGAAATCAAGTCGATATCTTGAAAACTTATCAAGTTATGAGCAAAAAGGATGAAAATTATGGCCAAAAATTACCATGGACTACCCCCTTTGCTTTTTTTCAAAAAATGATAAAAATTTTTTTTCGCACTATCCGCAAAAAAAAGAATTCTTTTTGAAGCCAATACGTTTCTCTATTCAACAAAATAGAAATCAAGTCGATATCTAGAAAACTTATCAAGTTATGAGCAAAAATTATGAAAATTATGGCCAAAAATTACCATGGACTACCCCCTTTGCTTTTTTTCAAAAAATGATAAAAATTTTTTTTCGCACTATCCGCAAAAAAAAGAATTCTTTTTAAAGCCAATACGTTTCTCTATTCAACAAAATAGAAATCAAGTCGATATCTAGAAAACTTATCAAGTTATGAGCAAAAATTATGAAAATTATGGCCAAAAATTACCATGGACTACCCCCTTTGCTTTTTTTCAAAAAATGATAAAAAATTTTTTTCGCACTATCCGCAAAAAAAAGAATTCTTTTTGAAGCCAATACGTTTCTCTATTCAACAAAATAGAAATCAAGTCGATATCTTGAAAACTTATCAAGTTATGAGCAAAAAGGATGAAAATTATGGCCAAAAATTACCATGGACTACCCCCTTTGCTTTTTTTCAAAAAATGATAAAAATTTTTTTTCGCACTATCCGCAAAAAAAAGAATTCTTTTTGAAGCCAATACGTTTCTCTATTCAACAAAATAGAAATCAAGTCGATATCTTGAAAACTTATCAAGTTATGAGCAAAAAGGATGAAAATTATGGCCAAAAATTACCATGGACTACCCCCTTTGCTTTTTTTCAAAAAATGATAAAAATTTTTTTTCGCACTATCCGCAAAAAAAAGAATTCTTTTTGAAGCCAATACGTTTCTCTATTCAACAAAATAGAAATCAAGTCGATATCTTGAAAACTTATCAAGTTATGAGCAAAAAGGATGAAAATTATGGCCAAAAATTACCATGGACTACCCCCTTTGCTTTTTTTCAAAAAATGATAAAAATTTTTTTTCGCACTATCCGCAAAAAAAAGAATTCTTTTTAAGGCCAATACGTTTCTCTATTCAACAAAATATAAATCAAGTCGATATCTAGAAAACTTATCAAGTTATGAGCAAAAATTATGAAAGTTATGGCCAAAAATTACCATGGACTACCCCCTTTGCTTTTTTTCAAAAAATGATAAAAATTTTTTTTCGCACTATCCGCAAAAAAAAGAATTCTTTTTGAAGCCAATACGTTTCTCTATTCAACAAAATATAAATCAAGTCGATATCTAGAAAACTTATCAAGTTATGAGCAAACATTATGAAAGTTATGGCCAAAAATTACCATGGACTACCCCCTTTGCTTTTTTTCAAAAAATGATAAAAAATTTTTTTTCGCACTATCCGCAAAAAAAAGAATTCTTTTTGAAGCCAATACGTTTCTCTATTCAACAAAATAGAAATCAAGTCGATATCTTGAAAACTTATCAAGTTATGAGCAAAAAGGATGAAAATTATGGCCAAAAATTACCATGGACTACCCCCTTTGCTTTTTTTCAAAAAATGATAAAAATTTTTTTTCGCACTATCCGCAAAAAAAAGAATTCTTTTTAAAGCCAATACGTTTCTCTATTCAACAAAATAGAAATCAAGTCGATATCTTGAAAACTTATCAAGTTATGAGCAAAAAGGATGAAAATTATGGCCAAAAATTACCATGGACTACCCCCTTTGCTTTTTTTCAAAAAATGATAAAAATTTTTTTTCGCACTATCCGCAATAAAAAGAATTCTTTTTGAAGCCAATACGTTTCTCTATTCAACAAAATAGAAATCAAGTCGATATCTAGAAAACTTATCAAGTTATGAGCAAAAAGGATGAAAGTTATGGCCAAAAATTACCATGGACTACCCCCTTTGCTATTTTTCAAAAAATGATAAAAATTTTTTTTCGCACTATCCGCAAAAAAAAGAATTCTTTTTAAAGCCAATACGTTTCTCTATTCAACAAAATAGAAATCAAGTCGATATCTTGAAAACTTATCAAGTTATGAGCAAAAAGGATGAAAGTTATGGCCAAAAATTACCATGGACTACCCCCTTTGCTATTTTTCAAAAAATGATAAAAAATTTTTTTCGCACTATCCGCAAAAAAAAGAATTCTTTTTAAAGCCAATACGTTTCTCTATTCAACAAAATATAAATCAAGTCGATATCTTGAAAACTTATCAAGTTATGAGCAAAAATTATGAAAGTTATGGCCAAAAATTAACATGGACTACCCCCTTTGCTTTTTTTCAAAAAATGATAAAAAAATTTTTTCGCACTATCCGCAAAAAAAAGAATTCTTTTTGAAGCCAATACGTTTCTCTATTCAACAAAATAGAAATCAAGTCGATATCTTGAAAACTTATCAAGTTATGAGCAAAAAGGATGAAAATTATGGCCAAAAATTACCATGGACTACCCCCTTTGCTTTTTTTCAAAAAATGATAAAAATTTTTTTTCGCACTATCCGCAAAAAAAAGAATTCTTTTTGAAGCCAATACGTTTCTCTATTCAACAAAATAGAAATCAAGTCGATATCTAGAAAACTTATCAAGTTATGAGCAAAAATTATGAAAATTATGGCCAAAAATTACCATGGACTACCCCCTTTGCTTTTTTTCAAAAAATGATAAAAATTTTTTTTCGCACTATCCGCAAAAAAAAGAATTCTTTTTAAAGCCAATACGTTTCTCTATTCAACAAAATAGAAATCAAGTCGATATCTAGAAAACTTATCAAGTTATGAGCAAAAATTATGAAAATTATGGCCAAAAATTACCATGGACTACCCCCTTTGCTTTTTTTCAAAAAATGATAAAAAATTTTTTTCGCACTATCCGCAAAAAAAAGAATTCTTTTTGAAGCCAATACGTTTCTCTATTCAACAAAATAGAAATCAAGTCGATATCTAGAAAACTTATCAAGTTATGAGCAAAAATTATGAAAGTTATGGCCAAAAATTACCATGGACTACCCTTTGCTTTTTTTCAAAAAATGATAAAAATTTTTTTTCGCACTATCCGCAAAAAAAAGAATTCTTTTTAAAGCCAATACGTTTCTCTATTCAACAAAATAGAAATCAAGTCGATATCTAGAAAACTTATCAAGTTATGAGCAAAAATTATGAAAATTATGGCCAAAAATTACCATGGACTACCCCCTTTGCTTTTTTTCAAAAAATGATAAAAAATTTTTTTTCGCACTATCCGCAAAAAAAAGAATTCTTTTTGAAGCCAATACGTTTCTCTATTCAACAAAATAGAAATCAAGTCGATATCTTGAAAACTTATCAAGTTATGAGCAAAAAGGATGAAAATTATGGCCAAAAATTACCATGGACTACCCCCTTTGCTTTTTTTCAAAAAATGATAAAAATTTTTTTTCGCACTATCCGCAAAAAAAAGAATTCTTTTTAAAGCCAATACGTTTCTCTATTAAACAAAATAGAAATCAAGTCGATATCTAGAAAACTTATCAAGTTATGAGCAAAAATTATGAAAGTTATGGCCAAAAATTACCATGGACTACCCTTTGCTTTTTTTCAAAAAATGATAAAAATTTTTTTTCGCACTATCCGCAAAAAAAAGAATTCTTTTTGAAGCCAATACGTTTCTCTATTCAACAAAATAGAAATCAAGTCGATATCTAGAAAACTTATCAAGTTATGAGCAAACATTATGAAAGTTATGGCCAAAAATTACCATGGACTACCCCCTTTGCTTTTTTTCAAAAAATGATAAAAATTTTTTTCTCTCACTATCCGCAAAAAAAAGAATTCTTTTTAAAGCCAATACGTTTCTCTATTCAACAAAATAGAAATCAAGTCGATATCTAGAAAACTTATCAAGTTATGAGCAAAAAGGATGAAAGTTATGGCCAAAAATTACCATGGACTACCCCCTTTGCTATTTTTCAAAAAATGATAAAAATTTTTTTTCGCACTATCCGCAAAAAAAAGAATTCTTTTTGAAGCCAATACGTTTCTCTATTCAACAAAATAGAAATCAAGTCGATATCTAGAAAACTTATCAAGTTATGAGCAAAAATTATGAAAGTTATGGCCAAAAATTACCATGGACTACCCCCTTTGCTTTTTTTCAAAAAATGATAAAAATTTTTTTTCGCACTATCCGCAAAAAAAAGAATTCTTTTTAAAGCCAATACGTTTCTCTATTCAACAAAATAGAAATCAAGTCGATATCTTGAAAACTTATCAAGCTATGAGCAAAAAGGATGAAAATTATGGCCAAAAATTACCATGGACTACCCCCTTTGCTTTTTTTCAAAAAATGATAAAAATTTTTTTCTCTCACTATCCGCAAAAAAAAGAATTCTTTTTGAAGCCAATACGTTTCTCTATTCAACAAAATAGAAATCAAGTCGATATCTTGAAAACTTATCAAGCTATGAGCAAAAAGGATGAAAATTATGGCCAAAAATTACCATGGACTACCCCCTTTGCTTTTTTTCAAAAAATGATAAAAATTTTTTTTCTCTCACTATCCGCAAAAAAAAGAATTCTTTTTAAGGCCAATACGTTTCTCTATTCAACAAAATATAAATCAAGTCGATATCTTGAAAACTTATCAAGTTATGAGCAAAAATTATGAAAGTTATGGCCAAAAATTACCATGGACTACCCCCTTTGCTTTTTTTCAAAAAATGATAAAAAATTTTTTTCGCACTATCCGCAAAAAAAAGAATTCTTTTTGAAGCCAATACGTTTCTCTATTCAACAAAATAGAAATCAAGTCGATATCTAGAAAACTTATCAAGTTATGAGCAAAAATTATGAAAATTATGGCCAAAAATTACCATGGACTACCCCCTTTGCTTTTTTTCAAAAAATGATAAAAAATTTTTTTCGCACTATCCGCAAAAAAAAGAATTCTTTTTGAAGCCAATACGTTTCTCTATTCAACAAAATAGAAATCAAGTCGATATCTAGAAAACTTATCAAGTTATGAGCAAAAATTATGAAAGTTATGGCCAAAAATTACCATGGACTACCCTTTGCTTTTTTTCAAAAAATGATAAAAATTTTTTTTCGCACTATCCGCAAAAAAAAGAATTCTTTTTAAAGCCAATACGTTTCTCTATTCAACAAAATAGAAATCAAGTCGATATCTAGAAAACTTATCAAGTTATGAGCAAAAATTATGAAAATTATGGCCAAAAATTACCATGGACTACCCCCTTTGCTTTTTTTCAAAAAATGATAAAAAATTTTTTTCGCACTATCCGCAAAAAAAAGAATTCTTTTTGAAGCCAATACGTTTCTCTATTCAACAAAATAGAAATCAAGTCGATATCTAGAAAACTTATCAAGTTATGAGCAAAAATTATGAAAGTTATGGCCAAAAATTACCATGGACTACCCTTTGCTTTTTTTCAAAAAATGATAAAAATTTTTTTTCGCACTATCCGCAAAAAAAAGAATTCTTTTTAAAGCCAATACGTTTCTCTATTCAACAAAATAGAAATCAAGTCGATATCTTGAAAACTTATCAAGTTATGAGCAAAAAGGATGAAAATTATGGCCAAAAATTACCATGGACTACCCCCTTTGCTTTTTTTCAAAAAATGATAAAAATTTTTTTCTCTCACTATCCGCAAAAAAAAGAATTCTTTTTGAAGCCAATACGTTTCTCTATTCAACAAAATAGAAATCAAGTCGATATCTAGAAAACTTATCAAGTTATGAGCAAAAATTATGAAAATTATGGCCAAAAATTACCATGGACTACCCCCTTTGCTTTTTTTCAAAAAATGATAAAAAATTTTTTTCGCACTATCCGCAAAAAAAAGAATTCTTTTTGAAGCCAATACGTTTCTCTATTCAACAAAATAGAAATCAAGTCGATATCTAGAAAACTTATCAAGTTATGACAAAAATTATGAAAGTTATGGCCAAAAATTACCATGGACTACCCTTTGCTTTTTTTCAAAAAATGATAAAAATTTTTTTTCGCACTATCCGCAAAAAAAAGAATTCTTTTTAAAGCCAATACGTTTCTCTATTCAACAAAATAGAAATCAAGTCGATATCTAGAAAACTTATCAAGTTATGAGCAAAAATTATGAAAATTATGGCCAAAAATTACCATGGACTACCCCCTTTGCTTTTTTTCAAAAAATGATAAAAAATTTTTTTCGCACTATCCGCAAAAAAAAGAATTCTTTTTGAAGCCAATACGTTTCTCTATTCAACAAAATAGAAATCAAGTCGATATCTAGAAAACTTATCAAGTTATGAGCAAAAATTATGAAAGTTATGGCCAAAAATTACCATGGACTACCCTTTGCTTTTTTTCAAAAAATGATAAAAATTTTTTTTCGCACTATCCGCAAAAAAAAGAATTCTTTTTAAAGCCAATACGTTTCTCTATTCAACAAAATAGAAATCAAGTCGATATCTAGAAAACTTATCAAGTTATGAGCAAAAATTATGAAAATTATGGCCAAAAATTACCATGGACTACCCCCTTTGCTTTTTTTCAAAAAATGATAAAAATTTTTTTCTCTCACTATCCGCAAAAAAAAGAATTCTTTTTGAAGCCAATACGTTTCTCTATTCAACAAAACAGAAATCAAGTCGATATCTAGAAAACTTATCAAGTTATGAGCAAAAATTATGAAAGTTATGGCCAAAAATTAACATGGACTACCCCCTTTGCTTTTTTTCAAAAAATGATAAAAAATTTTTTTCGCACTATCCGCAAAAAAAAGAATTCTTTTTGAAGCCAATACGTTTCTCTATTCAACAAAATAGAAATCAAGTCGATATCTAGAAAACTTATCAAGTTATGAGCAAAAAGGATGAAAGTTATGGCCAAAAATTACCATGGACTACCCCCTTTGCTATTTTTCAAAAAATGATAAAAAATTTTTTTCGCACTATCCGCAAAAAAAAGAATTCTTTTTGAAGCCAATACGTTTCTCTATTCAACAAAATAGAAATCAAGTCGATATCTAGAAAACTTATCAAGTTATGAGCAAACATTATGAAAGTTATGGCCAAAAATTACCATGGACTACCCCCTTTGCTTTTTTTCAAAAAATGATAAAAATTTTTTTTCGCACTATCCGCAAAAAAAAGAATTCTTTTTAAAGCCAATACGTTTCTCTATTCAACAAAATAGAAATCAAGTCGATATCTTGAAAACTTATCAAGTTATGAGCAAAAAGGATGAAAATTATGGCCAAAAATTACCATGGACTACCCCCTTTGCTTTTTTTCAAAAAATGATAAAAATTTTTTTTCGCACTATCCGCAAAAAAAAGAATTCTTTTTGAAGCCAATACGTTTCTCTATTCAACAAAATAGAAATCAAGTCGATATCTAGAAAACTTATCAAGTTATGAGCAAAAATTATGAAAGTTATGGGAAAAAATTACCATGGACTACCCCCTTTGCTATTTTTCAAAAAATGATAAAAATTTTTTTTCTCACTATCCGCAAAAAAAAGAATTCTTTTTGAAGCCAATACGTTTCTCTATTCAACAAAATAGAAATCAAGTCGATATCTAGAAAACTTATCAAGTTATGAGCAAAAATTATGAAAGTTATGGCCAAAAATTACCATGGACTACCCCCTTTGCTTTTTTTCAAAAAATGATAAAAATTTTTTTCTCTCACTATCCGCAAAAAAAAGAATTCTTTTTGAAGCCAATACGTTTCTCTATTCAACAAAATAGAAATCAAGTCGATATCTAGAAAACTTATCAAGTTATGAGCAAAAATTATGAAAGTTATGGCCAAAAATTACCATGGACTACCCCCTTTGCTTTTTTTCAAAAAATGATAAAAAATTTTTTTCGCACTATCCGCAAAAAAAAGAATTCTTTTTGAAGCCAATACGTTTCTCTATTCAACAAAATAGAAATCAAGTCGATATCTAGAAAACTTATCAAGTTATGAGCAAAAATTATGAAAGTTATGGCCAAAAATTACCATGGACTACCCCCTTTGCTATTTTTCAAAAAATGATAAAAATTTTTTTTCTCACTATCCGCAAAAAAAAGAATTCTTTTTGAAGCCAATACGTTTCTCTATTCAACAAAATAGAAATCAAGTCGATATCTTGAAAACTTATCAAGTTATGAGCAAACATTATGAAAGTTATGGCCAAAAATTACCATGGACTACCCCCTTTGCTTTTTTTCAAAAAATGATAAAAAATTTTTTTTCGCACTATCCGCAAAAAAAAGAATTCTTTTTGAAGCCAATACGTTTCTCTATTCAACAAAATAGAAATCAAGTCGATATCTTGAAAACTTATCAAGTTATGAGCAAAAAGGATGAAAATTATGGCCAAAAATTACCATGGACTACCCCCTTTGCTTTTTTTCAAAAAATGATAAAAATTTTTTTTCGCACTATCCGCAAAAAAAAGAATTCTTTTTAAAGCCAATACGTTTCTCTATTCAACAAAATAGAAATCAAGTCGATATCTTGAAAACTTATCAAGTTATGAGCAAAAAGGATGAAAATTATGGCCAAAAATTACCATGGACTACCCCCTTTGCTTTTTTTCAAAAAATGATAAAAATTTTTTTTCGCACTATCCGCAATAAAAAGAATTCTTTTTAAAGCCAATACGTTTCTCTATTCAACAAAATAGAAATCAAGTCGATATCTTGAAAACTTATCAAGTTATGAGCAAAAAGGATGAAAATTATGGCCAAAAATTACCATGGACTACCCCCTTTGCTATTTTTCAAAAAATGATAAAAAATTTTTTTCGCACTATCCGCAAAAAAAAGAATTCTTTTTAAAGCCAATACGTTTCTCTATTCAACAAAATAGAAATCAAGTCGATATCTTGAAAACTTATCAAGTTATGAGCAAAAATTATGAAAGTTATGGCCAAAAATTACCATGGACTACCCCCTTTGCTTTTTTTCAAAAAATGATAAAAAATTTTTTTCTCTCACTATCCGCAAAAAAAAGAATTCTTTTTAAGGCCAATACGTTTCTCTATTCAACAAAATATAAATCAAGTCGATATCTTGAAAACTTATCAAGTTATGAGCAAAAATTATGAAAGTTATGGCCAAAAATTAACATGGACTACCCCCTTTGCTTTTTTTCAAAAAATGATAAAAAAATTTTTTCGCACTATCCGCAAAAAAAAGAATTCTTTTTGAAGCCAATACGTTTCTCTATTCAACAAAATAGAAATCAAGTCGATATCTTGAAAACTTATCAAGTTATGAGCAAAAATTATGAAAGTTATGGCCAAAAATTAACATGGACTACCCCCTTTGCTTTTTTTCAAAAAATGATAAAAATTTTTTTCTCTCACTATCCGCAAAAAAAAGAATTCTTTTTGAAGCCAATACGTTTCTCTATTCAACAAAATAGAAATCAAGTCGATATCTAGAAAACTTATCAAGTTATGAGCAAAAATTATGAAAGTTATGGCCAAAAATTACCATGGACTACCCCCTTTGCTTTTTTTCAAAAAATGATAAAAATTTTTTTTCGCACTATCCGCAATAAAAAGAATTCTTTTTGAAGCCAATACGTTTCTCTATTCAACAAAATAGAAATCAAGTCGATATCTAGAAAACTTATCAAGTTATGAGCAAAAAGGATGAAAGTTATGGCCAAAAATTACCATGGACTACCCCCTTTGCTTTTTTTCAAAAAATGATAAAAATTTTTTTCTCTCACTATCCGCAAAAAAAAGAATTCTTTTTAAAGCCAATACGTTTCTCTATTCAACAAAATAGAAATCAAGTCGATATCTAGAAAACTTATCAAGTTATGAGCAAAAATTATGAAAGTTATGGCCAAAAATTACCATGGACTACCCCCTTTGCTTTTTTTCAAAAAATGATAAAAATTTTTTTTCGCACTATCCGCAAAAAAAAGAATTCTTTTTGAAGCCAATACGTTTCTCTATTCAACAAAATAGAAATCAAGTCGATATCTTGAAAACTTATCAAGTTATGAGCAAAAAGGATGAAAATTATGGCCAAAAATTACCATGGACTACCCCCTTTGCTTTTTTTCAAAAAATGATAAAAATTTTTTTTCGCACTATCCGCAATAAAAAGAATTCTTTTTGAAGCCAATACGTTTCTCTATTCAACAAAATAGAAATCAAGTCGATATCTAGAAAACTTATCAAGTTATGAGCAAAAAGGATGAAAGTTATGGCCAAAAATTACCATGGACTACCCCCTTTGCTATTTTTCAAAAAATGATAAAAAATTTTTTTCGCACTATCCGCAAAAAAAAGAATTCTTTTTGAAGCCAATACGTTTCTCTATTCAACAAAATAGAAATCAAGTCGATATCTAGAAAACTTATCAAGTTATGAGCAAAAATTATGAAAGTTATGGCCAAAAATTACCATGGACTACCCCCTTTGCTTTTTTTCAAAAAATGATAAAAATTTTTTTTCGCACTATCCGCAAAAAAAAGAATTCTTTTTAAAGCCAATACGTTTCTCTATTCAACAAAATAGAAATCAAGTCGATATCTTGAAAACTTATCAAGTTATGAGCAAAAAGGATGAAAATTATGGCCAAAAATTACCATGGACTACCCCCTTTGCTTTTTTTCAAAAAATGATAAAAATTTTTTTTCTCACTATCCGCAAAAAAAAGAATTCTTTTTGAAGCCAATACGTTTCTCTATTCAACAAAATAGAAATCAAGTCGATATCTAGAAAACTTATCAAGTTATGAGCAAAAAGGATGAAAGTTATGGCCAAAAATTACCATGGACTACCCCCTTTGCTTTTTTTCAAAAAATGATAAAAATTTTTTTTCGCACTATCCGCAAAAAAAAGAATTCTTTTTAAAGCCAATACGTTTCTCTATTCAACAAAATAGAAATCAAGTCGATATCTTGAAAACTTATCAAGTTATGAGCAAAAAGGATGAAAATTATGGCCAAAAATTACCATGGACTACCCCCTTTGCTTTTTTTCAAAAAATGATAAAAATTTTTTTTCTCACTATCCGCAAAAAAAAGAATTCTTTTTGAAGCCAATACGTTTCTCTATTCAACAAAATAGAAATCAAGTCGATATCTAGAAAACTTATCAAGTTATGAGCAAAAAGGATGAAAGTTATGGCCAAAAATTACCATGGACTACCCCCTTTGCTTTTTTTCAAAAAATGATAAAAATTTTTTTTCGCACTATCCGCAAAAAAAAGAATTCTTTTTAAAGCCAATACGTTTCTCTATTCAACAAAATAGAAATCAAGTCGATATCTTGAAAACTTATCAAGTTATGAGCAAAAAGGATGAAAATTATGGCCAAAAATTACCATGGACTACCCCCTTTGCTTTTTTTCAAAAAATGATAAAAATTTTTTTTCTCACTATCCGCAAAAAAAAGAATTCTTTTTGAAGCCAATACGTTTCTCTATTCAACAAAATAGAAATCAAGTCGATATCTAGAAAACTTATCAAGTTATGAGCAAAAAGGATGAAAGTTATGGCCAAAAATTACCATGGACTACCCCCTTTGCTTTTTTTCAAAAAATGATAAAAATTTTTTTTCGCACTATCCGCAAAAAAAAGAATTCTTTTTAAAGCCAATACGTTTCTCTATTCAACAAAATAGAAATCAAGTCGATATCTAGAAAACTTATCAAGTTATGAGCAAAAATTATGAAAGTTATGGCCAAAAATTACCATGGACTACCCCCTTTGCTATTTTTCAAAAAATGATAAAAATTTTTTTTCTCACTATCCGCAAAAAAAAGAATTCTTTTTGAAGCCAATACGTTTCTGTATTCAACAAAATAGAAATCAAGTCGATATCTAGAAAACTTATCAAGTTATGAGCAAAAATTATGAAAGTTATGGCCAAAAATTACCATGGACTACCCCCTTTGCTTTTTTTCAAAAAATGATAAAAATTTTTTTCTCTCACTATCCGCAAAAAAAAGAATTCTTTTTAAAGCCAATACGTTTCTCTATTCAACAAAATAGAAATCAAGTCGATATCTTGAAAACTTATCAAGTTATGAGCAAAAATTATGAAAGTTATGGCCAAAAATTACCATGGACTACCCCCTTTGCTTTTTTTCAAAAAATGATAAAAAATTTTTTTCGCACTATCCGCAAAAAAAAGAATTCTTTTTAAGGCCAATACGTTTCTCTATTCAACAAAATATAAATCAAGTCGATATCTTGAAAACTTATCAAGTTATGAGCAAAAATTATGAAAGTTATGGCCAAAAATTAACATGGACTACCCCCTTTGCTTTTTTTCAAAAAATGATAAAAAAATTTTTTCGCACTATCCGCAAAAAAAAGAATTCTTTTTGAAGCCAATACGTTTCTCTATTCAACAAAATAGAAATCAAGTCGATATCTTGAAAACTTATCAAGTTATGAGCAAAAAGGATGAAAATTATGGCCAAAAATTACCATGGACTACCCCCTTTGCTTTTTTTCAAAAAATGATAAAAAAAATTTTTCGCACTATCCGCAAAAAAAAGAATTCTTTTTGAAGCCAATACGTTTCTCTATTCAACAAAATAGAAATCAAGTCGATATCTTGAAAACTTATCAAGCTATGAGCAAAAAGGATGAAAATTATGGCCAAAAATTACCATGGACTACCCCCTTTGCTTTTTTTCAAAAAATGATAAAAATTTTTTTTCGCACTATCCGCAAAAAAAAGAATTCTTTTTAAAGCCAATACGTTTCTCTATTCAACAAAATAGAAATCAAGTCGATATCTTGAAAACTTATCAAGTTATGAGCAAAAATTATGAAAGTTATGGCCAAAAATTACCATGGACTACCCCCTTTGCTTTTTTTTCAAAAAATGATAAAAAATTTTTTTCGCACTATCCGCAAAAAAAAGAATTCTTTTTAAAGCCAATACGTTTCTCTATTCAACAAAATAGAAATCAAGTCGATATCTTGAAAACTTATCAAGTTATGAGCAAAAATTATGAAAGTTATGGCCAAAAATTACCATAGACTACCCCCTTTGCTTTTTTTCAAAAAATGATAAAAAAATTTTTTCGCACTATCCGCAATAAAAAGAATTCTTTTTGAAGCCAATACGTTTCTCTATTCAACAAAATAGAAATCAAGTCGATATCTAGAAAACTTATCAAGTTATGAGCAAAAATTATGAAAGTTATGGCCAAAAATTACCATGGACTACCCCCTTTGCTTTTTTTCAAAAAATGATAAAAATTTTTTTCTCTCACTATCCGCAAAAAAAAGAATTCTTTTTGAAGCCAATACGTTTCTCTATTCAACAAAATAGAAATCAAGTCGATATCTAGAAAACTTATCAAGTTATGAGCAAAAATTATGAAAATTATGGCCAAAAATTACCATGGACTACCCCCTTTGCTTTTTTTCAAAAAATGATAAAAAATTTTTTTCGCACTATCCGCAAAAAAAAGAATTCTTTTTGAAGCCAATACGTTTCTCTATTCAACAAAATAGAAATCAAGTCGATATCTAGAAAACTTATCAAGTTATGAGCAAAAATTATGAAAGTTATGGCCAAAAATTACCATGGACTACCCCCTTTGCTTTTTTTCAAAAAATGATAAAAAATTTTTTTCGCACTATCCGCAAAAAAAAGAATTCTTTTTGAAGCCAATACGTTTCTCTATTCAACAAAATAGAAATCAAGTCGATATCTAGAAAACTTATCAAGTTATGAGCAAAAATTATGAAAGTTATGGCCAAAAATTACCATGGACTACCCCCTTTGCTTTTTTTCAAAAAATGATAAAAAATTTTTTTCGCACTATCCGCAAAAAAAAGAATTCTTTTTAAAGCCAATACGTTTCTCTATTCAACAAAATAGAAATCAAGTCGATATCTAGAAAACTTATCAAGTTATGAGCAAAAATTATGAAAGTTATGGCCAAAAATTACCATGGACTACCCCCTTTGCTTTTTTTCAAAAAATGATAAAAAATTTTTTTCGCACTATCCGCAAAAAAAAGAATTCTTTTTGAAGCCAATACGTTTCTCTATTCAACAAAATAGAAATCAAGTCGATATCTAGAAAACTTATCAAGTTATGAGCAAAAATTATGAAAGTTATGGCCAAAAATTACCATGGACTACCCCCTTTGCTTTTTTTCAAAAAATGATAAAAAATTTTTTTCGCACTATCCGCAAAAAAAAGAATTCTTTTTAAAGCCAATACGTTTCTCTATTCAACAAAATAGAAATCAAGTCGATATCTAGAAAACTTATCAAGTTATGAGCAAAAATTATGAAAGTTATGGCCAAAAATTACCATGGACTACCCCCTTTGCTTTTTTTCAAAAAATGATAAAAAATTTTTTTCGCACTATCCGCAAAAAAAAGAATTCTTTTTGAAGCCAATACGTTTCTCTATTCAACAAAATAGAAATCAAGTCGATATCTAGAAAACTTATCAAGTTATGAGCAAAAATTATGAAAGTTATGGCCAAAAATTACCATGGACTACCCCCTTTGCTTTTTTTCAAAAAATGATAAAAAATTTTTTTCGCACTATCCGCAAAAAAAAGAATTCTTTTTAAAGCCAATACGTTTCTCTATTCAACAAAATAGAAATCAAGTCGATATCTAGAAAACTTATCAAGTTATGAGCAAAAATTATGAAAGTTATGGCCAAAAATTACCATGGACTACCCCCTTTGCTTTTTTTCAAAAAATGATAAAAAATTTTTTTCGCACTATCCGCAAAAAAAAGAATTCTTTTTGAAGCCAATACGTTTCTCTATTCAACAAAATAGAAATCAAGTCGATATCTAGAAAACTTATCAAGTTATGAGCAAAAATTATGAAAGTTATGGCCAAAAATTACCATGGACTACCCCCTTTGCTTTTTTTCAAAAAATGATAAAAAATTTTTTTCGCACTATCCGCAAAAAAAAGAATTCTTTTTAAAGCCAATACGTTTCTCTATTCAACAAAATAGAAATCAAGTCGATATCTAGAAAACTTATCAAGTTATGAGCAAAAATTATGAAAGTTATGGCCAAAAATTACCATGGACTACCCCCTTTGCTTTTTTTCAAAAAATGATAAAAAAATTTTTTCGCACTATCCGCAAAAAAAAGAATTCTTTTTGAAGCCAATACGTTTCTCTATTCAACAAAATAGAAATCAAGTCGATATCTTGAAAACTTATCAAGTTATGAGCAAAAAGGATGAAAATTATGGCCAAAAATTACCATGGACTACCCCCTTTGCTTTTTTTCAAAAAATGATAAAAAAATTTTTTCGCACTATCCGCAAAAAAAAGAATTCTTTTTGAAGCCAATACGTTTCTCTATTCAACAAAATAGAAATCAAGTCGATATCTTGAAAACTTATCAAGTTATGAGCAAAAAGGATGAAAATTATGGCCAAAAATTACCATGGACTACCCCCTTTGCTTTTTTTCAAAAAATGATAAAAAAAATTTTTCGCACTATCCGCAAAAAAAAGAATTCTTTTTGAAGCCAATACGTTTCTCTATTCAACAAAATAGAAATCAAGTCGATATCTTGAAAACTTATCAAGCTATGAGCAAAAAGGATGAAAATTATGGCCAAAAATTACCATGGACTACCCCCTTTGCTTTTTTTCAAAAAATGATAAAAATTTTTTTTCGCACTATCCGCAAAAAAAAGAATTCTTTTTGAAGCCAATACGTTTCTCTATTCAACAAAATATAAATCAAGTCGATATCTAGAAAACTTATCAAGTTATGAGCAAACATTATGAAAGTTATGGCCAAAAATTACCATGGACTACCCCCTTTGCTTTTTTTCAAAAAATGATAAAAAATTTTTTTTCGCACTATCCGCAAAAAAAAGAATTCTTTTTGAAGCCAATACGTTTCTCTATTCAACAAAATAGAAATCAAGTCGATATCTTGAAAACTTATCAAGTTATGAGCAAAAAGGATGAAAATTATGGCCAAAAATTACCATGGACTACCCCCTTTGCTTTTTTTCAAAAAATGATAAAAATTTTTTTTCGCACTATCCGCAATAAAAAGAATTCTTTTTGAAGCCAATACGTTTCTCTATTCAACAAAATAGAAATCAAGTCGATATCTAGAAAACTTATCAAGTTATGAGCAAAAAGGATGAAAGTTATGGCCAAAAATTACCATGGACTACCCCCTTTGCTATTTTTCAAAAAATGATAAAAATTTTTTTTCGCACTATCCGCAAAAAAAAGAATTCTTTTTGAAGCCAATACGTTTCTCTATTCAACAAAATAGAAATCAAGTCGATATCTTGAAAACTTATCAAGTTATGAGCAAAAATTATGAAAGTTATGGCCAAAAATTACCATGGACTACCCCCTTTGCTTTTTTTCAAAAAATGATAAAAATTTTTTTTCGCACTATCCGCAAAAAAAAGAATTCTTTTTAAAGCCAATACGTTTCTCTATTCAACAAAATAGAAATCAAGTCGATATCTTGAAAACTTATCAAGTTATGAGCAAAAAGGATGAAAATTATGGCCAAAAATTACCATGGACTACCCCCTTTGCTTTTTTTCAAAAAATGATAAAAATTTTTTTCTCTCACTATCCGCAAAAAAAAGAATTCTTTTTAAAGCCAATACGTTTCTCTATTCAACAAAATAGAAATCAAGTCGATATCTTGAAAACTTATCAAGTTATGAGCAAAAATTATGAAAGTTATGGCCAAAAATTACCATGGACTACCCCCTTTGCTTTTTTTCAAAAAATGATAAAAAATTTTTTTCGCACTATCCGCAAAAAAAAGAATTCTTTTTGAAGCCAATACGTTTCTCTATTCAACAAAATAGAAATCAAGTCGATATCTTGAAAACTTATCAAGTTATGAGCAAAAATTATGAAAGTTATGGCCAAAAATTACCATGGACTACCCCCTTTGCTATTTTTCAAAAAATGATAAAAATTTTTTTTCTCACTATCCGCAAAAAAAAGAATTCTTTTTGAAGCCAATACGTTTCTCTATTCAACAAAATAGAAATCAAGTCGATATCTAGAAAACTTATCAAGTTATGAGCAAAAATTATGAAAGTTATGGCCAAAAATTACCATGGACTACCCCCTTTGCTTTTTTTCAAAAAATGATAAAAATTTTTTTCTCTCACTATCCGCAAAAAAAAGAATTCTTTTTAAGGCCAATACGTTTCTCTATTCAACAAAATATAAATCAAGTCGATATCTTGAAAACTTATCAAGTTATGAGCAAAAATTATGAAAGTTATGGCCAAAAATTAACATGGACTACCCCCTTTGCTTTTTTTCAAAAAATGATAAAAAAATTTTTTCGCACTATCCGCAAAAAAAAGAATTCTTTTTGAAGCCAATACGTTTCTCTATTCAACAAAATAGAAATCAAGTCGATATCTTGAAAACTTATCAAGCTATGAGCAAAAATTATGAAAGTTATGGCCAAAAATTACCATGGACTACCCCCTTTGCTTTTTTTCAAAAAATTATAAAAAATTTTTTTCGCACTATCCGCAAAAAAAAGAATTCTTTTTGAAGCCAATACGTTTCTCTATTCAACAAAATAGAAATCAAGTCGATATCTTGAAAACTTATCAAGTTATGAGCAAAAAGGATGAAAATTATGGCCAAAAATTACCATGGACTACCCCCTTTGCTTTTTTTCAAAAAATGATAAAAATTTTTTTTCGCACTATCCGCAAAAAAAAGAATTCTTTTTAAGGCCAATACGTTTCTCTATTCAACAAAATATAAATCAAGTCGATATCTTGAAAACTTATCAAGTTATGAGCAAAAATTATGAAAGTTATGGCCAAAAATTAACATGGACTACCCCCTTTGCTTTTTTTCAAAAAATGATAAAAAAATTTTTTCGCACTATCCGCAAAAAAAAGAATTCTTTTTGAAGCCAATACGTTTCTCTATTCAACAAAATAGAAATCAAGTCGATATCTTGAAAACTTATCAAGTTATGAGCAAAAAGGATGAAAATTATGGCCAAAAATTACCATGGACTACCCCCTTTGCTTTTTTTCAAAAAATGATAAAAAAAATTTTTCGCACTATCCGCAAAAAAAAGAATTCTTTTTGAAGCCAATACGTTTCTCTATTCAACAAAATAGAAATCAAGTCGATATCTTGAAAACTTATCAAGCTATGAGCAAAAAGGATGAAAATTATGGCCAAAAATTACCATGGACTACCCCCTTTGCTTTTTTTCAAAAAATGATAAAAATTTTTTTCTCTCACTATCCGCAAAAAAAAGAATTCTTTTTAAGGCCAATACGTTTCTCTATTCAACAAAATATAAATCAAGTCGATATCTTGAAAACTTATCAAGTTATGAGCAAAAATTATGAAAGTTATGGCCAAAAATTAACATGGACTACCCCCTTTGCTTTTTTTCAAAAAATGATAAAAAAAATTTTTCGCACTATCCGCAAAAAAAAGAATTCTTTTTGAAGCCAATACGTTTCTCTATTCAACAAAATAGAAATCAAGTCGATATCTTGAAAACTTATCAAGTTATGAGCAAAAAGGATGAAAATTATGGCCAAAAATTACCATGGACTACCCCCTTTGCTTTTTTTCAAAAAATGATAAAAATTTTTTTTCGCACTATCCGCAAAAAAAAGAATTCTTTTTAAGGCCAATACGTTTCTCTATTCAACAAAATATAAATCAAGTCGATATCTTGAAAACTTATCAAGTTATGAGCAAAAATTATGAAAGTTATGGCCAAAAATTAACATGGACTACCCCCTTTGCTTTTTTTCAAAAAATGATAAAAATTTTTTTTCGCACTATCCGCAAAAAAAAGAATTCTTTTTAAGGCCAATACGTTTCTCTATTCAACAAAATATAAATCAAGTCGATATCTTGAAAACTTATCAAGTTATGAGCAAAAAGGATGAAAATTATGGCCAAAAATTACCATGGACTACCCCCTTTGCTTTTTTTCAAAAAATGATAAAAAAAATTTTTCGCACTATCCGCAAAAAAAAGAATTCTTTTTGAAGCCAATACGTTTCTCTATTCAACAAAATAGAAATCAAGTCGATATCTTGAAAACTTATCAAGCTATGAGCAAAAAGGATGAAAATTATGGCCAAAAATTACCATGGACTACCCCCTTTGCTTTTTTTCAAAAAATGATAAAAATTTTTTTTCGCACTATCCGCAAAAAAAAGAATTCTTTTTAAAGCCAATACGTTTCTCTATTCAACAAAATAGAAATCAAGTCGATATCTTGAAAACTTATCAAGTTATGAGCAAAAATTATGAAAGTTATGGCCAAAAATTACCATGGACTACCCCCTTTGCTTTTTTTTCAAAAAATGATAAAAAATTTTTTTCGCACTATCCGCAAAAAAAAGAATTCTTTTTAAAGCCAATACGTTTCTCTATTCAACAAAATAGAAATCAAGTCGATATCTTGAAAACTTATCAAGTTATGAGCAAAAATTATGAAAGTTATGGCCAAAAATTACCATGGACTACCCCCTTTGCTTTTTTTCAAAAAATGATAAAAAAATTTTTTCGCACTATCCGCAAAAAAAAGAATTCTTTTTGAAGCCAATACGTTTCTCTATTCAACAAAATAGAAATCAAGTCGATATCTAGAAAACTTATCAAGTTATGAGCAAAAATTATGAAAGTTATGGCCAAAAATTACCATGGACTACCCCCTTTGCTTTTTTTCAAAAAATGATAAAAATTTTTTTCTCTCACTATCCGCAAAAAAAAGAATTCTTTTTGAAGCCAATACGTTTCTCTATTCAACAAAATAGAAATCAAGTCGATATCTAGAAAACTTATCAAGTTATGAGCAAAAATTATGAAAGTTATGGCCAAAAATTACCATGGACTACCCCCTTTGCTTTTTTTCAAAAAATGATAAAAAATTTTTTTCGCACTATCCGCAAAAAAAAGAATTCTTTTTGAAGCCAATACGTTTCTCTATTCAACAAAATAGAAATCAAGTCGATATCTAGAAAACTTATCAAGTTATGAGCAAAAAGGATGAAAGTTATGGCCAAAAATTACCATGGACTACCCCCTTTGCTTTTTTTCAAAAAATGATAAAAATTTTTTTCTCTCACTATCCGCAGAAAAAAGAATTCTTTTTGAAGCCAATACGTTTCTCTATTCAACAAAATAGAAATCAAGTCGATATCTAGAAAACTTATCAAGTTATGAGCAAAAATTATGAAAATTATGGCCAAAAATTACCATGGACTACCCCCTTTGCTTTTTTTCAAAAAATGATAAAAAATTTTTTTCGCACTATCCGCAAAAAAAAGAATTCTTTTTGAAGCCAATACGTTTCTCTATTCAACAAAATAGAAATCAAGTCGATATCTTGAAAACTTATCAAGTTATGAGCAAAAAGGATGAAAATTATGGCCAAAAATTACCATGGACTACCCCCTTTGCTTTTTTTCAAAAAATTATAAAAATTTTTTTTCGCACTATCCGCAAAAAAAAGAATTCTTTTTAAAGCCAATACGTTTCTCTATTCAACAAAATAGAAATCAAGTCGATATCTTGAAAACTTATCAAGTTATGAGCAAAAAGGATGAAAATTATGGCCAAAAATTACCATGGACTACCCCCTTTGCTTTTTTTCAAAAAATGATAAAAAATTTTTTTCGCACTATCCGCAATAAAAAGAATTCTTTTTGAAGCCAATACGTTTCTCTATTCAACAAAATAGAAATCAAGTCGATATCTAGAAAACTTATCAAGTTATGAGCAAAAAGGATGAAAGTTATGGCCAAAAATTACCATGGACTACCCCCTTTGCTATTTTTCAAAAAATGATAAAAAATTTTTTTCGCACTATCCGCAAAAAAAAGAATTCTTTTTAAAGCCAATACGTTTCTCTATTCAACAAAATAGAAATCAAGTCGATATCTAGAAAACTTATCAAGTTATGAGCAAAAAGGATGAAAATTATGGCCAAAAATTACCATGGACTACCCCCTTTGCTTTTTTTCAAAAAATGATAAAAATTTTTTTTCGCACTATCCGCAATAAAAAGAATTCTTTTTGAAGCCAATACGTTTCTCTATTCAACAAAATAGAAATCAAGTCGATATCTAGAAAACTTATCAAGTTATGAGCAAAAAGGATGAAAGTTATGGCCAAAAATTACCATGGACTACCCCCTTTGCTATTTTTCAAAAAATGATAAAAAATTTTTTTCGCACTATCCGCAAAAAAAAGAATTCTTTTTGAAGCCAATACGTTTCTCTATTCAACAAAATAGAAATCAAGTCGATATCTAGAAAACTTATCAAGTTATGAGCAAAAATTATGAAAGTTATGGCCAAAAATTACCATGGACTACCCCCTTTGCTATTTTTCAAAAAATGATAAAAATTTTTTTTCTCACTATCCGCAAAAAAAAGAATTCTTTTTGAAGCCAATACGTTTCTCTATTCAACAAAATAGAAATCAAGTCGATATCTAGAAAACTTATCAAGTTATGAGCAAAAAGGATGAAAGTTATGGCCAAAAATTACCATGGACTACCCCCTTTGCTATTTTTCAAAAAATGATAAAAAATTTTTTTCGCACTATCCGCAAAAAAAAGAATTCTTTTTAAAGCCAATACGTTTCTCTATTCAACAAAATAGAAATCAAGTCGATATCTAGAAAACTTATCAAGTTATGAGCAAAAAGGATGAAAGTTATGGCCAAAAATTACCATGGACTACCCCCTTTGCTTTTTTTCAAAAAATGATAAAAATTTTTTTTCGCACTATCCGCAATAAAAAGAATTCTTTTTGAAGCCAATACGTTTCTCTATTCAACAAAATAGAAATCAAGTCGATATCTAGAAAACTTATCAAGTTATGAGCAAAAAGGATGAAAGTTATGGCCAAAAATTACCATGGACTACCCCCTTTGCTATTTTTCAAAAAATGATAAAAAATTTTTTTCGCACTATCCGCAAAAAAAAGAATTCTTTTTGAAGCCAATACGTTTCTCTATTCAACAAAATAGAAATCAAGTCGATATCTAGAAAACTTATCAAGTTATGAGCAAAAATTATGAAAGTTATGGCCAAAAATTACCATGGACTACCCCCTTTGCTTTTTTTCAAAAAATGATAAAAATTTTTTTCTCTCACTATCCGCAAAAAAAAGAATTCTTTTTAAAGCCAATACGTTTCTCTATTCAACAAAATAGAAATCAAGTCGATATCTTGAAAACTTATCAAGTTATGAGCAAAAATTATGAAAGTTATGGCCAAAAATTACCATGGACTACCCCCTTTGCTTTTTTTCAAAAAATTATAAAAAATTTTTTTCGCACTATCCGCAAAAAAAAGAATTCTTTTTGAAGCCAATACGTTTCTCTATTCAACAAAATAGAAATCAAGTCGATATCTAGAAAACTTATCAAGTTATGAGCAAAAATTATGAAAGTTATGGCCAAAAATTACCATGGACTACCCCCTTTGCTTTTTTTCAAAAAATGATAAAAAATTTTTTTCTCACTATCCGCAAAAAAAAGAATTCTTTTTAAAGCCAATACGTTTCTCTATTCAACAAAATAGAAATCAAGTCGATATCTTGAAAACTTATCAAGTTATGAGCAAAAAGGATGAAAATTATGGCCAAAAATTACCATGGACTACCCCCTTTGCTTTTTTTCAAAAAATGATAAAAATTTTTTTTCGCACTATCCGCAATAAAAAGAATTCTTTTTGAAGCCAATACGTTTCTCTATTCAACAAAATAGAAATCAAGTCGATATCTAGAAAACTTATCAAGTTATGAGCAAAAAGGATGAAAGTTATGGCCAAAAATTACCATGGACTACCCCCTTTGCTATTTTTCAAAAAATGATAAAAAAATTTTTTCGCACTATCCGCAAAAAAAAGAATTCTTTTTGAAGCCAATACGTTTCTCTATTCAACAAAATAGAAATCAAGTCGATATCTAGAAAACTTATCAAGTTATGAGCAAAAATTATGAAAGTTATGGCCAAAAATTACCATGGACTACCCCCTTTGCTTTTTTTCAAAAAATGATAAAAATTTTTTTTCGCACTATCCGCAAAAAAAAGAATTCTTTTTAAAGCCAATACGTTTCTCTATTCAACAAAATAGAAATCAAGTCGATATCTTGAAAACTTATCAAGTTATGAGCAAAAAGGATGAAAATTATGGCCAAAAATTACCATGGACTACCCCCTTTGCTTTTTTTCAAAAAATGATAAAAATTTTTTTTCGCACTATCCGCAATAAAAAGAATTCTTTTTGAAGCCAATACGTTTCTCTATTCAACAAAATAGAAATCAAGTCGATATCTAGAAAACTTATCAAGTTATGAGCAAAAAGGATGAAAGTTATGGCCAAAAATTACCATGGTCTACCCCCTTTGCTATTTTTCAAAAAATGATAAAAATTTTTTTTCGCACTATCCGCAATAAAAAGAATTCTTTTTGAAGCCAATACGTTTCTCTATTCAACAAAATAGAAATCAAGTCGATATCTAGAAAACTTATCAAGTTATGAGCAAAAAGGATGAAAGTTATGGCCAAAAATTACCATGGACTACCCCCTTTGCTATTTTTCAAAAAATGATAAAAATTTTTTTTCGCACTATCCGCAATAAAAAGAATTCTTTTTGAAGCCAATACGTTTCTCTATTCAACAAAATAGAAATCAAGTCGATATCTAGAAAACTTATCAAGTTATGAGCAAAAAGGATGAAAGTTATGGCCAAAAATTACCATGGACTACCCCCTTTGCTATTTTTCAAAAAATGATAAAAATTTTTTTTCGCACTATCCGCAATAAAAAGAATTCTTTTTGAAGCCAATACGTTTCTCTATTCAACAAAATAGAAATCAAGTCGATATCTAGAAAACTTATCAAGTTATGAGCAAAAAGGATGAAAGTTATGGCCAAAAATTACCATGGACTACCCCCTTTGCTATTTTTCAAAAAATGATAAAAATTTTTTTTCGCACTATCCGCAATAAAAAGAATTCTTTTTGAAGCCAATACGTTTCTCTATTCAACAAAATAGAAATCAAGTCGATATCTAGAAAACTTATCAAGTTATGAGCAAAAAGGATGAAAGTTATGGCCAAAAATTACCATGGACTACCCCGTTTGCTTTTTTTCAAAAAATGATAAAAATTTTTTTTCGCACTATCCGCAAAAAAAAGAATTCTTTTTAAAGCCAATACGTTTCTCTATTCAACAAAATAGAAATCAAGTCGATATCTTGAAAACTTATCAAGTTATGAGCAAAAATTATGAAAGTTATGGCCAAAAATTACCATGGACTACCCCCTTTGCTTTTTTTTCAAAAAATGATAAAAAATTTTTTTCGCACTATCCGCAAAAAAAAGAATTCTTTTTAAAGCCAATACGTTTCTCTATTCAACAAAATATAAATCAAGTCGATATCTTGAAAACTTATCAAGTTATGAGCAAAAATTATGAAAGTTATGGCCAAAAATTACCATGGACTACCCCCTTTGCTTTTTTTCAAAAAATGATAAAAAAATTTTTTCGCACTATCCGCAATAAAAAGAATTCTTTTTGAAGCCAATACGTTTCTCTATTCAACAAAATAGAAATCAAGTCGATATCTAGAAAACTTATCAAGTTATGAGCAAAAATTATGAAAGTTATGGCCAAAAATTACCATGGACTACCCCCTTTGCTTTTTTTCAAAAAATGATAAAAATTTTTTTTCTCTCACTATCCGCAAAAAAAAGAATTCTTTTTGAAGCCAATACGTTTCTCTATTCAACAAAATAGAAATCAAGTCGATATCTAGAAAACTTATCAAGTTATGAGCAAAAATTATGAAAATTATGGCCAAAAATTACCATGGACTACCCCCTTTGCTTTTTTTCAAAAAATGATAAAAAATTTTTTTCGCACTATCCGCAAAAAAAAGAATTCTTTTTGAAGCCAATACGTTTCTCTATTCAACAAAATAGAAATCAAGTCGATATCTAGAAAACTTATCAAGTTATGAGCAAAAATTATGAAAGTTATGGCCAAAAATTACCATGGACTACCCTTTGCTTTTTTTCAAAAAATGATAAAAATTTTTTTTCGCACTATCCGCAAAAAAAAGAATTCTTTTTAAAGCCAATACGTTTCTCTATTCAACAAAATAGAAATCAAGTCGATATCTAGAAAACTTATCAAGTTATGAGCAAAAATTATGAAAATTATGGCCAAAAATTACCATGGACTACCCCCTTTGCTTTTTTTCAAAAAATGATAAAAAATTTTTTTTCGCACTATCCGCAAAAAAAAGAATTCTTTTTGAAGCCAATACGTTTCTCTATTCAACAAAATAGAAATCAAGTCGATATCTTGAAAACTTATCAAGTTATGAGCAAAAAGGATGAAAATTATGGCCAAAAATTACCATGGACTACCCCCTTTGCTTTTTTTCAAAAAATGATAAAAATTTTTTTCTCTCACTATCCGCAAAAAAAAGAATTCTTTTTAAAGCCAATACGTTTCTCTATTCAACAAAAAGGAAATCAAGTAGATATCTAGAAAACTTATCAAGTTATGAGCAAAAATTATGAAAATTATGGCCAAAAATTACCATGGACTACCCCCTTTGCTTTTTTTCAAAAAATGATAAAAAATTTTTTTTCGCACTATCCGCAAAAAAAAGAATTCTTTTTGAAGCCAATACGTTTCTCTATTCAACAAAATAGAAATCAAGTCGATATCTTGAAAACTTATCAAGTTATGAGCAAAAAGGATGAAAATTATGGCCAAAAATTACCATGGACTACCCCCTTTGCTTTTTTTCAAAAAATGATAAAAATTTTTTTCTCTCACTATCCGCAAAAAAAAGAATTCTTTTTAAAGCCAATACGTTTCTCTATTCAACAAAAAGGAAATCAAGTAGATATCTAGAAAACTTATCAAGTTATGAGCAAAAATTATGAAAATTATGGCCAAAAATTACCATGGACTACCCCCTTTGCTTTTTTTCAAAAAATGATAAAAAATTTTTTTTCGCACTATCCGCAAAAAAAAGAATTCTTTTTGAAGCCAATACGTTTCTCTATTCAACAAAATAGAAATCAAGTCGATATCTTGAAAACTTATCAAGTTATGAGCAAAAAGGATGAAAATTATGGCCAAAAATTACCATGGACTACCCCCTTTGCTTTTTTTCAAAAAATGATAAAAATTTTTTTCTCTCACTATCCGCAAAAAAAAGAATTCTTTTTAAAGCCAATACGTTTCTCTATTCAACAAAATAGAAATCAAGTCGATATCTTGAAAACTTATCAAGTTATGAGCAAAAAGGATGAAAATTATGGCCAAAAATTACCATGGACTACCCCCTTTGCTTTTTTTCAAAAAATGATAAAAATTTTTTTCTCTCACTATCCGCAAAAAAAAGAATTCTTTTTAAAGCCAATACGTTTCTCTATTCAACAAAATAGAAATCAAGTCGATATCTTGAAAACTTATCAAGTTATGAGCAAAAAGGATGAAAATTATGGCCAAAAATTACCATGGACTACCCCCTTTGCTATTTTTCAAAAAATGATAAAAAATTTTTTTCGCACTATCCGCAAAAAAAAGAATTCTTTTTAAAGCCAATACGTTTCTCTATTCAACAAAATAGAAATCAAGTCGATATCTTGAAAACTTATCAAGATATGAGCAAAAAGGATGAAAATTATGGCCAAAAATTACCATGGACTACCCCCTTTGCTTTTTTTCAAAAAATGATAAAAATTTTTTTCTCTCACTATCCGCAAAAAAAAGAATTCTTTTTAAAGCCAATACGTTTCTCTATTCAACAAAATAGAAATCAAGTCGATATCTTGAAAACTTATCAAGTTATGAGCAAAAAGGATGAAAATTATGGCCAAAAATTACCATGGACTACCCCCTTTGCTTTTTTTCAAAAAATGATAAAAATTTTTTTCTCTCACTATCCGCAAAAAAAAGAATTCTTTTTAAAGCCAATACGTTTCTCTATTCAACAAAAAGGAAATCAAGTAGATATCTAGAAAACTTATCAAGTTATGAGCAAAAATTATGAAAATTATGGCCAAAAATTACCATGGACTACCCCCTTTGCTTTTTTTCAAAAAATGATAAAAAATTTTTTTTCGCACTATCCGCAAAAAAAAGAATTCTTTTTGAAGCCAATACGTTTCTCTATTCAACAAAATAGAAATCAAGTCGATATCTTGAAAACTTATCAAGTTATGAGCAAAAAGGATGAAAATTATGGCCAAAAATTACCATGGACTACCCCCTTTGCTTTTTTTCAAAAAATGATAAAAATTTTTTTCTCTCACTATCCGCAAAAAAAAGAATTCTTTTTAAAGCCAATACGTTTCTCTATTCAACAAAATAGAAATCAAGTCGATATCTTGAAAACTTATCAAGTTATGAGCAAAAAGGATGAAAATTATGGCCAAAAATTACCATGGACTACCCCCTTTGCTTTTTTTCAAAAAATGATAAAAATTTTTTTCTCTCACTATCCGCAAAAAAAAGAATTCTTTTTAAAGCCAATACGTTTCTCTATTCAACAAAAAGGAAATCAAGTAGATATCTAGAAAACTTATCAAGTTATGAGCAAAAATTATGAAAATTATGGCCAAAAATTACCATGGACTACCCCCTTTGCTTTTTTTCAAAAAATGATAAAAAATTTTTTTTCGCACTATCCGCAAAAAAAAGAATTATTTTTGAAGCCAATACGTTTCTCTATTCAACAAAATAGAAATCAAGTCGATATCTTGAAAACTTATCAAGATATGAGCAAAAAGGATGAAAATTATGGCCAAAAATTACCATGGACTACCCCCTTTGCTTTTTTTCAAAAAATGATAAAAATTTTTTTCTCTCACTATCCGCAAAAAAAAGAATTCTTTTTAAAGCCAATACGTTTCTCTATTCAACAAAATAGAAATCAAGTCGATATCTTGAAAACTTATCAAGTTATGAGCAAAAAGGATGAAAATTATGGCCAAAAATTACCATGGACTACCCCCTTTGCTTTTTTTCAAAAAATGATAAAAATTTTTTTTCGCACTATCCGCAATAAAAAGAATTCTTTTTGAAGCCAATACGTTTCTCTATTCAACAAAATAGAAATCAAGTCGATATCTAGAAAACTTATCAAGTTATGAGCAAAAATTATGAAAGTTATGGCCAAAAATTACCATGGACTACCCCCTTTGCTTTTTTTCAAAAAATGATAAAAATTTTTTTTCGCACTATCCGCAAAAAAAAGAATTCTTTTTAAAGCCAATACGTTTCTCTATTCAACAAAATAGAAATCAAGTCGATATCTTGAAAACTTATCAAGTTATGAGCAAAAATTATGAAAGTTATGGCCAAAAATTACCATGGACTACCCCCTTTGCTTTTTTTCAAAAAATGATAAAAATTTTTTTTCGCACTATCCGCAAAAAAAAGAATTCTTTTTAAAGCCAATACGTTTCTCTATTCAACAAAATAGAAATCAAGTCGATATCTTGAAAAGTTATCAAGCTATGAGCAAAAAGGATGAAAATTATGGCCAAAAATTACCATGGACTACCCCCTTTGCTTTTTTTCAAAAAATGATAAAAAAATTTTTTCGCACTATCCGCAAAAAAAAGAATTCTTTTTGAAGCCAATACGTTTCTCTATTCAACAAAATAGAAATCAAGTCGATATCTTGAAAACTTATCAAGTTATGAGCAAAAATTATGAAAGTTATGGCCAAAAATTACCATGGACTACCCCCTTTGCTTTTTTTCAAAAAATGATAAAAAAATTTTTTCGCACTATCCGCAATAAAAAGAATTCTTTTTGAAGCCAATACGTTTCTCTATTCAACAAAATAGAAATCAAGTCGATATCTAGAAAAGTAAGCAAGTTATGACTAAAAAGGTAAGCAGTTCTACTACTGCCTCTTTCCGGCCACTTTTTAGTAGAACTAGTTACCTTTTTAGTCATAACTTGCTAAGTTTTCAATATATCGACTTGATTTCTTTTGAGTTTGATAGCCAACCGTATTGGCCTTAATTAGAAATTTTTTTCTAATGGATAGTGGAAGAAAATTTTTTATCATTTTTTCAAAAAAAAGCAAAGGGGGTAGTCCATGGTTTTTTTTTTTGGGCAAAAATATTTTTTTCGCACTATCTGCATAAAATAGAATACTTATTAAAGACAATTTTGTTCTCTATCCAACGCAATAGAAATCAAGTCGATATCTAGAAAAGTAAGCAAGTTATGACTAAAAAGGTAAGCAGTTCTACTACTGCCTCTTTCCGGCCACTTTTTAGTAGAGCTAGTTACCTTTTTAGTCATAACTTGCTAAGTTTTCAATATATCGACTTGATTTCTTTTGAGTTTGATAGCCAACCGTATTGGCCTTAATTAGAAATTTTTTTCTAATGGATAGTGGAAGAAAATTTTTTATCATTTTTTCAAAAAAAAGCAAAGGGGGTAGTCCATGGTTTTTTTTTTTGGGCAAAAATATTTTTTTCGCACTATCTGCATAAAATAGAATATTTATTAAAGACAATTTTGTTCTCTATCCAACGCAATAGAAATCAAGTCGATATCTAGAAAAGTAAGCAAGTTATGACTAAAAAGGTAAGCAGTTCTACTACTGCCTCTTTCCGGCCACTTTTTAGTAGAGCTAGTTACCTTTTTAGTCATAACTTGCTAAGTTTTCAATATATCGACTTGATTTCTTTTGAGTTTGATAGCCAACCGTATTGGCCTTAATTAGAAATTTTTTTCTAATGGATAGTGGAAGAAAATTTTTTATCATTTTTTCAAAAAAAAGCAAAGGGGGTAGTCCATGGTTTTTTTTTTTTGGGCAAAAATATTTTTTTCGCACTATCTGCATAAAATAGAATATTTATTAAAGACAATTTTGTTCTCTATCCAACGCAATAGAAATCAAGTCGATATCTAGAAAAGTAAGCAAGTTATGACTAAAAAGGTAAGCAGTTCTACTACTGCCTCTTTCCGGCCACTTTTTAGTAGAGCTAGTTACCTTTTTAGTCATAACTTGCTAAGTTTTCAATATATCGACTTGATTTCTTTTGAGTTTGATAGCCAACCGTATTGGCCTTAATTAGAAATTTTTTTCTAATGGATAGTGGAAGAAAATTTTTTATCATTTTTTCAAAAAAAAGCAAAGGGGGTAGTCCATGGTTTTTTTTTTTGGGCAAAAATATTTTTTTCGCACTATCTGCATAAAATAGAATATTTATTAAAGACAATTTTGTTCTCTATCCAACGCAATAGAAATCAAGTCGATATCTAGAAAAGTAAGCAAGTTATGACTAAAAAGGTAAGCAGTTCTACTACTGCCTCTTTCCGGCCACTTTTTAGTAGAGCTAGTTACCTTTTTAGTCATAACTTGCTAAGTTTTCAATATATCGACTTGATTTCTTTTGAGTTTGATAGCCAACCGTATTGGCCTTAATTAGAAATTTTTTTCTAATGGATAGTGGAAGAAAATTTTTATCATTTTTTCAAAAAAAAGCAAAGGGGGTAGTCCATGGTTTTTTTTTTTTGGGCAAAAATATTTTTTTCGCACTATCTGCATAAAATAGAATATTTATTAAAGACAATTTTGTTCTCTATCCAACGCAATAGAAATCAAGTCGATATCTAGAAAAGTAAGCAAGTTATGACTAAAAAGGTAAGCAGTTCTACTACTGCCTCTTTCCGGCCACTTTTTAGTAGAACTAGTTACCTTTTTAGTCATAACTTGCTAAGTTTTCAATATATCGACTTGATTTCTTTTGAGTTTGATAGCCAACCGTATTGGCCTTAATTAGAAATTTTTTTCTAATGGATAGTGGAAGAAAATTTTTTATCATTTTTTCAAAAAAAAGCAAAGGGGGTAGTCCATGGTTTTTTTTTTTTGGGCAAAAATATTTTTTTCGCACTATCTGCATAAAATAGAATATTTATTAAAGACAATTTTGTTCTCTATCCAACGCAATAGAAATCAAGTCGATATCTAGAAAAGTAAGCAAGTTATGACTAAAAAGGTAAGCAGTTCTACTACTGCCTCTTTCCGGCCACTTTTTAGTAGAGCTAGTTACCTTTTTAGTCATAACTTGCTAAGTTTTCAATATATCGACTTGATTTCTTTTGAGTTTGATAGCCAACCGTATTGGCCTTAATTAGAAATTTTTTTCTAATGGATAGTGGAAGAAAATTTTTTATCATTTTTTCAAAAAAAAGCAAAGGGGGTAGTCCATGGTTTTTTTTTTTGGGCAAAAATATTTTTTTCGCACTATCTGCATAAAATAGAATATTTATTAAAGACAATTTTGTTCTCTATCCAACGCAATAGAAATCAAGTCGATATCTAGAAAAGTAAGCAAGTTATGACTAAAAAGGTAAGCAGTTCTACTACTGCCTCTTTCCGGCCACTTTTTAGTAGAGCTAGTTACCTTTTTAGTCATAACTTGCTAAGTTTTCAATATATTGACTTGATTTCTTTTGAGTTTGATAGCCAACCGTATTGGCCTTAATTAGAAATTTTTTTCTAATGGATAGTGGAAGAAAATTTTTTATCATTTTTTCAAAAAAAAGCAAAGGGGGTAGTCCATGGTTTTTTTTTTTGGGCAAAAATATTTTTTTCGCACTATCTGCATAAAATAGAATATTTATTAAAGACAATTTTGTTCTCTATCCAACGCAATAGAAATCAAGTCGATATCTAGAAAAGTAAGCAAGTTATGACTAAAAAGGTAAGCAGTTCTACTACTGCCTCTTTCCGGCCACTTTTTAGTAGAGCTAGTTACCTTTTTAGTCATAACTTGCTAAGTTTTCAATATATCGACTTGATTTCTTTTGAGTTTGATAGCCAACCGTATTGGCCTTAATTAGAAATTTTTTTCTAATGGATAGTGGAAGAAAATTTTTATCATTTTTTCAAAAAAAAGCAAAGGGGGTAGTCCATGGTTTTTTTTTTTTTGGGCAAAAATATTTTTTTCGCACTATCTGCATAAAATAGAATATTTATTAAAGACAATTTTGTTCTCTATCCAACGCAATAGAAATCAAGTCGATATCTAGAAAAGTAAGCAAGTTATGACTAAAAAGGTAAGCAGTTCTACTACTGCCTCTTTCCGGCCACTTTTTAGTAGAACTAGTTACCTTTTTAGTCATAACTTGCTAAGTTTTCAATATATCGACTTGATTTCTTTTGAGTTTGATAGCCAACCGTATTGGCCTTAATTAGAAATTTTTTTCTAATGGATAGTGGAAGAAAATTTTTTATCATTTTTTCAAAAAAAAGCAAAGGGGGTAGTCCATGGTTTTTTTTTGGCGAAAAATATTTTTTTCGCACTATCTGCATAAAAAAGAATATTTATTAAAGACAATTTGGTTCTCTATCCAACGCAATAGAAATCAAGTCGATATCTAGAAAAGTAAGCAAGTTATGACTAAAAAGGTAAGCAGTTCTACTACTGCCTCTTTCCGGCCACTTTTTAGTAGAGCTAGTTACCTTTTTAGTCATAACTTGCTAAGTTTTCAATATATCGACTTGATTTCTTTTGAGTTTGATAGCCAACCGTATTGGCCTTAATTAGAAATTTTTTTCTAATGGATAGTGGAAGAAAATTTTTTATCATTTTTTCAAAAAAAAGCAAAGGGGGTAGTCCATGGTTTTTTTTTTTGGGCAAAAATATTTTTTTCGCACTATCTGCATAAAATAGAATATTTATTAAAGACAATTTTGTTCTCTATCCAACGCAATAGAAATCAAGTCGATATCTAGAAAAGTAAGCAAGTTATGACTAAAAAGGTAAGCAGTTCTACTACTGCCTCTTTCCGGCCACTTTTTAGTAGAACTAGTTACCTTTTTAGTCATAACTTGCTAAGTTTTCAATATATCGACTTGATTTCTTTTGAGTTTGATAGCCAACCGTATTGGCCTTAATTAGAAATTTTTTTCTAATGGATAGTGGAAGAAAATTTTTTATCATTTTTTCAAAAAAAAGCAAAGGGGGTAGTCCATGGTTTTTTTTTTTGGGCAAAAATATTTTTTTCGCACTATCTGCATAAAATAGAATACTTATTAAAGACAATTTTGTTCTCTATCCAACGCAATAGAAATCAAGTCGATATCTAGAAAAGTAAGCAAGTTATGACTAAAAAGGTAAGCAGTTCTACTACTGCCTCTTTCCGGCCACTTTTTAGTAGAGCTAGTTACCTTTTTAGTCATAACTTGCTAAGTTTTCAATATATCGACTTGATTTCTTTTGAGTTTGATAGCCAACCGTATTGGCCTTAATTAGAAATTTTTTTCTAATGGATAGTGGAAGAAAATTTTTTATCATTTTTTCAAAAAAAAGCAAAGGGGGGTAGTCCATGGTTTTTTTTTTTTGGGCAAAAATATTTTTTTCGCACTATCTGCATAAAATAGAATATTTATTAAAGACAATTTTGTTCTCTATCCAACGCAATAGAAATCAAGTCGATATGTAGAAAAGTAAGCAAGTTATGACTAAAAAGGTAAGCAGTTCTACTACTGCCTCTTTCCGGCCACTTTTTAGTAGAGCTAGTTACCTTTTTAGTCATAACTTGCTAAGTTTTCAATATATCGACTTGATTTCTTTTGAGTTTGATAGCCAACCGTATTGGCCTTAATTAGAAATTTTTTTCTAATGGATAGTGGAAGAAAATTTTTTATAATTTTTTCAAAAAAAAGCAAAGGGGGTAGTCCATGGTTTTTTTTTTTTGGGCAAAAATATTTTTTTCGCACTATCTGCATAAAATAGAATATTTATTAAAGACAATTTTGTTCTCTATCCAACGCAATAGAAATCAAGTCGATATCTAGAAAAGTAAGCAAGTTATGACTAAAAAGGTAAGCAGTTCTACTACTGCCTCTTTCCGGCCACTTTTTAGTAGAACTAGTTACCTTTTTAGTCATAACTTGCTAAGTTTTCAATATATCGACTTGATTTCTTTTGAGTTTGATAGCCAACCGTATTGGCCTTAATTAGAAATTTTTTTCTAATGGATAGTGGAAGAAAATTTTTTATCATTTTTTCAAAAAAAAGCAAAGGGGGTAGTCCATGGTTTTTTTTTTTTGGGCAAAAATATTTTTTTCGCACTATCTGCATAAAATAGAATATTTTTTAAAGACAATTTTGTTCTCTATCCAACGCAATAGAAATCAAGTCGATATCTAGAAAAGTAAGCAAGTTATGACTAAAAAGGTAAGCAGTTCTACTACTGCCTCTTTCCGGCCACTTTTTAGTAGAGCTAGTTACCTTTTTAGTCATAACTTGCTAAGTTTTCAATATATCGACTTGATTTCTTTTGAGTTTGATAGCCAACCGTATTGGCCTTAATTAGAAATTTTTTTCTAATGGATAGTGGAAGAAAATTTTTTATCATTTTTTCAAAAAAAAGCAAAGGGGGTAGTCCATGGTTTTTTTTTTTGGGCAAAAATATTTTTTTCGCACTATCTGCATAAAATAGAATATTTATTAAAGACAATTTTGTTCTCTATCCAACGCAATAGAAATCAAGTCGATATGTAGAAAAGTAAGCAAGTTATGACTAAAAAGGTAAGCAGTTCTACTACTGCCTCTTTCCGGCCACTTTTTAGTAGAGCTAGTTACCTTTTTAGTCATAACTTGCTAAGTTTTCAATATATCGACTTGATTTCTTTTGAGTTTGATAGCCAACCGTATTGGCCTTAATTAGAAATTTTTTTCTAATGGATAGTGGAAGAAAATTTTTTATAATTTTTTCAAAAAAAAGCAAAGGGGGTAGTCCATGGTTTTTTTTTTTTTGGGCAAAAATATTTTTTTCGCACTATCTGCATAAAATAGAATATTTATTAAAGACAATTTTGTTCTCTATCCAACGCAATAGAAATCAAGTCGATATCTAGAAAAGTAAGCAAGTTATGACTAAAAAGGTAAGCAGTTCTACTACTGCCTCTTTCCGGCCACTTTTTAGTAGAACTAGTTACCTTTTTAGTCATAACTTGCTAAGTTTTCAATATATCGACTTGATTTCTTTTGAGTTTGATAGCCAACCGTATTGGCCTTAATTAGAAATTTTTTTCTAATGGATAGTGGAAGAAAATTTTTTATCATTTTTTCAAAAAAAAGCAAAGGGGGTAGTCCATGGTTTTTTTTTTTTGGGCAAAAATATTTTTTTCGCACTATATGCATAAAATAGAATATTTATTAAAGACAATTTTGTTCTCTATCCAACGCAATAGAAATCAAGTCGATATGTAGAAAAGTAAGCAAGTTATGACTAAAAAGGTAAGCAGTTCTACTACTGCCTCTTTCCGGCCACTTTTTAGTAGAGCTAGTTACCTTTTTAGTCATAACTTGCTAAGTTTTCAATATATCGACTTGATTTCTTTTGAGTTTGATAGCCAACCGTATTGGCCTTAATTAGAAATTTTTTTCTAATGGATAGTGGAAGAAAATTTTTTATCATTTTTTCAAAAAAAAGCAAAGGGGGTAGTCCATGGTTTTTTTTTGGCGAAAAATATTTTTTTCGCACTATCTGCATAAAAAAGAATATTTATTAAAGACAATTTGGTTCTCTATCCAACGCAATAGAAATCAAGTCGATATCTAGAAAAGTAAGCAAGTTATGACTAAAAAGGTAAGCAGTTCTACTACTGCCTCTTTCCGGCCACTTTTTAGTAGAGCTAGTTACCTTTTTAGTCATAACTTGCTAAGTTTTCAATATATCGACTTGATTTCTTTTGAGTTTGATAGCCAACCGTATTGGCCTTAATTAGAAATTTTTTTCTAATGGATAGTGGAAGAAAATTTTTTATCATTTTTTCAAAAAAAAGCAAAGGGGGTAGTCCATGGTTTTTTTTTTTTGGACAAAAATATTTTTTTCGCACTATCTGCATAAAATAGAATATTTATTAAAGACAATTTGGTTCTCTATCCAGCGCAATAGAAATCAAGTCGATATCTAGAAAAGTAAGCAAGTTATGACTAAAAAGGTAAGCAGTTCTACTACTGCCTCTTTCCGGCCACTTTTTAGTAGAGCTAGTTACCTTTTTAGTCATAACTTGCTAAGTTTTCAATATATCGACTTGATTTCTTTTGAGTTTGATAGCCAACCGTATTGGCCTTAATTAGAAATTTTTTTCTAATGGATAGTGGAAGAAAATTTTTTATCATTTTTTCAAAAAAAAGCAAAGGGGGTAGTCCATGGTTTTTTTTTTGGCGAAAAATATTTTTTTCGCACTATCTGCATAAAATAGAATATTTATTAAAGACAATTTTGTTCTCTATCCAACGCAATAGAAATCAAGTCGATATGTAGAAAAGTAAGCAAGTTATGACTAAAAAGGTAAGCAGTTCTACTACTGCCTCTTTCCGGCCACTTTTTAGTAGAGCTAGTTACCTTTTTAGTCATAACTTGCTAAGTTTTCAATATATCGACTTGATTTCTTTTGAGTTTGATAGCCAACCGTATTGGCCTTAATTAGAAATTTTTTTCTAATGGATAGTGGAAGAAAATTTTTTATAATTTTTTCAAAAAAAAGCAAAGGGGGTAGTCCATGGTTTTTTTTTTTTTGGGCAAAAATATTTTTTTCGCACTATCTGCATAAAATAGAATATTTATTAAAGACAATTTTGTTCTCTATCCAACGCAATAGAAATCAAGTCGATATCTAGAAAAGTAAGCAAGTTATGACTAAAAAGGTAAGCAGTTCTACTACTGCCTCTTTCCGGCCACTTTTTAGTAGAACTAGTTACCTTTTTAGTCATAACTTGCTAAGTTTTCAATATATCGACTTGATTTCTTTTGAGTTTGATAGCCAACCGTATTGGCCTTAATTAGAAATTTTTTTCTAATGGATAGTGGAAGAAAATTTTTTATCATTTTTTCAAAAAAAAGCAAAGGGGGTAGTCCATTTTTTTTTTTTTTTGGGCAAAAATATTTTTTTCGCACTATATGCATAAAATAGAATATTTATTAAAGACAATTTTGTTCTCTATCCAACGCAATAGAAATCAAGTCGATATCTAGAAAAGTAAGCAAGTTATGACTAAAAAGGTAAGCAGTTCTACTACTGCCTCTTTCCGGCCACTTTTTAGTAGAGCTAGTTACCTTTTTAGTCATAACTTGCTAAGTTTTCAATATATCGACTTGATTTCTTTTGAGTTTGATAGCCAACCGTATTGGCCTTAATTAGAAATTTTTTTCTAATGGATAGTGGAAGAAAATTTTTTATCATTTTTTCAAAAAAAAGCAAAGGGGGTAGTCCATGGTTTTTTTTTTTTTGGGCAAAAATATTTTTTTCGCACTATCTGCATAAAATAGAATATTTATTAAAGACAATTTTGTTCTCTATCCAACGCAATAGAAATCAAGTCGATATCTAGAAAAGTAAGCAAGTTATGACTAAAAAGGTAAGCAGTTCTACTACTGCCTCTTTCCGGCCACTTTTTAGTAGAACTAGTTACCTTTTTAGTCATAACTTGCTAAGTTTTCAATATATCGACTTGATTTCTTTTGAGTTTGATAGCCAACCGTATTGGCCTTAATTAGAAATTTTTTTCTAATGGATAGTGGAAGAAAATTTTTTATCATTTTTTCAAAAAAAAGCAAAGGGGGTAGTCCATGGTTTTTTTTTTTGGCGAAAAATATTTTTTTCGCACTATCTGCATAAAAAAGAATATTTATTAAAGACAATTTGGTTCTCTATCCAACGCAATAGAAATCAAGTCGATATCTAGAAAAGTAAGCAAGTTATGACTAAAAAGGTAAGCAGTTCTACTACTGCCTCTTTCCGGCCACTTTTTAGTAGAGCTAGTTACCTTTTTAGTCATAACTTGCTAAGTTTTCAATATATCGACTTGATTTCTTTTGAGTTTGATAGCCAACCGTATTGGCCTTAATTAGAAATTTTTTTCTAATGGATAGTGGAAGAAAATTTTTTATCATTTTTTCAAAAAAAAGCAAAGGGGGTAGTCCATGGTTTTTTTTTTTTGGGCAAAAATATTTTTTTCGCACTATCTGCATAAAATAGAATATTTATTAAAGACAATTTTGTTCTCTATCCAACGCAATAGAAATCAAGTCGATATCTAGAAAAGTAAGCAAGTTATGACTAAAAAGGTAAGCAGTTCTACTACTGCCTCTTTCCGGCCACTTTTTAGTAGAACTAGTTACCTTTTTAGTCATAACTTGCTAAGTTTTCAATATATCGACTTGATTTCTTTTGAGTTTGATAGCCAACCGTATTGGCCTTAATTAGAAATTTTTTTCTAATGGATAGTGGAAGAAAATTTTTTATCATTTTTTCAAAAAAAAGCAAAGGGGGTAGTCCATGGTTTTTTTTTTTGGGCAAAAATATTTTTTTCGCACTATCTGCATAAAATAGAATATTTATTAAAGACAATTTTGTTCTCTATCCAACGCAATAGAAATCAAGTCGATATCTAGAAAAGTAAGCAAGTTATGACTAAAAAGGTAAGCAGTTCTACTACTGCCTCTTTCCGGCCACTTTTTAGTAGAGCTAGTTACCTTTTTAGTCATAACTTGCTAAGTTTTCAATATATCGACTTGATTTCTTTTGAGTTTGATAGCCAACCGTATTGGCCTTAATTAGAAATTTTTTTCTAATGGATAGTGGAAGAAAATTTTTTATCATTTTTTCAAAAAAAAGCAAAGGGGGTAGTCCATGGTTTTTTTTTTTTGGGCAAAAATATTTTTTTCGCACTATCTGCATAAAATAGAATATTTATTAAAGACAATTTTGTTCTCTATCCAACGCAATAGAAATCAAGTCGATATCTAGAAAAGTAAGCAAGTTATGACTAAAAAGGTAAGCAGTTCTACTACTGCCTCTTTCCGGCCACTTTTTAGTAGAACTAGTTACCTTTTTAGTCATAACTTGCTAAGTTTTCAATATATCGACTTGATTTCTTTTGAGTTTGATAGCCAACCGTATTGGCCTTAATTAGAAATTTTTTTCTAATGGATAGTGGAAGAAAATTTTTTATCATTTTTTCAAAAAAAAGCAAAGGGGGTAGTCCATGGTTTTTTTTTTTGGGCAAAAATATTTTTTTCGCACTATCTGCATAAAAAAGAATATTTATTAAAGACAATTTGGTTCTCTATCCAACGCAATAGAAATCAAGTCGATATCTAGAAAAGTAAGCAAGTTATGACTAAAAAGGTAAGCAGTTCTACTACTGCCTCTTTCCGGCCACTTTTTAGTAGAGCTAGTTACCTTTTTAGTCATAACTTGCTAAGTTTTCAATATATCGACTTGATTTCTTTTGAGTTTGATAGCCAACCGTATTGGCCTTAATTAGAAATTTTTTTCTAATGGATAGTGGAAGAAAATTTTTTATCATTTTTTCAAAAAAAAGCAAAGGGGGTAGTCCATGGTTTTTTTTTTTTGGCGAAAAATATTTTTTTCGCACTATCTGCATAAAATAGAATATTTATTAAAGACAATTTTATTCTCTATCCAACGCAATAGAAATCAAGTCGATATCTAGAAAAGTAAGCAAGTTATGACTAAAAAGGTAAGCAGTTCTACTACTGCCTCTTTCTGGCCACTTTTTAGTAGAACTAGTTACCTTTTTAGTCATAACTTGCTAAGTTTTCAATATATCGACTTGATTTCTTTTGAGTTTGATAGCCAACCGTATTGGCCTTAATTAGAAATTTTTTTCTAATGGATAGTGGAAGAAAATTTTTTATCATTTTTTCAAAAAAAAGCAAAGGGGGTAGTCCATGGTTTTTTTTTTTGGGCAAAAATATTTTTTTCGCACTATCTGCATAAAATAGAATATTTTTTAAAGACAATTTTGTTCTCTATCCAACGCAATAGAAATCAAGTCGATATCTAGAAAAGTAAGCAAGTTATGACTAAAAAGGTAAGCAGTTCTACTACTGCCTCTTTCCGGCCACTTTTTAGTAGAACTAGTTACCTTTTTAGTCATAACTTGCTAAGTTTTCAATATATCGACTTGATTTCTTTTGAGTTTGATAGCCAACCGTATTGGCCTTAATTAGAAATTTTTTTCTAATGGATAGTGGAAGAAAATTTTTTATCATTTTTTCAAAAAAAAGCAAAGGGGGTAGTCCATGGTTTTTTTTTGGGCAAAAATATTTTTTTCGCACTATCTGCATAAAATAGAATATTTTTTAAAGACAATTTTGTTCTCTATCCAACGCAATAGAAATCAAGTCGATATCTAGAAAAGTAAGCAAGTTATGACTAAAAAGGTAAGCAGTTCTACTACTGCCTCTTTCTGGCCACTTTTTAGTAGAACTAGTTACCTTTTTAGTCATAACTTGCTAAGTTTTCAATATATCGACTTGATTTCTTTTGAGTTTGATAGCCAACCGTATTGGCCTTAATTAGAAATTTTTTTCTAATGGATAGTGGAAGAAAATTTTTTATCATTTTTTCAAAAAAAAGCAAAGGGGGTAGTCCATGGTTTTTTTTTTTGGGCAAAAATATTTTTTTCGCACTATCTGCATAAAATAGAATATTTATTAAAGACAATTTTGTTCTCTATCCAACGCAATAGAAATCAAGTCGATATCTAGAAAAGTAAGCAAGTTATGACTAAAAAGGTAAGCAGTTCTACTACTGCCTCTTTCCGGCCACTTTTTAGTAGAGCTAGTTACCTTTTTAGTCATAACTTGCTAAGTTTTCAATATATCGACTTGATTTCTTTTGAGTTTGATAGCCAACCGTATTGGCCTTAATTAGAAATTTTTTTCTAATGGATAGTGGAAGAAAATTTTTTATCATTTTTTCAAAAAAAAGCAAAGGGGGTAGTCCATGGTTTTTTTTTTGGGCAAAAATATTTTTTTCGCACTATCTGCATAAAATAGAATATTTATTAAAGACAATTTTGTTCTCTATCCAACGCAATAGAAATCAAGTCGATATCTAGAAAAGTAAGCAAGTTATGACTAAAAAGGTAAGCAGTTCTACTACTGCCTCTTTCCGGCCACTTTTTAGTAGAACTAGTTACCTTTTTAGTCATAACTTGCTAAGTTTTCAATATATCGACTTGATTTCTTTTGAGTTTGATAGCCAACCGTATTGGCCTTAATTAGAAATTTTTTTCTAATGGATAGTGGAAGAAAATTTTTTATCATTTTTTCAAAAAAAAGCAAAGGGGGTAGTCCATGGTTTTTTTTTGGCGAAAAATATTTTTTTCGCACTATCTGCATAAAAAAGAATATTTATTAAAGACAATTTGGTTCTCTATCCAACGCAATAGAAATCAAGTCGATATCTAGAAAAGTAAGCAAGTTATGACTAAAAAGGTAAGCAGTTCTACTACTGCCTCTTTCCGGCCACTTTTTAGTAGAACTAGTTACCTTTTTAGTCATAACTTGCTAAGTTTTCAATATATCGACTTGATTTCTTTTGAGTTTGATAGCCAACCGTATTGGCCTTAATTAGAAATTTTTTTCTAATGGATAGTGGAAGAAAATTTTTTATCATTTTTTCAAAAAAAAGCAAAGGGGGTAGTCCATGGTTTTTTTTTTTGGGCAAAAATATTTTTTTCGCACTATCTGCATAAAATAGAATATTTTTTAAAGACAATTTTGTTCTCTATCCAACGCAATAGAAATCAAGTCGATATCTAGAAAAGTAAGCAAGTTATGACTAAAAAGGTAAGCAGTTCTACTACTGCCTCTTTCCGGCCACTTTTTAGTAGAACTAGTTACCTTTTTAGTCATAACTTGCTAAGTTTTCAATATATCGACTTGATTTCTTTTGAGTTTGATAGCCAACCGTATTGGCCTTAATTAGAAATTTTTTTCTAATGGATAGTGGAAGAAAATTTTTTATCATTTTTTCAAAAAAAAGCAAAGGGGGTAGTCCATGGTTTTTTTTTGGGCAAAAATATTTTTTTCGCACTATCTGCATAAAATAGAATATTTTTTAAAGACAATTTTGTTCTCTATCCAACGCAATAGAAATCAAGTCGATATCTAGAAAAGTAAGCAAGTTATGACTAAAAAGGTAAGCAGTTCTACTACTGCCTCTTTCTGGCCACTTTTTAGTAGAACTAGTTACCTTTTTAGTCATAACTTGCTAAGTTTTCAATATATCGACTTGATTTCTTTTGAGTTTGATAGCCAACCGTATTGGCCTTAATTAGAAATTTTTTTCTAATGGATAGTGGAAGAAAATTTTTTATCATTTTTTCAAAAAAAAGCAAAGGGGGTAGTCCATGGTTTTTTTTTTTTGGCGAAAAATATTTTTTTCGCACTATCTGCATAAAATAGAATATTTATTAAAGACAATTTTGTTCTCTATCCAACGCAATAGAAATCAAGTCGATATCTAGAAAAGTAAGCAAGTTATGACTAAAAAGGTAAGCAGTTCTACTACTGCCTCTTTCTGGCCACTTTTTAGTAGAACTAGTTACCTTTTTAGTCATAACTTGCTAAGTTTTCAATATATCGACTTGATTTCTTTTGAGTTTGATAGCCAACCGTATTGGCCTTAATTAGAAATTTTTTTCTAATGGATAGTGGAAGAAAATTTTTTATCATTTTTTCAAAAAAAAGCAAAGGGGGTAGTCCATGGTTTTTTTTTTTGGGCAAAAATATTTTTTTCGCACTATCTGCATAAAATAGAATATTTATTAAAGACAATTTTGTTCTCTATCCAACGCAATAGAAATCAAGTCGATATCTAGAAAAGTAAGCAAGTTATGACTAAAAAGGTAAGCAGTTCTACTACTGCCTCTTTCCGGCCACTTTTTAGTAGAACTAGTTACCTTTTTAGTCATAACTTGCTAAGTTTTCAATATATCGACTTGATTTCTTTTGAGTTTGATAGCCAACCGTATTGGCCTTAATTAGAAATTTTTTTCTAATGGATAGTGGAAGAAAATTTTTTATCATTTTTTCAAAAAAAAGCAAAGGGGGTAGTCCATGGTTTTTTTTTTTGGGCAAAAATATTTTTTTCGCACTATCTGCATAAAATAGAATATTTATTAAAGACAATTTTGTTCTCTATCCAACGCAATAGAAATCAAGTCGATATCTAGAAAAGTAAGCAAGTTATGACTAAAAAGGTAAGCAGTTCTACTACTGCCTCTTTCCGGCCACTTTTTAGTAGAACTAGTTACCTTTTTAGTCATAACTTGCTAAGTTTTCAATATATCGACTTGATTTCTTTTGAGTTTGATAGCCAACCGTATTGGCCTTAATTAGAAATTTTTTTCTAATGGATAGTGGAAGAAAATTTTTTATAATTTTTTCAAAAAAAAGCAAAGGGGGTAGTCCATGGTTTTTTTTTTTTTGGCGAAAAATATTTTTTTCGCACTATCTGCATAAAATAGAATATTTATTAAAGACAATTTTGTTCTCTATCCAACGCAATAGAAATCAAGTCGATATCTAGAAAAGTAAGCAAGTTATGACTAAAAAGGTAAGCAGTTCTACTACTGCCTCTTTCTGGCCACTTTTTAGTAGAACTAGTTACCTTTTTAGTCATAACTTGCTAAGTTTTCAATATATCGACTTGATTTCTTTTGAGTTTGATAGCCAACCGTATTGGCCTTAATTAGAAATTTTTTTCTAATGGATAGTGGAAGAAAATTTTTTATCATTTTTTCAAAAAAAAGCAAAGGGGGTAGTCCATGGTTTTTTTTTTTGGGCAAAAATATTTTTTTCGCACTATCTGCATAAAATAGAATATTTATTAAAGACAATTTTGTTCTCTATCCAACGCAATAGAAATCAAGTCGATATCTAGAAAAGTAAGCAAGTTATGACTAAAAAGGTAAGCAGTTCTACTACTGCCTCTTTCCGGCCACTTTTTAGTAGAACTAGTTACCTTTTTAGTCATAACTTGCTAAGTTTTCAATATATCGACTTGATTTCTTTTGAGTTTGATAGCCAACCGTATTGGCCTTAATTAGAAATTTTTTTCTAATGGATAGTGGAAGAAAATTTTTTATCATTTTTTCAAAAAAAAGCAAAGGGGGTAGTCCATGGTTTTTTTTTTGGGAAAAAATATTTTTTTCGCACTATCTGCATAAAATAGAATATTTTTTAAAGACAATTTTGTTCTCTATCCAACGCAATAGAAATCAAGTCGATATCTAGAAAAGTAAGCAAGTTATGACTAAAAAGGTAAGCAGTTCTACTACTGCCTCTTTCCGGCCACTTTTTAGTAGAACTAGTTACCTTTTTAGTCATAACTTGCTAAGTTTTCAATATATCGACTTGATTTCTTTTGAGTTTGATAGCCAACCGTATTGGCCTTAATTAGAAATTTTTTTCTAATGGATAGTGGAAGAAAATTTTTTATCATTTTTTCAAAAAAAAGCAAAGGGGGTAGTCCATGGTTTTTTTTTTTTTTTGGCGAAAAATATTTTTTTCGCACTATCTGCATAAAATAGAATATTTATTAAAGACAATTTTGTTCTCTATCCAACGCAATAGAAATCAAGTCGATATCTAGAAAAGTAAGCAAGTTATGACTAAAAAGGTAAGCAGTTCTACTACTGCCTCTTTCTGGCCACTTTTTAGTAGAACTAGTTACCTTTTTAGTCATAACTTGCTAAGTTTTCAATATATCGACTTGATTTCTTTTGAGTTTGATAGCCAACCGTATTGGCCTTAATTAGAAATTTTTTTCTAATGGATAGTGGAAGAAAATTTTTTATCATTTTTTCAAAAAAAAGCAAAGGGGGTAGTCCATGGTTTTTTTTTTTTGGCGAAAAATATTTTTTTCGCACTATCTGCATAAAATAGAATATTTATTAAAGACAATTTTGTTCTCTATCCAACGCAATAGAAATCAAGTCGATATCTAGAAAAGTAAGCAAGTTATGACTAAAAAGGTAAGCAGTTCTACTACTGCCTCTTTCTGGCCACTTTTTAGTAGAACTAGTTACCTTTTTAGTCATAACTTGCTAAGTTTTCAATATATCGACTTGATTTCTTTTGAGTTTGATAGCCAACCGTATTGGCCTTAATTAGAAATTTTTTTCTAATGGATAGTGGAAGAAAATTTTTTATCATTTTTTCAAAAAAAAGCAAAAGGGGTAGTCCATGGTTTTTTTTTGGGCAAAAATATTTTTTTCGCACTATCTGCATAAAATAGAATATTTTTTAAAGACAATTTTGTTCTCTATCCAACGCAATAGAAATCAAGTCGATATCTAGAAAAGTAAGCAAGTTATGACTAAAAAGGTAAGCAGTTCTACTACTGCCTCTTTCCGGCCACTTTTTAGTAGAACTAGTTACCTTTTTAGTCATAACTTGCTAAGTTTTCAATATATCGACTTGATTTCTTTTGAGTTTGATAGCCAACCGTATTGGCCTTAATTAGAAATTTTTTTCTAATGGATAGTGGAAGAAAATTTTTTATAATTTTTTCAAAAAAAAGCAAAGGGGGTAGTCCATGGTTTTTTTTTTTTTGGCGAAAAATATTTTTTTCGCACTATCTGCATAAAATAGAATATTTATTAAAGACAATTTTGTTCTCTATCCAACGCAATAGAAATCAAGTCGATATCTAGAAAAGTAAGCAAGTTATGACTAAAAAGGTAAGCAGTTCTACTACTGCCTCTTTCCGGCCACTTTTTAGTAGAACTAGTTACCTTTTTAGTCATAACTTGCTAAGTTTTCAATATATCGACTTGATTTCTTTTGAGTTTGATAGCCAACCGTATTGGCCTTAATTAGAAATTTTTTTCTAATGGATAGTGGAAGAAAATTTTTTATCATTTTTTCAAAAAAAAGCAAAGGGGGTAGTCCATGGTTTTTTTTTTTTGGCGAAAAATATTTTTTTCGCACTATCTGCATAAAATAGAATATTTATTAAAGACAATTTGGTTCTCTATCCAACGCAATAGAAATCAAGTCGATATCTAGAAAAGTAAGCAAGTTATGACTAAAAAGGTAAGCAGTTCTACTACTGCCTCTTTCCGGCCACTTTTTAGTAGAACTAGTTACCTTTTTAGTCATAACTTGCTAAGTTTTCAATATATCGACTTGATTTCTTTTGAGTTTGATAGCCAACCGTATTGGCCTTAATTAGAAATTTTTTTCTAATGGATAGTGGAAGAAAATTTTTTATCATTTTTTCAAAAAAAAGCAAAGGGGGTAGTCCATGGTTTTTTTTTGGCGAAAAATATTTTTTTCGCACTATCTGCATAAAAAAGAATATTTATTAAAGACAATTTGGTTCTCTATCCAACGCAATAGAAATCAAGTCGATATCTAGAAAAGTAAGCAAGTTATGACTAAAAAGGTAAGCAGTTCTACTACTGCCTCTTTCCGGCCACTTTTTAGTAGAACTAGTTACCTTTTTAGTCATAACTTGCTAAGTTTTCAATATATCGACTTGATTTCTTTTGAGTTTGATAGCCAACCGTATTGGCCTTAATTAGAAATTTTTTTCTAATGGATAGTGGAAGAAAATTTTTTATAATTTTTTCAAAAAAAAGCAAAGGGGGTAGTCCATGGATTTTTTTTTTGGCGAAAAATATTTTTTTCGCACTATCTGCATAAAATAGAATATTTATTAAAGACAATTTTGTTCTCTATCCAACGCAATAGAAATCAAGTCGATATCTAGAAAAGTAAGCAAGTTATGACTAAAAAGGTAAGCAGTTCTACTACTGCCTCTTTCTGGCCACTTTTTAGTAGAACTAGTTACCTTTTTAGTCATAACTTGCTAAGTTTTCAATATATCGACTTGATTTCTTTTGAGTTTGATAGCCAACCGTATTGGCCTTAATTAGAAATTTTTTTCTAATGGATAGTGGAAGAAAATTTTTTATCATTTTTTCAAAAAAAAGCAAAGGGGGTAGTCCATGGTTTTTTTTTTTTTGGCGAAAAATATTTTTTTCGCACTATCTGCATAAAATAGAATATTTATTAAAGACAATTTTGTTCTCTATCCAACGCAATAGAAATCAAGTCGATATCTAGAAAAGTAAGCAAGTTATGACTAAAGAGGTAAGCAGTTCTACTACTGCCTCTTTCCGGCCACTTTTTAGTAGAACTAGTTACCTTTTTAGTCATAACTTGCTAAGTTTTCAATATATCGACTTGATTTCTTTTGAGTTTGATAGCCAACCGTATTGGCCTTAATTAGAAATTTTTTTCTAATGGATAGTGAAAGAAAATTTTTTATCATTTTTTCAAAAAAAAGCAAAGGGGGTAGTCCATGGTTTTTTTTTTTTTGGCGAAAAATATTTTTTTCGCACTATCTGCATAAAATAGAATATTTATTAAAGACAATTTTGTTCTCTATCCAACGCAATAGAAATCAAGTCGATATCTAGAAAAGTAAGCAAGTTATGACTAAAAAGGTAAGCAGTTCTACTACTGCCTCTTTCTGGCCACTTTTTAGTAGAACTAGTTACCTTTTTAGTCATAACTTGCTAAGTTTTCAATATATCGACTTGATTTCTTTTGAGTTTGATAGCCAACCGTATTGGCCTTAATTAGAAATTTTTTTCTAATGGATAGTGGAAGAAAATTTTTTATCATTTTTTCAAAAAAAAGCAAAGGGGGTAGTCCATGGTTTTTTTTTTTGGGCAAAAATATTTTTTTCGCACTATCTGCATAAAATAGAATATTTATTAAAGACAATTTTGTTCTCTATCCAACGCAATAGAAATCAAGTCGATATCTAGAAAAGTAAGCAAGTTATGACTAAAAAGGTAAGCAGTTCTACTACTGCCTCTTTCCGGCCACTTTTTAGTAGAACTAGTTACCTTTTTAGTCATAACTTGCTAAGTTTTCAATATATCGACTTGATTTCTTTTGAGTTTGATAGCCAACCGTATTGGCCTTAATTAGAAATTTTTTTCTAATGGATAGTGGAAGAAAATTTTTTATAATTTTTTCAAAAAAAAGCAAAGGGGGTAGTCCATGGATTTTTTTTTTGGCGAAAAATATTTTTTTCGCACTATCTGCATAAAATAGAATATTTATTAAAGACAATTTTGTTCTCTATCCAACGCAATAGAAATCAAGTCGATATCTAGAAAAGTAAGCAAGTTATGACTAAAAAGGTAAGCAGTTCTACTACTGCCTCTTTCTGGCCACTTTTTAGTAGAACTAGTTACCTTTTTAGTCATAACTTGCTAAGTTTTCAATATATCGACTTGATTTCTTTTGAGTTTGATAGCCAACCGTATTGGCCTTAATTAGAAATTTTTTTCTAATGGATAGTGGAAGAAAATTTTTTATCATTTTTTCAAAAAAAAGCAAAGGGGGTAGTCCATGGTTTTTTTTTTTTTGGCGAAAAATATTTTTTTCGCACTATCTGCATAAAATAGAATATTTATTAAAGACAATTTTGTTCTCTATCCAACGCAATAGAAATCAAGTCGATATCTAGAAAAGTAAGCAAGTTATGACTAAAGAGGTAAGCAGTTCTACTACTGCCTCTTTCTGGCCACTTTTTAGTAGAACTAGTTACCTTTTTAGTCATAACTTGCTAAGTTTTCAATATATCGACTTGATTTCTTTTGAGTTTGATAGCCAACCGTATTGGCCTTAATTAGAAATTTTTTTCTAATGGATAGTGAAAGAAAATTTTTTATCATTTTTTCAAAAAAAAGCAAAGGGGGTAGTCCATGGTTTTTTTTTTTTTGGCGAAAAATATTTTTTTCGCACTATCTGCATAAAATAGAATATTTATTAAAGACAATTTTGTTCTCTATCCAACGCAATAGAAATCAAGTCGATATCTAGAAAAGTAAGCAAGTTATGACTAAAAAGGTAAGCAGTTCTACTACTGCCTCTTTCTGGCCACTTTTTAGTAGAACTAGTTACCTTTTTAGTCATAACTTGCTAAGTTTTCAATATATCGACTTGATTTCTTTTGAGTTTGATAGCCAACCGTATTGGCCTTAATTAGAAATTTTTTTCTAATGGATAGTGGAAGAAAATTTTTTATCATTTTTTCAAAAAAAAAGCAAAGGGGGTAGTCCATGGTTTTTTTTTTTTTTGGCGAAAAATATTTTTTTCGCACTATCTGCATAAAATAGAATATTTATTAAAGACAATTTTGTTCTCTATCCAACGCAATAGAAATCAAGTCGATATCTAGAAAAGTAAGCAAGTTATGACTAAAAAGGTAAGCAGTTCTACTACTGCCTCTTTCTGGCCACTTTTTAGTAGAACTAGTTACCTTTTTAGTCATAACTTGCTAAGTTTTCAATATATCGACTTGATTTCTTTTGAGTTTGATAGCCAACCGTATTGGCCTTAATTAGAAATTTTTTTCTAATGGATAGTGGAAGAAAATTTTTTATCATTTTTTCAAAAAAAAGCAAAGGGGGTAGTCCATGGTTTTTTTTTTTTGGCGAAAAATATTTTTTTCGCACTATCTGCATAAAATAGAATATTTATTAAAGACAATTTTATTCTCTATCCAACGCAATAGAAATCAAGTCGATATCTAGAAAAGTAAGCAAGTTATGACTAAAAAGGTAAGCAGTTCTACTACTGCCTCTTTCTGGCCACTTTTTAGTAGAACTAGTTACCTTTTTAGTCATAACTTGCTAAGTTTTCAATATATCGACTTGATTTCTTTTGAGTTTGATAGCCAACCGTATTGGCCTTAATTAGAAATTTTTTTCTAATGGATAGTGGAAGAAAATTTTTTATCATTTTTTCAAAAAAAAGCAAAGGGGGTAGTCCATGGTTTTTTTTTTTTTTGGCGAAAAATATTTTTTTCGCACTATCTGCATAAAATAGAATATTTATTAAAGACAATTTTGTTCTCTATCCAACGCAATAGAAATCAAGTCGATATCTAGAAAAGTAAGCAAGTTATGACTAAAGAGGTAAGCAGTTCTACTACTGCCTCTTTTCGGCCACTTTTTAGTAGAACTAGTTACCTTTTTAGTCATAACTTGCTAAGTTTTCAATATATCGACTTGATTTCTTTTGAGTTTGATAGCCAACCGTATTGGCCTTAATTAGAAATTTTTTTCTAATGGATAGTGAAAGAAAATTTTTTATCATTTTTTCAAAAAAAAGCAAAGGGGGTAGTCCATGGTTTTTTTTTTTTTGGCGAAAAATATTTTTTTCGCACTATCTGCATAAAATAGAATATTTATTAAAGACAATTTTGTTCTCTATCCAACGCAATAGAAATCAAGTCGATATCTAGAAAAGTAAGCAAGTTATGACTAAAAAGGTAAGCAGTTCTACTACTGCCTCTTTCTGGCCACTTTTTAGTAGAACTAGTTACCTTTTTAGTCATAACTTGCTAAGTTTTCAATATATCGACTTGATTTCTTTTGAGTTTGATAGCCAACCGTATTGGCCTTAATTAGAAATTTTTTTCTAATGGATAGTGGAAGAAAATTTTTTATAATTTTTTCAAAAAAAAGCAAAGGGGGTAGTCCATGGTTTTTTTTTTTGGGCAAAAATATTTTTTTCGCACTATCTGCATAAAATAGAATATTTATTAAAGACAATTTTGTTCTCTATCCAACGCAATAGAAATCAAGTCGATATCTAGAAAAGTAAGCAAGTTATGACTAAAAAGGTAAGCAGTTCTACTACTGCCTCTTTCTGGCCACTTTTTAGTAGAACTAGTTACCTTTTTAGTCATAACTTGCTAAGTTTTCAATATATCGACTTGATTTCTTTTGAGTTTGATAGCCAACCGTATTGGCCTTAATTAGAAATTTTTTTCTAATGGATAGTGGAAGAAAATTTTTTATCATTTTTTCAAAAAAAAAGCAAAGGGGGTAGTCCATGGTTTTTTTTTTTTGGCGAAAAATATTTTTTTCGCACTATCTGCATAAAATAGAATATTTATTAAAGACAATTTTGTTCTCTATCCAACGCAATAGAAATCAAGTCGATATCTAGAAAAGTAAGCAAGTTATGACTAAAAAGGTAAGCAGTTCTACTACTGCCTCTTTCCGGCCACTTTTTAGTAGAGCTAGTTACCTTTTTAGTCATAACTTGCTAAGTTTTCAATATATCGACTTGATTTCTTTTGAGTTTGATAGCCAACCGTATTGGCCTTAATTATAAATTTTTTTCTAATAGATAGTGGAAGAAAATTTTTTATCATTTTTTCAAAAAAAAGCAAAGGGGGTAGTCCATGGATTTTTTTTGGCGAAAAACATTTTTTCGCACTATCTGCAAAAAATAGAATTTTTATTAAAGACAATTTGGTTCTCTATCCAACGCAATAGAAATCAAGTCGATATCTAGAAAAGTAAGCAAGTTATGACCAAAAAGGTAAGCAGTTCTACTACTGCCTCTTTCCGGCCACTTTTTAGTAGAACTAGTTACCTTTTTAGTCATAGTTCAAAGAAACTGAGTATTTCGGCGGTAGACTACAAATCTAGACGACCTCTTGTTTAAAATGATATGTGTACCAACCCGTACTATTCTATGGTTCATTTTAAATCGCTTAGAAAAATCAACGTATTTATGCACATTTGTATCTACGAGTATGTATGTACTTATATGTCTCCTAAACATGTTTATAAATTTGTCATAAATACTGGAAATATATTTACAAGTTCTAAGAAACGTAAGGAGTTACGTTAAAACATATTTAACTAACCATATTTATCTTCACTTACTTCAAAAAATTATGTAACTGAAACACTTAGTTTGAGGTTATATTAAATATAAGAATTTCTTTATTTATTATTGGAAAGAAATATCAATAAAAAAATTAATTTTTATAATACGACATCAGCTTAATGATCTAGCTGTTTCAATAAAAAAAAGTCATATAAACTTACAAAAAGTTATAAAAAAAATAAAAAAGAAATGACAAGCAGTGATAAAAATAATTTTCTTGGAATACCTATTTTTTATTAATCCTAAATAAATAATTAATTTCAGGTCAAGAAACTAGAATTAACGAGTTCTAAGAAACAATCCTTTCTGAGAACCTCATTTTTAAAAGCAATTAAATGTCTGCAGGCACTAAATTTTTCTATTAATAAAAAAATAAATTCTAAGAAAGATATTAAATAGGAATGCAAAAAAATTTATTTTCATTTAATTTTGCAAATTTTTGCAAAAAATTTTAATTATGGAGAAAAATCGAATAGACTCTCTTTCATAAAGATGTCTGGATTCGTAATGCTATTATTCTCAACGTATTAAAAATCGCACACACCCATACACTTTTTTAGGTTTCGTGTTTGTGTGTACAAAGTTGTACGTACATGACCGTTTAAAAATTTCCACAAAAAAAAAGCAAAGCAAAAACAAAACATAAATTATTGAAAATGTTACCAATCCGCCATCGAACGTTTTTTTTTTTTTTTCAACTAATGCTTATTTTGTGAATGGTAACACTTAGCTCATGTCTGATTTGACAGATAATTAGTTTTATCCTTCCGCTGAAAGAATATGGTTGTGTTTTAGCTTCGCTAAGTGGACCTGCGATCGACTTACAGAAGATGCCAATTTTGCCAAAAAAAAAATCATCTTTTCAGATGAAGCTCATTTTGGTCTTGGCGGGTATGTAAACAAGCAAAATTGTCGCATTTGGGGCACAGAAAACCCGCACGCATACATTGAAAAGCCGACGCACCCAAAACGAGTCACTGTTTGGTGCGGATTTTGGTCCAGACGCATAATTGGGCCAATTAGTGGCCGTTAGTCAATGGCGATAGTTATCGGGCCATGTTGAACGAATTTTTGTTCACAAAAATTGAAGAGGAGGATATTGGCAACATTTGGTTTCAACAGGACGGCGCTACGTGCCACACAGCCGAAGCTACACTCGATGTTTTTATAGCATTTTCAAAAAAAAAAAAAAAAAGTTATTTGGCGGACCCTATATTTTGCAAAGTCATTACGACTATTATTTTTAATAAGACTGCGTACCACGTTTTTTGTCCGTCTTGCAAATTACTCAAATTTGGACTGATTTAGCTGAATTTTGGTTCAGATACTATGAATATGATATTTGAAAAAACTGCTAACTATTTTTTTTTACTTTAGATAAAAAACGCAAAAAAACAAATCAGAAATTACTGAAAATCTAAAACTTCGGTTGTATTTTTGATATTCCTCAGCCATTTGTAGACAGTTATAGGTCTCATTTTTACCACAGATATTATAACTGATAATTCAAACAAAACTGCATACTAATTTTTTTATCCGCTTGGTTGTTTTAACAAAATACGCAAAAAATTGTCAAAAATAATGGTATTTTCGATTTTTGACTCAAAGCTCCAGAATTTATGAACCAATCTAGTTGAATTTTAATATTTTAAATAATTGACAGATTGGTGTACTAAACTTTTCTATATGTTGCCTAGGAACTTCTTAAAATATTCTTAATTATTTCCCTATTTTTATAATGAAATTCTTTATCACTAATTTTTAAAATTCTTTCTATCATATTATTAGCAGTATTATAGATATTTATTAAGAAAAAGATAGAATATAATTTATATTGTTTTTTTTTTAAATTGTGTTTTTGTATATGTTTTTTGAAAATTTGAAAAAAGTTTTTATCATAATTTATTAGTTTGTTTTATTTTGTTAAGCTTGAGGATGTGAAAAGAAACAGTGTTTAAACGGCTACTCTAAAAGCAGCCGTAGTGACGAAAATAAGCCTACTTTTTAAGACATAAATTTATTAAGAAATAGTAGCCAGTATCCATCTACTGCTACTACATTCAGATTTAAAGAGCAAGCCATTGCATACGTCTACAGCTCCAACTATTTCAAGTAGAAGTAGCTGCAGAGGCTGTATTACTCCGAAGCATTTAAATTTTTTTTAGCTACAGCTACTTTTCAAAAAAATAAAGCCGCAAGTAGAAGTAGCCTCTTTGCTACTTAAACTAAGGTATTGGTAGCGGTAGAAAACAGCAAAAATATTCTACATAATTTTTTGCTTCAATTTGAAAAGTAGCCAGAAATGAAAACATTAGTTCTGGCTACTTTGTGTTGAGAATAAGACACCATTTACACAGGGAAAGTTTACTTTGACAAATTTTGTTGAATTCTCTTTTAAACTTTCTTTGGTGTTTACACAGGGAAAGTTTTGTTTCTCAAATTTTGTTTTGTTTTCAAATAAAAAGTTGCAGCTAACTTCAGTTATATAAACTACGAACAAAGAACAAAACGAATTTGCGAGTACAAGAAAGTCTGTACTGCCTCCCGTTCTCTTCACCCCTATCTCCTATAAACTCAAGACTTTGCAAAGTAAACTTTCCCTGTGTAAATGGTGTCTAAGCATACTTTCTGGCTACTTTATATGAATACTTTATGCTTGGAACCACGCAATACAAATATTTTTTTTTTTTAATAAATAACAAATTTATTTTAAAATAACTCAAATACATACATACATAAAATTTGATGACGCAAATATACACACCCCTTTTTACGTATTTTTTATTTAAAGGGTGTCCGAACAAGAACGCAAGATATAAATTTTAAATAAGCACAGATATTTAAAAAAAAAAAATCGTGAAACTTTATTATATCGTAAAGTAGACAGAATGAGGTTATGTATGGAACAACATACCGGGCAGATGGCCGCCGCGGCTTTGCTGGCACACACGCAATATTTTAATGAAATTTTCAATGACCGTTTTGCATAAATGCTGCGGTATTTCATTGATGCAGCGTCCAATTTATTCTTTTAAGGCTTGAGTCGTCGTCGGCTTATTCGCGTAAGCCATCGACTTCAAAAAACCCCAAAGAAAAAAGTCTAATGGTGTTAAATCGCACGATCTAGGCGGCCAATTCTGGTCTCCAAAACGCGAAATAACACGACCGGGAAATGACTGATGCAGCAATTGAATTGTTTCTCTGGCTGTATGACATGCGGCGCCGTCTTGTTGAAACCACAAGCCCTCCACATTCATTTTTTCAATTCTAGGCAAGAAAAAACTGGTTATCATTTCACGATACCGAACACCATTGCTATCTTGCGTTCTTGTTGGGACACCCTTTAGATTAATTTCTAAATTATTTGAATTATGCTACACATGTTTAGAAATTATTTTTTATACAACTTTTTTTTTTCATTTTTTTTTATGGTTTTTGTGTGATATCTATATTGTGTGATAGGTATATTTAAATATATTTTCGTTCAATTTTATTTTGATTAAAAGCATAAGAAATACATTGTTAAGTTTTTCAATTAAAGCAATTATAATTTCGAGTGCAAAAGCCAAAGGCCAAAATACAGTATAGACATACCTCGTTAAACGCTACCTGTTTTACCGCTGTTTCGCTATAGAGCCTTTTAGAATTTTTTAAAAAAAAATTATTTTAACTTTGAAATGTTGTTTAAAATGTTTTGTTTTTTTATTATTATTAGCCCATAATCATAGTCACACTAAAGTCAGTGGCCCATAATCATAGTCAGACTAAACTCGGTATCTTTTTAAAGTCGATTTTAAATTCATTAAATTCTTAATAAAAGCCTACTTTTTTTTTGACTATGATTATGGACCATTATTAATATTTATTATTTAAATTTTTTTAACGAGCACGGGTGACTTTGACCAGTTAATGCCAGGGTCAATCCAATAATCAAAACTGCGACCCCCAGATTGATAGGTTAGCACACTATCTACTAATCTACAGGGCACCCTTCTTTTTTAATTTCATATGAAAAGTGAAAAAAAACTTATAGGCTGTTTTTATAACACAAGCGATCAATTCGTCTGAATATTTAATATGCAAAGTACTCAAAATATTGAGTGTTTTTTAGATGAGTTGATCGCTTGTGTTATAAAAACAGCATATTAATTTCCAGTCCCTGTAATCCTTGTTTTTGAACAGAAAAAAAAATACTAAAAATAATTTTAATTCGGGGAATCACACAAAGTGAAATTTTTTAATAAATTGTTCATTCGAAATACTATTATGATTTGAAATAGACCTCAGCAATTTTGATTATATAAATAAAATTCATGAAATAAAAAATCAATTGAACCATAGACACACGCTGCTAAGCAATCTAGAAAAAGCTTGATGTTGGAGATGAAAATGAATGTTAGGTGAATTGAGAACCATATTTTAGTGTAAAAAGCACTTCTTTCAACGCTGTTTTTGTTAATGCTCTATTTTCAGGAACGCGATATGAGCGCTAAACGAGGTATGCCTGTATTAGCTTTCGATTGCAATTTCCACTTATGTATATGGTATGGAAATTTTGAACGCTATCAAGTGCCGTAATTTTTTATTAAAAATTTTTTTTTTATTAATTTCTATTTCCTGTTACAAACTTTTAAAATGTATCTTGTATACTTACATACACATGCATTTCTTGTTTATTTACTTTAATAAAAACAACAACAATATTAAAAACGTGTCAAACAGTTTATCGCAATAATAATAAAAGAAATAAACAAATTAAAAAAAAAAAAAAACATTTCTAGCAAAACCGACCTCTCATAAATAAGTATGTATGCATATGTATCAGCTTTCAAATAAAAAAATACTACGCATTTTGCAAAAAAAAAATTCAAATACCTTTTGCCGAATTAAAAAAAAAAAAAAAGTATAACAAAGTCTGCGGTGGAAAGGCAGGGTTTCCAAACACAAATATGGAACAACAACTCAACTTTAAGAATTCAGAAAACAAAACATAAATGGTGTATTTATATTAACTAACTATTAATTTATTATTATATTTATATGAACTTTTTAAAAGTAGTACAAGTCTACTTTGAAAAAAAATTTTGTGAGCGGTAATTTTTGTAAAAATTAACTCTTAATTATTTCTTTAAAAATATTATATGGAATTATGCTATAATTTATTATTCAGCTTAGGAATGTGCGCAAGAAGCTATTGTTCGCATGCTAAGAATTAGGCAGTTATTTGGTAAGAACGTTTGCTTTCAATATTGCCATGTGTTTTTCCATAAAATAAACTTAAAAAAAAATTTTTTTATTAAAAACTTTAAACAGTTTTTAGGAAATACCAAATTATAAGTGAATTGATGTCTACGACGACAAAAGCCGATTGACGATGTTGCCGGCACCAAATGGAATAAGGGTGAATGATTTTCTTTTCTGAGAAAGACTTCAACTTACAAATAAAAAAAAATTTTGTGCGAAACAGGTGACTTATGGCCGGGCAAACGACAATTTCTTTCCTACATTTATATTAAAAACAAAATCAATATACGAAAATTTGTTTTTGTTTTCAATACAAATGTACGAACAAAACCATCGCTCGCTTTTATAGGGCCTGGCCGTAACAAATTTAAAATTAAGATAAACAAAATATTAATCTTTAATTGTGCTTACTTCCAGAATTGTTAATTAATAATTTATTATTATAATAATTCTAGAATTAAGCACAAATTAAGATTAATATTTTGTTAAACTTTTGAATTCTAAATAAAATTATTACATATTTAAAATTAAGTTTAGAAATTATTATTTATCTCAGAAAACATATTTTAAAAAATCTACTCCAATACTCAAAAGTCTTATTATTATTATTATCATTATTGGCTATGATTGCACTGATGTGCAACCCAGTTCCTAACTACAATCCGAGACTCCTTACGAATCTCGCAAGTTGTAAAAATACTCTGCGATAATAAGGGAATTTTATCTGCTGTCGGGCCATTGTAAACCAAACTACTACATAAATAAAATCGATGTCGTACAAAGCGATTCCTTTAGTTTCTATCGGAAAGGATGGCAAACTTTAGAACATGTTCTATGTGAGTGTCCTGCGATGGCAAACAACCACATGAGTAAAATCGGTGTAGTACAAAACGACTCTTTCACGGGAAACGTCGAAACATGTTCTGTGCGTAAGAGTCCTAGGCATGAATAATCCTATAGTAATTACGAGATTTCTAAGGTGGGGCGGATTGTATTAAAAAACTGGACTGTACAATAGATCTTAAATAATGGAATTTTATAATTAATTAAAATTCCCAAATAGTCTAATGTAAAGCAGTCACCAACTATCTTATTAATTCTTAGGTAACAAACAGCAAAACAAAACAAACAATCCTGGTTCCAAATCACCCCATTCGCTTTAGCATAAAAACTATTGTAATTTAAATGTTTTGTATGAAAAAATTTAAAATTTTCAATACGAGTTGTTTGATATCGAGTGCAGTGATTTTAACTCTGTTTTTAAAATTTTAGATAGTGAGAAATGATAGTGATTCTAAATTAGAAAAGGGCTGACAAATTTGAAAATTCATTTTTGAATTTTTATGACCGTTATTTTTATAATTTAATCAATAACTGAATGATGCAGAAATCACTTCCAGAATTGATATAGATATACATAAATGCATAAAAAATTATTTAATAAAAAAAATAAATAAAATATTTCTTTTTCATATTTTATTTGAAAGTATCTACACCAATTTTACTTTGTTTACAAAACGAACAAGCGTTTTTTATTGTCAGTATGTGTACTACGTATTTAAGAAAATAATTATGTTAATTTCTATCATGTGTTTTGGAAAAATGCCTCCGCCAAGTTGTCCTCCCCTTACCCATCACCTTAATAAAGAAATACATAAACAAAGTATTCTACTTTGCCTCTTGTGGGCTTGTACACACACACGTTAATAAAATAAAAAAATACACGCACTTTCAAAAAAGTATTGCCATGTACGAAGTCTAAAAGCCTATTAATTTCAGACTTCGCAAAGCAACAAAACGAAATATGTGCATTCGTTTCATTTTGTAGTTTTTCAGAGTAAAAAACAAATACATACAAAAAAAAAGTACTGCAAAAATTTGCTTTGATTTATTTTGTATTTGTATTGGTACCATTCACTTAAACGTAGGCAGCCAGAAAACGAATGAATGAAACTAAAAGTAAACTGAATTCAACAGTGCCGAGACATACGCATGCATAAGCACGACTGTCTGGTTTCTTGTGTGAGCACACAAAATTACGCACAGACTTATCATTTTCATATAATTTTTTTCTTGAACTTTTGCTAGTAAACCAACAACGAATGATTCATTCACCCAAAAAATACTTTACTGCTTTTGTTTTGTAGGCAAATGTTTGATTTCGTTTTGTATTTATTTTGTTTTATACATTGTAGGTATAAAACGATTTAAAAATTTGAAAGATTTGTGACTTTCCAGCAAACGTTTCTCTTAGAACTCTGATTTCTGTACAAGTGAACGATAGCTTCTTTCGAACATACATATATTTGTATTGAAATCAAAAATATATTTTCTATATCATGTTTTTCTGTTCCATATGAAAGCACTAAAAAAGCTATCGTGCGCTTGTAGTGAAAAGGTCCTTTTATAATTTTTTTATTTTATTGTATTGTTAATTTAGCTTAACCTTACAGAAAATGGAATAAGTTCACTTCATATGTTCAGTGGAAATTTTGTTTGCAATAAGTAAATTTAATTTAAGCCTAGCAAGTATTATTTATGTATAGTTTTTTGCTTTGTAGGAGGTTCCCTCCCCTTCACATATATTAATTTATTACATAATATAAATGGCAATAATTATATTTGCATAAGGCTAAGTGTAAACTCTTAATGAGACCAGTCAAGCGCCAGAATATGGAAAGAAAAATAAACTAAATTCAAATAAAATAAAAAGAACTATAAAAACAACATCATAAACACACAGAAACTTCTACTTTGGCTGTTTGATATCGCCTGGAATGTTGAGCGTAGCGTTAATAAACTAAAACAACAACATTATGATTGAATTTTTCTATTTGTATTTATTTATTAAGCACAACAACCCAACACATACACTGCTCCATATCTTCACTGACATGCAGCTACACAAATATAAATACGTTTGTTTTAAAAACAAGAGAGAATCATATTAGACTCCCCTCCCTTATAAAGTTGTTTACTACAACACACAATAATATATTTACGACTTGATAAGATACTATACGCGAGTATATTTATAAGCTGAAATGCGTTGCGTTAATTCAGTATTCAGAGAACATTTAAAGTGACAACAGGTTTTAAGAAAACGCAAAAGAAAACTGTCAGTGAAAAATTTTAATTAAAAAAAAAATTCTTTTAATAAGAATTGCTGTATTTTACCTTCAAAAATAAAATGCCTTTCCCACTAAAAATTCATGCTCAAATGCCGTGCCAGCACTGGAATCACTTTCCAGCTACATATTTGTCTGCCAATGGTACAATTTCAACATCATCACCACCAACTCCTGAGCAAATGCCCTACTGTAAACTTTGTAGGGCTCAAGAGAACCCAAAAACAACGTAAACACATACCTGTAGTACACAGGAGACTGGAGACATTCTTTAACTATATTGAAGCAAAACTCTGGAATGCAAAACGAAAATTGTTTCTTCGATACAAATTGTAACGGCTTCGGTGCCCATACCTGTTTTTGGGGAATAAAATATAATGTGGTTTCAAATTATGTATTTACATGCATATTTACCAACGTATTTAAATATTAGAAAATATTATTAAAAAACTTTTGTAAGAAAAAAAAAAATGTTTTATACTGATAAGATGTTAAAAATCTAAATTTTATATTAATTGCCAGAACAATAACAAAGAAAGGCTTATGTAATGCACATACATTTGTATGTACGTGCATATATATTTATATTTTTATAACAATTAAATAATAAAATTTCTAATTATTTATTAAAACTTGTTTGTGTTTTTTTAATATTTAATTGAGCAATATTTCTTAAACAGATCTTTGAATGCAAGTTATTTGTTGTTTTATATAAAATTAATAACACAGGCCTACAAAATGAATATTTTTGGGGTGCCTGAGATTTCATAATCAGTTTGAAGTAGTAAACTCCAATCGCTATAAATCGTTATAAAGAAAAAAGAAGAGGTTAAGCGATATAATTTGCAATAACTCTAGAACTAGCTTTCTGATTCAACTTACAAAAATGCGTTATTACCGGATATGCAATAGCCTTTAAATTTGATATATTATAAAATTTTTTCCAGTCTTCTAGTTTAGAAGATTTTCCCAAAGTTTCGTAAAAGAAACCTATTTTTTAAGAAAATTAAATTTGTTTAGCTTCTTTAAGATCCTTGAAATAAAAACATAATTTTTATATTTATATTAAAAAAATTTTATTTCATATAAAATTCTGAAAAGGAACCTTATGGTTCAAAGTATGTAGATCCAAATGAAGAAATATATGTTTTTATTTCAAGAATCTTAAAGAAGTTAAACAAACAACCTTTATAAATAATAGATAGTGAAGATTCAGCAATACAAATGAATTTATTTTAAAAAACTTCCTTAAAAATTTAATATAAAGAAAACCTTTAATTTTGTTTTCAATATTAATACCTGTATATCTTACAGAAAAAAGAATCCTATTTCATCAATATCCATTAAAAACTTCCAAATTCATTCGCAATTTAGTGGTACCATAAAAGTTTTTAAATAACAAAAAACCCTTGTTAAGAAAATTGTATGGTATAGAGTTTTAGGTGCTACTACCAAATTGTAAATAAATTTAGAATTCATGAATGGATTTTGATGAAACAGGGTTCATTTTGTTTATAACATATGCAGATATCAATATTAAAAGCAAAATGTAAGATTTTCTTTATATTAAATTTTTAAGCAGTTTTTTAAAAATAATTGTTTGTAATTTTCTTCAAAAAAATGTTTTTTTAACAAAACTTTGGGAATATCTTTTAAACTATAAGATTGGTAAAAAATTGATTTTAGTATAATTTAAAGGCTATTGTATTCCCTATATTTACGTATTTTTTTAAGCTTAATCAGAAAGCTAGTTCTAGAGTTATTGAAAATTATATGTTAAAATTTCCTTTTTTTCTTTAAAACGATATATCTCGAGAATTACACGTAGGATTAAAAAAGTAGATAAACAGGTATCGAGTATTCTAGAAAACAGTTTGAGTGGCAGTAAAATTGTTGTAGGCTTGTGTAATTAATGAGAAGAAATAGAAAAAGTAAATATAGAACTTGAAAACTAATTTTAAAATATGATTATAATACTCTGGGTTGTTACTCTTGTTTTAAAATTTATTTTCAAAATAATTTTTAGGGCAGCAATGCTTTACCATATGCTAAATATTTGTGAACTTCAATTTATAAACATAAAAATGTATGCTTTTGAAATTGAATTATTAATAAATAACCGTTTCAATTGTCCCATTGCTGACTGAAATTTAATTGGAAATTCGGTTGGTATCAAATACTCTGTGTAAGTTCGTTAGCCTTAGTTTAGAAATAAGTAAGCAAAAAGTTGTGCAAATATTTAGGTACATTCCCACTTGATTTAGTGCCAAATAATAAAAATTTAATCTTATTTTGTTTTCAGTTTAAAATTGTTTTTGCTCACTTTAAATTCTTTTTTACGTTATGCACTGGAGGTGTGTTTCTTTAATATGTTGGTCTAACATAAATTTTATTTATTAAGGAGATAAGACACAAGTTTTCTAATCATATCAACATTTATAAATATTATAGTTCACACATACATATGTGTGAACTATAATAAAACTAAATATTCTAGGAATATTTAGTTTTATCTCTATTTTTAATGTTTTGCCTAAATTCAAAAACAGAACACATGTAGTAAAATTTTCTAAGTTTACGTGCCAATTTGAACGTGCCCCTTATTTAGAACCCCTACAAAAAAAATTTATTTAAATCAACTATCATGTATGTTACTAATTAATAAATACCTTCGTACACCTTTTTTCTTCATAGAGGAAGGGGAGGCTAAGGTTTCCAGCAAAGTTATTGCAAAAAAAAAAAAATAATAATAATAAATAATTAATTATACGGTTCATATCTCGTTAGTAAAATATGAGATGTTATTTTTAAAAGTGGTATAAGTCTACTTTAAGAAATAAAATGTGTTGCAGTTTTAGTAGGATGGTGTCCATATTTTACTAAAATTACCGTTAACTTAATTTGTTTTTAGTTGGACTTGAGACACTTTCCAAAATAACAGCTCACATATTGCAAATTTTTTTAATTTGAATATGCATACACATATATTCATATTTAATAGCTCCGTGGAATTTCTATATGTGGCAGCGCATAAAAAAAGGGACCTAAGGGTAAAAAAAAATCAATTTTCACGTTTTTTTTTGATGTGGACAACATCTGAGCATCGAATGAGACTGATCCCATGCCCCAAAAGTGTTCCCTCACAGAGAAAGTGAAGTACACCAAAGATACACGTATTTAAATCTTTAAAATGGCTCTCCTGGACAAAACCGGTTTTTACCGTTAGGTCCCATTCTATTTTGCGCGTCACATATACATTCCCTAGGCAGTTATAGGACTGTAGTTGGTTTTTCTAATTACCGAAATTTAAAAAAAAAATATTTGCTATAAATGAAACCACTAAATAATGCTTTGGCTTGCTTTGAAGCATAATTTAATTCATTTAAATTTGTTTATTTTATTTATGTAACATAATTTTATTTAGGTATAATAAAATGATGTTGAAGTCGATCGTTTAATTGTTACAGTTTTCCGCCGATAATTTTTTGTAAATAATTTTGTATACACAAATAAAGAGTAACAACAAATACATCTTTTTTACCTGAGTCATCAGCCTCCTAAATATATTTGTTTTCTTGTTAAAATAAATCACAAGATATTTAAATTACATATCAAAAAAAACTGCAATTATGGCTCAATTAATATGGCAAAAGTCGGCTTAACAAATGGCGAATGTTCGGCCAACGTCGTCAAAACATTGCTTGTGCTCTGTAGTGTAATTGCAATTTATGCAAATCATATGGTTTTTTTTAAATTGTGTGTTCTGGCTTTAAGTTCTAATAAAGTTATAAAAAGTGAGTATTTAACTAAATCTGATATTGCAGAAAATAAACAAAAATAAGAAAATAGTGTTTTAAAATAAAATCTGTCAATTGGTTGCTACTTGCATCCAATGAAAAAAAAAATGGCGCAAATTAGTTCCTGCTACCTTCAGGTGTGTGATACATATATAAAAACATACATACATATATTTATTGCTTTTTAAATCATCTGGTCAAATTTTTTTATTTTTGAGATTATACATGATTGTGTGCTTGCGTGCACTTATTTTTTTAGCTGAACCGTCATTGAGCCTCTATTAAAGTAATATTTTTGCTGTTAATGAATAAGCATGAACATGGACTAACATTCAAGCAACATATCCTGCATGTTATTGCACAGCTAAAATTGATGTTACCTGTCCCTGTACAAGCTAATTAAAAATTCAAATATTCACTTGTGCCGTTAGTGCCGGGCTTTTAATTTTATTCCATTGGGAATATATTTTCATAAACGCAATTCGAAGGAATATGGCTTTGGTATCTTATGTGCTACATGTTTTATAGTTAGGTTGGGCTGCACAAGGCGCCCCAAATAAGGAAAGCAAAGAGGAGCTCACTGGGGTCCTCTGATGTGGTTTCTTTGTGTTACGTATATAACAGGAAAGCTAAGAAGGATAGCAATAGAGATAGAAGTGGGAAGGGAAAATAGTAGTAAAAGAATAAGAAGAAGTTGCCATATAGCATTCGGATCTATATAGTCGACAGTGCACTTGAAGCTAGTCCTCCAGGGTAGAGGTAGAGAAGGTGTTCTACAGTTTCCTCCTCTTGTTCTTGACAACTTTTACAGTAGTCATTCTACAGCATAGCACATATTGTGTCACTGTAATGGCCTAATCTGGACCCGTTTTCGCTACTTAGGGCATCATTACTCACAATCGTCGAACATTTCGGACAAGTAACCCAAGAAAGTCTTTGAATTATTTATGAACACTAAACTCAGGGATAATTTATAGCTTGTGGAGCTGTGTCACAATAAGTATATTTTGGCCGTAGCAACCAGGTGACTAGTTCTCGCTCCTCATTCTAATTCTAAACCCATTCTCCTTGCATGGTTACCAAAACTGAATTGAATTCTTATTGCCGCCATCATAGCACTCAATTGGGTTCTCTGGAGTCCCAGTAAATCCCTGTCCAGCCTAGACCAGATCACCTTTGCTGTATTGCAAGGCCGTTCGTCTCTCTGTGATGATTTTTTTAGTTCTAACCTCAAGGTTTAAATCTCTGTATACTACATGGTTCTATTACATATGTAAAAGTTTCCAAATCTCAGTCCCTAGGTAATTGTACAAAAAGAAAAAATTGTGACAGTACATACTCATATAATCAAATCCACTGAAGACATTAAATATGTTACATAGTGTGTATTCCTAAATGTGATTTGATTATACCTATTATTTTAGATTGTGGGATAAAAAAAGCAATGAAATGCCACTATCAAAAGGACTCTTGTTTGACTGGCTATATTAAATTGATAGCTGGTGCGCCAACTTTAAACGTGATCTTTACTTTTCGTTATAATTACCAAAAATAAAAATTTCTTTTAGTTTTAATTACTTGACAATATAATTATAAAACGGTCTGAGGTCGTATTTTTTTTAAGGAATAACAAAACGAGAACGCGTAAAAGTTTTATTGCACCACAATTCAAAATCTCAAGGGAAAGGCCAATAGTATTTAAAAGTACACTTATTACTTTACATATAAATGTATGCATTATACGTAAAATATAATAAATATTAATTAATTAAAATAAAAATCACTAGGCTATACCGATACTTGTATACCTCCCTATAAGCAAAAACCATTTCCAAAATTTATAAGTATTCTTGTTTCCTCTCATAATTTCACATAAATAATATCTGAAATTTAATCTTATTTCACTTTTTTAAGAACCAACTAACATTCTTCAAAATATATCTAATATTTTGTTTCAATAGTATTTTTAGTTTGTTGTTAGTCTATGGAACTAAAAGCACCAAATCGAATCTGCTAAAAATTAAAATTTTTTATTCATATTGAATGTTAAATAACGAACACATAATGTTTAACAAATTATGGTGAAGGGTATTTTAATAACCGTGCTGCATTGAAAAAAATAAAAAAAAATTTAATAAAATAAAGGTGCGTGCATATGTCGTTCTGTTTGTAATTTATGTTTATTTTTCTGCTTATTAGGAAAACTTTTGTTCAATTTAAGAAAAATTGCAAAAAAAAACAAAACAAACAAATTGAAAATGATGTTTTAAATACTAATCAGAATATCAATAATTTAATCAAGCTTTCCATTATAGCATCATGATGAAATTTTATCCTAAACTGCAGATCAATTGGTCTACAACTACAAGATTCAAATAGTTTTGCATAGATTTTAAGGGGTTCTATTTATTTAAAAAAATATAATAAATTTACCAAAAATTTATGAATTGGTTTGCTAAAGATTAGCCTGGAATTTGCAAGCCTCTTAATGTATATGTAGTACTTCCCTTAAAATAAGACAAAGTAATGGATATTGATTTCAATAAAGAAAAAAATATTGATTAATAATTCATTTAAGTACCAAGATTTTCTAATATTCTAGTCAGTTCTCTGTTATCAACGAACTTTCAACAAAAAACTTAATCTAATAGTAGAAAAACTAAATAAATATTTTGCAGATTTATACTGTCTGTTGTTTTATAAAAATTAGGCTATTACAATTCAACATTCATAACTTACTTTATCAACAAGTTAAGTTGACTTTTTTACTAAAATACAATTACCTACGTTAGAAACTCTGACGTATGTAAATGTATGTGCCATAAAAATATTATAATGTAATAATGGCACTAAAATAAAATAATAAATAAAAATTAGTTCAAGTAGTTTCTACTAAAATAAACAATATCATGTCGTAGGCGAGTGATAGCATATTTTTCTCTTGAAACTTTTGCGTTTTTTTGTAATAAATTTTACCAACAATTTCAACGTTTACGTACATTTTTTAAAATAATTTCGCTGCCATTATAGATAAAGTTCTTTATATACTCGTTTTTATTGTAACAAAAACAGCACAGCCAATCCCATGGTATCAAACATTATTATTTTGTTCCCTTTCATCACATTAGTTGTCGAATGCCAACAACCCCCCCAACTTCATAACAAGCTTGTAGAAATTGCTCGAGTGTTGCAATTATGCTGCAGTTTTTATAATAAACGTAATAGCAGAGGGTCCTTTCAATTAAGTTAATAATTTTTTTTTTTTTTTAATTTTTATATATTTTAAAAATTTAGATACAGATCTAAAATTGAATTTAAAAAAATATTAAATATTTTACTTTTATTGTTGTTGGTGTGATTTACTAGCACAATATTTTTTTGCTGCTGGACTGGTTTGATTATATGATGCATCCAACATTTCTAGGAGTGTACGTTGTCGGGGTTTTGCATTGGTTTTTATTGATGTGCCACCACTAGGGGGTGATTTTTTCGGTGTGGATTTTATGCTTGCTTCTTCTTGTGCTACTTGTCTCAATAATTCATCTGTTTCACTATCACTAGATATAGTAAGAACTGTAGTTTTTTTAATTGGTATCGTTTCGGAATTTTCACATTCTGAAGATGTGGAAGCAAATACATCCTGACTTTCCTCAAGGCTATGTTTGGCATTTGAGGTGGGTGACCAATTTGATGGTCTTGGGGTATTGGACATACTATTCAATGTTGTGGTTTTCAAGTCAACTTCATTATTTGGTTGGTTCGTTTTGTTTTTGATATGCTGGTGCGGCCGACTGCGCTAAAAAAAAGCCAAAAAAATATTTTGGTTTTACTTATTTTGTGAATTATTAATAGATCACTGTAATGCAGGCATTTTTACAGCAAACAACAACAAAATCAGGTTTTTTGGGAAAACTTATTTAAGTTTACTTTTCAAAACATGCTTTCGCATGAAAACGATGGAAAATTTAGTTTTTTTGAAAATGGCGATAGAAGTTGATCGATGTCGCATGTCACAACTTGGCCTCATTTTTGATATCAACTGAAATTTTGATTTAATTTTTTGTTTTCATTTTATTGAGTTTTGCATATGATTTGAATTAAATTTTATTGAAATTGTATAACACCGAACTGCATTAAACATCGTAAAGTTTTAAAAATCATTATTTGTTGAAACAATTAGCTTTTTTTTGTTACCCTGGAAATTAAGCTAGTGTCATTTTATTTTTCAAACACATTGGGCCATAATCATAGTCAAAAAAAGTAGGCTTTTATTAAGAGCTGACTTTTGTTTATAGGAATTATATGAATTTAAAAGTAATTTTTAAAAAGACACCGACTTAAATGTGTCTATGATTATGGCCTATTGAATGTAATTTAATTAATTTTGTTTGCTACCTGCAATCTGTCGTTTTGAAATTAATACAATAGTATCACTTAACTTTTCGAAAATGAAAAACCAATGAAATTTTATTCGAAATTCAAAAAGAAAAAAAAAAACAAAAATTAAAATTAAAACTAAAACTTAATACTGAGTGTTATTTTTAATTAAAAGCTTTATAAAGTAAAATAAATAAAATACTTGTTAATAATAATGCAATTCAATACTGTATTATCCAAAAAAACAGTTAGTATTAAAAAAAAAATATAAAGAAATATCATTAAATTAAATAAGAAACCCAACGAATACAAAAAAGAAAATAAAAACTACAGAAGCATCAAAATAAAATAAAAAGTCCCTTCTGGCTGACAAAACAAAATCGTTTTAATCAATTTTACATAAGTTATACGCAAGATATCTACCAAACGAGCCTAATTTGATTACCTTAAATTTTTCCAATTCGTTATATAGAAACGTGTACAACTCCTTGCTGTCCAATTTGCGTGCATGAAATTTTCTTAACACTGACCATAAATCTTTGACCAATATGTTGTTTTCAATGAAAAATGTATGCATTTTATGGACTTGATCACGCAATTCCTCATTTCCAAAAGTGAAATATACCAGTGGACGCGTGGTAACTGTGCAGGCCATTAGTTGCAATAAGGCTTTTAAAGTAGCTTCACCGCCAAATGCACCACAGCCCCAATTACCAGATGCCACGCCTGGTGCTAAGGTAGTTAATTTTGACGAGAAGCCTACATACGCTTTGTTTAATTCACGTAGCATAAATTCCTCATGATACTGATGTGAAGAATCCTGAAAGTGTAGTGCATCAATGGCCACTATGTGACACATGCGTCGTCTAGACGCATCTCGTGGTGTATTGTCTTCATGATTGCCAGCCCACTCAAAAGTGTGAGCATAACCCGTGTAATTGCTAAAACGTTCACAGCCTACCATAAGTAGAGCTTCAGTGGGCTTTAAACATTCAGTGAATAGTTTTGATATGATTAATTCGGGGCATATGACAAAACGTATTTCCTCTTGAACACAGCCACCACCTAAAACTCCTCCTCCCAAGTATTTATTTGCAAAGTCAACTTGCAAAAGACCTATACCATCATCTTCTATGGTGCCATCAGAGGTTATATGTAGTGGTGTTATACCTAACGGCACCGTAGATTCCGACCAGTCTGGAATTTCCTTATGATGCATATGACGTCTTTCAAATGTTACACATCCGGTGGGCACATTGCTGCGATCATCGTCCAATGGGCATACTCGCCTAAAGTAGTGGCAGATGCATTTAATTTTCTCTAAAACCGCCGCACCGGATGACTGAAACAGTCTATTGAAATTAATATCTGGAAAAGAACTGTACTCAGACTTTTTCTTTAAAGTATTGCGTCTTGGATAGGTGCACAGAAAAGCATTAGCTAAAAGGCAAGAAATTTGTTCCTGCGTCAATGTGATGGCATGACATTTACCCTGCTTAAGTAGCGGTATTGGTGCTTGTATCAACTCAGGCAGCCTCAAAGCTAAACGTATTATGCGTGGCAATAAATTTTCAAAAAATATTTTAGATTCATCTTCATCATACTCGCATTCAAAAAGTTTATGTAAAGCACGAAAATTCCATACACCCTCATATTTCGTATTATATGACAAAATTGCCTCTTGTAGGTCATGAGAATTTTGTATTGGTCTAAGTAAAGCTTTCTCGATCATTTCCCAGCGATTTTCAATGCTAGAGGAGCCATCTTCTTGCACCACAGGATATTGGGATTTTGAAGAACACGGTAATCTTACATGTAAAGCATCCCATTTTGGATGAGACTTTAGGGGTTTTGGTGGTTCAGTTTCTTCATTGCGTATGGGATAATGATGTAAAACTGTATGTGTGTCAGAAGGTTTAATAGCTGGCATATGATCCAATTCAAATGGACTTAAATTCCGATATATCTCTGCCATCGAACAACCGCGCCAATTCACTTCAGGCACTTCTTTTAAAGTTAATATATCAAATATGAGTAAGTCTTTTTCATTATTAATGTTTCTTCCTCTTACCTTGTGACATTTCTCCATTTCGGCTATCTTCCTCGCCATCGCCCAACATTCTTCCACACTTGACGGTGGCCACTGTTATACGTCTGCAACCTAGTGCAGATTCAAATAGCTTTTTTTGGAATTTAAGCAAAATGTTTGCGGTTTTTTTTTTACTATAATAGAAGTAAATTTTTTGTGTGCTTAAATAAATAATATTCAATTGATTGATGTTTCATGAATTTCTATAAAAAAATATTTTTTTTTGCCGGCTGTTCAACTTAGTGTTGATATTTGTTTATGTATGGGTACTCGAAAAATTGTTGTCAAAATTAAATGTCAACCAACAACGCATATGGTTGGTAACGCTAGGCTTATAACTGAAATAAACTAAAATAAATGCTAGTGGCGACCCAAACCATTGTGTAAGCTATAATTTTTTCAGGCAATAGCCTTAGAGAGTTTTTGTTGTTGGTAGTGATTGTTTCATAGTAATCACACTAGGGGACGCTTTATTTAACTCTTTTTTTTTTGTAAATATTGGGATTCCTTATTTTTAAACTTTTTTGTTTCAGGAATTTAGGGATTTTCGAGGTACAAATTAAATCTAGTGCTTAACATCGTTATTAGAATAACAAACTTTTCATAGATCTGCTATTCTCTTTCTTCGAGTAATTAGTTATAAAAAGGCTAAGAAATGATTGGCAAATAGTTTTTGCATATAATGTTATTTTCTAAATTTTTTTGGGATTTAAGCTACTTTAATTATTTTATGTGTGTATATCGATATAAATAAAAATTTATATATGTGGATATAGTAGTTCCTTTGAATATATTATTTTTGGTATTCGTTATTGTTTTCATCTTATTATAATTTATTTTCCATACATATGTATGTATGTATGTTTGTATGTATCAATCTATAATATGGATCCCAATATTTTTCATATTAAAAAAAAACGCTTGTTTATAATACCTACAAACGCATAAAGAACAAAAATTCTGTAATGAGAGAGAGAGAGAGCGAGTGTTACAGTTACAATATCAACAAAAGCTTGCATGTTTAAATTAAAATCAATCAGTCTTTAGTGTAGAGTTGAAATTGAAACTTGAAAATAATCAGTAAAATAAAAGTAAAACTAGTTCCTGTAAAAGTTCACTAAATATGGAAGAAGATAAGGTAAATTAAATTTAATTACTTTATTTGCTGTTAGTGTTACAAAAATGACATAGTTGATTTAGCAGACATATGTATGTGCTTACATACACATTTTTTTCTTAAGCAAAATATATAATTTTATTATTGAATGATATTTTATTTCGCAGTTTCGATTTGTTTTGAAATAATAATTTAAAAGCAAAATGCTAAATAATTAAAGAAACAAAAACAGTTAAAAAATTTTATAAAACTAAACGGAGTAATAAACTGAAATTACATAGCTGCACAAATATACTACTAACATGTGTAATATTTTATAATAAAAAGTGCTTGTAAATCTTTACAAGTATGCTTGTGCAGCCCTTTAATGCATGTAAGCATATATGTATATTAACATACATACATATTTCATATGTATATGACTTTTTATTTTTTTAAATGCTGTAGGTGCGTTCCCTTTTTAAACAAAATTTTAGTAAGATGATGTCTTTACCTTACTAAAATTAAAGCTGACTATTTTAAAAATAACAGCTCATTATGTAGATTTGAATCCCTTGGCTTAACGTTATTTTTTACAATATATTTTTACTGTTATAATTAAAACCTTTAAGAATGTAGAAAATCATAACAGTTAATGGCTTTGAAGGAATTTGATTTTTAATTTTTTCAAATAGATTTTAAAAATGAATAAAAAATAATGCTATAAAAATTGGCACTTGCAATAATTTTGCTTTAAGAAGTTAGTAAAATGAATAACAGAAATTAATAAGGAAGCTAATAAAAAAGAAAAGTCTTAAGGTGAACCAAAGCTGGGCATTAAATTAAAAAAAAAACAATTGTTAAACAATTTTAAGCTTAAAAGACTTGTTTTTTTTAATATTTATATGTAATTAATATTTCTATACCAACACTGTGGTAACACCAGAATTTATAACAGAAACTTGCTAGAGAGAAAGAAAACATAAAACCCGTTAAATACTGTTTTTTTTTTTTAATATTGAATAATTGTATGTTGTACAGTGACGGCAAATAATATTAAAGCGAAATTTATTATTTTTTTAATCTTGATTTTTTTACCATTTTATCTGAAATAAAATAAATAAATATATTTTAAGCTTTTTAATTCTTTTTTTATAATAGAATTATTATTAAATTATGTTCCAATATCCAATATCTCAAAGAATTATAAAATTAGTTTCCTTGAGAAAGACACACGAAGGAGTGTGGAAATATTGGAATATAATTTAACAATAATTAAAATATAAAAATAAACCTAAAAAGCTTAAAAATATTTATTTATTAAATTTATTATTTTTCATTAATGATTTGATGAACATTAAAAATTATTTCTTTTTTTCGGGATAAAAAGTAAAAATTTACTGCTGGGCTTAAATATACGAAAATTTGTTTTTGTTTTAAATACAAATGATATCGTTCGCTTTTATGGAGTCTGACCTTTAATAATTTAAATATCCTTATTTAATATCGATCAACTTGTGCCGAAATTTACAAATTTATATTAAAAAAAAAGGAAAATACTTGATGAATACGTACATACATACATAAATATATTTACATACACACACATTTATAAATTGACATACAAAATTTAAATTTGCAAATTAAAAAAAAAATTTTTTTCATTTATTTTAACATAATAAAGGTATTCAATATCGAAAGCAAGGAACCTAAAATTTTGAATTATTTTTAAAGTTTTGTGGGCTCAATTCTTTGTTTATTTTTATTAGATGTGTATTTTGAAATGCTTACACTTTTAATATTTTTAAAATTAAATTTAATAAGATTTTAGCTGGTACAAAAAATCTATAGAACCATGATAGAATTAACCAGGTGACACTGAAAAACCAACTGTAGTTTTTTTTTGTGAATGATTAAGGTAGCTCCTGTCGGAAATTTTTTTACAAAGTATGTTAAAGAGGGATCAATAGTTTTGCTTTAACACACTTTTTGATTGCAACCAAACGAAATAACTTTTGAGAGAAGGAAAGACTTGCAAAAGCCATAACAAAACATATATTAAATATTCAGTTGTCTTTCTTTTGTAATAATAAAAGTTCCACAATTTTGGAAATATTTCCCTGTAAGTAAAAAAAATGAAACGTGGTCATTCATTGAAAAGTAATGACATTTTTCATAGCTGAAGTGTCTCTTAAAAGACAGGGAGCTCAAACTAAAAAAAAAAAACAAATTTATTGTTCCTTTTTTTTTTTTTTCAAACACAATACGGGTTCCGAATTTAAAATTATTTATGTGCATCATAACGTTTTAATTAGCCTTTAGTTGACAACATATAAGTGTAAAAAAAAACGCTTAACACTTTTTTGTAACACGAAAAGGAACGCTGCTAGCGCCCACCAAACGAATATCAAATTCAACTTCTTTTTTAATCTTATTCGCCATTGAAATTAATTAAAAATAAATATGTAAAATGAAAATGAAAATGAAAATTTCCATTAACTGTTTTTTAACTAAATAGTAACACTTAAGGCCATTACTACAAGTAAGTATGTAAATGATACCTAAGTAAGGATTTTGAAGGGCCAAAATCTGCTTTTTGACTAAAACTGAAAAACTAAAAGGTTAGCTTAATCGTGTCTTTTACTTTAAAGTCTAAAAAAAACTCGGTTATGTGTCTTACAAACTCTTAACTTTAACTGTCTGTCGGTAGCTTGTAATAATGGGAATTAACATAATTATAAAAATATGAATTCTTACGTGTTTTAATTTTATAGCACTTCGTTTAGAATAATAAAATCCATATTATTCATTTTTTTTTTTTTTAAATGTTTGCTTTTTATTCAATCATATCTTTTCTGCATTCCATACGGTTTTAAAAAAAATTTAGAATACAATTTTTCTAATTTCAATTTCACTAATAATTTCTAAGCAAAAAAAGCAAGAACAATATTTAAAAAATTTTAAAATGGACTACAGCTTAGTTATGAGATGCTGAATTTTACAATTCCGAAAAATATACTCGGATTCGCAACAGTACTGAATACATTGAATTCTCTTAAAAAAATTACTTAGAAAATGTAACCCAAATTAAAGAAATCCTTATGGCAAACTGAGTACGGTACGGTAGTGCTTTAAAATTTTTTTTTTTTTTTTGGTCTGCAGAAAAATCACTTTCTTTTTCTTTTAGTAAAAGGCCCCACTAACAATTCCTTTTCAGTTTTGAGAAGCAGCTTAAATTTTAACAAACCAACTACATATTTAATTAATGTTGTTTAAAAAAAAAATTGTATTGTTAATGAAGAAAAGAAGTTGATATTAGATTTTCGTTTGGTGTTGTTGCAGGAAACGTCCGATCCGACTCAAGGCTCAAGTAATAATGCCAACCTTAATGACAATAATGAGTCCAACAGTACTGACAGTCTGGGAGGCATCTTCGGCGACTCAATTAGTAGTGTTGGTTTTTCCTCTTCTGGTTACAAAACACCATCACATTACTGCCCTGCCTGTGGTGTGGGTTTTCGTAATCTGTTTGAACTAAGGTATCATATACAGTTGTACTTTATAAATAATGTTGCTCGAAATCCTTATACTCCCGCTGTAATATGTCCACGTCCAAAATATCCAGACTACGATTACTTACTTCTGGTGCGTCGACTGAATTCATTAACAAAACCAACGGCCGATAGTAGTAGTATCTATCATAATAGAAGTTCGGATGATTTTTGCCGCAAATGTGGCACTCCTTTCATGGACTTGTATGCTCCGTCTACATCGGCCGCCGCTGCTTCTATGGAATACGCTACTAAATTATTTTTGAAAAATTTCGTTCGGTCCCGTGATACGCAAGAAATAGAAGAAGCGGGGTCTAGCGGCAGTACAAATGTTGATGATTCGGGTTCCGAAAGTAATTACTCTTGGCCATCTTCATCAAGAGGTAGCGATCCTACGGACGTATACACGTATTGGAGAAATTATGCCATGAGACTATACTATCAAGAAAAATTAGCTGCCAAGGAAGCACATACCAGCGGTACAAGTACCGACGACAGTTCAGATAGTGTCAAGTCGTCTGAAGACGACAATCGCAGTAGCAGTTTTTCTGGCACGCCCACATGGAGTGTTACTTCTAAAGACCAAACTTTATTTAAATTTTGGAAAGGTTTCCTCCCGAGAAAAGAAACTGCAAAAAAACCGATCACTGACAAAGATCAACTTAGAGGCACTAAAAATGATTTTGATACTGGTGGCAGTGGGAATGACGAAGACTGTGGTCGAGCTGGAGATAGTGCTGTATTAACGTCTTCAGGTAACGAAAGTTGTCCCAGCAGCCATTTATTAGGTGCGTCTGCATCAATATCTACTGCTGTTGAAGAGCCAAGTACTTCGTTTTCTAGAAGTTCCCTCACGAGACCGGAAGCTAAAAAAAAATTGACCCCAGTTGAAGAAGTGGATATCACTATGTCGACTAGTATCGATGCTAGCGAAAATATTGATATGGAAAGCACTCTTCAATCTGCCGGCAGTTTACCTGATTGCTCTACATCCAATACTGCTTCTACGGAAAGAAATTTGATGACAAGCGTAGATCGAACTAGAGGCACAAAGAGATGTTTTGATGTTGGCAGTGAAAATCTCGGTGACGCATTCAGTCCAGCTCTAAAGTGTACCGTTTCTACATCTATAACTTCTAGTAACATCACTTTATCTGATTCGTCTGCTTCTACAGAAAAACCTCTAAGTGCATTTTCCAAAAAATTTTTTAAGAAACGAGTAGTGCAAAAACAAAGCAGCTCCACAAGTTCGAGTGACTCAACTTGTCCCGCTAGCACTTCTTCAAATATGTCTTCATCGTTCAGTGTTTCTGTGCCAGACCTTGTCGAATCATATATAGATAAGCAAATTGAATTGGCAGCATCTGCTGGCAGTAGAGGTGTCAGCGATGTTGATTCTCCGTCAGTGAGCCAACAAGAAAGTCCTGCCCCCATATCTTTGGATAACGATAACAGTTACTTATCAGGCCGATCTACAGCCACAACAACAGATGCAGCTTCTATGGCTTCTATAATTTCTATTACTACTGACACGTCTGCTGCTTCTGCCACTTCTGCTGTTTCTGCTGCTTCTGCCATTTCTGAGGGCTCTGACGCTTATCCCCCTTCGGGCACTTCTGCCATTTCTGCTAGTTCTCTTCCTTTTGATGCTTCTGTGGCTTCTGCTGGTTCTAGTGGTTCTGCTGGTTCTGGCGCTTCTGCTGGTTCTGGCTCTGCAACTTCTGCGCCTTCTATTACTTTTGACACTTCTACTGCTTCTGTCAGTTATGCCGCTTCTGCTGATTCTGTCGCTTCCGCTGCCTCTAAGACTTCTGCGCCTTCTATTGCTTTTGACGCTTCTACTGCTTCTGTCAGTTCTGCCGCATCGGCTGCTTCCGCACCAGAACCTCTTATTTCACATAAAAGACACTTCGACATTAGCATAGATACTGAAGTAATCAAACGCAAATTATCTAAATCGGACAGTGCTATTGCGGAAGGTCCTTCTACTTCATATAAAAAACGACCTAAAAAATCATTCAGTTGCTGTCATTGTGGTAAAACTTTAAGGCGATATAATCATCTCGTGTATCATTATCGTATGCACAACCGTAAGTAGAATTTCTTTATTTTTTTTTTATCAGGAACCGAACGTAATAAAAGTAGAATTTTTTATTGTTTATACTTTTTCGGTTGCATTTTTTTTTAATTTTTGTATGTAAAAATAGCAAAATTTATAAACACAATTGTTATTTTCGGTACCTGATTTTGTTGATTAGAAATGTAAAATAAGTAAAAAGAAAGGAACAAAATTTTAAAGAAACAAAGCAGTGCGCAGTAGCACAAGGGAGCATGAACGACTGGTTATTAAATAAAATTAAAAAAACTTTCTTTTGTCCTTTGACCTCTCTATTTGTGAGACAATATACAGCAGAATACAAAAATAACAACAATACAAAAAGGCTATACATTTTGTTATTGCTTTTGAGTCTCTGCTGTCAAAAGTTATTTCCGGTGTGCTAAAGTGAAACGCATTATTTTTTCCCCGCTATTGATCTCCCTTAACTCCCACAACCATGCAAAAAAAAAAAAAACATTCAGCTGGTAGTGTCACCTGTTTAACTTACACCGTAATACAAATTAAAATTGTTTTTGTGTGTATAAACATTTTGTTTACATGTAAAAAAAAAAAAAAAAATTATTTCAGAGCAAAAGCAACTTTTAATAACAAGTTTTTTTTATTTACTTCTAAAATTATTTTTTATAAGTTTAGCAGTTATTGTGATAGAGCCGGGAAAGACTTCCAATTTTGCCCGAATTCACCACGGACTGTAGCTTAAGGTTATCAAAATAACATTGGCTGAGGAAATCGTTCTTAAAAACTCTAATTGCGCAAGTTAATGATTATAGAAAGTATAAAGTGTGTTTTTGTTTTAAGCCCCATGAGAACTTTTCAAAGGATTAACTGTAAAACTGTAAAACACTCATTGTTATTATACATATTCTGCAGGCTAATAACGGCATTCCATATCGATTGAAATTTTAATACAATTAAATGAAAATTTTGATTATTAACGAACGTCATAAGATGGCCCTTGGATTTATCTTCAAGCAACACTGCCAAATTAGCCAGAGTCTACTCGTAAATTGTTTGCAGCGAAATTTTAAATTTATTTTTAAAACAAAAACTGTCATTTGCAATTCAAATCATTCGCTAACGAGTGCGACAATTTGCCACCAGATTAATTTGTAATATGGCCATCACACATAATCGACCACTTGAGAAAGCACTACATATTTTTGAATGGCTTTGCATCTCTTGAATATTTCTTATGGAGCAGTTTTTAGACAATTTGGTCAATTCTATAACCTATATACTACTCGTTCATTTAAGTAAGCAAGTTGATTTGGAAAATAATTATCTTCCAAACTCGTGCGATTTTAAGCCTTAAGAATATTTCTTGTGACTGCTTTATGCCGATAAATCAGCAATAAGTGACTTCTAGAGAAGCAACATAGTTTGTCTTATTCGTAACATAGAACCAGCTATGCTTGAAAATTTAGCTAAAAAAATAGGACTTACAAAATGGCTACCCAAAGCCAACCTAATTGAAATCAGCAGCAAAAAGAGATTGATTTTATTTTTAACTTTTCCATTTTCAATAAGTTTTTGGTTAATTTTTTGCATTTCATAATCAAGGTGACACGCTCCACAACTACAGACGGCTTACTAAATTTATTTACTTCATTAGTGTCATAACTGAAAAAATGTTTTTTATTTTTAATTAATTTTTTTTATAAATTCCTAGAAGTATATTAATAAAATGTTTTAAATGCTGTTATTTTTATTAAAAATTTTTAAATAAAACAACCAGCGATTTACTTTAAATGGCTTACTGTAAAATCATGTTTTTGAATTATGACCTTAAAGTAAATGATTGTAAAAAATATTTTTCACAAACTGCCTTATTATCTGTTTCTTTTTTTTCTTATTTAACATTTTTATTTATTTTTTTTTTATTTTTTGGTTTTAAAAATATTTATGTTTTTTCAAAAATGTATATAGATCAAACTCCCATTAAGTGTCCAAGGTGTCATAAGGTATTTGACAGTTCATTCGCATGCAGATTGCACCGACATAAATGTCATAAACGCCAAGGCGATTCTAAATCCAAAGAAACTGGTTAGGCAAAACATTATGGCCCATAATCATAGTCACACTAAAGTCGGCATTTTTTTAAAAACTTTTTTGAATTCATAAAATTCTTAAAAACAAAAGTCAGTTCTTAATAAAAGCCTACTTTTTTGTGACTATGATTATGGCCCTATGAATTTATTATTTATGTAATTTATTTAAAAAAAATTCTTTTGAAGTCTCCTGAAAATCTGTATTATGCTTTTTTTCTTTTTAATTATTATATTGTATAATTTATAAATTTTTCGTTTGAACTTGATTGCATAATTAAATTAAATTAAATTACAAAATATATTTTTTTTTTTTTTTTAAATTCATTTGAATTCTCAAAACATATATTCGAATGCAACATTTATATATGTATTTTAGCTGTTATATTTTTTAAAACAAATTAATTAACCTTAAATTTAGTCCACTATCTCATTTTTTAAGTCGACTTATACCATTTTCAAAAATAACAGCTCATTTGTTTCGTAGCTGGTCTTTCTGCAACAGAAATTTTTATGAAAATCGATCAAAATATTGAGACGAGTTGATCTTGTGTTATGGAAATTTTACTTTAATTCATCAACACATCTTACCCTTGAAACGCATACTCTCAAAATATCGTGCATCTCACTCACATGATTCTGTTGTTTGAGGTGAAGATAGAGAGCCCTCTATATTTCCTGTAGATAAAAGAATCATTAACTTCACACATCTAGCTTAGGGATCTTAAAAATCACGGTGCTATTGTCAGCCAGGATATATAAGTCTTCACACTGCCTTGGTCAATTTTTATCACTTATAGGAAAAAAGTGAAGCAAACAAAGTTGTATTTAATTTTTAATATAATTAAATGTATGTAAAATAAAACAAACACCAAAACCATGTTATACAGGGTGACAGCTAAGTTATGCTACATTAAAATATTTAATAAAATTTTTCATTTTATTAAATATATTTTATGATTATTTTACTAAATTATTCGTTCCTATAAATTTATTATTAATAAATATTATTCAAGCTTAAATCTCAATAAAAATTGTTTTTAAAATAAAATAAAAAATTAAAATAAAAGTAATTTTTTATTGACATCTTAAGCTTGAATAATATTTATTAATAATATTTTTTATTTTTTTATGATTTTATAAAATAATAAATTTTCATTGTTACCAAACATTTTCTGAGTACAAAGTTGTTTTAACAATCAAATCATAAAATTTTCATGGTTTTGTTATCACGCACACTTACGAAATTTTATTTCCTTTTAACTACATACCTACACCTCACTTTAAAAGGTTCTCTCATTTCTTGCTACAAAATTAATTATATACGAGTACTTCCAAGTGATTGCTTAGATTTTAAGGTTTTTTTTTGTTCAATCTTTGGAAGTCTTTATTGTAAGATTTTTAACATATTTTTGTCAATCACTATCATAAAACATTTTTATCACTCACACGCCCACTCACGCTCACTTACACACACACTAAATTTTATTTTTATCATGCATTTTTACACATATTAATGGGCTTTCGCAAAAAAAAAATTAATTTTGGAGACAGACGCCCACTTTTAAGTACTTACGACTTACTTAAAACAATTCTGCTATTTTTTTTTTTTGGCAAAAATTTAATTTTTAATGATTTTTTTTGTTAAAACTTTGGAAGTCTCTATTGTAAAATTTTAAAACAATTTTTGTAACACACTGTCACAAAAAATTTTTTTTATCACGCACACTCACGCTCACTTACACACACAATAAATTTTATTTTTATCACCGATTTCTTGTTGATGTGATTTCGCACAAAAAAAATTAGAGTGACAGACGCCCAGTTTTAAGTACCTACGACTCACTTACAAAAATTCTGCTATTTCTTTGACCAAAATTAATTACATACTCCCAAGTGATTGCTCAGAATTTAATATTTTTTTTTCAATCTTGTCTGTTTGCAAAATTTAAAAAATTTTTTTGTCACGCAGAAGAAAATTTTGTCACGTACACTCACGACATGTTATTTTTATCATACATTTCTACACAGATTTATAGCTCTCACAAAAAAGAAATGACAGAGACAGGTGCTCACCTTTAAGTACATACCTACGGCTCACTTTAAAATATTCTGCCATTTTCAAATGAATGTACAGATTTTAATGATACTTTTTGTTCAATGTTTGAAAGTTTCAATTGTAAGATCTTTAAAAAAAATTTTTTCTCACTCACGATAAAAAAAATTAATTTGGTCACGCACACCCACCCTCACACACTTAAAAAATTTTATTCTTCTTATTCATGTGCTTTCACCAAAAAAAAAATATTACAGAGACAGACATTCACTACGACTCACTTAAAAAACATCTGCCATTTTAAATTCGTTCCAAACGGCTCAACGGATTTTAATAATTCATTTTTTTTTATTAATCTTTGGTCTGATTAATTACTGCCAAACTATTAATTTATGGCACCCAGTCACTTTCTTTTTTATTAATTTACAAAGCAAACCTTGGTGGATTCTTTTTCAAATAGGGCTTTAAAAAAATGACAATTACAAAAATAATTTTTCTTTTTCTTTCAATCTTATTATTATGGAGTTCATAATTCCCCTACAAAATCTATTTTAATAAAAACAAATTGAAACTCTTTTTTTTTGTTGGGTTTTATTTTTAAGTTTTTTTAATTTGGTTTTCGTATGGTATTTGTTTTTATAACATTTAATTAAAATGACAATATTTTTTTTTTGGTTTTTTACAACAGTAATTTTAAAATAAATTAGAGTACAAAATTTTTTTTTTCAAAATTTAAATAAATAAATTTATAAATGTGTGTGTGTATGTATATACTATATGTCTGTATGTATATTGACTTTGAGGAATTATACGGTTACAAAGTTGTTTCGAGGAAACATAAAATAAACAATAGGGTTGGGTGGTTATTTTACTGGAACGGAACGAACAATTGAACTTTTAGTTTTAGTTAATTAAATTTAATTTTCCTTTTTTTTTTTGTTTGTTTTTAAATAATGGCAGGCTTTATATTTCATAGTTTTGTATATCTGTAGGTTCTTCTTTTTTCCAACAATTTTTCTTTTCATTTAAAACTCAAGGATACTCTTGAAAATAAATTAAAATTATTAAACAAAAACGAAATTTTTGTTGTATAATTTTTTAAAGTATTGGTTTAATGTGTTTTTTCTTTTGCTTCTTCTTTAATGTGCTAAATTAATTTTTTTTTGTTTAATGAAATTTTTAATAAAATATTTTGTAGGTTTTTATTTTGGTTTTCAATATTTATAAGATTTTTTTTTTTAATAAAAAGACACGAAAGTGAAAGGTTGGGTTTTATTTTTTTTTTTGTTTTTTCTTTAATTAAATTTTGCCATAATTTTGCTTATTTACTTAATAAATTATACATATTTCTGCGCTAGTATTCTTAAATGTAAAAAACACACCGAGAAATTTTATTAAAAATTTTAGTTTATGTTTTGTCTCTTTGTTTAATTTATTTGCTATCGAATTTTAAAATTTTGACCCTTTTTTAATGTATTCTAAACTTGTTTTTAATTTTTCTTACTTTTTAAACACCGAAAGCTTAAATTTAGTTTTTTTTTTTTTTTTTTTTTTTTTGTTTTCTTAAAAGACATAGTTTTCGAGAGAGTGTTAGATAGAGAGAGAAAGAAAAAAGGTATTTAAATATTTTTTTTATTTTAAAACATTTTTATTTACTTTTTTGTTTATTAATAAATTTTCTCAGCACATTCTTGTTAAATAAAATGTTGATAAAAAGTGGGTTTTCTTGAACTTGAAATAAATTTTTTTTACTTTAATTAAGTTTTGCTTTGTTTTATATTAAATGTTTTTTAATAAAAATTATACCAAAAGAAAAAAAAAAACAATTGTTCACTTTATCACATTTGCATTACGTCTTTGTTCTTAGCACCTGATAAATAATTTTTAAAAGTACCCTTTAAAGTCAACACTAGAGTGTTGAATATTTACCCCCTTATACAAAAAAAAAATTAACATAGACTTTAAAGTCAGCATTATCGAAATTTTTCATAAATTTTACTTTAAAGTCTACGTAATTTTTTTTTTTTTTTGGATAAGAAGGCTAAAGTTTACTTTTTAGAAAAATTATTTACATACAATTTTGTTAACTTTTTTAAAGTTTGACAAAATTTTTTTCCTCTCATACATTTCCTACTTGCCTTTTTTTTTCTTTAGACAACTAGTTTACTTTTATACAATTTTTCGAAAAAAAAAACCTTTTCATTTGCATTTTCTTTTGCTTTATATTTTATTAACTCTATATACACAATGATTTTTTTTTTTCAAATTCAAACCTTATCACAATACTTGTTGAAAACATCCATTCATTTAAATTTAATTTTTAGTTTTTGTTTCCTTAACATTACATTCACTTCACGTCTTACATGCCTTAACATAATTTAATTTTTTTATATTCAACATTCGTTTGCCAAAACGTCTCACTCGCTAGTTTTCATAATTTTCATTATGTGAAAAGTAACAAAAAAAAAAAAAAAACATTAAAAATGAATATTAAATAAAAGTTTAAAGCAAGTATCATTTCATTCGTTCGAAAATTTAATACTTTAATTAACTAACAGGTTTGAATTCACTGGATTGCCACAGCCAGAATTTTTCGCTTCTATTCATAGACGACTGTGGTAGAAATAGTAATGAAATTTACAGCCATGTTCAGTGAAACGAGCGTTTTAAAAACGAAAAGCTTTACGTTTTTCTCAAAGAATGTGAATAGGAAAACGCCAGTTTATAAGTAAAAAATTGACAAACTCAAAGTAAATTTTTTAAAATCATATTTTTTTATGGGAAAGGCCATTTTTCCACTCAATTTTGGTTGAAATAAAAAGAAAACCTATTTTATTTTCTCTTTGACTTTTAGTTTTGCTAGTGTTTTCAAAACGCCAAAATGAAGCATTTTGCGATTTCAAATTGTAATCGCCAAAGTGACTAAACTTTGATTGAACTTTTTTTTAATTAATTTTTTTTTCAAATTGGAATTGGAAATCTTTTCTATTATGTTTTGTGAAGTGTGTTACGTTTGGACACACACCATTATATTTGGGCTGAATTTACGCACTCGTTGCAGAAAACATTTTTGTGCAAACTTAATTTTTGGTGATGATACTAATGAAGTAAATAAGTGCACTGAACGAAAAATTTTGTTCGTATATCTGTTGGCTTTTGTCGTTAAATTCATGAAAAATTCGTTATTTTTCACTATTTAAACTAAATCATTAAATCAATGAAATTTTTCATGAATTTTATTGAAATTATTTCATTAAATTAATAAAATAATTTTATTATTTTTTAATAAAATAATTTTATTATTTTTTAATAAAATAATTTTATTATTTTTATTATTATTATTGCATTAATTCAATGATATATTTCTTATTTTTAATAAAATAACTTCATTAATTTATAGAAATAATTTCATTATTTTTAATGAAAAATTCATTAATTTAATGAAATTATTTTACAAAATTATTTACTAAAACATTTATGCGTTTCAAAAAATAGTTTAATTAATTTTAATAAAATAGTTTCATTAATTTTAATAAAATAATTTCATTATTTTTATTAATATATTCATTAATCTTGTGATGTTATTGATTCCGCAGGGAAAGGAAAATTTAGCCGAAAGAAATATCGATTGGTATACAAATTGCTAACATTCATTGCTATGGAATTATCTTATTATTTTGAATTGTTTCATTTAAATAGTCTAATTGTGAATGAATTGTGTTAATTTTTCAGCTGTTGGTGATAAAAAAAAAATTGAGTTTTTTAACATCTAAATAAATTTTCAATAAATAAAACGAAATTATTTTCGAAAAATAAAACAAATTAAGCTAAAACACATTTTAATTTTGCGAAATTTTTTATTTTTTCTTACATTTTTGATCTTACCCTTTGTTTACCGTGAGAAAATTTTAGCGTTAACAAAATGTAGAAACTTTTCTATATCGCGGAATCAATAATTGAAAATTATGCTTCAGTAGAAAAAATGCTTTCCGCATAGTTAGACCCATTATTTATTGAAAAATTCATACATTTAATGAAAATATTTATTCATTTAAATGAACTAATTTCATTAATATAATCAAAATATTTCATTATTTCACATAAACTGTAAAATATTGCATGTAATCAACGAAAAAATTTTTATGAAATCGTTTTATTGGATTTATGCCACATTTTCTTGCAGTGTAGTTTTAGTTTTTAAAAGAAGTTATTTTATAATGGCTGTTGCCAAAAAAATCTGTTTGTAAAAACAATTTCTCCACACAAAATTCTATTAAGAACAAGTGGCTGAAATCAGCTTAATTGACTGTAAAACTAAGCCTAACCTGGTAAACAGGTACATGGAGGGACCAAATTAGAATGGAATTAGTCAATGAAAAAACGAATGAAATGTTTCTAAGACTTTGTTTTAAATTAAAAATTAGTTAAGAAGAGAGATAGAGAGAGGGAGAGAGAGAAAGGAAACCAATTAGTTGTAGTTTTATTTGATTTTGTTTTTAGATGTCCGTTTGTTATCTTGCAATTTATAGGGATTGTTTGTTTGCTTGTGGTAATTTCTTTTTTATTTTAATTTTAATTTGTTACTCATTTGCTTAAAAATCAGTCTCTATTGCATGGTTTCTTTAAATTTTATTTTAGTTAATAACGTTGACATTCTTTTTGTTTTTATGTTTTATTACTATTGTTTGTATAAAAGTTTTTATTTTTTTTATTTTAAATTTTACTTTAATTAAACTTTGTTTAGCTTTAGTTTTTATCTGCTTAATTTGTTTCTTAGTTTTGTTTTTGTTTGTTGTTGCATTTCTTTTTCTTAAGTTTTGTTTGGTTTTATTCAGCTAATGCTTTGAATTTATTTTATTTTTATTTTTTTATTAAAAACTATTGCGTATGTGCCTTAGAAAAAATATCACATTCTTACTTCGTTCGATCGAGAGACTTGTTATATTTTTAGTTTATTTATTTATTTTTTTTAATTATATTTTTATGATTTGTTTAGGTGTTTAATATGTACAATTATTTTTTTTTTCATAATGATTTCTGTTAAAATATATTTTTTTTTTAAATTTAATTTTACTTAAAAAATATATCAATATTTTGAGGTCATTTACGAAAATTATTGCTAAAAATTTTGGTTTGTTGTTGTTTTTTTTTTTTAATTTATAATTTCTGTTTGTTGCTGTTTAAACTTAAAAAATTTGTTTTCAAACCTTTGTTTCACTTAAAGTTTAGTTTATCTAAATACTCGCAAGTAAATTAGTTTTTTTTCCATGTTTCTTTGTTTGTTTTAAACATTGTAATTGCTTAACTTAATTAATTTTTATTTATTTATAATAAATATTGTAGACATTTATATAAAAATTAAGTTTTATTTTTGTTTATTTAGAATTTTAAATATTTTTTTTTTTTGTTAATTTAATTTTAAAAATTTAAAGAGTATTTTGTTTTGTTTTCAATATTTAGAAGAAAAAGTTAGAGAGTTAAAAATATTGCTCACAACATCAACAGTTAAAATACGTTGTTTTTTTATTTTAATAATTTTATTTTATTTTATATTTTTAATATCCAAAAAGACATCTAACACCAAAAAATAGATTTATAAAATTGTATTTTTTTTTTATTTTTTTTTAATCATATAGTAAATGTATTTTGTAAGTGTAATTTACATGAGATAGTTTTTATTTAAATTTTTTTTCTTTTGTTAACAATTTATACCGAATAAAAACAAAAAAAAAAAATAAGAAAATAAAAAAAAATAAAATAATAAATTAAAAAAAATTTTAATTTTTTTTAAACAATACATGACTTTAATTACACTGAGATATATCGTTTCTAAGTACAACTATCCTCTCAATTTTGCATTAGTCTCATGATGGCCTTAAGCCGCACTTAACGATTTCATGCTCTATACGATAACGAAGATCGGATTTCATCCTTAAGAAGTATATCATATAAGACTTAAAATTTTTGTGAAAAATCATATTGAACTTTCGAAAACTTTAGAGCCCTTTAACTCGGAAAATAGGAATTTTGCTTCAAAAAATTTACAAAATATTTTCTTCTTAGAATCCAGTTTTCTATCACCTGTGATAATTTTCTTTTAATTTTCCGTACGTAAAACAATTTCATTAATTCAAGTAAATAATTTCATTAAGTAATGAAGGTTACACAGGGCACCCAAACAAGAAAAACAATCTGGGCTCACTTGGGTTCTCTGATGTGGTTTCTTTGTGATTTACATAATTCAATGAAATAATTTCATTAATTCAATTAAATGACTTCATTACTTCTAATAATAAATTCATTAATTTAATTAAACAATTTCATCCATTCAAATAATAAATTCATTAATTTTATTAAATAATTTTATTTTTTAGTGAGATAATTTCATTAATTCAATTAAATAACTTCATTAATTAAGTTAAATAATTTCATTAATTCAAGTAAATAATTTCATTAATTAAATTAAATAATTTTATTTTTTTAGTGAAAAATTCAATTAAATAATTTCATTAATTTAATTAAATAATTTTATTTTTTAGTCAGATAATTTTATTAATTAATAAAATAAAATAATTTCATTAATTCAATGAAACAATTTGATTAATTAAATTAAATAAGTTAATTAATTCAATTAAGTAATTTAATTAAATAATTTAATTAATTCAATTGAATAATTTAATTAAAATGATTTTAGAAAGATTTATAAAGAGGGATGTTTGCTCTTTGACAACTTTTCTTTAATGGCAGTTTAATTCGCTACATACAACAGCAGCCTACTGTACAAATACTCGATTGTTTATGCATGCTGCTGTCGTGTATGGGCAGCTTAACATGCATTGTTTAAAAAAAAATATTTACTAAGATTCGCATTTACCAGTTTTAGTTACCAAGTAGCTAAGCAATAATTGCAGTATTGGATAAACCTTAACCGTTAGTTAACTAAAGCTAAAGAATTGAGCCTTGATAAATCAAATAAAAGTAAAAATTTGTTTAATAAAAAATTTTTTTTAGAGAATTAATATCTTAAATAACATTATTTACATACAGTGAAACCTTTTAAAAATTGTCATATAATTTTTGTGGTTTTTTTTAAGTTTGAATTTTGTTTTATTATTATTTTTTTGTTGATAATAATAAATATTATCAGTTTTTTTTTTTAATTTTCTTGTTGTAAATTTTCTAAACATGTCTCTGTCTATCAGCTAAATTTTCTCAAGATTGTTATCCTTTATTATAAATAGACACCAATAAACACACGTAATACACATACAGAATACATATGCTAAGAATTTTATAATTTTATAAACTTTTACAATTACATTTACTTGTAATTTAAAATTTGAAAAAAAAAATTTTTTTTTTGAATATTTTTTTGTTTTTTTAATTCTAATGCAGAAATGTTCGTTGTTTTTTTTTTAATGTGTTTAATTTTATGCTTTTTTTTTATTAATTAAAGTTAATTTTTTTTATAATGTATATTTTTGTTGCTGTTTTTTTTTAATTTTTTTCCTCTCACATTAAAACCAAAACTACTACGCATAAGTTTAAAATAAAAGTCTTTAAATCCCTCCAATTGGTGTGCAAATAAATACATGGTTTTTACAATTCTTTGTTTTTTTTTCTTTAATATAAAAAATAAAATATTTTTTTTTTTAATTTAAATTTTACCTAATTTTTTATTTATATAAATTGTTTTTTACAATAATTTTTCTAAGCGAAATTCTGTTACAAGAACTTGCAATTTTTTTTTTTTTTTGTGTTTTTATTTTTTAAGAAATTGGACATCAATATTTTATTTATTTTCCTTTTATATGAAATATTGCTTTTTTTATAACATTTATAGTTGAAGTTTTTTACATGTTCAGTTTTAGCAAGTTGCGCGCTTTGAAATGATAAAGTCACACAAAAATCGCTCAATTATGTCTTGTTTTTTTTACGTTGATGTCGTGGCAATTTATTCTGTGAGAAATTTAAAATCGAATTCATTTTGTTTAAAAATTATTCAATAAGCTGATAAACAGTCAGGGCTGTAATTTACTGTCCTCTTTAGCGGTTCGAATTGCCAAAAGTAGCTTGTGTGAATACCTAATTTGAATATTGTTATAGATTTTCTTGACAGGCCTGTACCATGGTGGTATTAAACCATGTGAAGCGGAGTACCATCAGACAAATGCAAAAAGTGAACGACCTTTTTTCGCATCGCAATAAAGAGTAATCTCCCTGAATTTAATATTAAATCGAACAATAACTTATTTTGCGTTCACACTACAAAATTTTATAAATTCGCGCCTGGGGTCTAATCACCGCATTCGATATCAAGTAAAATTGATAAAAAAATTTTAATTTTCGTATGATGGCACTCGATATCGAGTAAAATGTATGGTAATTTGAGATGATAACAGTCGATAGCGAGTCTTCCAATCGGTATAATCTTAGTAAATATAATTCGATATCGTTACCAAAGCAAATGACTTTTTTAACAAGCATTGGGAACAAAAAATTTTAAAAAATTTAAGTTTTATTTAGTTTTAGGTTAAAATAATTAGTTATTTGCAATTTTTAATAAATTTTCATCTTGTGAACTTGAAGAAAAAGATGTCAAAAGAAGTATCAAAAATTGTTGCCTAAATTCATGCTACAGTTTTTTTATTTAATTGCATTTGACAAATGTTTGTGTGTAAATCTCTTACAATTTTAACAAAATTACGATTTGATAGATATCGTATGCGGTGATTTGCTTACTCGGCACTTACCGAAATACTATTCGATACGATAGTCTATTCGCTATCGAATGCAATGATTAGATCTTTACTACGTAAATAATAAAGTGCCTTATGTTTTTGCTAGTGTTATTATCAGAGGCACCAACACAGCAATTGGGAGAACTAAATATTTTTAAATAGGAGTGGCATCTCTCATAAAAATTAACTAGTTGATTTATAGATAGAATTAATTAAAAAGAAGTTTTAAACAATTAAACCAACATTACAATTTTTTATATATAAAATCACCCCTATTATATAAGTCGCTGTCGACTTTCTGTTGTTTTAAGGCGACAATATTGGAGTCTCGACGCTAAAATGTTATTATCTAACAGAGTTGTGTTTGTTTATTGATAGTGTATCTATCAATAATTTAACAGAAATAAGGGTCATCTCTATATATATTTCGGGAAAGTTTTCTAATTTTGTTTGAAATAGCAAAAAAAGTGAAAATTATGATGATGAAGAATAACAAAAAAACTTTAGGAAAGGGTCAGGTATTTTTTATTAGCAGGATAGCGAATGCGTGAAGAATACCAACCAGTACATCATCATATATTTTAGATTAAAAATTTTTAAATTTAATTTCCTTTCTGGTGAACAACTCAAATTAAAATTTTGTAGTGATTTTCTTCCAGGCGACTTTAGAATTGCTGACCGTCTTGGTAAGCTTTAATTGCTTTCTCGTACAGCAATTAGTTCTGATTGCTTTACATTTATTATTTTAATTTTTTCGTAAGACGAAACTGTTGAGGACAACTGCTACACAACTGTTGAGCATAAAAGTTATGTTTTAGAAACGGTACTAAATGAGCAGCTGATACATGTAAAAAATTTAACAAAAAAAAAAAAAAAATATTGCCAAAATAAATTATAATTTAAATCAACCAATTTCTTTAACCAAAAGTATGGATAATTCAGAATTTTTAATAGATGTTGCTTGACCGATGTTGGAGGAATTGTTTTAGGTAGCTAAATTTTTTATTATGGAAAATTGCTAGCAAATACGCAATTGTTGAGTTAAGCGGAATTGCTCAACTATGTGTTTCTAAGACGAACCCTCAACAGTTCAACAACAGTTACGTCTTATAAACGCAACCAGTCACTTTAAATTTTTAGAATTTTTCATTTTTATTTAAAAAAAAAAAATACCTCTTGCCTTTGAGTCGCCCTAAAAATATATTTGAAAACAAATATGTCGCTATTTCAACTCAACAGCGACTTTAAAATGTCTCATATAATACCGAATAGCCATCAACAGTAATCTATTACTGTCAACGGCGACTTTGTCAATATCATGGTTAGGTCGTCACTGTCGTTTCTCTGCGCTGTCAATTTAAATAATAAGCGGTATTATATGAGACGTTTTTAGACGGCATATATTTTAGTTTACTTTTAGAAAGTGTACAGATTTTAAAGAATTTCACTTAGAATATTTCACAGTAAAGTAATAGTCACTAGTCAGTTAAATTTCGTTAATAAAAGCCTAAGGAGTTTTAAGGTTATGATGCCCTAAATAGTCTTGCTAGCAACTTTATCACTTAAACGCGCAACTTGTTTAAAAATTGTGTTTCTTTTGTACAATTAGTTGCAGTTTAGAGAAATTATGAAAACAGCAAAGTTAAAAAAAAAAAAAAACTAAGTGAAAAATAAATTGAAATATATAATTTTTTGGGTTTGTTTTAAACTTTCAAAAAAAAAAAAAAAAATAAAAAAATTAATTTTTTTTGTTTAAAAAAATCAAATTTATTTTAAAAAAAATAATAATATAAAATAACATTAAACACAATAAAATTATATTTTGTTTTTATAAATATTGTTCTATTTTATTTTAATAGAATAATAAGTAATAATAATAATAATGATAATTATATATTTTTTTTTAATTACTTCACAATTTTCACAGCTTCATTTTTTTAATTTTAGTTTTTATACATTAAAGAATAACTTTTTTCTTGTTGTTAGAAAATTGAGAAGTTTTGAAATTTTATAAATTTTTTTTTTTTAAATTTTGTGATGCTAAAAATATTTATAGAAACTTTATAGTTAAATAATAATAAAAAAATCAGTTATACTCGTACATGCATTTATAAATTATAATTAAAAAAAGGACAGTATCTTTTCTCCAAAAAAAGGCAGTGGTTTTTTTTATATTAAAAAAAGTCTAAATTTAATTTATAAGAAAGTTGGTTGTAAAAGCAGAGGCTTTCATGGCTTTTAATATTTAATGAATTTTCTAACAAAATTTTATTAAGTCATTAAAAGTTATGAGTTGCCATAATTAAAAAAATTATTAATAAACTCAACATTATTTAAATGTCTTTTCAAAGCCTTTTAGAGCTTTTTAATATTTTTTTGTTGTTTTATAAATTAAATTAAATGAACACTTTTTAATTAATTTAATAAAAGTCAAGTTAAGTTTTATCAAGCAACTAGAAATCGAGAGCCAATACTTCATTATTACTGATAGAAAATTTGTTAGATATCGCAATACACGAAAATTTGTTTATGCTTTTAATACAATTATGCGAAAGAAGCTTTCGTTCACATTTAATTCAACAGACCGTTAATTTATCTTCACTTCATCCATATTACCCGTAACTGCAAATGGAATTTTTTTTTTTTTACAATATTTCTTAAGATAGAAAAAATGCTATGAGCCGTGTGTTTAAGCTGGGCAACCAAATCGTCTAATAAATTGTTTTAAAAAGTTATCAACGCATTTCCAGGTTTTTGCATAACAAAAAGATAGCAGACCGTTCGTAGGAGTACTGGCTAAAATGCCCAGGAGCTGCTAAATAGAAATTTTATCTCAACACATTTTGAGAGTATTCCAACTTCGAGCAAATCATTCTTGAAAATCATTTTTGATCTGGAAAATATTTTTAAAATGAAATTTTTTGAAATATTTTTTAACACTTCTGAATTTTATGTTTAACTTGATATTGAGAGCTCGCTAGCAGATTATTTATTACCAGGATGTTGGCAGCTTACTGATAGTTCGCTAGCAGGTCCCTGGTATTTCAGTACCAGGTTGCCGGTCGCTCACTAGCTGCTCTGTACTATTTTGCCAGCAGGCTCTGCGACCTAGTATTTGATTAGCATGCCGCTGGCAGATCTCTAACAAGTTACTGGCTGCTCACTAACATTTTTTTAGCAAGCCATTTTAGTTTTCTAGAATTTTTTTTAGCAGGCCGCTGGTAGCTCACTAACATCTTTTAGCAGGCCGTTGGATTTTGCTAGCATTTTATTAGCAGGTTACTGGCAGCTCACGAACAGTTGTTTTAGCAAGCCATTTTAGTTTGCTAGAATTTTTTTAGCAGGCCGCTGGTAGCTCACTAACATTTTTTAGCAGGCCGTTGGATCTTGTTTGCATTTCATTAGCAGGTTACTGGCAGCTCACTTGCATTTTTTTAGCACATCGCTGGTAATTCGTCAGCACTCTATTAGCTGGCCCTGGTATTTCATTAGCAGAAGCTGACAGCTTGCTAGTATGACTAAACTATGTGTTAACCAGCTGTTATGAATTAATCTGTAAGTGTTTTGACTACTTAACGGCTTGTGTTGCCGATATCAACTAATTTTGATTTTTTTAAATAAAAATATTGCGGCCAAAGTGTTATTTCTTAATTAATTTTAAATGCACCATTCTTAGCTAAATTGTGGGTGACATTGGCTAATTCTTAGTCGTTGGTTAACTGAAAATGTTGATCTATTTGCTATCCAAAAGACTTGACTTCAATATGTTTTAATTTAACAATTCAGTTTAACAAAAAAAAATATTTTCAAAATATAATTTTTTTTTAATTCATGTGCTTAATTAAAACTATAATTATCTATAAAATGGTAGTGTTATTTTTTATATTTAGAAAAAAGATTTCAAAAAATTATAAAAGAGAAAAATTTATTTTTATTTAAAAAAAATCTTTTTTAAACAAAACTTTCCTTTCCTTTCCATTCCATTCCATTTATGTATTTTGATTACTTGTTTTTATTTTTTGTTTTAATTGTAATTTAATTTTCTGGTTTTTTTTATTTATGTTTTACAATTTATGAGGTACTTTTATATTTTTGGCACAGTGAAAGTTTTTCTCTTGTTTATTTTCTTTTCTTTTTTTTTTTTTAAATTAAATTTTAGTGGTTTAATAATCGGTATTTGTTTTGTTTTGTTTTTTTTTTTTTTTTTACTTAATTATCCATAAATTATTTATAACATTTACACAAATTTTTGTTTTTTAGATTTTATTTTTTAAGAATTAATTCATTGGTACGGCAAAATGTTTTTAATTTTTCTATTGTTACTTTTAAAATTTGTTTGTTTTGTTTTTTGTTTCTACAATAATTATTTTTATATTTTTAAATATTTTTTTCTTTATATTTTATAATATTTTGCTTGTTTATTGAAACTAAATTTAGTTTTAATTCGATGTTCTTGGTTCAGTATTGTTTAATTTGTCTTGAAGGGTTTTTTTTTGTGTTACAAAATTTAAAAAAATTATTTTTTTTGAACTAATAATGTTTTCTGTCTATATAATGAAATCACTCACTAACTTTTTGTTGTTTTTAATAAAATAAAAAAAAAAACAGCTTAGAATCTTCTCCATAAATTAAAAATTTTTTTAACAAAAGTTATAGAAAGAAAAGATTTAAATGGGTCTTCCGACTCTTTTGGTAAAGCTATAAATTATTGAAAGTACTCTTGCGTTTATAAAGAGTTTAAAGCTTTAAAAGTTAATAACGACTACATCTGTCGAATCGGCTCTCATTTATACAGCTTGTTTTGCCAAATAGCTATGGACGGATAGCACGTTTAACAACAGATGCAAATGATGAAAGGTTGTATTCTGCTATGAAGAATTGGGCCAAATCATGACCTTGTTCGATATTTTTTTTGTAATGTAAAATTTACTGGACTAAGAACAGCTCTGGTCTTTATCCATTAACAACCAATTCAAAGCGATAGTTTGTCCACACTTTGCGTCTTATTTACTGGACTAAGTCTTTTTGCAATATTCAACTTTGGTCTTTATCCATCAACAACCCATTCATAACGAGATGCCTAAACTAAGTAAAAGTAGATTGGCCATACTTTACGTTATAAATATTTACTGAACTAAGACGAACTCATCAACAACCAATTCAAAGCGAGATCCGTAAAGGAAAGTAAAAGTGGATTGGACATTTTGCGTCTGGACTAGCACTAAGTCTATCTCAAATACCCAGCTTTGTTATTTACTTATCAACAAGCAATTCAAAGCGAGATGCGCAAAAGCAAGTGAAAATGAATGGGCGTTATATTTACTGAACTAAAACGATCTGAAATACCCAGCTTTGGTTTGAACTCATCAACAACCAATTTAAAGAGATCCGTAAAGGAAAGTAAAAGTGGATTGGCCACACTTTGAGTTGTATTTACTGGATTAAGACGATCTCAAATACTCAGCTTTAGTCTGAACTCATCAACAAGCAAAGATACGTAAGCCCGTTTATATTTACCCAGCTTTCGTTTAAGCCCATCAACAACTAATTCAAAACTAGATAAGTAAACGCAAAATAAAAAAGATGGGCCACATTTTGCGTTATATTTACGGCACTAAGACAATCTGAAATTGGCTACACTTTGCATAAATAGCTGACAGATATAGCGAGAAAAAATATGTACTGGAAAAAGCAAGAGAAAGAAAAGCCCATGTGTTTCTTTTACACTTACGGTGGAATGAAATTAAGAGTCTCGCTTTAAATCGAGTATAGTGGAATGATTTTTGTAAATAAAAATTGCTTAAGTCAACTTAAGTAAAAACTGACAGTGATTCAGGGATGGGTAAGGCGGTATATTTCAAAATTAACTAGATGTTAATAAAATGCTAGAATGCAAATAATTTTATAAGAACGCTTTTAAGGTTACAGTTCTTTGAAATGACTTAATGAGACTTAAGCGGTTTTTCCAAATTTGCTACAGAAATATTTTTCATTAAAATAACTAAAAGAAGTGTGGGTGGGTATGCTTGTTCTTGTACTAAAACAGCAAAAAGTAAGTGAGTTTTATCATTAAAAGAAAATATAATTAAAAAAAAAAAAGCTTTTGCTTTAGGAGTTGTTGCCAGAATAAAAACAGAATAATTTAATTAATTAACTATTGTTTGTTGGTTTTGTATTGTGTGTGTGTGTGGCTGTGTGTTAAGTTACTTGTGCTATTTATTTTGCATTTTAATCACAGTTTTGTATTAATTCAATTTATGTCTGTATATTTTGATTTTATTTTCATTTTGTTGATTTTCAATATAATTTTTGATTGATTTCTGTTGTTGTTGTTTGTATTTAAAATATCGTCGGTCGGTTGCTATTAAATTATTTGTTTTGTTTTATTATTTATTTTAACTAAATTTATGCAGATTTTATTTTTGTTTTTTTAATTAAATTATTTTATTTCATTTTTTTGTTAAATAAAATTTAACTATTGGCGGTGGCTGCTTATTGTTTTGTATATAAAAGTTTTTTTTTTTTTTTATAATTTATTTTTAAGTTTCAGTAGTAAAATTTCTGTAGTTGTAAATAAACTATTAAATATTTTGTTGCTCTTGTTTGAATCTTTCATTAATTAAATCAATAAAAAAAACATAAAAATATATTTTTGTATTTATAGTTGTTGTAGTAGCTATTAAAAGTAGTAGTAGTAGTTAGTTTTGTTTTACAAAATATATTGTGTAAGTAAGTATATTGCTCTATTTTGTTTTTCTTTTTTATTGTTGTAAAAAAAATTAAATTATAATTCAACTATTGCTATGCCTCTTGTTTGCTGTAGGTTTGTTTGTTTCCATGTGTGTCAATTACAATATTTATTATTAAAAAGTAGTTAACAATATGTATTTATGTTTGTTTGTTAGTTTTGCTTGTATGTATGTCTATAGTATAATAATTATAATAATAATAATTAATTAAATTAATTATTTATTGCATTTGTGTTTTCTCTCTTTTATTTTTATTTTTTTGGGTGTGTAAAAATAATATAAAATAAAATTGCTATTTTTTTCTTTACAATTAAATTTAAAATTTGTCTATTTTATGCTTCATTTAAGGCTATTTTAGGTTTTGATTTGTTGTTTTTTTTTTTTTTTATAAAAAAAAAACGTTGAAACAATAGATAATAAAAATATAACATAAATAAAAAAAAAAATTATTTAAAAAAAAACGGCAGATTAGTTAGATTGTTTTAAATGGAAATACTTGTTTGATGGTCGGTTTCTTCTTTCTTTTTTTTGTAATTGTGTAGTTAATACTTTTTTATTTATTTATTTTTATTTTATTTTTTAATTTACTAGTTCATAGCAACTGTTTGCTTTTTCTTTACGCAGAATAGAATTAAGCATTAAATTTGATATTAAAACAAAAGAAGACCTGTTTTATTGATTAGTTTTGTAATTGAATTATTATTATTATTTGAGCAATATGACAATCTGACTCAACTTAAGAAATAATGGGCCATAATCATAGTCACACTAAAGTCGGTATGTTTTTCAAATAATAAAATTCTTATGTAAAAAGTCAGCTCTAGTTTTTTGTGACTATGATTATGGCCCAATAATTTTATTAAATTATTCGATCTTATAAATTTATTATAAGTAAATATTATTCAAGCTTAAGATCGGATTAAAAATAGTTTTTATTTTAAATTTCCAATGTTTTGGACTGTCTTTTGAAGGTCTTCTTCAGGGAAATTTCTATTTAATCATATCAATTACATAACACAGGCCAACAAATTGAATTTTTTTGAGCTGCCTCAGCTTTCATAGTCGCTATAAATTATTTTCTTTAATCCTATTTGTAGTTTATATAAAAATAAGAGGTAATTGGCAATAACTCATGAACTAGTTTTCTAATTTAAATTTATAAAAACATCTAAGAATCGGTAATAAAATAAACCCTATCGCGAATAAAAGTGAAATTTTAGTTCTCCCTCAAAAGGAAAATTGCTGTCGGAAATCTCACGTGTTTTTTTTTTTTTTAAATATATACTTAGTCCAATTATGAATAAAAATTCTTCGGGAATTTTTTCACTTTTTCCTTTTTTCTTATCTCAAAAAAATTTCTCCCTTTCTGATTTAGGGAATTATTTCCCAAAAAACAAAGTTTTCCTTGGGAAAAAATTCCTAAGGAATATTCATGATTGGACTGACTTATTCGTATGTTATTCATATAATTAATAAGTCGTTTTATTGATTCCGCACGGAAAGAAATATCAATCGATATGCATTATCAATATTATTCATTCCCACCGAATTATCTTATTATTTTGAATTGTTTCATTTAATTGTACATTAAAAAGTTGTCTATTGTGAATGAACTGTGTTATAGTTTCAGCTTTTAATGATAAGAAAAAAATTCAATTTTTTAACATAAAAAAAACGTTAAATTACTAAAAAAAAAAAATTAATTTTCAATAACTAAAACGCAATTATTTTCAAAAAAAAAAAAAAAAAAAAAAATTAAAAATAGCTTTACCTACACGAAATGTGTAATATACATCCTTATAAAAAAATAAAATTTTAGTATACTTTGATAAAAAAATTTTAATTAAAAACAAAGTTTTGTTAAATCCATTAAAAATCTAAAGTATATAAAATCTTAAATTTTATTTTTAATTTTAGTAACTAAATATGATACAAATAAAAAGAGTCATATTTGATTAAAATTCATTCTTTAGTTCTAAGTTTATTCACAATTTGCACAAAATGCATTAATTTCATTCATCCATTCTCATTAAATTATTCTTTCAGTGTATTTAATACAATTTTTTTAATAAGCATTTTTTTTTTGTTATTTTAAAATATTAAAAATTGTATGGCTGAGGGTCTAAAGTACTACCACAAAATTGTGAATAAATTCAGCAGTTGTGAATGAGTTATGGGCCATTTTATTTATATTATATACAGCCCACCAGTTGCACGTTAAGATTTTGTTAATTTTGGATTTTTAGTAGTAGTCACGGTTTTTGACCCATAGCTCAGCCGTTTATGGACCAATAGCAATCTGAAGACAGCAACAACTGATAGATTGATATGCTAAGCTTTTTTGTACGTTGCTTAAGGTCTTCATAAAGTCATTTTCAACAACTCCACGGACAGACAGCTCTAAAAATTTTTTTAAAATTATTTTGCAAATCTTAGAAAAAAATTATCTTGAATATTTTAGAAACTGCAAGACTGGTAAACAATTATTAATAACATATTTTTAAGTTTATTTTATTGTCGATCCTTAAAAGTTTTTTTTTTTTTTTTTTTTTTAAAAAAAAGCTATTTCTCGAGTTATTGCACCTCTTTTTTCTATATAAAAGTAAATCTCGAGAACTACACGCAGGATATCGAATATACTAGAAATCAGTTTTAGCTTAGGCGGCACCAAGAAAGCTGTGTAATTAATTCAATAAAAAAATTTTATCAATTTAATAAATTTTTGATTAAATATTTATGTTTTAATTAAAAATTGAATCAATTCAATAAAAAAAAATTAATCAATTTAACAATTTCTTTAAATTAAATTATTTAATTGCTGCTTAATTTCTTGCCCTGCATAAACTAAATTTAAGTTAAACAAGTTAAATTCGGCTGTGCCGAGTCTTATATACCCTTCACTGTATTTAAACATTCTTCTGAAATATTCAGCAAAAAAAAAAACAAAAAAAGTTTTTTTTTTTAATGAAATGAAAAATTTTCTTTAAATTCCTATTTTTTTGTTAAACCACAATAAATAATTCATTTCACTCAAATAAATTCAAATTAAAAACTATGGCGGAAAATTCCGTTTAGGGTTTTATTTTTTAAAGCAGTAAATTGAAAAAAAAAAAAGAAATTCTAAGAAAAATATTCAATAAGAATGTAAAATAAATTAAATTATTTAAATAAATCTTTAATTTCAAATGAAAAAAGTAAAATATCCAAAAAATTCCTTCTAGCATCTCTCTTGCATTGAAAGACTCACATAAGACCGATTGACTGCTTTCTTTTTTGTGTGCGCAAGCATTACGCTTTTATACAGCTTAAAAATTTCTATAAAAACACAAAGCAGAAATTAATGAAAATCTAAAATTTCAGTTTTTTTTATGTTTCGCAGCCATTTGTGAACCGATTCTTGGCACAGAAAACTGCTTACTATTTTTGTCCGTTTTGTAATTTAGATAAAATACAAAAAAACTCACTCAATAAATGGTGGTCACGGTTTTTGACCCATAGCTCAGCCGTTTATAGACCAATCGGGCTGAATTTTAATAGCAACCTGAAGACAGTAACAACTGACAGATTGTTATGCTTCATAAAGTCAATTTCAGCTACTAAACGAACAGACAGACAAACAAACAGACAGCGTTAAATAGACTGTTATTTATAAGGATGCAGAAATTACAAACGTAATCACAAACCTCCTTACTTACAGTGAAGGGCTTAAAAAAAACTCTCAACTGTGATGTTTTTTTTTTATTTTTTAATTTTTGTTGGTAAACATTTTCATACGTTTTTAATTCTAATAATAATTAAAGCCCCATAAAATTTTTTAAATCCTAAATTTTCGTCTTAACACAATCCAGCACCAAAACATAATTAAACCAATTTTTGTTTTAATATATAAAATTATAATTATAAATTAATTTAAGGGTAAAGTTTTTTAAAGGTTTTCTTTCTTTATTTTTTTGGGAAGCACTTACTTTTATAAGACTTGCTCAGCCCCTTGGGAATGAAATTTTTACAAAGTTGGGTTATAAAAAATTGCCTTAAAATTCCACATTATTTTTTTTTTAAATTTAATTCTTGCACCTAAAGGGTGTTTATTTAAATTGGATATCATTTAATTGTTCAATAGTCTGGTAAATCATTACCAATAATTAGGTTGACGTTTTAGTAACTACCAAATTAACCAGAACTCAAATCGTTAGCATTCCATATCGGAAGAAGTTTATAGAAATTTTAAGCTTTTTGTCAAAAATAATGAATGCAGTGATTGTCATCAATTATCCATCTAAACAAGTTATCTTGTACTCTCAGTAAAGGAGTTAAACCCACACCTAGAGCATATCGCTTGTTTAAACTAAAGAAACCAAACTTATCGATCATAAAGGCTTTGTGCGTTCACGGTGTAGAACATTAAAGGAAAAGAGTTTGGCCCACAATCATTTAAGATCCAGCTGGTACAGGCATATTAACGTTTGTTCAGATTTTTGGAATAAAAATTTTGTTGTTTTAAAATGCACATCCTACAGATGGCTGAGATAGAACGATTTTGTTATATCGATTTGCAGAAATTAAGATTTAGAGTTTTGTTCTCATTTTTATAATCTGAAGTTCTAATGATCTTAAAAAAAGCACACTTTACTATTGACAAGGCAAGACAACTAAGGCATTCGGCATTCAAGGAGCCTCATTAATATTAAGCGCAGAGGTTATTTAGAACCCCAGCAGAAACAACATAAAGAATTAGATTCAAAAGAGTGCACAAGTCATCTAGTCTCAGCAGATAGACTACGCTACTCTCAAGTTACAAACTTTGCCTAAACTAAACTTAATTTTCATTAAGAATTCAGAGACTTTTTTGGGAGATTTGTTTGCTTTAAGCAAATGGTTCCAAATTAAACTCTTACAGTGGTTCAATATATGTTCTGCTGTGTTTTCTTCCTCGTTATATACCCTGTTGAGTTCAAGTGTTTCAATATTCTGCAATGCTTGGCTATGAATCCCGCAACACTGCGAATTGCTGTCTGTGTCAGGCTCAGTAAGTTATTCCGTTTTTGGAACGTTCTGAATGTGTTCTTCTTTCCAGCCAATGCCTAATCTTTAGTCTTAAAGAGCTGCAAGGCAGTTCGTAAAATGGTTGAGTGGCCAAGATTCATGAGGAGTCTTGGGTTAATTTAGATGGGTGTTGGGCCATTGTAGACTAAACTCCCACACAAATAAAATCGTTCTGGTACAAAACAATAACTGTCGTTTCTTTCAAGAAGGACGGCATACGTTGGAAAATAATCTACCTGAGCTTTGAGACACTGGCCTCAGAAGACTTGGGTATAAAGAATGCTACAACGACTGGGAACTGGGCTGAACAATAGATATTAAAGGTCGCAGAGCGATTACAGCCCATGCTAATCAGGCTTATTACGAGTGTCGTTGTCGTAGTCGAATTGACGACAAGCCATCACAGAACATATGGCTGGCGTTGAAATATATCACTGATATCATCAGTTCTATTAATAATATAAATGGCTCATAAATGATAATAGTGATAAGCATGTGCTAAAAATATTATACGATTTCCTTTTGCTGTCTCTAATTTCCTTAACATTCCATTTCTCTTCCTGCACCTTGAAAAAATCTTCTCCATTTTTTTGTTATTATTAAGACAAGTGCTTCCCTTTCTAATTAAAATTTCTTTTTTAAAGAATTTAATTTCAATTTAGATATGTTTGCATGTGTTGGAATTTCTACATTAAATTAGGAGTTTCTCTTGCTTTCAAACAAAACAGTTCAACCAAAGGAATAAAAAAAAAATTGAAAGTCATAACCATTCGAACAGAAATAGTTATACTCGTAATAAATAAAATAATACCCATAATTTGTTCCCATCTCCACTACTATTTAGTAGCAGCAACAGCAAGTCGAATGAAAGATTTGATTTGAAAAAAAAAATAATAAATTGAATTGAATAAAAAAATTAGTTGATTAATAAAAATAATTAAAATTCACTTTGTTTCAAATTCAAATCTTTTCTAAAAAAAAAAACGTAATCATTATCAGGCTAAATTCTATTAATGATCAGCATATGGCCGATTTTCCCGCAAAACATGTCTAAAACGAATTGATCTAAATTTTATACATAAGCTGTGTGCGTGTGTGTGTATGTGTGTGTGTGTTTAACCGGTTTAAAGCTTTTTTTTTCATATCCTTTTTTTCTGTTTCTAATTTTATCGGCGAAGGAGTCTTCTCCTTCGCGCCTCATCTCAGCGTGGTGCATTATGTATGTGTGTGGTGAGATGTTTTGAGAGGTAGTCGGCACGTGCAAAACATTTGCCACATGATTCACAATGATAGGGTCGTTCGCCTGTGTGTATGCGCAAATGGCGTGTTAAATCAGATTTGCCACCAAAAGCACGTCCACAGAAGAGACAAACGAAGGGACGTTCGCCGGTATGCTTGCGTACATGTAATTTTAAATTTTCCTTGGAACGTACACATTTTCCACAAAACGGACAAGCAAAACGGGAGGCCGGTGGTCTGTTTTGTATAAACAAAAAATTAATCTTTTGCAGAAGTAATAAAATCAAGCTTCTTACCTTTTGTCTCTTTGCCTCTCTTGAGCATCTACTCGCAGGAAATTGAGTATAGAAGCCTCTTGGGGATTTAAGCCCAGAAATTGTTCGTTGGGCAGACGTTCAGCATTGATGAGAGATGTTATTGAATTGAGTGAATTTAGAGAATTCATTGAATTGGCGGCAGCTGCAGCTGCTGCCACTGCCGCCTGCTGTGCAGTTTGAGGTGTCATTTGTTGTTGATGTTGGGGTGTAGTAGCTGCGGCAGCTGCTGCTGCAGCCGCCATAGCGGACATGTTGTGTGCCAAATGGCCAGGCAGTTGAGGTGTTAAATGTGTATGATGCATTAAAGTATGGGAGGCATGATGTTGTTGAGCTGGCTGCTGGTGATTTGAGTGATGATACGGCGAGGAACCAGTATCTACATGACTTGTAAGAGAAGCAGCCTGCAGAAGACGAGCCTAACGTTGCCATATCGCATTAATGAGAAGCAGAAAAATGTTAAGCAAACTTACCTTCTTGTTTGTACTATATATTCCTTCAGAGCTGGTTATATTTAGCTCATTGCTGTTGTTGTTGATGTTGTTGTTACTGTTGCTGTGTAGCGTTATATTAGTTATAGACTGAGCTTCCTGATAAGCCATAATGCCTGCAGAATCAATGGTGGCATCTTGACTTTCGTCTTGCTTACGTTGCTGTTGATGTTGCATTTCCTCTTCTTCCTGTTCCTTTTTAATATTAATACGCAAATCCTCTACAGTTTCAGTGTCAGCCATCATTATGTTGGCTTCTTGTGAGCTAGACACCATTTCCTGTTCCTGCATATGTTGTTGTAGTTGGGCGGCAAATGGATTTTTACCCTTTTTACCATGCAAACGTTCCAAGGCATGATTCAATCTATGCTTTTTGAATGATTTCAAATAGCGAAATTGCATGCCGCAAACATCACATGTAAAAAGTTTATCTGCTGGCAGACGGGCCCGATGATTGGTTTCTTTGTGTTTGGCATAAGCTGAACGATATCGATAGGATTGACCACATTGTTCACAAATAAAAGGTTTTTCCTCACCTGGCCCCAAAAGGGGATGTTGCAAAGCAGCATGCTGTTCCAACAGCCAAACATTGGGAAACTGAGCATTGCACACAATACAGCGGGTCTCCTCTTCGATGGGCTCACTAAACAATGAAGAGGTATCCGAGGGACTTTTCAAAAGACTATTGCGATTAAGCGTTAATTGGGAGCCTGGTGTGCCCGGAGCTGGTGGTGGCGTTGATGAGGTAGATGAAGAAGAGCTTTTTTCCTTGCAACTTGAGGTATCAGTTGAAGTTGTTGAATTCAATAACAGTTGGGAATACGATTTTAAACTCGCTTCACCTGGCAACATGCCACCGGAATGACGTCGTTGTAATAATTGTTCTAAAGAATCTTTGTAAAGCAACGATGAGGTAATGGAACTGGTAGTGGCAGCACTTGAATTACCACTATCACGATCTCGTATAGCAGCAGCTTCATCATGATGTGTTGTTGTCAATTCAATAACACCATCATTATCATCATCCTTATGATGACAGGGAGTCAATGATCTTTCAGAGCTTTTGTGGCTGGATGTGGCAGTTTGTTTAGGTGATGGTGTGCTTTGTCTAGTTGATTTGGAAAGTTTGTGTTGTGTTTGTAATTGTAATTGCTGTTGCATTTGTTGCTGATGAAAAAATGCAGCTGGTGACGGATAACGTATATTAAAAACTGGCTGTTGGGTTTGCTGTTGTTGTTGTTGTTTGTACTGCGGTTGCTGTGTTATGGAACGGTGTTGCTGTGTTTGTTGTTTGCTAGCTAAATCCGTGGGGCCACCCAAATGGCCAGCTGGACATAATGATGACAATGATGAGGATTTAGCTAATAAATCGGCAGTGTTGTGATGCATTTGATTGTTGTGATAATCTTTGGAAAGTAAATCGCTTAAATGATTAAAACGTTGACTGAAATCCTTAGAAGTTGGTGTTGGTGGTGGTGGTGGCGTTAACAAACCGCGATTTCTAAAAATTTTAATTCAAATATAGAGTTTAATGCCCCTATTATGGTTCACAACTCAGCTCAGTTGAGTTGTAATAGCAACGACTGCTATTGATGAGTTCTCAACTCATCAGTAATAACACAATTAGGTTTTACTGTCAAAATTACAACTAAAGTAAAATTGAGTTGTGCAGCAAAATAGGGATTATAAGTATTAGTCAGCTTGTTTGTTTCAATTTACCTTAAAGCTTCCTCGGCTAACCAAGTTTGATGATGTAACATTGTTAAAATTCTGGACGGATCAATATCAAATAAACTCAAACCCAATGGTGTAAACGGGAAAGCAAATGGTGTTGGACATCTGGTGGCCATGCCAAAATTACGCAAAAGCTTTTGTTGGTGTTAACGATTTAAAATAAAAGTAAAAAAATTTAAAACAAAAGAAGCAAAATGTTATTGAAATCTTTTTAAATTGTTTTTTTCTCAAAGAATTTTTTTTATTTATTTCAAATTGTGGGATTTTAAAGGACTTGAGGTTGTTAATACATAAATTTTGTTTTAAAAAAATATCAAAAAGCCAATAATATTTTACTAGAAAAAATATATAAACATGCGTCTAATAAAATTACTTACAACAACATTTATTAAATAAAAATCAAACAACAAAAATGATAAACACAGACATTTAGTTAACAAGAAAATAAATAAAAACAAGTGTTTGTTAATTAATTTGTTTGAAAGAGGATAGTGAGTGATTATTTTACATTTCTTTTTTATAAAATGAACTCAAAATAAATCATAATTTAAGGCTTTAAATTTTTTTATTTCTTGGTTTTGCTAAAGGCTTACCAGTATTTAATCCTGTGGTAAAACTGTAATGATCTGTTTTATAATAAAGTAAAGAATAGCAAACACCAACCGACCTTTGTGATTTGTTCTCATTAGAATTTTAATTAATTTTTGGTTTTAATTAAAAATGTTTTTTTTTTGTGTACTATTAACGAAAATAAATAAAATTCTTTTATCCCCATCATTAACTGCTTCTTTGCAATCATTAACTGCTTGGTCCACGTCATACAAACTAAAGTTTCTTTCGTACAATTAAATTGAAAACACAAAGAAAAATGTTGAAAATTTGTTTTTGTCATTAATTCTCGGATTTTGTGGGCTAAGTAACGAAATTTGGGTGGATAGTTAAGGACACACTATCCGTTATTTAACTTCTCGATATTTTCAATTCAATATCCAACCAAAGGTAACTTGTTCTAAAGCTAACGTTCGTATGAACGAAATCAGCCTATAAGTATTTTTAAAGCAAGAAAACTAATAATTTTTTATTAAATATCAAAGAAAGTCACTGCAGTGTTAGTTAAGGGCTATATTAGTAAGATATTCTCTTACTAAAATTACTGCCAACACATTTTTTTTTAATCATCTCATTTGATGAAAATTCTTAATTGTTTACAACAAAAAGTTTTTGAAAATTTATAGCGTTTAAACTTAATTAGAAATTTTTTGTGAAAAGTAAAAAAAAAAAAGTTAACTCAGGCAGTTGTTCCGAACAAAATTTTTTCCTTACAAAATTTTTTTTAAATCGTTATATATAAATTCAAATTATATAACAAACAATTCTAGTACGACTATTTTTTTTAATAATTGAGCTGCTATTTATGAAAGTGGTACAAGTCCACTTTACAAAAAAAAAATATTTTGCGGTAATTGTGGCCTCTTTGGTTGTCTATAACTTAGTAAAAGTACTGCTTACTCATTTCTTTTAAAGTGGACTTATACCATTTTCACAAATTACGGCTTAATTATGATGTAACTCATCAGTTACATAAAAAAAAATTTTTCACTACAATAATTAAAAATATTAATTTATTGTTAGTTTTAAGGCCTGTTCAGCTAAATGTGAACGAAATGTTCGTTCGAATAATTGTATTGAAAACAAAAACAAATTTTCGTGTAGTGTTTTTGTTTTCAATACAATTATTCGAACGAAGCTTTCGTTCGCATTTAGCTGAACAGGCCCTTATTTGACCTCTTTCTTTTTATAAATTTATTTCTATATCGATATTGCGCTCCAAATTGTGTAGCTTCTTCATGATATAATTTATAATATAAGATGTCAAGATTAATGAATTAGTCATATTAATTAAAAATATTAATTTTTTTAAAGTTTTTTATTTAGTTGAAGATAAAGCTGTTCAATGGGGTTACTCTGTATTGCGATGCAAAAGAAACCGTACAAAATCGAATCTTTAATTTGTTTGATTTTTAATTCTTTGCATTTTTCTGATAGTACCCCGCTCTGTAATAGGTAAGTGCACGTCAAATATCTTGCGATAACCAAAGAGTAAATGTAAACCATTTAGCTTCCGCATCGCAATACAGAGTAGCCCCCCAGAAAAAGTGACTGAGTGTTCCGAGCAACATTTTTGTCTGAACAAAAAATATTTATATTTAGTTTGAGCTGTTTCTTACAAAGACAGAGCTAGAAAAAAATAGAGAATAAAAAATATTGTCCGAAAAAGAATTTTCTTCGGAACGGGTAAGTGATTTGACCCTGATTTTATAAAAAAATTTTTAAAGTTTTTATTTAATTAAGGATAACGTTGTTCGGAATCTTGCAAACAACATTTTTGTCCGAACAAAAAATATTTATATGCATTTTTAGCTGTTTCTTACAAAGGTAGAGCTAAAAGAAAGATAAAGTACAAAAAATATTGGTAGTAAAAAATTTTTTTCGGAACGATAGGGTGAATTGAGCCTGATTCTAAATATATAAAATTTTTTTAAGCTTTTTATTTAATTGAGGGTAAGGCTGTTCGGAATAAGTGACTGAATGCTCTGAACAAAATTTTTGCCCGAACAAAAAATATTTATATTTAGTTTGATTTGTCTCTTATAAAGCTAAAAAAAGATAGAGTACAAAAAAAATTTTTCCGTAAAAAATTTTCTTCTGAACGAGTGAGTTGAGCCTGATTATATGGCAAAGTTTTTAAAGCTTCTTTTTTTTTTTTTTATTAAAAGTAAGGCTGTTCATAAAGGCTCCGAACAGTCATCATGATTGAACTTATGACTGGCAACAAATTCAGTGCAACACCAAATCTGTTTATTGTTGCTTATGAAAATAGAAATTACACTAACTACAGCTACAGTAGTTGTGAAATCGTTAAAAAAAAATCGTTTTCTTATAAAAATGTGTATTTTAATTTTGATAGTTTGTAGCCTGTAGCCTCTTGTGTTTGATGCATAAGGCGAATTTGCTTAATAACCTTTAGTCTTTCAAATTCTCATAACCCTTTCCCTTCTTTTTATTTTGTTTTTTGCTTTGAAAAAAAAAAACACAAAACGAGACTTGCATTTGTTTTCTTTTTTTGTTTGTTTTATATTTTAATGTTTATTGGTTGTTCAAAATGTTTTTTTTTATTTTTAATATATAATATATATATATTTTTTTTTTGTTTTTTCCTTGTTTTCTTTATAATTATTTTGGTTTATAACTATTTTTTATGCAAAAAAATAAAATATGTAGAAAAAAACGTAACACGTTTTCTTTACAATAAAAATCAGTTTCATATTTTGTTTTATCAGTAATTTTTCATTTTTGTGTTTTTATATTTTAGTTTTTTTTTTTATTTTCATTATTTTTCTTTTAGCTTCAATACGGCGCATTTCATTCATTTAAAGATTATTTTGTTAATTTTTTTTAATTGTTTGTTAATAGTAATTTTATTTTTAGGGTTTTAAATAATTTTTTTGTTTTTTTACTGAGGTTTTTTCATCTAAATATGTTTAAGTTGTTGTTGTTTTCTTTTTAGCTTTTTTTTCTGCTCTAAATTGCAACCTTGTATTTTGCTTGTTCTTGCGGGAAAAATTATAATTTTTTTCTTGTCATAAATGAAAGTAAGAAGGGAGTAAGTAAGGGGTGGAAGAGGGCTTTGGAGTAAATGTGGGCTGTTGTTTTCTTCAGTTAGTTGTTAATTAATTTTCATAATTTACAGCTATGATATGCATTTTTTGTAAATCTTTTTTTTTTATTTCTTTTTGTTACCAAAATAAACCTAAGAAGAATTATTTTTTCGAGTGTCCTTTTTAATGTAGGCGGCCTAAAATATGTTTTTTTTTGTTACTTAATTTTATATTAAAATTTTTTTCTGCTTTATTTTGTTTTTCTATGAGTGTGTGTGTGTGTTGTATTAATTAATTAATTCTTTTTTGTGTTTTTAATTATTCGTTTCTAAAAAAATGATTATGGCCAAATGTGATTTATTTTTTTTTGTTTGTTATTAATTTCTTGCAATTAAAACTAATTAAATAAACTTTTTTTTTAATTTTTTTATTTAATGTTTTGTTGATTTGTTAATGGGTATATGGAAAATTGTGCCTTGTTTTTTATTACTTTTTAATATAAAATGTTAATTATATATGAGTACAGCTTATTTAATTTAGTTTTTAATTATTTGCTTTTTTTTTTTAACTAAAATTTAACCTTCCGAAATGTTTTTATTTTTTGTTTAGTACAAAAAAAATAATAATAATTAAAACTTCATGCATTTATTTTTTGTAATTATATAAAAACTTTATTAATTATTTAAAATAAAAAATATATTTAATTAAATATATATTTTGTTGTAGTGTCGTGTTAAATAATAATAATAATAATAATAATAATGGGAACTTAAAATTTCATATTTTAGCATTAAATATTTTTGTGTTTATTTTTTATAAAATAAAATAAAATAAAATAATTAACTTAAACAAAAATTTACACACTAATTAAAATAATGATGAAAAAAATAGAATATATAAAAATTAATGAAAGAATTTTAATTAACATACAGTGCGCATAAATTATATAAGATCACTTTTTTTTAATAACTCTATCAATTAGAAAATTTTCCAATTCTCGCCTAGAAATCACTCAAATTAAAAAAAAAAAATTTTTAATTTTAATAGTTTTCATAAAACAATTTGTATCGAAATTTACAAATTTCGAATGTCACAATTTTGCCCTTTTTGTTCGTTTTCTATAAACATCACATCACATCACGTGTTTTGTATTAAATGTAGAAAAACAAAAATATTTTGTAAAAACTTTTCAGAACAAAATCTCTATAAATGCCTAAGACATCCATCATTATTATCTGCATTCATGTTCTGTTGTATGTATACGAGCCGTTATTTTTAAAAAAATGTATATAGATGTTATCCAACCATTACCGCCAAAAAATCTTAACCAACAATTATAAAATTTTACAAAAGAATGTGTATTTTTTCAAAATTTTTGCTGTAAACAAACAAGCAATTTTAACTTGTTTTTGCTATAAAATTCTAGCGGTATTTATTAAGTCTATGAACTTTTAACAAGTGATGCAAACCGAAAATCGAATGTGATGTTGGTTCTACTTTTTTGGCGGTCATGACTCGTTATATTACTAAAATTATCGCTATTTTATTAAAAAAAATGGACGTATACTAATTTAAAATGTGTGATGATATTTTGAATTTCATGAGCTAAAAAATTCACGATAACTATAAAGCCCATCCTATTGACTGCTTCTTCTCAAAATATTATATCCCAAGAAAAAATACTACAACTGCAGACTAACAGTACCTCTACTTCGGAAGAAAAACCAATAAAGAAATTTATTCCCTTTGGGCAATTTTTTACTGAATAAAATACTCATCTGAGAAGCTGTAAAACGTGCAGATTTTAAGAAATTTCACTTAAAAATTAATTATTGTTCAAAAATTACACCAAAATGGTGAAAATAATTAAATTTTAATTAAAGTTTATGAATTAATGTCTTTATAAAGTAATCTTATACATTTTAATGCGCTTAAGCTTAATAAATTTAAATAATAGAGCCAATTAAATATCTTTTTTTTTAATTTTCTTGCTCAAAAATTTCAAAGCTTCAAGAAGTCTTTTCTCGTACATTCGTAATTTAAAATATTTTTTTTTTAAAGTGATTTTGTTTTCTTTGAAAAAAAAACACCAGTTTTGACTTAAAATAATTTCTCTCTCTCTTTCTTTTAATTTTAAAATTAAAAAAATAAAGAAACTTATTTTTATGTACGAGTATATATGTATGATAATTTTGGTTCTCTATTTTGTTTTAATGTTCATTTTTTATTTATTTGTATAATTAATATCTTATGATTTTGTTTTTTTAGGTGTGTGTAAGTGTTTAATTTCTTTTAGTTTTTTGTTTGTTTGTCTTTTATTTTTTTTTTTTTTTTGAATTTTTTTAATATTTAAAGTATCATCTTATATATATTAATTATTAAAAATATATAATTTTTTGTAGGAACATATTGACGTAATTTAACGTATTGCAGCTATTTTTTGTGTTTTGTATTTAATTCTTTTTATTTTGTTTTTAAATATAAAAAAAAAGAGTTTAAAAATTATTATTATTGAAAGTACATATCTTTGTATGAAAGGTTATAAAAATGAATTGCTTACTAAAGAAAAAAGCTTATTAATATAAAAAAATAAAAAATTAATTTAAAAAATTTAAAACAAATAAATTTTTTTTTTTAATTTTTAAAAGTTAAAAATAAGGTTTTAATTTTAAAAAATTAAAAATAAAAATTTATATATAAAAGATTGTTTTAATTTTGAAAATTAAAAAAAAATATTTTAAAAAAATTTTAAAAAATTAAGAAAAAATTATTTAAAAAAAAATTTTAAAAATTAAAAAAAAAATATGTATTAAAAAAATAAAAAAGAATTTTTGAAAAAAAAAATATTTTTTTACTAAAAAAGTATGTAAAAAAATTTTAAATTAAAAATAAATTATTGATAATTTTAAAACTTTCATTTATGTAAACAAAAAAAAAGGTTTGAAGTAAATTGCGCTGATAAGTCAATTTTTACCGACGAATTCGTCGTTTACACACAAAATCAGGCAGATGTACTTATACATATAGGTATGCCTGTTAATTGGCTTGTGTATGACAGAACCATCTTAGAGAGTTTTCCTTTTAATTTGAAATTTTTTATATAAAATTAAATATTTACTTCAGAATTTTTGAAAAATGTTTGGGTCGTGTTATTGATTCCACAAGGAAAGAAAAATTTAACGGAAAGAAATATCGATCGATATGCAAATTGCTATTATTCATTAATTATTTTGAATTGTTTCATTTAATTGTGAATTAAAAAAGTGTCTATTGTGCATGAATTGCGTTAATCTTTCAATTGCTAAGAAAAAATTGGCATTTTTTTAACATGAAAATAAATTTTAAATAAACAAAAAGAAAAATAAATTAAAATTAAACTAACACTCATTTTATTTTGTTTTAAAAAATTTTGTATTTTTTCTTGCATTTTTATTCTTTTCTTTTGCTTTCCGTGATAAAATTTAAGTTTTGCAAAAATAAAATGAGTTTTAGCTTAATTAATTTTAATTGTTGAAAACTAAAATTTTTTTTTGTTTATTTTGATGTTGAAAAATTAAATTTTTTTTCCTTCCACCAACAACTGAAATATTGACACAATTTATTCACAATAGACTATATTTTAATTCACAATTAAACAACATAATTGAAAATAATAAATAATTCCGCAGAAATGAATAAAAGCAATTTGCTTTCGATATTTCTTTCTGCGAAATTTTTCTTTCCATGCGGAATTGATAATACGACCGAATATTTGGAAATTTTAAAAGTTATTGATTGAATCGCACTGCAGAAAAGATTTTCTCGTAAATGTTATTAATTTAAATTAATTATTTATTTTAGGCTTAAAAAATTTTTTTCATTTCATTTAAATATTTGTTTTGTTTTGCATATTTAAAAAGAATATGCAAAATTAAAAATGTGAATGCTTGGCTACTGCAGTGAAGAAAGGGTGTATAAAACTCTTCACTGCCGAACTTATTTTAATTAAATTAAATTAGCTTCTCCTTCTTGATAAACTTAATTTTTGTTTACAATTAAAAGTTTTTTAAAGAAAGTTTTGAAAAAAAAAATTAACAAAAATTATAAAATAAGTTAAAATTTATGTATTTGATTTTATGTTGCTTAAAAATAAAATAAGAAAAATATTAAAAAAAAAATCTGTAAGTGTGTGTAAAAAATGAGCCTCATAGGAAACTTAAATTTTCAACCTTTAGGTACTATTTTATGTATGTATGTATGTATGTATGTATGTGTATGTATATCAATTGTATCAATGCTTAAATACAAACTATGAATTTACTATTTATGATAATAATAGCAAATATGTATGTATGTGTATTTGTTATTTAAGTCTATTTTATTTTTTCTTGCTTGTTTATTTTTTATATTACAAATTTCTCTAAAATAAAACACTGAAACAATATTATTTTATTAATAAAAAAAAGGAACAATATTTTAATAAAACTAATTTATGAAATAAATTTTAATTTAATTTAATTAAAATGGTTTAAAAATTAAAATTAAAATTATATATATTTTTTAAATAATTTAAAATTGTTTAGTTAAAATTAAATATGGAGCTTGCTGTTTGTTTTTATACCTTTAATATTTGTTTTTTTTTGTTAATTTATAGTTTAAAATACAAAATATTTCGGAAAGGTTAAAAATTACTAAAATAAAACTTTATATTTTTTGTTATTTTCTTTTTTTTTTATTATTCTTGATGCCATAAAATTAATTGATTATTTATTTCTATTATTATGACATAAATGAAATAAATTGTTATACATAAGTAATTAATAATTAATTAATTAATGGTTGGTAATATTTGTTCTTGTGGTCTTTTTTGTTTTTAATTTAATTCAATAATTTTTATTTTGTTTGGAATAATGCGCAAGAAAACATGTTTTTTAAGAAAAATCTTGTTATTTTCTTTTTGTTGTATTTTCTTTTAAGGATATGCAAAAAACTACTTTGTCTGAGTTAAGTTTTATTTTAATTTTATTTATCATGTATATTTTTATTTATTTGTTTGTTTTTGTATATTTCCATGTCCATGTTTTTTTAGACAAGTTTAAATAACTTGTTGTCACTAAGAAGCTGCTAACTTTTTTTAAGAGTCAGTTTAAATATTCTAGCTCCCATTTTTTATTTGTTAAGGGTTATAAGTCTTTTTCTAAGCTTATTTATGTCTTTAATTTTCTTTTGTATAAGTCAAATTCATATTTGTTTATGATGTATTCTAAATTTGGTTTTTTTTTTCTTAAAAAAAAAAACTACTCCAAATGTTTTTTTTTGTTGGTTTGTTCTTCTCAATGTGTTTTAATTTTTATATAAAATATTTTATTATTTATAAATATTTTTTTTATCATAATTCTTTTTTTTTATATTAAAAAGGGGGAGATTAGGCACTACAGTGTGTGTATGTTTTTTTTCTTCTTTTTAATTTTCTTTTGCAAATTTAGCAGAGCGTTAAAGTAATAAGGTTGCTTTTAAGTTTGTTTAAAAAAAAAAACAAAAAAGTTTCACAAAAGTAGCTGTTGTTTTTGAAAGTGTTACAAGTCCACTTTAAAAAAAATGAGTCAGCGCTAATTTCAGTAAAATATAGACACCATCTTACTTAAGTGTTAGTGTTAACTAACTAATTTTTTTTAAAGTGGACTTATAACACTTTCAAAAATAACAGCCTAAATATTAATTTTTATAATTCCCATTAAATAGAAATAAAATAAAATGTCAGCCTTAACATTAGGCATTTTTTGGCTTATATATTTTACATGTCTGATCCGCTTTAGGTTTTAAATTACAAGTCATAAATGAGTTGTGAATTTTGAAAGTGGTATAAGTCGACATAAAGAAATATTTAGCGGTAATTTTAGGAAAATTATTGCCAATTAATTTTTTTTAAAGTGGATTTATACCACTTTCAAAAATATGGGCTCGAATGCTGAATATTCGTTTCTCAAAAAAAATTTTTTTTTAATGAAATTTAACAAAAGTGTTGGAGAATCGAAGTAATCAAAACTATTGTGTCAAAATTTTTTAATATATACGTTTTACATTTGACATAATATTTTCATTCTAATTTTATACTTCAATAAAATAACTTATATTAGAAACAAAACACATTCGTTTCAATAGGTTATGGGCCCAGATTGGCTTACATAAACTGTGACCAAGGGAAAAATAATTGGAAAATATAATTAAAATCAATTAACGGTATGGCCAGTGTGGTGCGTATAGAGCCGCTAAACGCGGACAACTATGATACGTGGAAGATGCAAATGCGTGCTATCTTAATAAAGAATGATTTGTGGTCATATGTTGACGATAGTTTGAAATGCCCCGAAGGTGAGGTAGAAGAAAGGTTCGTCTAGTAGCAAAAGGATATGCGCAACGTCCGGGTGAAGATTTCCATGAAACGTATTCTCCAGTAGCCCGATCATCATCAATTAGACTTTTAGTGGCTTTAGCAGCTGAGTTACATTTAGAAATACATCAAATGGATGTCATTACAGCATACCTGAATGGAGAGCTTAAAGAAAGCGTTTATATAAAGATTCCGGATGTATTAATGCCTGTATTGAACAAATTTAAATCAGGACAGCCTATGGGTTCTAGTAATATTAAAAAATATAACAGAAATGTCGAAGAGACGGCTAATAGATGGCTACATGCAATATCTAGTATGAAAAATCCTGTTTGTTTGTTAAAGAAAGCGTTGTATGGCCTGCGTCAATCTGGCTTAATGTGGTACAACAAGTTAACAACAATATTAATTAAATTAGGACTAAAACCAAATACGAAAGATCCGTGTTTATTTTCGAAGAAAGAAAATGAAAATATTTTACTACTACTGATTTATGTAGATGATTTATTATTAGCGACAAATAATCATAAATGGTTAAATGATACTAAAACGTCATTATCTCAGTCATTTGAAATGAAGGATTTAGGTCCAGTTAAGCGTTGCTTAGGCATAGACTTTTACCAAAATCTTAAAATTAATCAGATTTTTCTATCACAGCGTAAGTATGCAGAAGCAATTTTAGACCGATTTGGTATGGCAGAATGTAAACCTGCATTAACTCCAATGGAAACAAACTGCAAGTTAGTGCATCCATTGACAAAAGACGATAAAGCAATGTCTAAATATCCTTATCAGCGACTTATAGGAGCACTTATGTACTTGGCGGTAACAACACGCCCCGATATTGCTTATGCAGTAAATTACATGAGTCAATTTAATTCAAATTATAAGGAAGAACACTGGAAGTCCGCTAAACGGATTCTACGTTACATAAAAGGAACACTTGATTATGGAATATTATTCAAAAGTAGCAATTTGGAATTGTATGGAGTAGCCGATGCAGATTGGGGAGCAAATTTAACAGATCGTCGATCTTATTCTGGTTACGCATATATTTTTGGTGGTGCAGTTATTAGTTGGGAAGCACGAAAGCAGCGAACAGTGTCATTATCCAGTACCGAAGCTGAATACATAGCTATTGCTGATGCAACCAAAGAAGCTCTTTATCTCAGAAGTATTTTTAGTGATATTGGTATTAACTGCGAACATGTCACTATATTCAACGATAGTCAAAGCGCACAAAAATTAATAAAAGGTTTTAGCTACAATTCGCGCACCAAGCATATTGATATACGCCATCATTTCGTACGCGATTGCATAAAAAATAACAATATAATTCTTGAATATTTATCAACAGAAAAGATGCCAGCCGATATGCTAACGAAGCCACTTTGCAAAATCAAACATCAAACCTGTTTAAATAATTTGGGCTTGAAATCATATCAGCAGCAATGATTTAGTATTTCTACTTCGAGGGGAGGTGTTGGAGAATCGAAGTAATCAAAACTATTGTGTCAAAATTTTTTAATATATACGTTTTACATTTGACATAATATTTTCATTCTAATTTTATACTTCAATAAAATAACTTATATTAGAAACAAAACACATTCGTTTCAATAAAAAGTAGCAGAAAAAAAATTTTTTTTATTAAATATCCATTTTTACTATTCTTGACATAAATAATTTTCTTGGTTCAACTTTCCACAGTACAAGTCTTGATATTAAAATCTTTTTCATGTTCGTGTTCAAGTTCATACAAATGTATATTCACTTCTAAAACACTCCACTTTTTCCCCCCTACTACCCATAAAGTGCCAATCTTAGCAATAATACTAATTAATGCCCCTTTTGTGGTTCACAATTTTTATGGTGTTATAAACTTTCAAACACTTCTAAATTTAATCGTTAATCCAATAAAAAATTCATTATGTTTCAAACAATGGATTTTATTTTTATACAGAAAAAAGTTATGCATTAGTTCATTAATCTAATGAAAAATTTGGAGAAAATGAATAAGAATATTTTCTTTAAGCTAGTAAAAGTTTTTCATTAATCCAATGAAATAATTTTATTAATTCAATGAAAATAATTTCATTTGCTCAAGGAAATAATTTCATTAATTCAATGAATATAAGTTCATTAATTCCCTTTATTTGTGAAATATTTCATTGATTAAATGAAATAATTTTAGTGAAATGGTTTTTTTTTTTTTGGATTTATACTCAATTGTCAAAGCCATTTTGACATTAGGGTTCCGTATAAAAACCCTCTCTTCTGTAAATAAAGAAATTAATGGCAAATCGATTTAAATTAATATTCTGTGGAATTAAAAGATTATAATTTGTGGATTAAATTAGAATTTCATAAAAGGCTTTGCTGTTTGTATGCCAGCCACAGAGCAAAAGTCTCTGCATTGAACGGCTCTCACTTTAGAGTATTTAGTTTATTGAGGTGGCATTTTATCATAATTTTTTCTTTTATATAAATTTTTTTACTCTCTTTAAAAGTTTCTTTCTATTTTTTTTTAAACAAAAGTAACCTTATCCTTTTTCATGCCCAGTTGTTTGTGTTTATTTTTTTTTACTTTGCTTTTGTTTATTGTTTTTTTTTTTTTTTTTTGATAATTGATAATTGTAATGCGAAAAAAGTATATTCTTAAACCAAAAATTAATTTTTCATATTTTTTATTTTTATTTTCCAAAAAAAAACTAGAAGCCTTAATTTCTTAGTTACCAATTTTATGTGTTTGTGTGTGCTATTGTTTTTAAAATTGGTTCTATTTAATGTTGGTTTTTGTTTTGTTTTTTTTTCTTATTTTTATGTTTCTTGTTTTTATTATTAAAAATTGTTTCTTTTTTCCTTTTTTTGTTGTTTTGCTTTGCTGCAGAGAGAAAAGGGAAAGTTTAAAAAATATAGTGTGTGTGTGTGTGTAAGTACTATATACAATTTTAAAAACTAAATAATAATAATTTATTAAATGCTGTTTTATTTACAAATATGCTTTAGTTTTTATTTTTAATTTTCGTTTATTATCAATCAATTCAGTATTTCAATTTCATATTTTTTCTTTTATTTTTTTATATTATTTTTTAAATTTTAATAGCTTGGCACTCAAATTATAATTAATTATTTATTTTCCTTCTTTTGTTTAAGTATAATTTACTATTTTCGTCTCTGTTCGTTTATTTATTTTATTTTTATTTACTTCTTTAAATGATTGGTTATGGGTAAATTAGCTATTTTGTGTATGTCTGCATGTTTAATTGTTTGTTTTTATTTTATTTTTTGCTATTAAGTTTATTGCTTTGAAACCAATGTAGATTCGTATTGTTTTCTTTTTTTATACATTTTTTTCTTAATATCGTTTTCCATTTAAATCCTGTTTACGGTTAACGTGCGGCTTCAATTGGTTTATTTCTTTTAATAAATTTCTTTATACAAGTTTCTGGTAACACTTTATCTGTTCAATAAATATTTTAAAGAACAACTACACCAAAAGGTTTGCAGGCAGTTAAAATTGTTCTTAAAGCAGGAAGTTAAATTATTTTAAAAAAAAGAGTTTGCAAGTGCATGCAGGACAATACTTTTGAAAATGTCTTTTAACAAAGACTTAAGAAAATATTGTGGCATGAAATAAAATTAAAAAAAAGAAATATTTAACTGCTAAAAAGAATCGAAAGTAATTTTGAATTATAAGTAGGAGCAGTAGCTGCTAACTAAGGCCAGAAGACACTATTTACTATTGATAAATATTAAGCTGTATTCACAAACAAAGACAATTAAAAAATTCGAGATGTCACGGAAACCCATACCCACCTCAAGTGTATTAGAGCAGAGGTAATTTTGAACTTATTCAGAAATGATATCAAGCTCTAGTCTTATGCAGATAACCTGTCGTTTCTGTCAAAATGTAGAAACATATTCTGGGTTCTTACCCCAGCTGTGGGCTACCTAAACATTTCATTAAATGATTATTTAAAAAAAAAGTTTTAAATCAGCTGTTACTTTTTTAAAGTGTAAAAAGTCCACTTAAAAAAATTAGTTAGCGGTAATTTTGGTATATCTTACGAAAATTACCGTTAAATAATTTTTTTTAAGTTAACTTGTACCACTTTCAAAAATAACGGCTCAAATAAATCTCTTTTAAAGTCCACCACTTCAAGTACGAGAAAAATCTATGATAAACAAATTGTAGGCTACGGTAATAATAATCAGGGTAAGGAATTTCATGCATTTAAAAAATTAAAATATGCTCATAAATATGCGCTTAAAAATTCAAAATATACATAAAAATATTCACTAATGTTCTTGTGGAAAATAATAAAAAAAAAAAAAAAACATTCATATTTTTTCTTATTTTCTTTTCTTAAAATGATATTTATTAATAGTTTAAATTCACATATGTGAATAATCGGAAAATTACTTTTTATAAATTTTTTCGATTCAAAGGCTAAATTAAATGTCATATACTCGTAGGCAAATACAATGTTTTCACACAGTACAAGACCATGCTTACGTTTACAACATCATCAATTAATTTTTCTGTAAAAGTGGGTGAATACTTTTTAATATTAAAAATATAGAAATGAATACAAATTATGCCCAAAAAATATATGCATTTATAGTATTATAAAATATGCAAAAATATGTATTTATAAGAAAATATGCAAAAACAAATTGATGCCATTTTTCAATGAATTTTCGAATTCGGAACAGTACTTCATCAGAATCGATGAATTCGCTGTTCAGGTGAATGCGAAAGAAAGCTTTTTTCGTATAATTGTATTACACAATATATGAAAATTTGTTTTTGTTGAACAGGCCTAGGTCTTCATGTTAATGACATTTTACTAAGATTTCAGAATATGCTTATCACTGAAGCTTAATTTTAGTTGACTTCCTTCCTTTACTTTTGTAAATTAATTTTCAATTTTAACTTCCTTTAAACAGCTTTTGGGTATGGAAAATAGTTAAGAATTTGTTTTATATAAAATTATAATTTTAAGTTTTTTTTTTTTTTTTTAATAAAATAAAAAATTAAAAAGAAAACTGAAATCGAACAATAGTAAAGAATTAAAAAACAAACAATTAAAAAAAAGGAAATAATTAATTGATCAATCACAATTTTTAGTTTTGTTTTGTGATATTTATTGTATACGGTTTTATATGTTTTTATTTTAAGTTTATTTTTTTTTTTAATTTATGTAAAAATATTTATTTATTGTAAATTAAAAAACAAATCAAGGCATTTTAAACAGGGTACTAAGGAAAATTATTTATTTTGTTATATTGTTGTACGTTGCATGTGATTTTATACAATGTACTTTGTAATTTGTATTTTTAAATAATTTTTTTTGTTGTATTTTATTTTATAATTAAAACAATAACAACGGCAGCTACGGGTAAAAAGATTTGATTGTTTGTTAGAAGTAAAGAAAACTAATTAGACAAGGTGTGTGTGTGTGTGTGTGTGGTACTACACAATTTATGACAACAAAAAAGAACGTGTTACTTACAATTTCTTTTACACAGAAAAAAAATATGAATCAATTGAATGTGTAAAAAAATTATATTATTTAGGTGAAACAACAAAATAGTAATTGTCAATCAAATGATCATATAGATAAAATATTTAATTGATTCAATTAAAATTTTAATTGAAAGTATTATACATTTAATGGAAATAATTAAATATTTAATCAATATGATTATTTTTTAGAAAATCAAGGCAAATGATCATATAAATAAAATATTTAGTTGATTCAAATAAAATTTTAATTGAAAGTATTATACATTTAATGGAAATAATTAAATATTTAATCAATATGATAATTTTTTTTTTACTAAATCAGCGCAAACCATAATCATAAATCAAATGATCATATTGATTAAATATTTAATTGATTCAATTAAAATTTTAATTAAAAGTATTATATATTTAATGGAAATAATTAAATATTTAATCAATATGATTATTTTTTTTAGTAAATCAGGGCAAATGATCATATGGATAAAATATTTAATTGATTCGATTAAAATTTTAATTAAAAGTATTATACATTCAATAGAAATAATTAAATATTTAATCAATATGACTATTTTCTTAATGAATCAGGGCAAAACATAATCATAAATCAAATGATCATATTGATTAAATATTTAAATGATTAATATAAAAATTTTTTTTATTATTTATATTTTTAATGGAAATAATTAAAAATTTAATAAATATGACAATTGCAATAAACGATTTAGTCATTCAAATAATTTTATTGATTAAGTGAACTGTTATTTGTGAAAGACGTATAAGTCCACTTTTAAAAAAAAATTATTTAGTGTTAATTTTAGTAAGATTTTCAAAACTACTCGCTATACGGCTGTACACAATACAGTTCAAATAGCTGTTGTTTTTCAAAGTAGTACAAGTCCACTTTTTTTTAAAGTGAGCCTTCATTTTAGTTTGATATTGACATGATCTTCTGCTAAAATTATCGCTGACTACTTTTTTAAGTGAAAAATTACAGCTCAAATATTTAATTATTTTAATTAAAAATTTATTTGATATGAATTTTATCTATCCAAAGAAAATTGATGTAGACTTTAATGTCTAATTTAATTTTTTTTGGGAAAGTATTTAATTGATGCATAATTTTTTCCTGTGTATTTATTTATGCAAAATTAAAACGTCATTTATTGAACTAAGAAAGCGAAATCATTGACAGCGAATGCATAGCATAAAAATACTTGTTCCAAAAGAATACTTAAACGAAACAAGTGAAGCAGAAGAAAGCTGATTTTATTGCCCCTAAAGTTTAAAAGCCACACATCGCTACAAACATATGTAGTATTTTATAATAAAAAGTGCTTGCAAGCCATTTTTTAGGTTTTTTTTCGAAAATTTCAATTGGGTACTTATGCTTGAACGGTAATAAAATCAGTATTTATGCATGGATTTTGATGTTTGTAGGATTCAATTTATTTCTATTTTATGTGATTTTAAAATTAAATATCAAAATCGGTTAGTATGGGCCTTTTCATATTTTTTGTAAGTTTTGAAAAATTAAAAATTTTATAATTTTTTTAAAAAATCTTAATTTTTTTATAACATTTTTCTCAATAACTTGAAAAATAACAGTTTCACTAAAGAATTACATTAAAATAAATTAAAGCCAATATAATTTAGAATTTTTTGTGATATTTTGTAACAAAATCGGATAAGCGGGTTTCAAATTTCTGATAAGATGTGTAAAGCATGCTCTTCAAAAATCTAAAATATCAAAAAAAAAAAAAAAAAATCGCAAGAAAAAAACTTCCGTAAAATTTAAGCTAGTGATGATTTTTACGGTTAGTCGGCCATAGCGCAATAAAAAAAAATAGTGGTTATTTAGGGAAAAAAATTTTTTCACATTTGTTGCATTGTGTAAAGTAAATGTTAATAAATTTGCAACAGATTTTGATTTAATGTTTTGTCGTCTCCACATTAAATTTGTTGTAATTGTTTTTTAATAATTAATTTAATTTTTTTTTTGCATCAACAAATTGATTAAAATGAAGTAACACTTTTTTTTGCTATTTACACACACACCTTTTTATAGAGGGAGGTTGGAATAGAATTAATGTGATAAACTTAATTATTATTGTGTGTGTGTGTTTACTATTTTTAATTTTTTTATTTTGAGATTTTTAAAAATATCAAGGTCTTATTTTTATAAAAGGCAATTAATTGGGGTTGGTTTTATTTTATTCTTTTGTTTGTTGTTGTATTAGTTTTGCACTATTGCTTGGTTATCGCAAGGTATTTTTAAAGAAATATGTTGCATGTTATAAAAAAAACATCATCACTATTGATTTGATTGTAAATAATTTTTTGTTTTTTTTTTTATTTTTTTAAAATAAATATTTTAATTTATTTGTTTTTGTTGTTGCTGTTATAATTCTTGATTTTAGAGTTCTGTCTGCTGGTTTAATAAATATTTTTATTTTATTTTTTTGTTTGCTTGTAATTTATTTTACTTTTAATTTTAATTAATTAATAATAAATTGTAATTGTTTGTTTGTAGTTTTAATTATTTTATATTGGTACTATTGTTTTTGTTGTTGTAGTTAATAAATTGGAAGAATCGGTATTCTTTTACCCTGAGCCTTTTTTTTAGTTTCACTTTTTTGTTTTAATTTAAATTATTGTTTTATTATTTAAATTTATTTATTTTTTTAAATTGATATTGCAAATAAAATTCTTTTAAGGTTTTTCTTTTAAAAAATATTTGTTTGTATATTTACTGTTGTTGTTGTTGTTATATTTAATTGCTGTTCTCATCATTTAATTATAGGGATTTTAAAGTAATTAAATTTGTACGTTGTTTTTTTTAAGTTTTTATTTTCGTTTTTTGCAAATAAAAATTTTTAACGAAAAAAAATATTATAAATTTTAATAATTATAAGTTCGAAAAAAGTTTTACCCGAAAAATTAGCCAAAAATATGATTTCTGGAAATAGTTTTTGTTTTGTTTTTCTTGTTTTTGTTGTTTGCCGAAACTTGCTTTTCATTTTGTTTGATTTTTTTTTTGTTGGTTCAAGAGAGTTTTGCTTTTGGTTGGTCATGATATGGATTTTGTGGTTTGTAATTGAAATTGCTTTTTATTAGTTTGTTTGGAAACTCGAAATTGGATTTTGAATTTGCAAATTTAATTTTATTTAATTTTTTTAATAATTTTGTTTTTTTTCTTAATTTTTTTGTGTGCCAAAGCTTATTAAATTTTGTTATTAAAAATTTTAAATTTTTTTATTTTTTTTAAATTTTGAATTTTTTTTATATTAAATTTTGTTTGTTTATACACAAAAAATAGAAAAACTGAAAATTATTATTTGTAGTTTTTTCTTCTTCTTAAATAGAGTTTGTATGTATGTAGTATGTATGTTCAATAGTATATCATTAATATGTATGCATGTATGTATGTATAATTTATTACAAGTTAAAAAATTAAAAAAAAAATATCATTATGCTTATTGACCTTGTTTAGTTTTAATATTAATTTTTTTATTATAATTTTTTTTTTAATTAATAAATTCGACTTGATGTTTGAAGCATTTCTAATGAAACTTTTTTAAACAAAAATAAGTTTTTAAAAATTTACTCAAAATACGTATTATTAAATTTTAATAATAAAAAATAAAAATAATAAAAAATATTTAATTTAAAAAAATATTTTAAATCTTTCTGCAAATAAAAATCTTTTAATTTTATTGTTTATATTTCTCTAATCCTTTGGCAAATAAATTAGAAAGAATTGTCAGTCAAATTATCACAGATAAAATTAAAAGATTTTTATTTAAAAGAAGAGCTTTAGCTGGAAAAATATTTATTAATAAATAATTAAATTAATTAACTAATCAAAATTAAAATAACTAAATGAACTTGCGCCTGAGCCTTAAATCCATCGATTTGTTACAGTTTTAGTCTAGTGACTGAGCTTTTCAAACAATAATTAAAAAGAAAATCTAATTAATTAAGAGAGAAGCCCAACATCATAAAGAAATACGAGCTGTTATGTTTTAAAGTGGTTACAAGTCCATAATTTTTTTGAAAAAATTAAAAACTTAGCGTCATCGAAATATAAGCCATATTTTGTAAAAGTAGTATAAGTCCACTTTCTTAATTCAATTAAAATTGTATAAAAAAATAATAATAGTAAATTGCATTCATTTTTATTTTTATCTAATTTTTTGGTGAAAATAGATTTATATCACTTTCATTTTATTTTTTATAAAAATGGACTTAGAAAAAAAACCCAGCATCATCAAGATATGTAAAAGTAGTATAAGTCTACTTCTTTAATTCATTGAAAGTTTATATTTCTGAAAGAAAGAAGTTTGTGGAATTAAAAAATTTACCCAGCGTCATTAAATAATGAGTTTTATTTTTAAAGTAGTATAAGTCTACTTTTTTAATTCAATGAAAGTTGTATAAAAAAACATATTCATTTTTATCATTATCAATTTTTTTTTGTGAAAATGTACTTGTGCCATTTTAAGCGAAAAGGCTCTTTAATTTCTTTAAGAATTTGGAAAAGAAAGAAAAAATTTAATTTTTTGATAGAACGGCTCTATTATGAATTTCTTAGCGTTTTCGATTTATTGCCTAAAAGAAAAAGCTTTGTGAATGAAAAAAATTAATGCTTTTAAAACAGCTTGTTTAGGGCTCTTTTTTTGTGTGTGAAAAGACTCAACGTGGAAAGTTTTTTTCTTGATTTTGGCCATTTAGAAATATATATTTGAATTAAAAAAATAATCGCTTCGAATTTACTTTCAACATCATAAAATATGTTTTGTTGTATTATAGAGGCACTATAAGCTTTTTTTATTACTCGTATATAGACTATTAATTTTTCTTCTTTTACTTAAATAATACGTTTTTTGTTTTATTTTAATTTTTTTCAAAAATACTTAATTTGTTAATTATTTCTGTGTAAAATGCTTCACTTAAATACAAATATACAATATATATCATTTTCTTGATTATTTTTTTCTAAATTAATTTTTTTTAGTGTTTTTTCTTAAAGAAATGCAACTGCTTTTTTAAGGGGGTACGCTAATGATATTTTTCTTTTTTCTTGTAAACTATTTAGTATTATTAATATGATTTTTTTGTGTTTAACTTCATTAATAAAATCGTGCACTACTTTTTTAATATTAAAAAAAAAAAAAGAAACAAAAAGATATTATTTAAAAATTTTTTTTTTATATTTTAAACAAAAACCAACACAGGAAAATAATTTTTTTTAAATGTTTTGTTTCATAAATTAATTAATTGATTGGTAAAATATACTTTTTTGTTGTTGCTATTATTGGGGTTGTTGTTGTTGTTGCTTATATAAGTATATATATTTTTTAAGATACATAAGTAATTTTATTATTTTTTTTAATATGTACGTACGTACGTATGTATGTAAGTTATGTTTGTATGTATAAGTGTAACTTGCAGTTAAATTTTTTTTTAGTTTTCATAAATGATGAGTGTATAATTAATATATAATGAATGTATTTTATTTTTAATGGTTTTCTTTTTTTTATTTTGCGTATAATTTAATGTTTTTTTTTTTATATAAATTATTTTAATTTTGTTTTTCATGTTTTTGTATATGTAGTTGTTACTCAAGTGTCTAAAAATAAAATTTCTATTTTTGAATTTTCTTTTGCATAATTTACGGGGCTTGTTTTACCTTTACTTTTTTTTTTTTTTTTTTTTAACAAGGTTCACTTCTTTTTTAAGTAAATTTTTCGTAATATATATAATATATATAAATAAAGAAGAAGAACTTTTATGTTTTAAATTGTTGTCTTGTCCTTGTTTTCCTTTATATTTTATTTTATTTTTTGTTAATAATTTCTAATATTTTTTTTTTGTTAAATAACTTTTTTTTTAATTTTATTTTCAACTGTATAAATTTCCTTTCATTTAGTTTTGGGCCAAAAATTTTTGTAAGTGTATATTTTTCATAAATTTAATTTTTTCAACTATTTATTGCTCTAAAATGCTATAACTTTTGTTTTCAAATTATATTTAATAAAAAAAAAAAGAAATTAATTTTAATTTTATTTTGTTTTAATGCCTAAAGTTTAAATTTGGTTTTTTTTTTATAAAATTTTTTCTAAAAATTTTAATTTAGCGTGTAAATTTTTTGTTTTCTTTCGTTTTACTAAATAAAGAAAACACGTGTGTTAATTAAATTTTGATGTTCTAACAAGGCAACAAATAGTTTAAACACAAAAGTTAACAAATCATGTTAATTAATTTTTTAAAAAAAAAGGGCCAATATTAAACCTATAAAAAATTGTTTTAAAAATATATTTAAAAAAAAAATATTTTAATTTAATTTATTTATTTGAGATGCATGAGTAACTTTAGTAGTTTTTCTTCACTTTTTTTTTGTTAAAAAAGTTTTAAAAATGGCTTAACTTTGAAAGCAGTTTGTATATAAAAATTAAAAAAAAAAACAACTTAAACACTTCGTTGTAAAATTTGGGGAACCAAATCTAAGGAACTTTAATTTAAATAAAAAAAATTATTATTAAAACTCATCAATCAAAAAAACTAAAAATTAAAATAATAATTTATTTTAAGGAACTTAATTAAATCAAAATAGGTTGGTTTTAAAGTAATTAAAATAAATTATTTTATGAAATATAATGGGCTCACATACAACATTCGTTAGTTAACTAAGAATGGCGTATGCGTACCTCAATGTAGTGCTGTAATAGGAAACGATAATGGCAATAATGTAAAGCTTTTCATTTTCTTTAAATTTTGTTAGCAAAAAAGTTAAAAAAACAAGAATTCTTCCTTTGCATTTTATTACTTTTTTTTCAAATGTGGACAACATTTTTGTTTAATTTCCTACAAAAAATTTGCCTAATAAAAACTTAGCTGGTGTCTCCTAATTAATTTTTTTTTAATTTACTTATACCACTTTTAAAAATCATACCTCATATTTTCATCTTTGATGTGTTTAAGGACGTATAATAGAATTCCACAATTAAGATTTGTGTAGAACATTTTAACCCTCTACCTCTTTAAATTATAAATCTTCTTTTTTGTTCTCGGGTTAGATTGTTAAAATGTTCGACAGAAATATTTCTCAAAGTGTTTTACATAAATTTGCTTAACATTTCATAAATCTAAAATGCAAGTAAGCATGTGAGTTTACCTAAGACGATTCATAATTAAAATTTGACAAAAAGAGGGAAACCTTCAAAACGCCGTTACACATGTACTGATTATATTGATTATCAGGGCGAGGAACTTCATGCAAATGTAACCTAAAGTTAATACGCTTGTGAATCAAAATATTTACAGTAAAATGACATCAATTTGTTAGTGAATATTTTTGCATATTATGCCTTAATTGCATGTTTTTGCATATTTTGTTATAAATGCAAATGTATTATCGCCGTTACTCTCAGACCCACCTAAAGTTAATGAGCCATAATCATAGTCAAAAAAAGTGGGCTTTTATTAAGAGCTGACTTTTCTTCATAAGAATTTCATGAATTTAAAATTTGTTTTTTTAAAAAATATCGACCTTAGTGTGAGTATGATTATGGGCCAATATCTTTGCGAATCATAATATTTCCAGTAAAATGACATACAATTTTTAGGGCATATTTTGCCTTCATTGCATGTTTTTGCATATTTCGTAATATTTATAAATTTTTTTTTTAGAAATATCTTTCTGGTCAATGCGAATTTATTATAAGATGTAGTCAGTCGATTATATAGTTGTTTGAACCCTGAAGCTGACAAACAGTGAAAATAGTAGCGGTTAATCTGCTAACTTTGACATTTTCAAGCAGTAAAAGTAACAACATTTTATTGTTTGGTATATAATTACCTACACTTTATAATAAATTCGCATTGTTTCTGTTGCTATTTTTATGGAGTTGTATTTGTAATCAATATTTTTTTATTTGGTTAATATAAAGGCTAGTTGAGACAATAACCACCTCGACTAAACTCGTTGATCATTCCCTCATTAAAATAAGAAAATAAAATCGGGCCAAACGTGATACAGTTTTGAAAAACAAGTCTGGACTTAAAAAAGTTAAAGAAATTGGTAGTATTTTTAATTTAACTTCCAGTAAAGAAAATATTAAAAAAATTGGATATTACATCCGTTGATGTCAAAGGAATATTTTCAACCTTGAAAATAAATAGTTTTGAGACCAAATAGAATGAGTTTAACAATTGATACTTTGTCAATCTTTATCTACTACTACTTTTAAAACTGTGGTTTTAAATACTTTTGAAGACTTTTATGAAATAATAAATGATTAAATGAATAAATAAACTTTGAATGCATATTTTTAATTTTATTTTTGCATATTTTTGATTTTAAGTGCATAAACTTCCTTGCCCTGCTGATTACAAGCCATATGTAGTTAGTTAACTAGAGATTGTAAACTTAAACCTTAAAATTATTATGATAAAGGACCGCAAGAATAAAATTTTCCCTTTTGGAAAATAAATTTTGTTAACAAAAAAATTTTTTTTTTAATTTAGTCAGCTTAAGCCACAACTTTATACTTTAATTTATAAGCTTTTGCCGTTTCAAGTAGAGCTTTACATTATTGTTATTGTTTTTTTGCTTTTGTATGACTGAATGAACACAATGAATTTTTTTGTTTTGTGATTTAAATGAAAAAATTAATGATGAATTCCGAAAGAAAATAAAAAGCATAAAAATTCAAAATTTTGTGATAAATTTTTTTTTTATTTTTCAACTTTTGTTTTCTAAAACACTTCATAAGCTAACAAAAAATTTTGTATTTTTGTTTTTTAAATTTTTTGATAACATTACAAATTCATTGTGTATAGGGGAAGAAGGGTGGAGTAAGGGGGGCGTGGGGGGTGGTGTTGGTTTTTAAACATTATTTTAATGTTGCTTAGGCAATTAAAAAATAAACAAAATAATATTTTTTTGTATTAAAAATTAATTAATAATAAAAACTAAAACTTAAAATTAATTAATTTTGTTTGAAACAAATTTATAAATTTACAATAAAAGAAATTATTTATAATTAAGTTTAAAAAATAATAATTAAATAGTTAAATAGAAATGGAGAAATTAAGCATAAAAATATATAAAAGAAATATAAGAATAGTAAAAATAAACCAAAGTTTTGTAGTCCATTAGAAATGTATGCAAAAGACATACAGAACTTTTAAGCCCTTAAGTCATGAACTGAAATTTAGTTTTAATACACTGAAAGAAAAATGTTTCATACATTTTAATGAAATAATTTCATTCAAATTTTTTTTATTGTTTAAATGGATAATAATTTCAATTAATCTAAAAAATTAAATTTTCATTTTAATTCGTGAAATACTTCATTTAAATTGATTAAATTTTTTTATTAGTCTAATGAAATTTGTTGTTGGTTGAAAATATATTAAATTTTTTCTGTGAGTGTAGTCTCTTGTTATGTATAAGCTGAAACAAATATTTTATATATTTTAATGAAAAAATTTCATAGAATTAATGAATGTTTCATTGAATTAATGAAATATGAAAAATAATGACCTTTTTTGGAATATACAACAAAAAATTTTCTTAGTGTGGTCTCTAGTTAACTATATGCTAAAAGAAAAATGTTGCATAAATTTTAATGAAACGATTTCATTAAAATTTTTTCATTAATTCCATGAAATATTTCACATATTATGTGAATTAATGAAATTTATTTCATTAAATTAATGATTGTTTCAGTGAATTGTAGTATTAATGACAGCTTTCAGATAAAAACAAAAGTCTTTCAGTGTATATAAAGTGACTGTCCGCAGGGCTTTAGTTTATTTTGATTATTAACAGTTTTATTTAGGTTTTTTAGTTGCTTTACGAAAAGAACTCTAAGCAGAAATAATCATTTTGTTTAAAAAATTAAATTGTTGTTGTTTCCTTTTTTGTGTAGAAATTTTACAACAACAATAATTAAACCTTATTTTATCATGTCTAATTTTAACAGTGGAATGTTGGTATTACGAGTATTTTCCTTAAAAAGCAAATACTTTTTTTTATATTCAAACAATTTTAGAACTACACAAAAACCTTGTTATTAAAGTTTTTGTTAAATTACTAAAAAAAGTTTTAAAAAAATTTTAGCAAAAAAATCTATATATTTTTTTTATAATTTTGAGATCTTATTTATTTGAGTTGGACAAGTCATATTCTAGAACCAATTTAATTTAAACTTAAAATTTACATTGTGTGTTGAAAATTTTTTCCCATTATTTTTTCATATTTTTTTTTTTTTTCAAATTATTTTCTTTTATTTATTTATAATAATAATTTTTTTTATACTTATATCCAAAAATGTTTGTTATTTTATTAATTTAATTTTTGTTTGTTTTTGTTCTTTAAAGGCCGAAAATCACAATTTTGTTTTTATTATTATTTATTTTAATTTTTTTTCATTATTATTATTTTAATTTTTATATTTGCCTAAATTGTCTGCAAATACTTTTCATTTGGTTTGAAAAAATTTTAACATCACAATTTAATACTGAGCCCTAACCTTGTTTCATTCATGTTTTATTTAATTTAATTTTTTTTAATAATAATTTTATTATTATTATTATTAATTGTTTTGGTTTAATGTTAAATAACAAATAATTTTCAAAAATTTTGTCTAAATTTTTTTGTCGTTTGTTCTTAAGTGGTTTTAAAGTTAAGTCTAAATTTTATGTTTTAAACACTATCACAGCCAAATTTTTATAAGCCAAAGGGTTGTATAAGCCAAAAAGTTTGTTTTCATTTTTTTTATTTTTAATTGTTTTTTATATTGTATTCATTTCTTTGATTAAATGATCAAATTTTGTTTAATTTAGAATTTTGAATTTCGAGTCAATTTTGCTTGGTTTTGGTTTTTTTTTTTTTTTCAAAATAAAACATAAACTTTTAAAAATCAATTAAAAGGTTTTTGTGTAGTTGCGAACTAGCACTTTACAAATAAGCTTTCATTTAAGAAACTCTGATTTTTTTTTAATTTTTAATTATGAAAAAAATTTTGAGATCGTGTAGAATTTTTTTTAACAAATTTTAGTAATAAAAAAAGTTTCTTTAAAGCTTTAAAGTTTGTGCAGGCTGTTAAATAACTAAACCTAAATAAAACTGCTGCTGTATTTGCTTAAAATATGTAAATAAAAGTTTAACAAACGATTTAAAAAAATTACCAAAGTGCTCTCATATTTCTCTTTTTTTAGCTGTATTTTCATACAGTGATTACAAAAAAAAATTAATAATTTTTTTTCCAAATACACACAGAATTTCTTAAAAAAAATTCCCATAATCTACTTAATTCGTTAAGAAACAATTTCAAATTGTTTGACATTAAAGTTCAACGAGTTCAAGGTACTTTATGTTAAAAAAAGCATAATTTTCATAAATTTCGAACAAAGCTTTGTCTACACCAAAATAAAATTTTCGTCTCACCAAAAAATTTTTTGTCTACACAAAATTTTTGTCCGAAAAAAATTGTTGTGCGAACAAAATTTTTTTTGAAAAAAAATTTTTTTCTACACAAAATTTAAAAAAAAATTTTTTTATGAAACTATATTTATATCCGAACAAAGTATTATTTTGAACGAAATTGTTGTGCGAACAAAATTTTTGTTTAAACAAAATTTATTTGTGAAACAAAGTTTTTATCCGAGCAAAATATTGTTCTAAACATAAGTTTTGTACTAATAAAATTTTAGTCTGAATAAAATTTATGCCCGAACAAACTTTTTTTCTGAAAAAAAAATTTAACAAAATTTTTGTTTGAACAAGAAATTTTTTTTATGAAACAATATTTTTATCCGAACAAAATATTATTTTGAATAAAAGTTTTGTACCAATAAAATTATTGTCTTAATAAAATTGTTGTGCGAGCAAAATTATTAAAAAAAAAATTTTTTTTTTTTAAGAATATTTTTATCCCAGCCAAATATTATTCTAAACAAAAGTTTTGTACTAAATAAATTTTTGTTTAAAGAAAAATTTTTTTTCTGAGCAAAGTTTTTGTGCGAACAAAATTTTTGTCTGAGTAAAAGTTTTAGCTGAACAAAAAAATATTTAAAATTTTCTGGACAAGTAATCGCTGGCGTTTATTAGTTTGTGAGATATTTTTTGGCACTTGTGATTATTACTCAATCAGTCAAGTGCTATTCGCTCTTAAAACGTAGTAACTAAAATGTGTTTCCTTGTGTATTCAAAAAAAAATCTTACTAATTTTGTTGTTCTTTTGTTTTAATGGAAGTTAAAAAAGAAAAAGAAAAAGCAAAATTAAACAAACTAAATGTAGAATTATTTAAAGGGAACAAACCTAAATATTATTAGCGTTTAATATTGTGCTTTGCTTTTTTTGTTTATGAATTTTTTTTGAAGGTTGTTGCTACTGTTATTGTAGTTTCTTTTTTAAAATTTTTTTTAAGTATACATGGTTAATTATAATAATATTAGAGTGTCTGTCTGTGTGTGTGTTAACTTGTTTTTGTCTTACTAAATTTTTTTATATAATTTTTGTTTTTTATTAGTTAAACTTAAAGTTTTTTTTTAACATTTTTATTACATATTTAAAACAAAAAATAAAAACAGAAAGAAATAGTAAGAGTTATTTGAAGTATTAAATAATATAAAATATAAAATAAAACTAATTTATTTTAAAGTTTTTCTTGAAAGTTTCTTGCTTTCTTTTTTCTTTTTTCTTATTTTTTGTTTGTTTGTTAAATCTTGTTTATAATATTTATTATATTTTATTTTATATATTTTGTATTTATTTATTTATATACTTTGTTTTCAATATTTATTTAATAATTAATATTTAATTATAAACTTACTAAATTGTTACTTTTTTATTAATTTTTTTTTCATATAAATATCGTTAAGATCACAGATATTCTATTTAAACTGTTCTTTTTGTTGTTGTTGATAATTAAATTTAAATTTAATTTTTTTTCTTAATTCTTTCATGCAGTTTTACATTTTTTTTAAATTTACTTCTTTTTTGTATAAAATTATGATTTCTGATATTGTGTTTAATATTTGGTTTGGTTGTTTCTTTTTATTTTACAAAATTTTGCTTTTTTTAATATGCCAAGTGCTGTTTAATTTTTATTTTGTTGAAATAAAGAAAAGTTTTTTTTCTGCTTTTTTGTTTTCGAAACGAGAATTTTTGTTGTTGTTGTTAAAGCGTTTTTTTTTTATTTTTTATAAAGAAGAATTTTATTTAATTTAACAATGAAATTTAAAGAAAAAGAAAATTGCTTTTGTTTAAAAAAATCTAACGCAATCTGAAGTTAGAGAGAAATTAAGAAAGAAAGTTATTCTTGTGCTAAACTGAATTAAAAAAAAAACTGTTAACAAGCCCACCTAAGCTTTTTTGCAATAACTTTTCAAATAGTTGTCAGCTGTTTTATTGCTTAAAAACCTAGAACTCTTCCCGGAGCTTTTTTAGGCTGTTCATACAACTTAATGATGTCAATTTTTTCGAAAATTGCAGCAGATGCCAAACCCATTTGAGCTCAATCTAGTATTTTTTGGCTTGGATATTAAACCCAATGATGTCAACTATTTCATTGCTTAAAAACGCTAATTTAAACGTTTTTTATTATTGTGATTGTTACTTTGAAAACTAAATGAGGTTAAAAAACGTTCCAACATTAGTGTTTTACCCTTTTTATGCCACAAATGTACAAATTTTAAAAAAGTACCGTTTATTTTTTAGTAGAATATTTTGTAGTTTGAATTTTGGCTTTATCTGTGATAGTTCCGGAGATATAAGAATTCCAATTTTACTCTTTTTTTACCCTAAAATACTAAATAAAATTTTTGAAGTTTTTGCAATATTTTTTTTTTTAAATTTTTGTTTAATTTAATTTAAAAGAGTTTTTCTTTTTAAAAACTGGGGGGCTTTAATTCTCAATTGGTTCTGTGTGCTAATAGGGAAGCATCGCTCAAGTCGACTTTAGTAAAAATTTAATTTGGTGTTGCAATTAATTCTATAATTTTATTTACTGTGTTTGAGCATTGACAGAGCAATATAAGAAAAACTTTTACAGCTTTTAAAATTGTAGTTGTCTATAATGACGTAACAAAACTTACGCCGTTTTTCCATGTTTATTAATTTTATGTTCTTTTTTTCTTTTCAGGTATTTTGGAAAATACTTTTTGAGCAGCAAGAAGGGGTAAGTGAAATTTTTAAATTTTAATTCACAAAACAAAATTATAAAAAAATGACATTAAAAATATTTTTCATCATACCTAATGTGGCTTGGACAATAAATAACCTGTCCACTGAATTTTTTCATTAATTTCGCGAAATTAGGGCCTAACATGAAATACCCAGAAATATTTTTTTTTCTGTTATTTTGGCTTTGTTTCACCGGGGCCTAGTTTGTCTTTTAAGTTTTTCTTGTTTTGAGCGGTAGTATTTGTTAGCATTATTTCACAAAGAGTGAGTCAAATAACTCGATTTAAGCCCTTTTTGTTTTTGTTTAACTAAATTCGTTAGCATTGTTCTACATTCGGTACATTGTCTTAAATTCGGTATTTTTTTTTTTGCTCACAGTTTTCAACTTTATGCTACAGTGGCTCGTTTGCATGTTCATTAGCACAAGATTCTTGTTTTTTCTCTTCTTAATTTTCTCTAAAAGGTTTCACATCAAAAAAAAATTTTTTTCTTGAAAATGTTTTTGTAATATTTAGTATATTATTGTTTTGTGTGGGTTGTTGTTGTTTGTCAATTTATTGTATGATTTTTTTAATTGCTGTTGCAGGTCATTAGGTAAAAAAAATAGTTTAGCGTTAATTGAATTAATATTTGTATGCACAAATGTGTGTGCATACGAATAATAAAACTGTCTATTGATTGTATTTAATATTTGGATATAATTAACATACTTTGTTTTTATATTTATTTTGTGTATATAAAATCTGTAGGATTAGCACCAATTCTATGAATGTTGTTGTATTTATTACTTTTAAGTTTAATTAAAAACAAATTCTATTGTAAATATTTCACTATTGTCTTAGGAAAACAAAAACATTTGTTTGTTTGTATTTATAAAATTTAAGTTACGCTATAAAAATTTTAAATTATTTTAATTGAGAAAATAAACACAGCAAAAATAGTTAAATTTTTTTTTTAAATGAGTTGTTCTGCTGTAAGAGCTACATAATTCATTTGAACGATAAGAGTGTAAGCTTATCTTTCACTCTTGATCTTTACAGCTTTTAAATTAAACTTTCTTACTTTTTTCATTATAAGTATTTTATTAATTTTTGTTTCTTTCTGTTTTTTAATAAAAAATACATAGTTTTTTAACTGCCACTTGCACAGCAACAAATTATGCGCCAAATAAAATTTTTAATCAAATAAATCGTTTTATTGTGTGTGAAGTGAAGAAAGCTATCCTTCAAATAAATTAAAACTAAAGTAAAATTTCAAGGAAATAATTTTTAATTGGTTTAATTAAATACTTAATCAAATACGTTTTTAAACAAATTGTCATGTTGATTAAACTTTTTTTTTATATAAAATCAATTAAATATTAATTAAAATAATTTTTAAGAATTAATTAAATTTTAATCAATAAATCAATATTTCAATTGTGTTAATTAAATATTTAAATACATTTTTCATTGTGCAAATTAAACATTTAATTAAGTTTTTAATTAAATTAATTGAACATTTTTAATTAAATATTTAATTACGTTAATTAAATATTTACATCTAATTAAATATTTAATTGGTATAATTAAATTTTTAATTGCATTAATTAAAATTTAATTGTATTAATTAAATATTTAATTGTGTTAATTAATTATTTAATTACATTAATTAAATAATTAATTGTAATTATTAAATATTTAATTGTGTTAAATAAACATTTAATTGTGTTAATTAAATATTTATTCAAATTGTCATTTAAATATGTATGTAAATAATTCAATTAAACACTTTATCAATATGACAATGATTTGATTAATTTAAAAGCATAATTTATTAATTAAATATTTAATGGAGTTAATAAATCTTGTATGTTTCTATTAGCGTTTACAACTCAAATTAGTTGAGTTGAATTTGAAACAACGGCTACTGGTGATTGCTAATATTTTTATGGTTTTGTCACAAGCGCTAACTAAATAGAGTTGAGTTGTAAACCATACATAATAGGGGCATTAATAAATTTTTAATTATTATCATAATTAATGTGACAAATTAAAAAAAAAAAATTAAATGGCGCATAATTTTTTTCTGTGCGAATTATTTCTTTTGAACAAAATAATAACTAAGTTTTTATTAAAAAAAAATTAATAATTAAATTAAACAATGGATCACCTTGAGATCGTTTACTATTAATATAAAAAAGAAGCAAAAAAACAGCTTTAACTATTTAATTGTTGCAAAATTTCTTTTAAGTCTTTTCACTACTTATTTAATTTATAAGATTCTTCTTCTTTGTAAAGATATAAAGAACTATTTAGTTTATTTTTAGTTTTTTTCTCTTTCTATAAAATAATTAAATTCTCTTGTTTCTCATATATTTGCAGTTATTTTTTCAATTTCATTTGTTAGACAAACCCAAATAAGCTTTCTTTTTTTTTGTTGATTAAACTTTTTTAAAATGTTTGTCTGTCATGATGAGTAGCAAAACTAAACGGAAACTTAACACTTACAATATTACCAAGTAAAAAAAAATTGATTTTGCTTGTATAAAATTAATTTAATAATTCTATTTTATGTGATGAACATTTGCTGTTTATAGAGTGTGATTTTAGGCGTTCATTGGCGGCAATATTGTTAAGATAATTTAAGTCAATGGATTCTTTAAAATCAGCATTTTTCAGTGATAATAAAAATAGGTATATACGCATGTGTATGTATTTATATGAGTAGCATCTATATAATTGATTTTTAAGTTTCCGTTTCCTTTCCTTTTTTTTTTATTTTTTGTTGCTACATAACAACTCACTACCATAACGTAAGGTCGTGTAAATGTTTATGTTTGTTTGTTATGTGTCTGTCTGTGTTGTGTTTATACATTTTGTTAGGGGAGTAACTCAGCTCCCATTTACTTCTCTTTAAACAGTTTTTTTGTTTCTTAAAATTTTTTTCCTTTTTTTTAAACTTATTTTTTCTTCTTTTTCTGTTTTCTTACAGCGGCTATTCTAAAATATGTTTTATTCTGTATTAATAATTATTTGTTTTTGCTGTTGTTGTTTGTGTGTGTGTGTGTTTTGTTTGTATTTACACTTATAAATTATTAGTTTTATAATTTTTTTGCATTTAACTTGTAAATACCACTGTCTGTAGCTTTTTGTTTTGTTTTAAAATATGCTTTAAATAATAAGTAGTGTTTAGGGTTTCTTTCCTTTCTTTTACTCCTTAACTTTTTTTTCATTTCTTTTAAATAAAATTTTTAGATCGTGAATAATTTTCTCTCTCTTCTTTCTCTTTCTCTTTTGTATTTTTAATAATAATGTTGTAGATTATTATCAGTTATATTGTTGTAGTGGTTGTTTCTGTTGCTGCTATTATTGTTCCTGCTGTTGTTGGTATTACCATTACGATTATTACTAATATTTGTAGTTGTGGTTGTAGTGTTGTTGTTGTAGTTATTAAAATTATTATTATTATTGTTGTTGTTATTATTATTATAGTAATATTGGTAATAATAATAATAATTTAATAATAAACTAAAATCGTTTCACTATTGCGGCAACTCATCCTTTGTGTCGACCGGACTGGGGGATAAAAACTTTCTTGCATATTTGGGAAAATGTGTTTTTTCATGGGCTTTCAATATTGTCGATCGTGAAAATGTCTTACCGCACATTTGACATCGAAATGGACGTTCACCTATATTTTTTGTTTTTTATTGAAAATTTAAGAAAATAAATCAAATTTAAATTGAATTTTTCAATTAATTTAAAAATGTGAAATAAGTAAAAGAAAAACAAGGAATTATTTTGAAATTATTTATTTCAACTAAACTAAAGAAATTTTTTATTAATCAAAAAAAAAAAAAAAATATTTTTCAACAGACTAAAGAAATATTATATTTCATTGAATCAGTGTAATAATGTCACAAGTCTGATGAAACGTGGTCATTGGTTGACAAATAAATTATTCTTTCACTGTAGTATCAAGGTTAAGCAGGGGGTTTCACCAACTACTATACTGAAAAACAATTTATCATAAATTCAATGAAATTATATAATTTATACTGTTGAATTAATTCAATAAAATTTTTCAGAAGCTATATGAATTCATAATATATTTACAATAAATTATTTCTTTAAATTAATGAAATTATTTAATTAATTTTTTTTAAATATTTCATTAAATTAATGAAAATATTTAATTGAAGTAATAAAAATGTTTAATTGAAAATATGTAATGAAAACAATAATTTCATTAAATAAATGAAATTATTTATTTAAATTATTTCATAAAATTATTTAATTTAATTAATGAAGTCATTTCATTCAACTAATAAAAATATTTAATTAAAGTAATGAAATTATTTAATTAAATTAATGAATGAAATTAATTAAGTTAATGAAATAATTTAATGAAATTATTGAAAGAAATTAATGAAATAATTTAATTGAATGAATGATATAATTTAATTTAATTAATGAAAGAATTTAATGAAATTAATTAAGTTAATGAAATAATTAAATTAAATTAATGAAAATATTTAATTAAATTAATGAAAGAATTTAATGAAATTAATTAAGTTAATGAAATAATTAAATTAAATTAATGAAAAAATTTAATTAAATTAATGAAAGAATTAAATTAATGAAAAATATAATTTAATGAGATTTTATTATAATAATTAAATTAATTAAATAATTTACTGAAAATATTTCATTAAGTTAAGGGAAATATTTTATTAAATTAATAAAAAATTTTAATTAAAGTAATTAAATTATATATAATTAAATTAATGAAAATTTTTAATTAAAGTACTTAAATTATATTTAATTAAATTACGTAATTAAATTATTTCATTAAATTAATAAAATTAATTCATTAATTGAATCAATATTTCATTAGCATAATGAATTTTTCATTTAACTAATTTTTATGTTCAGGAGATATGGAAATGAGCAAAATTCCCTTAGTGTAGTTAATAAATTTTCTAAACTATAATTAATTAGTTCTGAGAGTAATTCAGTCCAGTTGTGAACTAAAAATTCCCAGAGAGCTTTTTCACTTTTAATTTAAAAAAAATCGCCAAATGTGTTGCTAAGCACAAAACTTGAGAATGACTCTACCAATTAGTCTAATTTTTGTTATTTTATATTCGTTAAGGCTGCTTATGAAAAATAAAAAACCAGAGCCCATAATCATAGTCACACTTAAGTCGATATCTTTTCAAAAACGACTTTAAATTCATAAAATTCTTATGCATAAAAACAGCTCTTAATAAAAGCCTACTTTTTAGTGAATATGATTATGGCCCAAGGAAAATATTTTTTTATTTAAATGTAAGCGTATGAGTGTTCCATATACGAGTATATAAAAATTGAATAATAATCATACGGTACAGATGCCATCGCAATTGTTTATGAATTTATAAATAGAGTTTACAGAAAACGAAAATTAATTTTCTGTTGGCTTATTGCCTTACAAACTGCCACTTCTCTTACCTCAAGTTATTTCTTCTTTAAAACCAGTTAATCCAGTCAAAAATGTAACACAAAAAAAAAGAGTGACTTTACGTTACTAAAAAGGCTTTTTCCCATATATTCTTTTGGACCGAAGCTATTTCTTTAGCTTCTTAAAAAAATCACTCAAACTAATCAAAAATGTTGTAAAAAAAGAGTGACTTTACGTTACTTTCTTTTGGTTCAAAATTATTTCTTTGACTTATTTCACAAATTTTGTTTTTTCAAAATACCTACGTTATTACGAATTTAATTGAAAATAATTTTTTTAAAACTTACCTGTGTGTACACGACAATGGTCTTTCATATGATGACGTAGTTTAAAAGCTTTACCACAAAATTCACACTTAAACGGTCGATCACCGGTATGTATGGGCAAATGTGTGATGAGTGAGGTAACATCGGGAAAACTTTTACCACAGAATTTACACAACACAACACTATTTGGATCATTGGACGACGATGACGAACCGGCTGCTGCTGCAGCAGCTGCTGCAGCAGCTGCAGCTGATGTAGACGAACCGGTACCACTTAATAGAGATAAACTGGTGCTGGGACAACCACCGTTACCCGAAGTTGTAGAATTACCACCACCTCCGGCACCGCCATCACGTCCAGCACGACTGGATGAACTAGAGCCACCACCGCCGACACCACTACTACCATCGAGATCAAGACCGCGTGCCGTACAGCTAGCCAGCGTGGGAAATGGGCAACCACCTGCCGCCGCTAAGGCTGCAGCAAAATCCATATCCATAGCTACGGCTGCTGCCACTGCAGCCGCCTGATCTTGTGCATCACCGCTAGCACTAGCCATGGCTGCATTCATTTGATACGCCAACGGTGACATATTAAGATCATGGGCTAATAGATGCGGGTGTAACAAAGGATGCGTTGCGGTTTCACGATATTCCAGTGTTTTAAGAGAGTGCGATAGTATATGGCGCGTTAATTTATTTTGGTTGGGAAAACCCGCACCACAGTAAACGCAGGTGTAGGGTGGCGGCGTTTGTGGTTGTTCATGTATATAGCTAGAGGCAGTGTTACCAGTTGTGGCGGAAGAGGTGCCTGCCAGACTGCCAGACCCACTAACACCGCCCGCATTGGCAATACCGCCTAAGCCGTGAGGCGAATCGGACGTTTCCTGCAACAACACCAAACAAAAATCCAACATCAACTTCTTTTCATCTTCATCATCATAAAATTTTATTTTATTTTTTTTATGTTTGTTTCATTTTCAAAAAATTAGAATTTAATATTTTTCTTCTTCTTCTTCGTTTTCTTTGTCGTTTGTTTAACGATTTCTTTTTAATTAAAATAAAATGGTTTTTTTTTTTTTTTTTTTTTTTTGTAAATATTAGGTTTCATATGGAAAATAGTATTTATTTTTTTGGTAAAAAAAGAGCAAAAATAGAAAACAAAAATGAGAAAAAAACTTATAAAAGGTTCTTCTATATTTTTTTTAGTTGCTTTTTATAATTATAGTTTAACTTAAAACAAAAACAAAAAAAAAAATACAAATTGCGAAAAATAAAAATCATAAAAATGTAGAAAAAAAGTAGAAAAATTGAAAACAAAAAAAGGATAATTTTTCTTTAAAATGAAAACAAAAAAATATTAATTTACGATTTTTTAATGTTCAAAGAGACCAATAAAAAATTATTACTGCAAAAAATATAGAATTTTTTTTACTCAATAGTTAAAAATAATAAATAAAAAGTATTAATTATTTTTTTAACATTTGGTAGCCAAAAACAAGAGGGACTTTTGTTTTTTTTTTACTTAAAATTTTCTCTTTCTTTTGCATAAATGAACGTTGGTTGGTTGGCAAAGCGGTTTCTTTATTTTCTCTTTCTTATTAAATTCCAAAATGTATTTGAATTCAAAACATTATGCTGTTGGGTTTCTTTTTTGTTACTTTTTCTCTCTTACTCTTTCTTTATAAAATTAATATTTTAAGTTAGTTTTCTTTAATTTTATTTTATGTTTTGCAAGAAGTTGAATTTCGATTTTTGTTTGGGCGCCGTTAGAAACGTTTTTTTTTGTGTTACAAAAATAGCGGTATTTTTTTTTATCAGTATTTTCTTTTTATTGCTCACGCACTTGTGTTGTCAACTTAACGGTTTGTTAAAAATCGCGTTAATTTAAACGTTTTCTTTTTTTAACAAATTTTTTTTTTTATAAAAAATATTTCGTTTTAATATTTAAATAAAACACAACATATACAAACAAATGGTGAAAAAAGAGCGTTTGATTTTGTTTATTTACTAAATTAATATTTGCTTTTTCTTCTTCTTTTTTTATTTTTTCAATTACTAAAAATAATTTTGAAAAAAGTTGTTGGTAAAAACATAATGAATTTTTGTGCCAATTTTGAAATGTTCCAAATTAAAAAAAAAATGTTTTTTTCTTTTTTTTTGTTAAAAAAACAAACCCTTTAGAAAAAAGGTTAATCAATTTTTAACTTAAATTTAAAACAAGTTTGCCTGAATTTGATTTTGTTTTGTTAAAGCCGAATAAGTGTTTCAAATGAATTTTACAACTAAAACAAATTTTCTTTTTGAAGTTTAAAATTTTTTTAACAAATATTTTCAAGAAGTTTTTCCACTGCGTTTTTTTTTTTTAATTATAAAAGCAATTTTTTTTTATTTTTTTTTTGTCTTAATAAATTACTTTTAACTTTCACTCTTTTTCCTCGTTTTTTGTATATTTTTTTTAGTTAAAAATTTTAAAAAATGTATGTTAAGTCATTTTTGAAAGTATGAATAGAACATTTATTTGAAAAAAGTATTTAAACAAAATAAAAATACTAAAATAACACATTTAAAATTGCATAGCTGGTAGCGATTTCCAAAAAACGTAGATCAACTTCTTGACAATAATTTTCTGATTTTATTTAATTTTTTTTTTTTGCATTTCTTTAATTTGCGCTTATTTTTTTGCATAATTAAAATATTAATTTTAAGTTTTAAAAATTTTGTGTCTTTTTTTTTTTTTCTTACTTAATTGTTGTCAATTCTAGTTTCAGTGTGTCACAGAATTTATAAAATTTTTCTTTTATTCTTGATTTTTGTGGATATTTTATAACAAATTGTGGAGCATGATTTTTGTGGGGAACCTATTTTTTCTAAACTCTTAAAAAAACTTAAAAATCAATTAAATATTTTAATTAAAAAATTATTTAACCTTAAGATGTTGTCGTTGTTCAATTTGCGATAAGCTAATCAAATACTTATGACCGGCGTTGCCATATATTACTGTTGGATCAAGAACATGACCAGAGTTTGCAAAGAAACGAAACGAATGCAAACGTTTCGTTTTGTACTTTTCCATAAAAAACTACAAAACGAAATGTTTACATTTGTTCCGTTTTGTTTCTTTGCAAACTCTAAGTACGACACTCTTAACCAGTACAATAATGTTGATTAATTTTTTTAATTGATTCAATTAAATATATGGGCTGATATTTTTGCTAGTGGTATAAGTCCACTTTCTCATTTTCTTATTTTTTTTTAAAGTGGACTTATTCTACTTTCAACAGTAACCACTTATATACTTAATACAGTAATTTTTTTCAATTTAAATATTTAATTGTTAAAAAAAATATATTAATTTTTTTTAATTGATTCAATTAAAGGTATGGGTTGTTATTTTTGCTAGTGATATAAATCCACTTTCTAATTTTTTTTGGTTTTTTTTTTTTTAATGGAGTTATACCACTTTCAACAGTAACAACTCATATAATTAATACAAAACATTTTTGTAACTGAAATATTAATTTGTTAAAAAATTTTTTTCAATATGGCAATTTTTTTTTAATTGAGTTATTTAGTTCACAATTTGTTTTCTACGTAACACTGTAAAAGTATTTTTGTTTATTTGTATAATTATTTCTGTCGAGCTAATAAACTTAAAAAATACCTTTCAAAAAAGGATTAACTATGATGGCATCTCTGACTTTACAGATTAAAAAAATATAAGGAAAGCTCACTAAGATTCTTTGATTTGGTGTGTTTGTGATAATACCCACTTGGCAAAGCAAGAAAATAAATTTCTCTTTCTAAAATATTTAAAAATATTTTTCTGTAATAATAAGCAAAAATCGCTTAAAGCGATTTAAGTAAAAATTATCTTGATATCGCAATAAGCTAAAGCTATGGTCACATTACACAAATATTTGTCGAAATAAGCATAACCACTTTGTCAATTAAATTTACGTTTATATAGTTTATTACGCTTAGAATAGTCTATTTTTCTATTAAATACAACATACTTGCATATTTTATTATTTGAATTAATTTTGTGTTAGACCATAAAAATATTTGCCAAAAAAAAGTGGTTACGCTTATTTCGACAAATATTTGTGTAATGTGACCAAAGCTTAAACAACGTTATTATTGTGGTTTAAGGATGGTAGATAGATGGCAATGAAAACAATAACGTTTAATAGAACCGAAAGCAGTTAAAAAAATTCTTTTAGGGGTTTTAAGGTGGTACAAGATCTTACACACCATCTGTTGTCAAAATGGCCACAAACGGTGTCAATAATGTGTCAACTTCGGTGATTGACTTCTCACTTATCTGGTGTCAAAATGGCACTATTTGGTGTCGAAATGATACTATAAAATGACAACATTCGTTATTAATTTGACAAAGTGAGTTGTCAAAAAAGTAAAATCGTAGTTTTTATCTTAAAAGTTGGCAACCAACATTTGTCGATTTGTACATGCTTGTTAAAAAATTGAAAATACTCGTTATTAATACAATAGACAACGATAGAACCACATACGATGTTTGATATTGCAACGCAATTTTTGGAGATATAGGCAACATTTTGGTTCATTTAAGGGTTATAATAGCACTGCAATTTGTAAAATCTATTGAGCAGCCCTCCATACCCAATAAAAACAATCAAACAATCCTTACTAATATCGTAATCGCTGTGGTCTGTTTTTTATCTTCTCCTTTTGGGGTCAGTTTTGCCACTGCTTAGGTGGCATAGAATGTGTTACCACGATTACAAAATGTGCAGATTCTAAAATAAAAGTTTTTGGGTTAAAAAAATAATCCAAAATCGAGATGCTGAGGTTCTGTACACTTTTTGAATACAAACTATATAGTTTGACCCCACTACCCAGCAAAAAAAACTTGATTTGAAAGCAAAAGCTACAACTGGAAGCAATTTATTGCATTTTGGCATGCAATAGTGTAAGGCAATGGGCTTCAATATAGAACTTTTTTTTCAGTTTTGTGCTTGCCCAGAAATATTAAGTATATCACAGTTTTGGGGAACTTTTTCAAATGTTCTTCTTATGATAAACCATAGCACTTTAAAATAAATACGACATCAAACGACGACGGTTTTTAAATGTACAAAATTCTATCACAAAAACAAAACAGTTTGAAATTGAAATTTATTGCTTGCGAGAACGCTAAAAAAGCAAGTATATCTCCACCGACTGCCTGCCTGCGCGCACACACACAATGCGGCAACGTAGTATTTAATGAAAGTAAAATTAAAAAAAAAATCAATCAGTCATACTTAACAGAGCTTTGAGGCTGAAGTGGTTGAGTAGCGAGTGTCTCATTACTGGTCATGAGGGCACTTAAATTAGTCTGTATGGCTATACCCATAGATTAGTAGGTGGCGTAGTAACCAACCAATCTAGAGGTCGCAGGTTCGATTCCTGTCTAGCCAAGAAGCTTAGCGGATTTGTGTTGCTTAAAAAAAATGTTTAATATGGTTAAAAAAAGCTCAATAACATATTTTATTTATAACTGTATTTCTTTAGAGTCATTTCTAAAATTTTTTTCTTAAGCGATAAGTTTTTCTTCGTGATACGAACGTATCAGTAAATTATTTTGTCAGTCTTATCTATGTAAAAAAATATTTTGTAAGCGAATTTCCTTTTCCTGGGAAAAAGTTTTTTTTCTCTCTAAAATATTCCTGTATTCATTTTGTGTGGTTAGAATTTACGTTTCGTTATTAGAAGATCGTCAGTAAAACTTGATAGCTTTAGAAAAAAAATTATTCATTTCATACAAAACTAGTCATGTTTATTTAACTTATAATTTTTTTTTCTTGGTTTTTGGATAACTTACGGGTATATGTTGTTTTTATGTTTGAATTGAGTCTAAATATCCACAAAAATTTATCACAGATTTTTTTTATATTCTTTTTGTAAATAAAAATCTCTTACTATCCTTTTTTTTTTTTTTTTTTTTGGTTGCAAGTTTCCATGATTCAACTAAAACTATTTATTTTATGCCAGAAAAAAAAAAATAACGAACGAACAACAATAAGTTAAAAAATCACAGAATTACAACATTTAATATAAAAAAGAAACACATTTATTAAAATATTGCTTGTTTTTGTAGTTTAACGCTTATAAATTTTACACCAACACATTGAGAAATTTTTAAAAGAGACATCGATATACATACAACGAAAAAAAATTTATTTTAAATTGAAATAAAACAAAACAAAACAAAAATAAAATAAAAACAAAAACAACAATAGTACTGAGAGATAATAATAATAATTATAATTAAAATTGTAATAATAATAATAATTACGCTTATTTAAAATATTGAAATACACAAACACACACATTTAAAGAAAAAAAATTCTCCCAAAACAAAAAGAAATTAATAAAAAAAAAAAAAACAGAAAAAAATATATGTAAAAGCGTTCCACACATTTAAATAACTTTTTGTTTTAAGTTTTATTTTAAATAAATTTAAATATTAAAAACATAAAATGTAATTCGTGTAAAAATATTTAATTCAAATTTTCTTTAATTGAAAAAAAAAAAAAAAACACCAAAAGCATTTTATTTTGCCGAGTAGTTATTTTTTTCTTATTTCTGGTAACACTGCACACAACAACGTTAAAATTAAAAAAAAAAGTTTCACACGCCCCTCTTGTTTTCTTTTTTTTTTCTCTAAAATATTTTGTCTTTTAATTTTTCTGTTGCATTTTAAAGATTTTTTTATAGTAAAAATAAATAAAATAAAAATTGATTTATATTTTTTAAGGTGCTTGTTTTGTATTTAGCAAAAGTTAAAGGGTTTTACTGTTAAAATAAAATATTAAAAGAAAAAATTAATCTTTTCTAGTAGAAATGATTTTTTTTAAGCAGTTAATGTAGAAAGTATAAGTTTAAAAATAAATAAGTTAAAGTTTTGATTTTTTTCTTATATTTGTTTTTAATCCTACATTTTTAAGGAATTTTTTAATGTTTTAAGCAGTTTTTTTAATTATCTAACTTGTTCTCTTTAAGTTTTGTTTTGTTAATTTTGAAGGGTCGAGTTAAGCTTTATGGTTTCTTGGAGGTTGTTTTCTATAGGTTAAGGCCAGCTTAAAATTTTTATAAAAAACCAATGCAACATTGAATAAATTTTTAATTGAATTAAATAAATTTTTTGGTGAATAAATTAAATTTGTAATTGAATCAATTAAACTTTTAATTGAATCAATTAAACTTTTAATTGAATCAATAAATTTATAAAAAAACATGTTGAAGAAATTTTCAATTGATTTAAATAAATTTTTAATAAAAAATGTTTTTATAAAAAACAAATGTCATATTGAATAACCTTTTAATTGAATTAAATAAATTTCTAATTAAACCAATTAAATTTTTGATTGAATCTATTTAATTAATAAATTAAATTAAATTATTAATACTATAATTATTGTTTTAAATTACAAAATTTTCATTTTGATAACATATGCAAATGAGCTGTTCTTTTTGAAAGTGGTATAAGTCCTTTTAAAAAAAAATTGAGTTAGCAGTAATTTAATAAGCTGTCAACACCATCTTAATTATATTACTGTCCACTATTTTTTTTTTTAAAGTGGACTTATACTACTTACAAAAGAACAGCTAAATTATATATATTATCAAAATGACAATTTTCTAATTTAAAACAATAATTGCATTGATTAATAATTTAATTTAATTTATTAATTAAGTAAAAAATTAATTGATTTAATCCAAAATGTATATTAATTGGTTAAATTAAAAATTTAATTGATTGAATTAAAAACTTAAATAATTTTGACAGTTTTTAGTCTGTAGCTGCAGTGTTCTGTATATTTAATGCTTCAGTTTATAATAAAAGGCTGTTCAGGCATACATGAAAGGGCTTGCAAGTACTACATGTTTGTAGTATGTTTGTGCAGGACTTTAGTTTGTCAAGGAAAATTAAGATGTTTGCATAATCAGAAGTTTATGAAACAAAATTTTACATGAAAATTGAGTTAAATAATTTTAGTAAATTTACAAAAAATATATTTTTTTTATTAATTTTTCACAGAAATTAATTTTTCTTTTTGAGTTTGGCCTTTCAAAATTTATTTAAAATTTTTGCAATAAGCAAAGTTCAGAGTTTTTTTTTTTAAATTATTTTCAAATAAAAACGGCTGGTCTTTTCAAACTGGGGCTAGGCTTATAACTGTTAATTTTTATTAATTTTTTTATTTAAATTTATTAAAAACAAAAAAAAAACTTGCGGTAAGTAACTAATATTGAGTGTTAATTGCCATTTGCAGAATAGAGACGATTTTCTAAAATAAAAAAAATTTTTCCTTATTCATATTCAGCACCAATTGAAATTAGAATTTCAACAGAATTGTAGGCGTTATCGAATGCCTTAATTTGATTTGTGGTCTTAGTAGCTTTCTAAAGTGTGATTTTATTTTAGCAGAATTATGATAAAACAGAGATAACCCCTAAAAGTCTAGATATTTTAAGCAGCTTCTGGCAGCTTCTTTCTATTTTAAATAATTTTTTGAAAACGAAAAACTTCATGATAATTTTAATAAATTATGGCTCGTTTTGTTGCCTGTAGCAAAAGGTATGCGATTATAAGCAAAATCCGAAATAGCGCATTAATATTTTCTTTTAGTCGTACTTACATCGTTTTTATATTGACTTACTAGTTTCAAAGATGTTGTAGAGGTAGTGACAAGAAAATATGTTTTTATTTTTTTGTGCAAGATTTAAAATGAAACAAAATAAAAACGACGGTTTTTTCTTTAATCGTATAGCCTGCTAAGTATCAAACAAAATGAGCCTTATTTTATTGAAATCCATGAACAACTTTTGAGTTTGTTAACAAATAAATGTTTTTGCCCGATAGAGAGCGTATGTACCAATTTTTAGAGAAATCCGTTTACAAATAGAATTTTAAATGTTAAAAAACCCATTTAAAAAAATACAGTCATTCACTGCTTTATAAAGTGGTTCATGTTTTTGATAGAATTATTAGCAGAGGCGCCAACTACAGTGGTAACTAAAATGTTTCAAAGCATAAAAGCAAGTGAAAATCGTTGAAAAGTGGTAGTAAAAATGGCCGTGACCGGTTCACAAGGCAAATCCATTGGAAAACAAAAACAAATAGAAAATGACTTTTATTTGTATAGAAGAAGATTAAGTGAAGCTTCTTCATTGTGACAAAAATTTCTATAGGCGCACAGCAGTATCACACACCACTCAACAAACACGCCAAAGCAGCACTAGCGAATGCGTGTGGCAACATTTAATTTTCACTAAAATAACTGTTATTACTGGGTGATAAATTAATTTAATTGTGCATAAAATCAATAGTTGTAATTTAATTTTTATAAAATATGGCCTAATTTGAATGAATGCTATCTATAAGTCTGTAGCAAAAATTAGGCAGGGTTTTGGTCTTTTCTCTTGTAAACAATTTTTGCAAAATTAAAATTTTCTTAATTTTAATCTTTATTTGTGCTTAATTCCAGAAATTGTGTTGGTTTTAAAATTTATTCTTTTGCTCATGATATTCTCATGAGTTATTTATTCAGTACAATAAGTACTGAAGGGGATAGCATAACTATTTTTTTAAATATTTTTTTGTCATAACTTTTACTTTTTTTATCTTTGAAACTAGTGAGTCGATTTAAACACATTAAGAGTGAGACTTAAAGGAAATTTTTTTAGCGAATTTCGGATTTTCTTCTTCATAAATTGAACCAATCGTTTCTTCAGTTTCACATGATGGTGCAACTTATACACTAGATCCAATTTGAAATCAGCACTTACAAACAGTTTTTAGTTTTACTGGTCCAAAAATTGACTTGTGTTATTAGCGGAATACAACACAACTGAAATTTATGCAATTTCCTCTAACATAACCTCCACCTAATCAAGTGTTGCACTGAAAATCCTTAAATTGTTAGAAATTGAATTTTAAATAAAAAAAAAAGAAAATTTTCAGCATTTCATTGCTTGATTGACTTGCATCTTTATTTATGTGAGGGGCATAAAATGAGAAACCTTATGATGGCAACTAAAACTGCACCCGCAAAATTGAAAAAAAAAAAATTTTTGTCCCCCTTTTTTACTTTTTTACTAAAAGTTTTTACGCCATTAGATAAATTAAATTTGCAACTAATCTAATGAATCAGAGGGGGAGAGATCGTTGGGTTATTAGCATATTGCCACACATTGCCAAAACATAATTTTTTTATTTTGGCTAAAATGCACAAAGAATAAAATCGATAAGATGTGCAAGACCAAACTCATTTGTATGAACAAAAACTGTATCGTATGCCACACATCAATAAGCCACAAATGACCACATAACAGCATAAAGAAAAATCAAACAAAAATATGCCAAAAATGAATTTTAAAATTGTTGTTTTTGTGCGAGTAGCACACAACTCTGGCTAAAGAATAGAATAGCATGGAACTGCTAAATGCAAATTTGTAATGGCCAAGATGAAAACTGAAACTTTATGACAGTTTGTAAGTCAGTACAGTTCGTTAAATGAATATTTTTTTTTTTGGCAAATAACAAATTTGGGTCAGTGAGGTCTTAATGGAAATTTTATTACATTAAAATTGTCAAATAATGTTGCAAGTTGATGATCGCCATAGTCACGATAACGCTCTTGATGACATTGATAATTTTCTTTTCGGTCCATTCGGTTCATTTAAATGCAAGTTGTAAAAATTTATTAAATTACATTTTATAGGCATATGCCAGCTTAAAGCTCATTGAAATTCAATTAAAAATTGAACATAAACATGAAAATCTCTTGTAGATTTTCTCGAAATGATATCCGAACACGTAGAAATTACATTTGAACTCTGCTGTTTATGGTTAACTGCCTGCCTGCCTAACGACATGATGTCATCATGTTCTTGACTGAGTGACTTTGGGCTGTGTTCTCTGCTGTTTTGTATTGTGTTCTGGTCTTGTCAAAAAGTAAACTATTCTGTCAAACAGCATATTTAAATTGAAATTCATATGAAATTGTCTTGTAAACTGCCATAATCAAGATACAAAATAATTTTTGTATTCATACGTTACATGGCAAAAAAAAAAAAAAAAATGGCCACACATGTTTGTATGGTGACATCAATATGAAAACCTACAGAAAGTATCATAACAATAACAATAATAAACAAAAAACAACAACAAAAAACAAAATTAATAACAACCAATTTATACAAAGTTATGTGAGTGAATAGTGATGCTGCTTACTTGTACTGTGTGTGTTCATCATAAAAAGTTGAACTCTTAATAGTTGACTTTAACTTTAACTAAAGTTAGTCAAAGCAAAGTCTTTGTATTATATGAGTGAGTGGTTAAGTAAGTAAGTGAGTGAGTGTTTGTGTTTTGTCTTTAGGCCAATTTTTTAAACCAAAAAAAAAAGAAAAAAATCACCATAATGAAAATTCATTACTTTAACCACTCCCCAATAATGAAAGAAAGTTTTGTACGTGCAGCACAACTGAAAAACAACGTACCTACTCTCAGGCAACCTAAGCATTTATATCGAACATTAACAACAACTCCCGCAATTTAACAATAAAACTATTATTGAGCCTTTTGCTTTAAATAGACAAAAAAAAAAATAAAAAAAAACAAAGTTAGGATTTAAGTCAAAAAGCCTCTCAATATGAATGGCATACATACACAGGCAACATTTAAAATTGACCACACACATAGAGAGTTTTAGCTAAAAAAAAACCCCGAAATGATAGACCAAATAACCTGGTAATTCACTTACTATGGAATCGCTATTAACATTCATAAGACTGAATGCAAAGAAAATGCCACAAAAAAGAGACCATAAACAGACAGAGACGTAGTAAACAATTAGCGTGGGAGCCAGTGCCTGTAAAAATGAATTTTTATTTAATATTTTTTATTAATCAAAATGGCTTTTTCATTAAGCTTGAGGTCAAATTGTAAAAATTTATTTTTGTTGGGTTATTTTGCTCCAATTTGCGTAGTTTCTTTTTTAATTTCAATTACTTAAATTTTCTCAAGTGTAAGCACAGAAACGCCAGAGTGTGAATTCTATTTTCTATGCTTTTTCTCTTTGACACTGAACTAATACCATAACGCAACTGTTTTCTCGCAAGATTCCATTTTGACCATGAAGTAACAAAGGCATCTAGATCCATACTGGTGCTTTAAGATATCTGAGGACATCCCCTAACCCTAGTCCCCATATCTCATCCATAAAATATGCTACAACAAGAGCCGACTACTAGCAAAGCAGCTGCAACAGTTAACATTCATGGGCAGTAACCTCCTGTCATTATACGTGCCGCTAGCTCGGTAAACAATTATCACAGCCATCAGTCGTTTTTTATCTGTCAAAAATTTTTACGTCCCTATAAAATGTGTGAAACATATCGAAATAGCGCGGCGGCAATGCTGAGCAATTCTTAAATCGAATTTTGACATTACGTTTTGTAGTGAAGTTGGCTGCAAAACATTTTATTTTAATTTTTGTTTTGTTATTTTTGATCAGTAATGTCATTTTAGCTATTTTGTTTTAATTTAGCGTTTTTAACTCTAAACGAGATGATTAACGCTGCTCTAGAGAATACAAATGCTCTTACTTAGAGCGCTACAAACGCTCCGCTTGTCGCTTCAATTTAGGTTAGACTGTTAGAGTAGGGGATAGCGCATTGAGCTCACACTCTTGCCTAGACACTAAGTATTTGATCCTTTTTTTTTGTTGCATTACACATGGCTTAGAAAAAAATTCCTGCACAATAGCCGAGTGGAGCATTAATCATCATAGCGGGGCTATATTTGACGAGCAAGCTTGCATGTCGCGAGACTTATTTGACAGTATTCAAGAATGCCACTTCGGATGTTATTAAGCATTATAGCGATCGTTAATCAAATAGAAAACTTCATGTTAAAGCCAGCCTTGGCTAATTTTACTATCCAATTCAGTAAACTTTTTTAAACAACGCAAAACCACAAAAGCTTCTTGGCTTATCTGCAGAAAACAGCCAGGGTCCAGACAGGAATCAAACCTGCTACCCCCAGACTGATAGGTTAGCACACTACTAGTCTAAGGTGGGCAGAAATATATACCAAGGATTCTTCTGCCTGACTTCCCAGATTGGATAACACAGCCCTGTACTGGCCAACTAGAACAGAAAATGTAAAACTCAATGCAAATGCCAGGAAAGCCGAAAAGACCTATGGGGAAACATATAGGTTTTAGGGGCCCTAAGATTCTCACTTATAGTTGTGTTTTAGTCTTTTTTCCCAACAGTTTCAGAGCCTGTTGGCGGGGCCCATGACAACTAAAAGAAATTAATGAAAAATACAAAACAAAACAAAAAAAAGGACACTAATAAAATACAGGTGGCCTATAGAAATAAAACTGGTGTTGTGGTTCTCCACTCTGCCCTCCATCTTTTGATTTAAAAAAAATTCTTGAAATTTTCTAATTAAAAGAATTTTTCATTTTCATTAATTTTTTAATTGAATCAATGGAATACTAAGTTTTAATGTTTAACCCTTTAAACGTGGGCGCTATATCAGGGCAGTTAAAATCATCAAATTCATTGTTAGAGAGAGAACAAAAAAAAAAAAATTCAAACAAACAAAAAGTAGTAAAAATTATGGCGAGTTAGTGAGCGGTGGTCATCATTTATATGGGTAAAAGGAGTTTTATGGGACTTTTGCTTTTGCATATCACGTTTTCATACGTTTTTTCTTTAGATTTTTTTGTTTTTTTTTTCTGTGTGCGGTTCAACAAACATACAAATCGTTGGCGAACAACAAAAAAATTCAATGAATAAACTGTACCAAGAGTAGAGTGAAGAGGGAAGGCAAAGCAATTTTTTTTTGGATGAACTATTCAAAAACTAACATAATTTTTCTCTCGTCTAAACGCATTTAATAGAGTTGACTTTGTTGCTGTGGTGCCACATGGACCGGGCTAATAGTAGCAGCATGTTGCTTTGGATACCTTGAGGTGGCTTGTTTTTTTTTTCAACTGTCTGTAGGTATTTACTATTAAGTTACAAATGTGTATGAGTGTATGTGTGTGGCACATTTCAATTGTTACCACACGCCTAAGCAAATTATCCTAGTCATCATCAAGTTAAGTATCTGCACAATATCATCTAACAGTTGCTTCTTCGCTTGGCCTCCTCTTTAGTCATTTCAGTAGACTAGAAAATATTTATTTGACCGCAAAAATTTTAATTTTTTTTGTGTGTGTTTTCTGTGCTCTAATAGAGTTTTTGGGGCTTATGATTTTAGCGGGTTTTTTTTAAGAGTTTTGAGTTGTAAATTTATATGCGCCATTTTAACTTTTTTAAGTTAATTGTTTTAATAAAGTTTTATTAAAAAGGGGAGCAGTAAAAAGAATTTCGAATGAAAACACATGTGAATTTTAAGGGGCAGTTGAAAATTAGAAAAAAAAGTAAATGAAAAAAAAAAATTTTTTTAATATTTTAAGCTTTTTTTTATCTATTTATTTAGTCTAACAGAATTAAATAATTTAATTCTAAAATTAAATTATTATGAAAACTGACAGCTATCATCGGCTCTGTTTCTTTTTTTATATAAATCGACTCCTAAAAGTTATACTTATTTTCCCTTAATTTCTAATTTTCATATGAAAATTATTTTTACATTTTCAAAACACAATTTAATTAGTTTCTATAACACAAAGTGACCACTTCAGAAGACCCAAGTGAGCTACGCTTCTCCTTTTCATATTAAAGGGCGCTGTATAACCTAACCCAACTGCTTATGGGAGAGGCATTTTGAAAGTTTACGTTGGACCCGTTTAAAAGTTATGGCAAAAAAAAACCAAAGTTATCTGTCGTATCTTTTAGTTGCGTTTGCATAACTTTTGAACGGAGACGTGCCTTCTAATTGCATAAAAAACTAACTGACAAATTTTGGGTTAGAAAAAAAATATTCTCTTGAATTTATTTGCAAGTTTATTTGAGCTTTTTCTTTTAAATTAAAACGGCTGGTTTATTAAGCTTTTTTATTTATCATGAAGAAGCTACGCAAGTTGGAGCGAAATATCGATATAAAAAAATATTTACATAATACGACCTCAAGCTTAATGAACCAACCATTTGAATATTCTACGAAATTAATTCCGTTCTTTTTCCGTTTTACCATCTGGTAAACATTTTTTTGAAAATATATCGGCTCTTTAAAAAGTTATGCCAAAAAAAAAAAAACACCTGTAGTGCGATTCAGTAACTTTTATTACGAACATTCGTATCGATAAAACAAGTATAACGATATTTTATCTGAATACCGAAATTCAGTAACTTTTCGACAATAGAAATCGCTATTTTCGATGATTATTTATGTTTTGTTAACGATTTTTATCGTACGGAATATTTTTGTCGTAAAACTACTGAATTCCGAATCCTATAAAATATCGTTATACTTGTTTTAACGATACGAATGTTCGTAATAAAAGTTACTGAATCGCACTACTACGATTTTTTTTTGCCATAACTTTCTAATGCATTGTTATTTGTGATAGAGTGGAGACATGTCCTTTCTCTTTCTTTAATTTTATAAAAATCGAAATTACAAACTTTTTAAAGGTTTGATGGGATTTAAAAAAATACTCCACTGAATTGAAGTTCTTTATCCCTTCTACCATCTGGTAAAAAAGTTTTTAACAAAATATTAACCCGTTCAAAAGAACGCTAAGTGATCTTGCAACCTATTTCACACCTTCCGGTTACGTTTTGAATTTTTTATTTTTTTTTTTTTTTTTTTTTTTTTGGAATGAATGAATGGTTGTTTTTTTTATTGCTTCAAAAAACTTGTGTTTTTACACTATGAAAGTTAATTTTGTAGCACATTTTAACCCTTTAACTCTTCAATTAAGGGGACTTTTTTTGTCTTCTATTCAAAAAAAAACTTTAGCTAAATGTTCTAATTAATGGGTCTCAGTAAGTTTGCACTTTCTAAAGTGTATGTATGTTTATTGCGATTATTAAAAATGGAAAACTTTATGAAAGAATAATGTGTTATATTGGTGAACACTTATTACAAAAAAAGTCATCTTCTTCGATGAACTGCAGCTCCATTTGAATGACTTCTTGATTACACGAAAATTTGCAGCTCATGCAATCTATGAGAAACAAATGCACACATAAAGAGCAACTCTCTGGTATGTATTTTAGTCAGGCCTTACTTTTTTGAAGAGAAGGCCGAAATTGCGGTGACTGTGAACGGTAGTCGTTATAGGAAAATGATAACAAAGTGTTTGTGGCATGGATTTGCACGTGAAACAATCGATTTATTGGAGCTACGATTTCCATAAAAAATTATCTCAATAAATTCTGATGTTCATACGATTTTTTTCTTTGGGGCTTTATGAAATCTGAGTTTTATACGAATAAACCACAAACAATTCCTGAGCACAAAACCAAAATCCAAAGCGTAAGCGGTAAGATACAGCGGAAAGAAGAGATTAGTAGTCTGTCGTTAGGCCTGTGTGTGGAACATGTCTTCTTTACAATCCAACAAAAAGGTGACAACTTTTACAAAAAACACGTGTTTTTATTTTAAAACAAAAAAATTCACTTTTACTGAGACACCCATGAAGACAAAAAAAGGAAGATTTTGTACCTTAATTTGCTACTACGACACATGGAAATTTTCTTAACGTTTACGTTTCTTTGGTCCTCTCTATCAGAATGAGTGTTCAAATGTTTTTTTTAACAATTTCTAAACGAATTTCTCTAAAAACTGGTACAAACGCTCTCTAACGACCGCGAGACCGCACAAACACATCTAGTAATTTTTATGAAAGGCTTTTTAAAATATTTTGAAAGAAAAATTGCTTCAAATTAATATTATCTTAAAGAAGATTTTCACATATCCTTTTACACACTTTTAAACATAAAACTAATTTTATAGAAATTTTTAAACCTCCCTTTTTTATAGTCTAACGAGTTTGATTTCTTTTACAACCATAATGTAAAACAAAAACAACAACAAAATTTAACTAAACGAAGTTTGTGTAGTCACACCAAACACCAAAGTAAGATGAACGAACGCACACCCAAAAAAAAAAAAGTTCAATAAACAAATTTAAAATTTTTCTACAAAAAGTTCACTCAACTTGAAGCTGCACTAAAACAACCTTCAGGATAAATATTTCTTTACTTGTTTCAAAAAAAAAAAAAAGAAAAATAAAAAATTTGTTTTTTTAACAAAAAGCACAGACAACAAAGTAAAAAGAATATTTAAGGATTTTTTTTTTGTTTTGATTTTCTTGCTCATCATTTGGGTTTTCAAACAAATAAAAGTTCATGACACCAAAACTATTTACTTAAGAGAATATTTTTGAGACAATTTGGACTAACGTAAAGCATATAATTTACACAAACATTTCTAAGCCTGTGTGTGTGTGTGTGTGTGTGTGTGTGTAGCAAGTAGACGTTTTACAACTACCCAAGTAAATTGTGTAATTCTTTCTTAATGTGTTAAAAATGTAATAAATGTACCAGAGAATGCTGATGATGATGATGACAAAATGGTATGTCAGGATACTTAAACACACACTCACTTTGCCTTAACACACTTTCAAACCCATAGCAAAAATCTAAATAAAAAAAAAAAATAAAATAATAATCAAATATCGATCCAATTGCGTCTGGGCCTTTTTTATTTTTTTTTTTTGTGCTTTCTTTCTGTTTTTTCTATTTTTTTATTATACGACTGCGTTTGCTAGCAGATTTTGTCAGTCAGTCACCTTTTTGAGCGTCTTTGAAATTTCTTGCCATTTATTTAATCCCTCTAGCGGCTTCCAAAATAACATCCCAAAGATGTGCAAGTAGTCATTTCAAAAAGTCAAAGTACTCGAAAAAATTTTCAGCATTTGTAGACATTTTGTTGTTAACTGTGTTTGTTGTTCAAGTGACTATAGTAATTTTTCCATTACGGCTTAGACAACAAGTTTGTTTTAATTTAATAATTTTTTTTCCTGCTGCTGCTGCTAAAATGTTACACAGTTTCCTTTAGGGATATCTTTCTTTTTGCTCTATATATGTTTGCTATTTTACTTTCTTGTATGTGTGTGTGTGTGTGTGTGTGTGTGTGTGTGTGTGTGTGTGTGTGTGTGGGTGTATTTATCGGACATTTGATAATTAAACACGACTGTCTGCTGCCATTTCTGCTGGTGTTTTTGGGTTTATTTATTTTGGCGGCAAAACTATTTGTTTTAATTCGTCTCAACATTTTGTATGTGTGTGTGTTTGTGTTTTCCTGCTGTCAATGCATGACTTTTTTATTTACTTACTTGGCTCTGTTCTCATTTTTATATTGGCGACAGTTATAAAACGTCTGTGGTTTGTCTCAGTTGGAAATTTTATACAGGGGGGTTAATTGTTTGTTACTGTTATGGCCTAATTGCCCCAAGAAGTCTTTAAAACACTTCATTTAATATTCAATATTAAAGGACTTAAAATATTTTAGAAATGGCATCAATAATTGCCCTCTTCTCTATGTAAATAAGCAAGCGATCAACACGTGTAAAAATTTTTTATAAAAAACTCTTAATATTTCGAGTACTTTTCGTCTAAAATTTCCAAACGAATTTTTCTCTTGTGTTATAAAAACAGCACATTAATCAGACACCCACAAAGAAAATTTCTTGCTTTTCCTTTTTAAGGAATATTTCCCACAAAAAAAAAAAAAATTCATGCAACTGGAGGTCATATTTAAATAAAATAAAAATTAATTTTGAAATTTAGAAGATTGAAAAACAATTCGATAATAATAAAAATGTGATCAACTCGTCTAAAAAATTTGTGTGAGAAATACTCAATATATTGAGTATTTGATTAAAACCTCTTGGCTATAAAAATGTATAAAGAAGTCCACAAAAATAAAACCCAACCATGCAGGCTTGTAAGCACCATGTTAGTACAGACAGCATCATCTCTATCTCTCTCTCTCTCTCTCTCTCTCTTTTTCACAAAAATTTTTTTAGTATTTATAAAAGCTTCATAGATGCGAGAATTGAAAAAAACTTTTTTAAACCAACACTGAAAGTATTTTCTTCATTAAAACGCAATGAAAAAAGTCAATGACACTTTTAATTAGACTAATGAAATATTTCATTAATTCAATGAAATGTTGTCTAAAGAAATGCTGCAAAATAATAAATTATTCTTATGGTGAATACGAATTTTTTGTTGTTCATTAGCGAAATAAATTTGTTACACACACGCAAGTCACGCATGCGCTATAACATTGAAGCAAAAGTCCGCATACGTGTAACAATTTAATAACTTTTTTGCTTATTATTTTTTATTTTATTTTTCAGATTTTATTCTTTGAACCACTGTGGTAAATTTAGCAACCGAGCAATTAAAATTTAAAAAAAAAATTAAAAACGTATTAAATTTTTTTACGCATTTGTGTGATTTTGGCCCACTCTGTAGTACAAGTAACTTTTTAAAAAAATGAGCTACAGCTCAAATATAATTTTCATTCATCTTAAGAATAATTTAATTAAAATTCATGAAACTATTTACTGGATTAATGAAACTTCTTGCTTTAAATTATGTTTTTTGTTTGTATTCTTGCTTTAAAATTTATATAAATATTTTTTTTTGCTTATGAAAATAGTTCCTTAATTGATTGAAATAATTCATTATATTAGCGAAAAAATTTAAATTATATAATGAAATAATTTCATTAATGTGATGAAAATTTCATCAATATAATAAAAATATTTCATGCATTTAATGAAAAAAGCTTTTATTTTGAAAATTTATTTTAGAGTTTAAGAAATTATTAAAAATAAAATAAGATAAAATCTAAAATTTTCATTCCCTAAGCATAAAGTCCACTTAGTTGCAAATGCCATGAGCTATAAATTATTAAAATCGCTACTTAACTTTTCATTTTATTTGCTACTTCATGGTGACAGCAGCATTACAACTGGGACCAACTTACTGCATTCCACATCAAACAAATTCTATTGGAATTTTCAAATTTAATTAAACAAAAAATTTCAATTTCGTTCGATTTATTTCAATATCTTGTACGATTGAACTCGTTAAAGTAACACTAGTAATCCCTTATGGCTTAACATGTTGCTAACATTTTTTTGTGCAATAGATTGAATTAATTGTGAATATAATCGAAAGTTGCAATTCGATTTTTATAAAATAGGGCCTTGTTTGAGTTTTATGAGGCTTTAGGCTTGGAAAATTAAAAATTTCTTAATTTTTTTATAAAAAATATTTTTTGTCATAACTTTGATTTCTGTAGCTTTGAAACTAGTGAGTCAATTTAAAAATATTGAAGGTACGACTTAAAGTAAATTTTGTTGGTGAATTTCGGATTTTCTTTTTAAAAAACTGAAAACAACCGTTTACAAGTGAAATTCATAACGTCACCTTCTTCATTTAGGAGACAGATTTGAAAACAGTTTTCAGTCGCTCTGACCCAAAAGTTGGCTTGAACATATTGAACTTGTGTAATTATTTTTAATTTATAGTTATACCTAAATTAGCGCGGCAAGCATTTTTTATTAGTCACAAATTCTCATGCCCATACAAAATGTATGCAACAAACCGAAATAGCGCCACGGCAACGCTGAGCTATTGGAAAATCCAATTTTTACAGCATGTTTTGTAGTGAAGTTGGCTGCAAAACAATAATTTTTTTTTTTATTATTTTTGACCAGTAATGACATGTAAACTAGGTTTTTTAAATTAGCGTTTTTAACTTAATTTTTTTTATTTAGTGAGTTTTATTGAAAAAGATGATTAACACTCTTATTTAGGGATGACGCTTTAATATAGAGAGCGCTAAAAAGCCGCTCCAGTTTAGGTCGCACTGTTATGTACTGAAACAGCTGCACAATGTAAATAATTATAATTTGTTCCCAAACTTGAAAATAATTTAATGTAATTGATGACGATGTTATCATCACTGAGCCATACATGTTGCTCCCCCCCCCCCCCCCCCCAATAACTGCAACAATATGTACCAATAGTTTATAGCTTATTAAGTTATTTTAGAGGAATGACTAGATTTAGAAACCCTAAAAGTTTTTTTTATTAAAGTATTTTGAATCTAGTAAATGGTATAGCCTTATCGAGTTATTTGCGTCAGCAATACAATTTTTACTTAAATCGACTTAGGCAATTTTTCCTCCTCAGCACAGATATATTTTAAATTTATTTTTAAAACACAAAAAATTAATTTTAGTATTTTCTTTAATTTCCGTTTATTTGCTGTTCAAAAAATTGTAATTTAAAATTTTAATTTTAATTTTTTTTTTTTAATTGCCATAAATATGAGTATACATATCCTATAGATTTCTATTTTATTTTCATATAGTTTTTGTCTGTGTGTGTGGCATTTTTCATTAAATATTTTATTTTCAAATCCAACAGCCAGACAGAAGAATAAAACAATAATTAAAAAAATAATAATAAAACATAAAATAAAAATTCAACAATAACCAAATAAACATAGAACGAACTTTGGAAGCTTTGTGAGCTGAATTATGCAAACACTAACTTGAACGTCTACATACGTACACGTACACGTATTTATTAATATTCCTTTTTTTTTAATATTTTGATTTTTTCATTTTTATTTTCATTTAAAAAAAATGCATGAATTTGTACACTCAAACTTGCATAAAAATGCCGTGCACTTTCAGTACTCACTCACACTTTCTCTTAAAAACTACCCACAACAATAGATGTGAACGCACATTAAATTCAAGTTTGTTGAAGGTGGTAAGGGTGAAATGCAAAACTGCAGGCTTTTTTTGTCTTGTTTTCTTTTTTAAATGCGCCAAATAAATGCAGAGGTATGACAACAATTCGTTGTAATCAAACCTAAACGCAGAAAAAAGGAGTCACATCTCATACACAGTCGCTTGCATTAACCCAAGCAGGAATTTTGTATTTGTTTGTTTGTTTTCTTAAAAAAATAAACAAAAATATGTATTTTAAAAAGTGTGAGTTCTAGGGAGAAATGAAAGTGTGAGCGAACGTATATCCTTGTCAGCGTTGTCAACTTAGTGTTGTTTAACATTTTACAAGCGGAAAATTTTCCAGTTAGCAATTTTTTAGTTTTAGTGCTTTTATTTATTTGAGTTTTTTTATTAAAAAAACTAGCCGTTTTAGTGGTTTCTTTAATGCTTTTTTGTCTAAGTCCGTACACTGAGAAATCAACTTCGGTTGTGAGAACTAAATTTGTTGTCAATTAAAAATTCAGTTTTGAAAGTCGAATTTGTTAGCAATAAAAAAGTCAGTTGTGTTCCACAAACTTTTTAATCTTAACAATAGAAAATCGGTATAATATTTTTAAGGCTGTATTATCGAATTATGGTTGCTACAACAAAATAATTTAACAATCACAACTGAAATTGGTTGATTAAAAGAAAATTTAGTGATTAATAAGAAAACCTAGAATACAAAGCTTTTAATTCATTCCATCAAAATTATTGTTGGAGGAGTTGATAGGCTGCTGAATAAAATATTTCAACTTTATTTCTACAAAAATTCGATTTTAAAAACTAAATTTGTGGTAATGTGTCATTTGTGATAATTAAATTTTTTAGTTGTAACAACCAAAGTTCTATAATAGAGTAGAAAATTTAGTTCCTTTAAAAACATTTCGAAAATATGACAATAAAAAATCGGTGTTCAAGGATTTAAAGAATTCGTTCAACACAAATGAAATTTTTCTTGTTGACAAATTTAATTCTCACAACCCAAGTTGTTTTCTCAGTGTATACACAAAAACCTGAAAACTGAATTTTTTTTTTATTGAATGTTTCTATAAGAAAATTACAAAAAGTATCCAAATCTTAACTATAAAAAAGTTGTGGTAATCTAATTTTTTAGTTGTAGCAATTACAAGTTGGTACTACAGTCTAAAATTTTGTTCCCGAAAAAATATTTCGAGCTGTTAGACCGATTTTTCTATTGTCCCTATTAAAAAAGTCATTTAACACCAGTGAATTTTTTATTGTTAACAAATTAATTTCTCACAACGGAAGTTTTTTTTCTCAGTGTACTTTTCAAATATTCAACTAGGGCATATTAGAATAAGTTATTGAGTCATATATAGCCTTTGGTTGTGAGAACTAAATTTGTTACTAATCAAAAGCTCAATTGTTATAATCGAGTTTTCTAGTTGTAGCAACCAGAATTCTATATTAGTTCTCTTAAAAATATTTGGAGCCTTAACATCGATTTTCTTTTGTTACGACTAAAAACTTCGATTATCACAACTGAATATTTGATTGTTAACAAATTTAGTTATCACCACCAAAATTATTTAATTAAGAAAAAAATTATTAAATTAAGAATTAAGGAAAACTTAAAGTTTGTTGTTAAGATTTTAGTGCTTTTTTTTAAGTAAGCGTTTTTTTTTTCTTGGCTTGTGTGTTGACAAGGCTGATGCTTGTGCACGAGAGTTTATTTCTTTTTTTCAATGTCAATGTAAAAAAGATGCACAGGTTTTTTTTTCTTGTTTTTGCAGAAAATATACTTTTTGCGTCGCTGTGGCATGCTAAAAAAACTGAAGTAGCATTTTAGGCGTTTTGTGTTGATATATTTTTTGTGTGTGAGTTTTTGTTATTTAATGTTGTCTTGCTTTATTTTTGTAGTTTTTTTTTTTTATTAAAATATAAAATATATATTTGATGCGTTGCAAGTATTTACAGTTTTATTTAATTTTTTAAAATATTTTTTGTGTCTGTGCACACAGCCCTAAAAGCTAGACGGACGTTTAAAGACTGGTTTTTTATTTAAAACACTTTTTCTTTTTTGTTAGCTAACAATCATTGTAACGCACCGTTAGTCTCGTTGGGATTCTTTGCTTTGGTATTTTTTTTATTTATTTTTGCTGTTTTTTTTAAGAACTAATTAAAATAAACGTCAAAGCAAGTGAATGCGCCTAAATGCACACTCAACTTTTTTTTTTTTTGTAAATAGATTTTTGTACATATTCAATGGTTAAAATAAGCCTTTATTATTATTATTTTGGTTAAAATATGTACACATTTTAGAGCACGTGAAGCGATGAGATGCACTGCATTTTTTTTTCACTTGCATTCAAAATTGCTGTGTCTGTATGCATTCAAACGCATCGTTTGATATTTTGTAGCAAAGTTTAATAGAGTAAGAGCGCTACTCATGTTTTTAATAATAAAAAAATTTCACTGACTACCACGTTAAATAAGAGGCCTCTTTTTTTTAAGGCTGAGTTTGTGGTGAAACTTTTAATAAAAGGAGTGAATTGTGTCTTGTTTTTAATATGCCATTTGGTTTGCTGTTAATAAACATTTAGGAGTTTATTATTATTTAAAAAATAATATAAATTTATGAGCTCAGAGGCTTATGAGGCAAAAGTAGGAGAAAGTAGCTGGAACTGTTTATCAGCAGTCCTTTTCTCACTCCCTGATTTTTCATTTCAATACAGTTTAACCATAATTCAAAATATTTTTAAACTTTAGTTATTGAAAAGGGATACAGTGTAACATGGTTATAATGCAGCTAAAATTAGCGAAAGTTTTTTCATCAATCTGAAACTTCAGGCATGTTCTTTTCTGTTAAAAAGTGTAAAATTTTTTTTTAAATAAAAAAAATTAGAAGAGTACAAAATGAGTTACTGAGCCATAACATAGCGAAATATCTCTGACAATATGGAAAACCTGCTAATACCTCATTAACTCATTTTAAAGGACTATAGTTTTTAAGGCCTTAAATATTTTTTAAATAAACTTATTTAGATTCTAGCCACAATTAAAAATTATATTTAGTTAATTGCGACAAATCAATTTTTACTTAAGTGGGCTTAAACGGTTTTTCAGGCGAAAATTTACCTTAAGAGGATTGTAATTAAAGGGCTGCAACCTTATAACTAAAATAGAGCTTTTAAAAAAAGAAAGCTTTAAAGTTAAAGCTTTTAGAAGTGATATTTATTGATTAAATTAATGATGAGTCATAATAATTTCTAAAGGTTATAAAACAAAGACGAAGAAACAGCAGAACTTATGCTAATATGTCACTTGAATCAACTAATTTGGACACGCTTTCGGGCATCACTACCTTAAACCATCTAATACGTCCGACAAATCTCTTAAAGAAGTCTTTAAATTCTTAATGAATATTAGCCTTAGAGCTTAAGTGCGGTGCGATTATAGCCCATAGTGATAATAATATGTGCATCAATAGGTCTATTTTGTTCTTCGTAATCAGGAGCCTTGTTTCCGCTGCTAATTCTAGTTCTATCATAGAAATTACCTTACTCCTCTATAAATAAATTTTAATTAAAAGAAAAAAAGATATTGCTCATTTGCAGTAAAAATGTCATAACTCGAAAACTGTATCCCAAACAGTTAATTGATACAATTAATTTTTTTTTATTAAAAAAAATTTTATTTGCCTAAAATTTTTATTTGCTCATTTACTGCCAAAGTGTTATAACTCAAAAACTGTATCCCAAATATTGAACTTATACAATTACAAATTTTTTTTAATTAAAAAAATTAATTTGTTTAAAATTTTTATGTGGTCATTTACTGCCAAAGTGTCATAACTCAAAAACTGTACTTTTATTAAAAAAAATTTTAATTGTATGAATTCAATGTTTGGGATGCAGTTTTTAATTAAAACAAATTTTTAATTTACTGCCAAAGTGTCATAACTCAAAAACTGTATGGCAAACATTGAATTCATACAATAATTTTTTTTTTTTATTAAAAAAATTAATTTTCTTAAAATTTTTTGTTTTGCTTAGAGAAAATGAGTTAAGATCCTACTTTTTATTATGAAAATTTTTTCAATATTAAATTTTCAAAGCAAAATTTTTAAAAAACTTCAATCACATGATTTAAAAAGGAACTTCACCTCACCCTCAAAAATCAACAAAATAATAATTTTCAGTTTTCTGTGATTTAAAAAAAAAAATTATTTTAAAAGTGCGAGTGGGGACGTTAAGTACCTACATGAATGACAGTAAAGTCCTTTTTTTAATACTAAAAAAATAAAATATGGAAAAATAAAATACTTTCATTTCACCACGGCAAATATTTGTGAATTTATTTCACACACACACACACTTACACATACATTCTTACATATATTTTGTGAGATTTTAAAACAATGAGGGTGACAGTGATAGCAAAATAAGCTGGGGAAGATATTCATCCTCATTTTATTTGGCGTAATCGTTACAGAAAAAAACGTCAGTTTTTGTCGTTAACGGTAAATCGCTATTACAGTTTTAACTGCTTTTTTTTAAATTAATATTTAATTATTGAATATTTCTGTAAGAAATTAATAATAAATAATCAAATCTTAATCTAATGCTAACATATATTTTGATAACTGTCGACACTAATTTGGTATTCTGTAAGAATGTTTGCTATCAATATTGCCCTGTTTTTTAAGGCAGTAAAGTTAGCTCCCTGTTTACAGTCTGTAACATGTTAGCAATGCTTTGTTAAGGTCACATATTAGAAGTATAATAAGATATAAGCGGTTTTTCTGTCTCCATTTACATTTAAATTGCCGGTAGAAAAAACAACTTCTTTGTATTTTCTAGTGAAAAATACTCTATCGCTACTTATTTGCCCATTTCTGTGTGCTATATGCTTGTAGTCAGAAAAAGTCCACCAAAGTTTCATATAGAAATGAAACATATAGAATGAAACTTCTCTTTTATTTTAAGGGTTATTTTGTGTTTTTCATGAATATATTTTGTTACCAGTTGAATTTAATTTTCTTTTTGGTTTTTTCATTTTAAGTGTTTTGCAACTCTCTACGTGTATGTCACAGAGCATGCAAAAAATACTAATAAAAATTATTTTTTTTAAATATTATTTTGTTGTTGTAGCTATTTATTTTATTTTTTTTTATATAAATGGTTAGGCTTATTGTTAGGCAGCTTTCTTAACGTGTGTGCTCACAACGAGTATGAAAAAAGGTCTTGCCTGTTTGTGAATTTCATTTGAATATTTTTGTTTCGGTTATTTTGAGCACAAAAAAAAAAAGAAAACTTAAAAAAATTAATTAATAATTTTTAAGACTGTCTTTAGTTGTCATGACTAACACTGTGCGTCAAAATAAAATTTGTTTTTTAAAATAACCCTCTTCTCCAAAAAAAAAAAAAAAAAAAAAAAAAATTAAAGTAAAGTTTATTTTAAGGCCTCTGCCATTTTTCTGACTATTACCATTACAATAAGGGTTGTCTCAGCAAGAGTGCACTTTTTAAATTTAATAACGTTTTTTTTTATGTAAAGTGGCAACTCTGAAATTTGGCAGCTGTCACATATGTTTATTACGAATATTAAAAATGGAGTGCTTTATGGAAGAACAAGGTATGATAATTGCGAAAGTTAATTCCATGCGAGTTTTTCGAAAAAAAATCATCTGCAATAAAGTGTATTTTCATCGTCGGAAGACTTGTGGCCTCAACTGGTCGGCTTAAATCTAAATGATAAGTGATTTCATAAAACAAACGATTTATGGAAGCATGAAATGCAAAATTACACTGACCGAAGTTGTCATTGACAGTAATCGATTACTGTTGATGGTTAGTCAGTATTTAAAGACGGTTTTAAGATCGACAGACCTCGGCAGTATTGTCCCTATAATATTTATCACAGTGAGACAAAAAAGTCAACAGAAGTTCGGCGACTTACATCATAGGGCTGACTGTTTTTTTTTAAACTATATATTATTTTTAATCTTTAAATATATCAATCTTATCACTATCACTACATAGTATAAAACAAAGGCGCTTTCTCTGTCCCTATATCCCTATGTATGCTTAAATCTTTATGATGCGGTTATTTTTAATAGATAGAGTGATTGAAGCGGAAGGTTTAATCTTGGAAGTTTTAACGTTACAAATCCGCCCGGCAGGTAGCGCTATAAACGGTATTTTACTTATTTGCCTACTACCTGTCTCGCACGTTTCTTTACTCTATGAGTACGATTTCTTAGTGTAAGAAGATCGAATATATAAAACTATTAAGGCAAGACAACAAAAATTATTTAATTTCTTGTATATTTTTGTTTTATTAATTAAACTGTTACAATTTAGAAATTTATCATCCTTTTCACATGCTCATTCTCATACTCGTATATGCTTACTTAAACAATTCCTGCAAAGTTTTTAATTCTAAAATGACAAAATATATATATATTTTTAGGTAAGAGTGTTTGTATGTGTGTGTGTATTTCCATGTAATAAATCCTCTCCCTTATTTTTTTTATATAAAAAAGAAAGCAAAAACTAATAAGCAAACTCGTCTAAAAAATTTTTGTTTTTTGGGCCTTTGGATACGCATCCCTAGATTATGCTACACATATTTATTTTTACATTATATCAAATGTTGACTCTTTTTTTGTTGCCTGCGAGTATCCCAAAAAAATAAAAGTTTTTATTTTTTTTTAATTTGCCTCTGCAATAGCCTTCCTTCCCTGCCTTTCCACAAACAATTTTTATTTTCTTCAACTTATTTATTTTTTTGTAAAATATATAAAATATATTCTTTCTTTTTGCCAAAAAAAAAGAAGAAAACGAAATATACATTTGTTAAAATTCGTCAAGCGTTATGTCGTTGAAAGTCATCATTGCCATCACCCATCATCATCATCATCATTCTGATTATAGTCACATATGCATGGGGACATTTCAGCGCATATACTTGTAAACACTACTCTGTTGCTATTGCTGTTGTTTGTACCTACTCTTATTTCATCCCAAAGTCTGCATATTCATTCATGACAGGTTTTGTTTTGCTATTTTTTATAATTTCAAATGTTTCTTCTTTTCTTTTTATCAACTTTGCTGTTGAAAAAAAAAAATATACAAAAAATTAAAGGAAAATAAAAGTAAAATAAAAGATATTTTTATATAGAAATTTTGTTGTTACTTTTTCTTATTTATTTTTTATGAAAAAAATTTATTGCATATACAAAAGGGTGCACCCAAGAGAAAGAGTTTGGCCTATAAATAGGAGGATTGTAATTAAATATAGTTAACGCTAAAAAAAAGTCCCGTTACGAACCCGAAATATCAAAATTTATTATTTATTGTTTTTTATTTTTTTTTTCAAATTCTTTTAAAACTTATTTAATTTCTTTTTTTAACTGCATTTTAAAAAACAAGTGAATCAATTTAAAATTAATGTGGGCGCTACTAGATGGAAATTTTGTTGCAGAATTTCGAATTTTTTTTTAACAAATAGAAGTAACGTTTTTCAAGTGAAGCTTAATTAAAAGCTGTAATTTTTCTAAAGTGTTATAAGTCTACTTTAAAAAAAATGAGTTAAAGGTAAAGAGTACTTATAAATACCAATTTCTCAAAATTTAATATCCCTTTCAAGTTTATATTCACCCTTTATATTTACATACATAAAATGCATAAAAAACGAAATTCTGAAAATGAAATTTTTTTGTATTAAAAACAAAACTTTAGTTGTATAAAAAATAAAGCCTCAAAAATTATAGCATACCTTTAGGTTGTTAGGGGAAAGTCTAGTACTTTATTTTCTTTTATTTTTTTTTGTTTGTTTTCTTGGTTTGTTTTGCCCATATCAGGGGACTGTTTCCATTCTGCTTAAAATCTCACAGATTCTGGGAGTTAGGGTAATAGTGATTTAAAATGAATGTTGTATGCATAAGGATACACATGAATTAAATATAAAATTTATATGCTTGTATAGGAAATTGCACCAGCCCCAAAAAGTACAGTTGCCACTTATAAATTAAGTTAAACGCATAAGTTTTAAAAGAATGTAAAAAAAATAATTACAAATTTATCAAAACTGACTGACAGTTAAAAATAAGCTGTCAAATTTGAAGTCCATTTAATAAAACAAGGAGTCCAATTACTGCAATCAGTAGTCAGAATCTTATTTAAAAAAAATATTTTATCATCCAGTGTTACCCATACCATTACAGAGAATTTAAAAAATTGTAATTTATTTTTTTTTTTAGTTTTTTGTCTTCTTCCTGGAAGTTTTGACAAAACTTAGATTTTGTTATAGAGTGTAATTGTTTTAATACTAAATAAAAAAAAATAAGAAAATTTTAAGTATTTTAAATTTTTAGTTTTTTTAGTTGGTTTAGTTGTATGACTCTGGAAATTAACAATTTAATATTTTTAAATGCATATCAAAAGGTGTTAAAGTCATTTATATAATTCATAGCATACTTTTTGGGTTCTTAAATTCAAAATTCGTATAGACCATTATTAAGGTTTATAACTCATTGCTGGGGTTAAATGACGGCAAGCGGTACAATTTAAATACGAATTTTGAGCAATATCGATTACCGTAATTTGGCGTCTAGGGGGCTACTTTGTGTTTGATCTTGCGATGACGCAAAATATTAGGCTTTCGCTTCGCAATACAGAGTAGCCCTTCTGATTCAATATATAAATAATTCTACAAGTTTAATATGCTCAAGTCAAATTTTGGATCAAAGCGACTGAAAACTGTTTCCTTAGTATGTTCAACCTGATTTCAAATCTGTATTTGGTTTTTTCAAATTGTCTCGGGTCTCCTAAATGAAGAAGATGACGTACAGCTCTTGTTTTAGTACTGTGAACATAAAAAAATTACAACTCAGCAAAAGCAGTTATTGCAATTTCAACTCTACTAAGCCTTAATAAGGGCAGCAATTTTTTTCTCCTGATTAATAAAATCAGATGCTTATTTCAGTCTGAAAATGCGTCTCTGCAAAATTGCACCCAAATATTTGTAAAATCTTTATTAAAACTCTCAATGCTAATTGCGGTAAAATATTAATAATTTTTTAACAGCTTGGCCCACGATATCGAAGCTTAACGTTAGCTTATATTTCAAGCAAACAAAAATTATATATATATAAGCAGTTGTCTTTTAAGCCATTTAATTTTTGTTTGTCTATCCTCCCATTTACGTCATTCTCAGTATACTGAATATATAGTGAGAACGTATCAGTTAAGGGTGTAGAAAGTTTTATACAGTCCCGTGTATAAATACTAAAGGGCTGCACAAAAATACTTGAAAGCCACACATCACTACAAACATGTGTAATACCACTACATAGTACAAAGCAAAGTCGCTTCCCGCGTCTGTCTGTATGTATGCTTAGATCTTTAAAACTACACAACGGATTTATATGAATTTTTTTTAAAGATAGAGTGATTCAAGAGGAAGGTTTATTTGTACAATAACATGCTTAATATATTAGAGAACCACTGATAATATTATATAAAATTCGACTGTACGTGTGTTTGATATTGTAGTCCTCCTAAAAGGCTGGACGTATTTAATTGAATTTCTCTGTATGCTTTTGGGTTACGCGTTACAAATCCGCCTGGCAGGTGGCGCTACAGTCAATATCAGGCTTACTTATCTACTAATTGTTTTTATCCGGTCTTGCACGGTCATTTTCTTTATGAGTAAGATTTTTTAGAGTAAAGAGATCGAATATATATACAAAAATTTTAAGGCAAGACAATGTTTGCCTGGTCAGCTAGTTTTCTAATAAAAAAGTGCTCAAGTACGATTTCAATTATAAAAAGTAATTTTTTTTTAAGAAAAATAAATAGAAATGAAAATACAAATAGTAAAGCAACTGTTGTGTATGTATCACAAAGGGACCACATCAGAGGAACTAAAAGAGCTCAGCTTCTGTTTTTCTTATTTGGGAGCCCTGTATAACCTAACTGTTCATTAAATTCATTAAAAAAATGTCACTAGTTTTTCAATACTAAACAAATTTAAATTTAAAAAAATTAATTTTTTTTTGATTCGTTTTGTTTACTCTGAACTTTGCTTATGCGAATATTTATTTACTTTGAATTTCTTTTTTGTAATTTTTATAAAATCACAAATCAATATGTATAAATTAGCTGTTGTTTTTGAAAGTGGTATAAGTGCATTTAAAAAAAAAATCACTTAGAGTTAATTTTAAGCAGATGGTGTTTGTAGCTTCCAAATTTGCCACTAAAAAAATTTTTTTTTAAAAATGGACTTGTACCACTTTCAAAAATAATGGCTCATACTTAGTTTTTATAGTTTTAGACAAACATAACAGTGCAAAAAAAAAAAAAAAAAAATTAACAAAATTTCTGGTTGTGTAAACAACATGGTTGAAAACCTAATAAAATATAAAATAAAAAAATAAAATATAAAACTAATACACAATACACGACGATTTTATTTGAATTAAAAAAGAAAACATGAAAATAGTATAGAAAAGAAATTAGTTTCCATTGGACACATGCAATATAGAAATCGAAAATATATTTATTTCATGTTCCATGTAGGCCCTGCTCTGTTTTAGGCATTTTATTTATGTAGTTGTTTGTATTAAAAAAATAAAAAATTAAAACAAATATATTTTGTTGTATGAGCTTAAAAGGCTTACAACAAAAAAAATTACAGCGTTTATAGTTTATATGTTTTTGTTTAAGTGAACGAGAAAGAAAGAGAGACGTACGTTAGACAAATAGTTGTTACAATAAATATTTTTAATGTTTTAAATAAAAGTGAAAAATAGAAAAATTATAAAAACAAAAACAAAACAAATATAAATAAACGAGAAAGAGAAAATATCAAAGCAGGAAATCTAAAATAATAAAAAAAAAAAACAGAAAGAGAAATACAACTAAATTGAGGACACGGAAACATGCGACATTTACTTATCTATAGCAAATACTTCAAAATAAAAAATAAAATAACTTGATTTTGTTTTAGAATTGTGTAGGTATGACAACAATGTGGAAAAAAATTTGTTATAAAAAATAATTTTTTTGGAATTTAAATTGGATTTTTTTTACACAATAAATAACTGAAATTAAAAAAAAAAATTAAAACAGCAAAATTCTCACACTCGATATCAAGCTAAAACTCCACTAAAATTTAAAACATCTTTTTTCATACAAAAAGACTGTAATTCAAGCGTTTAGGAGCCAAATTACGTAGCTCGACAGCAATCGAGAATTTCCATACAATTGAAATTTAAAATTTCGATTGAAATGGAAGGCCGCAATTTGTTATTTTTAGTTGTATGTAAAACACTCATTTTTATAACACAAGCGATCAACTCGTCTGGAAATTTTATATGAAAAGTACTCAAAATATTGAGTGAATTTAATAAAATATTTTTAGACGAGTTGATCGTATGTGTTATAAAAACAGCACATCAATTTTTTTTAATATTTCTGATTGTTTTTCATAAAAAATTTTTTAAACAATTAATGTGCTGGTTTTACAATTCAAAAAATTTGTTAGAAAAACACTCAAAATTTTGAGTACTTTTCATATAAAATTTCAAAACGCTTGTGTTATAAAAACAGCAGAAATTGTTTTTTCCAAATTTCTACAGCACTTGATCGTTTGTGTTACAACAACAATACATTTAAATTTTGTGTGGTTTTTCACTCTATCGAAAGTGATAATTCAGGCTCAGGAACAAAAACTCAAAAGAGGTTTTAAGGTTGACTAAGGCCTGGCATTTTTTTTTTTGAAGAGCATTAATTTAAAGGTTTGTCAAGTACGTACAAACTTAAGGCAAGACTTCAATCTAACAATCGCTGATAAGCTTAGAAACTGAAGTTAATTATCTTGGCTTTTTTTCTGGAGAAGGTCAAAATCCCTTCACGAAAAGTTGCTTGATTTAAATTTATAAAAAAAATATATATTTTAAAACAACCAAAGATTTCAATTAAAAATACAAATCTTACAATAATTAAAATTTTAATGGAAACAATTACATAAATAATCATTATTTCTTTAGATTAGTAAGCCAAAAATTTTAATATTAATTAATTACATTTTTTAATGGAGTCAATTAAATGAGCTGTTATTTTCATTATTTAAAAAAAAAAAAAAATTAGTTGACAGTAATTTTAGTTAGATCTTGCTAAAATTACCGTTAAATTAATTTTTTGAAATGGACTTATACCACTTTCAAAAATAACCCCTCAAATTTTGATTATATTTTAAAATTTTTTAATGTTATCAATTAAATATCGATGAAATTTGTAATTATTAAAAAAAATTTTTTTAATGGGATCAATTAAATGAGCTGTTATTTTTGAAAATGGTATAAGTTCACTTTAAAAAAAAATTGGTCGGCAGGATTTTAGTTAGATCTTGCTAAAATTACCGTTAACTTATTTTTTTGAAGTGGACTTATACCACTTTCAAAAATAACCGCTCAAATTTTGATTACATTCTTAAATGTTTTAATTAAAATTTTAATAATTAAATTTTTTAATTTTATCAATTAATAAATAATGAAATTTTTAATTGTTTTAAAAAATTTTTTAATGCAATCAATTAAATGAGCTGTTATTTTTGAAAGTGGTATAAGTTCACTTTCAAAAAAATTAGTCAGCAGTAATTTTAGTTGGATCTTGGAAATTACTGTTAACTTATTTTTTTTTGAAGTGGACTTTCAAAAATAACCCTTCAAATTTTGATTACATTTTTAAATGTTTTAATTAAATTTTTTAATAATTAAATTTGTTAATGGTATCAATTAATTATTGATGAAATTTTTAATGATTTTTAAAATTTTTTTAGTCAAATCAATTAAGTGTTTATTCGAATGAATTAATCACATTAAGTTGTAGGTAATTTGGTGGCTTCATTTGTAGTCTTCGCAAGAGTAAACTAAACAATCTTCATAAAAGTTATTTTAGGTTTTTGTACGTAACACCTGTTAATAACAATAGTTCCTTTGTAAAAAAAGAACTGAAGCTCTTTAAAATAAAATGTATTGAAAAAAAATTTTTTTATGTAAACAAAAAAGGTTCTTGTGTTAAAATTTTTTCTCCCCATGATTTCTTAATAAATTTTTCTTCAAAAATTAATTAACTCTCAACTATCTTGGGATTCTAATTGAGGCTAGTCAGGCCGTCATGCAAACCCTTCCAAGGATATAAGTGAGCTCTTACTGAGTACGGTAATTTGGCTTCATATCAAATCCTGACTTTAAACAGTAAAATTAAGAATTCTTTTAGAATTCTGTACGTAAGACCTGGCAATAAGCTCTTCAAAAAAAAATAACCTCTTTAAAATAAAATGCCGGTAAAAACTTTGCTTGTGCTGGTGAAAAAAAAATAAGAGGACTAATTTTTTTGCAGGGATAAAACAAATAATAAATAACACAAATTAGCTTTTCCTTATAAATCAACTTAAATGCAATTGTGTCTGTTATTATGAAAAATAAAACAAAACAAGAAAATATTAAAAAAAAAAAAATAAACTATAAAATAAAATTCAAATTCATAGACAAAGAACACGACGAAGAGCAAAAATATTTTGATTTTAAATATCAAAAAATAAGTTTTATGTCAAGAGTATTAAATTATTTAGATATTGATATTGAAATCATAAAAAAAACGTTTTAGTTAAGATAAATAAGATAGATAGAGTTTTAAAACACAAAAAAAAAAATGTTTGTTTTAGCAAAAAATAGTGTGTGAAAGATAGAGAGTAAAAAACAGTTAAAGCTTGACTCACCGATTCATGTGGAGTACGATAGTCGAGCTCACCGCCCAAAACACCGCTGGCCGAAGCCGAACGTGGATGCAGATGGTGGCGGCTATTGCTGTTATCATCTTCACTGCAATCAATTTCTTTTTTCAACGACTAAACAAATAAAAATTATTAAATTTATTTAAAATTTTACTCTAAAAAAAACAAAAAAAAAATTCTAAAATAAAAAAAAATTAAAAAAAAAACTTACCAACGGCACCGACTGCACTGGTCCCAAACTGGAAGCTCCTGGCACGTTATCACTGTGTAGGCCTAGTGCTGCAGCCGTTGAAGAAACAGGACTTAAACCACCAGCCAAAGCACTAGCTGAGGTAGAGGGCAAACCGCTTAAACCGCCCCTACTACTGGGACGCTCTAAACCAGAACCTTCTCTTGAACTACGTGATGCTGGACGTTGTGAGTGCGTATCAAAAGCCATAGGTATCGTTGTGGTTAAAGGTGTGGAACGTGCTGAGTCTGTACCACCCTCAATGCCACCCATACTAACACCACCAACATGACCAGAACTTTCTAAACACCTTTGCACCGTTAATTGGGGACTAACTAAAGCGGCCGCTAAGCTACTGCTACGAATTTTCATATTTAAACACACATCCTCTGAATTATTATCACCCTCATCATCCAATTCCATTTCTTCATCGCCATAATCCACATCATCGATATCTTCAATTTTTGCCACCCCACCGCCACCACCAATGCCTGCCTCAATACCACCCATTGCCTCATCAGTAGGTCTATTTACATCATGTCGTGCTAATCTATCGGGTGAATTAAAACTTCTAATTGTATCTCTTTCCGCATCTTCACGTTTCTTGTTGATCCCATCTCCACTTCCACCACCATCACTACTGTTGCTACGCTTGTGTATGGTCCCGCTTGCTGTATGGGGTGTTGTACTTCTATGTTTCTCATTTGAATTATTATTATTATTTACAATAGAATTTTCCTTGGTGTCTTCTTGTTGCTGATGTTCTAAACGTCTTTGATAGAGATCTAACGGTAGTGGGTTATCCTGTTCATGTTTGGCATGCAAACGTTTTGGTGGTGAGGGACTACAGCGTTCACTTGAATGGTGATGGTGCTGCTGCTGTTCACGTTTCGAACTAATTGAACAGCTGGCTTGATGACTACTGCTGCTGTTGCTGCTGTAGGCAGCAGCCGATGTTAAAGAGGTGGCTGAGGAGGCTATTGTGCATGTTGTTGCATTTGATGTATTGGCAGATGTTAAAGAGGCGGCATTTGATGCTAATGTGGCTGAGACTGCTGCCAATGCGGCAGCATGCTGCGTTGATGATATTGAAGCGGCTGCTGTTGCCGCCGATGTTGATGGTCCGGAGAGTGTTGCATCGACTGGACTGTCACAGGAGTTGCTACGTTTACAGGGCTGTGAATGAGGTCTTAAACGTTCTGGTTCACGTTCTGGTTCTCTTAATGTTGTATTCTGATTTGTCATTTCTGCTAAACCCTTAACCTGCAAACGTTAATTAATTTTTTTTAATTGAATTATAATTTGGGGGCTGTTAGCTAACAATTAAAGTAGAGAAATTTATACAAATGCCAAAAAAGACTTTAGCTTATGGGAAAATTATTTGGTCACAGACCATATCAACGGACTAATCGTTAAGCGATAAGCAGCGGTCCTTTTAACTGTTTCATGTAATAGACTAGTCACTGTAATATTATAATATCCAAGGAGGTGATCAATTGCTACTACCTCTTGACCTGATATTGCAGTAATCTAAACAGATTTAGTCTACGAATAGTTAATATTGCACTAGTTTGAGAAGTAATCCTAGGAAACTAGTTCAAAAGTAATAGTTGTGTGATACGTTGTCTTTTCACTAGTCATGGTATAAGCCTATGCCAATAGGTACGTGTTACGTTCTTTTTCGACTAGTAATGACACAAGTTTTTTGATACCATTTAAGTGGTAAGTTCTCTTTACACGCTACTAGTACATTGACAATAGTTACGTGATAAGTTCTCGGAGGCTACTCTGTATTGCGATGCGGAAGCAGTTTTGATGCGAAAGCAGTTGTTTTGCCTTTGCCCTTTATTTAGCGCAAGACATTTTTGTGTATAAATTGGCATTGACATGCACTTACGCATTACAGAGCAGGATACTACCAGACAAATGCAAAAAGTTACGTTAAAGATTCGATTTCGTATCATTTTTTTAGCATCGCAGTACAGAGTAAGCCCCCTCTTTACACTAGTCACGCTGCTAGCACTTATCACTGCTGCAGTGGCAGCCCTGTGGCTCATCTGGCACTCCTATTATTTGTCCAACTTTTCCTAGTCACAATATACTCTTGGCTTGTTATTTTGTAACAATTTATCTAGCATACATTTGTTAAAGCATATTTTGCATATTTATGTTGCTTAGAATGCTTATTTTTCAGGCATATTTATTATGCTTTTAGTTGCGTCTATAAATTTAAAAAATAGGAAAACAGTCAAGTTTGCTTACCTTTAAAGATTCGGCCGTTTTCAGCAATGCCGATAACTGACAATATTGCACGTTTACTTCGCCTTTATACATGAATTCAACTAATGTTTGCAGTTCGGCAAAACGGACGTCTTTTAGTATCACAATGGGATGCTTTTCGGGGTGGTCCAGAAATAGGCTCTGGAAATATGATGAACAGGCCGAGAGGACCACCTTTAAAAAATACAAAAACAAAAATATTTTATTAAAATCAATTCAAATAATTTACACTAAAATAAATTAATAAAAAAAAAGAAAGAAAAAATGGTTTTTGTGGTAAATTGCCTGCAGGAGGGCAACACCACAATGTGAAAGCAAATAATTTGGGCAAATTATTTATTTAATATTTTTTTAAAGCATTAAAAAAAATCTAAACTATTTTTCAGTGCCAATAATCGTCAGTTAAATCAACACTTTGTTGCAAGAGCTCTTAGACAGCACACTCGTACCAGAAATAATTTATTTACAAGATTATAAAATAAATTGTGTTAAATCCTCCAAAACTCAAATCAGCTAATATATGGCAAGAGATTCTTTTTTTTTTAAGAAAAAGTCCAGTTGAAAAATTTACTTTACCCAAAAACTAAGGAGTGTTTGTGGTGAAATATTTTATGAAATGAAAAAAAAAGAAAAAATTTTAGATTTACGATTTGCTTACCAAAGAAAAAGTAGAAGACAACTAAAGCAACAACAACCATGAGTGAAAAATCTGTAAAATATTTAAAGACAAGCATAAGCCGCCACCGCTCTTATTGCTGTTGTTATTTGGTCGTCATCGTCAACATCATCTTTGCCACCATCACATTAAGGCAGGCAAGGCAGGGAGAGTACACTATTTACTACATACAATATGTTGCTGATTTCTCTACTATTTTTCTTTATGGTTTGCAAAGAGCGGCCGCCTTAGGCTTGCGAGGGCGTCAACTCAAATTGACTGAAATGCTATGACGGCCTTTAAAATATACGAGTAGTTTCTCTTTAATATTTTCCAGCCAAAATCTATGGCAAGTGTTGGTGCAAGCACATAGTACTCGTATTCAAATCCTCTTAATTCTCTTACTCCTCTCACTGCCCTGAACTCTTCATATGACTGGCTAACTAACAATTACAGACAGAGAATGATGCAACTTGATATTTAGTAGATCACAAGTGTTGGCGTTACGTTATTCATTGCACTACTTTTTCTGGCCCACAAAATTTTATTTGATTTTCTATTCTATTCATGTGGAAAACAATAACAAAAAAAAAAAGGAGTTCTAAAAACTTTACTTGGTCATAACACTTTTAAATAAAGTTAGTTGGTACGAGTAACATTTACAGCAAAAATAGAAAGAAAAAAAAAAATAAACCAAAATTAAATTTCATCAATAAAAATGACATTTAATTGTTTAGATAACACTGTGTAACACAAAAACAAAATACCAAGATTCTAACCTATAATTTTAGTAGAGGTGTTCAAAAAAAAGTACATATGTATCGGCATAAAGACTTTAGTCTTTGCAATCGTTAATACCATAATGAACTAGCATTATCACATGATCTCATTTGAGCCGTTATTTGTGAAAGTGGTACAAGTCCAATTTTTTTAGCCTTAATTTTAGCAAGATGATGGCTTATCTAACTAAAATTAAAAATATTTTTTTAAAAGTCGACTTATACCACTTTCAAAAATAACGGCTAATTTTTTAGTTTTTATTTTAACTAAGAAAAAAATCCTTGGAGCCCAACTAATAAATATAATTTTCATTTTAACTATTTCAGCTGATCGAACGACCGCCTGTTGTGCGTTTTTATGTGGCATTTTATTACACATCGATGTCGATTTTTATGTGAGCATATTTTTGTTTTGCCAACGCAATGCACCAGCAACAAACCAACAAATCAACAAAAACCAAGTAAGTAAAAACAGTTTAAAAAACAACAACAACAATATAAAATAAAAATTAGCACTTTTCATAAAAATCTTTATTAAATAAAAATAATCCTGCTTTGGCTGTTTTGTCTTCTGCTGTGTGTGTGTATGTGTGCTGTTTTAAACGCCTGAGGTTATGCAATGATATGCATATATTTTCTATAGTTTTTTCTTTATCTTGAATTTTCCTTTTAAAATATCTAAAAGCATTCATTCGGGTTTTGCTTTTCAACTCACTCGCTCACTCGTTGCTTTTTTCTTGTTTCAAATTGTTGTTGTTATTGTTGAATGTTATTTGTGGCTTCTCTAAAAACTTTCATGAATTTTTGATATAGAGGGCGTTGTGCTTTTTTTTAGTTGACAGTTAGTTGTTGTTGGAATTTGTGCTTTAATAATGCGTGCAGCTCAATATTTTAGGTTTCAATTTTAGTTTATGGCACATAAGCTTTGTAGGCATTTTTAATTTTGATTTTCTGGTAATAAATTAAATTTTATTTCAAGAAAGAGAGAGAGAGTGGACTAGGTAGAAAATGTGCGCAGGCGCTGACGATTTTAACTTGTTGTGGTTCATCATAAAATTTTATTATTATAGAGGAAAATTGATTTTTGTTTGCTGTTTAAAAATATTTTTTATTTTTTTTGAAAAAGTTGTGTTTTTTATAAGCACACATACACACACACATTTTCTGATTTAAATTTTTAACCAGCAAACTGTCTGAGGTAGTTTTTAGAGGTTCTGTTTGGTTTTCAAACTAAAAAAAAAATTTATGTCATTAGTTGTTGCCAAAACCTTTTTCAAAAAATAAAATTGTTAGAATTTCTTTTCTGCTTAATTACTTCTGACTGCACTTTAAGAGAGAAAATGTTTTTTTGTTTTTGAATAACAAAGAGGGTTGCTTAAAGTTTTTTTAATTAAATAGTTCCTTCACACAAAATGAGTTTAAATTAAAAAGCAAAAAACCAAAAAAAAATACTTTAATAAGTATTTCCAACAGCTTTCGTTATGTTTTTTTTTTCTATTTACACAGCTGGTAGCTGCTTTAACTTGTGCTCAGGCCTTGATCTTTTGGTATTGATTATGACTGTAAATGCGTTTTGTTATCTGGTTTCCAGCCCTGCAGCAAGTTTCATAAATTTTGTAGTGACTGTTGTTAGTTGACACCACTATGCTATGCGAGCTAACTATTATGCGAGCACAACACGTAATCTTGTTATAAATTTGTTATAGAATTTTGAATAATTCCTTTAGAAAAACACCTTCTCTATCTCACTCTCCTGGTTCTTTGGCCGATGCCACAGCACTTAGAGGTTATTTGTTTGTTAAGCTTTTTAGATTATTAGCGAAAATCAAATTTCCTGATTGTTGTGTTTAGTTTATGTTTATTTTTTTTTATATTTAATGCTTGTCTTTAATTGATCGTGCCGTTTATAACAAGCATATAACGCCCCTTTAGCTAATGAATGCTTTAAGCCAAATTCTATGAATTCTAACGCATTTCGTGTTTATGGGCCTCTTTTTTTCTCTCTCTATCTGTTTATTTAACACACACTCACATGCATTTTTATTTATAATATTTAATCTAGTTGGTGTTGTTTTCATAAAAGTGCTCATGTTTGGCACTTTATAACACCATGATCACCCAGTACTTAGGCTTGCATGTGCTGGCATTTGCACAGAAAAAAAAAAAAAAAAATAGAGATAAAGAAAAATAGAAAACCTAAATTATATCGACAACAAACAATTTATTGAAATTGTAAAAACTCATTTTTCTTGTGTTTTTTTTACGAATTCATTAGCCATTTAAAATCTAAAACTTTTAGTTCAACTTGTTATACAAATGAAGGGGATGCAAAAGTGTTTATTTGCAATTAATAATCCTAAATAAATAAAAAAATAAACAACTCAAATGCATATGGAAATTAAACACAAAGCCAAGCAATTAGTTACACTGAAAGAAACTTTTAAACATTTAGCAGGAGAGCTGTTATTGGTATTCCGTTAGTAATAGGTGTTGTGCCAGGGCCAAGGAAAGAAGTTTATGTGTTAAATTTCTAACATAAATTTGTGTTATCAACGCGATTATATTTAAATGTTATGAATTGTATAAAAATTGCTTTATTGATTATAATAAAATAATTCACAAATTAAGCGAAATGCTTTCAAAATATATGCGTTGTTCATTCATTTTGTGAATGAATTGATATAAATAAATGAATTTATTTCATGAATTGAATTAATTAATTTTATTCGTTAATTTATTCATTATTCGTTAATTTATTTCATTGCTTTAATGAATTTATTTCATTAATTTGCTGAAATTATTTCATTGATTAAAACAATTTATTTCATTAATTTAATCAATTAATTTCGTTAATTTATTTCATCGTTCTAATGAATCTATTTCATTAATTTAATGAAATTATTTCCTTAAAATAATCAATTAATTTCGTTAATTTATTTCATTGTTTTAATGGATCTATTTCATTAATTTAATGAATTTAGTTCTTTAATTTATATCAAATTATTTCATTGATTAAATCAATTTATTTCATTAATTTAATCAATTAATTTCGTTAATTTATTTCATCGTTCTAATGAATCTATTTCATTAATTTAATGAAATTATTTAATTAAAATAATCAATTAATTTCGTTAATTTATTTCATTGTTTTAATGGATTTATTTCATTAATTTAATGAATTTAGTTCTTTAATTTAATGAATTTATTTCATTATTATATCGAATTTATTTCATTAATTTAATCAATTAATTTCGTTAATTTATTTCATCGTTCTAATGAATCTATTTCATTAATTTAATGAAATTATTTCCTTAAAAAAATCAATTAATTTCGTTAATTTATTTCATTGTTTTAATGGATTTATTTCATTAATTTAATGAATTTAGTTCTTTAATTTAATGAATTTATTTCATTATTATATCGAATTTATTTCATTAATTTAATCAATTAATTTCGTTAATTTATTTCATCGTTCTAATGAATCTATTTCATTAATTTAATGAAATTATTTCCTTAAAAAAATCAATTAATTTCGTTAATTTATTTCATTGTTTTAATGGATTTATTTCATTAATTTAATGAATTTAGTTCTTTAATTTAATGAATTTATTTCATTATTATATCGAATTTATTTCATTAATTTAATCAATTAATTTCGTTAATTTATTTCATTGTTTTAATGGATTTATTTCACTAATTTAATGAATTTAGTTCTTTAATTTATATCAAATTATTTCATTGATTAAATCAATTTATTTCATAATTTTAATTAATTAATTTCTTTATTTATTTCATTGTTTTAATGAATTTATTTCACTAATTTAATGAATTTATTATTATCCATACATTAATTCATTAAATTAATTTATTACTATACCGAATTTATTTCATTATTTTAATCAATTAATTTCTTAATTTATTTCATTGGAATTTTTTTTTAATATCTTTGAAAATATTCAAATAATAAATATAAAGAAAAATTAATTCATTAATTCAATAACCAAATCCTTGATTGAATTTCAATGAAATTTTTCTTTAATTTCATTAATTATTTTTTTAATATCAATAAAATTCATATACCTAATGAAAAATATTTTTTATTTTATTTCTACAAGTTTTTCATTAATATAATTTTAAAGAAACTTATTTTATTAATTTTATGGCTCAAGTATGCTTGTGCATTACTTTAATTCATACCTCATAAAATAATTTTTAATTACATCAATTAATATAATCCGTTTTTTAATTTATTAAAATTATCATATTGATAAAATATTTAAATAATTCAATTATTTTTTAATTAAAATATTTAATTATTTTAATTAATTTTAATTGTTTTTTTTTTTTTTGTGTAAAATTTTGGACCATTTTGTTTTATTATTGTTTAGACGGTTACTGTTGAATTAAAGGCAGATATTTCACACTGTTTTAGAAGAAATTTCCTTTTGTTTTGTGCGCATATCAGTAACCCGGATATTGCATAGAGCTGTGGCCCATACGATGTCGAATAATAACATACATACGAAAATTTTATTATTATTTTGTATAAAATAATTTGGAAATTTCTATTTAAATTACTAGATATCAATGCTGACTTCCAGCTAGAAAAAATAATCTCATGTGAACAAGCTGCATTACATTTATGGCGTTTTCTTTTCTAACAAAAATGTTGAATATATTCTGCCATCCAAGAATGTTTGTGTTCTATTTCCAAAAAAATTTAACAGTTAAAATGAAAATCGGCTTCCGTTCTCAACATGTTGCATATAAAAAAAACTCAAAAATATAATACGTTTTGCACTCAATTTAGAAGTGAGGGTGAGATACTGGCCTATTTGCAACTGTATCAACTACTTGTTTATACAATTATAAGCAAATTATTTAATTTTTATTTATATCAAATACGAGATTAAAAACATTCTTTTTCGAAATATAAAAATTTATTTTTAATTTTTTAGTGTTTTTTTTTCTGTCTACGGCTTATCAGTGGTGTTAACGTTACATACATGTTAAATAAAAACTTATTTTTGTTCTTTTGAAATCACAAAAAAGCACCACTTTGCGCAGTTTTAGACAACCTTTTTAAAATATTACCTAATTTACAGGCAGAATGTGTTTTTTAGAATGGAAAACGATATAAATTTAATTTACTGAAGGCTGCATTTAATTTTTTTAGAAATTGCTTTAAAATATTTTAAAATTTCCTGTAGGAAAAATGTATTAAAAACATTTTTTATCAATAGAGCCGCTACAAAATTCATATAAACAAAGAGAAGGAGACTCTCATTCATTCATGATAAAATATTGAGATGCTTCTAGAGTAGTTTAAATAGACTCAATACACACACATATATTGTTTTCTTAAAAATATCCTATAAAAACAAAGTAAATAAATAAATAATAAACTTATTACCGCCAATACAATAAAATCCCTTAAGGGGTTTAAGAGTTTTTTATACCAACTACTCCCTCCACCACAATTTCTTGCAGTAGAATAATAATTTTTAAAATACAGGGTGTGACTACCAACTAGAGACTTCTTCATATAGAAAAAAAAACAAAGGACAGTAGGCGTTTTGTGGTCAAACTGACACAAAAGAAATACATACACTTACACACTTTTTATTATTAAATAAATAAAAAAAAAATTAATTTTAAACTCCAAACAATGCAAACAGCATACAACAGTAATAAAAACAACAACAGCAAATTATCATGAGTTTAAAAAAAAATACTACAAAAATGCCAAAAGGTTAACATTTCTATTAAGACGGTGTGGTGTGTTCTATTCCTTAAAAAAAAAAAGATTTTTTTGCGTCCTAAACCAACACACAACTGTGTGTGTGTTGATGCAATTACGAAAACAAAAATCTGTTTTACCATGCCACTACTCTACTAGTAAATACAGATTTCTCTACTTCTCTCTCATGTTAGAAATTTTTTGTTTTTTTTTGGTTCTACGCTCCTCTATTTAGCCCAGCTGCCTACAAATATGTAAATTATTATGATTTTAAGCTTTTGATCTTGTCTTGCTGCAAACTATTGTTGTAACCAAATATTCGATACAAACATACACTTAAACATATAATAATAATTTTATTTTTGGTCAATTGCTTACGGCTTAAAACTCTGTGTGTGTCTAGTGACGGAAAAATCTCAATAAAAATAAAACTAAAAGAATGAAAATGAAATTTAATATGGCTTTAGAAAATTGTTACCAAATTGCTGGGCTTTTATGTCTTAATATTATTATTTTTTTATTTTCTTTAGGTTTTAGTTTTATCAATTTTTTTTTATTAACAAAGTTGTGTTCATTTAAAATCACTAAAGTTGCTGATGATGATGATGACTATATTTATTTTTATTGATCTCTTACTTTTCTTGCTTGCTAATTTCACGAATTTAAGTTAAAAGTTTATTTTAGAGAAAAGCTTTTAGTTTGGGTAATTTAAATTTAAATTGCTTAAATTGATTTGTATTAAAAAGTAAAAAGAAGAGTTGAGTGTGGGAGGTCTATTAAATGCGAAAGTTTTAAAGACAATTTGAGGTCGCAGCCTAAACTCAAGCTTGAGCTTAAAATGAAAAAAAGAAAATGCTGAGATTTTTAAAGAAAATTTAAATCTTTTTTTATCTCAAAGATAAAGTAACCAGACCCTCACTATCAATTTGCCTCTACATAAAGCCGATAATAATCATTTTCTATCAGACCAATTTTATTTAAAGGTTTATGTTACAAGCATAATAAGAAAATTATACCTTCAGCAAGTATACAAAATTCACCTTACTGTACAATATTTTTTTAATTCAGTTAGACTTTTCAAAAAAATTCCCGTCTTAGAAAAAATTTTTATAAAAATTGTTTTTTAGTGCAATTCTCTTTAAGTGAGAGACTTTAAAAAAAAAAAATTTTTTTGTTCGGAACAAGTGAACAAAATTCCGAATAAAATTTTTGTTCGCACAAAAATTTTTGTAATTATAATGTCGCGTACTAGATAGAGAGCTTAAGCTACAAAAAAAAAAAAATTTTTTGTACGGACAAAAAAAATTTTCCATAACAAGTTGGAAACTTTAGTTTTACTAAAAAAATTGACAGCCAAATTCAAAAAATATTTTTGATTAACAAGCGCTTATTAAATAAATTTCAAATTATTAACGCTTATTAAACAAAATTTTTTTTTTTTTTGTAATTGTTTTTTATGATTTTGGGCTTACATGTTTCTCCCACAAGTTTTCAATCAGGAATCGAACCTGCCACCCTTAAATTGATAGATTAGTACACTACCTACAGGAGGAGTTAGTACCTAAAAACAGAATTTACATACTTGTTCTGAGTAAAATTTTTGTTCGGCCAAAAAAAAATTTGTACGGAAAATTTTTTTTTTTAAAACGAGTAGATGCACTCATCTTTAATGTTTCACATGAATTTTTTACACGAGTTAATAGCTTGTGTTGCAGCAACAGCTAAACATTTTGTTCGGAACAAAACTTTTGTCCGAACAAAATAATTTTTTTTTATATGTTTTATGACCGGAAAAAAAATATTTTTTGTTAGGCGCTGTTTCTGTGTAATTTTGTCTTTGGAAATTTAGTTTAGTTTGAAATGTTTCTTACAAAAATTTGAAGTAGTAGGAGCTGGACTGCACAATTGATTTTAAAGGTCGCGTTGGGCTTAAAGCGTAAACTAAATACATACAGCCTACTCAAAAATTTAAGGTTTTTTATACAAATTTTCTAGAAGAGTTAATCCCTTAGGTTACAGTAAAAGCGCATAAAATCATCTTAGTCTTATTTATTAAAAAAATAAATATTTTAAGCGAATTCTTAGGCATCAATAATTATTATTTTTTGTTGTATTTTTTACCTTTTTCACTGACGTCTTTAGTATAGCCCTGCTATTGTAGCACTTTGTAGCAACTACATTTAATTTTAAATGAAATGCATAATAACCCAACCAACAACAACAAGATCAGTTTACTAGCATGTGTAGAATGTAAAATTACTTAAGCTGTCAATTCCATAAAACAACACATTTGGGCGTTAAGCAAAACATTCGTATACAAAAACATATGAAAAATTAATAAAAATATGAATGGTATGCATTCATTATAAAAAATTAATATAAAAAAAATATTACGTTTAAAAATGTGTATCATGTATGTATGAGAGAATTCGATACGATATTCTAAATTCTCAACAATTAAATAGAAAAAAAAACTATTGCGTTTTGTATTAAATGACTGTATTGTGTTGATGTTTTTTTTGTTTTAATATTATTATTGCGTTTTATAAGCGTTTTTAACGCAAATAGACTAACTAACATTACTGACATCAGTATCTAGAGTTAAGTGAACACACAACAAGACTGATTGAATAGTTTTTGCTGTATTCATTCGTTTGTTTGCTTGTTGTGTGCATTTAATATTATGCACATGAGAATCAATTCTATTTTTATATAATAAATAGACGTACATATGTTTGTATGTAGAAACGTGTGTACATACATATTTTTATAACAATAGAAACACATGCATATGTATGACATAAAATAAATAGCTTACGAATATTTTATTTTATTTTTCACTAAGAAAACAAAAAAAAATGAATGTGTTTCTATGCTTCGTCAAACTTATTTATGGTTCCGCTGTTAAAATTTCAAGGTCATAATGACGTTTTGATTAAATGAAAAAAAAAAGAGAAATAACAAAACTATTGCAAAGAACACTAAAAAATTATTATATTTTTTTTTATTTGAAAGCGTATCTGGTTTTACACTTCTGTGTGTATTTTGTTTCAAACAAAAAAAAAATTTTTTTAATTTATCTGCTTCACCGCTACAGTACTAAACACCAAGTGGTCGGTTGGTAAATCACACAAGTGACTTGCGAATAAATTTTTTTTTAAGTTAACTACACGCTAGTCTATATTTTATGGCAATTACAATAACATAAAAAAAATATATTTCTTCTTTATAAATTATGCACATGCAAGTAGGGAATTTATATGCCTCATAAAATATTTCGTTTCTTTACTAAAACTGAAAAAAAAATTGGCATCACTGGATAAGTGCTAATAAGCAAAAAGACAAAAAATTATGAATGGAAGTTAAAAAGGATTTAGTCGAGGACACTACATTGAGAAAAAAAAACTTCGGGTGTGAGAACTAAATTTATAACCAATCAAAAAAGCAGTTGTGACAACAGAAAATCGGTGTTACAGCTCGAAATATTTTTAAGACAATTTGTATTAAAAGCAAAAAGAATGTACGAAAATTTGTTTTGCTTTGCTGTCGTTCGTTTTGGTTTTCTTGTGACATCGCTGAACAGGCCAGGTGGGCCAAAGTCCTGCTACCATTTTGTTTGCGCGCTCAGTTTAACCATTGTGTTGTGTAGACGTCAAATATACGCCACAAAAATAAGCGGATATATTTATTGAAAATAATCGTTCCATTATTGCCACTCAGCGGAAATTGCGTCAAAAATATCCTAATCGTGTAAAGCTGTGAGCCTTTTTTTTTGTTTACATGTGAATTTTCGACAGTAAGGTACGTCAGCAGATAGGCCTCGTTGTGGAAAACAACGGATGTCTCGTAATGCTGAAAGTGGGGCTCTAGCGCAACAGAAACATCAATTCGGAGTAGTTCCCAGTTACACATTTTGAAAACTGATTTGAAAATGTTCCCATACAAAATTCAATTAGTTCTAAAATTAGGCCACAGCACACACAGCTCGTTTAACAATTCAATTATTAAATGACATTTTTCCACGATGATTTAGCATGAGCAGCCAGATCTACGGTTTTAACAGCACCAGACGTTTTCTTAAGGGATTTTTTAAAATCAAAAGCTTATAGAAATAAGATGCAACATTTTAAAGACAATATACCAACGTCACGAAATTAAAGAATTCAGCCTAAGGCTATCAAAAGTTCCATAGCCGATATAATTGTCCAATCATAACGACAAAAAAAAAATGAAAAGACCAAATAAACTTTTTATGAAAACCAAACTTACTTATCTTTGCTTTGAGCAAAGTTGTAGGCCTTCAAAATGGTAGCGGGATTCGGTTACTGAAACTAAAAAATTCGATTATTAAACTTAATTTTTTGTTGGTAATAAAATTAAATCTCGCAATCCAAGTTGTTTTCTGGGTGTATAAAATAAAGGGCTGCACAATAATAGTTGAAAGCCACACATTGCTACAAACATGCATAACATTTTATAATTAAAAGTGATTAAAAAGCATTTCAAGTATGCTTGTGCAGCCCTTTAGCAAATACTTAAATAATATTAATCTACTGATTATGATGACTCTTTTTAAGTTGGGTTTGCTCCATTATTAATATTAATATTTAAACTGTTATTTTTGAAAATGGTATAAGTCCAATTAAATAAAAAAAATTGTGAGTAACAATTTTAGTAAGCTGGGGTCTGTATCTTACTAAAATTAAGGCCAACTAATTTTTTAAAAAAAAGTGGACTTGTAACACTTTCAAAAATAATAATTTTTTTTTAATCTTCTATTTCTGGTAATTTGCAAGACGTGTTAGTATGTATGTGTGCAATAAATGTAAGTGTGTATTTGTATGCAATTAATAAATTGCAAAATTAAAAATGATTCTGCAACAAAATATTCAACTTTAACACCTGGTTTGCAAATCTAGACTTTAAGTTTTTTTTTCTTTTTTCTTTCTTAATAAAGAAACAATCTCTTGGTTTTTAATAAAAAATAAAAAAAGAACACCAAACATACAAGTAGTTAGTTTTTTTAGTAAAAAAAATTGCGTGACTGGAGGCGTAGCAATTTCCATTTCAACTCATAAAATCGTCATCAAATTAAATCTAGTGTATAGAGCAGACCAAGACCCATATAAAGACGACTTACTTCTTGATATAAAAATTGCAAAAAAAAATAAAATTAAAACAATTTAAAAAACAAAAACAGTGGTTATTTATTTTAGTCTGTACATTTCTTTAGCCGCTGTTCAAGTTGTTTATACTCAAGGGCATATATTTTTTTTTTTTTTTGCCAGTTAGTTGGATTTTTATTTTTAATAAATAGAGTTCCCATTTAAGACAATTCATTTTTATTTTTAGTGCTGCGGCTAAAACAAGAGATATACGAAATTGCAATTAATATTTTGTTACGCATGCGTGCCTTCAGAAGCTCTTTTTTTTCTTCGTTCCTTTAATCTTTTTTTAGAGCTCACAGTTTGTAATTCAATTCAGGTGTTTTGGGTTTTTTTTTTCTTTTGAAGAAAATATTATTTATGAATTCTATTGGTTTACTATACTAAAAGTAAACTTGTTGTTGTTGGTATTATTAAATATAAGGTGCAAATGCCATACTCATAAAAAATAAATCATTTTTATTGGTATTTTGAACATACAAAAAGGAGTCAATTTTTATTAAAGCACAAAAAAAAAATTGCTGTAATTAATAGTTACTAATGGCTGGGTTACATATGAGTCTTCTTAAAAAAATATAAATAAAAATAAACGTTTTGAAAATTTTCTAAAACTAATGAGAACTCACTTTTCACTTGATTTCAATTTTTGACAAGTCGTTTTACTCAGTATTCCAGTGTAAAACCCCCTTAAGAGATCAAATATTAAAATTTTTTTTTTGCTTTAGCATAAAATATTTTTAGAAAATTTTTACTTCAAGTTTATAACTAATCTTAATTAAAATTAAATGTAACAACTTGTTTTTTTCTGTTCACAATTTACAAATAATATAAATCGTTAAGCTAATGTTGTTGTCGACAACAATATTCAACAAGTTGTTATCGTTGTTTGTTGCTTTTATTATTCATTCATTTGTAAAACAGTTGACAACCATTATGGTGTTCATACATACAGACGTGTACACTACAGTACGTACGTTTTTATTTGTATTAAACTGTTGGTCCGCTTGATTGTTTATGAAATGAGTGACGACAACAACAGGCTGTAAATGTCTCATGTGCGTATTTTACATATGGGCCAGCAAGTTTTCCTAGTTTTTTTTTCATCTTTTTCTTCTATGTTGTTTGTTATATTTTAATGATTATGGATGGCCAATACGCATGACAAAAAAAAATGTACTAGTTTGCTGTACACATACATACATATGATTGCCATATTAATCAATTAAAAACAGTTTAAAGTTAAAGATGTTGCAAAGATACATTTTTGTCTTTAGCAACAAAATTTGTATAAGAAAATCATAAGGCCTTTAAACTATTTAAATTTATTACTAAAATCTGGCAGCATTCAAGCAAAGCTAATAGGCCTAATTACGAATGTCGCTGTCGTAGTCGAATGTAAATTATATGGCCGGCTTTGCCACATATCACTGTTTTCGTCACGGGAACGCCACTCATAATTATGTGAAATAAAAAATTTAGAAATTTAATATTTTTCATTACTTGTAGAACATAAATTTCACAGGCATTCATTTCTGATCATCAGAGAACTTTAATGTAAAACTCCTTCAGAGAAACTGAAACTAATTATTGGCCATATTTTAAAATATTTATAGGAAACATTAACCTCTAAAATATTAAGATTCATATCCAAAAGGAAGTAAAGTAGACTTGAACTAGATAATAAAACTGATTGTTGGCGTAACGAAAACTGTTATATGTGACAACCAAAGTTGTCATTTTAGCTTTTTTCTCGCATTTATGATTTTGCCTCTACATACAGAAAACAACTTCGGTTGTGAGAACTAAAATTTGTTTCCAATCAAAAATTCAGTTGTGATATTCGAAATTTTTAAACTTGATAATAGAAATTCGTTGTTACACCTCGATATAATTTTAACAGAACTAATTTTTGTCTTGTATTATCGAATTCTAGTTTGCTACAACTGAAAAATTTGATTATCGCAAATGAATTTTTGATTGAAAACAAGTGTAGTTCTCACAACCGAAGTTGTTTTTGTGTGCAGCCTTTTTTCTTTTTCAAAATAGCCTTAATTAGCTTTTTGTATAAAAATCAAAACAAATTAAGATCATTAACTTTTATTACAAACATTCGTATCGAAAAAACAATTATAACGATATTTTATCGAATTCCGTACGATAAAAATCGTTAACAAAACATGAATAATCATAGCAAATAACGATTCTTATCGTACCGAATATTTTTAGCAAAAAGTTACTGAATTCTGAATTCAATAAAATATCGTTATACTTTTTTTTTTTTTTGGATACGAATGTTCGTAATAAAAGTTACTGAATTGCACTACAAAACATAAATGAGTTTCTTCTGTAAACTTCGTACTTAAATTGGATTAAATTTATATTTTGTCTGCATAATATTGAATTAAATTGTTGGTACTTTAATTTAATTTAAGCTGTAGATTTTTAATTTTTTCTCTGTGTGATTTAGCTTTTTCTATTATAGTTTTTTAGGCCAATTTAGCTTAATATTTTTCTAGCTCCTAGCAACTCTGGCTTTACATTTTATTCTGGCTGGTTCTGAATTTGACTACGGCAACGGTATTTGTAATAACTCTGATGAGACAAAAATTTTATGAAAAATGCATTACAATGTCTATTAAATGTCAGCCTAAAGCTTTAGCAAAACTGCGTAATTTTTCTTAATATTTTTGCTGGCTTTCTAAAAACTAAAGAACTTTATAAAAAGCTTAGCTCATACTCATTTACACACTTAACTTGTTAGCTTTTTAAACACTATTTTAAATCCACAGATTCTTATAAAGAAAAGTAAGCTCTTAATGAAGGCCTATAATTATGGCCCATTATGTTTAAGGCGCTCATACGCATAATTAAATTCAATAAACTCAACATATTTTTTCCCAATGAATTTCAAATAATTAAAATAACAAGGCAACTCTTAAATTAAATTAAACAGAAAACTCATGTGCCTGTAATTAAATTTCCGTTAGCAAAATTTAACATTTAGCAAAATTGGCTAAAGGCCTTAAAGCAACTACAACAAATTTTATCTTCACAGCTAAAAATTCACATGAACGTTCACAGCTAGACAAGATAAAAAAATGCGTTAATCATCGGTTTGTGCGTTGTCGTCTGTGCGACAACGCGTGTTTTTTTTTTAATTTTTTTATGTGTGTATGGGGGCTTGTCTAAATTTATTTAGTTGTTGTTGCTGCTACATTTTGTGTTGTTCATAAAAATAAATTAAAGTTGATTGTATTACCTTGGCCGTGATATAGAAATATAATAAAAAAAAGTGTACCAGAATTGTGATGTTGTCATTGGCAGGGATGGAAAATTAAAATATTTTAATTTATAATAAAAAAAAAAAATTAAAAATGAGCTGTTATTTTGGAAGTGTTACCAGATTACTAGATTACGCCATCCAGCACAAAAAATTGAAATTGTCTGTGAATGTGGCACAACTGGCGTCACGCCATGTATTCCCATTGGCTAATAATTTATTGCTTAATAAAAGAGAGCCAGAGAGAAAGAGACTGAAATTAATATTTTTTTCTTCAAACAGTGGACAATCTGTTTAATGTAACGGGAAATCATGCGCATGGTGTAATCTTGTATTTCTCTCATTCTTGAGTGTTATCAGTCCACTCAGACTCAGCAGAAATTTTACATGCCGTCTATAGCTTATTAAAAGTGGTCTTATACCACTTGCAAAACTAACAATTCAAATAAAAAATTCATTCATTCATCTTTATAAATAAAATAAATTTTCTGTTTATTTGTTCGCTATACAAATTTTTGCTTGCTAATAGATTTGGAGATCTCTATACTCCAAGCAGGGTCACCATAAAGTTTTAAATCAGTTACGCCCATTTTTTGCCCACTTTTAACACTTTTCATTCACCACTGTTCAAAAAGTTGTGTGATCATATTAGGTCTTGCTGTTTCCATAAAGATGCAAGTAGCAGTACCCCGTTCGTGGAATTTCAAGGCAGGGTGTTAGTGTATCTAACCTTGAATTTCAGTGTATGGTGGATCACTTTAGTGTAAACAAAGTTTACTTATGTGACAAATTTTATTACACTTCTTTAATCAAAAGAAATCTGCAGCTGGAGCACATAGAATTCATGTTGAGACTTGAGGTGACAATGCTTTGTCGGATACGACTGGTTTCGAAGCTTCAAAAATAATGATTTTCAACTTGAGAATAAAAAACGTTCTGGCGTTTGAAGGCGATAAGATGAAGGAATTACTCGATGTCAGACGCTAGCAGTACTTGGAAAAACATTACAAGGAGTTGACTCATCTAATTTAAAAAAGCTTTTATTTTCAAATACATGTTCTATTTATCGCCTCTGCATGACCCACTCTATAAAGCAGTGAACGACTTTTATTATTTAGAGAGGGTTTTTGACGATTAAAATTCTATTTGTTAACGGATTGTTCTAAAAATTGCTACATACGCTGTATATAAACTAAGGTTACTGACTCACTTATTAAAGTAGGGCCAGGCGGGGCAAAAACATTTAGTATTCAATGAAAAATTTTTAAAAACCAACTTTAAAATCAAAAAATTTTAAACGAAATTTAATGCCGTTGAAAAAGTGTTATTTTTGTTATTTTTGAAAGTGGTATAAGTCTACTTTTTTTTAAAAATGTTTTCTCAAATATAAAAAAAAATTCCAGTGATTTTTGATTTATGACTTTATTGAAATAAATAAGCGATATATTAATTTCAACAGTTTGAGAAGGTTGTTAAGAAATTCCAGCTCTGGTTTTACTCATTTCTTTTACACTTATTTGCTCTATGTTAATACGTACAAGCTTTATTGCCATCTGTGTTAATTAGTTAGGCGATTTTTACTAATAAAATTATTCTATAACATTATGCAACACACCGAAAATAAAATGTTTTTTCCTCTAATAAAAATCAGTATATCGGGTAGCAACCTACAGTCTATCTCTGGGTGATGTACTCGTTCATAGCTTGGTGGCAAGAGCAACAACCTATTTGGTCAAAGATGATTTTGTATTGTAGAGCACAGCTAAAAAGAAACACTTGGAATTTGAAAAATTTGTGATTTTTAAATTTAGGCGAAAAAAAAATTGTTCCTGTCCAAAGTTTTTTTGCACAGTGTAATCAGATCAAACGTTTTAAAAAAAAATAATAAAGAAAACGTTTTGGAGTTTATTTGAAATAATTTTTTTCAATTCATATTGTTTGTTTTCTATTTAATTAATAAAAAAATACTTGACGATTTTCAAAATAATTTTATCTGGCAACTATGTGTTATGCGTATCATATCTCAGGGCTACGCATTTTATTTTATTTTTAAACATGAACTTGAACTTGAAATGTTTTATTAAATTTCTGTACATGTCGATTCATGTTGTTGTTATTTAATACAATAAATTCTACTAGAGTAAACAAATATTAAACGTCTGGCTTGTTTTTTTGTGTGAAGGTTTTACGCATAAAAGATATAAATTTTAATTTAAGAAACTTTAATTTGTCTAATGAATAGAAATTAAATTTTAAAAATTAATTTATGGGTATTGAAATTGATTAGCTTATTTTTATATTAAAACTTGTTGTTCATTACAAAAAATTACTGAAATTAAAAATTAATTAATTTATATCATTTCAATTTTAATTATTTTATATTAAATTATTTATTATAATTTTTAAATTCATTTAATTCAGTATAATCAATAGCAAATTTATTTATTTTTTTTATATCAATAAAAAAAAATTATTTATTTAATTAAAAAAACAAAAATAAATATAAAAGAAATATTTTCACAATTAAAGTAAATTAATTTGATAGATGCAGATAAGAGATTTGCTTTTTTTTTTTTTTTTTTTTGCTAAATTCAAAAGTTTTCTATTCAAATAAATATTTTTCTGTACATTTACAGCTTCATTTAGGCAAGAAATCAAAGCCTTTACTTACGAATCTGAAGATGCTTTTGCAAGTGTTCTCAACTTTGATATTTGAAACAGCTTTTGCCCTTTTTAAACAAATAATTTTTTTTTTTCAATTAATTTTTTTGTCTGCTTACTTAACTAACTGAACTTTATTTATGGCGGTGATTACGATTAAAGCGTGAATTATTACCAATTGACTGCTGCTGTAATTTTCTTAAGACACCGACTTTCAAGTTTGTTTCTGATTATTTTTTTTTCTTACGTTACATATTTAATTAAATAAAAATTACTTTCTGTTACAAAGTTGTTTAACATTTGAAATTAAGTTCGAGCTGAGAAAATCAATAAAATATTGAATATTTCAATACTTGCATATTGCAACAAATCAAAGTATCGTAAATAATTAAAAAGAACAATGGGAAGCAAAAAAAAAATATATAATTACAGGCAATTATGTTTTTTTAATTTTTTTTTTTTCAAAGACAAGTTGTTATGAAAAAAGCAGAAGCTGTTTAGATATGAGATTTTAATACAGGCTATCTGAAAAGTAGTTAAGATATCTAACGTTGCTTTTTTATTTTTGAATACTAAAATTTCTATTAAAAAAATGGTTTTTCTTTCGTATGGAATCCGTCTTATGTAAATTACGACATTCGATAGCGATTGAAATTAAATTGTAGTAAAATTTTGATCACTATCTAGTGCCTGTAATTTGCCCTATGGCTTATTTAAAATATTTTATTTAATATATTGTTTCAATTTTTCTTTTTAGGATATCCTGGGACTCTTAAATGGTGAGTAAAAATTTTAAAATATTTTTTTTTTTTTTTTGTAATTTTTAAAACAATTTTACAAAATATATTAATTTAGTGAAGCCAACTTATGGCGTTTTCTTTTCTAATAAAAGTGTTGCATACATTCTGCATTCCAAGATGTTTGCGCTTTATTACCAAAAAAAAAATATATAATACTTAAAATCAATATCATGTTCTGTTCTGAACATGTTGCATATAAAAGACTAGTTGACCCGACAAACTTTGTCTTGCCTTAATATTTTTATATATTCGATCTTCTTACACTAAGAAATCGTACTCATAGAGTAAAGAACCGTGCGAGACTAGGTAAAAACAGATACAGACTATAGCGCTAAATGCCAGACGGATTTGTGAGGTTAAACCTTCCAAGATTATACATATAAACCTTCCTCTTCAATCACTCTATCTATTTAAAAAAAAAAAACCCGCATCAAAATCCGTTGCGCAGTTTTAAAGATTTAAGCATACATAGGGATATAGGGAGAGAGAAAGCGACTTTGTTTTATACTATGTAGTGTTGCAAAAATGGTACATGTTTTGCACTCAACTTATAAGTGAGGGTGAGATACTGCCCTCTTTTTACAACTGTGTCAAGTACTTGTTTATACAATTAAATAAATTATTTAATTTGTATTTATATGAAAATCGAGATTCAACATTTTCTCCGTCAAGACATTCTTCATTAAAATTCATTATTGGTCACTTTTGAAACAAAAATTAATTTTTATTTTATTTTAAGTGCCAAGTTTTTTTGTGTCAGCTATTTATCAGTTATGTTAACGTAATCGGATTTCGCAAATAAAAAAAAATGTTGCATGATAAACTTATTTTTGTTCTATTGAAAACATAAAAAAGAATAGAAAACGCCATTAAGTTGGAGCAGCAAGTGGAGCGTTTTTTAGCGCCCAGTATTTATGTTAAAGCGTCATATCTAAATAAATGCTTTGGCGGTAAGTATTCTCTGCAGTAGTGTTAATCATCTTGTTTAATAAAACCCACTAAAGGCCAACAAAAATAGAATGAAAAACGCTAAATTATACGGGTCAAAAAAAAACCCCAAAATAGGATTTTCAAATCGCTCAGCATCGCCGTCGCACTACTTCTGTATGCTTCATACATTTTGTATGGGCATAAAAATTTTTGACATATAAAAACGCTTGCCGCGCCAATTAAAGTATGACTGTTTATTTTAAACACATCTGAGCATCACAATGTTGCAAAAAATTTTCACAAAAAATATTAAAAAATTAAATAAAAGATTAGAACTGGTAATAAGTGTAGAGAGTAATTTTCGCTCAGTATCCTTTAAGCTGAAGACAAAGTAAAATCGATTCATACTTGATGCCTTAGGCTAGTGTGTCACTACCCTCTCTCAGCTCAATACACCATTTTGCCTTTAGCTAAAAACTGAAACAAAATTTGAGTTGTTATTTTTGAAAGTGGTACAAGTCCAATTTAAAAAATTTTTTTTAGCTGTAGTTTTAGCAATCTATGGACATCATTTTACTAAAATCAACCCTGCCTCATGTTTTTTTTTAAGTGGACTTATACCATTTTCTAAAATAAGAGTTAATTTCTTAATTTTTTTAACAAAGTGGATTTATACCGCAAAACAAAATTTCGAATTAAAGCAAATACGTTTAGCTATCCACCGCAAAAGAAATCAAGTCGATATATTGAAAACTTAGCAAGTTATGACTAAAAAGGTAACTAGTTCTACTAAAAAGTGGCCGGAAAGAGGCAGTAGTAGAACTGCTTACCTTTTTGGTCACAACTTGCTTACTGTTGTAGATGTCGACTTGATTTCTATTGCGTTGGATAGAGAACCAAATTGTCTTTAATTCAAATTCTGTTTTTTGCAGATAGTGGAAAAAAAATATTTTTCGCCAAAAAAAAAAACCATGGACTACCCCCTTTGCTTTTTTTTGAAAAACTGATAAAAAATTTTCTTCCACTATCCATTAGAAAAAAATTTCTAATTAAGGCCAATACGGTTGGCTATTAAACTCAAAAGAAATCAAGTCGATATATTGAAAACTTAGCAAGTTATGACTAAAAAGGTAACTAGTTCTACTAAAAAGTGGCCGGAAAGAGGCAGTAGTAGAACTGCTTACCTTTTTGGTCACAACTTGCTTACTTTTCTAGATATCGCCTTGATTTCTATTGCGTTGGATAGAGAACAAAATTGGCTTTAATACAAATTCTGTTTTTTGCAGATAGTGGAAAAAAAATATTTTTCGCCAAAAAAAAAAACCATGGACTACCCCCTTTGCTTTTTTTTGAAAAAATGATAAAAAATTTTCTTCCACTATCCATTAGAAAAAAATTTCTAATTAAGGCCAATACGGTTGGCTATCAAACTCAAAAGAAATCAAGTCGATATATTGAAAACTTAGCAAGTTATGACTAAAAAGGTAACTAGTTCTACTAAAAAGTGGCCGGAAAGAGGCAGTAGTAGAACTGCTTACCTTTTTGGTCACAACTTGCTTACTTTTCTAGATATCGCCTTGATTTCTATTGCGTTGGATAGAGAACCAAATTGGCTTTAATTCAAATTCTGTTTTTTGCAGATAGTGGAAAAAAAATATTTTTCGCCAAAAAAAAACCATGGACTACCCCCTTTGCTTTTTTTTGAAAAACTGATAAAAAATTTTCTTCCATTATCCATTAGAAAAAAATTTCTAATTAAGGCCATTACGGTTGGCTATCAAACTCAGAAGAAATCAAGTCGATATATTGAAAACTTAGCAAGTTATGACTAAAAAGGTAACTAGTTCTACTAAATAGTGGCCGAAAAGAGGCAGTAGTAGAACTGCTTACCTTTTTGGTCACAACTTGCTTACTTTTCTAGATATCGCCTTGATTTCTATTGCGTTGGATAGAGAACCAAATTGGCTTTAATTCAAATTCTGTTTTTTTGCAGATAGTGGAAAAAAAATATTGTTCGCCAAAAAAAAAAACCATGGACTACCCCCTTTGCTTTTTTTTGAAAAAATGATAAAAAATTTTCTTCCACTATCCATTAGAAAAAAATTTCTAATTAAGGCCAATACGGTTGGCTATCAAACTCAAAAGAAATCAAGTCGATATATTGAAAACTTAGCAAGTTATGACTAAAAAGGTAACTAGTTCTACTAAAAAGTGGCCGGAAAGAGGCAGTAGTAGAACTGCTTACCTTTTTGGTCACAACTTGCTTACTTTTCTAGATATCGCCTTGATTTCTATTGCGTTGGATAGAGAACCAAATTGTCTTTAATTCAAATTCTGTTTTTTGCAGATAGTGGAAAAAAAATATTTTTCGCCAAAAAAAAAAACCATGGACTACCCCCTTTGCTTTTTTTTGAAAAACTGATAAAAAATTTTCTTCCACTATCCATTAGAAAAAAATTTCTAATTAAGGCCAATACGGTTGGCTATCAAACTCAAAAGAAATCAAGTCGATATATTGAAAACTTAGCAAGTTATGACTAAAAAGGTAACTAGATCTACTAAAAAGTGGCCGGAAAGAGGCAGTAGTAGAACTGCTTACCTTTTTGGTCACAACTTGCTTACTTTTCTAGATATCGCCTTGATTTCTATTGCGTTGGATAGAGAACCAAATTGTCTTTAATTCAAATTCTGTTTTTTGCAGATAGTGGAAAAAAAATATTTTTCGCCAAAAAAAAAAAACCATGGACTACCCCCTTTGCTTTTTTTTGAAAAACTGATAAAAAATTTTCTTCCACTATCCATTAGAAAAAAATTTCTAATTAAGGCCAATACGGTTGGCTATCAAACTCAAAAGAAATCAAGTCGATATATTGAAAACTTAGCAAGTTATGACTAAAAAGGTAACTAGTTCTACTAAAAAGTGGCCGGAAAGAGGCAGGAGTAGAACTGCTTACCTTTTTGGTCACAACTTGCTTACTGTTGTAGATATCGACTTGATTTCTATTGCGTTGGATAGAGAACCAAATTGTCTTTAATTCAAATTCTGTTTTTTGCAGATAGTGGAAAAAAAATATTTTTCGCCAAAAAAAAAAACTATGGACTACCCCCTTTGCTTTTTTTTTGAAAAACTGATAAAAAATTTTCTTCCACTATCCATTAGAAAAAAATTTCTAATTAAGGCCAATACGGTTGGCTATCAAACTCAAAAGAAATCAAGTCGATATATTGAAAACTTAGCAAGTTATGACTAAAAAGGTAACTAGATCTACTAAAAAGTGGCCGGAAAGAGGCAGTAGTAGAACTGCTTACCTTTTTGGTCACAACTTGCTTACTTTTCTAGATATCGCCTTGATTTCTATTGCGTTGGATAGAGAACCAAATTGTCTTTAATTCAAATTCTGTTTTTTGCAGATAGTGGAAAAAAAATATTTTTCGCCAAAAAAAAAAACCATGGACTACCCCCTTTGCTTTTTTTTGAAAAACTGATAAAAAATTTTCTTCCACTATCCATTAGAAAAAAATTTCTAATTAAGGCCAATACGGTTGGCTATCAAACTCAAAAGAAATCAAGTCGATATATTGAAAACTTAGCAAGTTATGACTAAAAAGGTAACTAGTTCTACTAAAAAGTGGCCGGAAAGAGGCTTACCTTTTCGGTCACAACTTGCTTACTGTTGTAGATATCGCCTTGATTTCTATTGCGTTGGATAGAGAACCAAATTGGCTTTAATTCAAATTCTGTTTTTTGCAGATAGTGGAAAAAAAATATTTTTCGCCAAAAAAAAAAAATCATGGACTACCCCCTTTGTTTTTTTTTTTTTTTTTTTTTTTTGAAAAAATTATAAAAAAAAAAATTTCGCACTATCCGCAAAAAAACTTTCGAATAAAAGCCAATACGTTTATAGATTTCCATTAGATGTTGGGAGCTGTTTTTGTTTTTTCTTTGTTGTCATGCAAAAACGCAGCCTTGATTTAATGAAAAGTATAAGCGTTTAGAAAAATTTCTATCCGTATTTTTTTTACTTTTTCATTTGATTTCAATTTTTGAAAAGTCCTTTTACTCAATATTACGGGGTAACTGCAGGTTTCCTGTTGCTTCTAGGCAGGCATATTGTTCAAATCACTTATTTGAAGCTTTCTGATGTTGCTTGCTGAAACATTTACACATTTTTATGCCAGAGATTCTAAGCGATTGACTGACTGAGTGTGTATTTTTTTCTTTTCTTTCTTATCCTTGTGTTTTTAATTAAATTAATTTTATTTTGTTTGCAATATGTTTACCATAAACTACCTGCATATTTATCTATCTAAATCTAATTTTTTTTTGTTAACTAAAGACAAGCAAACAATATATGTGAAAGACCTAAAACGAACAATAGAGTCTAAATAATTTCCGTATACAGAGACATGACAAAACGTAAAACAAATTCAAAAAAAAAAAAAGTGTATTAGATGGACAGTACAGACAGTTATTTACAAAAAAAATTGCACTATTTGATTTTGTGTGTGTATGTTTTTTTCCTTTTTTTAAGCAACCTACACTAAAAGAGTGATATTTAAGGAGGCTTATGTGTTTGAGATTGAGTGGGATAAAAGTAAATTCAGGTTCCAAATCATCTTATTCGATATCGAATGAAAACTATTTTAGTTTTTGTGTTGCTCGATATCAAATGTGGTGATTTGAGATCAATTTTTTCTTTACAACAAAAGCTTTAAGGACCCTTAGTCGTGTTCTTTAGCTAAAAGAAAACTAAAATTAAGCCAATGTTATTATTATGGCTTAAACCATAAAAAGTTATGTTTAAAAAGAATTAAAATAACATTTTTTAAGCCCATTTCCTATAGGAAATGGCACTAGTTACAGAACCAGTTCTTTTATATTGACATTTTTCATGTAATAAACTAGTCACTGCTAGGAGGGGCTTAATTGCAACTGTTTTCATACTTCTGTGTAGTTAACACTGTAGCATGTTTGCCTGGTTTATTTGGTCTCTAGCTGTTAATACTTTGTCTTGTCTTATCCTTCAATAGCTCATTTAAACCCGCATAAGCACTTGTTAAATGCAAAACCACAAACAAATGTTGAGATAAACAAAAAAAAGAACAAAACATCAAAACTGACAAGACAGGAGACAAATGAAACGACAGACAAAAAAATTAATAACAAGAAAAGAGATCTAAACTGCACAATAAAAGCGATTATAATAAAACTAAATTAAAATTTCGTATTTTTTTTAATTCAGTTTCTTTGTCCTCAACACGCACTTTAAAAAAGAAACAACAACAGCTCAGAAACTGGTCATTTAAAAAAAGAGAGTTAAATTTCAAAATTTATTAAGTTTTCTTATTAAAATGTTTTTTTTTTCTAAATTTTTTTCTCTTTTGTAAAGGCCAGACCCACAGGATATAAAGATACTAAAACGCCCTCCAGTTATGCGTGTTTGTGGTGTATTTAGTTGCCCATATTTTCTTTAATGTGGTTTTTTAAAAATTAAAATAAAAACTATTTTTAAATAATTATCATTTTTGAAAGCCAAAACAAAAATGCGGTTGCTGGGTCTTATTTTTATTTTGCCTGCACAATTCACATGTTAAACGGAAACAGACGCACACTTGACCTTTAATTTTTTCAATTTTTTTAAATGAATCAAAAAATTTTTTGTTGCTAAAAATATCTGAGAACTTTTTCTAAACAATAGCCACACAGCGGTCAGCTTAGAATTTGGTCAGTTTTTTGTTTTTCTTTTTTGCTGGCTTTCAGGAAGAGGTTTGTCAGTTTGCTGTTTTTTCTTCCTTTTTACTACCTGTTTGAATTCATTAACAATAAATGCTTTTAAATTAAAAATTTGTTTTATTGTTTTATTTTCTGCTTTGCATTAAAAAGTAAAAGTTTAGCTGAGATTCTCCCACGCATTTTTGCATCTTTTGTTTAGAATTTTTTTTCTTTTCTCAGTGGATTTAACTTACGCTACCAATGGAATGAGTGAATTTTTTTTCTTTCTTTTAAATTTAATTTCATTATGATGTAGTTACATGCCTGCAAAGAAACCGAAAAGAAAACATGATCTTAATAAAATTGTTCTTAGGGGTTGTAAAATTTAATTTTTTTCAAAGATGGAAAGTTCTTAAAAATATATAAATTTGTTTAACTCCAAAAAAGCGTAAAAATTATTTTATTCCAAGATCTTAGCTAATCAAACAAGAGTTCATAAAAATAAAATTTAATTTTTTCAGGGATGGAAAATATAGCTTGTTGTTTCAAAAAAAATTTATCAAAATTTTGGCTTAAGTAGTTGCAAATACAAGCGTAAAAATATTTTTTTTCCAGAGATGGAAAATAACATCTTAAAAAAATTATAAATTTTTTTTAGGTATTAATAGTTGAAGAAAAATACGTAAAAATAAAATTTTAATTTTTTCAGAGATGGAAAATAATGCTTAAAGTCCTCGAAAAGAAATAAAAAAGTAGACTTGGGTAGTTGGATAAAATTCTGAAAAATATTTTTCAGTTAGAAAAGATTTATTTAACATAATTTTTTTCCAGAGATGGAAAATAAATTTAAAAAAATAATTATAATAATTTTTTCTTAGGTAGTTAGACAAAAATATGTAAGGGATGGAAAACAGTCTTCAAAAAAATAAATAAAAATGTTAGTTGGGGAGAAAATTCTAAAAAATATTTTTCAGTTATTAAATTAAAATTTTTGCCAAAAAAAATTTTTCAAAAGTAAAATAAATTTTTTTTTATAAATTGAAATTTTAACCAAAAGAATTTTGTTCATATGAACTCTGAATTTTGTTCTTAATCCAGTATAAAATTCAATATTTTTCCACTAATAACTTAAAATATTTCATTAATTTAATAAAATATTCATTCATTTACTGAAACAATTTAACTCTTTTAATGAAATATGCTTTAATTTAATGAAATAATTTAATTAATTTAATGAAATATTTATTCGTTTAATAAAAACCATTAAATTAACGTAATGAAATATTCACAAGTTTCACGAAACAATGAAATATTCGTTTATTTTATGATTTATTTATTTCATTTATTTACTGCAATAATTTTATTCTTTATTTCAAATATTCATTAATTTAATGCACATTTAATTCATTAATTTAATTCAATGAAATATGCATTAATTTAATGATTTGTTCATTAATTTAATTAAATATTCACTAATTTAATGAAATATTTGTTAATTTAATGTAATAATTTTATTAATTTAATGAAATATTCATTCGTTTCATGAAATAATTTAAAGAATTGAGTGAAACATTCATTAATTTAGCTAAAAAACAATTTTATTTAAAATATTTTATTAATTTCCATAATTAGTGAGATATTTACTGAGTCAATGAAATAATTTTAATGAAATCGTTTCATGGAATTTTTAAAATATTTTCCTTCATATTAGTAAATAGTTTTTTTTCAAAATAACAAACTTTTTATCTTAAAAATACCCCAAATTTATTAAATGAAACACTTTTTTTGCTTTGCTATTTATCTCAACTTTTTATTACTTTAACTGAAACTGTAGCAAATTCCCTGTTCATGGCAAAAGTCGTTCACAATTCTATTTTCTAAAAGTAGAGTTTTTCAAATCAATGTGAGCTTGATTAATAAAATTAAATTAGAAAACCAAAAAAAAAAAAAAAAAATTAAATAAAACAGCCGCTCATCAATGATATCAACACGTGCCGTGCCGTTGTGTTTTTAAACAATAAAAAAGAAAACGATAAAAGAAATCAAGTTTTCTCCATTTCAAATGCTACTTTTTTATTTTATTAATCAAACCTATTAAACTGACACACACACATAATTCCGAATTGCATTTGCTTTAAACCGCCTTAGCTAAAGCTAAAGCTCTTGGTGATCTTTTCATAATATTTGTTGGTGTTGCATGGTCCACATGGTCTGGCTCTGACTGTTTTCTTTTATGGCACATATATTGAGTGTTTATGAATTGTTATTGCCTCAATGTTGTCATCGTTTTTTGTGATTTGTTATAATTGCTTTTACATGATAGTGAGTCAAGTATCAGCAATAGACCAACCAGCCAAACCAACCAAACGACCGATCGTCAATTCAATGGTCTTTGTTTTTTTTTTCTTAAATTAAATATCGTTTCATGTTTTTTTTAATTTTTTTTTTTGCATAAAAATATTCATGTTGGAGTTTAGAGTGTTGAAAAATTGTTAAATTTGGTTGTCAAGTACTCGTACCTTGTTAACTTGATTATAGAATTTATAGAAATTTTTGACATAAAGCGATATTTTTTTTTATTTCCTTTCAAATACATTAGTTATCCAATCAGCTCAATAGCTTGGTGATTCAATTAATTTCAATTTAGGTTTAAAAAATCTATTTTTTATGCTACAGCAAAAAATAAAAAAAATAAAATCTGCAATCTGCACGTTCTAAAAAATAATTTTTGAAAAGAAATTTGAGTGAATTGAGCTCATTTGTTATGAAGCTTGTTGATTTACAGCAGCAGCAAAGCGACCCAAAGAATCTTTTGTGCAGCTCATAACTTGTGATCTCTTTTCATTCTTTGGGAGTCACCAAAAAGTCTCCCATAAGGCTGCTGTATTGTCATTTCCGTCACAGAAATAGCATATGCTGATCTTTGTTTTGTTCATTTTCCGATTTAGTGCTTTTTTCCATATTTGGCTGTAAATGTTTTTTATTTCTAGTTTTCTTTTTCGTTCGCATGAGCAAATAGTTTAGGAGTGAGTGCTGTCAATTTCTTTTTATCTGCATTTTAAAAATTTTTTTTTGTAAAAATTAGTTCTTTTTTTTCTTGCTTTTTGTAAATAAAAAAAAATTTTGTTGTATTAATAAATAAGTTTATCTTATATCACAGCGCCTTGTTCAAAGCATGAGCAGCGTAAGTCAGTGTGGCTAATTCTAGCGCCTTTAGTACTTTCTTTCCTGATGAGAGTTACTAAATTTGTGTGTAAGCCGCTTAAAAAAAAATATACGAGATTTTCCTCAATGTTGGTGCTTTTAATAAGTCAAAAGTTGGCAACACTGATAAACAAAATATTTAAAATGTAGCCAATATGTTGTATTATGAAGTTTACCTTGTGGCCAATTCTAGCGCTTTTAAAATTTTTCATTTCGAAAATTAATACATACTTTCTTGCCTAAATTTGTGTGTAAGTCGTTTTTTTTTAATAAGCGTTTTTTCTTGATTTTGGTGCTTTTTGTAAGTTAAAAGTTGACAGCTTTGGTATTTTTCACTGTTGCTTTTGTTGTTGCAGAAAATTAAAAACATTTTTAACTATTTAAGAAACTTATGGTTTTTATATTTTCTGGACTGCTATTTATTGCAACTAGACTGTATTTTTTTTTTAATTTAATGTTTTTTTTTTGTAGAGCGAATTTATGAATTATTTAATTGACATGCTATAAGTGTAAAGATATTTACACAAGAGATACACAAATTGATAAATTTGTTACAGAAAAAAAAAGGAAAAAAATCGAATTGGTTTTTATTTCGCACAATATCAGTTCAGTTTTAATGAAAAAACACATGCGTGCACGTTTGCCACAACGAAAATAGTTTGCATACAACAATGACTACTTGTTCCTACTCAAATTTTATTTTTATTTTTTAAATTTTTGGTGTTGATATTGAAGTAATTTTTTTTTTTTTCTAATTTTTTCCTTTTAGTTTTTATGCGATTTGGTCAGCCGAAAATGTTAAACATTAAAAAAGTATTTGTGTAAATGCCACTGCGTTGAAGGAAATATTTATGTAAGTAGAAATAAACAAAAAACAAATTTTAATAAATTTATAAGTGTGTGTTGTGTGTACGTGTTGTATAGAAAACTATTCAAATAATCTTAACAAGTAATCAAACATGAGTTTGTGAAAAACCAAAATAAAAAAATATTTCTGCCGAAATTTTCCAATACAAAAAAAAAAAAAAAAAAAATAAATTTCGTTAATAAAAACAAACCGCAGCAACATGTTTCAATTGCTTAGAGATTGTTGTTGCTGCTGTTTTTATTTTCTTATTAATAAACACGCCTTATATTGTTTTGTTAATACCAGCAAAATGAATGAAATAACGCTGAATGATCAACAGATTCATGTAAATTTATCTGTGATGCTGCTACAGCAGCAGCTACAATTTTATACTCCGAACAAAACAAAAAAAAAAAAAAAAAACACTAAAATATTTTTGTTTATTTTAATTTTTAAAAAAGAAAAAAAAATTAACAAAAAGCTACACAAATTCATGCGCCAGGCAGCAAGAAAAGTTTCTGTGTTGCATGCAACTTTATTTAATAATTCACTATTAATATTGGGCGCTTTGCTGTTTTTGTTTTTTTCTTGCTTCTACTAGCAAATTCTGATTTTGTTTGGTTGGGTCGAAGTGATCTGCCCGGTAGTTTAGGTATTAAACTTGTAGTTTGCTGGTCTATTTGTGGCCATAAAAATATGAATTGTAAAACACTTTGTGCGGTTGTTGTTGTTGCTGTTGTGTGCACATAAATGAAATTGTTTTTATCGCTGCATGTTTGGAATTTGTACATTTCCAAAATTATCGCTTTTTATGTCAGTTATTGTCTAAAGTTTATGGAATTTGTTTTTTTTTTTTTAATTTTTTTATTTGCAAAACATGCAAAATAAGTAAAAAAAAAGTGCCTACATTTGGCAGGTATTTTTTTTATTGAAATGAATTAAAGGGTGTTTTTTGAGGCCAATAGAATGTAGTGAAAGCTCAACTATTAAATCCCTTTTTGATATTTATTATCTTTGTACTCTGGCGAATCTTTATAATTAAATTTAAAAATTTACAATCCAAATATTAAAAAAATTTTTTTTTTGCTAATTTTTGTTCATATTTTTTTTTTTAAATTTTAATAAAAAAAAATTTGTGAAAAAATGTTTTTATTAAAAAATTTTTGAGCAAAAAAATTTTTAGCTTGTAAATTTCTAAAATTTAAAACAAAACTAAATTTAAAATTTTATTTAAATATTTAAATTTCAAAATAAAAAAAAATTGTTTTGCTAATTTTTGTTCATAATTTTTTTTTCAATTTTAATTAAAAAATATTTTTAAATTATAATTTTTTTAATAAAAAACTATTTATTTTAATTAAATTTTTTTAATCGTGTAATTTAATTATTCGATCTTTATAAATTGTTATTTATAAATAAATATTATTAAAGCTTATCAAAAAAAAAAATAAAAATTAAATTATTAAGATCTCAATCTTGAATAATATTTATAATTAAAATAATAAAAAAAAATATTTTTTTAATTAAACAATTTAGTTGAAAAATATTTTTTTCACAAAATTTTTTTTATTAAACACTTTTTTTTTGAATTAAATAATTTTTTTTTGCAAATTAAAATTTAAATTTCAGAGTCTATAAATTTTAAACTGTTTTTTTTAATTAAATGAAATTTAATTTATCAAAAGTTAGATTTTATTTATGTGGAGTAGAAGAAGAGATGGCATTCAGTTCAGTAATAAAAAACCGTAGAACAAAAATCTGTAAATTGACTTTCAGCTAAGTCATCAAAATATTAAAATGAGTTGTTTATTATTTGGAAAAGAACCGGTTTTTATTGCTTCAGGCTTAAGCCGGAGACATGTACAACCCAAAAGCGGGCAACGAAAAATAAAAAAAATATTAAAAAATATTTTTCAAGCTTAAGATCTTAATAAAAATGGTTTTTATTTTAATTTTCTAATATTTCGATTTTATTTTGGAAACTAAAATAAAAATATTTTTTATTAAGAAATTAAGCTTGAAAAATATTTTTTAATATTTTTTGTTGCTTCATTTTGAGCTGAGAACTACTCACTACACAACAGTGAACATGTCACCAGACTAAGTCTGAAGTTTTAAGATCGAACAACTTGATAAAATAATAAAAAACATTTAATAAAATGCTTGCGAATTTTGGTAAAAAATTTCTTGAGAATAACAAAATTTGTTTTTGAAATTTTGCCTTCAATTAATTTTGGAAAGTAAGAAAACAACAACAAAATTCACTATACTACCCGATAAATTTTTCCCAAAAATTAAAAAAAATGGTAAAAAGGGAAGAAATTTTATTCGTTATAGTTGAGGAGAGAAAAATGTGAAAACTCCCTTAGAATCTTTATACAAAATGGGACAGTAAAACCAAAGTAACAATCATGAGATTGAATGAAACCAATTAAAATTTAAGAGTTTATTTTAATTATTTCCCTTTTTTTTTTTTTTTTTAATACTTCAAAAGTGGTTTTTAACTCAACAACAACAGTTATTTAAATGTTGTTGGTTAATAATATATTTCCTCATGCTAACAATAAAATACAAAATACGTTTGTCATTAATTCACTCTAGTGCTGCTGCCGCTTTTGCTAAACTCTTTTTTTTTAATTAAAATAAAATAAATCTTTCAAATGTTTTATACCTACAACTTGTAGAATGTATTTAAATATTTTTTTTTTTAATTTTTAAAATAAAAAAAAAAAAGAAAAGAAAAATATTTTTTGTCGTTGTGCCTGCCTGCCTGTCTCTACTCTACCTCTATAGAACAAACGATTGCTGTTTAAGTTTGTGTGTTTGAATACAATTTACAAAGCATTAAAACTGCAAATTGAAATCTTGATAAATTCAAAACCTCATACACACATGATTTAGACAGAAAGCAACAAAATAAAAAATAAAGAGAAAAAAATTTAATAAAAATAGTCGTGTTAAACATGACCTTGAATAAGAAACAAAAGTGGTGTTTTTTTTTTCTCTTTTAATTTGTTGTTTTATAATTTGTTCCTAGATTTTTTGTTTTGCTTTTAAATTATAAAAAATTATACAGTTGTTGTTGTACGTATCTATTCATATTGTATTTATTAGAGTTGCGTCTAAATAAAAACCAGCCAATTCAACCAACCAACCAACCACTTGAGCAACAATTACACAAAATTATAAAAAAAAAACAAAACAACTGCATTAATGTTAATAAGATTGTCTATATTTATGTTGTTGATGTAGTTGTTGTTGCTAAGGTAGTTGCTATTTTTCTAAATGACTCCACAGTGTTGTCGGTTTGGCGTTTAAGATTGACGTACCAAATGACACTACACAAAACCTTTAGAATGTTAGCAAAAAACTACAATAACAAAAAAATTTATTTATTACTAAGCCAACAAAAAAAAAATCAGCCAAGATTCTAATCACTTTAATAAGTTTTTGTGTGCTATAACCCAATTAACCAAACGTTGTGAATACAACATACACAAGAAACCATCTGAATTAAAATTAAATTTCTTAAAAACCTGCACCAAATTACGAGACTCGTTATCGTTTGGAATTTCTTTAGAATTGAAATAGAAAATTCGATCGATATCGAATTCCGTGATGTGGTCTCTGCTGTTATTTATTTTATTTATTTTTAATAACTAAAAAATTTTAACATCTTCTATCATCTTCTATTTTTCAGAAATCCTACTGCTGCTCTTGATCTTAGAACATGATTTAAATGGTTGCACAAATATCAAAGTATTATCCAAGCAACACCGTGAAGCTGTCGATGATTATGAACTTTTCAAATTTGCAGCACAACTTTATTAAGTTAGAACTGCTTTAATCCCCTAACTCCAGCTAATGATATTCAGCAGAAAAATATACTTTAACAAATTTTTGTAAAATTAATAAAATAATTACCGTTTTAAAATTATTAGATTTTAAATAAAAAGAAAATGACTAATTTATGAACTGAATTGTGTCTGCCTAACATCTTATTGTCCACTCTATCGTCTGCAAAAAGATATCATTTAAAACTATAAATTTATTTAAAAACCGTTAAAAAGTTATAGCACAAAAAGTAAACAGTATAAAAAAAAGCTCATGTTGCAAGCTCTGATTGCTCTTCTATTTGGGTTTCTCGCTATAACTTATGAATGGGTTAATATTTTTTAGTGAAACTTTCACTAGATGACAGCGGGGAAAATGGGCTACATTTCAATAGAACATTTTTTTTAAATCGCTCTAACGGTCAAAAAGTTAAAAGCGTTTTTCTAACTAAAACACTTCTTACTTCAAGTGAATGTGGCATGTGGCAACATAAGTGGCATGAGGCAGATAGCCCATTTTCCACTCTGCCACATAGTGAAAGTTTCATTGAAAAATATTGATCCCTCAAAAAGTTATTAAGCAAATACAAAATTGTTTACAAAATGCACCTGTCGCAGTGTCCGGAAATTCAATTGAAGAAACTTGAGCGAAAAAAGTAAAACACCAGGCTAACAGAACCAGCAGTAGGTGGAAATTAGGGAAATAATTTTTGTTTTTTTGTTACAACTTTTTAACGGATGAATATTTTCGCATGAGACTTGCACCAGGTGGCAGAGTGTGAAATGGGCTATCTGCCACATGCCTCATATATTGCCACATGCCACAGCCAAGCTGAATAAAAAGCGTTTTAGTTACAAAAGCGTTTCTAGCTTAGTAAGCGTTTGATGGATTCGAAAAAAAATTTCGATGGAACGATAGCCCATTTTTCACAGTATCAGCTGGTGCAAGCTTAACTTAAAAATATTAAACCATTCAAAAGTTATAACGAAAAACCCAAAAAGTAAATCAATCTGAACTTGCAACATGATGTTTTTGCTAACTTTTTGCTTTTTTTGCTATAACTTTTGAACGGTTTAATATTTTTAAATGAAACTTGTACCAGGTGATAGAGCCGGAAATGGGCTATCGTTCAATCGAACATTTTTTCAAATCCGCTAAACGCTTACTAAGCTAGAAACGCTTTTGTAACTAAAACGCTTTTTATTCAACTTGGATGTGGCATGTGGCACACTATGAGGCATGAGGCAGATAGCCCATTTCACACTCTGCCACCTGGTGCAAGTCTCATGCGAAAATATTCATCCGTTAAAAAGTTGTAACAAAAAAACAAAAATTATTTCCCTAATTTCCACCTACTGCTGGTTCTGTTAGCCTGGTGTTTTACTTTTTTCCCTCAAGTTTCTTCAATTGAATTTCCGGACACTGCGACAGGTGCATTTTGTAAACAATTTTGTATTTGCTTAATAACTTTCTGAGGGATCAATATTTTTTAATGAAACTTTCACTATGTGGCAGAGTGGAAAATGGGCTATCTGCCTCATGCCACTTATGTTGCCACATGCCACATTCACTTGAAGTAAAAAGTGTTTTAGTTAGAAAAACGCTTATAACTTTTTGACCGTTAGAGCGATTTTAAAAAAATGTTCTGTTGAAATGTAGCCCATTTTCCCCTCTGCCATCTAGTGCAAGTTTCATTAAAAAATATTAACCCATTCAAAAGCTATAGCGAGAAAACCAAAAAGAAGATCAATCGGAGCTTGAAACAGGATGCAAAATGTCTTTTAAAGTACTTGCGCTGCTTTGTTGATGAGTTAATATGATAGCAAACTGTACAGTAAATAAAATTTTTTAATGCAATTTTAAAAGACAATTTAAAAAAAGGTGGCCTAACTATAAAATTTTGCAATGTGTTCCTGGAGTGGGCAACTTTTTTATTTATTTATCTTCACATACTTACCTTTCTTAAATATTCTTAAATAAAAAGAAGGATATCTAGCAATTATTATTCTTACATATTTTAAAGATTTATTTTTGCTTAATTTTGTTTTTAAATATTTAAAAATTTTTTTATTTTATTTTTAAAAATATTTATTTGTTTGTTATAAAAGAGAAAATTATAAATGTTAGTCATGAAACTGGTGCTTGAAAAGTTTTAGGTACGAATATTAATTGATTTACCAAATTCATTCTGACTTCAAAGTAATTTTGAAATAATCCAAAAGTGTAGAATTTAGCCTCAGCTGTTAAACCATCATATTTGGCATGTGATTCTTGAGCCACGTTTTATGGGATAGTTGATTTAAACCAGCCAGCATAGAAAAAAGAAGGAAAACTAACTTAAACTGCTAAAGCATGTCAGCTACTGCTATTGCTAATTAGTATTAATAATTATTTAATTAATAATTATTTAGTGCCAATAAAATTACGAGAATATTTTTTTTTTAATTTTATTAGAGGAATTTTTATAAATAAAATGTAGTTTTTTTTTAGTAATATGCATCTACTTGGTTAGTTTTTATTCGCTTACAAATTTTGACTAAAAGACAAATTGAAATTGAAAACCCACCTCAAACTCTATAATTACAATCACATACAAATTATTAAAACAACAAAAACAACAACTCAACTAAACAAACTCACAGCAAATTACACAAAATAATCAAAATAATTTGTTACATATTTTCTATGGCCGCAGGTAATTTAAGAATTAAAAAAAAATATTTTTTGTTTTTTAATAAATGAAAATGAAATTAAAACACTAAGCCGCACACAAACACTCACACAAGTAGAGCATGTGTTGGAGACTTGTAATTTTAAATGACAAATTTGTTGAATTCATTCAGGCACCTCAATTGGTGTTCACAAAAAAATAAAACTGGCAGCGCTGGTACTACATGGAGCTTTTTTAATGAAACAGAAATTTAACTAAATAACAATTTAAATGACCAATCAAATTAATTAAGATTAAGTTAAGAAAATATAAAAAAATAAAAACAAAAACTATATTTTAAGAAACAGTTTTAAAACTAAAAAAATGGATTTATTCTGTCTTTTACTGTTTTTAAATGGCAACTACCAGTTAAAAAATTGCACATGGGCGGGGTATTACATGCACTAGCATGTTGTGGTTGGCGTACACTATTAAGCAAAAGTATTAGCTACACTTTGTTTTAAAAGAAAATATTTAAGAATTTTTGCTTAAAAATATTATTTAAAATTTTTCTTTAATTTACACTTAAAAAAAGGAAAAACTGTCGGTTTCATTTCATAAAAAAAAAAAAAAATCTGCCCAACAAAATATCTTTTAAAATTAATTTTACAATCTACAATTTTTTTAAAGCTTAAGGACGGACTATTAATATTTATTTTTACATAATATTTTTTTTAAAACATTTTCGGGTTAAGCAGATTTTGTAAACAAAAAAATAAGTAATTGAGGCATGTGAAATAAGTTTTAGTTTAAACCTTTTGCGTGGGGTTCATATTTGTAGTTTAAAAAATTTTTAATTCTACCGCATCGTCAAACTGTTCAGCTGACTTTTGTAAACACAAAAACAAGACAACAAGAATTTTTCTTGCAAATAGAGAGGAAAATAAATTTTATTTATAGATACAGAGGTCAGTCTTAATAATTCGAAACTCATGTCACCTTTCGAATTTAGGATATCTCGAATATCAGAGCCAGTTTAAACAATTTAAGCGAAGTGCAGATTTGAATTCACTTTTTCGTAATTGAAAACAATTTTTAAATGCTCTATCCTGCTTACGTTGTTAGATAAAAGTATCAAGAGTCAACGGGACATTAGCCAAGCCATGTAGCTAAATTCTCATTGTTTTTATCAAATATTTGCTCAGTCTGGTTACATACTTTTATTCAAAACCAAAAAAAAATCACTAAAAACTCAACTATAAAAAAATAAAAATAAAAAATAAAAAATAAAATAAATAAAAAGCAAAAAATATGAAAAATAGAAATGAAGCTTAAATATTATAAACAGTTGTTGTTTAAAGCGAGAAAATTGTTAGGAAATTGTTATGAAAAAAAAATTATTTTCTGTTTTTTTAGCTTATTTTGCTGTGTTGGCTTTACAGCTGGAGTTTAGAGCGTGAAAACGTGACGTTACATTTAGCAAATGCATAGGGAATTGAAAAACTAAACACAAAAATTTGTCTAATTTTTTTTTTCATTTAAAACAATTTGAAGGGTATAAAAAAAACACCATAAAAATTTAAATAAATGTTTTACAAAATTATTTTTTCTGAACAAAAAAAAAATATAAAAAAAAACTAAGTTTTTGTATGTTGTTTTTTTTTTTAAGTAAAAAAAAATACTGCAAACGAAATCAATTTTTTTAACAAGCGTTTAATTCGTTTAAAAAATTTTTATAAAAAATACTAACCCTCTTATCCAAAAAAAAGTTGACGTAGACTTTAAAGTAAAATTTATGAAAAAAATATATGAAAAATTTCGTTAACGTTGACTTTAAAGTCCACGTTAATTTTTTTTTTTTTTTTTTTGGATAAGAGGTAACTATTTTGATTACTTTTCATACAAAAATTTCTAGACGAGTAGATCGCTTGTGTTGTAAAAACAGCACTGAAGCTTACGAGATTTTTGTTTGTAGCTTAAAAAAATTTTGCTACAAACAAAATCATTTTTTGGTGTTTAAGTTGTTAGACTTTTTTTTACAGTTTTCCGAATTGTTTTGTATAATTTTCCAATTTAAATTAAATTTGTAGTTTTTTTTTTTTTGTTTTTTTTTTCATACAATTTGAGATTTTTCCCAGGCATCGATAAACACTAAAATGCCAGACCATATGAATTGAATGTTTGTAATTTTGTATATGTGAATGATGTTGGTTGTTGGTTGTTGTTTTGCCATTGCTATTCTTTCTATATTCACAGTTTTGTTTGTAACATTAGTAATTCGCCTGGACGTTTTTTTTATAAAATTTATATATTTTTTTTTGCATTATCCGTTCATGTAACCCGTACGTATTAGAGTATCTGCGCCTGTACATGTATTAGAGTAGTTATTTAGTATCAGCCATGAATACCTGATAGCTTTTTCGTTTTTTTTCTCTCTCTAAACAAAATTTATATTTTTTGTATGGTGTTGTTGAGTTGAGAATTTATTTAAGCTGAACTTAAGGCAATTTTATTATTAGTGCGCGAGTACAGCCATTGCGGGTAATTTTTTTTTTTTTTTTTTAGTTTTTTGTTTTAAAAAGTTGTTGATTGTTAATTGATAATTATAGAGCCATTACTAGACAATTTTCTATAATTTTCACGCAACGCACTATAAATAATGTAAATTTCAAACAATCTATTAACCATATTACATTCTTTTCCATAATAATTTTCTTTGTTTGTAATAATTGAAAAATTATACAGGCCAATTGGATGTTGTTAGCAACAAAATATGTTTAAAAAAAAAAACAAAAAATAAAAATTATAAAAATGAATAAATCACACACACTAATGTTTTATTTATAGGCAAAAATTTCTCTGACAAACCTTCAAAAATATTTAAAAAATTCAGGGGGTTATTATGTATTTCGTTTCGAATCGCAAAGGCTTTCGAAGAGAATTTTCAATTTGTAAAGAAAATTTTAAAAAAAAATTCACATTTTTAAAATTACCTTCCATGGTGTAAGAAAACCAGGTGACACTGAGACGCCAGCTGAATCATGCATGATTGAAGCTCGTTCTGTAGAAATCAAAAGCGGATAAAAATTTTTTGTTTCACTCTAGCACACTTCTGAATATCAACCACCGGAAATAGTTTTTGACAGGAGGAGCCTCAAAAGCAATAGCAAAATAAATAGGCTTTTTGAAATATTGTTATTTTTGTTACCTTCAAAATCGGTAATACAACTCTGCTGGATTTTTGAAAGTTTTACATATTAGATTCTTTTCGAAAGCTATTTCGATTGGAATCGAAATACATAATAAAAAGCAATTTTTTTTAACGATTTGATGGTTGGTTTTCTGCAAATGGCACAAAATTTTTGAAAATATTAAGCTACACATGCGTTATTGCACAATGCGCACACACATTGTTTTTTTATAAAAATATCAAGTATCACACTTTTTCCCAAATAAAATCGTATTTTTAAAACCATAAAAATTTCGATTAATTTTACAATTTAAGCTCAGCATTAGATCTCGCTTAAGCTTTAAATTTTGTAACAAAAATAATTCACTACAGGGGATCGGCATGCTGAACTGCTAAGAGGACATTTTAGACTTAATTAAATCAAAGTAATACAGAATGCTTCTAAACATCTGTATCAATGGGGGACAGAAAATGTAAAGACAAGTGCTGTGCATGTGCCTAATGATGGTAAGTCATAGTGTTAGCTATTTCGCAGTGGTATACTGGCCTCAGAAGACCTAGATTAAGTAAAATAGCTCACAGTCAAAGTTGTTTACTTATTATGTGTCTCTGTTGTTACATTTATGGTCTGTTCTGCCAAGACGAACGAAAGCAAAGCAAATTTGTATTAAAAGCAAAACCAATGTACGAAAATTTGTTTTTGTTTTCAATACAAAAGTGCTTTGCTTTGGTTTTCTTGTTACATAGCTTGAACAAAATTTAGGGCCACTGACGCAAACAAAAAAGTATCAAATAAAGTACTAAAAAGGGTTGGTTTTTCTACCTTTCTTTATAAAAGCCGAAAAAGGTTACACAAAATCTTATTAACGCTAAAAATTTCAAAGTAGAAAATGTTTAAAAGAAGTAGAAACACAACTAAAATCACTAAAATGAGCTTGTCGACCTTTAACATCAACCCCTTTTTTTACTGGAAGTCACATGTAAACGTTGTGTGTGAATTTGACGGAAATTTTTTTTGATACTCACACAAATGCATAATTTGATGTTGAAATTTGATTTGTGTATCAGTTAACAAAGCAGTAAGTCCGCACAGGTAGCGTCTACCAAGGTGGAGTGGCCTAAACGAAATTATGATTATTTATAAATAAATTTATAAAATAACAACAACAAGCCGTTAAGGCTTAAATACTATTTAAAACAAAAAAGCCATCCAACTCATCTAACAAAGATTAAAGATTTTTGTTTGTTTTTCATACAAATTTTTTTACACGAGTAGGGTAGCTCGTTTTCTATAAACAGCACATTAAAGCTCTTAAGCTTTTGTATATTTCATTTGAATTTTGCGTGTTTAAATAATTGAGCTACAGAGAAAACTCAAAATCTGCTTATCAGTTGGTGAAAAGGAAACCAAAAAAACTAAACACAGAAAAAAAAGAAAACAAATTGAATTCAATTGAATTGCATACTGAACTAAAAAATATGGTTTTTCAAAATAAAATTAATTATTTTAGCAACATTTTTCGACACATTATTATGAAATATTTTTGAAATAAAAAAAAACAGAAACAAATTATGCCACACAGAATTTTAAAATGGAATTACTTTACAACACACGCTCAGAGCAACAGCTAAAAACAACAAATTGAAATGAAACTGAAAAAAAATAGTCATAAAACGTGTGTTTGAATATGAAAAGTTTTTTTATTGTTTGCTGTTGTTGTTGCTATTGTTGCAACATAATTAATCAAAAGGTCATTTAGACAAGATATTTGGTTTCATAAGGCCTAAAGAGGGAAAGATACACACACATATACACTCACACACTTAAACACTTATACATAAAATATAAAAAGAAAAATTGGCTAGATAGCGGACACTCATATTAAACAGGCAAACAACCAGAGAGACAGACACACAGGCCAGCCAGCCAGCCAGCCAGAGATTGGTATTTGTAATAAAAATTCTTAAGTAAGCCAGAGTGTTTTAAAGAATGCTTGACTGTCTATTTGACTGCCACATAGGCATGTGGCATGCCACATTCATATATTACACACACTCACACACACATGCATTTTTGCATTGTAATAATTGTGTCAAATTGCCGCTAAAAATTAATTCATTTCCGCCAGATTTTTTTTTCACAAGCTTTCGTACATTTCGAAGTGGTGCATTTACTGTAGCTGTGTGTGTGTGTGTGAGTGCTTTTTTGTGTTTTTATAAAAAAAAATATTTTAACTGAAAAAGCCATTTGGGATTTTTTCCAAGTGCTACAATTGCGTTTGTTTTTTCTCTCTCAATTTTCCCTGTGAAGCTGATATTTTTCTATTGTTTTGTCGTGGCAAAAACAAAACAAACATAAGTTATCTGAATAAGGCATCAAGAAATTATTTTTTTTATTGTTTTTATTATTATTATTTACAATTTTTAATATGCACAATATTTTTTGTTTTTGTTTTGCTCTTTTTTTCAATACACAAGATTTGAATTTATTTATTTGCCCACCGCCAACGCTATATGATTTGCTAATACCACAAATATAAAACGCTTCGAGTGTTTATTAGTATTGCGTTGCTTAAAACAACAACAACAACAACAACAAATGCGAGGCAGTGAAAATACTGTGTAGAAACTTTTTATAGTTTTATGACTGCATTGAGTACAGAAGCGTATCAGCGCAAGAAGTTAAAACGCAAAAGAGAATTGCATCATTAGAGAGAAATTAAAAAAAAAAATTATTAATTGAGGTTTTCCCTTTTGCAGTAAAGCTTTGAGCCACTAGCAAACGGAAATTTCTATTAAGAACCTGACAACAAACAGAGGTCGTATTGGGGCATTTGATATCCAGCAGCAACTTGTTTTGGAATTTTAAAATTATTTCACGGCTACTCGACAAGACAGCGAAATAATGAAGAGATACCCGTAGATTAGGGGATACCAATCTGGCGATCGCAAGTTCGATTTCTGGCTGGACTCTGGGTGTTTTGTGCAGCCAGGCCAAGAAGCTACACGGACTTGTGTTTTTAAAAAAATTCTAAATCCATCTTGTGGCATTAAGATATCTGACAAAATCTGCTAAAAACCCTTTATTCCCGAAATTTTTGTCTCGAAATTAGAAGAAGGGCCTGGCAGATAAGGCAGTTCATGTTGAAGGACTGGTTCAGCCTATCGGCGTGCATACCGATAGCCCAGTGCCCATTAGTATAGAAATACCCTTCTTATTCCTGCTTATCAGCTGAGCAGAGCATATAACATGATAGTTAGACCATATTTGGCGCTAAAGTTTGCTCTTCTTAAGACCCTGCCATCTGCTATTCGTCTTCCTTTGGTACACGCAGAAAACAACTTCGGTTCTGAAACAAAATTTGTTTCCAATTAAAAATTCTTTTCTGATAGTGAAATTTTGTAGTTTTAGCAAGCACAATTCGCTAATACAGTCTAAAATTTAGTTCCGTTAAAGATATTTTGAGCTGTAAAACCGATTTGCTATTGACGAGATTAAAAAAATTCGATTATAAAAACTGAAGTTTTGATGGGAAAAAAATTTAGTTCACACAACCGAAGTTAATTGCTCTGTGTAGTATTAAAGAATGCCGTCTTTGGATATACACAAAATCCTCCATGTTAAAGCTTTCTAAAATCAAGTTAAAGCCTCAGGCTAAAAAATTTTTTTTAATTTTTTCATACAAAAAAGAAAACAATCTAATTTCAATCAATTTTATTTGATATCGAAGACGACGATTGGCTAAGATTTCTTCAAGCAGAGATACAAACTGTGCTAACCTTAACACATTCGCAGCTATTGAAACCAATAGCTTCCCTGAGAACACAGCCTGCCGCTTTATTTGAATTAGTTTCCTTAAATTTTTTTGCTGCTCATTTAGCTCATCAGGATAGATTTTATTACTTTTTAGTCCACAACTCTAGAACTCTCGGTTATTTAATTTGAATTGAATTTTTTACATTTTAGGGTATTTAATCCAGATTTCTAATCTTTTCTTTGCTTTAAATTTCAATTAGATGAGTAATATAGCTTAAAATTGCCTTTATTATTTTTTTTCTTGTGCTCTTTTAGCTCATCAGGACACATTTTAAGACAATTTAGATGATTTAATTCAATTCGGTTATCTGGCTTTTCAGTTTAATAAATAGAAATTACTTGAATAATAAACTAAAATTAGCTCATTTGCATCATCAAGATTCAGTTTATCTTGCAAAGTACTTAATACAGGTTAGTGGTTGGTTGGTTTACATGGCAGCTAGACGGCCTTCAAATTGGAATCGTAAGATTCCACCTACTCGCCAAGACTATGTGACATTAAGATATCTGAGTAGATTATCTAACCGTACTCCATACTCTCAGGTAGTCCGTCCGTGAAATCTGTGTCTCTGGTAGTAATCAAGAATGCCGGTACAGCGACTGTCACCTTAGCCTGAAACCTTAGCCAATTCATCCACCAGCTAATTACTAATAAAGCCGTTCCAGATTGCATAACGTAGCCTTACATTGGTCCTAGAAGAGAGGATATAATATTCGATTGAAGTGCCAGAAGAGTTGCTGGCGTATCTATGTAGCTGCTTATAGGTCGGTGGATTTTTAATTTGTCTTCATTAAAAATACTTAAATGATAAAAAGCTAAATTTGATAAATTTTCTTGGCTCTCATTTAGCTCAGCAGGAAAGATTTTATTTCTTTTAAGACGCTTAGAAATGAAGTTAAAGGTACAGATCTACCCAGGCAAAAATAAAAATCCAGGGAGATCTTTTATCTGCTTTTAAACATGATTTACTCACAACATCTTCCCAGTTTAAAGAAATTTTTTTTTTAAATTTTGTTATAATTTTCCCTCCAATTTTTTTTTTCTTTTTGTGTTGAAAGTTTCAGTATTTATGCCACCCCTCTGCAATCGATTGAATAAAAATGTAATTCATATCTTTATATTATTTGTTTTTGTTATTGTTGATTTTAATATTTTGCAATTGTTGCTTTTATTTGTGGAAAGAAATATTAACCATTGACGTTTTAACCTTATGTGAAGGCATATTTGTAAAGTAACAATCAATTGGCTTAGCCGACAACAAAAAAAAAAAAAAAAAAAAAAAAAAAAAAAAAAAAAAAAAACTTAAAACGCATATAACGGCTGCAAATGAGTAAAATATACAAAAAAAAAAAAATAAAATGCAGGGAATTATTAAAGCAGAGATACTCGTACGTAATAAAGCCTAAAAATTCAAGTGTTGTGGCTGACGGCTTGCAACACATTTTCCTCTGAAGCACGCGCGCCACTCCCACTCAAGCGGCAGCACCTCTTTTTTTTCGTTTGTTTTTTTGGTTTTTGGATTCTGAATTTAATTTTTATTTTTGCCAAAGTTGTTGCTGTTGCTGTTGTTATATTTATGATATTAAAGCGATGAAAGATAATAATAATTTCAGCTGTGTGTTTGTTATATTGTTGTTGTTGCTCAGCATATAAAGTTGTAGTTGGGCCATATTTCTGATACATTTATTTTCTTAGCCAAACTTGTTAACATAAATTTGCAATTAGTGTTTAAAACCTAAACAATTGACTGTTGGTTGTCTGTCTGTCTGTTTGTCTGTCCATTTATCTTTATAAATCTCTGCGTTAAAAGTTTTTCTATTTGTTTTCTTGTAGGCTTAAAGGGTCGGTTTGGGGTAGCTTGAGATTTTTTATTTGCCCAGGCCAGCGCACTAACTTTCGATAGAGAATTTTATAAATTTCCGTTTCTTGTTTTAGAAATAAAAAAACTTTTTATTTTTCAATTCTCAAGTGTAATTTTTTCGTTTATCAAGATTTACTAACTAAAAGCTAACAGCCAGCTGAGGTTGTTTTATTAGCTAAGTTTTCCGCGCTCTTGCTCTCGCCCTCCCTAAATCCATTACTCTGTGTGTGTGCGTGTGTGTGTGTGTTTGAATTTGTAATAAATTGCAGATAAAAAATAAAATAAAATCCTAATCGTGACATTGTTAGCATTTAATTATAATTAAATTTGTAATATAATTATAGACATTGCTTAGGGCATTAGTATGTGTAATTGTTATTGTTGTTGTCATATTGGCAATTTAATTAATTTCAAAATTTGATTACAATTTGCGCATATTAATTAAATCATGTTGGGCGTTTAGTGTTTGTGTGTTTTGAATGATTGTTGCATAAAACAACTATAAAATGTCATGAGCAAAAGATTTATTGCAGTGATAAATGACACACGAAATCAAGTGACATTTGCTGGAACTCAAGCATTGTTGGTAATGAAACCTTTTACATATTTTTTTTAGTGATGGACGTTGAAAATATGTTTAAATTGTAAATGATGTAAATGAGGCTCAGAGAAATTAGTTGAAGGTAGCTTTAAGCTATATTCAAGTAATTTAAATTAATATGAGATAAATGACAGCCTACTTAGATTAAAGAGTGTAAAATATAACAAAATAATTCCTGATGAGCTACGTGAGCATCCTGATAATTAAAAAAATCTAACTTTAAGGTAGTATTTTAAAATAAAATAAAAGAGCCGATGACATTTTTGATTTAAATTAATAAAAAAAAAAATAAAATGTTGCCTGATGAGCCAAACGAGCATCGGACATTATTATCGAGGGTCGATTGAGGTATTAAAAGTTAGGTTATTTAAACTGAAACGTTTGGCAAGTTTACTAACCTGCATTATATAGACTAAAGTAATTCCAGAAAAGTTTTATTGAAATTTTAGTTTTCAAATAATTTAAATTACGAAGGTGAAGCCAACGAACAAACTGAATAAAATATCCTATGTAATAGCTTTAGGCCGTATTATTCAAGTAATTCAAAATAAGAAAATGGAAAAGGCTAACAATCTGCTTTAAATTATATAAAATATTTACTGATGAGCTGAATAAGACTACTTTAAAATTTAAGAAAATATTTCCTGATAAGTTAAAATTAAAAGCAGCTACCTTTAGTGTACAATAATAGGGTGTTAAAGCAGACTAGCAACCAGGATTCAAGGGACGAAAATGCAAAATATGTTTCCTGACGACCCAAGTGCGTATCAGATAAACTGATCGAAGTCTATTTTAGGCTACATCATTCAAATAATTCAAAGTAAGACGACAAATCAGCGTAGCAACCAGGATTCAAGGGACGAAAATGCAATAAATGTTTCCTGACGACCCAAGTAAGTGCCAGAAAAATTTATCAAAGTCGACTTTCAGCTATATTCTAAATATAATTCAAATTAAGACAATGTAGAAAACTAAAGACCTGTCCTAAATAGCATAAAATGTAATATGTGTCCTGATGATCTATATGAGCAGAGGTAATATTAGCATTAGCCTATATTATTCAAATAATAAATAATAGCCTGACAAAGAAGACTAGCAACTAGGATTGAATTAGATTAAAATCTAAGAAAATGTTTACTGATGAGCTGTAAGAGCAGCCAGAAAATTAAAAGAAGCTTTACTTGGGCTACACTATTTCAATAATACAAATTAAGATGAAGAACACGTTAAGCGAACTAAAGTAAATAGATTAAGCTGTAATAAAGTGTGTACTGATGAGCTATATAAGCTCCAGGGAAATTGCTGAAAATTAATTTTAGGCTGACAACTTAATTAGCATTCTCTAAATTTTACTCTGGTTACGATGGCCAGCGCAGCAGAAACTTACCGAACGACTGGCAACTTGTTGCAAATAAATTAAAGGACAGGGAAAAAAAGTAAAGCAATTTTTTTTATTAAAGTATTTTTTTCCCTTAATCAATTGCTAAAAAAAAGTTTTACAAATTTCCAAACAAAGTTTGTTGTTTTGTCTTGAAGAAAAGCCCGAAAATATTTCCAAAAAAGCAAAAAAAATAAATTATAAGCATTCAAAAAAGATACCAACTACAGCTAAATAATAAAAAAAAAATAACTTCCATCACCTGTATCTGGTTAACAATATTTACCGCCATTAAGTTGTCACCACCCATGTCACCTACATTATGTTTTATGTCTTTCACTTCTATTTATTGCTTTTTATTTTTATTATTTTTTCTGTTGTAAATTTCTAGCCAAAAATTAAAGGAAAAGAAAATCTTAAACAAAATGTGTCATAAATTTTCTTTTTTTTGTTAAACAATCCAAAAGTACAAGTCAGTTTGTAAATGTTGCACTTTTAAATGGTAGTGGTAGTATGCTGGTTGTTGTCTTGTATGTGTGTGTGCTCCCTATTTTGACACCACTCATGTTTTTAGCAGACAGCATACAACAATATACGAGTAGAGCATTAAACATTTAAACATGCTGCAGCAACAATGCATACAAAAAAAGTAAGGAAAAAAGGCCTACCAGTCAACTGTAGCCCCAACAATAATAATAACGACAATAACAACAACATTATCATCAACAGTAAAACGGGGCAACTTGTTGTAAAGTAGTTACTAGTACATAATATTGCCACAAATTTACTCATTAACTTGTTGACAGTTTAACTGACGTTGGCGCCTATTCATTCTCTTATATTTAAGTCTTTACAATGTTGTTGCAATTTTGTTATTGCTATTGTTGTTTTTGCTTCCTTTTTCCTTTTCTGCTGGCTTGTGGGGAGTGTTAAATATAAGTTACCACGTTTAATTGGCTACTTTTTTTCCTTCTTTTCTTATTTTTTTTTTAATTTTTTTTTTAATTTTTTTTTTTTTTTTTTTACTTTGTAGTTATTGCTGTTACTGCATATTGTTTGTTGTTGTCCTTATTTTTTGATATTTTCCTATTTTTGGTTTCTGAGCAGCCAATATGTCGTTAAGTTGGGTTCTATAATGAATAAGTGCCTGTTTGTGGGTCTATCTATGTATATGTGAGGGAGTGTGTTCAAGTTGGTGTCGTATGAATGCGTGTTTGATTTTATAAATTAAAGTCTTAAATGTTAAATGTCATGTTAACATTAATATTTTCAAATGTTTTGTTAAGTCAAGCCTAAGAATCGCAGTAAGAGCCAGAACATAAATTTCTATTTCCAAAAGAAATTAAAATTTTGTTTTGGTTTAAATAGAAATTTTTTTTTTCAAAATTAAGTATCATTTCTTAAGGATTCTATCCTAGTTTAAGCTCTTTATTGAATAATATGTATTTTAGTTAAGACAACAACCACTGTCTTTGCTTAATACTTTAGTTTAGAATTCGATGAAAACTAATTTGAAATCTGCTTACAAAAATTTTTTCTATGAAAAATGTTGTTTAAAAATAAATTTCGCACCAGTTTTTTTTTTATCACAGGGTGGAGTAGGTAAATAGTTCAAAACGAAATCTTCTAATTCTAATTGATGGCCATAAATTAACCAACTGACAACTATTATTGTAGGCATTTTTGTTAGTTTTTTATTAACTTTTACTTACTAAACCATTGATTCTCTATCCAATGATTAATGTGTTCAAGATTAAAAGAGCTGTTATTTTTGGAAGTGGTGTATAAGTCCACTTTAAAAAAAATGGTGACTTTGTTTTACTAAAACGTATGGCTGACTTCCAAAACGTCAATTGCTTTATATTCAAACAAAGCATCGTATTTCATAACGCCGAAGTGCAAAACATTGACGATGCATTACATTTCAAAACGTCGTAGACAGCTATAAGAAACGCCGCAAAATAGCAATCGGCGCATCAGATTCCCAGTTGATGCTTTTACTTTTGCATTGTTTCGCAACTCTGTATTTATTAAAAGTTTAAATACCGTATTAGCATTGTCTTATAACGTTTTGGAAGTCAGCCTATGTTAACTCATTTTTTTAAAGTGGACTTATACCACTTTCAAAAATAATATTTTAAACTAAACAGCCCAGCACTTGACTTCCAAGCACACACGAAAGTTTACTTTACAAACTGCTTTGCTTTTAGTAAAAAAAAAAAAAAAAAATAATAAAAACTAATCATAAATCGAAGATCTAAAGCTTCTAATTGAAATGTTTATCAAGCAAGTTAAAGGAAATTACAAGAAAAAAATAAATAAAAAATTAAAAAAAAAATCATTTAAAATTTTTTTATTTGTTTTGAAATTCAATTCAGATAAAATTACAAGCATGTAAAAAAGAGCAAGAAAATCTAGTAAATTTTGATACTCGGACTCATATTCGTTTTGCATGTATGTGTCTCCATATCAGAAAAGAAAAATCTAGAGAAAAGATAACAAACTCAACACATGTCAAAACTAATTAACAAAAGCAGACACAAACACAACAAGGATTTATGTGAGTAAGCAAAAAATTATACTACAACTAAACAAACATACAAACAAAAACAGTAAATACACTTACAACACACAAACATTTACAATACGAGGGCATGATGTGTGTTTGGTAAGCTTAAATGAATGAAAATTGTGAACCCAAACATTCAATGCGAAATAAACAATTTTAAATTGTTTACCAACAACAATGTTGGAGACTTTTTAAATGTCATATCAGGTTCATTTAAAAGAGTAAAAACTTAATTTTTTTAAATTTTAAAAATTCTTTAAAACACTAGGCAGAGCAAAACCAATGAGTCATAAATTCAATGAAGATTGTTCATTGACTTAATGTAACATTCCATCAATTATGTGAATGATTATTTTTATTGTACGCAAAAATGAAATTATTTCCTGACATAAATGAATATTTTACCGAATTACTGAAATATTCCCTTGGTGTAAGAAAACATTGTCATTGATTGAAAAATAATTAATTTTTCATTGGATTAATGAACCACATTTTTTCTTCTAATAAGCTGTTATTTTTGAAAGTGCTTTAAGTTTTTTTATTTAAAAAATTTTTTTAAAAGTTAACTTTTACTACTTTCAACAAAAGCTTATTTAAATAAAAAAAAAATTATATTACATAACAAATATTTTTTTGATTTTTTTGATTCAATAAAAAAATTTTTTGACTTAATTAAAAATTTATTTAATTCAATTAAAATTATTTGATTCAATTACAAATTTAATTGATTCAATTAAAAATTTTTTTCTTTCAATTAAAAATTTATTTGATTCAATTAAAAATTTAATTGATTCAATTAAAAAATTTAATTGATTCAATTAAAAAATTTAATTGATTCAATTAAAAATTTATTTGATTCAATTTAAAATTTATTTAATTCAATTACAAATTCAGTTCATTGAATTAAAAATTTTAGATGTTTTTTTTAATGATATAAGACAACTTCAAAACAAAGGAATTTTAGCCAGATCGTGTATATATCTTATTACAATTGCCGGTAATTAATTTTTTTGAAAGGTGGACTTCTACCACTTTCAAAAATAACCGCTCATTTAAATGATTAAAAATTTCAATGATTTAATTAAAAATTTCATTGATTTAATTAAAAAGTTAATTGAGTCAATTAAAAAGTTAATTGAGTCAATTAAAAAGTTAATTGATGCAAATAAAAATTTTATCGATTTTTTTAAAAATGTAATTGATTCAAAAAAAAATTTTATCAATTTAGTTAAAAATGTAATTGATTCAAAAAAAAATTGTATTAACTCTTTTAAAAATTAACTTTATTTAATTAAAAAATTTATTGATTCAATTAAAAATTTAAAAAAATTTTATAATTTTTTTTTTTCATAAAAATTTTGTTTAATACTCGTATGCTTTGAATAGAATACATATTTACGGATAGGCAGGCTAAACTTAAGGTTATTTAACTTTGCAACATCGACTGCCTTATCCAAAAAAATTTGACGTAAATTTTAAAATAAAATTTATGAAAAAAATATATATGAAAAATTGCAATAACGTAAACCTTAAAATCTACGTTAATTATTTTTTAGATAGACGGTATTTCGCAAACATAGTAAAAGCAATTAACCTGCCACATGACTCCAAATTGACGGATAGTATACAACTAATAAAGTAAATCTATTTATATAGATTGAAGATTGAAAGTATCTTCTTATGCTATTCAAAGCAAAAATTATTCCCCTACTTTTTATTTTGTTAATGGTTTTAAAAGAATTTAAAGCCCACAGCCCAGAGCAACTTTCTCATTCTGCTCCGTATTTATTGCTCATTAAAATTTAAAATTTTTGGAATTTTAATTTTTTCTTAATTTTAATTAAAACCAAATATGTGTTTTAAATAAATCATTGATTTATGTTACTGAAAAAAAAGTTAAATGAATTTAACTGATTAACAACATGAGATATTTAAAAAAAAAAACAAACAAAGAAACAGCACCAAGAAACGAGACAAGTTGTCAAACATCAGCCACCTACTGAGTAAACAAAAAGAACTACAGAATTGAAAAAGAAAAAAAAAAATAAAGAAAAACTATATGAAACCAATCATAGAGAAGACTAAAATAAAACTGTCAATTACTAAGTTTTTCCTTTTTATATGTGCTTGGACAGGTCTCAGTGAGCCACATCTCTAACTACTACACCTACTCATTGATTGATAAAAGATCAAGGCAAAAACAAAAACAAAAACAAAGCAAAAAGTTAGAAAAGAAAATACCAACGAGTAAATGGAAAACATCTTTTTAATATGACAGAGAGAGAGAGAGAGATAGAGAGGGTGGCCTGTATAAACTAAATTGATTACAACAAACGCTTCAATTGACAATTAACAACATTACTTATGACCAGCAGCACTAACTAACTAAAGCTAAAGGAAAAAACTGGCATTACGTTTTTTTGTCCCCTTCCCCTGTTGACCCTAAAAACAAGTAAACAACCATCATCAATTTCAAATGAAAATAATGAATGATGGAATGAAATGAAACAAAAAGCTAAAATCAAATGGAAATTTTTAAAAGAAAAAAAAAAATCTTTAAAAAAATTATATTTTTTTTTCCAGCTTCTTGTTGTCCTAAACCATTATTGCTATCATCAACACTCATCGTAACAACTTAAGGCTATTTTTTAGGAAGCAGTAAAAAAAAAACTAGTGTGAAAATAAGCCTAGGAAAAAATAGGATGGAAATGGCATTGTTTTTACCACAGAAAGAAATAGAGAAAGCAAGAAAAGAAAATAATTTTTTTTAACAGCTGAAGCTGTTGAAACTCCAGAGGAGTTAAGTTTATAAATATTGTGTGTGTGTGTGTGTGTGTGTGTGTGTGTGCGTGTTGTACAGTTTTATCCTTCAAGTGTTATTTAGCAGCATGTGTGGTGGAGCCTATATTTATTATTTTTTTTTGCTATTGGCCTGTTAAAAAAATTTTCTATTTTTAATATTTTTTTTAGTTTTTATTTCGATGTTTTTCTAGTTTTTCTTACGCCTCAGCAACTGCTACTGTAACCGGATGCCTGTGTCTGTGTCAGTCTAACTGTCTAACTGTTTGTGTGTGTGTGTTGTCTAACTTAATTTGAGACATTTAGGAAACTTAAAAAAGGAATTTTTTATAGCAGCTTTCGCTTACATGCTCCCACAAGTTTTTTTTTTAATAAAAAAAATATCCTTTGGTTTAGTTAAATGATTTTTTCTCTCTATTTTTCTCTCATTCCCTTTTATTGGGTTTGTGTCTTTAGGCCATGAATATAAAGTCAGTTAGCCATTTACACCACCAGACAAATTAAAACTAAAAAAAAACTACTAAATTGCTAACATTTTTTTCTTCCAATTGCATAAATGTCCCTCTAGTTAGAGCAACAATAAAAAAAGTGAAATGAAATGAACTCGTTGCCGTATGGGGAAATTAATACAGCAAGTTTTGATGCATGATGATGGCATTAAAAAGAGACTTTGGTCAGTTTTGAATAATTGGGTATGTGAGGGCAGCCCAAAAAAAAAAATATGAGAAACTAGATTTAGTCAAACACTTTTTTTAAATGTTCAAGTGGATTCCAGTTTTTTTTTTTTTGAAGGTTTTAATTGTGATATATCACACACATTTATAGGGAAGAAGAAAATATGCAACAAACGTTTAGTAACAAATTTTGTAAGAGTTTTTGAATATTTTAAGGGCTGTTGAAATTATGTAAACATTGTGTAAACATCAAGTAAACTTTTACAAATTTATTGCTTTGAAAATTTCTTTTATCAATTTAAGTAAAACAGAATTCAAAAACAATTTGTTTTAAGAAAAATTCAAAGAAGAAAACTTTTTACTTATTTAATGCTTAGAGAAAAAAAATTTTTTTATAAAAATTTACTCTAATTTTCCATCCCTAAATAAGTGCAAATTAACCCTTAAGCACATTTTAAGTTGTGATTTATTTCTGGCGGTAAAGTTAAATTTCTTCCTTGGTTTCTTCAGAGTCTTGGGAGTAGAATTTGAAAAGTAACATGTTTGTGGAACATTGTAACTTTCCTTCTTTTAATTTTCCATCTCTAAATAACACATTTTAATTTCTGACTTCCTTTTGGCGCTAAAGTACTAAAGTAGAAACATTTTTGTAGCCTTCCAACTTTTTACTTAAAAAAACGTTTCTGTTCAATATTTAAATAAAGACAAAAAAGGCCCTTAAATCAAAAAGTTGGAGGGTTAAAATGTTATACAAAATTAATCCTCATATTAAATTCTACAAGCAGCTTAAAACAAGTCACTGGTTTTCCGCTCTTTTACACCAATAGCGACTTTCTTATTTCAAACTTGTTTTAGGTTGTATTTAAAAAAAGGCCCGATTGTAAATCTATTTACCCACCATATAAAATTACATATGCTCGTACTTTTTTATTCTCACAATTATAACAAATTCCGGTCTATTAATATTTACATATTTAACGGCCATATGAAAACTAAATATTGAGACAAAATAGAGAGAGAAAAAGAAAAAAAAATGAAGTATTGTAACATTAAATAAAAAAAGCCGCCTCATATTAAAAACAGCATATAAATAATTCAATTTACTGTCTTGTATCGTAAACAACATATTAACAGTGAACAGAAAATAAAAAAAAGTAAATAAAATAGAGTTCACTAAGCAAGAAGAAAGAAAAAAAATTTTATGTAAACGTTGTGGTGCGATTAGAGAGACGGCAGGGCAGGCACAAGTGTTTAAACCTCCTCTATAATATGAATGGAATGAAAAAAAATAAAAAAATATAACAAAATTACATACTAAAGACTTTATTCATGGCACTAACTGCACACTCAAATACACATACAAACACACATGTTGACAGTGTTTGTGTATGTTGATATTAATTCCTTTTAAAGTTCTCTATTTCCAAGACGCAGAACAAGTTGCATTTTTAAACGCATAATAATTGATCAATTTACTAGTTGACAAGTGTGCTTTGGCGCTGCTTTATAAAAATGATTTTCTTTTTTTCATATAAACTTTTATATAAAAAATGTAAAAATAAATAAATACACACATGGCTGACTATAATTGAGGGGAGTTAAATTTATAAAAGACCCAATAGGAACAATTGGCAAAAATTTTAATCTTGCTTTAACAAAAAAAAAAATCTCAAAAATGCTTTTATTAGCCCCTTAATTTACTACCAAAAAAAAAAAAAAAAAATCAAGAAAATCTTAATATTCAATTTAACATAATTTTCCAAGTGACATTTGTTTTTCTTTTCTTGCCATAAATTTGTTTATTACTATATGATTACCAGGAAGGCAAGTATTTCCTAGGCATGTTAACAATATGTATGTACTCGTACATAAAACTAAATAACTTTATCATTTTTGTATGTGTTTATTCATAGCAAATAACAAGTAACGTAACGACGGACAGTAAGATATACAATTTAAAATTTCTATTACACTCGTAAATGGTAGACGTACAAAACTTAAGAAAATGACATTGAGAATTTATAGTGGTGCCCTGTATTAGCCATTGTTATGAATAACTACTGCTGCTAACCTGCTGGAGTTACATTCCAGAAATTCCAAATGTTAAATCATACACACAGAAAAAAAAAGATTAAAAAATTCTTATTAAAATAAATCAATTAAATTTGTAATGACTCTGTCAATGTTTTTATTGAACAAAATCAGAAATCATAATAATTAAATGATTCAATAAAAACTTTATTGATTTCATTAGTTCAATATAATTTTTAATGAAATATTTAATCAATAGATCTTAAAGGTCGCGGTGCAATTATAGCCCATAGTGATAATCAATTTGACAATGTTTTTAGAAAATATATTATTATGGTTGGTTTGTGGTGGTAGCCCAACGGAATTCAATTGGAATCGCAAGATTCTTGTGACATTAAGATATCTGAGAAAATTCCCTTACAATTTTCCCGACATCTTAAGTAGTGCATGCTTTAGATGAGTACCCCAACATTATTCTCAGGTGCACAAGAGCTGCGACAGTTTGAACTGTAATCCCAGCCTGGACTTGGGTTAAATGATTTCGACAACAACTATAAAATTTGTGAGATTGCGTGGCGTTGGAATTATAGTCCATAATACTGACGATTATTGAAATATTCTCAATGCGCAGCAGATTTAATTTTAACACATTTTTAATTAAAAAAGAACTCCCTAAACAAGTACAAAAGAGAAAAATCTATAAGAATTTCATGCTTAATTTAGCAAGAATAATTTGAAGCTGTGGTAGATTCCATAAAAAACATCATCTTACGTTCAACTCATATAATCAAGGAAACTAACGGACTAAGTGACTACAAACAGAGAAAAGCTACCAACAACAAAACTATTTATCGCTTAGAGACCAAGCTAAATTAGAGCAGCAAGCGTAGCGTTTTGAAGCGCTCAACGTTTATATTGAAATGGCAAAATTTTAATGAGAGCGCTGATGTTGAGTATTCAGCAGTAATTTTAAGGATTTAAGGAAAATAAAAATTGAGTTGTAAAAAATAAAACTAAACTGTCATTACTCTTCAATAAATACAAAATAGAACATACTCGTACAGCAGAAAAAAAAACAATTGAGCGCTATTACGAATGTCGTTGTCATATCCGAATTTGCGTTAAGCCAATGCAGAATACATGGCCGGCATTAACACATATTACTGACAAGCACCATTAATAATCAGACGTATTATTTTAGAGCTAAAGTAAATTTTCATTGAATTCATTTCGCTTTGTTTCATACATTTTGTAGGAGCATGAGAGATTTTGTTAGATAAAAACGCTTGCTGCACTAATTTAGGTTTGTTGGTTAGTGAAATTGCTCTAAACAAAAAGTTATTAATATTATACAGTCAACAAAGTGTTAATTTAACAAATGAGCCGTTGTTGTTGAAAGTGGTATAAGTCGACTTTTTGAAAAAAAAATTGTTGGTGTTAATTTTAGTCAGACAGTATCTAACTAACACTACAAGTAAGTAACTTTTTTTAAAAAGTGGACTTATAACACTTGCAAAATTAACGGGGTTAAATTTTTTTTTAAATTGAATAAGAAAAAAAATCACTTACCTTATGGGCTCTGATGGGAGCGCCCTCTGAACAAGCTAATGTGACGTCCACCAGACTCTCGTCCTGTAGTAATTGACTAAACACCCCTAACAGGTTGGATTGATGATTGTTCCACCTCAAGCAGTAGTGCTCACTGCCCATGTCGGTGACAGCTTACGCTGCTGAATAATTATAAAAAGAAAAACAATAAATTAAATTAAATTAAATCAAATCAATAAATATTTTTTGTTTTTAAAGACTTAAATTCCCTATAAATTATCATAAATCTTTTTTACAGCCCCTCATATAATAAAAATAATGAAAATCACGGAAATTGTAATTTAATTTTTTTAGTTAAATCTGTGTGTGTTTTGTTTTTTATTTATTCTCCCTCTCAACAAGCAAAGTGTTGCATATGCAGTCACACAGTGGTACATGCAAAATAAGTATGAATGCATATTAGTTTTTTATTAAAAAATATGCACACACACACACATGCATACCTGCTGCATTCATACGTTTTTAAAATGTTTTACTTCGAATCGTATTTTTTTTGTTTGTTTTAGTGTGAGCGCACGCGCGTGTTCGATGTCATGTGGTGTTTACACGTTTTTGGTAAAATAAAGTAAAAAAAAAACAAGTATCATAAATACAAAAATCTTATGGCGTATAGTTTTCCATTTAGTTTTGTTTAAATTTGTATTGTAACTTGTAGTAGCAGCTATTGTATGCAGGGATGTATACACTTAAGCACGCACATGTACTCGTACATACATACCGCAATATCACTCTATATTTAAGACATTTTTGTTTTTTATACATTTTATATTTAAATGCTTGTTACGTTTTGCATTACATTGCAATTTAATTGCATTTAAATGTCTTGTAATTGATATGCAAACATAAAAAACACATTCGTACAAATAAATTCAAAGATAGACATATTAACTTGCAAATACTGAAATACATGCACATTAATCACTCATAAGAAGTGTTGGCAACAAGTAGATACATTCAACATCAAAAATTATTAAAGCTCATTTTCAAAATTTATTTAGTTACAACAAAACAATCGTAAAAGTTGGTGCTAAAATTTATCAAAAATTATTTTTAACTAAAAATATAAAACTCGCATATGCTGTTTATAGAAAACGAACCTTCCAATTGTCTAAAATATGTAAATGGAAAACAATTTTAAAAATATGTTTGAGTGTTTTTCTTAGAAATTTAGGGGACGCTTCAAAATGCCTATTTAATGTGCTGTTTTTATAACACAAGCGATCAAGTCGTCTGGAAATTTTAATCTGAAAAGTACTCAAAATATTGAGTGTTTTTCATAAACATTTTTTTACACCAGTTGATTGCTTCTGTTATAAAAACGGCACATAAAAAAATTCTTTGCCTTTACGCACGTTTCTGTAACTCTTTCCCTTTACATTTCCAACGTCTTATAAAAAAAGCAAACAAAAACTTTAGAATTTTTAAAAAATTATCCCACAACAATGTAATTAACTAAAAATCAAAATCAATGTCTCACTACCCACACACACACTAATTCCTTTCATTGTTGTTAACATGGACCAAAAACCTGCATACCCAAAGACGTGTCGGTAATTTTAAGAGGATTTGAGATTTAAGCTCAATACCATAACACACAATTCCTGTAACAAACTTACAACACACACACACACACACACACACGCTAATTCTTAAGCAAGCTTTGTCGTTGCTGCAAATGTGTAATTAATCAACATGTAGTAAAAGAAATCATGGAATAATTGAAAATAAATTGAAACATTCAAACGACTGAATGAAGCATTACAACACAAGAACGAACACAAAAGGTATGACTGTGTTCACACACCAGTTAACACTGAGTGCCAGCGAAAGCTTAAGAATTTCAATCAACTTTAGAGTTAACTTTAGCAGAGTTTAAGAAATTGACCCGCACCAACTGAAAGTCGTGTAAAATTTTAAAATTTATTTATTTTAAATTTATTATTCTGTTAGAATTTCATTATTATTTGCTGTTGTTGTAGTAGATATATTTTACTACTTAAAAGAATAGTCATGTTGCATTTGTGAACTGCTTTTGTAGCATGTGCTTATTTCCCTGCATGTGTATGCGAACTGACTAAATAATTGAGGCACTAGCTTAGCTGGCAATTTGATTCATTTTAATTATGCGTGTAGTTAAAAGCGCACAGACTTAAATTAAACTCACGAAATGAAAGGCCCCATAAAGAAATAAAATTGAGACAAATAAAAAAATTAAAGTTGAGAATTAGATTTAAATAAAGGATGTTGAAAGTATGTATGTAAGAGCAACATATAAATAAAAGAAAATAGCAGTTTTTCTTTACAACCTCGTCAGTTAATGTTAAAAGAGAATGTGTTTAGGTTTCACTACACAAAGAGAAATTTTCTATAAACAATAAAAAAAAAAAAATTATAACATTAAAATAATAAATCTTGTTATCGACGATAAAACGTTTCTTTATAATCCAGTTACAGATTTTTGGAATTTTTTTATTTAATTAATAACATAGTTTTACTATTTACGTTAGTTTTCCATAATGGAAATTTTAGACAAAAATCTTGTTATCGATGACAATAAGTTTTTGATTTTTTGCAATCGATAACAATGTTTTACTTTTTACTTTAGTTTTCTAAAATGTAAACCAAAATCTTGTAATCGATGACAAAAAATTTCTTTATAATTCTGTTATCGATTACAATACCTTTTTGATTTTTTTGCAATCATATAACATAGTTTTACTTCTTGATTAATTTATCCAAAATCTTGTAATCGATGACAATAATTTTTTTATAAATCAGTTATCGATAACAATAACTTTTTTGTAATCGATAAGATAATCTTACTCGTTAAGTTAGTATTATAAAATGTGGACCAACATTTTGTTATCGACGGCAACACATTTCTTTATAATTCCGTTATCGATAACAATAATTGTGAAACAATTTATTTAATAATCAAATACATATTTTTTGTATATTTTCTAAAAAAAAATTTATTTTACTTAACTTTATGCTTAAAAAATAAAAACTAAAAATTTTTAAATTTTCTGATTTACAATTTTGATAAATTTTTATGAAACCATATTTTTTCTCTTTGTGCTAAAATAATAATAAAGAAAGACACTTTTAACGTTGCCAAATCAACTGCAATTTTAATACCACGAGTACCCAGCAAACAATAATAAAAAAAATTAACTAAGAAATGAAAAATCACACACTGGGGCTTCAAATTACCAACAATCATTGAAAAGTTACGATCACAGGAATGAATATTTAAATAAACGACCCGACCGACAACGTTCCTTTTTTTGTTTTTGTTGTGTCTCAAGTTTTGGAGGAAAATCAACTCAAGTACATGTTGTTGTCGCTGTTGCTGTGCATGGTAATGATCTTTTACCATCGTCACAATCGCCAACTAAGAAGTATAAACAAACAAAACCAATTTTACCAAGAAACGTATGAAATCCAGACTGCTGTCGTATGATGTACTCGCATAAACAAACAAACATACTCGTATTATAAGTATTAGTTTTCCTTTTTTTTATTTATCTATTTAAGGCATGGGTGTGTAAGTGTGTGTATTTGCAGCAGTACGAGTACGAGTACTCGTCGACAAGAGTGTAATAAATGCATTTTTAAGTGCAATTTGCAAAACAAGTGCTGCACCGACGCATGCCACATAATAAATTGCGTTTAATGTTTTTAGTTTAGACTGATTTAACTAACATGCACTCTTGAGTTTTTGGTCGCTTGTGCATTTCATTTTCAAAGCTTTGTAGCGGTGGAGGTGGTTAAGAGTAAAAAGTGTTTGTGACTGATGATGAATTTAAAATTCCCAAGATTCGTTTACAGTTTCCTTCTTTTTTTTTAATGATATTTCAGTTTCTAGCTGTTTGAAGTTTTTTTTCTGAGTTTTCAGTTAAATGTTTTAGTTTTATGAATCTTTTCTTTCTTTTTTTTTTAATTAGCCGTAATAAATCTGTTATTTTATATATTTTTCTTCTACATTTCACAAGAAGGCTTGATAATAAAATTAAATAGTATTTTTAATCTAAAGAAAAGTTATATTTTGTGTCCTAAGATTATTAAGTTTCAAACAGAGTCACTAAACATTAAAGTAACTTTAATGTTTGTTTGATTAGATTGAAAAATTTACAATGGAATAAACATCGATTGTGTATTAGTGAATCAATAATTTTGGATACTCTTAAGTGGAATGTACAATTGACGTTACCACAGAGACTGTGATTATCCTATAGCTTCCTGTTTGATTTTTTAATTTTTTTTTTTTTAGGAAAAAGATCACTGCAAGTTTGCATAACATTAGGGAAAAGCTCTGCTTTTGTTTATAATATTTTTCCTGCAGCATTATGGTAACAAAAATTAAGGTGCGTTTCATTATTCTCTGGCAAAAAGTCATGGTCAGTCTGATTTCTGTATTGACTTTTTTCTACATCCAGCTGCCTTACACGAGTTGTTTTTTTTTGCATTTTATATTTTAATCACTTATTTTTACATTTATTTTAATGAATATTCATAAATATTGTATTAATTGATGAAACTTTATCTCTGGACACACATTAAATTAAGATATTACATTTTAACCAAACAGCCTTCACTCCTCTCTCTTCCTCTCAGGTTAAGGTAGTTTTATTTTCAATATATTCTTTTTTTTTGTTTTTGCTTTTTTAATCATGCGTTATTAGAATTTATTAAAATGCAATTATTGTGTGACTCTTGTTGCATTTGCCGTAGGCTAAAATAAATCAGAAAAACAATATTGTTTCTTGATGGCTGCGTATTAAAAAATTGTTTTAAACGGCCTTTTGTTTTTTTTCTCTCTTCATATTTAAAGCTACCAAAAGGCAATTGCTACACATGTTTTTCCGTTCAAGCACTATAATTAACAAATTAGTAGATTTAGCCAGAGGCTTAATTATAGCAAAAAATAAAAAATTAAAAAAAACATAAACAGTTGTTCAATTAATTTTATTTTAAATTGACAAGGGGAAAATATTTAAAATTTAAATTGCTCAGACGATAGATTTAAATGATATTTATGCAACAAAGACTTTACAGAAAACGTAAAGTGTATGGAAGTCACTTAAAGTTATTGGTAAAAAAAAAGAATTTTTCAATTTAATAACTCAGTCTAGTTAAATTTAGAGTTCAATAAAGAAATAATATAAGACAACCGTAAGTTTTAGCAGACAATCGGTCATTTTTAAGCGAATTTCATTAGTTACTAGAGTCTAATGCCCTTATAACTTTACTTTACTTGTACTTTTGATATTACACTTTATTTGTGTTACTACTGGTTACAACTCTGTATTCGTGCAGTTGAGAAAATCATACAAAAATGACAACTCTTCAATACATAGCAGTTTTTTCAATTACAAATCAACTGAGTTGAGTTGTGAACCATAAATGGGGGCATAAATATTAAAGGTAAAGTTTTATTTCAACTTAACTGTTTTTTATTTCTTTGTTTTTTTTTTTTAAGAAAAACATTTTTTAAAAATATTAAGAAAAAAGATTTTGAGAAAACATTTTTTTTTAATATTTTGCTCTTAAATATTTTTTTCTTTCTTGATTTTTGGAAAAAACAATTTTTTTTAATTAAAAAAAATTTATATTAAAAATTTTTAATTTTTATTTTTTTCTTAAATTTAAAAAATTGTGTTTTCTTAAAAAAAAACAAGAATTAGATAATGATTTTTAATGGTTTTTAGACAAAACATTTTTCAACTGCCATGCAGAGTGAATACAAAATTTTTTACTGACAATCACAGATAAACAACGGAAACTTGGGCTAAATGCACTCTCCACATTTTTGCAGAAAAATTTTTTACTGATATGTATTGGTTTTTTTTCAAAATAATTGCTTCATTTACGAATTTAATGTTTCTTTCCGTAGAAAATTTTTATCTGTATAAAATTTTTGTCCGTACAAAAATTTTTGTACAGACAAAAATTTTGTTTAAAAAACTCTCTCGTGAAAAAAGGCTCTTTAAACAAAAAAAAAATTTTTATATATTTTTTAATAATTAAATATTTTTAAGAATTAAATATACCGGAAAAATTTAATTTAAATTTGTTAGGAAATTTTGGTTTATTCCGAGCAACATTTTTTTTAACACAAAATTTTTTATAAATATTTTTTTTTATTGTAACTTCAAATAAAAATTTGTGTAAAATTTATTCTTATTGCGAACAAATTTTTTTCAAGCACATAATTCACCCTCTGTTATGTCCGCGCCAAAATATTTTTATATGAAGTCTCTCTCACAAAGACAGAGCTCAAACTACATATTGTTATATGTTTTCAAAAAAGCTTTAAGTTACATTTAAAACGTTATTAAAGAAGCAGCCAAAAAAAGTATCTATTATGAAAAATGATTCAAACTTTTTAAAATTATTTAAAGTATGAGCTGCAGTTTAAGAACGTTATTTTTAATTATAAAAATTGATAAATTGATCAGAAACAAACACGTAACATTTATTTTAAGAAACTTTTTTTTTTTTTTTTTTTTTAATTTTAAGCTCTGTTTTTATTAGAGACTTTATGTAAAAATAACTTATGTTGACAAAAGAGGCTGAATTCTGTGCAAGTCGGTGATATATGCATAAATATAATAATCAGCGAGTAACATAGGCTGTGTAACATAATGTTACGCCCACATTTACGTCCAATATTCAATAATTTAACAATTAAAATTCTATATTTTCTCACGAATTTGCTTAAATTTTTGACATAAATTAAATATATTCCAAGAATGAACACTATATCATTCTAGGATCAGCCACTGTCACTTTTACGAGGGTTAATTAAAAGTCTTGAGACCGGGTAAAAAACAGCTAAACAAAAACTAGATTTTATTTATACAATCTACTTAGTCTAAGAATTCCTACACACGAGGGGACAAGGCAAGATCGAGGGAGACCTAGTAAAGACATCTAGTGTACAATAAAGAACTAATATATGATTTGTTATTTTTAAAAGTGGTATAACTGCAGTTTAAAAATATAATTTATCTATTAAAATTACTGTGAACTTAAACCACTTTAAAATACTAACAAATACTCAAATGTAGCATGTAAATAATATATTGTTATTTTTGAAAGTGACATGAGTCCACTTAAAAAAATTTTTTAGCGGTTATTTTAGTAAGTTACAGACACCATCTTACTAAAATTACACTTGATTTTTTATTTTTTTTTTAAGTGGACTAAAAAACCAATTCATTTTCATTAACTAAGTGAATGAATGTAGTTTTTAAAGCTAAAAGTACATTAAACTTTTTCCTTTTCCTTTCTTTTAATTTAACTGGGTATTTTGTTAATATTTGCAAATTACATTAAAACTCGTTGTATATTAAAATATTAAATTTACGTTTTAACTTAAAACCTTTTACTTGTAGTGGAAACTATTAAAAATATTTATGGCTGGAAGTTGTTTCTTTTTTTTTTTTTTTATTTTGCAAGAAAACTTTTCAATTCGTTGATTTTAACAGCTAAACAGACGTTTATCTGTTTAAGCACATTTGAAAGTTTTTCCAAAGTGTTAATTAGAAAATCAGGCGTGGGATACTAATAGCAACATTTTCCCTGCAATTAACGCATGCGTGCGTAAATAAAAAAAAACAACAACAACAACGGCAAACAGAAGCAAATCAAATTTATGTGTAGTAATACTCGTACCTACGTGTGAGTTTATAAAAAAATTATACAAGTAAGAAAAAAATTTTTTTAATAAAAGGGGTTTCACATTAGGCCACTAAGGTTAAGGTAGTTGCCCAAGTCTATTAGGAAATCTCACTTTCTAGTTAGAGCAACAAAAAATTAATGCTGCAGAAGTAATGGCTAAGCAAAGCATTCTGCATGAAATTTGTCAATTTTAGTGAAATAAGCCTTATTACGGTTGTCGATGTCGTAGTCATAGTTCGACAGCACCAATACAAAAAAATATGGCAAGCCTGGCCACATTACTTTATTTTCATTACGACTTCCACAACCGTAAAAAGATAAACTATTTTTTATAAAAAATCTAATGAGAAACATATGGTCGACATTGCCACATATGACTTGTTTTTGTCAGGACAACAAAACTTATATATAAAATACATGGCACCATTTTAGCCACAGCAACGACGCGTTTGAAATTTCAATACAATTAAAATGGAATTTTCGAAGTGCACTGATTCAAATTTAGGTTTAAGGTTTTTATTTCTACATACCAACAAAATGTTAGTCAATTGAAAACTGAAATTTTAAAAATGATTTTTGTAAAAATAAAATTTTCTAGTTAAAACGATTTTATAGTAAACTTAACACCCTAATTAAAAGCAAATTTAACATTCAATAAAAATTATTTCAAACAAACTAAATATTTAATAAAAACACCTTTTACTGAAAACACCAGAAGATCTTAAATAAAAAAGAAAAGAGAAAAAGAAAAAATATATTTAAAAACAAACATGCAAATTAAATTTACATATGCAATAAGCGTAAACATTTTCTTTTTAATTTGCAAAAGCTATCTGGCAAAAACAAAAAAAAAATGGAAAGATGATCCCAAATATTTTGGTATTTAAAAAAAAGAAACCGGAAAAAATTCATAAAATAAATTTGTTAAAATAAAAAAATTAACCGAAAAACAGTTTGCAATTTCTAAGAAGGTAAAAATAACCCAGCAAAATTTATTTTAAATAAATTAAAGAAATTTAAAAATTTTTCAACTATAAAAAATTTAACTTATTTGGTGTAAAGGTGTTACTGAAACTTACAACTTTGAGATAAGTATAAGGAAAACTATTAAAAATTCATGATGCATTTACTAGTCCGCACAATTTGAGCTCTCTGCTTGTTAAATGAATCTGCAAACTACATGTAAAAACAATTTTGGTCAGAAAAGTGGTTGAATTTAACTTATTCTTACAAATGGCCTAAGAAAAATTATCTTTAAAACAAAAAATTTACGTAATTGTTTCGAGCAAAATAGTTTCTTGTACAATTTTTTTGTATGAATTTTAAGATATTTATAAAATTTAGTTGGGATACAATTTGTTTGTTTGGAACAAGGGTGAAATTTAGCCAAAGAAAAACTGGTATATACTCTAAAGTTACGAACAATATTTTTTCTGCACAAAATTATTTTATTTTATATGAAATTTAAAGAGAATTCGAATGACATGACATAACAAATGTGGAATGTGGCCTTAAAAAATTGGAAAAGTTAACTTTATTGTTCCGAACAAAATATTTTTCAGTACAATATTTTTTGTAAAAAATTTAAGACATTAAAATAAATTTTTTTTGTCTGGACAAAAATTTTTTGTTCAGAACAAGGTTTGAATTTAGCCAAAGAAATGGAGCATACATTTAACAATACAAAACAAAGTTACTTATTTAGAAAATAATATTTACAAAATATTAACGAACAAAATTTTTTTATTTCAGCCTTTCAGAGAACTCAAACTATATGTACAATAAAAAGATTTGCAAACAATATTATTGTTCGTAACAATGATTGAAATTGGCCTAAGAAAAAATTGTTTTCAATATTATTATTATTTAATATTAATCAAGCTTAAGATCTAAAAAAATTGTTTTTATTGAAATTTTCGATATTTCTGAAGAAGACTTTCAAAAGAAAGTCGAAATATCGAAAATTAAAATAAAAAAAATTTTTTAAGATTTTAAGCTTGGTTAATATTAAATAATAATAAATTTATAAGATCGAATATAATTCAATAAAGTTTTTTTTAATATTTTTATTACATAACTCAAACTACATATAAACAAATTTTGTTCGGACAAAAATTTTTTTTGAAACAAAAAACAATTTTTTTTACTGACAGTTTTTAAAAAGAACTTTACCAAAGTGTTCTTAAAAAATTTTTTTTTATATGAAATTCAAAGACTTTTAGAGAACTCAAACTACATATAAACAAATTTTGTTCGGACAAAAATTTTTTTTGAAACAAAAAACAATTTTTTTTACTGACAGTTTTTAAAAAGAACTTTTCTTAAAAAAAATTTTTTAATATGAAATTCAAAGACTTTTAGAGAACTCAAACTACATACAAAAAATTTTTGTTCGGACAAATATTTTGTTCAAAACAAAAAATTAATTTTTTTTTATTTGTTCGGACAACAATTTTTTCTAAAAAAATATTTTGCAATATGATTCATGCATTTAAAAGAAACTTGTTTATTTAAATTTCGCTGGGTTATATTTTTAGCGTGCAGTTAATTACAGCTCAATTTGCAATGAAAAAGAAAACACTTTAAACATCGCTCTACTATTTTTTTTTTATTATTATTTTTTAACGTTAAAGTAATTTTTCGCACCAACTGTTTTAATTATATTTGTTAACACTAAAAAGAAAAGAAGAAGCAACAAAATACAGAAACACAAACTAAAAAATAAACAGTAAAATTTGCAACTTTTTCTAATTTGGGTTTTAGAGTTAAAGCATTTTTTTATAATTTTTTTCTCTTTTTAGTTTAACTATAAATTTTCGTAGCAAATAACGACGTCATCATAGCAGATTACAAAATTTAAGTGTGAATATGAGCAAGAAAGAGTTTTAGAAATCAACCTTGTGTAGGTAAACTTAACAGTATCTTTACGAAGGAAAAAAAATAATAAAACAGTTTTTGCTTTTGCAGTTCTTTTTTGTTTTCTTTTTTAAATATTATCTAAGTATGTACAATTTGGTTATTTTAGATAACGATCTAGTTCTGATTATTTTTTCGTTGTTAAAATGAAATCATACAAGCAACATCTGTGTCTATGAAAACGATTCATTGCTGTTTGAGTGTGTTTGTTGCTGGCTGATTATTGTTGAAAAATACTAAACTCTGCAAGAGATTTGTTGCTGTTCATTGCAAACATTTTTTTATTTTTTATTTTTTATAAAGGCCAGATTTAAATATCAGACAGTAATTTTTCTATTTATTTGTTCAATGGTTTAACAACGTACACGTAAGTAAGTCGTTTTGTTTTTATTTCATTTCAATTACAATTTCATTTGTTTGTTTGTTTGTTTGTGTGTGACTTGTAGCGCTGTTGGCTGTTAAAAAAATTTTTTTTTGTACCAGAGCTTACACTCGAGAAAATGAAAAGGCAAAAACTTAAAATCAAATTCACTAATTTTATTAGTTAAAAAAAAAAAAAAGACAAAGGCCAAACCAATCGATCTCCCAGCTCATGGTGCCAAAAGAAATATTAAAAAAAATTAAATTTTAATTTTATTTCTATTCAGAGGCTAAATTTTCTCATTTTTTTTATTGAAATTTTAAATTATTTTATACAAAAAGACTAGTGACGACTCTTGACTTAAGATACACAGAAAAACACAAGAAACTTTGTTTTAGATTTCAATACAAATGTAAGCAAAAAGCTATGGCTCGCATGTAGAGCAATAGGCCCTAGAATTTCCATAATTTTTATTTGAAATCGAATGCAATGATTTTTCATACATTTTCCAGGTGTAGTTTTCAAAGCAAAAAGAAAACAAATCTTAACTGTTTCTTTATTTTGTTGTTGTTGTTACTGCACATAATACATATTCATATATAAACTGTATTCGGACAGACATCCTCGTGATCTGTACACTAAAATGTTTAACATGAGCAAGACCAATGTGCTCCAACAGTCCATAAGTCTAAACTAAACTAGAGATTTAGTAAAGCAAGTGTCTATTTGAACGATGACTTTAAACATTAAGCTTTGTTGACCTGTCCATGTATGTGTGTTAAGTGTATGGCATGTGTGTGTGTGTCTATGTGAGGCAATTTATTAAACTGAAAAGTGCATACAAATACGAAAATAATCGTAGAATAAGAAAAAAAAAATGAGCCATACAACGCATGCTGTGCGTATTGTAATAAATCAACATTTTATTTGTTGAAATAAATCTGCACTTTATTGCTTCATTATTATGCGAAATTGTTATTTATGGCAGCAGGAAGTAGCACACACAAATAAAACACTTCTGCGTTTTCTAACGTACCAACACATTTAAATTAATACGCAGCAATTTACTATGGGATTGGCGTCCAAGAGATAGAGAATTTTGGGGAACGTCATTTTTGAGATCGGTGAGTGACTCAATAGCTTTCAAAAAAATTAGAAAAAAGATAACATTTCCTTCTTTTTTTACAAATCAGGGGGTAACCCGCGATTAACATGAAAACACCAAGATGTTTTCTCAGTGCAGCTCAAAGAAAAAATTAGTGCTTGTCTGGAAGCATTTGTGTAAGAAAGACATCTTCTTCTTCTTCATTTTTTTCTTTTTCATTTTTTCTTCTACTTTTTCTTCATTCCCTTTTTCGTCTCCCTTCTTTGCCTTTTCTTCTTCTTTATTCTCTTTTTCTTTTTCTTTTTAATACTTTTCTTTTCCTTCTACGTCTTAGTTTTCGTCTTTGTCTTCATATTTTTTTTCTCTCTTTTACGTCTTGTCTTTTTCCTTTTCTTTTCTTCTCTTCTTTTTCTCTCTTTGTTTTTCTTTTTTTTTCTATTGTTTTCTATTCTCTTCTATTTTCTTCTATTTCATTCTCTTCTCTTCTACTCTCTTCTTTGCTTTTCGCTTCTACTTTCTTCTATACTCTTTTGCTATTCTCTGCACTATTCTCTTCGCTTCCTTGCATCTCTCTGTACTTCTCTTTTAATACTTTTTATCACTATCCTTATCTTTGCTGATGTCGTTTACCTTGAACCCTGATTAAAGGAACAAAATGAGTATCCTTTCATTGTTTTCCTTGGGCGTAATTTTTACAACGCAACTGTTTCTTTTCCACAGACTTGACTAAAAACTTGTCTTTAACAAGCCATAGTGCGCTTAACAACTACAAACAAGTCACTTGAACTAAAATCTAATTTTACTATCAATTTCTTCAGCTTTTCCTTTTTGTATCACAAACAAATCAATTTTATTTTCTCATTTTACGAGCTGGTCTTTAACAACCCAATTTTTTTTTTAATTTTTTATTTCACTATTTAAGTTGGAAAATAAAGTTCAACTTAAACTTTTTCTTTTTTCAAGCAGGGTTTTGCTGTTTTTTCAATTTTGAGTTGCTTTTCATCATTCTTTAGATTTGAAAGTTTTTTAATGAAATGCAAGTCTAAAATTATGCAAATTAGAAAAAAGAAAAGGATTAAAAAAGAATTTTATTCATTTTGAATGTTCATTAGTTGATTGGTTTTAGGCTGCTGCAACAACTCTGACTGGCTTTAGTCCTTTCTAAATATATTTTTTCTAGTTTTATGTGAAGAAAAAAAATTATAGTGCGTAATACGGGTAGTAAGTGAATGACCAGCATTTTTATTGCCTTAATGGCATAAATTTTAATTCAAAAAAAAAAATGTGTCTTTACCAGAAAAAAAATGTTGTATTTAGTTTTTCAATTACTAAACTGCTTTAAGCCTATTTCATTATAAAAAAAAAATTTGAGCAGAAAAATATTTTTTTCTATAAAAAAAAAAATAAAATAAAATAAAAAAGAAATGTGGGGGCTTAATAAAATAAATTAAAAAAATTATAGGCTGCTGTAAAATAAATATTGCATTATGTTTTTCAATTTTGTTGTGTAAACAAAGATTACAACAACAATAACGTTTCAAACAAGTTCACAGCAATTAGATTTATTTATTATGAATAAACTAAAACATGATTTTTTTCCATAAAAAAAAAATAAGAAAACTAAGTAAATGAACAATGAACAACAGCATTAAGAGAGGAAGAGAGAGAGAGAGAGAAAGCAACAAAACAAAATTGCATTTAATTTTAAATACGGTGGTTAAAAGTGCATTTGTAATGCGCTCATGTATTCGCACTCTGTACTTTTGCATGTACGCAAGCGAGTGTTACTGTAGCTGCCATATTCGTTACACTAATTAAAACTGACGAGAACGTGCAACATTAATAACAACAATAGTGGCAACAATATAGAAAAAAAAAATACTAACAATAACAACAAAGATACAGCGCGTGAGCTACGCAGGAAGTGATTGCAAAACTTAACGCGGCAAACAAAATAAAAAAAAAAATTCAAAAGGTTACACTTAAAGTCAGCTAAACAGCCAGCGTGTCAGTCAGATATGAGTAAATAACTACCATGTGTTGTTGTTGTTTAGTTTCATAGCTGTTCTGTTTAATAGACTTGACTTGAAAGCAACAAGACAAACAGACAGACACTTTGGTGTTTAAAATATACATCATTACCACTTTGATTATTTCAAAGTGTGTGCAAACGTTCATATATATGTGTACGTGTGTAAGTGTATGAGTGTAAATAATTCGCATTGTTGTTTGTCAGTTGCACTCGCGTATCATTATGTTATTATTAGTATGTTGTTGTTGTTGTTGTTAAGCCAAGTCGTAGTAATAAACAATGCAAATGCACATGCGCACATTAGTTTTACCTTTCACCACTGTGTGGTGGCTGTTTAAATGACGACTGACTGGCTTATATAAAAGAAATCGTTAAAAAGTGAACAACAACACAAAGATGAAATGAATAATTTAATTTTAATATGAAAAAAAAAGCATGTTTAGAAATGGTGTAGAGTAACACAAAATCAAAATTTAAAAAAAAAATTTCTCACTTGAATTTTAATAAGAATTTTAAGAAAAAAAATTAAGCAAAAATTAAAAAAAAATATGCCTGGATAGTGGATACTAGCCCCAGAAAGTCTAGGTTAATTAAAGCCCACAGCAGTTACTAAATTAATGAGAAATTTGCTTGGATAGTTTTAGTTGAACATGGAAGCTGCACAATAGATCTTTTACAGGTCTTACAACTATTGTGACCCATAAAATTAAGAAAAAAATAATTAAATCTTTGCATTCTATATTGAGCAATATTTGAAACATTTCTCATGCAAAAATACTAAAAAAGCCAACGCTTTCATTACGTTTCAAGTGCAACCATGTGGGTTTAGGTTTAAGCTTAAAAAAGTATTTACATACATTTTGATTTGTTTAGCTGCTTTATTAGAAATTAAGGAAAGAATAAGTGGAATTTTAAACAAAAAGTTTCAATGCCAATATAAACACACACACCTCCAAGCACAAAAATACACACCAACAATCGTGTGCAGCTACACTTAAATTAATGCTAACTAGCAGTTTTTCCTGTCAAAACTTAAAACATGATGTCGTTTTTTTAATAATAATAAATGCATAAGACAAAAACAATAACAAAAATAAAATAAACACATTTTTTTTTTGTTTTTAAATAAGTGAAAAAGAAATAAATTGAAATGAAACTTTCTGATTCCAAATAATTTAATATGTTGGGAATGAAAATGTTTTATTAAATTTTAGTGGAATTTTTTTATTTTTATTTTTTCTTTAATAATTTTTTTCTGAGATACAGGAATTCAATCATTATTGTTGTAGTTTGTAAGAAAATAATTTGAAAATTTCGATATCGAGTGCGGCTATTTGCTATTAATGTCAAGAGGATTTTAAGTTTTGGATTGAGTCGAATATAAATAAATTCAGCAGAGCTAATAAATTTTCTACGAGATGACCAGCCTACTTTGACTAATGACTGCGTAAAGTTGGAATAACCAGAAATATACTTCTAGTTAAGTTGTAGGCAATTCTCATAACAAAATTTTAAAATCTTGTTGTTGCTAAGTAAAGGGTGTCCGAACAAGAACGCAAGATTTAAATTTGGCGCCATTCGAAGTGTCATTGTTTGACATTTGAACAATTGTTATTGTTTGCTAGTAGAAGGTACGAGGTTAGTAAAAAATGATTATGGACAGCGAAGGGAGTTCGTTAAATGGGTATTGGAGAGACAACATGAAAATGCTGATTTTGCCGATAAAATCATCTTCAGTGACGAGGCGAATTTCCATCTTGATGGCTTCGTCAATAGGCAGAATTGTCGCATTTGGGGTGAGGAAAATCCTCGAGTGATTCACGAGAAGCAAATGCATCCTCAACGTGTCACTGTGTGCTGTGGTTTTTGGGCTGGAGGAATCATTGGACCTTTTTTTTATGAAAATGAGGCAGGTCAAGCGCAAACAGTCAATGGTGTTTGGTATCGTGAAATGATAACCTGTTTTTTCTTGCCTAGAATTGAAAAAATGAATGTGGAGGGCTTGTGGTTTCAACAAGACGGCGCCACATGTCATACAGCCAAAAAAAAACAATTCAATTGCTGCATCAGTCATTTATTTAAAATTTAAATCTTCCGTTTTTGTGGGGACACCCTTTATTATAAAGGGTGGTTAAATTTTAAGGGCCGATGTTGAATGTGAACCACATTTTTTCTCCATTTCATTTGACATTTCTCAATTTCAGATTAACTCAATTTGAATCACGGAAAGATCGAACGAGTTAAAGTAATCGAGCAACGAGTTAAAGTAAGTCAGGCTTATTATGAAAATGGGCGTTCAAATCAAAATGCATATCGTGTACTTCTTGATTTTTTTCTTCTTCAGTGATGAGGCACATTTTCACCTCAGTGGATTCGTCAATAAGCAGAATTGCCGCATAATCCAAGAGTGATTTTAGAAAAACCAATGCACCCACAAAGAGTGACTGTTTGGTGCGGTTTATGGGCTGGCGGCATCATCGGGCCATATTTTTTCCAGGCAGTTACTGTGAATGGTGTTCGCTATCGTGAGATAACAACGAACTTTTTATGGCCCGAATTGGAAGATATGGATGTGGGCGATATGTGGTTTTAACACTTGTCACACAGCTAACGAAATAATGGCTCTTTTGCGAGACAAATTCAATGGCCGTGTTATCTCAGGTAATGGCGATGTCAATTGGAAGCCAAGATCATGTGATTTGACACCGTTGGACTTCTTTCTTTGGGGTTATTTGAAAGAAAAGGTGTACATCAATAAGCCAACAACAATTCAAGAGCTAAAGGATGAGATAATTTGGCACATTAACGGCATAGAACCTCAATTATGCCTCAGCGTCATCGAAAATTTGGACCATTGGATGGAGGTATGCCGCCGAAGACGCGGCGGCCATTTAGCCGATATTTTGTCATTATCATAATAAAAAGAAATGACAAGAATTTCTTAAATAATTTGTGTATTATTCAAAATCAACATCGGCCCTTAAAATTTAACCACCCTTTATGTACAAGTCAATATGAATACAATCCAAAAAAATAATTCAATTACCTCTGTATCGGTTATCTTTTAAACCTCAAGTAATTTAGTCATTAAACACTGTGGGTAGCAAAAAAAAATGTTTTCTTTTAATATTTGAATGTACTCGTTTGTACTTACGATACATAAATTTATCTATATTTTTAAATATGTTTGTGTGTAGGTATAACTAATGCTATAGTAAATATTTGAACAACATCTAATTCAAGTCTCTCATGGCATCATCATGCGGCTAATATTACAAGCGTATCTAAAACCACCGTGTAAATAAATATTTTAATTGTTTTTTTTTTTTGGTTCTTTTTGTTAAAGTTCTATTTTATAAACGTTTGCTGCTGGCTGTGTAGTCTTTTATAACTTATTAAGTATAATTAAAACGGAACACAAATGAATACATTAAAAATACACAAACGAAGTTAATACGAGTAAATACCTACACCGCCACAGATGCAAACAAAAAGAATATTAATTAAATGCATATGTTTAGCAAAGACTAAAAAAATGGCATATAAATATTAATTTTTTTTTAATAACAACAGCAGCGGCAACATTACAAAAAATAAAAAATAAATAATTAATAAAAATTATTCATAAAACTGCAACAAATTACCAACTAAAACACAGAGCTAGTGAGTGTGTGTGTTGGTTTTTGTATTTGTTTGGGGAAAAGCAGACAGAAATAAATTGTCTAACAGAATGACGTGTTCAAAAATTAAATGAAAAAAAAAAAATTATTGGAATTTTAATACCAACAAGTACGAGTACAAGTACAAGAAATTAAAATTAAAATTAAAATTAAAAAAAAAAAAAAAAAAAAAATTTTAATCAATTTTGTGTTAAACATTTTTTAAAATTTGTGTAGTTTTTTTTACAAGTAGCATGTGTGCTGGGGCAACAACAAAAATAATTAATTTTTTTTTTAGTTTGAATTAAAATTTGAAAACCCGGAAGATTAGTTTAGTTTGGAGCAACTGTAAAGCAATAAATTACAAGAAACAACCTTTAAATGCCTTCTTAGATTGGTTTATGGCTGTAATTGTTCTGGTTCCAAACCAAATTAATGATTTTTAATTAACTAGCGATTAAGGTTTAAAAATAGTTATTTAACAAAAGAAAACGCACTCTTATTCTATTTGGCGTTGGCAACATCTTCCTCACTTTTGAGACGACATAAATAAATTCTTTTTTAATTCAAAACGGTTGGAGCAAAAGTGACGCTACCATTTGGATTGCGCGCCATCTTGGTTATGTGATGTTTAGATCAGTTTAGTTTTAACCATAGTGTTGTGTAGACAACCCAAAAATTCTATAAAATCAGCGTCAATAACCACTTCACATTTTCCTAAAAAGTACCGAATAAAAGTACCAAAAAGTCATTGATTAGTGTTGATGTTGCAAAAAAAAAAAATATATAATGTACATGCCAATTTCAAACGACTTGATGTAATGCTGACAACGCCAAAGAGCATAAGGTTTTTAACCTTGCGTGTTAACAATTTATTTTTTTTACCTTAAAAATTTAATAAAGTAAATATTTTTTATTAACCTTAATTTCAGCCTAAAAATTAAAAATAAAAATACTTACAAATTATTAAAGGCCAGATTAATGGTTTAGGCTTAAGAGATTTGTTAGCTTACCTAAAATAGAAGAAAGGAATTTGTTATTAGTAATTCGTTAGACGAGTGTTTTTTTTTTTTAACAAATAAAAGTTAAAATTTTCTTAAGATTAAATAGGCTTACAAAAAACACAATAATAAATGAACAGGAGAAAGTTTTTTCCGGTTTTCTTTTTTAAATTATCTTAAAAAATAATTTAGTTATTATAGATTAGGTGCCCAACTTAAATATTTCTACATGTAATAAATAAATAAATTTTATATTTAAAAAATTTTTTTATAAATTTTTAAATATCAGCAATTTATTAACTATACAATTTTGCACATGAACGACCACTTTTGCAAAATTATAAAATTAATTGCAAGAAAACAAAACATCAAATAACACTTTTCACAAAGTTTAAAAAAAACCAACTAATAAATAAAATTTAAAAGAAGAAAAAAAAAATTGTATGTAACATGATAATTAATTTTTAACAAATACTCATCATCATCGTCATTTATTAGATTTTGCATCATAAAACACAACAAGCCTAAACGTATAGTTTAAATGAGGGGAAGTATTCCCTGGGGGGTTAGGGTACTCTCTATTGCGATGCGAAAGAAAAACCATTCGCATCTGTATGATTTTTACATTGAGTTGCGATACGTTTTCTTTCGCATCGCAATAGAGAGTAACCCCCCTCCTCATTTAGACTTCTTTTTCTCTTAATTTTCAGAACATTTAAGTGATTAACAAAAATTAATTTAAAGTGTGACTGAATAAAAAAAAAAAATACAATGTCGTGTTATTGATGCTGCACGGAAAGCAAAATTGATCCGAAAAAAAAAATACATTATCAATATTATTCATTCCTGAGGAATTATCTTATTATTTTGAATTGTTTCATTTAATTGTGAATTAAAAATTTACCTATTGTGAATGAACTGTGTTAATTTTTCAGTTGTTGGTGTTTAGAAAAACTTGAATTTTTTAACAAAAAAATTTATTTTTAATAAAAAAAAACTAAATAAAAACAAATTAAGCTGAAACACATTTTATTTTTGGAGAAATTTTTTCTTGCATTTGATTTACTTTAGAGAAAGCTACCTGCTGGGTCTCACTGTGCTGTCGACATGCTATATGGCTTCGTTAAGAGTAGTAATTGATTTAGGTGACGGACTAATGATTTTCTTCTATCTTCTCTATTTCTATTGCTGTCCTTTTTCACTTCCTTTAATACAGGTATCACAGAGGGACCCTCATCTTCTGTTTTTCTTATTTGGGCGCCCTGTGCAACCTAGCCTAACCTACATTTTTAATCTTTCAGTTTGCTTTCCATGAGAAAATTTAAACAAAAGTAAAATGCAAAAATTTTTCTATATTGCGCAATCAATAATTGTAAATTTTGCTTCCGCACAAAAAAAAATAATTTCCGCAATAGAGGAATGCAATGAATAATTAGACCCTTAATTTTTGATTACAAATACAAAATCCAGTTTTAACTTAGTTAGGCCAATCAGGAATTTTTTTTAAGGCAAAATTTCTTTCATCATACGAAAACTCAAGGGCCATATGTATGGCAACAGCCCTTAAAAGCGAATTAAAATATATAATTTGATTTCGAAATAAAACTTTAAAGAAAAAATTTTTGATTTTTGAAAAATAATAAAAATTTTCTTAAAGCTTGAGGAGAACATAATTAGCAGAACGAAGCTGGTAGCTGCCAGAGTATAACGTCACGATTTTTTTTTATTAAAAAAAATCTTCTAGAATTTTCCTTCAATTTTTTTTTTTTTTAATTTTTTATTTTAGCCTACTTCCCTATAGCAAAGTTAACATCATCATTAGTCACTACTGACTAGTAACTAGTAGTAGTGGAAGTGAAAAAATATGACTATTATTATGATGATATGATGTCTAAAAGATGATGCATTTTATGTGTGTATTTTAAATGCAACTTTAAATTACCTTCACATCATTTTATTTTATGTGGTGTACGAGTATGTGCATACGAGCAGTGTGCTGTGCTGTGGTGTGGCGTTGTAGTAATTATTAATCACCGTTAAAAATCTTTTTTCTTCTTTTTTTTTTCTCTAATAATAATTTTATATATGAATGCAATTTTTATTAGAAGAAGAAGAAGAAGAAGAAACATTAAGCGGTTAATGCTTTTGATGTAGAATTATAATTATTTATGTTAAGCGAAATGATTTAAAGGCGTTTTTAATATGAAATGAATAGCAAACGATTTTTAACAAAAAAGTAGCAAAATAAAATTTTCATGTTGAAAATTTTTTAATAAAATCAAATAATTACTAAAGGTTGTATATGACATTTAATTTTTTTCAATTAAATTTTTAATTAAGACACCAATACAAATATAGCAAGATTTCTTAAGACCTCACTACACGATCTTTAGTGTTTTACTGTTTATAGCTGAAGCCTAACTGTCATTCTCTCACCCTAAGCGATTGAAAAATTTTCAGTGCTATTCACTTTTGAATTTTAAAAAGCACCAAAACCAAGAAAAAAGCCTTTATTAAAAAAAAAAACACTAAAAGTTAAATAAACAAAACCTTATATTTTTCCTTCTTGATTACTCACACGCATTTTTTTCCCAATTCGAAATAATAGTTTTATGTTTAGATTTAAATCTTTTTTAAGTAACCCAAAAACAGCAAACCAAAAAAAAAACTCGCACAAAAAACAATTTTGTTCGTGCCAGATATTTGAATTTTGAAATCGGGCAACTACAAAAGTAGTAAAAAATTTAAATTAAAAAAAAAAAAACAAAAACAAAATTATTACAATATTGCAAACAACAGTTTTTGCGGTCAAATAACTGATTTATGTTGTCTGTGGCCTGCAAATAGCAAATGACATGCCAATTAGGTGCACAATAGATGTCATGTCAGCGTAAAGTATACATTATTATCTACATTACAAAACAACAACAACCAAAAAAAAAAAAAAAATAAGAAACATTTTGTAACCAAATTTTTGTTAAAATAAAAAAAAACAATACACTTTCTGTGCAACAAACTTACATTAAAAGAAATAAACTACTTTGACATTTTTATGACTTTAAGCCTGTTTTTTGACACAATAAACAAATTTAAATAGGAGCAAATTGGTAAAATGACAATAAAAAAAAATACTAAATATCTTTTTGTATTTTTTTTTTTTTTTTGTCATACAATGTTTGTTAGTAAAAGCGAAATTTTGTTTATGGTTTACGGGTGTTTTAATGTGGAATGTTGGCGCAAAAGAAAACTTTTGTTTTACAAGTATTTTCAATTACTAACATAAAAAAGAGGCTTTAAAAAGTTTAGCTTAAATCTTTGCATTCCATATGACATGAAACTGATATATAGAGAAAACAACTTTGGTTGTGAGTACTAAAATTGTTAACAATCGAATAAAATGGAATGGGAATGGAAATAAATATGTTCAGAAAGATTTTTACTTTTCAATTACTTTTTATAGCGAATACAAATTAAAATAAAAAATAAATTAAAATAAAAAATAAATACAAATAATAATAAAAACAAAAATAAAATAAAATAAAAAATAAAAATAAAATAAATAAAAATAAAAGTGAAATGAAATTTGTATAAAAAAAAAAAAATAAAAAAAAAATAAAAATTAAAATAAAAAAATTAAATAAAATTTAAAATAACAGTAATATTGAAAAAAAAAATAAAAATTAAACTAAAAAAAATAAAAGATATTTATATTTTATTTCAAATAAAAATAAAAGTGAAATTAAAAAAATAGTAAATAAAATTTAAAATAAAACTAAAAATAAAAATTAAAAAAATAAAAAATTTAAAGAAAACTAAAATTGAAAAAATAGAAATAAAATAAAATTTATATAAAAAAAAAATTAAAATAAAAAAATTTAAATAATAATAAAAATTAATATTATATAAAATTAAAAAAAATTAAAATAAAAAAATAAAATAAAATGTTAAATAAAAATAAAATTTATATAATAATTAAAATAAAAAATAATAATGAAAATAATAATAAAAATTAATATTAAATAAAATTAAAAAAAAAAAATTAAAATAAAATAAAATTTTAAATAAAAATAAAATTTATATAATAATTAAAATAAAAAATAAAAATGAAAATAATAATGAAAATTAATATTAAATAAAATTTTAAATAAAAATGAAAAAAATTAAAATAAAAAAATTATTTTATATAAAAGTAAAAATAAAATTAAATTTTAAATAAAAATTAAAATGAGTAAAAAACTAAAACAGAAATAGAAATAAAAATTATATAAAATTTAAAATAAAAATTAAACAAAAATATAAACAAAAAAAAAATAAATAAATAAAATGTCATACAAAAGCCTCTGAATTGTAAAATTTTTCCTTAAACAAAAATTCCTGGAAAATATTCATATGTGGGTTAAATATCTGATTATAAAAATATTACAGAAAAAAGAATACATTAGCAGAGATGTAAAACCCGAATCACTTTCATTTTTTTAAGAGAAGCACCGATTCAAAAATTTATTGGGCTGCCCGCCAGACCAAATAAACAATCTAAGACTCTTTATGAATCTCATAATAGTTGTGAGATTCTATTTGGGGTCAAGTAGACTACTGCCTCAATACCTACACAACCGTCTCTTATAGCGTATACATTTCTAAGGAAGTCTTTAAATTCTAAATGAATACTCGATTTAGGACGGATTTTTAGCCTTAAATGTAAGAGTAATGTAACAAAAGGCTTATACTGACCAAATGATTTATAGTGACTAGTAGTGTGACTCAGTAACTTTTATTACGAACTTATTGAATTCGGTATTCAGTAATTTTCCAACAAAAATATTCGAAGTTTGCGACGAAGTTAACAGCAAAAATCGATTTCTATCGTACCAAATATTTTTGTCGGAAAGTTACTGAATACCGCATTCGATAAAATATCGTTATAGTTGTTTTTTGGATAAGAATGTTCGTAATAAAAGTTACTGAATCGCACTACAGGTACCTTGTTTCAGCACCTAATTCTTTGTGTATTCAGTACAATAAGTACTGAGGGGATAGCATATTCAAATGGAGCATTCTCGGATTCATTTATTATATTTTTAATTTTTCTGCTAAGGTAGCTCTTTATACGTTTTGCGTATTCCGAATTATTTGTGTTACTCTTGACAGAATAGACAACCAGCAATAATTCCAACAATCACATTAATTTTACTCTTCTCTTAAAAGTTCAGTGCAGAAATTTTTAAAATAAAGCTTATAATTGTTAAGGCGGGACTTTCCTGTTTTTTTTTTTGCTCTCTCAAGGTATAACAATTTCATAGCATTTTTTTAATCGTTATGTCTACAATATTTTTTAAGAAATTCAATACTGAATTAAAAAATTACTACAAGCTAATAACTCTAATTCATCCTGCAGGCATTAATTATGAGTTCAAAATGAAAAAAAAATATTCAATTAAATATTAACCAAATTTTTTTGCTACATTTTTTAACAAAAAAAAAAAATAAAAAATAATAAAGGAGACATTTTAATTTAGTTTAATAAACCAAGTCATAAATTTGATGTCACCCACTGGTGTTGGTTGGTTTGTTGGTTGGCTGTTTGGTTTGTTAAGGTGGTGAAGGTGGTGTTAAGCTGGTCAAAACAAGCACATAATTACCTAAACCAAATGGGTCATATACTAAACAACAAGACATTTTTTTCTTATGAAAACACACCAACCATGTTGTCGTTGTTAAAAACATTTGTGAAAAGTCCACTCAATTACAACAGCAGCAACAGCAACTGCAACTAACTCCTCCATGAAGCCTTGTGGTATAAACGAACATGTTCATAATCATAATATTTGACACTAAAATGTCGTTAATAATTAAATTTCCAGGCAAAATAGCAACAGCAGTAGCACCAATCACTAAATACAGTAAAGCACACACAAACACAAGCACACACGCACACGTGCGGCATGTAAAGTTTTAAATTTTGTTATCATAAAAATAAAAGTTGTTATTGTTGTCTTTAGTATTAAAAGCTTAGCAAGACTTAAAGGAGTTTTAGTCTTATTTTTATTTATTATTAAGAAAGGCAGGCAGGCAGGCAGGCAGGCAGGCAGGCAGTTAGGCTGGCTGGCATAAGCAGCCTAAAACTATTTAGAAATCAATATTAAGGCGACAAACATTTAAAATAAAATAAAAAAAAAAAATTATAAGATGAAAACAGGAATACCAGGGAAAAATATCAAGCAGTGTTAGCTATCGACGCTTGCTGAGGCCTGTGTAAATTGATATGCCACCAAAGTATAAGAAAAATTCAACAACAACAACAATAAATTGCACTTTTTTTCTTAATAAATTAAACCACATTTTATAAAATAATTTAAACAAAATTACAAGTTTGTGCAGCTTAAGCACCCACCCTGTTTAAAATACAACAACAACAGGCTTTGTTGTTTGGTTTCATTTTGTTTAAGGAGTTTAAAAAAATGACTGTAAAAAAGTTACAGAAATTTAAATAAATTAAGGCAATTTTTAGTAAATTTAATTTCTTTTTTATTTGTTTGTTTTTTTTTATTTTTTGTTTTACACAGAAACTTTAAGATTTTATATGGTTCTCTTTTTTAAGTAACCGCCTGTGCTGGGACTATAATTTTAGGCCAAAATATATGTTACGTTTTTAAGCGCGCACCTTTTAAGAGAATCTATCAAATTGTATTAAAAATGTATAGGGATAAAAATTTTGTTCGCAACAAATTAATAATTTCAGCCATATTTAATTTAAAAAAACAAAAAGATGAAATTTTTTTTTTTTAAATTCAGCTTTAAGGGTTTTTTACAAAGAGAAATTCAAATTACATATAAAAAATTATTGTACGGACAAAATTTTTTTTCTGAACAATGAGCTACATAATTAATTGAGTTTTAAATATGTTGTTGAATGGCAGCTCTTGTTCCATGTGAAATTAATTTTTCTTAAATTGAATGCACTTACTTGGTTCGGACAAAATGCTTGTCTCCTAAAGAGAAAGAAAAAATGCTATCACACTAGTGATTGAATTTAGTTGTGGCTTAGCGATTGGTTCCATACATGCCTTAAATATATAATGAGAGCTGTCGGGAAGAGGTGGTTCCAAATCATTACATGCCATATTGAATAAAATCAATCAAAATTTCAGGTTTTTTTTATATGCAATAATTTTAATATTTTGATTGTAGTTGTTAGATATCGAACGCAACAATGGAGCCCTGTTCTGTATGAAGTATTAGGTAACTGAATAATAAACAGAAATTCATTATCATCATCATCTATGAATCGTTTAGAAAAGATTTAATTTTAATTAAAAAAAAAAAAATTGCGGGACTTAATTCCTTTAAATACTTGTACCTCCCGTTAATAGTCTGTTTTAATTTTTTTTTGTTTTTTTGTTTTATAGTTGGTGGTTGATTTTTTTTTATTTTGTTATTTTCTTCTGTACAGTTTTTTTTCCATTTTTTTTTCTACATAAAGTTCTTGTGGTAGTTATATTTAGATGTTGTTGTTGTTTTTGTTGTTAAGTGATAGTAACAACGTTTGTTTATTGGTAGTTTTTTGTATAACCAATTGCAACTGCAACACAGTGCAACAACATGCAGAGCTATTTATTAATGAGATTGCCAAGTTGATTGCAAAAAAAATTAAAATTACTTTAACGGGCGTTGCCATTTTGTTTTTGTTGGTATTTTTCTCTTCATTTGCTGCAGCAGTTCAATGTTGTGTTACAGTTTTAATAATTTTTATGTGCAAGTAATAGAGAATATAAAATAACCTAAAATGTGTTTGTTAGATATGTGGCACTACTATCAACAAGTACGGCAAAAGCAAAATAAAAATTAAATAAAAAAAAAAAACAAATGATGGCGTGGCAAGCCTTTAAAAAAAAAAAAAAAAAAAAAAAAAAAAAAAAAAAAAAAATCCAACCAAGTCAGTCAGGCAGTCAGCCAGCCAGCGGGTGTTAAACATTTATTGAGCTTATTAGCTCATTTTTAACAGTGCATGTTTGTAAGTATATAACAAGCAACAGTAACAGCAACAACAAATATTTGTAACACAAAAACAACAGTAAACATTAAAATTTAACAAGCAAAACTCTTAACAAAAATAGGCTGTTTGTTGTTTGTTTGTATAGACGCATGTCTATTCCTTTTAGCCGATTGTTTTATTTTTATTTATTTGTTAGAGTTTTAGTTTTTAATAGGAGGAGGGTAGGTAGGCCTATTGGTTAAAAGCTAAAGTTAGTGTGTGCAGCATATGATAGACTAACTTGTATTTCAATAATCAAGCAGTTAATGCGTGTCATGCAACTAGCATTTATTTAAACGCACACACACACACCCACATACACTGCTCGATACAAAGCAACAGACATGTTTTTAGAGAGACACACTTCCATACACATGCACTGCCATCCATGCTGGGGATATTTTTGGTCTATTAATGTTTTATCAAACACAGAAAATGCATGTTAAAAAGCACCTTTTGTCACCTTAAATTAAGTGTCAAATAACAATCGATAAAATGTTTTCATGAAAAGAAAATTACAAAAATTATCGTTGTATATTTTAAGCACGCACATACACATACAAACTTGACTGAGAGTACATACAACGTGCTCGTGTATCATACGAGTTTTCATTTGCTGTCCATTACAAATTAGTCATCAAAATGTTTTGCTGTTTGGGGGAGTGAGCTCATTCATACAAGCTGTGATTAGAGTAACAAAAAAAAATTGCTGTCAGCTTATGGCTACATTTGCGCAAAGGGAATTAAGGTTAAATATTTGCACAATATCAAGTAAAACTATTTTTCTTTTCAAATCTGACAAATCAAGGTGAAATAAATTTCAGTTTTAATAAAAAAAAAAGACAAAGAATTGCAAGCCAACAAGAAAAGTGCGTTTGAAATCAAGAATTTGCTGTCAAATACGACACACTGAAAATTTTTCATTAAAAAAAATGGAAATTAGATCAACACAATTTCAAATTTGCTTTAATCAATGAAATATGTTGGCACTTAATTTTATAAAAAATTATTTTTTCGATATGTTTTTGTTTTTTTTTTTTTTGATAAACATGTGGTTGTTAATAAGGCACAACTAAAGTTTTTTTTTTTTTTTTTTGATTTAAGTTGCTCTCAAGATTAGCTATAGCAAAGATTCTTAATGAAGCGTTCATAAAGTTAAAGGAAAAACGTTTTCAATTACAGATTTCTAAAGCTGAGTATTTGAGAATTATAAACAATTTTGATTTAACAAATTTGTAAAGCCCAAATTTGTACCACATTATGTAGCACTTCAATTGAAAAGATTGTCATATGGATTAAATTTTTAAGTGAATCAAATAAATTTTTAATTAAATCAATTGAATATGTAATCAATATGACAATCTTTTTAATTAAAATGGTAAATTGATGCTTAATTTTTTTCTGTGAAATTGAAACCTAAATTTTGTTTGCTTTTAGGTTTAAAAATGCTTTAGTAAGAGATGCCATGTTAATTTTTCTTAGGCTGGATTCTCTTTTCTCCAAACAAAATTTTGTCCCCACAAGTCTTTTCAATTGTATTTTGGAAGATGTTCTCACAGAGGGAGAGTTCAAACTATGTATAAAAAAATATTGTACGGAAAAATATTTTGTTTAGACTAATGGAATGAATAAATATTATAATTTCATATTGCTGAATTTAATTTAATTTTCCTTATCTTTGTTCCGAAAAAAATTTTTGTCTTCACAAATTTTTTTTTAAACGCAGTTTAAAGTGTTTTCACAACGAGGAAACTATACATAAAAAAATTTTTGTACGGACAAAAATTTTGTTTGAACTAATTTCTAGAATAAATAACTGAGTTTTATGAAATTGAATGGCCTAAATGTCTCACCTCGTGTTAAATTTTCTTAAGAGTGAAGTCATAGCCTTGTTCCGAACAAACTTTTTGTCCCCAAATTTTTTTTTAAACGTAGTTAAAAAAATTCTCATAAAGAGAAAGCTCAGACTACATAAATATAAAAAAAAAATTTGTACGGACAAAAATTTTGTTCGGACAAATTGGACGCATAAATAACTGAGTTTTATGTGACTGAATGGCCTGAATGTCCCACTTTATTTCAATTTTTCTTACAGTGAAGTCGTGCCCTTATTCCGAACAAACTTTTTTCCCCATAATTTTTTTTAAGCACAGTTAAAAAGTTCTCAGAGAGAAAACATTAAAAAAAATTGTGTGGACAAATGGGTACATTAATAATTGAGTTTTATGTGGTTGAATGGAATATTTTTTTAATGCTTCATGATGAATTGTTCTGTTTATTCCGCACAAAATTTTGGTTCGTACTAGTTGGTTTAAGTAACTTAATTTTATATTATTGAATGGCAGGCCTAGTTACACTTCATGTCTATTTTTCTTAAACTAAAATCGCTCAGTTGGCTCAAGTAAAAGAAAAAAGAACCGCCATTAGAATTATTGCAAAATTTTGTTTTTATTTCTTTTTTTTAACTTTTTTTTTTTGCTTGTTAAACTTTATTAACGCTACTGCATTTTTCGCTGATGTAATAATTTTTCATAAAAAAAAATTTATTCTTTTTTTGTTGTTTTTGGTAAATTTTCTTGCTTGAAAATGTACGGTTATCGTGTCATATTGTAAATCAGCGTAACACCAGTTCATTCACACAATTTTCTCAATACAAACAAATTGAAAAATAAAAATAAAAATAAAAATAAAGAAAAAATACATTCTGCATTTCAAACAATTTTTTGTTTTGGTTTTTCTTTAATTCCTAGAGATACATGATGCAGATGAAGTAAAATAATGTGGCAAATACATAAAATGCCACAACAAACTGCTGTAATGCACGCACACTACAATAAAAACTTTAACTACTAACAACAACAACAGCAACAAATCAAATGCAAAATGAGAGACAGAAGTAGAAATAAAAAAAAAACAACACAAAAAAAAAATGGAACAGTAATGGGCCAACCAACAACAAGCAGCACAAATAACGCAGCTGTAAACTTTGTTTAGTGTTACAATGTGATACTTAAAAACAACAACAGTAACAGAAAAACATTAAAAAAAATTGCAAAAGCTATTCGTGTCATATTAAATGACTTTTCCTTAATGCTGTTTTTTTGGTTTAATTCTGCTACAGTTGGCCACCTCTGCTACTTTAGCTTTATAGCCGTTAGTTATTGTTGTAGTTAAGGATTAAACTGCTTACTGTAAGGTGTTGAGGCAGGGAAGTAGGGTAAGAGACTTAACTTCAACTTGTGTAAAAATTTAAGGCCACAATTTAACGGACTCGTACTTTACGCAATCAATTGACATTTTAAAATCTGACTTATGCATACGAGCTCACTTCAACACAAAATAGATTTCTTGTGATTTTATTTAATTGTGTTGCTTGCATAGAATAAATCTTACAGGAAAAGAAAAAAAATATAAAAGAATTAAACAAACAAGCCCTTTTAATAAGAAGATATTGGAAGTGGAAAAAAAAATTGGGTGGGTTTTGAACCGATTAGTTTTGTACTTTGTTTAATAAATTTTAATTAATTTCAGCTTAAGTGAATGACGATTGTAGCAAAATAGTATAGAAAATTGATTTCCATAGTTTAACTCTAGATTTTATTATTTTTATTATAAATAGCTACGAATTAAAAAAGCTTTTAGGAAATATTTAATAAATCACAGTTAAAATGTATTCGTAAACAATGTGCATTCAAACAAGCTGTAATTAAAGCCAAACCAGCTTAAAGCAATTAAATGCAAATTAAATTAAATGAAAAATGAATAAAATTAATTACAAAAAGAAATAATGATAATTAGAAGTACAAATAAATATACATGAAAATTTAAATATCTACGCCTCAGAAAAAAAAAAAATAAATAAAAAAAAATTTACAAAAAAATTAAAAAAAAATATAAAAAAAATATATAAAAAAAAAAAGTTAAAAAAAATTTTTAAAAATAAATAAAAAAAATTTACAAAATTTTTTCTCTTAAAAAAATAAATAAAAATAAAATTTCCTTAAAAAAAGGAACCACTGCTAAAAATTTTTTCTTCTAGGGTTTTGAACTCTTGAAAAAATATTTAAGCCGGACGTGTAATACGGCGAGGATGATCTGGCCTAGGCTAGAAAGCAATCGCAGTAGAGATTTATTGGGATTCCAAAGAGCCCGGGTGAAAAATTTGGTAGCTATAGAAACAGGCCACTGAAATTTTGGCAACCATGGTAGGAGAATGGGTTTGCCATATAACGACTACTGTAGAAGTTGTCAGGAGGAGAAGGAAACTGTGGAACACCTTCTCTGCTGGTGTCCAGCATGATTAACTTCGAGAACGCTGTCTGCAGAGTCTCACTGAGCTGTTGAATATAAGGGTCGACATGCTACATGACTTTGTTAGAAGTAGCAGTTTGTTTGGGTGACGGACTCACTTTTTTTCTCTATCTGTCTTCTTTATCTCTTTTCCTTTTACTCTTCTATTGCTGTCCTTCTTCTTTTTCATTTCCTTCTATACAGGTATCACAAAGGGACCATGTCAGAGGACCGAGCCCAGCTTCTCTGTGTAACCTAACCTAACCTATTTTTGAAAGCCCTATAAATTTATAAGTATTAATTTTGTTAAAATATGGACATCATTCTACTAAAACTACTGCTAACTCATTTTTGTATAAAAGTGGACTTATGCCACTTTACAAAAAACAGCTCATTTGTTAATATAAAATAATAAAAAAAGTTAAATTTATTAAAATAAAGCGTTAAATTTATGGCTTCTTTTATTTCACTTGGAAGCGATTAATTAAATTCTTTTAAGCTAAAGCCATTGTGCAGCTTTATTGTTGTTGTTTTTTTTTTTTTTAATTTTGAGTTATCATCTCTCTAATCCATTATAAGCTACTTTTTTATAAATTAAAATACGCATGCGCATGCGTTTTTAATTATCCTGACAGCAGTCAATAAATCTTTGCTTAAGCTGACGTTTTTATGAAAACATTTCTTAGTATGTAAAAGTGTTAAAAATCAGGTAGCTTAAAACTTGTGATTAAATCTAATAAAATAAGATTATTAACCCATAACCAAAGATATTCAGATTAAAAAATGCCTGCCTCATCAAATGGTGAACTAACAAACTGTCGTATAATTTTAAAAGGCATTTGTTTTATGGGCTTTGGTTGTTAATCCACAAGCTGTGTACTGCTGAACAGCCTTTTTTATACTACGACTAGAATAGACTAGATTTGTCAAAAATGTAATTGCCAACGTTAAATCATTCAATTGAATGTTTTTTTTTTTTTTTTTTAATTTAACATATTAAATGTCATCTCGTAAAACAGTTCATTAGGGGAACTGTGTTTCCATTTAAGACATTAAAAAAAATTTTTTTTTGCTAGCTGTTTGTTACAATCTGATACAACTTACGGTAATTGCCATCAAATGTCTTAGAAAAAAATTTTTTTTTTACTATAAAAATTTACCTACTGCAGCTCTAAGAAATCAAACGAAAAAAAGCAGGTGTAAAAAGTCATACAAACTTTTGGTTTTTGTGCCATTAAAAAAGAGCAACAACAACAACTATATAAAAGTTTAAAAAGATTTCTAAGACGCAAATGCAAGTCAGAGTAACAAAAAAAAAATTTTTTTTACATTAAAAAGAATAACAATAACAAGTACTCGTACATTCATGATATTTTTTTTTTGTGAAGTTTCTAAAAACATTTTGATTTTTGGTTTTTGCGTGTCAATTGACGGTAAAAATTTTATATGTTAAATTGTAAATACAGACGTGTGTGTGTATTAAAAAAAAACTTAAATTAAGCTTTTCGCCTTAACCTCTTTGATTTGTTATTTGTGGTAAGTGCAACACACACACTCAAATAAATGACAATTGATTCTTCAACATTCGAATATTTCGTTTATAAAACACAACAACAAAAATTCATAAACAACCTCTATTGAGTCGATTATTGTACACGATTACGTTAATTAACGTAAATTTTCAAACAAATTCTTTTTTTTTTTTCTTCATAAAATTAATTTTTTTTTGTTTTACGGTTGTTGTGTTTTTCTTTTAGCGGTGTAATAGTACATGTAACAATTGCCATCAATTAAACTGGGTATAAAAAATATTTGTTGCTGTTGTTTTCAAATGCCAACCAAAACAAATTAAAAAATAAAAAAAAAATTTTTTTGTGGAAAATTAAAAAAAAAATTACTAAATAAAAGGCATGACCACCCAGAGGTCATGAAATAAAAATTTTCGCGCATTTTATTACGCAACTTATTTTATTAAAAAAAAAAAAGTAACAAAAAAATATACAAAAAATAATTCAACACAGACGCACAGGTGTTGTGCACCTTTTTGCAAGAAATCATCGCTTCGGTTGGTCATTTTACAAAAAAAAAATAATTAAATAAAATTTGCTAGAATTCAGCATCTCAAAAAAAAAAAAAATAAAAAAAGCAAATAAAGGGTGTTTTTTATTCGTACATTTTTATTGAAAACAAAAACAAATTTTTGCAATTATGTATGTTCGCCAGTAGGCCCTTAAGCTGAAGAAAAGTTTAAATTGTAGACAACAAAACAAAAAATTTTTTGTACAGCCACACAATCAAGCTCCAGGCAGGAACCTACGACCCTCAAATTGTGAGGGTCTAAGAAGGCACTACAAGCAAAGACTTACATTTTTATAAAAAAAAAAATTTATAAAATATACGGATTTTTGGGGCTGTTCAGCTAAATGCAAACGAAGGCTTTTGTTAGCATAATTGCATTGACAGCAAAAACAAATTTTGGTGTATTCTTTTTATTTGCAATTCAATTATGCGAATGAAGCTTTACGTTTAGCTGAACAAGCCCCTTATGTTTGTCAAGCAATTTTTTTAGTATGTAATTCACTGAAGATCATAGTAGCTTCCGTGAAATACTTTATATGGATATGCTAGCCACTCGATACTTATGGTACTAAATAAGCAATAACTCATTAGAATATTACGAGGCTTAGAATTAGAACGAGGAGCAGGAACAAGCCACCTGGTTACTAAATTTAGTATAAACCTTTTGTAACGCAACGCTCATCTCTTACATACTTGTGTCTTAATTAAAAATTTTTTTCATAACAAAAACGTTAAATTTTTAACAATTTTGTTCGACGATTTTTATAGCAAATACAACAGTTTAGGCGGCATCAATCTAATCATAATGGTTTGCCAAAGTATTTACAAGTAAGTCCTGTATGACAATCCGTTTAACAGTTTAATGTTTTCTAAATTTTATCCGCTTTAAAAAACACCTTTTACTTTTTTTTAAATACATTTTGGAAATAATTTAAATTTTAACTTAACAAGTTAAGTTCGGCTGAGCCGAGTTTTATATACCCTTCACTGTGTTTTAACTTTCCACATTACGCGATGTTTTAAAGGGGAGGTTGACTATATTTGTAATCTACTGCCCAAACACTCAGAAGTTACTTTGGTTTACTTTAAAATTTTTTTTTTTTTTTGAATTTTCCATATACCCTAGTACTCTTAGGGATTTTTACATTCCCCATTTTGCAGAGATACCACTACCGATGTTGCCCATGCAAATTAATAAAACCAAAAAGGAATTAAGTCTGTAGGTTCTTAGCTTTCAGGAAGTGTTTTAACTTTTTAGGAATATTTCTTTGTATTATTTAAAATTTTTTTTTAAATTTCCATGTACCCCAGTGCTTTTAATTTGAGGGATTTTAGCAACTTTCAGACGAACCATAGAAGATTACGTGATGGCAAAAATATCATTTTAAAGAGGAGGTAGCCCAAATACTCAGAAGTTATTTTAGATACAGTGCTGTTATTCCAAGGGATTTTAGCGACTTTCGTCCATTTGTAGATCAAGCTGAATTTGAGTAGTTTTTAGTAGTTTTTAGAAAGCAGAAATTAATAAAATTTTAAAACTTCGGTTGTATTTTTGATATTCCTCGACCATTTCTGAGCCGATTGCTCTTATTTTTTGCACAGATATTATGATTGTCATTTCAAACAAAACTGCGTATCACGTTTTTTTTTATCCATTTCGTTGTTTAGACAAAATACGCAAAAAACTCACTTAAAAAAAAGGTCAAAAATAAAGATAGTTTCGGTTTTTAACTCATAGCTCTGCCATATATGAACTGATTTAGCTGAATATCAATAGCAAAAATCTGACAGATTGCTGTACTAAACTTTTCTGTATGTTGCCTAGGGACTTCAGAAAGTTGATTTCAACGACTTGACGGACAGACAGACAGACATACATCGCTAAATTGACTCCAGAATATATATACTTTATAGGGTGTGTCATGTACGATGTAGAAATTACAAACGGAATCACAAACCTTCTTACTTATAGTAAAGGGTATAAAAATTAACGACGACAGTCAATAACTAAATGACTAGAAAAAATTTGTAATTACAAAATATTTTTTTTTATTTATTTTATTACCACTTATTTTTCTTTTTATTTTTATGTTTTATTTTTTAATTTTTATATATTTTTTTTTTTTTTGTTTATTTGTTTTTATGAAATTAACCAACCATGCTGCTGCTCATGAAATTAGTTCAAGGTTTGTGTTAAACTCAGCCAATTTATATGCTGACGAATCTAAGATTATTATTGCCTTTAATTATCTAAATAAATAAACTTTTAATTTTTGTTTTTTTGCAATTGAAAAAAAAAAAATTAAAACTAATTTTCTGCATAATTATCATGAAATAAACACAACTTTTTTTTTATATTCAACACATGAAATGAAGTGTGTTATTAGTTATTATTTTACACATAGACAAGCAACTATTAGGGTTCTTCTCTTCTCCGATATTTTATTATTTTTTTTTTAAGTCACTAATTTTTTATGGATTTTTCAAAAGCTGTCTTATGTAGCCATTTTTAATGGTAAAAATAATAAAATAATTTTTAGCGTGATTAATTGCTTCACAAGGTTATGACAATTTCGAAAGGGGAATTAATTTGTTTTTTGCAATTTTAGTTTTTTTTTTTTTTTGTAATTTGAAAATTGAAAAAAGGGAGTGCTTGCTTGTTGGCTGCACTGATTAACTAGCTTTTATAGCAAAATAGCAGCCCAGCTATAATTACACACTAAGAAAATTCTTTATTTACATACAAATTAGAAAATTAAAAAAAAATTTCTAATAAAAAGTTAAGTAAAAAAATTTAAATAATAGTGGGAACAATAATTAGTAAATCAATAGCTTGGAAAAACCTAAATATCGTTTTAATAAAAGTTCTATTAAATGATTAACTTTCAAAAACAAAAAAAAAACAATTTTTTTTCAAACACATTTTAAGTTATTATTTAGGAGGGATTAAGTTTCTAAACTAAAATAAATAAAGAATATTGAAGTGTGTGACTTAAAGCAAGATAGTTGTTTCTTGCAGTACAAAAAAGTAAATGTTGGTGACTAAACTTTGTCACAATCGCAGTAGAAAGAATTTCACTTGACTCCCAGCAGAGCTAAGTTCTCACTAATGGAACTTATTCAAGGTCTGGGTTGGAATCAATAAACAGTAAAAACAAAATTGCCAAATTCGTAGGAAACTTTTTTCCAGCACAAAGAAAATCAATCCAATTAACAAGCCGCTTTTTCGTTTTAAAATAAAAAAGTTTTAATTTTTTTTTATTGGATTCTAAAGAAAACATGTTACGATTAAGTGTGTAATAAAATATCCGAGAAGGCAATCTATTTAATGGGTAATTGAGCAAAATAAAGTCAATTTCAATTTTACAAAAAGGCTTTTTCTCCAATTAAGCGCATTTCCTTTTGAATGGCTTCTTGCATATAAAAAAGTGTCCAATTTGGGGCTTACAAAATCCTCATACAACCAATTGGCATTAAATGCAGCCACAACGAGCAACAGTCTAATGCTAATTTTAGTCAGGTTTACTCCTTTTGGGAAAATGAGGGCGAAATTGTGGTGACTATTTACGATATGTGTTGCCACCTGACACACAGTGCATAAATAAAACATGATTTAAGAAAGTGTACTCTTACTGAGACACCCTTTAAAAAACAATAGGCCTAATTACGAGAGTCACTGTAGTAGTCGAATTTACAACCAGCTATACGAGTATATAAATTATATGGCCGACGTTGCCACATATCACTATTTTCGTCACGACAACGACACTCATAATCAGGCCTAATATTTCATACAAGTTAAAGTAACACCAAGACACCCTTTATACGACAATATTTTAATACAAGTCAAAGTAGCACCCAAATTATGGCATTCCCTTTAGATCGAAGTTTTCATTTAAAAAAGATTAATTAAAATTTCCATCATTAGTGAGAGCCTTCGTATACCTTTAGTTTTTCATCATAATTTACAAAGAAATTAACTGCTTGTACTTGTTGCTTTATGACCCAAATTTCTCTAAATAGACTTTATAAATGATCTAACGTTAAAGCTTCTTCTTAAATAACTCAAGACTTCAAGATCCCTTTATGTTGCCTTGGCCCGTATGTGCAACAAAACTTAGTCTTGTTATTCTAATTAATAACTGATGACTAGCATGTAAATGAATCCATTTTTTTGTTAAGCTAATTCATGATTTATTAACAATAAAAAAACAGCTCTCCCGATGAGCTATTTGAGTTTCAGTGAAATTATTAAAAAGTGGCAAAAGCTTTTTTAATTTTTTTTTAACTTCTAATGATAGAGATTTTCCTACTAGATGTTAAAGCGTAAATGTTTTTAGGGTAGCGAGCAAATCAAAGATACTTCACTATCATTCACTCTTGCGAAACAAGTATTTTGAAGTACTCACGCCTATTAACGCTGAAATGTTTAATAATATTAAACATTAGCTCTCAAGAGCAAACTATTTGAAAGTACTCACGCTCTTGTACGCTTACCGATAGTTAAAGTTAAGATGTTCTAAGTCATATATCAAGCTTTTTGTGGGACATTACATTAAAAATATCGATAAGTTAAATATCGGATAGTGATCTTTAACTTTCCACCAATATTTGATTGCAAAGTTTTAACTAAAAGCCGGTTATTTGCCCTACAGAATCCTAACTTTAACTATCGAAAATTGTAATAATGGGCCTAAGTTGTTTAATATTCTTACGATCGTATGTTCTTAGTTCTAGCGGTCTGGCATCTCTTCGTAATATACTGTGGAGAATTGAATAACAATTTTTAAAAAATTGGAAACTGCTGAAATGACATTTATGTCAGCTTTTTTATCATTGCCAAATATAGAAGCACCACTTTTGACATGTCATAACTGTAATGACCCACATGACCAAAAATTCAGAAAAAATATTATATTTTCAACACATGTTAAGCTAAGTGACCTTTCTAAAGCACATGACTTTACCCCCTCCGCCAAACTAATGCCACTAATAAACATAAATCTTTGGAAAATGCAAATTCTGCAGATTTTTTTTTATTTAAATTTTTTTTTCTACTTGTGTTTCATACTTTGTGTGGTGGTGGTTTTTGCATAATTGTACGCATGCTCATCATTAATCATTTGGCAAAGTAAACAAGATTTCTTTTTTAGTTTCTTAAGTCAACTTATTTGAAAAATCGGTAGATTATTTCAGCAATTTTTCTTATTTTTCTTCAGATTTGTTCCGACAAAAAAACATTTTTTTTTTGTAAAGAAGACATGCGTTTAACATTTGTATTGAGTGTTTTATATGGTACGCTTGCAAAGTAGACAGCAGAGAAAAATATTGCCTCTAAAGATGCCTTGAAAGCTGCTTCTTTATTGCATGTGATGTCTGCTGCTGATGCTAATGCCGGTACAGCTTCTATATTGACGAAGATGAGGAGGTGATTTGTTTGTTTGTGTGTACGAGTAACTCATGGTTCATACTTGTGTGCTTAACACGATGCGTGTTGTGTCCGCAATGCATGTTAAGTAGTCGTAATAGACATTTTTTATTAAATGTTTTTTTTTTTTTTTTTTTTTTTTTTTTTTTTTTTTTTTTTTTTTTTTTTTTTTTTTTTGGGAAAAAAGTAAAATTAAAATACAAATAAAAATATTTTTTTATGTTTAGAAATATTTATTGCATAATTACGTTTGTGTAGGAGTGGAGTTTAGTTAACTGCGGGCACCATAAATTATTTTTTTGGCCATTTTTTTTATTTCATTTATTTTTGTCTGTAATCACGCTAAATATTATGAAATAAAATATAAAAAATAAGTGAATTGAAGCCTTAAACTGTTTGCTGACTTAAAAATATTTTAGGAAAAACAACAATTTAAAATTTGTTTTGGCTATTGAATTTCTAAAGCCAGAAATTATTTGTGTTCTCTACTTTATTAATTTTGTTAGGGGGATTCTTTAATTATTAACTTATCCCAGGCTAATTTAACAAAAGACATACGCTTTCAACAAAGGCCAAAGTAGAATTTAAAAGTAAATTTTTGCTTATACACACAGAAAACAACCTATTACAATTTGCTATTACGAGAGTCGGCAAGCGCTTCCGTCAATTTTTTTAATTGTAATTCTGAGGAGCAGGTGGCAGCACAAGACGTAAAGAAACGCATATAAATTAAATTCAAATTAAATGAAAATTATGCGTAAAGTAGACACAGCGAGTCTCCGAGCTGCTCTTTAATAAACTTGTAATAAGTAAGCAAAAAAAAAAAACCGTTTTGCAAATTTAAATATAATAATTGTGGGCAATTTAAAATAGTTGCTCTGATGAACGACCAACTAAATGGCTAAATGGCTGCTGCTATTTACCACAAAATACTAGCTAATGACATTAACATCCGCACTCTAGTAGTAGATTTTTTTCTATTTCTAACTAAAGTTGGCTTTTATGTGTGATGGTGGTCGTATTATTTAATTTAATTCTTTCTGTTTTAATTTAAATAAAATGCGTTACGTACGGGAAGTTAAAGAAGACTTTGCAACGCAAAAATAAAAAAATAAAAAACTTTTTTCAAATACCAGATTCATCATAGAGACGGGCTGGGCCAGCTGGTCGGCCTGTTGCATGGAATTTATTGTTGTATGCGTTACTGTATGCCAGCCATTAGATGTTGTTTTGTTATTTGTTAAAATGTTAAACGCAAAACTAAACACTCGATCAATTCTTATAATGAAGCGCCACTTTAAATGCCAACAAACAAAACATACAAGCACACACACACACATACTTAAAACCCAAGACAAACAGCCTGCAAAACAACTGCAATTTCAATTGCAGTTAAATGCATCCACAACAACATTTTTTTTTTGCCATTTTAGTTAAGAAAATTGTTTAGCAAATGAAGTATACGCGCAATATAACAACGCATGTATGTAAATTTGTTTCCTTTTTTTGTTGCAGTTGTTGCAGCATTTATAAAATGCAATTTGATCTCATTTTCCCGATGATGTCTAGTAGCATGGCAAGTCCTGCTGTTTGTTTTTTGAATAGAAAACAAAATATTTCTTTTTTTTTTTTTTGTAAATCGACTTTTACTTGGCAGTTAAATCAAGTTTGTTTGTTTGTTCTTCATTTTTTTTATGAAGTTGAATTAAAAATTCAGTTTGCTGTTTGAAGTCTTGTGTGTGTTTGCTAAGAAGTCAAAATTTTTGTTTGTTGTAAACGTTCCTTGACATGAAATGGCACGTGTTTTCATTATAACGGGAGAAGGTGGGCAGAGCTTAAGGCTAACAGAGATTGTTTAAAGAAGAATGATTAAGAAAATCTATAGCAAAAAAATAAAAAATTATAAAAATGTAAGCAACCAACCACAGCTAGGAAATAATAGCAAAATAAGCAAATGACCTCAGTAGAAACACAAACTGAAAAATTTTTTAAAAATTTTAAATTAAAGAATTAACGGAGTTGGTAAGCTAAAAAGCAGTAAAAAAATTATTTATTAAAAAAAAATTAAAAAAAATTTTATTTAAAATTTAATTAAGAAAAAATTTTTCATTAAAAAATTTTTAATTAAAATTTTTTTTTATTATATTATATTATATTTTAATAAAAAAAAATTTTAATTAAAAAAATTTTTTATTAAAAAAACTATTTTGATTAAAAAAATTAAAAAAAAAATTTTCAATTAAAAAATTAAAAAAAAAACCTTTTTCAATTAAAAAAATTTTTTGATGAAAAAATTAAAAAAAAACCTTTTTCAATAAAAAAAATTTTTATTAAAAAAAATTTTAATTTGGAAAATAACAAAAGAATTAACGGATTTGGTTAGCAAATGCCTTCAGAAAAAAAAATTAGAAAGAATTTGAAAATAAAAGAATTAACTGCGTTGCATTTTAAATAAAAAAAACACCAACCAAGAAATAATTTAAAACAAATAAAAGGAACTTTTGAAAAAACTACTGAGTGGTGGCTATTGCCAGTTTAATGTAATTTAGCTTCAACTTCAGCGACCCATACACGACCCCAGAATTTAAAACAAAAGTTCATCCCAATTTTTTGTTTAATTTTTTATTTTCATTTTTGGAATTAGAAACGAAGGACGAAAACAATTCTAATAGCACAGGCCAACGAAATGAATTTTTTTTGGGTTTCTTAAGAAATAATTCTGTCACTTAATTCAGTAAATTTCAGAAATTTGGAATGGAATTCAATCAAATATGGCTCATTTTATTTGTTTTAAGTCTCAAAATTAAGAAGAAAATTTAAGATTTCAATCATTTTAGATTTCTAATGAATTATTTTATAAAAAATTTTCTTTTTGAAATTTTGCTCTGGGGCTATCACTCAATTAGGCATACATTCAGAAATTCAGAATGGATTTTAATCACAAATAACTCATTTTATTTATGACTCATGTAATCAACTTTAAGGTTTTAATGATTTTCACTTTTAAATTTCTCTAAAATAGGTACCACCACTTAATTAAGCATAAATTCAGAAATTCGGAATGCATTTCAATCAAATATGTTTCATTTTATTTGTAAGTAATGAAGGTATAACAATTAATAACAAAATTTAATATATTTGATGTTTTAGATTTTTAATGAATTTTACAGAAAAAAAAATAGTTTTGAAAATTTTCTTAAAAAATTATGTTTTTAATTTGCTGTGATGCTATCACTCAATTATGCATAACTTTAGAAATTCTGAATGGATTTTAATAAAATATGAATCACTTTATTTGGAACTTATGTAGGCATGAAAATAAATAATAAAATTTCAGATTCAAGACATTTAAAATTTTTACTGAATTTTTAAAGAAAAAAATTGGTTTTTGAAATTTTTTGTTAAATAGATTAAACATAAATTCAAAAATTTTGAATGGATTTTAATGTAGGTATTAAAATTGAGCATACCATTAAATTTTTTTCTAATTTTACATTTTTAATAAATTTTCTGAAAAAAATTTTTTTTTTTAATATTCTTTAAAAAATATATATTTTTTTTAATAAATTTTTTTGCATATTTTCACTTATGAATAAAAATTCCAGGGAAATTTTTTCACATTCTTTACCCTTTTCTTTTACCAAAAAAAATGTCTCCCTTCTTTAACATAGAAAAATCTCTGATTTAGGGAATTTCTGCTTATAAACCAAAAAAAAAAAAATCCTAGCTTAAATTATTTGCAAGGTTTATAAGTTTTTTTTAATTTAATCAAAAAGCAGTTATCGAGTTATAGAGCCATTTAAAAAAATCGTTTAAAAGAATACCAACTTTTTATATTTAAGAACTTAAAATGCATGTTAACTTTTTTTAATTTTTGTTGCAGCAAATAATAACATTAAGAAAAAAAATCTAAAATGCTGGAAACAAGTTTTATTTAATATTTTGTTGTTGTTGGTTGTTGGGGTTTTTAATAAATATTTAAAAAAAATTAAAATAAAGATTTTACATAAATTAGCATTTAAATATGGCTAAATTTTGAACTGGCTGTGGCACAAAAGCCTTCAAAATGCAGCTTTAAGTTTAAAATCCTGCAAATAATGAAGATTAGCAGCAACATTAAGTTACTTAAACCAAATAATAATAATAATAAAAACAATAATAATAATGAAATAAATATAAAAATATACAAAAAATAAAAAAGAAAATCGTGGAAAATCTTTTTTTTTTTAAGTTACGGTTGTTGTATGATGCGAGTGAGTATCAAGATTTATTTGTAATCAGTGTTTATTACCATATAATTTAAGATAAACTCATGTTGATTTTTGTCTTTTACTAAAGCAGCAACAACAACAACAACAACAACAACGAAACGAACAACTTTTAATTTAAGTGAACTAAAAAAAAAATACCAAGATGAGGCTGACTGTGAGACTGAGTCTGATGATGATGCTAAGCTGGCATTTATTTTGTAAACAGTCAGTCAGCAGTTAAGGCTAAGCAAAGAAATTTTTGCTTTTGTGCGTTTAAACCAGCTGCATAGTGTAACGCATAGTGATACTGCCAACAAATAATCTTGAAAAGTATCTTTCAAGTATTATCTCTATTATGCTTGTGTTTGTTGTTGTTACTCGTCTTATCTGAGAAAACACAAGAAGTTTAAGGTAAATTAGAAAATGTTGCTGCTGCCGCAGTAGGAAAACTATGCTGGCAAATCATGTGTTCCATTTGTTATTATATTTTTTACAATTTAGTTCTGCAGTCAATTTACAAACACACACACACACACACACTAGAGAAATAAAGTTTTAAAGCAAAAATGGAGTTTTTATAAAATTTTTTTTTCTTCAAGAAAGCCCGAAACCTAAAGATTTTAATAAGTTGGAGAGTGAAATTTTTTTGCTTTAGTTTATCTGGTGTTGGAAAATATTTTTTTAGTTAAATAAAATGTGTAAGAATAAATTTAAAAATCTTGAAAAACCAAAATAAGCCAGAGGAAAACGCAATGCGGCATTGCTCTCTTGGTCTGCAAACAGCAGATTGAGAGCATAATTTAGCGAAAAGCACAGCCTAGATGGAGAGATAAGAGGACGTGCAATATGGCGAGAATGATCTAGCCTAGGCAGCAGAGACTTACCGGGACTCTAGGGATCTAGGTGAGAAATGTATGGTGGAGAAAAAATTTCCCTCAAACGACTACTGTAGAAGTTGTCAAGACGAGAAAGAGTAGGAACCTCAACACCTTCTCTGTCGGTATTCCGAAGGAGCGGCGCAAGTTACACTTTGGAGAGTAAAGGATCTCACTGAGCTGTCGACTGTAAAGGTCGACATGCTATATGGCTTCGTTAGGAATACACTAAGCCAAAAATCGCGTCATTTTGACATCATCCCGTTTTAAATTTTTTAACAAGCGTATACAAATCGACAACGGTTGATTGTCAACCTAGAAAAAAAAGCAACGATTTTAGCTTTTTGACAAACGCACATTGTCAAACTTGCCAACGCATGTTACATAATTTTTTTAACAAACGTTGTCAAATGGACAATGTGTGGTGCCATTTTTGTCAATTCGACACTACTATGGTGTCATTTTGAAATGAAATGGTGTCAATTGAACACTTTGTTTTGTCAATTTTGCAACGCTATGTTGTCAATAATGCGTTGTCAAAAGGAAGCATAAATGTGGTAGATATACTATTGACACCGTTTTATTGTCATGTTGACAACGGATGGTGTAATTTTTTCTTTTGTAGTAGCAATTGGTTTAAGTGTTTCTTCTATCTATCGTCTTATTTATTTAATTTCAATTTTCTATATCTCTAATGCTATACTTCTTCACTTTCTTTTAACAGGTATCACAAAGGGACCACAAGTGAGCCCTGGGCGACCTGTGTAACCTAACCTAACCTAAAACAAGACTATAAAAAGCGTAGAGAATTGTTTAAAGTTTAGCACATTGAGCTGAAGTGAAGAGTTCAGAAAAGAGATCGCACATTTAAACGAATTCTTCTTTGTCAATCAACTGTCAGTATTAGGCATTAATAACAATTTATTAAGCCACAGGTACCAGTTAAATATTAATTATTTATTGAAAAAATGTACTAGAGGACTACTCTGTATTGCGGTGCGAAAGTTAAATTTTGTTCATTTGCCCTTTGGGATTATCGTGTGTATAACACGACGTTGACATGCGCTTACTTATTACAGAGCGGGTACTACCAAACAAACGCAAAAAGTAAACGATCAAACACGTTAAAAAATCGATTTCGTACAGTTTTATTCGCTTTTTTTTGTTGTTTAATTTTAAAATATTTTTAAATGATTAAGGCAGCTATTAACGTAAGAGCGTAATATTTTTTTTTTGTTTACTGACATGTTTTGTTTAACAAAAAAAAAAAAAGAAAAAAGAATTGAAACTCTTGTTCAATTATTAACAAGAATTTTGTTTTAATGCAATTTATGGCTTAAAAATATTTTAGCATTTCCTCTATTATTAATACATTAGCAAAAAGTACAAAAAAAAAACAAAACTGGTTGTGTTTTGCTGTGCCACAACCTTAGATTTCAATTTGTACTTGTATAAATATGAAAACCTTTAATTATCCTTTCATTTTTTCACACTAGTGCAACATAAAAAAACTGGTAACTGAAAAAAAAGAAATATTTAATTAAGCCTAACGTCAAGTTTTAAATACACTATGAAACGCCCTGTTTTAGACCACTACCAACCACCAACCAAATACACCACAACTTATCAACTTTCATATTTAAATAAAAACACACAAATAACAACAAGCTACCTACCAACAACAGCTGTGGCATTTTCTAATGTAAAGCTGGGCAGCTACTGACTGTAAGCTTTTTAGTTTTTTTTTTTTTATGAAAAGAAGAAAAAACAAACGCTGTAATAATAGTCCTCAATCTTTAACTTGAAACCAAGCAAGGAAAAATTTATTAATGATAAGCCAAAAGACAGACGGACAAACAGCTACCACATACTAACAACATGCCATTGTTGTTACCATTATTAAGCAAGTGTTAGAAATTTATGTTATTTTACACAAAAGTATTATGATATGAACACACACACACATATATTTGCTTATGACTATGAAGTATGAGTATGAATGTGTGTGTATATGTTATATTACAATTTTTTTCAACTGGTTTTCTTGCAATTGAAAGAGTTATTAGTAAAAAAAAAGCTGATTTTTTTTAAATAAAAAACTGTTAAAACATAATAAATTATTTTGAGAAATCAGCTTGTTTAATTTGTTAACAAAAACATTCTTAATATCAAAACATTGTGAACGTTTACTAGCTTGAGTTGCTGCTGCTGTTGTTCCCACAACATGGCCACTGTAAATTTGGTGGCCATAAAAATAATTTTTAAAAAATTTTAAAGTGGATCAATAAATCCACTTCTTGTCTTTTTTGTTTTTTTTAAGTAGCAAGAAAAAAACAACAACAAAATTGTGAGTTAATTTTAAAAGTTTTCATGTTTGGCTTTAAAATATTACAAAACTCAAAAAAACCACAATTTGGTCCTTCGAACCACACAGTACTGTTTTTTTTATGTTAAAGGGTAAATGCAGATCACCATATTGTTAATATGAAGATGAAATAGACAACACTGACTACACTTTCTTCATAGATTGAAGAACGTTGAAATTTTAGAACTCACGGTCATGCACTGAGAAACGCGCGTTTTCAAAACGAAAAGCGTTTTGCAAAACATCAAAGCAAGTTCTAGAAGCCGCTCTTTTTTCTTACGTTTTTCTCATAGAATGTGAATGGGAAAACGTTAGTTTATAAGTAAACAATTCACACACACAACTGTCCCGCCTTTCCAAAAAAAAAAAAAAAAAAAAAAAAAAATGATAAATAAAAAAAAAAAATTAAACAACTTTAAAAATTTGGATTTAAAAAAAAGTTTAAGAAATGTTATTAAAATATTAATTTAATTAATTAAAAAATCGTTTTTTTTTTCTTATTGCAGTATGTTTCCATGATGCTTTGCTATATAAAAATATTTTTAATAAATAATGTTAGTAAATTATTAAAAATTAATTTATAATAGTTCATTTCCTTAGCAGATAGTGAGAATTTTTGAAAAACATTTAAAAAAAATATATTGATAAACTAAATCCAAATTAATGTAATTGACTCCCATTATTCTTACATGACTTTTATTGATTTTTCTAAATTACCAAATCATTAAATATACCAACACTTTCAATTACTGGAAATACAAATTGCAATTCCCTATTATGCATCAGCATCAGCAACAGCAGCAGCAGAGCAATGGCAGCGAATCATAAAGTAAACGCCATAAAATAAGTTTGAAATAAATTTTATGAAAATCACCATAAAATAGTTTTAAGTATTTTTAATCTTTAAACAATTTAAGAATTGCATCAAATTAAAACGCCAACAACAACTGAACTTGTTACTCTTATAATCCTCAGATTTGCTTTTAATTTAATTTAATTGTGGCTGTTAAAGCTCTATAAAATGTGTGTGAGTGTATGATACACTCACTCTTTTTTTTAAACTTAAAGTTGGTTACAATTTAAATGGTTTAAGTTGTAAAGTTTTATTAGGCTGTCTTATTTTTTAATATAATTAATTAAACATTTTCTTACATTTAATTTTTTTTTTTTTTTTGTAAGAGTTACTTTAAGTCACTTCAAGTCTTGTATAATAGTCCGTCTGTCTCGTTTGTCTGTCTGTTTATTTAAGATATCAAGAGTTTGATATGATTTTTTTTAAATAAATAAATTAGACTTTTTGTTCGTTGTTTTGTATTTGTAGTTGTTTGTGGTTTTTGATACTGGTGGTGGTGGTATCTTTTTAAAAATGTTTTAAAGCAAATTTGTTTTCCATTTAGTTGCTTAGGTTGATTCAGGTGCTTAAAATTGTTTAGTGATTGTTAAGTGCAGTTTGATTCAATTAAAAAAAAAAAAGAGAGACGAAAACCAAAATTGCATTCAGTCGTTTTTGAAGCACTTAATTTATTTATAATAAATTATTTTAAATGTTTGTTATAAAAGCTTTTCTTGTTGAATTCACAACAAAGTAGTAATTGTTGGTGTTAAATTTTATTTTTCCTTTTTGGCTGAAACTAATTTTTTTTAATTCAACTGCTCATAACAGAAATGATATTCGATTTGGTTAATTTGGAACTGAAAAAAATTTTTTGTTTAATTTTTATCTGTACAAAATTTGTCTTAAAATGAATAAAAATTAACTTTTGCACTAAAGATGCCTTCGTTCGTATGAAATAAAACAGGCAGTAAATATTTTTGAATAATTTTTTCAAGACATTTGCCACAATTTTCTCAGCCTAATATTTAGCTTTTACATTTTATTTATTTTTTTTTTTTTTGCAACAGAAATTCTATTTTTTATAAATAAAGCAAAAAATGTGTAACTGTTTTGCCAATATGCTCAATCAGGCTTTGTGCTACAACCCACATTTCAAACAATTACCAGAAAGAAATATTAAAAAAAAAAAACATTTTCGAAAACTGTTTTAGAGCCAGCTTAGTCAAACAGACCACCCAATAAACTAACTTGCATTAAATAACATTTTTAAAACTCAAGTGTTTCTTTCAGTTTTTCTATTTTTTTATTTAGTTTTCTACGATAACAAAAAACACTTGTTTTAATTGTATGGCAAGTAGCTTTTACAATAACTTTTTAAGTAATAGACACGTTATTTGAAAACAAAAAGAGGAAAAGAGTTAAGAAAAAAACAATAACCCAAAAAAATCTGTATTGAAACAATAAAATAAACAAAAAAAAGTTTTGTTGTTGTGCAGTAGTTACGAGTATAATGTGTGGGATTATAAAACAACATCCAACACTTTGTTTGTTTTCTGTGGCTCTCTCTGTTTCTTTCTACTGAATTTCCAACTGCTGTACGGATACTTTGGTGTTTGTTGTTTTTTGTCTACGAAACACCACCAAAAGATAGATATACTCTAGCACCTAAATGTTGTAGCATAAAAATCAAATTAAATTAAAATTTATGCAAACCGACGCATGTTTACACACGTCAAAATAAAACGAGCCAACACAAAACAAAAAACTTTTTAACAAGAAAACAAAAACCAAAGTGTTTCTATAACGCATGATATTGTTACTTTCTACACGTGCAGTAGGCTCCAGTAAAAAACAAGGAAAAAAAATAAATAAAAAATTTTTTATTCAAATATTGCACAGAAAAAAAAATGTTTCAGAAATACAGTGCAAAGATTTCATTAAAATTATTTCAATGAAATATTTTAAACTGGATTGAGGAAATTATGTCCGTTAATTTAATAAATTATTAAATTGTTTAATGATAATAATTTCATTAATATAATATAAAAAAAATATTTCATTGGATAAATGAAAATTTTTAATGAAATCATTAAATTCAATTAGAAACGCAAGATTCCGTATCGTGGTATTTCATTAATTTAATGAAATTAATGCCACCATTAATTAAATAAAATAAATAAAATATTTAATTAATGGAGGAAAATTAATGATATTGAAAAAATTTTCATTAGAAATTTATATTATTTCATTAAATTTTTTTCATTGATTTAATGAAATATTTTCCATATTATTATTTTCATTTTTAAGTTATATCAATTATTTTGCTGAAATTATATCATTGAATTAATGAAATTATTTCACTAAATTAATTAAATTACTTCATTAAATGATTCATTCATTATTTCATTAAATGAATGAATAAAATATTTCATTAGTTTAATTAAATATTATATTAATTCATTTAATACAAACACTTTCCATAATACATTAAAATTATTTAATTGAATTGAAAGATAAATTTTAATGATATCGTTTCATTGTATTTATGAAACATTTCTTTTAGTGGCATTAATTTCATTAATTTTATTTTATTAAAAAATTTAATTATTAAAAATAATAAAATAATTTAATTAGGTTAACTAAATATTTTATTAAATTAATGAAATTGTTTCTTTAAATTAAAGAAATTTTTTATTAAATTAATGAAATTGTTTCTTTAAATTAATGACATTTTTTATTAAATTAATGAAATTATTTCATATAATTAATTAAATTATTTCATTAAATTTATGAAATTATTTAATTGTTTCATAAAATTAATTAAATTATTTCATTGAATTTATGAAATTATATAATTAAATTAATGCAATTATTTTTATAAAATTAATGAAATTATTTCAAGTGTCCTGGGTTGAAAAGTAAACAATTTAATTAATGAACAAAATTCTTTCAGTGTATAAAGTTGAATGATATACTTGGCTGCTGGTTAGCTGTTTGATTATTGTTGCTGCTTTTGTTTGCTTGTTATTTATCAGTATTATTAAAACACATATGTTACGGTTTTATATAAAATTTGGCTTTTAATAACTGGAGTATTTAATAGGGGAAACTTCCCTATAGGCAACTATAGGAAGAGTGTTCAGTAAATAGAGCTAATTTGGTAAAATAAATTTAAAAAAGGCAACTTGAAGTTAAACTTTTATATGAGTTAGTTAGACTTTGGTAAGCTTTCCAATATGCTTTCATTGTATGAGAGTTTCAGCAGTGAGATCTCCCGGTCCGGGCTTTCTTCAAATTAGCAAACAATTCCTCTCATCACATATTGCCACAGCAGCTACTTTATTTTAAAAATATTTCTTGCTCAAAAGAAGACTTTATATATACACACTTTGTTGTTTCTATGTTTCTTTTTTTTTTTAATATTTTGTTTTTTTTATGTGCTTTAATCACTAAGTAAGAAGACTAAACTAAAAATTATTTTATAATCTTTTTCATCATGTTGTACAAATGTGCCAACATACTCGCTCGCATTATGATAGAACATGATGCACTTAAAAGCTGCTTATTACAAATCCAGCCAACACTTGTTTTTCTGTGTGTGCTGGACATTCAACATATGATTTATGTACCATATGTTGCTTGGGCTTTGTTTTCTTTTCTATCTTATTAAACAACAGTAGCTGTTGCTAACACACAAGAGTTTAAAAATGACTTTTCAATTTTCTGAATTCTGTTAAGACTTTTAAGAGTTTAAACTTCATTAGAAAAAAAAAAAAACACATTAGAAAAAAAAGAAAACACAGAAGTATCATAAAAAAATCTCTCAAAATATTTTGAAATATAAAAAAAAAAGAACACAATGGTGCTGATGAAAGTAATTTTCTGCTTCAGTAGCATTTGAAGCGCAACAGACCAACAACACTTTTTAAAAAGCACAGCAGGAAATTCTTTGTATTCCAATTAAAAAATATAAGATTGTTAAGGAGGCTTTATGATTTTTAGCTTCACTTGTTGTTAAGACAAAAAAAAAAATTATAACTTTAAACCTAAATTTTAAAACTATAAACCATTGGCTAGAAAAATCTTAAAAAACACTTTAGCACTTTAAAAAATATCTGTAGTTTAAAAAAGCTTTAGGGCAAGCAACCTTCTCTATCGCTTTTCTTTATTAAAACTTGTTGCGTTTTAAAGAATTTTCTATTTTCTAACAAGTTTTGTTTGTTTTTTTTTAATAAAAAAAACCATTAAAATGTTTTTTAATTTTTTTATTTTTTACTTAACTAACAAATAAAAGTTTATTTTATTGTTTTATTTCAGAGTTGGACAATCTAAGTTGAACAAACTAACGTACATGAATGAATGAGTGAGTGAATGAAATGAATGTGTGTTAAATTCAAATTAAAACGCAATAAGGAAATTGTTACGTTATTGAAATTATTATATAATTAATAAATAAATGCTTTGAAGGCTTTAGTTAATAATAAAACAATTAAATTTGCGTTTGTTAAATGTGTGTGCTTTTTATTTCTTAAGTTAAAATGATAAATTAATGCCGTTATAATTAAATAGAAGTGTGGCAGCTTACCATAAATTTTGATTAAGTAAAGTGCGAGTTTGGTGATAGCAAGAATGATAGAAATACAAGATTACGTCTTGCGCATGATTTCCTCTAAGATTAAGTAGTTTGTCCACTTTTTGAGCTAAAATAATTATAAATGTTTCTACTGTTATTTTTACATTATTTATTTATTAGCCAATAACAAAAATTCTCTTAACTTCATTTTAAATTTTATGTGTGGTGGGATGGCGTACTCTTGTATCTATCATTCTTAGGTGATAGTGTATCAGCCTATAGATTGCAAGTTTGATTGGCATTATCTACACTAGAATTGTTTTCATATAAGTTGTAAATTTTTTCATTAAGTCAATACAAAAATATTTGTTTTTTAAACAATGAAACATTTTATTAGACTAATTAAACATTTCATTCATTTAATGAATATCATTTTGTGGATATCAGACGGAAGATAGATTCCGTCTTACTAAAATAAACGCTGACTAATTTTTTTTTAAAAAGTGGACTTACAACACTTTTATAAATAACAGCTCAGTTCTTGCTTTTTAAGTAAATTTTTTTTACTGATTTACACAGTTTATTATTTTATGATCAGTTGCCTTTAGAAAACCTAATTTAGGTGTAAACAATTCTCACGAAAAGTAACAACACACACACACACACACACTTTACGAAATAAAATTTTTGATTTAATAATATTTAATTACAATTTAATTTATGGCTTTTTCTTTTAGCCCAAAAAGTTTAAATTAAAAATTGTTTAAAATAATTAATATCGCTCATACGTCAAGTCCAACTGTCAAGAAATACATTTTTTTAAAGTTTATTTCAGTTTTGTTTGAGTAATTTAATGAAGGAAAACAATTCTATGAGCAAAAGATTTTTATCAAAAATAATTTATATACAAAAAGCGTGAACAATTTAAGAAAATTTAGTTGTCAATAATAGCAGCAACAACAACAACAACAACAACACAAAAATAAAACCGGGAAATATTTACAAAAGTAAAACACACACAACAACAACGACAAAAAATTAAGGTGTAGAAAAATATTTAAAAACTACAAATTTGAATCATTTAAATAAACTTTGGCCCCAGCAAAAGGTGCAAATCAAACAAAACAACACCAGCAAACAACAAAACAAATTTACATAAGACACTTGAGGAAAAATAAGAGCAATAAAAAATCAAACAGCTAAAAGACTGGCTTAAAATACTCTAGACTAAATCAACTTAAAAGCAACAATTGCAATTGTATTTTTCATTTTTTTAAATCTCAAAGGCGGCTTAGCTTGAAAGGAAACCCTGGAGTTTGTATTCGTTATTAATTCATTTGTATCGATATTGTAACATTTGCATTTTTATTGTTGTGTTTTAAGTGTTTTATAAAAAGAAAAACAACAACAAAATCATTTACAACACCGACCTCTACCACTACTCCAAAAAGGTGTTGAAAAAATAAAAAATTATGCATCTGTTTTGGTGTTATTTTGATTTATTTAAACTTTTACTAAAATTTTAAAATGTCAAGCGTTTTTGTTTACGACTTTAACAAATTATGTGTGTTTCCCTTAGGGTTGTGGTTAAATAAACGTAAACGTTTTTTAAATTTTAGCCAAAATATTTGAAAGCCACGGAGTGTACACACCAGTTATCAGTAATATTGATTGTTTTGTGCTATAACAAAAATTTATTAATATTGAAATTATTTAAATCCAAAAAATAAAAAATTATTTCAAAGAAGTAACCAGCAAAAAATAAAAATAAACGACTTTATAACGAATTTAAGCTCCACAATTCATAAAATTAAATTTAAGGTTTTCTAAATTTAAGTAGACTTTTGAATGGTGAGATCCACGTCATTCATTTCTAAAAATTTCAGGCACAAAAAATTACCTTCTCAGTCCAATTAGAATTTTGTTGATTTGCTCTGATTATTGTTATGAAAACTCACCTGGAAAGAAACAAATGAAAGAAAAAAACATTAAATTTAAGAAAATATAAAAAATACTGTTCTAAAAAAAAACTCAGATAGTGATAATAGAAAATCGGTGTTATAGCTCGATATATATTTCATAGAATTAAACTTTGGGCTTTTGTAATTATATAATTTTATAATCTTATAGTTTTATAATTTTATAATTTAAAAATTTTTTAATTTTTTAAGTTTATAATTTTATAATTTTATAATTTTATAATTTTATAATTTTATAATTTTATAATTTTATAATTTTATAATTTTATAATTTTATAATTTTATAATTTTATAATTTTATAATTTTATAATTTTATAATTTTATAATTTTATAATTTTATAATTTTATAATTTTATAATTTTATAATTTTATAATTTTATAATTTTATAATTTTATAATTTTATAATTTTATAATTTTATAATTTTATAATTTTATAATTTTATAATTTTATAATTTTATAATTTTATAATTTTATAATTTTATAATTTTATAATTTTATAATTTTATAATTTTATAATTTTATAATTTTATAATTTTATAATTTTATAATTTTATAATTTTATAATTTTATAATTTTATAATTTTATAATTTTATAATTTTATAATAAAAAAAAAATAAAAAAAAAAAAAATAATTTTATAATTTTATAATTTAATAATTTTATAATTTTATAGTTTTATAGTTTTATAGTTTTATAATTTTATATTTTTTATAATTTTCCATTTCTATACTTTTATATTTTTATAATTTTTTACTTTTATACTCTTATAACTTTAATCTTTTATACTCTTATAGTTTTATACTTTATACTTTTACTTTTACACTCTAATATAAAAGTCATATACTTTTATACTTTTTTTCTGTTATACATTTATATTTTTATACGCTTAAAATTTAATATTCTTTTACACTTTTTTACTCTAATACTATTCTCATACTCTTATACCCGTAACTCTGATCATATTTTATGATGTCCTTTTGCTTAAAGGAGGGCGTAGGAAAATGATTCAAGTAATTCACCTGAAAAGTCTTTCGTAAACTTTTCTTCTGCACATAAAAAATTATGAATAAGAAAAAGTCAGCATAATTTATCTTGTTAAAAATCATGTTTATTTAACACTTTATTACTTAACGAAATTTAATTAATTTTTTTTATAAAAAACCTTTTAAATTTAATTTAATTAAATTAAAGAAAACCTTGACCAATCCACGAACAAAAAAAAAATACAAATGTTATTAAAATGTCAACATGAAATGTATCTTTGGTTTTATTATCATTTTTGTTTTAAAAAACTGCTACAAGCAGTAATGGTTATAAATTTAGCACTCAGTATCTGTTTAATACTCTTAAACAATTAAATGCTTTTTAGTTAAACTTTGTTATAGAAAGTCTGTGTTAAATACAAAAAAAAAAAAAAAAAAAAAAACCTAGAAACCATTAAAAATAAAATTTACCAACAATTTGTCTGGCAGTTTGCATAAGAAAACCTCAAATGGAATATAACGATAACGTTATTTAAAAGTTTTGATAAGCTAAATAACAAAAACTGCGAAACACATTTTATTGTGCTTTTATTTATTGGATTTTGTATTAGCTACAAAATAAAATAAAAAAAATAAAAAAAAAAACAAACAAACTGATAACTTGAGCATTTCAATGAACAAATTTGAAGTACATTTTTTTAAAAAGAAAAGTAAACTAGTAAAAACTGCAACAACCTTATTTAGATAAAATAAAATAAAATGCTTCCGCATTGAAGCGTTGTATAAAATTAATTTTAAAGAAAACTGCTGCTTTTCTTTATGCTTTTCTTCTGCTGCCTCTTAAGAGTTATAGATTTGGGTATTTAAAATGCTCCTGCTATTAAACGAAACAATTTTTTTTTAAATTTAAATACAAATAATGAGTTTTAGATTAAACTTTAACATACTCAGTGTTTGTTTTTTTTTTAGTACAATTCATTCATTTACACAGAAAAAACTTATGCGAAAACATTTTAATTAACAAAAAATTGTTATGTTAATGAAAATTTTAATTCAATCAATATTTACTTAAAATATCAATTAAAAAAAAATTCCTGAAGAAGCTACACAAATTGGAGCGAAATATCGATATAAAAATAAATTTTTTAAAAATAAAAGAAAAAGGTTAAATAAAACTAACTAATATTTAATTAATTAAAAATTTAATTAAAAAAACTGGTCATACTAATTAATGTTTTTATTAAATGCAATAAATTTTTAATCAAAAAAGTAATTCAATCAATTAAATTTTTAATAGAAATTCTATTTTAAAAAAATTATGAAATTTAACATTTTTTTGTGCAGTTAAATTATCATATTGATTAAATTCTTAATTAAATCGGCTAAATATTTAATCAAAATTTTAATTTCAAAAAATTGCAAATTGATACAATTTTTAATCAAATTTTTAATAAAAATTTTTTAATTTTTTTTCGTGAGGACAGGACATGCTCCATAAGACCACCAAAGTGCTTTTAATTCAGTTTTTGTTAAACACAAAAATATTCTAAGCAAATTTATTATATAAAAAAATTTGTTGTAAAAAAACACAGAGCTACAGAGAACTAGACCTTTTGCTATTTCTTTAGCTGTTGGCAGGAACATTTTCTGAATAAGAAAAATTAAATTGAAACGAAAACCTGTCTGTCTGCTATAAAATGATTAATGATTATAGCTTACGCTGTTTTAAAAAAGTGTTAATAAGATTTTGTTGCCTGCTGCGCATGAAACACACACACGCACACATGCTTACGCACACTCTCTCTTTAATCTACCTTTGCCGCCCTTTACACATCATTCACTCTTGCATAATTGATGAAGTTGTTGCAATTTCTTTGCAGCAGTTAAGTTTTAATATTGTGTCAAATTAATAATTCTTTACTCGAGTCTATGAAAGGAATTTTTCTATTCTTCGTATCAAGATCAAACTAAAAGTGAGCAAATTTTCAAGTTGATGCTTTGTTGTTTTAATTTTTTTTTGTCTCATTTTGTCTTAATCTAAAAAAATTTATCTAAAATGAAGAATATAAAGATGACGACTAATTAGCTTTACCACGCACCAAAGACGTGTGCTTTTTATTAAAATGAATTAAAAAAAAAACGCAGGCAATTAAAAAAATTATAATATTTAGTAGTAACAATAATTAAAAAAAAAGAAAGATTAAAGCAGTCAGTCATTTTTTGTTAGATTGCGTTATTAGATAAGAGCACACACCACTTGGGCCCACAGCATGTTCAATGATATTTTATAATTTTTATTTATTCTAGATTATTTATTTAATATTTAAGCAGCTCATATTTTTTTGTTTTGATAATGCATTTGTTAAATATTTAAAACAATTTAAAAAATACACAGTCATGGCCAGAAATAGCTTACCGTCAATATAAATTTTTAATTTCATAAAGTAAAGTTTTGAAAAATTTAATGGTTTTTTAAAAATTGCAACATGAAATGAATGTGCCTTGAAATTGATGACTATGCGGCCGACGCTAAATGAAATACGTATGATAGTTCTTGCCATATTTAATTAAATTAGCTGTTATTTTCAAAAGTGGTATAACTCCATTTTTTTTTAATTAAGCAACAGTAATTTTAATCAGATGGTAGCTTATTTTTAAAAAAATAAATGGACTTACACCACTTTAAAAAAAATTCATTTTATTAAAATTTAAAAAAATTTTAGAAGCATCATACAACAAAGATAAATGTTTTTGTAGTTCTCACTCTCTTTTCTTAAAAAATAAAAAATAAAACCAATGACAGCTGCCTTCATGGGTTAATAGTGTTAATGGTAACATTAAAAAATTGACAATCATCGATCTGAGGCACGTTTGTTCATGGCCTATTGAGCGTATGTATGCAAGTTAATAATCAACACCAACAACTGCTTTGCATTCATAATAGTGCTACATGCAAAAGTGGCAAGTGTTATTTTTTTAATTTTGCTGGATAGTGCAACTTGTAGTTGAATATAATGAGACAGCAAATAGCATACAAAAATAGAATTAAAGTACTTGCATATTGAACATTCAAACGAATGTGAGTGTGTGCAAATGAGTTTGTGTATTTCTGTGTTACATTAAAAACTACACACCCACTGCTGCTGCAAACGCCCACTTTTCATAAAGCGTTTATTGTAAATTTTATATTAAATTTTTCTAAGAGCACCAAACAGCAACAAAAAAAAAAAAAAAGAAAAGAAAAACTCATTTAATGCGTTTTCATAAATTTTCTTTCAAGTCTTTGTGATGTTCACAAAAGTTTATGCCACACTTCACCTCCTACTTTTGAAATCTAATATAATTTCAATTAAATTTTAAAAAAATGAACTACAAGTCCACCTAAGCGCGCACACACACAAATACAGCTGTGCATCTTTTTGTCCATTTAAGCAAAGATCATCTAAGAAATTTATGCGTATCGATTTTAAAACATTTATTGGAATGTCCTATCGTCAATACTGTTTTTTTTTCTTTCATATAAAAACGCTTCCGCATGCAAACTACACAAACATACCTAAATTAAACATCATTGAAGCATACGAGGAGCAGATAGATAGATGGCGCTGTGCATACCGAGCCGCTCATACACATCAATAATAATTCTATTGGTTTCAATAATCTATTAAATTAAAAAGAAAATAAACGCCGTTTGCCAATATGTATTGAACGCCTGTCTGGCAGTTTAAAATGTTGTTACAATGAAATTTAATGCGTTTTTCTGTTACAGTGTTTGTCATGTATTGTGTGAGTGTTAGTGTGTTGTGGGGGTATAGGAGTTTGTGTTTAGTTATTGGTATCATAAATATAAGATCGTATATTAAGACTTTGAGTAGGTTTCATGCATGCATGTATGCATGCCTGATGACTATGATGATGATAATGATGATGTTGTAGTTGATGACTATGGCATGATCCACGTTGCTCTATATTAATAACGCATCCACCCTCTAATTGCATTTTTTTTCTTTTTTTTCTTGCTTGTGTTGTAAGTAATTGCAGCCTCAACGTTTAAATAGCTTTGCACAATATAGAGCCGAGCGGCTTTTTGCGATTGGTTTGTATGAAATAAAAGTACACGAAAATAGAATAAGTTTATTTCATGAGCTGAGTTGAGTTTACTCACGATTTTCCATTTCGATTAGTAGTATTTAGTTCATTTCTTTTTTGTTTCAGTTGACTGTTAAACCGGGCACAGTAGCTTGAAAGGAAGTTCCTTTCCAAAATTTCTTTTTGTTGATTTTGTGTTAACTGAATTGATTCTCAATTTAGTTTAAAATTTTTGTAAAGAGCTGTTGTGTACAATAAGTCAATTTCAATCACGTATATCATTCCTACATCTATCTATTAGTCAGGTGGGCTAAGAAAATATTATCTAAAAGTCTTCCTAAACCTCTTCAGTTATGTTAATGTTTAATAAAGCAGAGACGACATCACCACTCTAAATATTTATATACTCTTATACTTATATACTCTAATACTTGTAAACTCTTATACTACTATACTCTAATATCTACATACAAGTATACTCGTATACTTATGTATTCTTATACTGGTATAACTTTTAGATTCGTGTACTCTTATACTCGTATGATCTTTTACTTGTACTCTTAAACTCATATTTACTTATGCTTTTGTATTTTTATACCCCTATACCCTATTGTACCTTTATATTACTCTTTTACTCTTGTAATTTATACTCTTTTAATATTGTGCACTTTTACTTTAATAATCTCATATTTTTATACTCATATGCTCTTATTTATACTTGTACTCGAATACTATGCATATGCTTATGCCACTATACTCTTGTATTTTTGTATTATAATAGTCTTATAATTCTATTCTTATAATATTTTACTCTTATACTTTTTGGCTATTATGCCGTATAATCTTATATTTTAATACTCTTTACTCATTATACTTTTATACTGTTATATCTATATATTCTTATATTATTGTAATCTTATATTTTTGTACTCTTATACTGTAATACTTTTATAATAATATACTTGTTTCATATTTTACTCTTATACTTTTATACTATTATGTCCCTATACTCTTATACTTTTATATTCATACACGCATATACTCATCTATTATATACTCTTTAAATATTATACTCTTATACTGTTATATCTATACATTATTATACTATTATACTCTTATAGTGTAATACTCTTATACTGTAATACTTTTATAATCCTATGCTAATATACTACTATGATATTTTACTCTTCTACTTTTATACTATTATACCCCGCTTGTATTCTTGCAAGGATATAGTTATATTCTTATACTCTTGTACTCTCATACTGTATACTCGCACAATAATATGCTAATATACTTTTATGATCTTATATTTTTATACTATTATGCCCTAATATTCTTATATACAAATACTTTTATATTTTTATAGTCTTTTACCATTATATTAATATAATCTTATGTTTTTATGATATTATACTCCTATACTACTTATACACTTCTACTGCCATATTCACAAACACTAAATTCAGAGTTTAAAACATCATAATTTCAAAAATTATTTACCTTTAGAAACATAATATTATACAACCACTGTGCCATGTTACAGTCAAGTTGTTGTACAACACATTGCAACTTTGATGCGTTTTATAGCGTTTGTCATAAAATATTAAAAGTAAAACGATTTTTTTTTTAAAGAGGATCAATTAAACGTATGTATTTTACAAGTTTAGTTTTATTTTTGTAAAAAGCTTAATTTAAAAAGGAAAAGCGGGTGTGTATAAACGTATCTATCTCTCTTTTTGAAACTTACAAAACAGTTTTAAAGAAAGAATTCAATTCTAAATGTATCGTGTTACTGTTTAATGCAAACCCAGGCTGCCTCCTTTTTTCATAGCAATTTTGCAATTGGCAATATTTGTGCTGTTGCTGCTGTCTGTTTTTTTTTTTTTTTTTTTTTGTATTGATTAATTACTTGCAATTATTGTTGTTAATTATTGTTGCAAATTATCGCGCTCTTTGACTTGGGATTTCTTACTTTGAACAACAACTTCTTCATTACAATAAGCCGAAGAGCCGCCGTCACCACTGCTGTTGCTAAGCATTTGCCCGAGTACGCGCGGTTTGTATGATAATTTTTCTTTTACTATTTTTGCTTAAAAAAAAACGTTTAAATAACATTTTTAATGTCTCATCTGATCGGTTATAAAAACTCATTTTCTGCGCTTTATGTATGTTGTTAAGAGTAACAAGCAATTTAGCAACAAATATTAGATTGAGAAATTCGATAACATTGTGTTGAGATTTTTATCAACCTCTTTGGTACACCATTTTATGTGTAGCGTATGATAAGCAGCAGTCTAAAGGGGGGAGCGGGGTTAACATCAACCAATAACCAGATTATAAAAAAGAAGAATATTATGAATGTTGTCTATTTAATTACAGCAACAACAACAACAGCAACAACACGCAAAAGGAAACAATTGGAATATTGAAATTACTTGTTATGAATGTAATTAATTCGGAGTATAATTTAATTTTGTTATACCACGAGTTAGCTATTAAAAAGAAAATAAACAGAACCGAGAAGCTGGGAGATGGTGATCAAATAGATTGATTCTGAGATTAACCAGGTAAGCAATATTGTAACAAGTTATTGCTTAAGCTTATTATTTAAAAATATTAAACAAAAAGTGTTTTTTAATTAACGTTTTGATCGTCTGCAAATGGTTTTTAAATACGATAATCAAGCCGGGATATTGAATTTTTTTGAAGGAGGTAAATGTTCAAAAAGCCTTTTCTTAAAAAAAAAAATTCTTACTAACAGACATTCTTTTAGGAGAATTGGATTAATTTTATTTATTTAATTGTTAGTTAATTTGAAAAAAAAACAGAAGTAGAAATAGCTTTTATGCAATTACAATTAAAACGACAAACCACAATTGATTTATAGCGATAAATAATTCTTTAAAAACCTTCACTTCATATACAGCTAACACTCGCTTTACAGTCAGTATGATTATTTTTAGCTGCTCAGGCTATTAAGCGCGTTTTACTTACAGCTCTCTGTTACCTAAGAGATAACAATTTTTCTAAAGAAGGAAATGTAAACTAGATTCTGAGCTAGCCAACAAGAAAATAACCATTTAAATGCACGCACGTTAAAGTCATAATTTTAAACACAATAAAATGACTTTTGCAACATGTCAAAACAAAAACAACAAAGTAAAAGACAAAAAAAAAACAGAAAAATATATACAAATCATAAAATAAAACATCCGACAAATTAGAAATCTTGGCCACAGGCAACGCACAAATGAAAAATAATATTAAACCATAACCGCTGGGTAATCAATACAAAAAAAAAAAAAGAGAATAAAAAAGCTTTTGCCATCAACTGCAGCAACAGCAGTAGCCACGCCAAAGTTTTTAAAATACAATTTCGTCGCCAAAGTGGCAAACAACTGCAAACAGCAGCTCTAACAAAAATTAAAGAAGTGCCAGCCACTAACAAAGTATTAGCCACTAACAGCCTTAGCAGGCTTAAATTGGAACAGAAGCCCAATAATTATAATCAAAATTTGTAAGAATTATTACAAAAAATAATAAAACACAGAAAAAACGGAAAATAAAACATAAAATATACAAAAGATGGAGACAAGGCTAGAAAATAGCAACCGTTATACTTGAGCCAACTATTACAATTACTTTCCAACGTTTAGCATTTACTGGGTATAATAAAATTAAAGCTAAACGAAAATCATCTTCAACATTACAAATTACAAAAGCTACAAGTCAGAGTTTGTGGTTGGTGGTTGGTGGTTGGCAACAACAAACCAGCAGCCATATGGACTCAGGTTCGAGCAAACAGAAAAGGAACTTCAGCATACACAATGTGTTTGTTTGTTAAATATGAATCATCTGTAGGATAAGCTTGCATTCATAATAAGTATTATGGCCTAAATGTATGGTTGGTTGTAAATTATTATGATTTGTATGATTGCTTAGCTGCAGTAAAAGCAACTGTATAATGACATATTGCTTAAATGATGGTGAAATGTGGCCAAACTAGACTTAAGAGCATCATAGAAAACAATCTAAACAACAGCAGAGTTTAATATCTGACAAAAGGAAACAAGAACAAAAAAGGAAAAACGTTGTGCTTTGACCATGAAAGCAGCATCTAAGAATTTGTGAGTGTATGTGAGTGTGTGTGTGTGTGTAAATGAAAAAAGCCGCCACCATCTACACTCTAACTTTAATATAAGTAGACTTTATGGTTAGAAATTAGCGAAACTAAAGCAAGAAAACTTTCAACCAAAAAGCCCGTCTGTCTTGAAACAGAAGCCTCAGGCCAGGCCTGCAATAACTCCACAACAACAATAAAAAAAGCCACCAAAGTTTCATAAATGAAACTAGATTAGAATATGCTGCTACCTCTCTGACTTAATAAATTTTTAAAAATGTATGTGAGCTCATGCCACTAGGCATGGCGCTTCTATTTCTAATATTTTGCACTCAACACTAACACAATAAAAAGCAAATGTTTACACAAACCACTATAATTAAGACGTACATAGAGGGCATGGTTTCTTTAGTGTTAAATTTTTTTTTCTTTTCTAAGAACAGTGGAACAAAATAAATTAAAAACTGACTATTTTGTAAAATTAGACTTAGAATGAGGAGTGGGAGCAAGTCACTTGGTCGCTACAAACAAAATAGACCTACTCTCAATTTACAAAGAGTCTAGTATTCATTAAAATATCAAAGACTTTTTGGGTGATTTGTCCGCCATGTTCGACGTTTGTAGCTAATATTTCCCTAAGTAGTGAAAACGTGTCCAAATTAAACCCTTACAGTGTTCTGCTGTTTCTTCATCTTTGTTACTTAACCGGCAAAAGTCATTTTGATTGATCCTCATATTCGCCAAGTGTTTCAATACTCTGCAATGTCCAGTCAGGAATCCTGGGACAATGCGAAGTAATTCCTTTGTGAATGTTTTCGCTACCCTGATACCGCTTTGTTTCCAGCGATTCTCTTTCCAGACTATTGCGCAGCTTAATAAATAAACTTGTGATAAAACTTAAATAAAAATAATATTTTTTTATTTTTTTTTATTTTGATTTTTTCACTGCAGCTCAGTTTTTATCATCACAAGTACTTCTCAGAAAATGATTTCTTTTGATTTCAAATAATGTTATATGTGAGAAAGTAAATTTCTAGAATTTTCAGTACAAGGCCCCAGCGAACCTTTTCACACGTGCCCATACTAAACACCTTTAAGTCTCAATAGAAACTAAACCACTTGTCGCATGGCCTTGACCATTTTTTAAACGATTATATATTAAATTTGCTTTGAATTTATGTGGGGGTGGGATATACTTCCCATAGATCATCAGGGAGTAATTTCAGTTTGCAAATGAAGAAAATCCCTGGGGAAATTCTCACCCATCGGAGGGTTAAACCAAGCAAAGTAGTTTTGATAAGGCTGCTAATCATTGAGCAAACAAATAAAATAATAAAACTTCGATACCTGTCGACTAAGCAAATCACCGCACACGATATCTAACAAAACAAAATTTTTTTTCAATTTATAAACAAATATTTGTCAAATGCAATTAAACAAAACAGAGCTGCAGCATGAATTTAGGCAAATATTACGCAAAATGAATTTTTGATAATATTTTTCTTCAAATTCACAAGATGAAAATTTATTAAAAATTGCCATAACCAATTTTTTGTTGACCGTGCTCATTAAAAAAGTAATTTGTTTCGGTTACGATAGCTAGTTTGCTATCGAATGATAACGGGTCCGCCAAATAACTTTTTCTTTTTTGAAACAGGGCGCAAAACATCGAGTGTAGCTTCGGCTGTGTGGCACGTAGCGCCGTCCTGTTGAAACCAAATGTTGCCAATATTCTCCTCTTCAATTTTTGTGAACAAAAATTCGTTCAAAGTGGCCCGATAACGATCGCTATTGACTAACGGCCACTCCTTGCTCATTTTCGAAGAAAAATGGTCCAATTATGCCTCTGGACCAAAATCCGCACCAAACAGTGACTCGTTTTGGGTGCGTCGGCTTTTCAATGTATGCGTGTGGGTTTTCTGTGCCCCAAATGTGACAATTTTGCTTGTTTACATACCCGCCAAGATCAAAATAAGCTTCATCTGAAAAGATGATTTTTTTTGGTAAAATCGGCATCTTCTGTAAGTCGATCGCAGGCCAACTTATCGAAGCGAAAACACAACCATATTCTTTCAGCGGAATGATAAAACTAATTATCTGTCAAATCAGACCATTCACGAAATAAGCACTAGTTGAAAAAAAAAACGTTCGATGGCGGACCCTATATTTAATTAGATTATACTTCATGGAAGACTTGCTATCGAATACTATATTTTCAAATTCCGATACATTTTACGAGTGCCATGATACCAAAATGAAAACCTTCGATCAATTTTACTCCACATCGAGTGCAGTTTTTCGAATCCTGGTTATTAGTGTAGTTGTAGAGATACGTATGTAGCACCGACGGCTTGTCCTAAGCTCGACTACGACAACGACAGCCGTAATAAGGCCAATTAAATTCTGAAGAAGTATTAAAAAAAAATAGATTTTATTTAAAATTATTAAAACAATATTAATTAATTAATTTGAGCTTAGTCTTGATACTTAAAAATGTTTTTGTTTTATTATTTATTATTTTCAATATTTCGCTTTCCTGTGGAAAGCTTCTTCAGGAAAATTATAAATATTAATAACAAAAATAACGAAATTTTATTTGACATGAAATGAAAATATTTTCTTTTTCATTCATACATATTTTGAAAATATGAAAATATTTTCAATGAAAATACTTTTCTTTTTTTACAAAATTTTTAAAAAGAAAAATATTTTCTTCTCTATCTAACATATGTATAACTATATAATTTACAATTCAACCAATAAAAATTAAGTAATACATATAACAAACATTGTTACAAACAATATATAAAAATCAATTTTAATAACAAAATAATTAAATATTATATTATATTAATATATCTCTATTTTTTATGTATTAAATATCTATAGCTCTGAGCTATACTATCTATATCTGCCTTATAATTTATTCTTTTAGATGATGGTGTGCGAATTATCTGTAACATTTCTAACATGAACCTCTTTTTATAATTATTTTCTTTATTTAAAATTTTTGTATCTACAAAATTAGGATTATGATTGTGTTCAAAACAATGTAAAGTCAATGCAGTTTTTTGTGATGAAATATGTCTATATTTTTGGTCTGATTTATGTCCTGCTAATCTTGTTTTAAGTTTATTTTTAGAAGTACCTATATATAACTTATCACAATTTTCTTGATTATTCCCCCCACAAGGTATTTTATATACTATATTAGACATATCTAGTTTTTGTAATTTATCTTTAGTGTTATTAAATAATCTCCTTAATGTGTTACAAGATTTATGAGCAATATTATATTTTTCCGTATCAAATATTTTTGATCTTTTAATACGTTCAGATATGTTTGGTAAATAAGTCATTGATTTATATATTTTTGGTTCTATTCTATTATTAGTGTTATTAATAGTCATATTTGTTTTATTTTGTCTTATTAAATTATCGATAATTTTTATTGGAAAACTATTTTCTAATAATATATTCTTAATTTTTTCTATATTTACTTTATGAAACTCTTTATCACTTATTGTTAAAACTTTTTTTATTAAATTTCTAGCTGTATTCATTATCATCATTTTTGGATGTTTTGAATAATAATTAATAATTCTACCTGAAGCTGTAGGTTTTTGATACCAATCTAATAACAAATGATCATCTTTTCTAATTATTAATGTATCTAAATATGAAATTCTTGATTCTTTCTCTTCTTCAATAGTAAATTTAATATTTACATGAAAATTATTTAAAATTCCTAATATATTTTCTACTTCCCTTTTAGATACAATACAAAATAAATCGTCAACATATTTTGTCATAACTTTAGGTTTTATAATTAACTTTTCCATACAAGAATCAAGTAAATTTTCCATAACTATATCTGCTATAATAGGAGATGCTGGAGATCCCATAGGAAGACCTTCTTTTTGAATATATATTTTGTCATTATATTTAAAATATCTATTGTCTTCTATACAAAATTTTAAAATTCTTAAAAATAAAGATTTATTTATATTTGTAAATCTTTCTAATTTATTCCAATTATTATCTATAATATCTAAAGCCAGATCTAAGGGTATACTAGGAAAGAGAGATACTACATCAAAAGAAATTAATATATCATCATAATCAATTTTTTGGTTTTTAATTCTATTCTTGAATTCTATTGAATCTTTAACATTATATTTTGAATTAACAGTAATATTTTTTAAAATATTTACTATGTATTTGCACAATTCATATGAAGGTGAATTAATAAACGAACAAATAGGTCTTAGAGGAAAGTTTTCTTTATGTATTTTGGGAAGACCATATAATCGTGGTGCTACTGAGACATTAGTTTTAATTTTATTTTTCTCTGTTTTTGTAATAATAGATTGACTAAAAAGATCATCAACAAAATTATTATTTATCTTTTGTAATTTGCTAGTTGGATCTTTATTTATAATTTTATATTTAGTACTATCACCTACAATATCATTTATTCTTTTAATATAATCATTTTTATCCATTGCTACTGTAACATTTCCTTTATCTGCATTTACAATTAATAAATTACTATTTTTCTTTAAAAATTTTTGAGTTTCATTCACTTTTTCTAATATGAATTTATCTGCATTAGTAAGTTTTATTTTGTTTATATGATTATCTATCATAGTTGTAAATTTAGTCCTTGCTATTTCTTGTTCTTCTTTTTCTTTTAATGTCTGTATAAGATCTTCTCCTTCTGATATTATTTTTAACATAGGAAAATGTTCTTTCTTCATTGGTAATGAATGTTTTTGTCCAAGAGATAAAATTAATTGAACATCTGTTGGAATTTCTAAATTTGTCTTATTAACAAAATATTTATTATTATATTTTATACCTAAATTACAATGTTGTAATAAACAAAGATTTTTATATTTCTTAATATGTATTTCTTTTGTTTTTTCTTCAAAAATCATTGTTAATCTATCTTGATATACTAAAAATTCTGCTATTTCTTTGATTGTAAGATGTCCTTCTAAATTATATATTATTATTTCAGCTTCTTTTCTTAATTCTTTTAGTAATTTGTGTTTATGTGTTATTGTTAAATTTAATATTTTATTATGTAAATCATCTCTGTATTTGGTTAAAATATTTTGTAATTTATTATTTATTTTGTCGTCAAAAATATTTGATACGTTTTTTGTTGAATTGCTAATAAATCTTGGTACTATACCTGTCTTTCTGCATCTTATCAAAAAGGTTATTGTTAATTTAGTTTTGCTTATTTTATCCTGAATCATTTTATATCTATTAATATATCCTTTCACTATAATATTCTTTTTAAATTTACTGAATCCCATCTTAATTAATCTTAAATTATCCAGCTTTTGACAAAATCTTCGAAATAATTTCTTCCTTTCTTTTTGAAAATTGATTTTTGATCCTTAAATAAAATCCTCTCAGTTATATTCTCAAAAATTTTTAAAGAAAAATAGTAATTTATTAATTGTAAATGCAGATAAAGGAAATGTTACAGTAGCAATGGATAAAAATGATTATATTAAAAGAATAAATGATATTGTAGGTGATAGTACTAAATATAAAATTATAAATAAAGATCCAACTAGCAAATTACAAAAGATAAATAATAATTTTGTTGATGATCTTTTTAGTCAATCTATTATTACAAAAACAGAGAAAAATAAAATTAAAACTAATGTCTCAGTAGCACCACGATTATATGGTCTTCCCAAAATACATAAAGAAAACTTTCCTCTAAGACCTATTTGTTCGTTTATTAATTCACCTTCATATGAATTGTGCAAATACATAGTAAATATTTTAAAAAATATTACTGTTAATTCAAAATATAATGTTAAAGATTCAATAGAATTCAAGAATAGAATTAAAAACCAAAAAATTGATTATGATGATATATTAATTTCTTTTGATGTAGTATCTCTCTTTCCTAGTATACCCTTAGATCTGGCTTTAGATATTATAGATAATAATTGGAATAAATTAGAAAGATTTACAAATATAAATAAATCTTTATTTTTAAGAATTTTAAAATTTTGTATAGAAGACAATAGATATTTTAAATATAATGACAAAATATATATTCAAAAAGAAGGTCTTCCTATGGGATCTCCAGCATCTCCTATTATAGCAGATATAGTTATGGAAAATTTACTTGATTCTTGTATGGAAAAGTTAATTATAAAACCTAAAGTTATGACAAAATATGTTGACGATTTATTTTGTATTGTATCTAAAAGGGAAGTAGAAAATATATTAGGAATTTTAAATAATTTTCATGTAAATATTAAATTTACTATTGAAGAAGAGAAAGAATCAAGAATTTCATATTTAGATACATTAATAATTAGAAAAGATGATCATTTGTTATTAGATTGGTATCAAAAACCTACAGCTTCAGGTAGAATTATTAATTATTATTCAAAACATCCAAAAATGATGATAATGAATACAGCTAGAAATTTAATAAAAAAAGTTTTAACAATAAGTGATAAAGAGTTTCATAAAGTAAATATAGAAAAAATTAAGAATATATTATTAGAAAATAGTTTTCCAATAAAAATTATCGATAATTTAATAAGACAAAATAAAACAAATATGACTATTAATAACACTAATAATAGAATAGAACCAAAAATATATAAATCAATGACTTATTTACCAAACATATCTGAACGTATTAAAAGATCAAAAATATTTGATACGGAAAAATATAATATTGCTCATAAATCTTGTAACACATTAAGGAGATTATTTAATAACACTAAAGATAAATTACAAAAACTAGATATGTCTAATATAGTATATAAAATACCTTGTGGGGGGAATAATCAAGAAAATTGTGATAAGTTATATATAGGTACTTCTAAAAATAAACTTAAAACAAGATTAGCAGGACATAAATCAGACCAAAAATATAGACATATTTCATCACAAAAAACTGCATTGACTTTACATTGTTTTGAACACAATCATAATCCTAATTTTGTAGATACAAAAATTTTAAATAAAGAAAATAATTATAAAAAGAGGTTCATGTTAGAAATGTTACAGATAATTCGCACACCATCATCTAAAAGAATAAATTATAAGGCAGATATAGATAGTATAGCTCAGAGCTATAGATATTTAATACATAAAAAATAGAGATATATTAATATAATATAATATTTAATTATTTTGTTATTAAAATTGATTTTTATATATTGTTTGTAACAATGTTTGTTATATGTATTACTTAATTTTTATTGGTTGAATTGTAAATTATATAGTTATACATATGTTAGATAGAGAAGAAAATATTTTTCTTTTTAAAAATTTTGTAAAAAAAGAAAAGTATTTTCATTGAAAATATTTTCATATTTTCAAAATATGTATGAATGAAAAAGAAAATATTTTCATTTCATGTCAAATAAAATTTCGTTATTTTTGTTATTAATATTTATAATTTTCCTGAAGAAGCTTTCCACAGGAAAGCGAAATATTGAAAATAATAAATAATAAAACAAAAACATTTTTAAGTATCAAGACTAAGCTCAAATTAATTAATTAATATCAATAAAAAGTCTTAAATTATAATTATATAAATTATTAAAACAATTAAAAAAAAATAAATTCTATAGCGAAAACTAGCATTCAATTGTAGAAGTTTGCCGAAACTTTAAGTTAATGAAAGCTACTAATTTTTGTCGAAATATGCGTAACCACTATTTTTTGGGAAATATTTTTCTGGCATAATATGACTTGTTTTATATAAAATGAATTCAAATAATATGATAATGCAAGCATGTTGGATTTAAAATATAATTTATTCAAATTATATGTAGATCACATATTTATTTCGAGAAATATTTGTGTAATCTGACCGTAGCTTAAGCATTATTTTATTTTACATTGAAAATTGTATTGCAGTAGTTTGTTATATAAATTTAGAAAATCCCACACTTTTTCCAATATTTAATAACATGTAGTTAGTTTTATCTCTGTCTTCCTTTTCAGTTTGCTTTGTTTTGCTGGGTGTAATTATAAAAAAGCGATTGCATCAAACATTATTTACAATGAACAACAATTATTAGCACGTAACGCACTTAATAACCCACTGAGTGGGTGATGGGGCTGCAAAATACTTTGTCATTTAAATTTTAAGTCTTATAAAAAAAAAGAGTAGACGTAAGAAGGGCATGGTTAGCTCAAAAAATTATATGTTAGCTTACTTTAAAGTAAAGACATGGTAGGCAGAGAAATATAATTTAATTAAATTGAAGTTAATACAACGCACACACACTCTCAAAAGCATTTAAAATAAATTATTCTCACAAAATAAGCAATCGGTTGGCAATTTCCGTAAGGGCTCTTAAACAAACGGAGTTGGAGTTCTATTGCCAGCGTCAATGGTTTAATTCATATAAAATAGGATATAAGTAAAAATTTATTTCTTTAAATTAAAAAAAAACACTTGAGGCTTTTACTTCTATTTTTAAAATAAATAAAATTAAAAAAAAATAAAATAAAAAACTGTGTATGAGTATTAAAAAAGATGAAAAAAAATATAGAAGATCAAAATTGTAGTTATGAATCGCTGGTTATGTTTTCGTTAATAAAATGTTGTCCTGCAGTTCATATGATCGATGTAAAATATAAGAAAACTATAACTAGAAAAATAAAAACACAAGCAGAGACTTGAAAGAATTAAAAATGAAAAAGGAAATTGTTTAGTGAAAAAAAAAAATTTAAATAAAATGAAATAAAAATGGCTTAAAATATAAAATATTTTAATAGAAAAATAAATTATTAGACAAAAAGCTTAGAAAATATTAAGGGGCAATTAAATACTTTAATTAAAGAAATTCAGGGCCTAAACCGGTACTTTGGTTGAATATCAAGCGATTTTAAGTTTCTCAGCGGATTGAGGCTGTTGGAATGGTATATATATATAATTTAAGTAAGCTTGAGAAATTTGTGCGTATTTCTCTAGCAAAAAAAAAAATTTTTTTAATTTTTCAACTTTGGGGACGTTTTTACCCAGTATTTTGTAAAGCAACCATTTAATTTTTTAATTAATTTTCAAAATATGCTTATTAATGAGTAAAATAAAAATTTTATGAGTTAATAAACTTAAAAAAAAATTTCCATTTCACTCAAAAATGTTTGCTTGGCAGTTTTTTTTTTTTTTTTAACTCAGCATCATCTGTGAAGTGACCCCATTATCAGTGCAGAGCGAATGTATAAAAAAAAAGTTTTTCTAAGTTTCCAAGAGTAAAACAGTAAGTTTTTGTAATGAACAACTTTTGTAAACAACTTTGGTTGTTAAGAACTAAATTTGTTTTCCATTAATAATTCATTTGCAATAATCAATTTTTTTTAGTTGCAGTAACCGAATACCAAAATTTTTTGCTTCTAAAAATATTTGAGCTGTAAAACCGATTTGCTATAGTCTCAACAAAATTTTTGTAATAGGAAACAAATTTAGTTCTCACAACCGAAGTTGTTTTCTCAGTGTATTTTTGTTGTTAAACAGTTTTCAGTCATCAGTACAAGTAAAATAAAGAATTTGTAAAATTTTATAAGACTAATTATGTAATTTAATTATGGTTTCTTTTTTAAATTTTTGATTATAAATAAATATTATTCCAGCTTAAGATCTTAATAGTTCAATTTTTATTTTCCAATATTTCGACTTTAGTGTATTGAAAGTCATCTTCAGGGAAAATTAAAAAAAAAGAAAATTAATTCACTGAAGAAGAGTTTCATAATAAAGAGCCCGTACAGGACGACAGCATGCTGGCGCAATCAAGCGATTGTGCTAGCCGATTGACCGTGTAGGGGCTTGTGGTGTGATTGTATCACCAGGCTGGTATCGTGTATTGTGAATTAGCCGCGCCTATGGAAAATAAAAAGCGAAGATTATCTATTGCAATCGTGACCTAAAAAAATAAATGCCCCAACAAAATGGAATAGAGACAAATTTGTTAAAACAAATAAATGTTTTCCGCCCAAACTGTTTCGTCATTCATTTCAACCTCGTTTAGAAATGATTTACAAAAAAATTAAGATTGTGTCAGCATGCTGGTGAATTAGATGTTTGCGTTTCTCCTGTATGGGGCCCTTAAGTGAACAAACCAAGGGAATTTGCAGCCAATCCATTCATGATTTCTAACACAGTAAAACGCAACAAACTTCGTGACAAAAATTCAATAATATTTTTGCGAAGAACTGCATTCTTTTAGAAACTGCCAGCTAATAATTGCTATTTTGTATTTGTGTATGTTTGTGTATGTTTATGTTATTTGGGTATACAAGTGTGTGCCCATAAGCATAATCAGATTTTTTAAATCTTGTACGCATTATTATTATCATTATTATTACAACAACGCAACTATTTTATTTTATGTTTTTGTTTTTGCTCTCTCTAGAGTTTCCTTTAATTTTTTTTTTCTACTTTTTTTTTATTTTGTTTAGCATTGTTTCTATTTTCTGCAACGTTTTTAGCTTTTAGCCATGATTTTCATATTTAAATCAATGTTGCAAGATCTTTACAAAAGATGCAGAATTACTTTAACACACACACTCACACACTTACACTAGCTTAATGCTGTTACTGAGTATTATGGGATGGTTAATGTTGAGCTTATGAAGGAGTTTTGCTTGAAACCAGGGTAAGGCAAAACAAGCAGGGGATCAACAGCGAATGAGTGTGAGGGGAGAAGGTGGCTGAGAGGTTTTTTTTTTTTGGTTTTTGGTTTTTGTGTTGTGATTTTAATAATATGCTTTAAGCGAAACCGCTTGTAATTTGTATTTTTATCTAATTTAATTTTTTTTTTGTTTTGTGTTGTTGTAGTTAAAAGTACAAACAATAACTGGCACCAAGCAACCACCAACCAACCACAAACAACAAGAAAATCGCGTATTTGCCATTCGTTACAGTTTAATGTTTAACTAATGTTTTTGTCGACTACAAGTTGAATAGACGCAGCAATGATTTTTTTTTAAGCGCTAGGCAAACATTCTTGTGGCAAGTGCAAGTGTATCAGCATAAAAGAGAGCTTTAATAAGAAACTCTGCTTGTGAATGATATCAAAATCCGGTATAGTTGTGTCAGGAAATCACATCAAATCACTGGTTGATCAGTCATTCCACAACAAAACAGCGACCACAATTCAAAAAGTCAAGTTAAAGAAAAGAAAAAAACAAACAATTGCAAAAAAAAAAAGAAAAAAAAAATATTAGAAAATCTAAAAAAAAATCATTATTTAAACCACCTGCATTTATGGAAAATACAGATAAATAAAGTTTTGGCACAGTGGTTTAAGAGTCTTATATGTAATAGTGAAGAATTATTTAATTTTTTAATTTTAATAAAATGAAATTAAAAGTTTGCTGATGATCATGCAGCAGCTTCGAGGAAATTGATGTAGAATTCAGTTTACTTTTAGACAAAAGAAATTTCATGGTAAAAATTATTAATATTTTGGTTCAGCTCAGCTCTTGACTCAGCTCAGACTTAAACGTTAGATTGTGCAGAATATCTGCATGTGTGTCTTACATGTCCAATAATGTGCCTTAAAAATACTAAGTGTGACAGATTTTTTGACAAATCAGTTTGTTTCTTTTAAAATTTTTTTATTAACAAAAAATAAACAAATTTTGTTATCTCATTTTTAGCGATATAATAACAATTTACTGATGATCACACAGAGAAAAGTTAAACAAATTTCCGTAGAAATCAGCTTATTCTTAGACAAGTGAAGTGTCTTAATAAAATATGTTTTGGCCAAAACTTACTGCCGGTTCAACGATGTCACAAGAAAACCTTAACGAACGAAAGACAGCTTTCTTTCGCTTGGCTTACGTGTGTCAAAATCGATAAATTTCAGTTTTTGTTATAAATTTGAGTAAAATTTGCTTTGTGCATGTATAGTATAAACACACAAGTTAAATTCGCCTGTACCGAGTTTTATATACCTTTCACTTTTTACATTACGCTATGGGACATGGCGTAGGAGGTCGTCTAAATTTGTAGACTACCGCCCAAATACTCTGAAGTTACTTTGGACTATTTTTAAAAAATTTTTTAAATTTCCATATACCCCAGTGGTGGTGCTCTGAGGGATTTTAGCGACTTCAAGACGGACCATAGAAGATTAAAAGATGGGACATATATTATTCTAAAGGGGAGGTCGTCTAGATTTATAATCTCCCAAAAAACTAGTCAGAAGTTATTTTGGACTATTTTTAAAATTTTTATGAAATTTCCATATACCCCAGTACTGTTGTACTCAAGGATTTTGGCAGTTTCCGTTTTGCATCATAAAACTATGAAGTTTTCAGAAAATTTTAAAACATTTCCAGAAAGTTTAGAACCTACAGATTAAATTCTATTTTAATTTTGGTAATTTTCATGGGAAAAATCGGGAATGGTACCTCGGCAAAGTGGGGACTGATCAAAAAAAAAAATTCACTACAAAACGCGCTGTTTAAATTGGATTTTTTAATTGTTCAGTGCTGCCGTGCTATTTCAGTATGGGCAAGAGAGTTTTTGAGAGATAAAAAACTTTTGCCAGGACCTTTTTAAGATCCTCGTAGTGTAAACTCTCTGAAAATTTATTGGATATTATTGCTGAGCTTATGAGGAAAAATCGTTTACGCAGACTTATGGTTGCAAATTAACTCGATAAATTTATTATTGAGGTTCAGGTTAGCTGAGACGTCATATTTTACAATTAGGGAGATTACAAGATTTATAATCTAATGGCAAACCACGGTACCTTTAAAAGGAAGTCTAAAGTTAAAATAAAAATCAGCAGCGTTGAATCTATTTAAATAATAGAAGCCAGTAAAATGCAATGTTTCTTATTCTTATTCTCTTGTATCATTTAGAATGATGTTTTAAGGCGTCGGTATACTTTTGACGATTAGCCACGCATGTCAACGCATTTTTCTAACATCAATTTTCCTGTTACAAAAAAAAAAAAAAGAAGAAGTAAACATCTAGCAAGCAAGCAAAGCTATTACAACTGCAGCCATTAGTAAAAACATGTCGTTAAAAGCAAAACAACTGGCTGCTGTGCTACAACACATACAAAAGCTTGGAGAGAAAAAAGTGCCACTAATCCTGCACAGACAACAGCTACATAAACAACAAGAAATCTGTAAAACAACAAGTGCATTTCAAAAATACAAACTTTCCAAACCAAGCACATACAGACATCTAAAGTCAATCCTAAAACCATCTACATTCAAACAGCCAACCATCCATCCATCCGTCCATTCAAACAACCATTCATCTAACCAACCATCCATCTAACTATCCATTCAATTGCATATTTTGCATATGATATGAATATTACAAATACATTTGCACGTACACGTAAATAACATAACAGCCAAGTGATCACTTGTCCATGTGGCAACTAAATACACACAAGCCCACAATAATAACAAAAAATATTACTAGATGCCCAGCTAACTGCCTGTACCACTAGCCACCACATAAGAAATATAAAAAATAAAAATTTAGATAAAATATTACATGACCATATGAGGTGTCGTTTGATGGACTTGCCAGCACTCGAGTGTTAAGTCAGTCAACAGTTTAAATACATAAACGCATGAGTACCAGAGTATCTCCTTGAAATGTGTGTTTGTGTGTTTTTGTTTTAGATTTTATTTTATTTTTTCAAAGGAATAACAACATTTTATGGCACATACTCGTACTCTCTTACCACCATAAACAATGGTCAGCCACAATATTTTTTTATTTAAAAACAATTTTTTTTTTATTTTTCAGTTTAGAAGCCTTGAAGTAATGATATACAGTAGTTGTTACAACATTTTGCGGTTACAAATCAAAAGCTTTGTTAATATTTTATCTTAGATTTAGTCTAAATATGCATATGCGAGTGAGTGCTTGTACTCAGTTGCAGTTGAAACAGCCAGAAATACCTTTAAAAAATACTCGTCCCGTATGCTAGTTGTTGTATGAGAAGCATTCAAATATTTACCAGCAACCAGATAATGTTGTTGCTATTGAAAGTATTTTTTTCATTTATAAATAATAATTTTTTTTCTTAATTTTATTTTAATTATAATTAAAATGGAAAAAAAATACAACATGATGGGAATCAAAAATCTTATTTTTTTAAATAATTGATTCCGGCTTTTGTAAGAATTAAATCAAAAGGAAGAGAGTTGGTTTACGACCATTTCGAATAATTGAAAAAAGAGCAATTTTTAAAACACCATAAAACTTTTTCTTTAACACAAGCGATCAATTCATTTATAAAAAATTTATATGAAAAACTCTCAAATTATTAAAATTATTTTAAAGTTAAAGGAGACAAACAATTAAATCGCCTAAAAAAATTTTACACAATTTTAAAAATATTTTTGAGTATTTTTCATATAAATTTGCGATATTAAGCTTGAAATTTCTTTGAATTTCTACACGGTGACCTAAAGGATATTATGCACAGCCCAGTGAGAGCATTTCTACCTTACTGAGGAGTCAGAAAGAAATTTTCCAGAAGCCATAATTCACACAGCCATAATTTGCCTCCTAATCAAATCTAAAATTTTGCGTTAACTTTTTTTCTAAACATTTCGATTGGTTTATAAAAATTTCTCCAAGAAAATTTATTTGTTTTCTCTCTTCAAAATAAAAAAAAAGAAGAAAAGAGAATAAAAAACTATAGCATGTTGCAGTTACAAGTTGTTGCCTACTTGTGGTGTACATAAGTATGTTTTTGTAGCGGGTCTATACCTGTACATTTGACTAGCTGTCGGCCTGAAATGTCTATCTTTTGAAAGCGTGACATCTACTAGCTTCTGGCCGTTACATAAACATGCCGTGTTTCTTTTTTTTTTTCTTTAATTTTTTTTTTATAAACATTTAACTGCATCACACACAGATATGAATAACGACAGGCCACAATATTTATTCATATAAATAAATTTAAGGCAACACAAAATATGGTGCATGTGTTTTATAAGCAACACCAAACAACCAACCAACAACATTTCCATCTTCAGTCACAACTTCTTCTTTCTTTTGTTTTTCTTAAGACTTTTGCATCTTCGTGCAAAAAAAAATAAATAGTAGCCTAAGAGAGACATTCAAAAATGCAACATGTTAAGAAAAAAAAACAACAACAACACCAACAAATGAAAATGACGAATGTCTTAAAACCTCCAACTCATATTTTAAGTTCGCAAAACAGCAACGCAAACAGTTGACACATTCTTATTCTTTGGTTTGTTGCTCTAAAATATTATCTTGAACACCAACCAGCAAATGCAACTTTAAACAACAACAACAACAAACAGTTTAAGGGCGAAATAGTTTTTATTTAAGTGGCATACAGCCATACTAACAATCATCCGAATAAACTAAGCAGAGAGCTGAACAAAATATATTTAGCGCCTGTTCAGCTAAATGCGAATGAAAGCTTTCGCTTAATTGTATTGAAAACAAAAATAATTTGCATTTACCTGAACAAACCCTTAATTACCAAGAAAATTTCCTACTGAAAACTAAAAAGATTTAAAAATAAATAAATGAATTATTATTTTAGCTTAAGCTTGAAAAAAACTAAAGATTTTCTTTTGCACAAGTAAAATCCATAATAAACAACTGAAAGTAAAGTTTTTAAATATGTGAGACCACTACGCCTAGAAAAAAGGTAACTGCTTGTTTTAGGACAAGAATTAACTTATCACAGCCTAATTAAAGTTTCTCGGTGGCGAGAAACCTCGCTCTCAACTGTAGCTGAATTCACCCATTCGTTTTGGAGAACATTATTGTGCGTACAATATGTGTTATACAAGTACTTAGTTTAAGTTCCCTTTTAAAAAAAAATTGTGCGGAAAAACATGTTTGTTTGGATAAAAATTTTATGTATAAATACTTTTTTTTCAGAAAAAATTTTGCACAGATGGAAATTTTTTTCCCAGGAAAATTATATTTCTTACAAAAAAATTTTATTAGGACAAAAATTTTGTGCAGACAAAAATATTGTTTAGACATGTTTCATTTTCGGACAAAAAATTTGGTACGGATGGAAATTTTTTTCGTTGAAAATTCTTTTTTCTACAAAAAATTTTGTTAGAACAAAAATTTTGTGCAGACAATAATTTTGTTAAGATAGACATTTAATTCGGACATACATTTTGTTCGTGTAAAATTTTTATGCGGATAAAATTTTGTTTGGGAAAACATTTTTTCGGATAAAAATTTTGTTCGGAAAAAAATTTGTTCGGTTAAAAAATTTGTGCGAACAAAATGTTTTTGATAGACAAAAATTTTGCTGAGACATTGGTTTTTCGGATAAAAACTTTCGTGCAGATGGAACTTTTTTTTGGGGAAAATTTTTTTTCTACAAAAAAGTTGCTTAAGACAAACGTTTTGTTTAGACACATTTTTTCCGGACAAAAAATTTTGTGCAAATTAAAATTTTTTGCGGAAAAAATTCTTTTTTGGACAAAAATTTTGTGCAGACAATAATATTTTTAAGATAGAAATTTTATTCGGACATAAATTTGTTTAGTGCAAAATATGTATGCGGATAAAATATTTGTGCAGATGGGTGAAAAATTTTTTTCCTACAAAAAATTTTATTTGGACAAAGATTTTGTTAGTGCAAAATATTTATTTATGAGGATAAAAATTTTGTTCGGACAAAAATTTAATGCAGCCAAACATTTTGTTTGAGCAGACATTTTGTTCTAGAGAAAAATTTTGCTTGGCAAACATTTTGTGTAGACAATAATTAAAATTATGCGTATAAAATTTTTTTTCGGATAAAAAAAATTTGTTCGAAGAAACAATTTGTATGGACAAAAGAATTGTGAGGATAAAAATTTTGTTTTGACAATATTTTTTCAATTAGGTATTGATCACCCAAAGCCGTTAGTTTTTTTTTTCTTAAAAAAATTATTTTATTTTTTACGTTTTATTCAGTTAAACGTGAGTGTACTGGGTTACAGTATATTTTTAATGGTTGTTGTTGTTAAACAATAATGCTGCTTTAAGGTATTTTACAAGAACAAGTGACAGTTTCGTTTAAGTCAACTAAATGAGTCTTTCTACACCACTAGGCATCATCATTATCATCATCATCATCATCTTCATTTCATCTTTATCATTTGCGGGCTGTTTAAGTTTAAGTCTTTATTTTCCATTATAAAGCGCGCGCGCTTCATTGCTTCACAATATAATGCAGGACTGTAAATGAAAAGAGACGCGCATGCGTGAAATGTCACTTTTCATTAAAATTTACCAAACGATGGTGCCTGGTGCTGATGCAAGTGTAACCAGCAATTGAGTGCTGTAACATTTATGCATATGAGCAGCAAAAGCAGCAGCATTAGTATCAGTGGTAGTAAAGGACTTGTAACCATGTGCAACATAAGCTTAAGTATTTTTACAAGATGAAGAAATACGTTAAACTTTTTTACTGTCGTTGTTTCTTTTTCTGCTTTTCTTTTTGCCTCCTTTTTTGATATATGACTGCGGTAGATGCTACATTTAATTTTTGCCATGACCATTATGCGAAGGTAGTCATCAATGAGCAGCAGCGCTAAGGCAACACACATAAAATCCAACAACTTGGCTAATGTGGCACCTGCTTTAAACGCAAGCCCAAACCATTATTTAATGCAGTGCAGGGTAGAATAAAAAGCACAACAATTTTTTTATTTAAGTTTAAATTGAAGTTTGTGATGAGCAACTGCTGCAAGTCAAGGAAGCTGAGTGCAAATATTTCTATTGTATTGAATGCCACAAATGGTAAGATGTCGCCTCGCCGTTGATGTCATCATATTCATTAAAAGAGAACTGTTAAGGTTAATTTAAGCCTCATTTTGTATTACCCTATATTATTTTTGGTTTCTTTGCTTTCATAAGGCAGAGCAGGATTGTTATAGAGGAGATATTTGGTGGGAATTGAATTCACACAAAATCTCTTTTCTTGCACCAGGATTAACTAAGAATTGAACCTCTTAAGGTTTTAGTTAAATCGTTTCACGCAAATAGACTAAAATTTTTTGCAATGAATTCAGCTTTTCTTCAAACCAACTGCACAGTATTCATCAAGTCGTTGCTGACTCAATGTCAATAAACGCCTTATTTCAATTCAAATGTTTCTGTACATCTTTGTGCCACTTAAGTTTTCAGCATAAATCATTTTCCTTTGTAGCTTTTTTGCAAGTGCGGCTGCAATTCTGTGTCTTTGTGTTGTTCAAAAAATTAGATTAGTCTCTGTAATTAGTTAATAACATGGCAGGTATGTCTAAATTATGCGGCCTTAGTTAACATGAGGCCAGTAAAATGACAACAACGAACAAAACTTAAGAGACGTTTTTTTTTTGCTGCGTGCAAAAAGTGAAAGAAAATAGAATAACAACTGCAGCAAAGACATCGAGCAACAACAACTGTTGTTTTCTGTATAGATGATTGATGGATTTTTGATGGTTTCTATGCCGATAGCAGGCAGACAACAAACAACATGCAGCCAACAACTCTTAACTTTAAACAATTTTGGTTAGTCAAGTTAACATTTGCTTGCAAAAATTCTTCTAGTTTATAAGATCTTCATCTTCAACTCATCATTGCAAGTTTTGTTAAAAGTCCCCACAACCCAGTGAGTTTTATAAATAAATAAGTAATGACGGCTGGCTAAGGCTGTGTAGCATTTAAGCAACAAACGGCAACAAATTTGCAATGCATTGCATTAATTGATTTGGAATTTTTTAACACGTGATAAATTTTAATATCCTTCACTCACCACCACTTTTCATATTGGCTCTAGAATTTGATTTGTTTTTTTTTTTTTTCTTAATTTTCTTCTTGTTGGTGTTAGTTTGTGATTTTTTGTTTTTATTTTTATTTTTGTAACCGATAGCAATTTTATATGATGTCAATTTGAATGATGCACGATTAAATGACACATCAAAGTTAATTGATAGAAATTATTAAGAATCTGTAGAGATGGGGCTGTCTTAAATGTTAATTTAAATGATTTGTAGATCGTTAAGTGGAAGACTTATGGCTGTAAGCGTTAAACTATAATCGTAAAGTGTCAATTAAGTTAATAATCAGAGAAAGAGAGAGAGAAAGGTAGACAGTACTCATGTGCTTTAATTAACTCTTCACTGTGTTTATTATTTACTGGCTAACTAAAGACGTGGGTATTAGTTAAATATTCACCCACTCTTTTCGATAGAAATTTTTGTTCGTACAATATTTTTTTTGCATACATAGTTGGAGTTATCTTATTTTAAGAAAGAAATTAAAAATTTAAAAAAAAATTTTTTGAGAACAAAAATTTTGTTCGGAACCACAACATCTTACATTTTATACAAAAGTTTCCATACACCAAATGACACGAGAAAAATTATACGCCATTAAATTTTTTATTTGATTAAACTTTTATCTCAATTAAATATTTAATTGAAATTAAAAAAAATGATGTATCAAACAGTAAATTTTAATTTAAAAATTTCATATTGATGAAATTTTTAATACAATTCTTTAAAAATTAATTTAATATGACAACTTTCTTAAATAAAATCTTTAGCTCAAAATTATTTAAAAACTTAACTTTTCCTTATTTTTCTTCTTCTTTATCTATTTCTACTTCTTCTTCTTTTTCTGCTTCTTATTTTTCTTTTTCTTCTTTCCCTTCTTCATCTTTATGATTTTTATCAATATCATCTTCATATTCTACTTTTCTTCTGTTTCTTTCTTCTTCTTACTATTCTTTTCCTTCTTTTTATTTTTCCTCTTCCTATATTTGCTTTTTCTCTTTTTATACTGCTTTCCTTCAACTTCTCTTTCTTCTTCTTCTTCTTTTTTTAATTATTTTATTTTGCTTTATCTTTTCATCAATCTTCCTCTCCTTTGTCTTCTTCTTTTTACTTTTCCTCTTTCTCTTACTCCTCTTCTTCTTACTTTTCTTTTTCCTCTTTCTCTTCTTTTTACTTTTCTTCTTCCTCTTCTTTTTACTTTTACTCTTCCTTTTTTTCTTACTTTTCTTTTTTCTCTTCCTCTTTCTCTTCTTTTTACTTTTCTTCTTCCTCTTACTTTTTATTTTACTTTTTCCTTTCCCTCTTCTGCTTCATCTTCTTTTTCTTAATTTTACTTTTCCTCTTAATTTCCTTTTATCTCTTCCTTTTTCTTTTTCCTTTCTTCTTCGTTTTTCTCTTCCTTTTCCTCTTAATTTTCTCATGCTTCGCGTTTTCCTCTTTATATTCCTATTCCTCTTACCTTTACTTTTACTTTTACTCTTACCCTTTCTCTTCTTCTTCTTCTTTTTCTTTTTCTATTTCCATTTCCTCTTCTTCTTTTTTTCTCTCTTACTTTTCCTCCTCCTTTTCTCTTATTTTTCCTTTTTATTTTCCTCTTATTTTCCCCTTCCCTTTCCTCTTCGTCTTCCTTTTCTTTTTCCTTTTCCTCTTCCTTTTCTTTTGCATTTTGCTCTTCCCTTTTTTCTTCCTATTTATTTTCTCTTAGTTTTACTTTTCCGCTTCCTCTTTTTTACTTTTCTTCCTTCTTTTCCTATTACTTATCCTTTTGACCTTCCTCTTCTTTTTCCTTATTCTTTTCTTCTTTTTTATTTTTCTTTTCTTCTTTTTATTTTCTTCATTTTCCTTTTCCTCTTCCTCTTCCTCTTACTCTTACTTTTCCTTTACCTCTTCTTTTACCTCTTCCTTTTCCCTTTCTTCCTCTTTTTCTTTCTCTTTTTTTGTTGTCCGGCGATGGAAATCTTGAGAAATAAAACTTATTCATTTTGAACTGCCCTAGTTCATGAGTGAGCAAAGTGCGCAGTTAAACTATTAGCAGAACAATTTGTGCCATTTTTGGTTTTTTTTTAATAAATTTTTTTTGTTACCGCTATTTTCTACTTAAAAAAGTTACTGTTAAGATAACGGTAAAATTGTAGAGCACAATTTAAGCAGCAATTGCTAGCAAAAATATTAGCAAAAAGCAACAGCAACAAAAAAAAACTAAACAATAGTAACCGAGCAGAATCAGAAGCAAAAGTTAGGCCATAAAAAGTGACTGCTGCTGCTGTAAGTACCCACTCTTGCATTATCTTTAAGCTCTCGTAGACAAATATAACAAATACAAATTATGTGATATCACAAGTGAGTGCAAAAACAATATTTGTTGCAAAGTTACAAAAACACAAACTAAACAATTGGGTTAGCCAGCAGGCTGGTCACTTATCCATGATGCAGAGATAAATTCTATATAGTAAACCAACAAACGCATTTGTACGCAGCCATGAACAACGAACGCATTGCAATTTAGGTTTTGGGGGAAGTAAGTGCTGGTCAATGAGGCTACAACGAAATTGAAACTTAAATACTGCAGCAGCCTACAATTATGGGTTTTGTGTGTGTGTGTGCTAACCACAAAACATATTGCGACATTTTAAACATTTTTGGTAATTGTAGCCAAAAATAGGTTTTTGTAATTTTTTTTTTTATTTTTAATTTTAAATTAAAATTTTTCAAAGGCAGCAGAGTTTTCTGCTAAAAATGTTGTGATTGTTAGAAATGCAAATGTTACTTTAAGGAGGCAATTTTTACATAAGTGGGCGATTTAAATAGGGAGGATATTTTAAGTTTTAAAACTGTGATTTCCTGCTAGAAGCTTAAAACTAATTTTCAGTGCATAATGCATTAAAAAAACAAGTTTATAAGGACTTTAATGTTTAAGAGATTTAAAATAAAAAATTTTTCTAGTAAAAGATAGTTCATTACCACTGTAACGCCTGGTGAAAATTTGACTCGATTATATAAAAACGTTCAAAAGTTATACACTGAGAACACACGAACGATTGTGAGAATCAAATTTTTTAATAATTCTGTTAGTATAACAGAGAGTTTTAGTTGATACAAAAGAAATTAGGGTGCGTTGCCAAAAATAACATACAGAGATTAAAATTTTAGAATTTTAGAATTTTTTTTATCGAAGTTTGGTTGCAGCAACTACTAAAATATATTACGATAACTAAATTTTTTAATAGTAGACAATAAACTCATCTAAACTAAGAAAAATCTGGCAAGTAAGTGGGACACAGCATCCCACAATAATGAGATTGAAAGATACAAACTAGACAAAGCCTGGTAACATTTGAAACATAGTTTTGGGGAAGATAGAAGCGACCGCATGAAACAATTTCTTTCTTTATAACAACGACTGCAACTACTAATTATGTTAATAAATTAGATAACTGTGAAAGTTTTTTGTCTTACATTTCCTTTTTTTCTACTAAAGAGATCTCAATTTCGTTCATTTTTAATTGCAGCCAACAAAATAAAAATTATTTTTGCTGTTTTTATATAGACCCATAAAATTTATACAAACAATATCAAATAAAAAAATTAATAGCCTTTTAAAAATAAAGGAAAAGCTTAAAAATAAAATTAGCAAAAGAAAAATTAAAAAATAAAGAAAACTTAAGGCCAAACTTAGGGTTCAAATATTTAGTTTTTCTTTTGAGCGAATCAACTTAATAAAACAAACATTTCGGAGGCTATAAAAATATAACACACACACACACATGCAAGTAAATAACAATGCTTGTGTGTGTGTGTGTGTAATGGGCATAATAACACTTAAAATATCAAATAAAGTTAAAAAATAAACATTGAAATTGGAACCATTTTAATGCATCGGGTATTTATTTAGAAGACATGTTTTCAGTTTTTTCTTTTCTTTAAATAAACAAAAAACAAAAGCAACAACAATTGCAAGGAATTTTTGTATTACCGCGTTCGACTACTGGTTGCAATGATGTTAAGTTTGGTGTTCTTGCCGAGAGTGTATAACCAAAAGATTTGAAATAGTTCAAGTGTTATAAAGCTACCGTAGCAGATGCAAATATGTTCATGAGTTCACAAGTATTTCACAGTTTAAGCTACATTTTTTCCAGCGTTGCTTTGTTTTGTTTTAAGGCTTCATATTGCTTAAAGGGCTGAGCGGAGTTAAACTGGATGCATTAAAAAATAATTTATAACAAAAAGTTATTAAAAAAGAGCTGTTATTGTTGCAAGTAGTATAAGTCTTCACTTTAAAAAAAATAAACCGTAATTTTAGTAAGATATAGACACTATCTTACTAATTAATTTTTTTTCAAAAGTTGACTTATACCACTTTCAAATACAACGGCTCCAGTATGTGATTAAAAAATTATTATGTCGCATAGCACTAGGTTCACTTATCGCAATTCGGTCTAAGACAACGACATTTATATTAATGCCGAAAGTGTTGTCTTGTAAATCTTATAAAACTTTGTCAAACCTCTGGCATGGTCTTTAGAAAATGTTAAAAACTAGGCAATAATTTCCCTCATATTCATTACGAACAACAGTTTATTAAAAAATTAAATATTTAAATTCTGTTTATAGAACTCGTTCATTTCAAACATGTCTTAAATCACATTTTCACAAAAAATTTTTAATTTGAAAAATGTTCTGCACAGAAAAGAAATATCCTCCAATTAAGCGTTTTGAATAAAAAACCATCAAATCAATTAAATATTTTATCAATAACAATATTTCTTTCTTTCAATAAAAAATTCTCACATGATTTTATTAATAAAAAAAATTTTTTTTAATAAAAAATTTTAATTAAATCAATTAAATTTTGAATTAAATCAATTACATTTAAAATTAAATCAAATAAATTTTTAATTAAAATAATTAAATATTTTATCAATACCAATTTTTCTTTCGTTTAATAAAAAATTCTCACATGATTAAACTTTTAATTAAATCAATGGAATATTTTGCTTGACTTAAATAAATTTCTAATTGAATCACATAAATTTTTAATTATATCAATTAAATATTTTATCAATAAAATAATTCTTTTTCTTTAGATAAAAAATTTTAATTAAATCAATTAAATTTTGAACTGATTTAATTAAATATTTTATTAATACTATAATTTTTTTTAATAAAAAATTGTCACATTAATTAAATTAAATATTTTATTGATTTTTATAAAATATTTAATAAAGATGCCAAGTTTTCTTAAAAAAAAATATTTGATTTGATAATTATGAGTCACATAATTATTTTACTCCACAATGACTGTTAACAGTCCTCAATTTAGCTGTGCAATGTTAATCCAAAAAAAAAAAAAAAAAAAATACTGCTGGTTGGATTTACGGTGTCTTGTTGTTATTGTTGTTGGTCATTGGCTTAAAAATACCATCAACAAACTCATGGCATCATCAGCAACAGCGTCATATATGTATGTATATGAAAATAAACACAATTACCCTGTTTTCAACAACAACAACAAAACTCGCACTAACTCTACGATCTCCGTTATAGACTTGGCTCAAAATGTGTTAAATAGAAATAAGGTTTACAACGTTAAACTTACAATAACAACAACTATAAATAGAAATTTACAAAAAAAAAAAAAATTGCGCGTGAATTACAATACATCCAATCATGCTAAAACACGAAAATGCATTAACGCCAAATATTGTTGCTCATAAATATTGTTCAGCATCTACCACACAAACTTTTTTAATGTTCCTTCAAAGCGTCTGTCCAAAAAACGCAGCGTAGATACTTTTTTTGTAGACATTGTATCCAATAACATGCAACAGTCTCGTAAAAAAGTTTTATTTGGATCGAAAGTTTAGAAAAAATATTTGTTTTTTTGTAGAGCATTATTGTGAGGGATTAGTTTTCTTTTTTTTCTTCCTTAAAAAGTTTTCAAAAAAAAAAAAAAAGAAACTAAAGTTCAGATGCTGATGGTGGCAGCAAAAATATATTTCTGCTTTCAACATTTTCTATTTTTCTTAAGTGACTGACAATTTTTTTTCATTTTATTTTTCGATTTCTGTTTAGTGTTGTGCCTTTAAGGCTAACGAGCTGATAGATGACAGTAAAAAGACACAAATTTTCCTGTTTAACTTCCATAAGCATTATGTTGATTTTACTAAATAGTAGTTTCGTTTCATTTCATTTCTCTTTTATTCTCTTGTTACTTTTCACCATATTTAATGATCCTTTTTTGTAGCGATATTCAAAATAAATAATGCCAACCATTAACGCGTCGCTCTGTTGTATATTGAAAGTGATTTTACTTGTAACGGTTTGCATATACGGCAGAAAGCTGCAGAGAGGGCCAGAGACCACAAAAATAGCAGCAGCTTTATATGGATTTTATTTCAATCATTTAAATTTTATTTCTTTAACAAAAATAATGGTGTAAGAATTGGTAAAAGGAAATGGTATGACAATGTTATTCGTTAATGACTTATTTAAAGCATACACTGAAATTTTATATTGTTTACAAAGCAACAAGAGAAAACAGACATTGAATTAAGAAAAACTTTTTTTTTAATTTTTTTTATCAAAACACAATTTTTGAATGCTATTATTTTTCAAATGAATATTGGCTTTAAGACATCAATTAAAATTATAAGAATCCCTTACGAGCTCCCTACTCATGGTAGCAAATACAATAGCAAAACTTAAAGTACACCCTACTGAGTTCAACATTCACTGCTTTACATGTCTCTTAATTAATAGTAAAATTTTAGTTATTTATTTATTTGCTACACAGAAATATAGCAAATGTAGCAAAGTAAACCAAATAAAATTAAAATATATAAGCTAAATTTTTGTCGACCTGATTTAAATTTACAACTGATACTTTAAATATTTAATGCTACTAGTAAACATAATGCTGTCAATGAATATGCTACTTTATTGCTACCGTTTTTGTATTGTTCTACTACTGGAACTCACAATATTTAAAAAAAATAATAGTAGCATATGCTGTAGTTTGTAGTAGCACAAAAAAAATTATCAATGTTTTGGAAATATTATAATATTTGAGTTAGCCGTGAAAATAATTTAAAAACTTTCAGCAAAACAGGATATGAGTGCATTGAAAAACGTTCTATTTATATATTGCTACTACGATTAATTCCTAAACCTCCTATTTCTACAAAGAAAAATTATATTAAAATTAATACTACTAAACATCAATAGTAATTAAAAACAAAAAATTTCTATTTATGTATTGCTACTACGATTTTTTCCTAAACCTCCTATTGCTACAAAGAAAACTTATATTAAAATTAATACTATTAAACAAAACAAAAATTATGCTATTTTAATTTATTTCCAATTAAACTTAAATAAAAATTATTGCTACTAAACTATTTATTAAAAAATTGCTTAAATATGAAGTAAATTAACTATAGATCCCAATTTACCAATAGCAATTAACTTTACTTTAACTATTTGATAGAGTATTATTTACTTAAGTTTTAAATTCTTAAGCTTTTAATTTGCTTCTTTTTTATACTGATTGCTGTGCCCCTAGGACACACACATGTAAGTATTTGGATAATTAATTTTTATTTCCGTTACTCAATACTAACTGATGTGTGTTTCTTTTTGTTTTTTCTATCCGCTTTAAATTCCTTTAGTATGCACTTGTTGTTTGTGTATTAGAAACAAAAATAAAAATAAAACAAAAATGCATATATTGAAAAACTATACAGATGATTCCTTTGAAAGTATCGTTTAAATGCCTAAACTGAATAACTGACTGTCTATTTCACTGTCTGTCTGTCTGGCATCCCCTAAGCTCTGGTCAATTTCATTTTGTTTTATTAACCACATACGAATGACTACAACGCTTTTCTATTCTTATACTCATTCATAGTTTTTGGCATTTTTATCAATCTTTGAATTTTTTCCCCAATTTTGTTGTTATAGTTATATATATTCAGTTTTTTTTTTTTTTTTGGTTTTTATAGTGTCAATGATGCTGGTAGCAGCATAAAAGGATGTTTGTGTTTCTATTGTGTTGTTTGGAAACCTCGTTTTTTCTTTCTTTATTTCTAAATTGTTGTAAATTCAGGTTAGTTGTTTATTTACACAGCAAAGTGGTAAAAATCTAGGGATTTTCTTTTAAGGCAGACACTTTTTTTCAACGAATAACAAAATTGTATCAATTGATATTTGATTTGTTTACATTTCAATTAGCAAATTGTGTTTAAATTTTTGGTTATTCTTAGTAATTGTACAGTGTTAAAAGGACATAAAATTTGTGTTAAGAAAGGTTTAGGAATTTTTTTTAGAAAATACAAGCAGCTAAAGTTTTTAAAACATAGCAGTAGCAGTAGCAATTGTTTATTTTCAAGTTAAAAAAGAACCAAGTAATTAATTACTACCTATTGCTACTTATATAATAATAAATAAAAATATTTACTACATGTGTGTGCTAATAGAGTAGTAGCAATTTTATTTTGGTGAAAAAAACTAGCTTAATGTATTTGCTACTGCTACTATTTAATTCTAAGATCACCAAAAGCAATATTATATTAGGTAATAAATAATAATATCTAAATTAATTAAATATTAACTGACAAATTCATAAAAAACATGTTCGTTTAATAAGGCCTAATTAAACAAATTCTCTATGGGAAATTTGCTTACTAAGTCTTTATTAAATAAAAATTTTCTTAATGAATTTGGTTGCTAATAAATATTTAAAAAAAAGTAGCAATATCAAACAATTTCATAATATAACAGTAGCAACTAAAGCCACAAAAATGTTTTTTAACGAATATTAAAGCAACTTCTGCTCTCACATATTAGTTAAATTAATTACAAAATTTTTTTTTTCTTTGATAGTAAATTTTTAGTGTTAAAATTATTTTTATTAAAATTTGATTTTAGCAATATAACTTTATTATAGTAGCACTAGCAAGCCTTGCCTAAAAGCAGCATCAAATAACATAATATCATGCAAAAAACTACAACTAAACTATTTTTTTTTTAAATCAGAGGTAATTTGCTACTGGTACTACTATTTTTATCTCATCATAGCAATGATTTTTTTTAACTATAAAAATAATTCTTGTATAGCAATCATTACTTAAAATCACCACCAAATATTTTTGTAGCATTGAAAACACATAAATTTTTTTTATTTACTAGACGTCACCTGCTACTGAAACTACCACTTTCATTTTGTTTTTTAGCTTTAAAATTAATAATGTAAATCAAATCTCTATTGCTTAATTTTGGCTTAACAAAATTAGCACAAAAAAACCTTAAAATACTTTTTAAGTCACAGTAGCAATGAAAAAGTGTAGTGAAAACTTGCTTGTAATAGGTTGCTACTGTGATTTCTGTCTTTATATTTTAGTAGCAGTGGTATTTTTTTTTAAAGAAACACACTAAATACTGAATTTTAGTAACCTAAATATTGATACTATTCTGTCATTGTAGCAATCACAAATGTGGAACTAGAATACAAAAGTATTAAATAAATTAAAAGTGATTTTATTTTAAGCTTAAAAGTAATAAATTAAATATACATAAATTTGAACTCTTTCTTGCTACTAATGCTTCTAAATTTTTTCTTAGCACCAAAAGTATTAAAAATTTTTTATATAGACTTTGTAAAGCAGTAAATTAACTTGAAAACCTCACATATTGATCAGACGACTGTCTTTGTAATATCCAAGAGTTGAAAGCAATTATAATCACATAGGGACCCAAGTGAGCCCAGCTCTTGTTTTCTTTCTTTCGGGTGACCTGTTTAGCCTAACCTTACATAGCAGTAGAAATGGCAATACATAAACGTTTATAATTAAAAATTCTGCTAAAACTAGCTTTTATTGAATTTTCAGCACTCACATTTTAGTAGCAATAATTTTTTTTTGTAGCAAATTGTTGATATTAGCCTATTAGCTTAAGTACTTGATTACGTGCACATGCTAACTGTTGTCTATGCACGACTTAAGATTTTTTTACTTTATAAATATTAATTATTTCATTTAAAAAAAAATTAATATTTTGTTTAAAAAGGGCTTATTTAGCAAATTTTTCAAAGCATCTTATTAAAAAAATATAATTTTTATACATAAAGCAATAAAGCTTTAAGTAAATTAAAGTTATGAATAAAAATCCTGGCGTTCTTACATAAATTTACTTTCAATTACAATAAAGTCATTGTTGAAAAAAAAAAACAAATAACATGAAAATGATGCAACTAACTGACTGACTTACTGACACTGCAGCGCCACCAAAAAAACTGTCAGTGTTTAGAAAAGAATAGTCGCTGCTGATAAAGTACGAGCATGTGGTATGTGAGTGTGTCTGTGGTGTCAGTAGCAGTTGTGTATTTACAGCATCTACCATTTTTTTTTTTTCGAGTAGAAATATTTTTGTGGAATTTCATATGTCTAAAATGTTGAACACATGTTGAAACATGCTGCAAAAACACAAGTCCAAAAATAAAAAATAAAAAACATTTTGAATTCATAAACTTGCAGACACAGAGATAGAAATAAAGATAGACAGGCAAAAAAAAAAAAAAGGAGAGACAGACAGACAGAGACACAGGGAGACAGACACAGTGATACCGATACAAGTGGTCAAAATATTTAGAACAATAACAACCTTATAACCAAATTCAGTTTGATGCAAAATATATAAGCAAACAAAAAATATACACACACCAACTCAATAATGAAAAGAGGGTTCCTTTAACAACAACACCACTACACTGGCACTCTCTTAACTCGCACAACATTTGCTGGTAAGACCTTAATGTTAGTTAGTGTTAGTGTTAGTGTAAGTTGTTGTTATTGCTGTTGTTATTTTAGTTTTAGTTTTAGTTAAAAGCCTTTTGGCCAGAAGAAACGTGTTTAAATTGGTAACAAGTTGTTACTGTTTGACTTTGGTTTAGTTTAATAGTCGGGTTTCTTTTCAGTTTTAGTTTTATTTTTCTGTTTTTGTTTTTTATTTTCGTTTATTTGCTGTTATTTTTGTTTCGCCTTTTTTAACTGTTTGTTAAAGTATTATTGTGTTAGTGTGGATGCCACAAGGATCGCTAACATACAGAACTAAGAAAAAGTATAAACAACATTAAAGCCAACACACAATGAATGGTCCAGCCAGTAAAAGCCAATGACCAAGTAAAAATATGAAGTAGAGGTTTTTTTTTTTTTTTTTTTAAAAAGCCCATGTATTCTAAGCCCTTTATGTGTGTGTAAGTTATTGCAGAAGAGAAAAAAAATTTGAATTTTTGATGTTTTATTATCTGCATCTGAATGAATGTTGTGAATGAACTGCCTGCATGTCTCGTTCATTTTCAACGGTTCTTTGCGTATAATATCAGTGTTTGTTTGTTTGTGTGTTGCAGCAAAATATTTTTTGAAGGTTAGAGTCAAAACTATTTAAAGAAACATGGCCAAGAACTGGGTCACAATTAGAATGTTTTTGGTTTTTGATTTTATTCGTTTTGTTTAAAAAAATTTTTTTTTGTCAGCCAAGGTAACAATGCTCAGCATCATAAATTAAGTAAAGTGGTGTATGTGTGTTTATCCATTTTTGGCAGTTTCTTTTTCCTGTTGTAGGTCATGTTGGTATGACATGATTTTGAAAAAGACTAGTTGATTAAACAAAAACAAAAACACATTTAAAAAGAAAATTTTATAGAGGAAACTTAAATTTAAAATAAACGTTTAGTGGTTTAAGAGTAATAACTTTATTGGGTTTAATTATTGTCTAAGTCCTGCTTAATAAATAAATTAGATGTGATTGACAACAGAATAAATAATAAAAAAGGTTTTTTTTTTTTTAAATTAAAAATTAAGAAAAGCTACAAATATTTTAGTTAAGCGTCCTCTACACGACATTTTTTATTTGTCAAGAGAAAAATATTCAAGAGAAAATATTAAGCGTCCTCTACAGGACATATTTTTTTATATGTAAAGAGAAAGCCTTAGAATTAAGGGACCCATGCACGACATATTTTTTTAATTATAAAAAGAAACTTATCTAGCCCTAAAATTAAGCGACCCATACACGACATTTTTTTGTATTTACAAACAGAAAGTTATCTAGCTTTAGAAATAAGCAACCCATACACGACCTATTTTTTAATTATAGAGAGAAACTTATCTAGCCCTAAAATTAAGCAACCCATACACGACATTTTTTTATTTGTAAAGAGAAAGTTGTAAAGAAAGAATTATCTAGTTTTAGAATTAAGCTACCCTAAACCTAAAGCAGCCTCTACACGATAGTATCATGGACATACAATCAAGTGAGCTCCAACCCTATAACAAGCCATCTGGCGCAAAATTTATTCGATTAACAAAAAATTTCTGGAAGCATCCTGACAACTTTTGTGCTGAAATTTTTTTTTTTTTATTAAAAAAACGGGAAGGATTTGGAAAAAAGCAAAAGCTCCAAGCCTAGTTATTGCACTGATTCATTCACTTTAAAAGAATATTTTCATTTTAATATATTTTTCTAATAGGTACTAAACAAATGCAAAAACCTAAACTTAAATTGCTTTCTTGTAAGTCAACTTAATTCAATTAACCCAAAAAATTGCTAAGTGAATATTATATACGATACTAAAAAAGCCTTAATTTGTCACCTGCTTTAGCTTTAAACAAAAAAACAAAACAAAAATCCTTAAGAGGTGCTTACCATTTTTTTTTTTCAAAATTACAAGGTCAATAAGCATTATTATGTTAAACACCTGAAATAATGTTTTTATTAACAAAACTGATCAATTACACAGCATCTTATTATTACAATATGAAGAAAAAGAAGAAAAAAAAAATAAACAAGACACGGCACGTGTTGCATATCAAAAAAAAAAACAGCAAATTTTAACCCCCTTCTGCCTGCATTAAAAACAAATAAATACTTGGCAAAAACAAAAAAATTAAAAGGGCAACAACAGATATCCAACAACATTAACTGGCACACACACTCTCAAATATATATAAAAACATTACCACAAATCATCTTGTTGAAAATGATCATGATGCAATAAGCTGCGCAAGGAGGCACAAACGAACAAAAAGAAAATAAATAAATGTGTGCCACTGGGTTAAATGTTTTATTAAAAGAAATCTGTATGTAGCAAAACACACATTCAATTCTTTTCTTTTTCTCTTTTAATTTTTTTGAACTGCAGCTTCCTTAAACTTAAAGGGAAACACAACAAAATACAAACTAAAAAAAAATAATAAAAATCAACAACAACTACAACAATAACATAAAGCAAACATGTTAAACACAAGATAAAGTGTTTAAGCTACAGCGTACAGCCAGACAGACTTGATGCTGCAGTACAAACCTAAAAAAAAATTAAATAAAACGTAGAGCCATGTTAAGGACTTCCAAATGTGTTTTTTTGATTTTTGTTGTTGTTATTGTTTTGGCTTTTTTTTTTTTTTGAATTTAAAATTCTTGTTAAGAAACAAGCAAAAAAAAAACCACAAGAAACATAAAGATAATGCAGCTACACACACCTGCTGTTAAAAAAAGAAGTGCTGAAAGCTTTTGTTGTAAATGTGGTGGTAAAATGCTGTTTTTGGTTTTTGTTATTTATTTCTCTTTCTTTGTAAGATCCTCTGCAAGATCTTTAATGTAGGAAAACATGCTAAAAGTTTTATTGTTTTTTTATTTATGGCTGGTTAACGTGAAATGCATCGGAGGAATTTTTAATTGATTTAAAACGTTTTTGAATGAAAAAAAAAATTTTAATTAAAAAAAAATAAAAAAAATAAGGAAAAAACACACACACCAATAAATAGAATTCATTAAGAATCTCGTATTAAAATTAAAAAAAAATTGACACAATTGATTAAGTGTTTGAAAGAGCCCAGCTCGTAAGACTGAAATGATTGCAGGGGCCAAATTAAATACGGCATTCGATAGCTATCGGAATGTTCATTTAAATTTCAACTCAGCTTAAATTTATGAAGAGGGAAATTCTATGCTCTAAGAAAACAATTTCGGTTGTGTGAATTAAATTTGTTAACAAACAAAACTTCCGTTGTGATAATCGAATTTTTTAATTTCGATAGCAAAAAATCGGGGTTACTTTAACATATAATTTAAAAAGAACTAAATTTTGTTCTGTATTATCAAATTATGTTTGCTACAGCTAAAACTTTCGATTATTGCAACTGAAATTTTGATTCGTAACAAATTTCTTACAACCGAAGTTGTTTTCTCAGTGTAAAGATTCTAATCTTAAATTCAGTTGTGAATTACTTAATTGTTATGATAGAAAATTGATGTTAACTAAATTTTGGTTTATATTATCGATTATGTTTACTACAACTAAAAACTTTGATTATTACATATGAAGCTTCGATTCGGTAACAAATTTAGTTTCTCAGTGTACAGATACTAATCCAAAATTTAGTTGTGATAATCTAATTTTTTAATTGTGATGATTGAAAATCGATGTTATTTTTAAAATAACTAAATTTTATCCTATATTATTGAATTCTGGTTACTGCAACTAAAAACTTTTATTATTGCAACTGAAGTTTTGTTAAGAATTAAATTTAGTTGCTACAACAGAAGTTCTTTTCTATGAGCTGCTTAAAAAAATAATTTTTACTATTAAATAATATATTACTGAGTCAAAAGAAACCCATTTAATTTTTTTTGATTTCTGATCATTTTGCTTAGTGCCTGTTCAAATCAGAACAATCAGGTATCAATAGTGAGAACTAAATTTCCCTAAAACTTTAATTTTTAAAAAAAAACTATCATCCACAGCCTATAAGATGTACTAATAAAGAAAAAACGCTTGAGTCGATTTAAGTACAAATTAACTTGCTTTGGCAATTAGCTCAATAACTTTATTATTGTGCTTCAGGGATGGTAAGGCGATATATTCCTTAATTAACAAAATGACTTTAAAAATAATACAAGAATTGAAATAATTTTATGGCTTTTAAAATGATAATCCGCTAAAATAGCTTAATAAGCGGGTTTTTCAAACTCATAACTCATAATCCAGCATTATTGTCACATTGAATCAAATGCATACTTCCTCATTCCTTATGTAGTAGAAATGTTCTTCTAGTCCTAGAGCAAACTAGTTACTTAGTTCCTGTATAACGTTAATTGTATAATAAAATTTCAATTTGATTTTGTTTTAACAACTTTTATGGCCATGTTTTTTATTTGTAAGTTATTTTTTCTATTAAAAAAAAAAAGCTACACAATTTTAAATACTATAATTACAACTTCAACAACATGATCAGCTACGAGTATGAACTTAAAAAATTAAATACAACAAAATACTAGTTCATATCTAGTACAAGTATTTATTACAATTAGTATTCACAAATATTTCATATACGAGGGTAATGCTGGTTTTATGAGCACACGCAGCTCACTAATAACAAGAGAAGTACAGAAATTCTACAGAGCAGGGATAATTTGTATGTCACGCGTTTTCTACCTAACGAAAATTCTCATGCTATAAGTATGTGCAACAACAAAACAAATACCAGTAATAAGGTGGAACCAACGCTTGCTAATTGGAAAGTTCAATTCTGAGAGAAAAAATTAAAAGGCCAATTAAACATAAATTTTTTTTCAATTTTAATTGAAACAATAATTTGTAAAAAAATTTACAATGAATCAATTAATTTTTAATTGAATTTTAAATAAATTTTAATCGAATAAAAAAATTTTAATAGATTTTTACTTGAATCAGATTTGGACTGAATCAATTCAATTTTAAATATTTTTTTTTTTTTTTGAGTTAGACAAATTTTCAAGACATTTTTTATTGAATTTTATTCAAATTTGTAATTGAATCCATAAAATTTTAAATAATTAATTAAATCAATTTAATTTTGAATAAATTTTTAATTGAAATAATTAAATTTTAAATAAATTTGTATTTGAATCAATTACATTTTTAATACATTTTTTAATTGAATTAATTAAATTTAAATAAAATTTTTAATGAACCAATTAAATTTTAAATAAAATTTTATTTGAATCAATTACATTTTGAAGAGATTTTCAATTTAATTTTAAGTAAATTTTTAATTGAAACAATTAAATTTTAAATAAATTTGTAATTGAATCAATTAAATTTTTAATAATTAATTTTTTACCTGAATCAGATAAAATTTGAAGAGATTTTTAATTGAATTTTAATTAAGTTTGTAATTGAATCCATAAAATTTTAAATAATTAATTAAATCAATTTAATTTTCAATAAATTTTAAAGTGAATTATTTAATTTTTAAAGACATTTTTCATTGAATTTTATATAAATTTGTAATTGAAAAAATTAAATTTTAAATAAGCTTTTAATTGAATTTTAAATAAGTTTGTAATTAGTCAATAAAAAAATAAATTATTAATTGATAAAGTTTTAACTGTATCAATTAAATTTTAAATAAATTTTTACTTGAATAAGATAAATATTTAATTATTTCTTTAATTTATTTTTTGTTTATTTAATTTAAAAAATGCCATATTGAATAAAATTTTATTTTAGTTTACGAGAGTGAGTCCACTAGATTAAAATCTTTCAAAACAACCCTCTTACCTACAACACACATTCTGCATTAATACAAAAATACCAATTACAATAAACCATAAAAACTTCCACACTTTTACATAAATCTTGTTGGCTTTAATTAAATACAAGTTGAGATGTACGTAAGTACGAGTACGATTACAATTTTTTTTTTCTGATTTAAATGTTGTTTCTTACATTGAATGCAAAAATTAAAAAAAAATAAAATTATTTTATTTAATAAAATTAACCGAATTACAAAGCTGACATCTGCATACAACAATTTACATGTAATTTTTGTATTTTTTATTTAAAAAAAAAAACAAACAAAAGTAACATAAATAAAAGCCAGGCCTTGTTAAACAACATCATTATGGTTGCACGAGTGATATTTAAATGCTCATCAACAGGGTCTATGCATTTTCTGTCTGTCTGAATGTGTGCAGACAAACAAATTTTAACATGCAATAATTGCTAAACAGCATAAAACAATTATGAACTTTTTTTAATTTACTTTAGGCAATTAATTTGTTAAACAAAAACCCTTTTAATTGCTGTTTAAAGCAAATTTAATAAAGTGTTATTTTAATTCAATTGCTACAAGGTCATCTCTTTTTTCTCATTATTTATTTTAATCCTCCATAAGAAAAATTTAGACAAAAATTTAGTAAATGTGTGGTTTTTAATTTAGGTTTCTGTTTTCTGCTTTTTGGCCTCTGGCTTTATTTTCTTTACAAAAAAAAAAGAAGAAACTTGTTAAAATTTGTTAAGAAATTAACTGATTAAATGGTTTTTATTTTAAAAAAATTTTTAAAACAAAATTTTTTTCGGAAATAATTTTTTAATAGACATTTGCCGGTTTCTCACTATTTTTAATTCTATTTTAATCATGGGTACATTTAGTGAAGGCTTAATGCAAAAATTGTTTAACTTCAAATACGCACAAATGACAATATCGTTTAGTTGCAATTATTTCACAATTACTTCGACTGGACAATGTAAGCAAAAATATTGTAATCATCTGAACAGTTTTTTAAATTTTAATTCAATTCAGTCATGGCCATATTTCATTAAGGCCTAAAATCATTTAATTGCAAAATTTGCATAAATGTAAAAATCATTTAATTGCAATTTTTTATAATTGAAAAAAAAATCGTAAAAGTGATTTGAATTTGCTTGAATTAAAATTTATTAATGTAGAAATGTTTTACGGGTTTCTCTAAGGTCAAAATGTTCAATAAAACAAAATGTTATTTTGCATTATGTGATAATGCTATTTTTCAACTTCTTCCAAAAATTCAAGAACATTTTGACTTTGGGAAAACCAGAGCTAACTAATTAACAGTACTCGTAACAAAAACAATTACTTATAAAATTATTTATTTTTTAAATCAAAAACAGCGAGCACATTCTACAGAATAATATCTAATTCAAGAAACCCCGCTTAATAGATAAAATTATATTACCACAAAGAAATTTGAAGCAAAATATTTATATTTGATAGCTAGTCAGTTTTGCAGAACAAGTTCTAATTCTACAATCCCCGCTTAATAGCAAAACTAAAATTACCGCAAAAGAAACTTGAAGCCAAATTTCTAAATATATATAATAGCAATCGAGTTTTGCAAAATAATTATTGTTCAACAAACCCCGCTTAATAGCAAAAATTTATTTACAAGAATGAAACTTGAAGTCAAACCTCTAATTTGAATATTTTGTAATTTAACAAACCCCGCTTAATAGCTAACTTATTCTATGGAAATCTTGCAAATTGTTTCAAACATAATTCTCTGCTTTGCGCAGATGCGATATCGTAGCCAATGAGGTTCTACCGAGGTGCGATTATTGCTAGTTGAAACTTAATCCAAATTTTTTTAATTCGATGTGGCATAAAATTATTGGAAATTTTACGATGTTTCCATGAAATAATTAAAAATTTTTGCTATAGGTTGCTCTATATCGCATGTAGTGACTTGATTTCAGAACCTTGGCTAAACATTTAATTTACATTTCTTGTGGCTAAGGCGACTAAAAAATTTAAGAAAATCTATTGCTTACAAGTTTAATTTCACAAAAAATAAAAAAAAATACTACCACTTGAATCACTCTTAATTTACAACAATAACAACAACAAAAAATAACACAAATAATAAGTCCAAATGCAGCCTAGTTAAGCAAAGCTAAACAAATGTCAAGACGATTTTTCTTTAGACTCGTGTTTTTTTTTTCTTTGCTTCTCAAGTCCAACTTTAAAATAACAGCAGCACAATAACAAAGACGAAAAAGAAAAAAAAAGTAGTAAAAAAAGGAAAACAAATGCAGTAAAGCGTAGGTGTTAAGCCCAGTTTAGCTGCGTTATAAATAGTTAAAGCTGGCCAGCAGCGGCAGCAAGCAGAGACAGCCAAATCAAAACTAAGCAAAAAACTGTTTTTAGACAGCACACCTACTAATAAAGAAAATTATGCTTATGAGTGTGTGTTTCCATGTGTGTTAATACAACAAAAGGAATTACATTAAGAGATCTACTTTGTATATAAACAAAATAAAGCAGCAGTAGCCATTAAATAAGACTAACACACTCACTCACTCACTCACTTAAAGTGTTTAACTTGGCAAATATTTTGCATATTCCTGTGCTGGGCCTGTTTGGCTGCTACACACTCCTCCAAAAAATACTAATACGGTCAAATTTTTAAAAAATGTTTTAAAACTGCGTTTTTTCTTCTTCTTTGCAAAACACACTCACAACAAAAATAGGAAAAAAAAACACTAAAAAGATATATTCATCTTTTAACAACAACATGGATAGTTAGTCTTTTTAACTAACAAATGCTATAGATATTTTTTTTTTCTACTATTTGCGTTATTGTCCTGTTTGCAACAAACAAACAGAAAATAGAAAAACATTTGATGCCGTAACAAAACATAAATCTTGTAAACACAAAACAACTGCAAAAAGTAGCAAACTAACAACAACAACAAAAAACTACAAAATCAAAAAAAAAATAAAAAAAATATATGAATTAGAGAAAACAGGTAAGGAAAAGAATTAAAACTTATGAAAAACTACGGGTATTAAAGGAACCAAATTAAGCGAAGATTTAGTTTTTCATTTTCTTTGTGTGTACTTAGGGCTTAAAGCTTTTTTATAGAGAAACTATTTGAGACCTTCTTAGGTAACCGCATGGTCTCGATCCACCTACTTAATTTTTGTGGCGTTGTTTTGGCAAGTATGTGATTCAAAATGGTTACAATTTCAATTGCAGCCCTCTAACCGCCCAAATAAAATTTTCTGTTTATTATTATCAGGGACTATTATCACACCGCGACCTTTAAGATCTTATATACAGCCCAGTTCTCAACTAAAATCCGAGACTCTTCACGAATCTCGTAATTGCTGTAGGATTAAATTTGCTTAGGTTTATTGGGGCCACTGTACCACTGCCTAAGTAGTTCATTCTATGTCTTGCCACCACTGGGCACTTGCACAAAACACATTCCGACATTTCCCGTTCTTCTTGACAGAAACGATAGGAGTCGTTTTACTCCTGTCATAGTTAAGTCTACAATGGCCCATCAACAGCTCAACGTATAGGTTGATGTCATTTCTTCTGAGGATTAAAACAACCTCTCCCCTAATGCGCTCGAGGTTAATAAGTCTCTTTGATTGCCGAATGCCCACTTCGGCCCTCTAGCAATTTTATAGATTTCGTTTCTGCTCCTTGCTTAGTAAAGTTGTTGGTCATCCCGCAGAAGGACTCTGGACCTTTGAAATGGGTATCCGCACTCTTTGTAGCCAGATAGTTCGCCATTTAATTGCCCACACACCCTAATAAAATCTATATTTCTTAAGCTAATTATTGGGCATTTGCCAGTCATCACTTTCTTGAGGTTACTACTGACATACAGTTTCTATACTCCAAGGAAGGTATGCTTTTAGACCGGTCATGCCCATTTTTACGCCTACTAATATTCACAAAGGTGTTTGCCCGTACTTAATTTAATTCTGAAATTATTCTTTGAAATGTTTTATTTACTATTTGGTTCTGATAATAATTCTAGCAAAAACATGAACCACTTTATAAAGTAGTTGGCTTACGTGGCGGCCTAAACGGCCTTCCATTAGGGTCGCCAGACTCCGTTATAAACTATATATATATAAAATAGTAAATAAGAGCTCTAAATAGTTTACACTTTTCATTGTATCAGGGCTGTATTTTTCTATACCACCAAAGAAATAACAAAAACAGCTGATAAAATGCAATAAAAATCCTTATTCTGGTAATATAGTGCAAAATATGCATCATTAGAACAAGTGGTTTGTATATCCTGAATTTTTATTCTTCAAGCTTTGAGAGTGACAACTGCAGTGGGAAGAAATTTTTGATTTCTAACAAATTTGGTTGTCACAACAGTTTTTTTTCTCAGTGTAAGGATAAGCATCAAGAGGTGATCAGACACACAGAAAATTTGATATTATGCATCCAAAATTTTCTTTAAACTTGGCTTACTAGTTTCGAAGATGGGAGTGTTTTTTTGGAAAACATAAAAAAAATTTTAATTAAAAAAAAAAAATTTAAAATAGAAAACAAATAAAAAACGATTTTGTCTTTCTACAAGCCTATAGCCACGAGAATTGCAAACAAAAGAAGCCTTATTTCATTAAAATGCCAATTAAGTGCAACTACATCATGGTAATAATTTCCTACCTTGTGAAAGGATAATCACAGTCTAATATTTTAAAAACATTGACGTTTAAACACAAATTTTTTTCTTTTAAATCAACAAATTATGTTTTAAAACTCTGATTCGCATGAGAAAAAAAAAAAAAATAAAAATTGGAATGCAAACTAACAGCAACAATAACAAGTACGACATCAACAAAAATTATACAGATCACATAAAGAAATGGCACCTCAGCATGTGTTTAATGTTTCCTTCTTCTACATTTTAAGTAGAGATTTTTTGTTGTTGTTGTTCATTTGGTAGTGTGACTGTTGTAGCTGTTATTGTGGTTAGTGTTAGTTTTTGACACAATCAACAATTGATTTGATCACCTGGCATAACATAACAATGTTATGATATGTTGGAGAAGCTTAACGTTTGTTTGTTTATTTTTTCTTATTTCGCTTTTTTTTAAGGCTGCTACATTTGAATGAATTGTTTGGTATGGAGAGCTGCTGATGGTGGTACCAAAAGGCTGTTACTGATAGTTTCTTCACTCCTGCTTCATCATCAGCATTCATATTCTACTAACATGTCTTTAAGTAAATCTGGTTTATTTAACAACATGTAGTTAAGAGAGGACTAACAGCAACAACAACAACAAAAAATTATCTAAATATTTTTCACTATTAATAAACAAATGCTGGAGTGTTTCTTACCCAGCAGTTTTGTTATACAGATTTTTTGGTAAACCAAACAAACACACAACATTCAACATGCCACATTTCAAACATTCAAACAGCACATCCAGCAAAAAGAGTGTGTATGTGTGTGTGATAATGCTGTGTTATGTTTAAGTTTATGACTAATGATCGAAAAGTATGTTGTGATTAGAAATGAATACCAGCAACAACAAAAGTGTAAGAAGTACTCGTTATGAATATGAAAAAAATACTCGTACGAGCATGAGCTGCATTTCAAAAAAATTTATTTAAGTAACTGTCGATAAACCTCATTAGAACTGGTCAAAAAATAAAAAAAGTGTAAAGCTGGCGCAAAATAAACCAAATCTTAAAGGTCATAAAAAAAGCTCATAAAATGTAAATTTAAGTTTTAATCTTGAGTTTCTAGTTGATGGGCCAACCATAAAACCTAATTTTCAGAATTTCTTGAAACAACAACGCTCACTTTTTTAAACTTTAATTTAAACTCACTCACAACTTTCCCAAATAATTCTTCTCTGATGAGTTAACTAAAGGCAACCACATCAACTAAACACACATTTGAGAGGTGCAGGTTCAATTAAATAAATTATGGCTGTAGTAGCAGGCATGTTGTATTAAATTTCTCAAAATAACTTCTTAGCAACAGCAAAAGTATACACGCTTATGGATCAAATCAACTGAAAGTTGGTTTTCTTAATATTTTAGTTAGCCAAATATTCGCTAGCGATGCTAAACCAATATCGGTGCGAAAACTAAATGTTTAGCGTTTGCTTTTTGGTTATCTCAGAATTATTGCATGTAAAAAACCACATTAACATACGCTTGCGCATTGCAAACTTTTATGCTATTACAGAGTTTCAATGATTCGGTTTCATCCCTGGTATAAAATCTTTATTTTTATTATTATTATTATTATTATTTATTTTATTTTATTTTTTTTTTTTAATTGTTTCCCAAGTCTGAGTTCTTCAGGTTCAAAAGCTAACCTGACATAATTGAGATTTATTTAAAATCTGTTGGTTGTATTTATTAAAAAACAAAATTCGAAATTCTGAAACAAAATCTACCTTTAGCGTTTTAAAATTGGCTTACTAGTTTCAAAGATAAAAATTGAAAATTATTAAAAAAAATTTTTTTTGTTTTAGAATATTTAAAAAAAAAATTTTAATTTTCAAAAAACTATTAATAATAGCAAAAAAGGAAAAAATTATTTTATTTTTCTCTAAAACTACAGCCTTATAGATTTCCAATAAAACAAGATATATTTTACTAAAATCGATTGATAACTTTCGATTTTATTCACAATTAAGTCATGTGACTAGAATTTCTATAGGCCTTCAGCAGTATCACACACCTGAAGGCAAATAGCCCTTATGTACTTCTAACGAAATTTGTAAATTGAATCAAAGAAAAACAGTAGAATTTCTATTCATTTAATTTTATTTAACATGCGATTAAACACGACAAATATTTGTTTCTCCCAAATAGTGGGTGACAAGTTGAATTAATTATGAATAAAATTTAAAGTTCTTTATCGATTTCAATAAAATATGGCACGTTTTTCTGTACTAAAAAAGGGCGCGGTTTTTCAATTTTTCTATTTTTAATAATTTTTTTACAGATTAAAACAAAATTTTTAACCCTAGAACGTCATCCTTATTTTTTGTACACTAACGTCATCCTATTTCAAGGAACTATAAAATACGCCGTGAGCGAAAATTTATACCACAAAATAGATTTATTATTTATATTTAGTTCTTTTTTAATCAATAAATAAAGAAATTTATATTTTTTTTTAATTCTTAAATGTAAAATTAACATTGCAAAATCTTCTTTCAATTGTCATTTTTTTTTTTAAACAAAGGATTATATAACATAAAAGCTATACAATACGACACATCATCCTTCGTCATTTTGACTACGGCAAGATATTAAAAGCAAAAAAAAGCACTTACAACGCGCGCAGTTCGCTGCACGTCTTTGTCCACCAACAGCTTGTTAGCGACTAACGCTATACGAAAAATGAGATCAAAACAAACAGAAAAAACAGGTTTTAATTCAAATATAAGATAGGGCGTCGTCATTTTTACGAAGGATGACGTACTAGGGTTAAACAAAAATTTTGAAGCTCTTAAATTGTAGTTTTTTATGATGACATAATTAAATAAGCAGTTTTGCCATATCCCACATATGACAACATAATAAAACCAGCAGTTTTTACATATTTAAAAAAAAGTGTAGTCCTAGGTGTTCGTCATAGTTTCTTTTCCGAGCTTGTTGGCAGCTGTGATACTGCTGTTTGCCTATAAAATATTTTGTCACTATGAAGTAGCATGACTTAATTGTGAACAAAATCGAAAGCCGTTTATCGATTTAAATAAAATATGGCTTGTTTTGTTTAAAGCTTATGAGACTAAAGGCTTGTATTAAAAAAGCGGCCAGTTTTGAAATTCTTATATTTTAAATAATTTTTGAAAAATTAAAAAATTTTTTTATTTAAAAAAAAATTTATTTGTTTTGTCACAAAATCCTGCGTTCCTCTTTGAAACTACTGACTAAATTTAAAAACATTAAAGGTACGACTTAAAGGAAATTTTCTTGTCGAATTTCGGATTTTTTTCTTTTTCAACAAATAAAATTAATGGTTTGCAAGTAATAGTCATGTATGTTGTAACACCTTCATCAAAATATACAGCCCATTTGAAAAAATCTAAATTTGAATTTGAAAACACTTTGGTAACACATTTCAGTTATGCGGGTCCGAAAATTTTCTTTCACGCAAATAAAATTTCTTGTACTGAAATCCTTAAAAGGAATTAAATTTTAATTCAGCAAAGCCCTGATTAATAGCAAAAATCTCTTCTTTCAAAAATTGGCTACATACATCAACAAAATTTGTGTTACAAAGTAAGGCCTGGGGGCCTGCTCTGTATTGCTAAGCGAAAGCTAAAGGTTTTGCATTTGCTCTTTGCTTATCGTAAGATATTTGTGGAGATAAATGAACGTTGACATGCACTTACGTATTACAAAACGGGTACTACCAGACAAATGCAAAACGTAAATGATCGAACATATTCGATTTCATACCGCAATACAGAGTAACCTTCCAGTCTTCTTCGAAGCGTTTACCTAGCCCACTATACTTGAGACACCGCTTGTAATCATACAAAAGTCATTATTTTCATATAATTTTTTTGTTCCAAACCACTTTTGGTTATGGTCACCTCATTACAGACTGTAACAACTTTTTTTTGGAATGGCCACTAAACAACACAAAAAGCAACAAAAACATTTTTAATAGGACTGTCTACAATAAAATAAAATAATAATTGTTTAAGGCCAATTAGTTTAGTTAAAGAAACCAACAGCTTTTTTTTTATCAGATGTTTAAAATGAACGACATGAACAGAAAAGAGCACAACACTGTAACACATAAAAATTTACATGCCAAATGAAAAACATTTAAATGTCGGTAAAATAGAAAAAATTTTATGACATGACATGACACTTGAGCAATATAACAAAATATTGTACAAACTGTGTGTAAGCGAGTGTGTATGTGTGTGTGTGTTTATGTTGTACGTACATCTGTTTCAATGAGAAACTGAAAAATTTGGAAAATTATTGGACAAGAGTGAAACTGGATTGTTTTGCATGTAGAAAAAACTAATTTTACAATTTTGGCAAAATGTCCATAAAAAGCTAAAAAATTTTACACACACTCACAAGAAAAACAACCAAATTTAGAAAAATATGTTGTGTGCTGGCATCGTAAAGTGGCAAGAAAACTTATGCAGACAAATAAGAAGTCAATTTGTTAAAAGAAAACAAATCTTACATTTCCGCTCACACAAAAAAAAATTATTTACAATTTTTGTAATAAAAAATGTTTAAAAAAAATATTACATTCAAAACACCAAGAAAAAACTATTAATAAAGGGGGGACAGAGCTGGCTTAAATTTTTTTAAACTATTTTTTAAGAGCACGCGTTGAAAAGAATCAATCAATCATTTACTACACAAACAACAAGCAGAACATGTGTTGTTCGCTCATAAGTATATTTGAAAAATATCAACTTCATTTGTTTGCTTAAGTGGTGCCGCTGCCAGTAACGGTAACGTTGTCATGTTCCTTAAGCAGAAAATAGAAAAATTGCACTGCTCTCTGCTGTGCGTTTTGACATTAACCACTCAGGAAAATAACTTCAATAAGGCGTTATCATATTTAATGACACATAATTTGTTAATTTTTTCCTTCCCCCCTCCCTCTACCAGCTTAGGTTTAAGTCACCAAATGTTGTCATACATAACTGAAATGCATTTTCAAAATTAATATAAAATTTATTATGAAATAAAAAGGGAAATTGTGTGAAAGAGTTAAATCCAAAAAATTATTATTACACACACAAAAATTATCAGTTAATTACAAAGCTTAGAAATAACAAAAAAAATTGTCATATTAATGAAATTTTTTGATTGTATCAATAAAATAAATTCTAATAAAAAATATTCTAGAACTACTTGCAGTTGCAGAACTAATTTAGCTGGTTTAATCGACTAATCTTAGAACAAGTCTGTTAACATTAACGAAAGCCCTTGCAATGTTAAGCTCACCAGTCTTTATATAAAAAAATCGGTCTTTATACTTTAAGGACTAATTTAGTAACATGTTCTGTGACTAGTTCCGTTTTCCCCTAGTTAATTGATATCAATTTTTTTGTTAGCTGCAGATTTAACAATTTATTCTTTTAAGCAGCTGTTTTCTGCATACACCTTCTGAAATTTTTGCAAATGTAACAACAACCACAACAACAAACTAAACAATTCATCTTCTAATTATAACGTTGAAAGCATTAATTTTTCATTAAACGAACAAGAGCATTAGAGAGGTAGAAAGAGAGTAGTAGCACACACATGCTGTAAAGAATTTCAAGCAAAACAAAAAGTGCGTGAGTGGATTAAATGGATTTAAAACGTTCTACTTGGCTTGCAAATAATGCACTGCAGTGCACAAGCTAAAGATTTTTTTGTTTTCCAATTCCATGTATGTGAATGTTTAAATATAAATCTTTTTTAAGTGGAGGATTACAATTTTCTTTTGCAAATACGTCGTACATGAATTCATATTTGCTTAGAAGGCGTTTGTAATATTTATCAATTTTTTTTTTTTTTATAAAGATTTTTCATAAAATATTTTTTAGCCATGTGCCGGCTTTAACTAAAACTAAATGCGTTTTCTTTTTATGTTGTTGTTGTTGTTGTTGTTTTAGAAAAAGACGTTTTGTATGTTATACATTTTTCTAAACACAGAAACACATAAACGTTGTTTATTATTATTTTTTTTTTTTTTTTGTTTTTTGTAACACAAATTGAAAAATGCGTTCATTTTGTTAAATAATTTTTTATCAAAACAACATGTAAAAGGTGGCTGGCTGGCAAGAATTTTTTTATTTTATTTTTAAGAATCACTGTTTAGCAGATGATGTTTCTAGCAAGACTACAAATCGTTGTGGCATGTAAACTTAGCTGCACGTTAATTACTTTAATAATGGTGCATTTCGTTTTTCCTTAATATTCCATACAGAAGATGTGTTACTACTGCCACTCGCAATAAATTCTTATGGCCATAAAGTTTTTTTTTTTTTTGTGTTGGAAGTAGTATTTTAAAACAAAGTAACTAGAGCACAAGTACTTCTTTTGGTGTTGTGAAAGGATCTTGACTGACTACAAATGATGTTTAATAAATAGAAAATGTTACTACAAAAATTAAAAAAAAAATGCAATAAAAGCAAAGTTAATAACTGATCATTTATTTATGGTTTTAATTAATAGATTCATTGTTGTTTGTTTGCATGTTGTTTGTTTTGATTATTGTTAATTTGTTTGCTAAACATCAGTTGTTGTTTTTTTTTTTTTTATAATTTATGACAGACCATGAGCAGCAAAGAAATGCAAGCAACAATCAAAAGAGTTTTATTTCTTTTTTTAAATTGACACTTTAGTACTTTTAAGGAAGGATTTCTCAGGCTTTTGTAACTGATCATCAGAGAATTTTACTGCTAGTAAAATCAATTACTTCATTTAATTGTCAGGCTTGCTATTTTGTATGCAAGTAAGCCTTTCACCGATTGTCGGCACTTACAGCCAGGCTACTACTTTAAGCCACAAACAAAAATTGTTTTAACTAAAATTTTAATTAAAAGAAAATCGAGTGATAATATAAGAATTTCTCAAGACTGGTAGGTTAGGTTACACAGGGCGCCCAAATAAGAAAAACGGTCCTTCGACGTAGTCTCTTTGTGATACCTGTATAAAAGGGAGTGAAGAAGGGTAGCACTAGAGATAGCAGAGTGAAAGGAAAGGAAATAAATAAGAAAACAGATAGAGAATGTGAGTCCGTCACTTAAACCAACCGTTACCTTTAATGGAGTCATATAGCATGTCGACCCTGCAGACGTTGTTCTCCAAAGTGAATCATGCACCGCTCCAGCAGGGCTGGACACCGGCAGAGGTGTTCTACAGTCTCCTCTTCCTCCTTGTCTCGACAACTTTTACAGTAGTCGTTAGATGGCAAACTCATTCTCCTAGCGTGGCCTGTTACTACAGCCACCACATTTCTCAACCGGGCTCTTTGCAATAAATCCCTAATCTAGCTTAGGCCAGATCATCCTCACTGCATTACACGTCCTTAGTCTCTCCATTTTGACAGTGCTCTTCGGTTAGGGTTGGCCCTCAGCTGCTCAGACTAGTACATGTGGTCACTGTACGAACGGTACGCACACTGACAGGCTGAGACTGCCTTTCAATCTTTACAGTAAAGAGACAGTTCTTCATCAGCTTTCACTGATATAATTTAGAAAACAAGTGCACACCCATGGTTTTTTAGTTGTAGCAATCACATTTCGTTAATACAGTTTAAGATTTAGTTTTCTTTAAAATATTTCTAAGAAATTTTCTTAAAAATGTGTTCGAAATTAAAAAATTCATTTATCACAATCGAATTTTTGACTCGTAACAAATTTAGTTCTCTTAACCGAAGTTGTTTAATCAGGGTAGTGAAATAATAATTTGCTTATATGGGGTGCCCTCATAGACTGGTGGGTAGAGTGCTAACCTATCAATTTGGGGGTCGCAGGTTCAATTCCTGCTCTTACCCTGGGTGTTTTCTGCAGACAAGCAAAAAAGCTTAGCGGATTTGTGTTGCTCAAAAAAAAAGCAGGCTTTTATTAAGAATTGACTTTTGTTCATAGGTCGTTCTTAAAAAGATATCGACTTTAGAATGACTATGATTATGGCCCAAGGTTATTCAAATTTTTCACATAAATTTTTTTTAAATTTTACATAATTTTTTTTATAAAACCGTTTTAATTCTAAATTGTTTTTTATCCACAGTCGGCTTCTATTTCTTGAAAGACCCGGCTTGACTTAAAACATAAATAAAATTGTTCAAGACACCCTTCCTTTTTTGTAATAAAAATAATAATAAAGTTTTTTTCTTAGTTGTGCAAAAATTTACCGTTAGATAACAAAGCTCTTCTCTGAAAAAACCTGCGAATTGTAAGTGTATGTGTGTGTGTGTGTAAATTAACATGGTTAAAGGAAGTTAACTGTTCATTTCCAATTAATAACAAGAAATTAAAAATTAAGCAAACAAACCCCTATAATAAAAATCAACAACAACAACAATCACAAAACACGACAAATAGTTGGTCATACAAAAAAGAAGAGGAGGTCAAAGCCGGTAGTTTAAATAGTTTTTTTTTTATAGAAAGCAGCTGATGCACGCAAATTGCCAAAATAAATTTTACCAAATGCATTAAATTAAAACTATTTACTACAGGACAGACACACAAGGCAAGTCCTCTTAAAGCTTAAATAAAAAAACTTCAAATTAAAACAATTGCTGGATGGCGGCACATAACAGCACTAAAAATAAATGACCAAAATTTTAACATTAAAAAATAAAACAACCAACAACAACACCAGCCAATATTTAACACTTGTTTTATTGTTTACTGTGGTGGCAGTAACAAAAATTTAATTTAATTTTTTTGGTAAATTTTTGTTTGTACCTTTTTTTAAGGCTTAAAAAAGGGTTAAATTCAAAGGCAGCTGATGTTAATTTTTTTTTTTTGCTAAATAAAAATTTGGCAACAATTTACAGTTATATTTGAAGCGAGTGTTGGTGTGTGTTGCTGCAACAGCAAAAGTGAACCCTTTTAGAAAATAAAAGTTTAAATAAAATTTGAAAATTAAATAACAATTTTTAGCTATAAATGCTTAACATACAAACAAACAAAAAGTAATAAAAAAAAAGTTTAATTTTCTTGCAGTCTCCTGGCAGGTCCTTGCCAAACTAACTGACTGCAACCTGCCACACAAAACAAACTTAATTTACGCGATAATATCACAAACTAAAAACACAAACTCGCACACACACACACACACACGCTCTTTCATACATACATGTGTGTAAGCTTATTCTCATTTCATATTAAAGTTACTCTTCCTGTTTTAATTTTTAGTTAAATTTTTTATACTAAAACGTATGTATTCCCTTGTTTTATCTAGGGTTTGAATATTTTATGCGTTTTTCCAAAAAAAAAAAAAAATTAGGTCAACTCATTTCAACTTATTCACTGATAAAAGCAGCTGTTGTTATTTTGATATTTATGAATAAGGACACATGCCAAAAAAATAAGAACAGCAGCAGCAGGAGCAAACTATTTCCAGCAATTGCTTTAAATAAAACCAACAAAATGTTAATAAGCATCGCGTCCATTACTTAGTGTCTTTCTTTTTTTATTCATTCAATTTCAATTCGATTTTTTTAAAATACATTTTTGTGTTTCGTTTTAAGTTCTTCATTTATTTATTTTTTCTTTTTTCTTTATGCCATTGCCAGAGCTTATTTATTATTCAATGATTGTCTTGTAATAATTAACTAATTAGAATTTAAATTTAAAATGAAGCATTCAAATGAATTTTTTTGTAAAATAAATGAAATGAATTCAGCAAGTACTCGTTATCGAAATTCATGAAAATTCACATGCAGCCCAATTGTGAATAAAAATTTCATTAAAGTTTTTTACTTTTCCCCTTCCTCTTATTATAAACAAAAGTTCTCCCTTTTTCTACATAGCAAGTTATCTGATTTAGGGAATGTTCCCAGGGAAAAAATCCTTAGGATTTTTTTTGTACCCTTCAGTGTAAGTAAGAAGGGTATATATAAAATTTTGATTCCGTTTGTAATTTCTACAGTATATATATATATATATATATATATTCTGGGTCCTTATGCATAGCGGAATCGATTTAGCGATGTTCGTTTGTCTGTCTGTCCGTCAAGTCGTTGAAATCAACTTTCTGAAGTCCCTAGGCAACGTACAGAAAAGTATAGCATAACCATCTGTCAGTTATTACTGTATTCAGGTTGCTATTAAAATTCAGCTCAATCGGTTTATAAATGACGGAGCCACTACCTCTATTTTTGATCACTATCTAAGTGCGTTTTATACTCCTTTTCTTTAAAGTACGAAATGGAAAAAAACTTGACAAGCAGTTTTATCAGAAATGACAGTTATAATATCTGTGCAAAATATGAGAGCAATCAGCCCACAAATGGCCGAAAAATATAAAATTTTAGATTTTTATTAATTTTTGCTTTGTTTTTTTTTTTCGTATTTTATCTATAATAAAAAAAACAGTTTTTTTATACATCATAATCATAGTATCTGTCCCAAATTTAGCTGAATTCGTACATCAATAGACGGACGTCACTAAAATCACTCAGAGCAATAGCTCTGGAAGTTTAAAAAAAAATTTATAATAAAAAAAATTTTTTTTTTAAATGTTAAAACACTTCCTGAAAGCTTAAACCTTACAGATTAAATTCCTTTTGGTTTCATTAATTTTTATGGGCAAAATCGGGAATGCTACCTCGGCAAAGTGGGCAGTGGTAAAAATCCCTCAAAGCAACAGCACTGAAGTATATAGATACTTAAAATAAAATTTAAAAATAATCCAAAGTAACTTCTGAGTATTTGAGCAATAGACTAAAAAACTAGATGATCTCCCCGTTAAAATGATATGTGTCCCAACATTAATATGACATAGTGGCACAACTGAATTTAACTTCTTTTTTTTTTCGTTCTTTAGATGGAAGTTAATACCACAATTTCAGGATAATAGTCTATTTTATTTTATGGTAGAAACAAAAACTGGTGCTGTTACCTAAAGAAAATAAGCCGCGGGGTGATCCTTCATCGTATCGACCAATATGTCTAATTGATAACTTTGGAAAACTGCTAGAGACCAGAAGTTTGTGACGAAGTTAACAGCACATAAATAATTATCGCAAAAAAAAAAACGATTTCTATCGTAACGAATATTTTTGTTGGAAAGTTACTGAATACCGAATGTGATAAAAATATCGTTTCGATACGAATGTTCGTAATGGAAGTTACTGAATCGCACTACTGCTATCTTTCGTTGAGAGTTTAAGTGTTGTATAATGTTGTCTATTTTAAAGTACATCTATAGTTAATAGCGGGGGTTCTTTTTTAAGCTGGTGTTTAATTTACGAAAATGTTGTTGTGACAACACGGAATATGGACAATGTAAGGCCAAGCGAACAATAAATCAAAAATTAGTGAGCCCTGTTTTCAGTCAAATACGAGTGACTGGTTTTCTTGGGCTTTTGCTTCGCATCAAAATGAAAAGCCTGGCAGTTAACGAGTTTTGTGCTTACATTCTTGAAATTTTTTCATTAATTTAACGAAAAATGTCATTAAATTAATGAAAAACTTTATAAAATTTATGCAGTGTATATGTTTTATTAGAAAAGTGATTGTTTTCATGAGCTCCAAGAATTTTATTTTTATGATCTTTCAATTTCATTAAATTAATGAAAAAATTCATTACAATTAATGAAAAAATTCATTACATTTAATGAACAAATTCATTAAAATCTATGAAATTATAAGTTGAATTACTAAAACTTATTTCACTGAAATTATAAAAAAATTTTTTAATGAGTGAGACAATTTTGATAAAGACTTTTCATGGAATTTTTCGTTTATCTTTACAATTTATGCCAAAAAATTATGTCACAATTTTGCTAAATTAAACAAAAATTATCTTGAGCAAATACATGCTAAAACTTTTAAATAAAAACCTTGAATAATTTTAATAAGTCTTTAAGAAATAAGACAAGCTATCTAGCAGATAACAGCATGACTTATTTTATCTTTTTAAAAAAATCTTATATGAGATGGTTTTAAATTATTTTAAAAACTTTTTAATAGAATTCATTAAAGATGGCTCTTTGGGGTGTTTATTTATTTATTTTTTTTTTTTTCAAAATTTATAAATTTTCAAAATACTCTAGAGCGTATGATTAATATTAATTATTTATGATAAAAATTTTAATTTAATTTTAAACAAAAAATGGAAACATCAAACTGAAAAATTATGTTAATGAAAAACAGTTTTTTAATAAGATTTTTTTTTTTGCATTATAAAACAAAAAGGCACACTTAATTAGCCCTTATATGCGCTATAGAAAAAAAAATTAACATAAATTGGCTTAATTGTAATTTTAGTTAAATGTCAAACGAAAACAAAACTATGTTTGATAATCTTTAGTGTTAAATTTTTGTTCTTGATTTATTCAACTGCTTAACAAACCATAATCATTATTATGGTGTCTGTCATAAGTATTTTTCCCAAGAATTAAATAAAAATATAAAAATATGCAAACATTTACACCAAAAAAAAAAAAATTAATACTCATTTCTGAGTCACATTTTTTTATTTTTGTGAAAATAACAATCAATCATATATTACATAATCATAAACAGAAAAAATGTAGAGAAGAAAAAAAAATATATATATGGCTGTCAGGAACGTAATAGTTGTTGTTTGTTTATTGAACAGTCAAGCATAAAATAAGAATCGAAATGATTAATAATTGATTGACGCATATTTTAATGTTGTTTTTGTTGTTGTTTGAATTTTCTATGATTAAGGGAATTATTACAAAATAAAAAAATAAATAAATTTTAATGGAAATGGCAAACAAAAATATTTTATGTTGAACAATTCAAAAGAAAAACGCATACAAAAATTGCAGCAGTTAAATTTACACAGAATAATAAATTTTTAAGGCAAAAAAAATATTACTAAAAATGTCAAAAATTTGAAAAAAAAAACACATACACACAATCCCTTTCAAAGAAGTTAGTTACCATAACAAGACTTTAATTTTTCTAGCGTGAAGAAGTTTGAAGAAAAATAAAAAAAAATTTTTTTTTGGGAAAAACTAAATATTTCTATTACCAATAGCTTGAATTTTTTATGAGCCGGTGATTGTCAATTATTTTGATTTAAGTTGAAGCTACTGAAATTCAATTCAACTAAATGTCTGTCTTGTTGCTTTATCTATCTCTCTCAACTGTCTATCTGACTTGCAACAAAATAAAAAGAAAACTACAGCATAAGCTCGCATGTTAACGGTAGTCATTTTCATATAAAAATTCATACAAATTGTGTAGGCGTGTGAATTTTTATCCAAAAACATTAGATACCTCGTTCGTTAGGTAGCTTGGCTACACTCTACCCTGAGTATGTGAGAAGTAAAAATTTGTTTTTCTTTTCAGGGAAATAAAATTATTGAAAAGTTTTTTAAACAAAAATAATTTTTTTTTGGTTAATTTGCATAGTTTGTTTTGATATTTATTTATGCCAAAAATAAATCAATTATATATATATTTTTTTTTGAGGGGACAGAAATAAATTTGATTTATATTACTCACATACATATTTTTACTTTTGATGAACAGGAATTTTAATTGAAATGGCAACTGTTTTCAAATCACTTACCTGAAAACAAAAGAAAAAAAATTATTACATAAAATTTAGGAAAAAATATTAAATAAAAATCAATAAATAAATAATTTAATTTAAAATTTGTGCAAAAAAAATGTGCCTTAAACACATCTCAATTCAAATAATTTTTTTTGGTAATACTCAATGGTTTAAATGAATTTTGCAAAAAAAAAACTAATCAAACTTTTATAAAAGGTAAAGAATAGCCCCTTATCCAAAAAAAAAAATTAACATAGACCTTAAATACAAAGTTATCGAAATTTTTTATATAATTTTTTCAAAAATTTTGTTTTCAAGTCCAAGTCAATTTAGAAAACTTATTTTATTAAAAAAAGGACTCATTACAGATCAATTAAATAAATTTTTTTTTTAATTTGCTTTGTTTCTGTAATTATTTAATTAACTCTTTGCAAAAATAAAATACTAACAAAAAAGTAAAGCGTTTAAAAAAAATTTGGCACTTTCACACTTTTACTATGACTTTTGTGCGCATCATTTCTATTTGTAGGTTCAAAAATGTACTAGAAAAATCTCACAGCTACTGACAAATAAACACAAAAACAATACACCTGCAAATAATTTAACTCAAAAACTAGAAAAAAGACTTTAAAAAAAAACACTTTTTTCTTTCAGACACAAAAGAACCTCAACAACGTAAGTAGTTTAAAACCTTAAAGCAAAAACAACATTTATAAAATAAAATCAAAAAAAAAAAAATTAAATAAATATTTTAAATTCTATATGCGAATATTTTTATATCCGCAACAGACACACACACACACACACACACACAGACAGATAAATAGAAATACATATGCAAATAGACGTCAAACGGCCTTTAAAATTTCTACATTGAAAGAAAAAAAATTTCATAAATTTAATGAAACGATTTCATTAAAAACTTTTTCATTGATTCAATGAAATATTGTAGAAATTCTAAGAATTATGGAAATATTTTCAGTGTATTAATAAAATTACTTCACTAAAAAAATTTTATAATGAAATAAATAGAAATAAGCATCAATCGCTTTAAAATTTCAAATAATAAAAAAATTTATTTTTCTACACTGAAAGAAAAAATTTTTATATATCTAATAAAACGATTTTATTTAAACTTATTTCAGAAATTCTAAGAATTAGTGAAATATTTCTTTGAATCATTGATATACTTCATTAAATTAATGAAATAATTTCATTAAATTTACGAAATTCTTCGTTGAATTAGTGAAATAAATAGAAACAGACATGCAGATAGACGTCAATCAGCTTACGTAATCAATTAATGAAAAAAATTATTTTTCTATTAATGATCTATTGAAATAGATCATTAAAGTAATGAAATAGTTCATTGAATTAATGAAATATTTCATTGACTTAAGGAAATAAGTAGAAATAGACATGCAGATAGACGTCAGTTACCTTACAATATCAATTAATGAAAAAAATTATTTTTCTACACTGAAAAAAAATATTTAAATATTTCATTTGTAATTTTTTTATTGATTTAATTAAATATTTTAGAAATTCTTAAAATTTGGGAATATATCATTGCATGAATGATATATTAATTTGAATTAGTTAAATAATTTCCTTAAATTAATGAAATATTTCATTAATTTATTGACATGTAACATTTATTGAAAAATATTGTACTTTTAAATTAATCAAATAATTCCATTAAATTAATGAAATAATACAGAGGAGATATGAAGAAAATTATACTCAGTAAATTTTTAAATTATTTCTTACAAAAAGTCTAAAATTTTCAACATTTTCTTACGATATCAAATTGTACGATTTGGATTCTTAATTTATTTTATTTTGGTAGCTTATTTTTGCTACCTTAGAATACAAGTCATGCCTGCATTTATTTTTTTTATGGTAAAGAAATCTATAAAAATAATTAAATTAAATTTAAATGTTCAAAGGCAGTGTTGTTGGTTTCAATGTTAATTATTTAACATTCTGTGTTTAATGTAAAGTTAGTTCAGTGAGTATTACAATTTAAAAAAAACACAATAATAAGTACATGTGCATACATTAAAAACAAGTGAAAGTCTCTACAAAAAAATTGTTCATGTTATTTTTTTTTTCTTTAAACCTTTTACAATGTTGCTAGACATTTAGAAAAAGTGCGGCTACTTAAAAACACAAAACCAGGTAAATGTAATTGCATACAATACAAGAGAAGAGAAGAGCGTTTGTGCATACAATAGCCAGGCCAGCTGTTAGTGGTTGCCAATGTAATGAGACATTTTGTTAAAATGTTTAGATAGATTTTCTGACAAGTTATTTTTTCTCTCGATTAAATTTTCATTTTTTTTTTTTTCAAACTCTGGTTTATTAAAACAAACGTTTTTTGTCACCCTTGAACTTTTTTTTTTTTTTTTGAGAAGACTTGGAATTTTTTTTACAGCCAGCATTTCCCATTTATTTATACATGTCACGATTTTTTTTTAAAATGTTTTATCGTTTTTATTATTAGCTGATTTTTGCTGTTTTAAATAGTCGTAACTTCACATACAGCATCCATAAATATTTAGTTGGAATTAATAATGAAACCGTTTAATTTGAAATTCTAATAAATTTTTACCGGTACAAAACATTATGTGTGTGTTTGTTTAATTGTTATGACATCATATAAAACGTGGCAGTTGTGTACTGTCATGTCTGACAATAAATGTTCTCATAATATGTTTTAGTTAAATATATGCAATATTGATTGTTGGTAATTGCAGTTTCTATTTGAAGCAGTCGAGATATTGTATTGAGTTTTTTTTAATTATTTTTTTTTAATATTTATTGAAAATAAACATTTTTATAGTGAAACGTGCAATTGTAGGAAGTAAATTGATTTTAAATGAAAGTTTGCTTATTTCTAGTTGCTATTACCAGGGCAAGAGACTTCATGCAAATGCATTTTTGTTGTCGTTACTCCGAGATATAATATTTTCAGTAAAATGGCACCAATTTGTTAGTGCATATTTTGCTTTATATGCATGTTTTTGCATATTTTGCTATAAATGCATATTTTTCTTCATATTTCGTAATATATTGTACAATTTCTTATCATATTTTATTATAAAAACACATTTTTCGTTATGTAAATAAATTTTGAATGCATATTTTTGCATATTTTGTGACTTTTAGTGCATGTTTCATGCGCATATTTTGCGATTTAAAATGCGTTTACTTTCTTGAACTGTTTATAACAAATACTTAAAGCCTTCAAATTAAATTACACTAGGCAACAAAATAAAAAAAATTATAGCAAGATTCTGATTATTGATCACTAAGGTGTATTAGCATTTTGAAGGCTTAAATGTAATTCTAACTCAAGTAAGGCTTTGAAGATTACTTCGTTTTTTAAATTGTAATTTTAGGCTTATAAAATATCCATTAAAATTTATTTAACCCACAATTTATCTAAAACACTATGAGGAATACTTTTGTGAGGCATTTTAACCCTATTACTCTTCAATTAAGGGGACTATTTTATCCCTCATTTAAAAAAGAATTAAAAAAGACTTAAATTCAAGTGTTAGAGGATTAAAATGTTGTACAAAATTATGGCTCTTGGGATTTTACTGTTAGTCGCTGACTACACCAAAGATAAAAATTTAACTTTAATGTAAGAAATAACACAAAACGTAAAATTTTTTTAAGGGTTAATTCGTATTGGCTGAGAGTTAGCCGAAAACACAATAAACAATGTGAAACATTTTATTAAAAGTCTTTTAAACAATTTTTTCTGAAAATTCATTAAAAAAAACCCCTACTAATAGAAATCAGACTAACTTCTTAATTTGGAATACAATCTTTCTTTTTTTTTTGCCTATTAGTTGCACACTATTTTAGATAAAGAAAATACATTTTTTTAAACGAAACATTAATTCAATTAAATGCTTAAACTTGTGGCTGTTCAACTCTTCTGTTGTCTGTGCTCTCACACAATTCAAATTAAGGTGCGTTTTTTGAAATTTTCATTCAATAGAATTTAAAATGCAAGCGGTGGTATTAAATCCCCAAAGAAATTATAAAAGAAATTGTTCAATTTATTTTCATTTTATGCAAACACTTCGCTGCTTTTTTTTTCTATTTTTTTTTATATTTCAAACATTGTTTTCTTGCAGCAACACCTCTTGTTAAACCGTGGGAATTTTTTCATTTGATTCTATTGTTGTTGTTGTTGTTGCTGTTATTTATATAATTCTCTTCCTTTAAACATTTTGAGGGTTTTTATTGTTGTGTTTGTTGCCTCGTTTTTTTTTTTTTTTGTATTTTTTAGCAAAAACACATGTACTCGTACTCATACTCGTAATCGTTGCTTTACTTTACTTTTACATGCAAAGTGATAATGACTTTGTAAGATGTAAATTATAATAACAATAATAACAACAAAAAACCCGGCCACAAACAAAATGATCTACAACTACTTCATCAACAAAATGTATCATGCTAGGCAAGTAGGAGCGGATTCAAAAATAATGGTGCAGGGGGAAGCGTAGAAAAATTCTTACTGCCACGTTTTAATTATCATCAAGGGTTATGTTATTTCGCCAGTCAAACAGTCTAATTAGGCTTAAAAAATCATCTTTTCCCCTTTCCTTGCTTTATGATAGAGTTTTATTTTAACAAAGAAAATTCTCTGGCTTAAGGACTTTTTTTTCTCAAAAACAAAATTTTTGGTTGGAAGTAAAAATTTTATTTAATGCAAAATTTCACCTACCCACAAACTCAATTTTTATACGCACCTGCACTTAAGAAGAGAACTAAAATGTGCAACGAAACAAAACACGATTACTTTACAATAAAAAAAATCTAAGGTGTGGGTTGTGCGAATGAATGGATGATTTAAAAACAAAAAAAAAAAAAAACTTAAATTTAAAAAAATTATTACAAGCCAACCACAGCTAAACAGAGAATATAATTTACAAGTGCATGGAAAACAAAGTTGAAAGAAAAATATGTTTTTACAGAAAAAAAAAAAAATTTAGCTTAGAAAGTATGAATGCGTGTAAAACAAGTAGGGTGTTGTCAAACGGTTATAACGAATTTAAATTACACTTCCTTCCAAAGTTAAACAGAGGCCAAATCGACCACATTTGCATTTCCAACGAAATTTCCATATTATTTTATACAAAAAGACTAGGATTTTCATAGATTTTATTCGATATCAAATACTAAGATTTGCGTGTAGATTCGTTTTGCCCACAAAAAATTATATTCAGCGATACAACTTTTGAATCAAAACAGGGCTCACGCACTGAACTTATAACGTAATTTTTTTTTTTTTTTTTGTATAAAAATCTCCAGCTAGTTTTGTTAAACTCTAAGTTCAATTCGAAGAACCATTCAGCAATAATAACTTCTCCCTTTTTTCAGAACTTTAAGTGGTATTTAGTGCTTTTTTTAACATAAAAATTAAATGAGTTCAAAATCAATTCAGGGGTACCGCAATTCTCTGTTTTTTCTCCGACTTTATTTCTTGTCCTATATAGGATTACAAATCCTATTCATTCTTTTGTGGATGATAGCAGCATTTGTCACTCGTATTGTCTCTGAGTGGGGTCGAACGAATAGGGTGGAATTTTAGTTTTTTTCCAAAGTAACTTCTGAGTATTTGGGCAGTAGATTGCAAATCTAAACAACCTAACCTTTAAAATGATATATGTCTCATCCCGTAATCTTTGTGAGAGGTCATCACATATTTGTACCCATGCACTTATATTTCTCCTAAATATATTTATAAATATATCAGAAATACTAAAAAGATGTTTACAAATACTAAAAAATGTAACGGGTTACATTAAAACATATTTAACTCGGCAGATTTATGTTCACTCACTTAAATTATATTAGCGACAGTATGGTAATTCGCTGACGAAGTAGCGAGTTAAATGCTAGTATTAAATATAAGAACTTGAAGCTAATATCCTTTAAGCTTTAACAGTTGTTCGAAGAACCATTTAACAAAAGAAATTACTATGTTACTTAGTGATTTTTTTTAATATAAAAATGAATAATAAAATTTATATTATCAGAGTTCGAAGGACCATTTGCCAATACCGCTTAGCTGTGACTGAACTTTAATTGTTGACTTTAGAATTCTAAACGCTACATAGTATTTTTCATATAAAAATGGATTAAAGACTTGAAGCTAATATGAGTTAAGCTTAAACATTTGTTCGAAGGACCATTTTACAAAGGAACTGTAGCTGTTGTCTCTATGTTTTATAAGAACTACAAAAGCTATTTACGGTTTTTTTTTTATGATAATGAATATAAGAAGCTGGAGTTAATACAGTCAAAGATCGGTTGGAAGGACCAGTTGGCAATAGTGAAAAGTTGTGAATAGAACTTTGCCTTTTTTGGTTACTTTGGTGCAACTATATCTTTGCAAATATATTTTTGGTACTCATGTTACTCACCCAGTAATGTGCGGCACTAACTGATAGCAGACAAAAATATTTTTTTTTTTTTTTGAAGCAAATGTTTTTAATACAAAAAAACAAATTAACAAGCTTATATTGAGCCTACAAGTGTAATATTTTCATTTGAATGAAAATAATCTAAACAAAAATAAACTGCTTATTTTATAGGTTTTATTACTGCAAATATTGTGTATTAAAAAAAAATTATATAATTTTTAAGTTTGTTTTTTGTTTTTTTTAATTCACTAGCTACAGACATGTGTTTATATGCATGAATACGTGCATTTATATAAATAGAAAGATATTTTATTGTATGAGACACACTCACTCATTCTTACTAAACAGAAAGGAAAGAAAGAAACACCTCATCTCTAATACTGATATACGAGAACCATCTGACTGAGATATGCAAATTTATTATAAATGTTATGCGTTTCTTTTTTTTCTAATTTGATGTGATATGCTGCATTAAACATTTGCTTTGCTTTTTTTTTTTTTTTTTTTTTTTTTTTGGTACGAGTGTTTCTTTATTGCTACACTTTTTATTTATATTTATTTAAACGCAATAGTTATTTAAGTGTTAGATGTTTTTAGCTACGATTTTAATACAAACTTTGTTTTATATTTTCTAGTTTTTAATTTTTTCTATTCATTTTTTTATTACCCTCAACAGCGTTTTTTTCTAGATAAATAAATCTTAAAAAACAACGTACTTGCCTGTGCAATTTTTTTTATTACAAAAATATATCAATGATTGAAATAATATGTTTTTTTTTTATTTAATATAAAAATTAGAAAAATTTAGTTTTTACTTCTATTTGCTAGCAATGTGACATTCCTGGTGTTGCTTAAAAGCATTAATTTCAATCCTATAGCCCTTCATTAAAAATGGAAAAAATAAACAACAACAAAGAGCAACAATTAACATTTATGTTTTACATTTGGGTGTGAGAAAAAATAATTTACACATCGAGAGTTACACTAAAATCTAAACAAAAAAAAAACATACGAGTGTAGAGGCGTTACTATTTAAATCATAAAATTAGCGAAAAAAGGTGTGTGTACTATTATTTTATGCAATTCTAAAATTTAATAAATGCCGCTTGCAGCAAAAAAAATTAAATAAAAATAAATATAAAATATGTAGCTGATGAGAAATAATCAGCCGTTGTTTGCTTTATCGTAACAAGTCCATGATAATCAAACTTTAATTCGTATTGCTGTTTGTTAGTTAGCACATGTTACTCTTAAAAAGGAATTAAAACAAAATATACTTGTACGAGTATAGAAGTCATTAATGCACTTGTGTTTTAATTTTATAATTGATAACAAAACTGAACAGAATTGTTTATTTTTTTTTCAAATGGTACCCAATTGAAAGCGTTTTTTTTTTCAATTCATTTATAGCTATAAAGGCCTAACCAGAAAAAAAAAAAACAAATTAACTGATAATGAACTTGCAATTATCAAGGGTGTGTGTAGAAAAGAAAAAAAAAAAATAAATATAAAACTGCGATTACCAAGTGTACGAGTATATTGTGAGAAAAAAAATTTTTTTAATAAAGCAATTTTGTTTCTAAATGAATTAAAGTAACACTTTAACTAAAGGCTGCTAGTGTGGTTTTCTAAAGAATTTATAAAAAATGTCAGGGCGCTAATGTTTTTGCATGACTACCAAGCAAAAGAAATCACCAAGCTACATTCCCACAAAAATACATTATAAATCAAATGAAAACACTTCATTAATTTACAAATTTCATTAATTCTATGAAATATTTCATAAATTGTGTGACTTATTAAAATATTTTTATTGAATTAATGAAATTATATCATCAAATGAAGGAATATTTTATAAAATTATTGAAATATTTCATCAAATTAATCATTAAATTAATGTAACATTTCATTAAGTTAATAAAATATTTCATTAAATTAGTGAATGGTGTCGTTAGTTGAAAAATAATGAATTTATTTTTACATAATGATAAAACTCAAAGCATAAATGAACGGAAGCTACCAAAATCCTTGAGAAGAGCACTCCTGGGATATATGGAAATTTTAAAAATAATTCAAAGCAACTTCTGAGCCTTCCCTCCTCAGCATTACTAAACGGTAGTACTAGATAAATAAATACTAAATGGAACAAATTATTAATCAATTAGGAATAAAGTGCATTTTTATTTTACAAGTTAGAAGCCAAATACTTTTCTTTACTAATGAAATTACCGTCGTTCGACCAATTTATCAATTTACATATCAAAGTTTTAATGAAAATATTAATTTAGCTAAATTGGTCTCAGTCTCAGATTGTTTTTGTATGATTTGTTTTCATTTTTTTCAAAAAGGCTATTTAATTCTATTTTGAAGAAGAAAAAAGGCAGAGAAAAAAGCTAGAGGCTAAATCATAAATTTTGAGGCTAAATGCAAAAAAAAAAGGCTAAAGCTAGCCTTAAAAAGGCTAAAATGGCAATAAAAATAATAGTACATTTTTTTAGCTGCAATATTTTTTTTTTCTATTAAGCTAGAATTTTTCTAAAAAATAATAAAAATTTCTCGTTAAGCATGTAAGAAATTCAATCATAAGTTTTATTAAAAAGACACAAATTTGTCTTAATAAACAACCATTTAACAAAATTATTGTCATTCGCCCAATAATTCAACAAGAGAAAGATACACAAACAAGCTAAATTTATGAAAATAAATTTTTTGACACTGTCTGCTATAAAGTCTACAAGTCTTTTGCGTGTTTAATACATGCATGTATTAAAAAAAATATTTTAACTAAATCCTTTAATAAATTACATTTCTTTGTAAATAAATAATTTTTTTTTGGAAATTATGGAACATCGTGTAAAGGCCGCCATTTTCAGTTAGTTAGTAAAACAGTTAGAGGAACCAAGCTTACCCAAGTTTGCCTAAGCAAATCTGGCAACTCCAACTACACTGAGAAAATATTTAGAAGCACAAAAGCAGCTTTGCTATCTGCTATGACAACAAGAGTATTTGTTTTACACTTTTATTTTAACAAAAATTAAAAACACGTTTTTTTTTTCTTCAGAAAATAAAATAATAAAAATTTAAAATTTTTTTACATATAATTTTTTTTAAATCAGCTTTAACGCCTAATATAATTGTTGACTTTTTTATTTTTTGGTACCTTAAACTAGCACTCTTTCTGGTAGATATTTTTCTTTTTAAAAAGCTTTAAGGTCAACTTGAATTTTTTTTATTTAAGAAAATAACAACAATTTTCTTTAACATTTTTTATTTTTCCTTTAAACAAATTTTATTTTATTTTTAATTTATTTCATAATTTTTGTAGAAAAATTAATAAGCATGCTTCCTCTTTAGGCTTCATCAAAATAAAATGTGGCATAATCATGTTTTTTTTTATATGTTGCCTACAGAAATTGCTTTTATTAATAATTAATTGAAAATGAAACAATTGGTGTATTGATTCGAAAAAGTTAGCACGCACTCAACACAATTTTAATTTCACTTTTAGTAAAATCGAACAAAACTCAGGGTATCCGCCAGCTTTGTAAGCCAATAATTTCTTTATTTACTTATTTTATTTTTAATTTTAATTTTAATTATAAATTTTTTCCTTTAGATTACACTATGAGAAAGTATTATGGCAGAGTAGTCACACAGCCAGCCAGCCAGCACCTTTACTACGACAACAAACGTTTCAAAACGGAGACTGACTTAACGGTTGCATAGAAAACTAATAACTAAGGCCCCATACATTCTAAAGTAAGAGTAGGCGAATGCGACTGCAAAATAGAAATATAAAAAAACAACAACTACTACACACAGCAAAGCAGAAAAAACTCACGGCAAATAAAATATAAATACAAGCGATCGTTGTGCACAAGATCACACATATTTAAATACAATTTTAGTTAGTAGTAGGAAACCTCAAACATTTGCAAATAAAAACAATAACAACAACAATAAAAATAACTAGGAACAGAAAAAATTCACATTTAAAAAAAAAAAAAAAAAGAGAATTATCTTAAATTGCAAAAGACCAACCAAGCAAACAACAACAATTACCACAAAGCCAGCTGATTAATGTTATTGCTGTCGCAGACTACGAAAATGCTGTTGCTATTATTGTTGTTGTTGTTTAGTGTTTGCTTAATCAAACAGAAAAACCTTTTCACTTTTTATTATTAATTTTGCTTTTTAATTTATTTTTTTTTATTTTATTATTTTGCGTTTGCATTCTTTTTTCTATTTTTTTTTTTTTTTTGCAGCAACAATTGATTGCACTTTGTTGTGCTCTTTTCGCGTTTTCTTTTTAAACGCTCTTAATAATTTAATTTTCTAAGTCTCTTCTAGATGTAGAAAAAAAACATAATTTTTTTAAACAGTGATCAAAAAGCACACCACCATTACTAATCTTTAGTATCTTATATCGTTTTCTTTTCTAACAAAAATATTGCATATATTCTGCCATGCAAGAAAGTTTGCGTTCTATTGTCCAAAAAATTTAATAGTTAAAATCTAAATCGCATTCTGTTGTCAACATGTTGCAAAAATGGTGTATATTTTGCACTGAAATTATAAATAAGGGTGAGCACTGCCCTTAGTTACAACTGTGTCAACTTGTTGATACAATTATGCAAATTATTTAATTTTTATTTATATGAAATAGCAGATTCAAAACATTCTTCAAAAAAATCCATTTTTGTTCACTTTTGCAACAAAATTTGTTTTTATTTTATTTTAGGCGCAAAATCGCTTTAAAAACGTTAAATATATAAAACGCTAAATATACATTACCCTTAAATGTTACTTTAGAACTTATTTTTGTTCTATTGAAACCAAAAAAAGGCATCACTTGTTTAAAATATTACATAATTCAAAGGCAGAATATTTTTTGAGAATAGAAAACGCCATAAGTTCTTTTTTTCGCAGGCAAAGGCATACAACAAATTGGCATTCGATATCGTTTGAAATATTCATTTAAATTGTATTGAAATTTCGATCGGTAACGAGTGATGTAATTTGACCCCAGCTGATTCTTTTGTTTGGTTTGGAGAGCGGCCTAATGAACAGAGGTTCAAATTATTATTTGATGTTAGAAGTTAATTGTAAGATTACATAATTTACCGAACACTGGTGACTTTGTATTTTTAATCCCTGGGTCTACTTAGGAATAGAACCTGCGACCACCAGAGAGAACCCAAGGGGGTTTTATATTTAAAAAAAAAAAAAAACTTCTCTCAATTATTTAAAAAACACCAAACTTGTTACTACTTTTTGAAAAGAAAATTTATTTTTTTAGCTTCCCCTGAAAGCTGATCACTGTGAAAACAGCTACAGAAAGTGCGCAATCAATAAAATAATAAAAAAAATTTCTATCTACAATTTTTTCATTTCGCTTCAAAATCAGAAAGTTATGCAATGAAATAGTTCATGAAAATAATTCAAATTATTCAATACATAAATTAGAAATGCACAAAAAAAGGAATAAATTCTAAAATGTTTGAATTCAATAAATAATTTTAAAGTTTTAAACTTTTCACCAAACAAAAAAAACTGCGAAATATGCACGTACCCTTGAATTGCTACTCAGCTCACTCTCACGCTCAGAACAAATTAAAAAAAAAATAGTAGGTATTTTCTCTTAGGCAATTCACCTCTCTCCCTTCCTACCTGAATGAAAAAATAAACAAAATATTAGAAAAAGCTTCGTTTCTCATGCACTGCGTTTAGATTTTGCATTTGTTGATCACAAACGCATATTGTGCTCTCGTTAGGAATTTATTTTCTTTTTTCTTTTTTTACAAATTATCACTGAGCTGCCATATCAAATGAGCTTTTTTATTTTAGTGATGTTTGATAAAAAAAAAAAAAAAAAAAAAATAAATGAAGAAGAAAACTTTTTTTAATTAGAATTTGCAATTATATTTTCTTAATCGTTTATTTTTAAATGTTGTTGTGTTTTTTTTAATTGCATTTTTTTTACCTTATCCAAAAATATTAACGTAAACTTAAAAGTCAACGTTATCGAAAATTTTCATATGTACTTTAAAGTTTAAATTTTTTTTGGAAAGAGGGTTTTTTTTTAAATCTAAATGGTACCATTTTTTTATAAAAATGGTTTGAGCTTTCACTGTTTAAAAGAGAATTCAAATTGTATAAAAAAATATTTTTGTACGGACAAACATTTTGTACGCACAATTATTTTGTGTGGGCAAATATTTTGTAAAGATCATAAATTATTTACGGATTAAAATTTTGTAAAGACAAAAATTTTTTTTTGGAACTAAAGAGTAAAGAGGCCTCCCCCTTTTTCATAAAAATGGTTTGAGCTTTCACTGTTTAAAAGAGAATTCAAATTGTATAAAAAAATATTTTTGTACGGACAAACATTTTGTACGCACAATTATTTTGTGTGGGCAAATATTTTGTAAAGATCATAAATTATTTACGGATTAAAATTTTGTAAAGACAAAAATTTTTTTTTGGAAAGTAAAGGGGCCTCCCACCTTTATTTAGTATTGCGATGACTGCTGCAAGCTGCTGCGTCGTTTCTTTAAAAGCTATACATATGTACCGCGATGCAAAGTATGTTCTGTACAGCCAAACACCCAAGTGATTCCTAGCAGGAATTGAACTGCTATCCCCTTGAAATGAGGTTAGTACACTACCCATTAATCTAATAAAAATTAAGAATTTTTTTTTTTTCTAAATAGTTAAAATTTTAAATTTTAAATTTAAATCGCTCTAGGACAACTTTTTCCCAATAATTTCAAAAATATTCTTTATTTTCTAGTATTCTTATCTGGCAACTCTATACACGTCTCGCCAATTTCATTATTATAATTTGCTGTTGTTGTTATTTGCATTCGTGTGTAACAGCGACAGAAAACACGCGTGCCCTTGAAATATATGCCCTAGTTTATTTATTATGCACGCGGCTGCATACAACGAAATAAACTTTGTTGTACTTTTTGTTTTTCTTTTTAGTTTAATTCAGTTCAGTTCCGCTTTCATATACTAGTATTGCGCTGTTAGTATCAATAGACCCCTTTCGCCATTGTCTTCCTATACCCCCACTTTCCCCATAATTGTGGTTGTAATTCACTTAGCAATTTTCCTTTAATTTTTTTAAAAACTTTAAATTCGTTTAATTTTATTTAATTATTCTGTTACATGGTTCACATGAAATGAAAAGTTGAATTAGTATTTTATGCCAAGTTTTCGCAAAAAAAAAAAACAAAATCAAACCTTTTAGATTCCCAAAATACGAATGGGAATTTGTTGTTGACAATTGTTATGTCAGAGGGCATAAGGGAAGTAAGGGAACTAACAAATATGTAGCAGCCAAAAATTTGAAACAACAAAAACAATTACGAATTTTAAAAATTTCTAACAGGATGTCGGTTCTTAATATATATATATATAATTGGATTTTACTATTTTTTTTTATTGCTAGTGTAAGTGGTTGCCATGTAAAAAACTAAAAACGCGATTTCTTTTATAAACACTTTAGAGAAATTTTATTTTTATTAACTTTGATTTATTTTTACAAAATTTATAAAGAGATTAAACTCTTTTGTACGATTATGATAACGAACATCAGTATCAAATTTCAGAATAAATAATTACAAATTTGATTTAAAAATTTTCAAAATATTTTTATAAAACACGTCTGGAAATTTTATACGAAAAGTACTCAAAATATTGAGTGTTTTTCAAACAAATTTTATAGACGAGTTGATCGCACATAAATTTTTCATTCTTTTACAGTCTGCCCTTTGCTATTAAACGAGCAATAAGCTTACATGGAAAACAAGGTTCAAGATATCGGCCAGGATGGTTATATTTAAAATGTATCCAAAAACTTTTATTAAAAATACCTATCACTCAAACTAAATTCACGGAGAAAATTTTCTGTCCATATAAAATTTTTGTCCGTACAAAAATTTTTTTGTGCGTAGCTTAAGAGATTTTAAACTACATAAAAAATTTTTTGTCCGCACAATTTTTTTTTGATGTGTGCCTAGTTTAACCACAGAAAAAAATTTTTTTTTGTGCAGACAAAAATTTTGTTCGGAACATTTGGGCGAATTCTGTTTCATGGTAGACTAATAATCGTGTGTAATTTGAAAATTTGGCCAAACTCACATACTTGTTCGGAACAAAATTTTTGTCCACGCAATTTTTTTTAAATGCAGTTTAAATTTCTGTCACAAGGCGACAGTGGTAGTATAAAAATATATTGTTCAGACAAACATTTTTTCCGGTATGTGTTTGTGAATTAAGCATTATGATTTTGAAATATATAAGTAGAAAAGAACGTAGCATTTCTTAAATTTTTTTTCTTTTTGTTTAAAGAAAATATTTTTTTTAAAGAAGTATCAAATTTACCCTTTAGTAACAGTAAGTGGTTGAAAATAATATTTACACTTCATTTTTGGAACTCACCTGCAAATAAAAGAAAAAATAAAATTTTAGGTTATTGGAAATATAAGTGATAAAATAAACATGAATAAAATAATAATAAAAAAACTAAAAAATTTGCTTTCAAAAAAACTTTTTTTAACTTTATTTTTAAAAAGCTGACTTTCTTGGATAGATCATTCAAGAATTATAGAAATACAAGATTACGCCGTGCGTATGATTTCCCGTTAGCTGACGTACACTATCCACTGTTTGAGGAAAAATATAAAAAATTTCTCTAATATTTATTAGACAATGGGAAAACATTGCGTGACGTCATGCACAGATTTTGCTATCATTCTTGGGTCTATTTCTTTACATGCAAACAATTGCTTATTTGGTGCATTTGTTTTTAAAACATAAACAATACACGAAAATTTGTTTTTGTTTTCGACAAAAGCTATCGTTCGCTGCAGCAATAAATATGAGGTGTGATTTTTGAAAGTGGCATAAGTCCACTTAAAAAAAAATTAGTTAGCAATAATTTTTATACGATATACACCATCATCTTGCTAAAATTCCAGCTGACTAATTTTTTTTTAATGGACTTATACCACTTTCAAAATTAACACCCCACATAGGTATCACTTTACTTTCCCAAACGGCCCAAATTCTTATAAAAAATTTGAAATTTCTTTAAATTCCATTCTATAGAGAATGCAATGATTTGGTTTTCTTGTAAAATATGTTTCTTTAGAAGCTAAGTTGCTTTCATTGATCTTATCGTCTGTAACCAGTACTAATTTGAAAAAAAAAAAATTTACAACTACGCATTATTACTTTGGTGTTTTGTTTGCAAAAAAGAATTATAACACCGTAAAACATAACGCTTAGTTAATACTTTTTAAAATTTACCTTAGCTTTTTTCATTTTTATTTATTTATACCTAGATGCTACATATTTGGATGTAGAAGGTATCCTAATATTCCAATATTATTAATTATTTAATTAAACACCAACATTTGCACTAACACTTTATTTTTTACTTTTTCACAAAACACTTCATTTTCAAGTTCAACTCCAATTTAAGACTGATGGCTTCTATTTAGTTTAAACATGTAAAGTTTTGTTATCTTTTCAATTTCATTCCTTTTGTATTGTATTTTCATAAATAGCTGTAACACTCTCTTTTTATAGAAATTTTTTCTTCTTCAATATTTGCATTCCTACACATGTTAATGTACGTAAGTAGGTATACTTTTGTTTATTAATACTTTTGTGAGAGGCAGAGTGGGAGAGTAATTATTACAGCTATTTTTGTATGTGCGTTAAAGAACTACTCACATATTAAACTACTCATGATGGAATGAAATATTTAACAACAATAATATTAGGGATTTATTTGGTAAAAACAAAAACAAATTGAAGGGATTTTGTTTTTGTTATGTTTTGATTATATTATTTTGTATGTACTTATTAATGTTTAATGTATTTATATAAACAAACGAAGTCTCTAGAAATAATAAGAAAAAGAAATTGGAAATTATATTGCTGAGAAAACAGCAAAGAAAAAAACATTAAACAACGTATCGCCGTATGAATTTCCAAAATCCTTATGCTACAAAAAATTGAAATTTTTATTTATTCTGATGCGCCATATAAATTTTAATATTCTAGTAAAATTGTATGCTTCTGCAACTAAAGCTTAAACTAAACTAGTTAAATTGGGCTGTCTTATACACGGTGTTAGCCAAATAAACATAATTTTCACTTTTCACATTCTTCTTATATATCAAAAAAATATATAATTGAAACTTCTAGCTTATTATAGGTAATATAAAAATGTATTTATTTACTATTGTAGCGAAATATCGCCCTTAAGCTTAATAAAAAAGGTAAAATAAACATATAAATAAAAAATTATATAATAAAAAAAAAAAAGATATGACAAAAATTTATAAAAATAGTGTTTTTAAAATATTTAATTTTTACTAATAAAATTAAAAATGTTTGCATATAAAATATTTTGTGCGAAGAAAATTTGGGCTCAGAGCAGGTATGTAGGTGAATTTAAAAATAGCCCTTTTTTTACTCATTTTTTAATTCAAGATAAACACAAAACGTACTAAACTTTATTTTTTTAGTGAGTCGTACCTTATCGTGTGTAATATATGACTAGACACTTTTCAATCAAAAATATTTAAAATATAAAAAATAAAGAATTATTTCCATGTTTGTCATCACTAAAAAGAAATCATTAATTAGCCACCCTCTGTATCAACTTACAGCAGAACACACTCAAAAAATTTTGTTTTTACTGTGCATACTTGTTTAAAATGATTTAATACGTTTCAATTAAAAGCATCAAACAAACATTAAAAAAAAATATCACAAAAATGAACAAAAAGAAAAATAAGTGAAAGATATAAACAATTCACTTAACGAAAACTTGCGAAATTACGCGAAAAATACTGCCAACAATGATTGCAATAAATAATTAACAAAAATTTGCTATAAATACACAATACCCTACATATAATGTGTAAAATTAAAACTATAGGTAAATTAAAAACAAGAAGATTTTAATGAAAAAAAAAAATTCATTGTCAAGGTCGAGTCTTGTGCTGAAATAAAATGTTTGCAAAATTGCTTTTGTGCATTTCAAAGAAGAACACAACAAAACGCAAGCACATTCATAGAGACGACAGCAGCATTATGTAGAGTGAAAAATAGCGTTTTCTGTTTTGTTTAGCTAACCCATAATCAAAAAATATTTTATTTATTTTTTAATTGACTACAATAACGACAATGTTACATATTTACATACACACAAAAATGCCTGCAAAACATGCATAAATTTGTGTGTTTTAATAGTGCTCAAAATCAAAATGCATTATGCTCACTCTTTGAAAAAAAAAAAAAACAAACACAGAAAAACAATTAATTGAAAAAGCAAACATAGAAAATGAAGAGATCATTTATTGAGTACTCGTTAAAATTGAAAACGAGCCACCATCTAAACACCTCATTAAGCAGCAGTAACAACAACAAACTGAAATGATTATATACGCGCTAAAGGCTAAAGCTAAAAAATATTTTTTTATTAATTTATTTGTTTAGAAACTAAAGAGCGTACAAATAAAATGCACTTGTGTACTCATTTTTGTTGCTATTTAAATTTTTAGTGAAGAATAAAAATAAAACTTGAAATGTTTATTACTTTGACAGATAAAAAAAAAATAGAGCAATGCACGGAAAATGAGCTCGTAAATCTTATCATTTATATTGTTTATAAAGAATAATGAAATTCTCTCTACTTCCTTAACCCTCTATACCCTCATTCTTAACACACACTATTTTAAATAAATCACTTTTGCACTGTACACACTAGAACTAGAAGAAAAGCTTGTAATCAAAAAATAATAAAAATGAAAAATAGTGTAACAAAAAAAAGTCAAGTCAAGTTTACATTTAAAAAAAATTGTTTTCTTAAATTAATTCGGCAGCTATTTCTATTCTCAAAAACCATTCTGCCTTTGAATTATATAATATTTTAAACAGCTTGCCTAAAACTGCACAAAGTAATGCCTTTTTTTTTTATTTCAATATAATAAAAATAAGATGTTTTGCAACAATTAAGGGTAATGTATATTTAGCGTTTTATATGTTTAACGCTTTTAAAGCGATTTGCGAAATCTGATTACGTTAACACCAGTGATAAGCAGTTTACAAAAAAATTTTACCCAAAATAAAATAAACTTTTCTTCAAAAGTTACCAATAATGGCTTTTTTTGAAGACTTTCTTATATCGCCTATTTCATATAAATAAAAATTAAATAATTTGCTTAATTATATCAACAAGTAGTTGACACAGTTGTAAAAAAGGGCAATAGATCACCTTTACTTATAAATTGAGTGCAAAATATGTATCATTTTTGCAACATGTTGACAACAGAATGGAATTTTGCTTTTAACTATTAATTTTTTTAGACAATAAAACGCTAACTTTCTTGGAGGGCAGAATACATGCAACTTTTTTGCTAGAAAAGAAAATGCGATAAATGAACAAAAATAAATTTATAAATTTTTCTGTGACTGTAACACTGTGCCAGTATTTTTATTTTATTTGTATTAAAAAAATAGTAAAGAAAAAAAATCTTTTTTTGCTTTTTATTTGTTTCCTCTTAACTTTTTTTTTCGTTTGCATTCTACTGATACTCTACTCTATTCTACGCTAGTGCTGTTGTTGTTGCTGCTGCTTGTGCTGCTGTTAATGTGTATTCAGTTGAATTGTGTTCTAGTTTCTTTAGTTCATGTTTATGTTTGTTCACGTTCAAGTTCTCGGTCATTTTAGTGCATTTTAAATAGTTTTAAGTGCAACGCGTACACATTTTTAAAAACTTTTTTTTTGTTTGTACATTTTTGAAATGCATCATCTATTTGCTTTGTAAATGCAAAAAGAGAGAAAAATGATTGGAAGTCTTCTGTGTAAGTGAGTGGGTGTAGTGTAGTGCATGCGGCTTGTTTGCTGTTGTATAATAAATGATTTTGGAATGTTGTTGTGTTAAGCTTTCTAAAATAGATTTCTGTAAATGTGCTTGTGTGTGTTTTATTTTATTGTAACGTTACACTTAAATAAGCGTAGATAGAGCACAAAGTATGACAAATGACGATTGCTTTAGTTACCAGAGGAGGAGGGAGCAGGCAGTAAGAGGTTTGCATTACTGGCTTGATTTTTTTTCTTCTTAATTTTGTTGTGTAAGATTAATGAGATATTTAATGCACACACTAACCCTCATCCATTGTACACATCGATGAGATGATGATGCTGAAATTTGGCGTGTGTATCAGCTAATTTACCCCAAAAATTCTCATCGATGTGTACAGTAGGTGAGTGTTAGTGTGTGCATTAAATATTCCCCGCTTAAAACAAACAGTCTAAGATTTTCATTGAACTAACGTATTCATGCATAAAAATTTTCATTATAAAAACTCAAGCAAAACAATTAAATAAATCAATTGAAGAGGTTAGCATACAATTTCAAAGTTCTTTATCACTAAGCACTTGTTGTTTGTCATTTTAGCTTAACTAAAAGCATAAGCAAAATTAACTTAAACAGCAGACAACACAAAAAATAGAAACAGACCGTGAACCATAAATATTTAATACTGTAAAAAAAAAAAAAAAAACAGAAATTTCTACTAGAATTCCACTGCTGATAACCCCTCAATAATCTGTCGTCTACTGATGGCATAAAGGGAGCATCAATAGCAAAAGCTCTAATACAAAAAAAAAAAGTAATTCAAAATGCATACAAAGTATACACAACACACTTTAGCTTACACAAGAGACTCGTACTAAAAATGAAAAGGTGACTAAAACACTTGATATGGCTGGACTTAAGAGTTGAGCATGACAAGAGAGGAGGTTAACGCATGCTGGACGGCATTTAAATAATAAAAAAAGAAAAAAGAAGCAGGCTGCATAACTTTAAAGCTGCTGTTGGCAAAACTCAACTACTGAATGAGTAAAGAAACTAAGCCAGCCTAGCCTGACTGCCATAACGAATTACTTGCGACATTTGGTTGCGTAGTCTAATGACAAACGACAACGATAAGAAAAGGATGATCAATGTTTTCGGTATGGCCACAAATATAGAGATAGAAAAAAAAATATCTATTTTTTCGCCGAAGAATATTTTCACCTGAGGTGACACACAAAAGCCACTTGACAAAGTACAAGCTCAGTTTTTGCTTTAAACTTTGCCAGACAACAAAACATTATCTAGAGGAAAACAAAAAAGAGAAAAGCAAAGGAATAGCAAAAGAAAAACGAGGCGGCATAAACCACATCACATCATCTTAAAGCGACAATAACAGCGGTGACAGCAGGAGGGTTGGGTTGTCTCTATATTTGCTGCCATGACCACTAAACATAAAGGCTCAGTCAGGCTCCGTCAGGTTATCGCTTTTTCATGCTTTATTTTTTTTATTTGTTTATTATTTGCAATTATTGTTTTCATGCATTTTTACTTTATTTTTTTTTTAATTTTTTGGTTGTGTTTTTTGGCGACCACAAACTGTGTTTGACGATGGATTGGCCAACTTTGTTGTTGACTGCACTACTATTTTTGCGTTGGCTGTAAATCATATTTTTACTTGTCAAAAAATTATGCCACAAACATTTGAAAATTAAAGACACACCAGTCTCACTAACCGCAGCAACCAATAATTTGGTCTAAATCAATTGTTTTAGAGTGACATTTTCTTCTAAAAAAAAATCAAATGAGCCAAAATTTTAAAAATGTTTCTTTCAATTAATGTATGCAAATGGTAAAAACAGCAGTAACGTTTGGTTGCCATAAATTATTTTTTGAGAAAAAAAAAGTAAAAAAAAACATAAAACAAACTTAAATAAATAGAGGGGAAAGTAACTATTTAAAAAGAATTTTTTTTGTGAATTGTGCTTAATCAAAATAAAAAAATTTTTTTTAATGATATAGTAAAACAAAAAAATCTCAGAGAAAAAACTCTGTAAAGTGACTAAAATACTTTTGAAACATCATACCACTTTTTTTAAGTACCATATAAGCTTACAAATGGGTTGTATAAGTCTTGGATAATTTATAGGTTTTCCTCTAAAAAATTCAAATTTGTGAAAACATTTCACGCTACTGCCTTTTGCCTGCTTCTGCTAAAAAAAATTTCAAGCTTAACTATCGTTGGAATACCAAATAATTTTTTATGAGACGTCAGAGAGATAAATAAGAAAAGGCTTCTTTATTAAATCTAATACAAAAATTTATGTAAAGGAACTTGATTTATTACATTTTGTCACTTACAGGGATTAGATGAGTTTGCGCAAAAGTCGGCGCCTATCTTCCTATCTTCCCGTATTTACAACAATGTTACAATTCTTAACATTATTTTACTGAATTTTTTTTGTTTTGAATTTTAAAAAAAATTTTTTAACACTCAGCTTGTTCTTCTTGTTCATAATAATCAATGTGAGCTGACAGCTTATAAAAATTTCATGAGCGATTCACGATAGCATTTTTCACTTCGATGGAAATAAAAATTTGGTGGGGCAAAATATTTCACATGTTATTCACAATAAAAGTGATTGTGTTTTTATTCTTGTAATTTTTTTTATTTTTTGTTATAATAATTAAAAACAAATTTTTTTAATATTTTTTAATTTTCTTTTTATTTATTTATATTTTTTAATTTTTTTATTAAAAAATTATATATTTTATATTTCTTCTTTTTTATTTGTATTAATTTTTTTTTTATTTTTATCAAAAAACTATTTTTTTTTATTTATTTCATTAAATTTTTCTATTTGTATTTATTTTATTTTATTTTTTTAATTAAGTTAAATATTTTTTAATTATCTTTTTGTTTTTCTAATTTTTTCTTTAGTTTTTTATTATTGAAAAAAATTTTTATTTTTCTTCTTTTTTTATTTTTATTAGTTTTTTATTTTTGTATTTAATAAATAAAAAGAACAATTTTTGTATATATATAAATAATTTTTTTTATTTTCATTTATTTTAATTTTTTTTATTTTTGTAAAATTTTTTTATTTATTTAACAAAATATTAATCTTTATTTGTGCTTAATTCCAGAATTGTGGTGGATTAGTTGAAATTTATTTTTTCATTCATGAGTTATTATTCAGTACAATAAGTACCGAAGGTGATAGCATATCTATATGGACCATTTCATTAGATGCTACTCTGAATCCTCAGTAGATTATTCCCAACATTCCTTTCAAACATTAGAACCTTTATATTGTAAAAGCAATTGACTAAATAATAATTATTTGTCAATAGTTCCAAAAAGATTCAAAAATTCAAAAAAAAAAAAAAAAAAAAAAAAAAAAAACAGTAAGCATTGAACTGAATAAACAAAACTTCCCAAGCAACATTTTAATATTTTTTTTTGTTTTTATAATTTTTTATTAGTTAAAAACAAAAAAATTGTTAATATATTTTTTTTAATTTCGTTATTAAAAAATATTATATTTTTTATTTTTCTTTTTATTTATTATTTTGGTTTTCTTTTATTTTTTTTTTTAATTTCATTTCAAATACCTTATAATTTTTAAATTATTTAATTTTTTTCTTTTTTTTTTTTACTATTTAAAAAAAATATGTAATAATTTCTATTTGGAATTTAAAAGTTTAACAAAATATTAATCTTTATTTGTGCTTAATTCCAGAAATTGTGTTGGTTTTAAAATTTATTCTTTTACTCATGATATTCTCATGAGTTATTCACTCAGTACAAAATGTTGGTTGGGAAATTTATTTGTTTATTCAGTTCAATGCTTACTGAGTTTTTTGTTTGAATATTTGAATCTTTTTGTGACTTTTGATTAATAATTCTTATTTAGTCAATTGCTTTTACAATATAAAGGTTCTAATGTTTGCAAGGAACGTTGGGAGTAACCTACTGAGGATTCAGAGTAGCGTCTGATGAAATGGTCCATATAGGTATGCTATCCCCTTCAGTACTTATTGTGCTGAATGAATAACTCATGAGAATATCATGAGTAAAAGAATAAATTTTAAAACCAACACAATTTCTGGAATTAAGCACAAATAAAGATTAATATTTAAAAAAAATTTTTTTTTTGTTTATTTCATTATTTTTATTTATTAGGAGTAAAAAAATGTACAAATTATTAAAATTATAGGAACTGGCTGCAGTGGCCTTCGTCCTTTCATATTTATATTTTATTTTTTAAATTGGAGGAAATTAAATTTTTAACTTCCAACTTCAAAGCTGACAGCTCAACAACAAATTACCTGCTAGTCTGATAGATATGAATGCGATTCAATCTTAACGCGCTTTGCTAATTCTAATTTTTCCTATTTTTTTTAGCTGAAAATCATAATAGACATCAAAAAATTATATAAAAGGCTCTGCATAATGAATTAAAAAAAAATATTAAAAATAATATTCTAGTGACTGACAAAATTTGATTTTCCTTTTTTTTCTTAGATGATATTTTTATTACAAATTTATCATTTTTACCTGACGAATATTAAACAAAATTTTATTTATAAAATTAATACAACCAACGCTTGGCTGTCCTTCAAAAATTGTGATGATGGCTAGTCAAATTCAAATAGATGAGATGTGAGTGCATGCCTGCATACATACCTGTAATGAAAATGATTTCTTTTTTGACAATATGCTATAAACGAGTGTGAGTGTGTATATACTACACATGCATAATGTCTAGTTTTTTTTATTTGTTTGAATATTTTTTTTCTCGCATTTTATTGTTTAGTTCAGGTTCGCGTTATTCTAGTATGTAAAATAGTTTTCAATTTAAATATGTTATTTATTCATGTGATTTGTTTTTATTAGAAATAATCCACACGAAATAAAAATGTTTAAACACACACAGAGACCTGCACTAGCTAAATTAAATTGTAAAGGTGGTAGTGCGCGTGTACTATTAATACACACACACACACACACACACACACACACACACACACACACACACACACACAAGTTTATATAGACATAAAAAATAAGTGCAACAAAACACAACATCATTTACGTTATTATATTAGAGTTGGTTGATGGTTGTTGGTGGAGGTGATGCGATGGTGATGGTGTAGTGCAATTTAATTTTATAAATTTCGTGAACAAGAACAACAATGCAAAACTATTAGACATTACAGAGGCACACAGAAAGGCAAAGGAGAGCCAGCAGAGGCAGGCAAACAAATAGCACAGCCAGCCAGTCAAATATTTCTCTTAAATTAAATAAAATAAAATTGAAAATAAAAAAACGAACTTAACTAACACTAACACAATTTTATTTATTTTATTTAAAACATAAAAACAAACACACACATACATACATGTGTACGGTCTTCAATCAACAGCAAACATTTACAAACTTATAGCCATCGAATGCAACCTCTCATCATAATCAACAACATCAAGAGCGTCAACGTTTGTTAAAACTGTATGATGATGACGCTGCATGTAATTGTGATTATAAAACGGATGTACATAAAACGCGTATAGCTATGTGTGTGTGCGTGTGTTGGTAAATGTAACTGTGTTGTATTGGTGTGCCTGTACACGTTTGTGCTTTTGTTTTTTTTTTTCCTTTTTTTATTTATTTCAATTTTTATTTATTGAAAAAATACGTTGCAATTCATCTGTAAAGCTCGACAAAACACAACTAAAAATACAAAATTTTTTTTTATAATAAAAACAAAAACATTTCAAATAAAATTATGCGAAATACACTCAATTCTCAAAATAAAAAATAGAAAAACAAAAGAATAGCACACAGTGGGGCGCGGTAGCAAGAAATAAATATAAAAAAAAAGAATTTGATTTAGTACAGCCATAATACACATCCGTTGAAACGTTATTTGAAAGTTCCTCATTCCACAAAAATTAATGATTAATAGGAAAACTTACTTACGTATTGATGAAATAATTAAACAGAAACTAATTGCAGAAATAAATTTTAATATTCACACTATTCGGAAAAAAAAATTTTTTTTTGCAATTTAAAGCCTTCAAGAGGTGAGGTGATTCTATTTAATTTTGGCAACTGGGCCTTTAAATAATAATTTAGCATTTGGTAAGGAAGTTTTCTTAACAAAAACCTTTTTAATTTTTTAATATTTGAGCCTTTATTTTTGAAAGTGATATAAGTCCACTTTTAAAATTATATGAGTTAGCGGTAATTTTAGTTAGATGGTGTCTATATCTTACTAAAATTACCAGTAGTTAATTTAAAAAAAATTGGACTTATACCACTTTAAAAAATAACGGCTCATTTAATTGTTTCTATTAAAAATTTTATGAAAATGACAATTTTTTATTAATTTTTTTTTTTTGTGAAAAAAATAAACAAAAAAAAAAGTAATTTTTTTATTGAGCATCTCAATAAAACACTCGGACGTTCCACATTTTACATTATTTGTATAAACTAACACATTCGTTAACTCAAAACTTAGAATTATTTATTCGTACTGGGCAATCAAGTTGAAAAAATGTTCTTAAAAAAAAGAGCCGTGGAAAATTACAAAAATTAAATTTCATTGATTTTCTTCATTCAATTGAATAAAAAAAAAACTTTTTAGTTGGGGATTTTCTAAAAATGGCATTTAGCAAATACTTAAATTTCTTTAATTTCAAAATAATAATAAGATTAAATAGAATATATTTAAAAATTTTTCTTTTTTTTTAATGCCACATAAAAGAATTTATTTGTTTTCAGTTGAAGCTTAAGTGAAATTCTGCAGTTTAATAGTGATTTGATAAATTTTTAATAACGCCACCACTCCTCCACTCTTTAAGCAAAAAAATGTGATCCACTTTCTTTGATTTATCTCTATCTTCTATTTCAATAATAAAAAAAAAAACATATTTTTCTTTCACTGTTAAATGCAAACAATTGACACTTTTGCATTAATAATGATGGCGAATGGCGATGCTAAAATTCTTTTATTGTTGGCGTATTTCTCTTTTACTACACTCTATTCTACAACAAAACAAAGTTTAGTTATTGTTTTTTTGTTTTTTTAATGTCACAAGTTTGTTTTATGCTTATTTTTATTATTGTCATTTGGCTGTTGTTGTTATTGTTGCATTTTAGACTTAGAGGCGACTTGGTTGACATGTTGATGCATTTTCGCTATTATTTTTTATTTTTATTTTTAGTCTTTCTATTCTCTTTTGCAAGCGTGTGATTAATGAATTTGTTTATTTGCGTGCATTTGCTGTTGCTGCTGCTGTCTTTTTTAATTCGCCTAATTGACGCCTTTTGTTGCATAATAACTTTAAGAGTGCTTCTTTCTGTGGCAATATGAAAAAACCGTTTAAATGTTATTAAGTCTTTTTAGAGGACTAAAATTTTAGAAGCCTTAGAGTGAAGTCTAGCAAACGATATTGGGCCATAATCATAGTCACACTAAAGTCGGCATCTTTTTAGAAACGACTTCAAATCTATTTAATTCTTAAGAACAAAAGCCACCATTTTTGTGACTATGATTATGGCCCATTGTCTCGTTAATTGTTTAATATACGATTTTTGAAACAAAATAAAAAAAGTTATTTAATAATTGCGTCAACACTTAAGCTGACTTAAGCAATTTTTTTTTATTATTATTAGAGTTTTCAGGCGATAGTTTATATTACGAAGATCGTAAAGCACAGTTTTTAATGAGTAAAAGCGCTTACAATTGATTTACTATTGTGATTTCAGCTTGATTAAATTCCTTTAAAAAAGAAAGATGTAAAGATGCAGAAAAATATGAGATGTTAAAAAGTAAACAAAATCTTTACAAAATTTAAACCTGCACCTTCAAAATGACACCATATGTTGTCGAAGGTAACAGAAACATGGTTGATATACTATTGACACCGTTTGTGGTCATTTTGATAACGGATGGTGTTATTTTTTCTTTAGGTGTAACCTTCTTCATTCTGCTACTTTATAAAAGGACCTCATTAGACGACTCTAGTGAGCTACTTTTGCTGTCACTATTGGGAAAACCCTAAATAGTCTAATTTAACCTAATCTATGTCAACATATTAATTCCACTAGAGTGTAGAGACTCTAAATTACATTTACCAACACAAAATTTAACCTAAACGAGGCTAAAGTTTAATAATTAATTATAAAAAAAAGGAAAAATAATATCAAATAAGAAAACAAAAACATAATTTAAAAAGGGACTCATCAGGATTAGCTGATTATTTTGAAATGCACATAGAAAATACACAAAAAAAGCTTACGAAACTTAAAGAAAAATAACTCAAACTGTCAAACATCACAACATTTCCTTAGGGCTTAACAAACAACAAATTTTGCCAACTTACTTAAGGCTGTCTTGTCAAACAAAAATGAAAAGATTTCAACGATTAATCTCAATCAAATAATTGTGTTTGGTTGTATGGCCATAAGACAGTTAGTTAGTTAGTGGTGAACTAAAAACAAAAATAAAAAAATATTATGGAACTTGTTGGGCAACACAAATACATTTGATGTAGACATCAATTCCAAAGTTGATCTAATGCCATCCATGTAAATTGCCCAGCAACTGCGTTAAACATATGCGAACATCAACGACAAACAACTGAGAGAGAGAGAGAGAGAGAGAAATGACAAATTACTTTAAAAAGACAGATGACAGCGGATAATAATAATGGAACGTTGGCCTAAAATGAGTTTAAACAAAATTAAAACTGCAAGACCCAATCAGATTTGAAACATTGAGTGACCATCAATATCATCTGGAAAAAAAACATGCTAAAAAATAAAAAAATTTAAAAAAGGAAAAGCTGTTGCACTACCTTCAAATGACTGCAAATATTACAATAGTTGCACTAAAAGCTGACATACTGCCTTAATGTCTGTTAGTCTCCATTTACACACTTGTATGCCTTAAGTTCAATTTAAAAAATGTACATTTATTTGTGTTGCAAACAAATGTTGCACATATAGGCTGCATTATACAATTCATATTGTGGTAATATTTCATTGCCACGCTTTGTGTGTTTAAAAAAAAATTAATGAATGAATAAATAAATAAAACGTCTGGCTGTCCATTCAGTCATCTTTATTGGTTTGTCTCTCTTTGTGTGTTTAGCAAAAAAAAAAAGTGTGATCTTTTAAAATTTTCAAAAGCTTTACTGTGAATAGATGGCAGGGCTGGAAAACTTAAAGCTAAACTAATTATGCTTAAAATAGCATAAGATTGGCGATAAAATTGAATAAAAAAAACTAATTTTCAATTAAAATTTTAATTGTAAAAAATCAAAAGATTAAAGGCCACTTTTACAAGTTAACGTTAGTTAAAGTTAAGATGCTATAAGTCAAATATCAAGCTTTTGGTCGGACATTAACTTAAAAACATCGATAAGTTAAATATCAAAGTTTTAGCCAAATAACTGGTTATTTGTCCTAAAAAATCGAAAGTTGTAATAATGGGGCTAAATTATGCCCAAACTATTTCATACAAAATAAATAAAATTTCGATAAATTTCTTTCCTTTTGGCTTGTTTTTCGCTTAAATTGCCTCCATATAATCTATTTTCTTTTATCGCTTTGCTTTCTTAGCTGCTTAAGTTTATGAAAATTTATAACGTTTTGTTACAGCTCAATTAAAAATCTTGCTATAGAACAATTAGTTTTATACCACGGCAGTACTGAAATATTTTTTTACTGCAAAATATACCAAAATATCCAGCCCTGATGTGTAATATTTTTATCTCTAATATATCCCTGTTGCATTATGTCTCAACTGACTCCAACAGGGTTTTAGCCTTTAAAGATTTTTTAAGGTAAGAGCAATTTTATTAATTTTGAAGAGAAAAAACTTTTACTCCCTCTAATAAAATTATAAGAAAACACACTTCCAGCCAAAAAAAATTAAAGTAGGTTTTAATGTAAACTTTAGGAAAAAAAAATTTCGATAATGTTTCCTTTAAAGTCTAGTAAATTTAATAAAAAACCAAATTTTTTTTCTTTTAATTTTATTAAAAGAAGTACAAATTTTAACTTCTAAGTGAACTTCGATCTTTAAAAAAATATATTTTGAAATTAAAAATTAACAAAACAGACCGACAAAAATTTTACAATTTTAAATATTGGGTTTAAATTTTTTTTCATTTTTCAAGTCCCCCCTAATGCAACCGCTTCTGGTGTAACTCTTTATCTGCTAAAGTTGATCGTTCGCTTGTTTATTGGGGTGACTCCGCTGGCTACCATCTCTCTAAGATATTTTATATGCCACAAGTGTAGCTCTGTTCTCTTTTCTTTTATTTGTTTTCCTTCTTTCATTTGCTGTTTATCTTCAAGCTGTAGAAAAATATGAAATAACTTAATTGTCACTCAATTACTCAGGTTTTCAGCTAAAAGCATTCATTGTGCCAGCTTAATGTCTTGCAATAAAATGCACTTCATTTACTCAAACATGTGCAACACATACAACACAACACCAAACATATCAATGAAAAATCTGCAACAGAATAAAAACTAACTAACTAAACACAGTCAATTCGATAAGGCCAACCAACTGCTGTATTAATGACAATGAAAATGTTACAAGTCATGTTTTCTGGACTGAAAGTGTATCAAATTTTATGTGCTTCACAAACAATACAAAAAAAAAATATTGAACAACAAAAAAAAATTGAAAAAGCAAACAAAATATACATTAAAATTAATAAGAACAACAAATGCGTTTGAGTGTAAAGAAAAGCAAAAAAAAAACAAAAAATATTATGGGTTAGGATTTATTAAATGCAGATTTCTTTTTTACTTTATTTTTTTTTCTGGTATTTTAAGCACACACGCACATACTTAAAGAAGTTTGTTATTAATTCATTATTTTTCAAAAAATAACGCGTTTCATTAGACTACTGAAATAATTTATTAATTCAATAAAATATTCGTTAAATTAATGGCACTTTTCTTTCATTTAATGTAATATTCCATTAATTTAATGAAAATAATTAATTAATTTAATTAAATAATAATTTAATTAAATTATAATTTAATTAAATATTAGTTTAATTAATTTAATTAAATATTAATTTAATTAATTAAATCAAGTATTAATTTAATTAATTTAGTAATATTATAATTTAATTAAATATTAATTTAATTAATTTAGTTATATTGTAATTTAATTAAATATTAATTTAATTATCTAAATTAAATATTAATTTAATTATATTATAATTTAATTAAATATTAATTTAATTGAATACTAATTTAATTAAATATTAATTTATTTTATTAATAATTACAAATTAATTTAGTTTAATTAAAAAATAATTTAATTTAATTAATTTAATTAAATACTAATTTAATTAAATATTAATTTATTTAATTAATAATTACAAATTAATTAGGTTAAATTAAACAATAATTTAATTAAATAATAATTTAATTAAATAATAATTTAATTAAATAATAATTTAATTAAATATTTTTTTCATTTAACGATAATTATTCAATGAAAATATTTCATTGATTCGATGAAAATATTTCACTACTTCATTGAAACGGGCCACTCATTAAAAAAATAATAAATTTTTCATTGTATGAATGAAAAAATTTTCGCTGTTAAGCTGTTTGCTTACAAACATAAATGAGATCATGGCAACTAATTGCAAAATAAATAAAAATTATTGAAAAATTTAAGAATTGCTGAAACAAAAAACTCTATTAAATGGCTCACGATTATTGAATAATTAAATATGCCACACAAACTTGACACATGTGCCATTAAGGTTACGACACGTAAACATCAAATTGTACCCCCCAAAGCAACAAAGCAGCAAACAACAGGACGCACAACATTATTTTCTAAAAGCATTCATTGATCACAATATTCAGCGAGAAACACACGTTTGTAAAAACTCAAAGTGTGGGTGGCATTTTTTGTAAAAACAACAACAAAAAAACCCCCAACATTGAGTTGTAATTGAACAATAATCTAACTGACGTTTTGCTTTTAGTCGTGTTTTAGCAAAAACCAAAAAAAAAAAAAAAATTCATGGAAAATAATTTTTCAAAATTAAAACAAAAAAAGAAAAGAAGTTGACAACAACGTCAACGACAATTGTTAAGATACTTTTTGTTTTATTTTATTTCAAAGTTACAAAGTACCAAAAGTTAAAAGTAACATGTAATTTTCTATAAAAATTGAAATGTTTTATACGCACCAAAAACAAGAGAGGCCGCCGCTAGTAAAGGTACAACAACAACATATTACGTTATTTCTATCTGCATGGTTGGTGGCAGTCAGGAACTGTTTTGTGTAGAAAAACACAAAACAAAAACCAAAGGAGGTTTTCCAACCGCCAATAATTTTAAGAAGTTGTACTTGTAAATTGTTGTTGTTGGTTTTTTTTTTAAGTTACGGTTGTTTGTGTTGTTGATATTGTTGTATTACTGTTGTTGTTTGTCATGTAAACCTATTGTTGTTAAAATTTTGTCGATTATTATTGCAACATACATGGTTTTTAACTCATTTCTTTTTTTTTTTTTTCATATAAAAAAATATGAAAAATACTTGCATGAGAAATAGTTTTAGGGGACTTCAAAGCGAATTGAGAAAGATGCTAAATTTGCAAGAAAAAAATGTTTGAGAACAAAACTAAGACGGACCATAGAAAGACCAATGAAAGAATATATTGACTGGATAATTTATATTTAAGAATACAACAACAACAAATAGTAGTCAGAATACCCTCAGACTATTGTCAGCGTGGTTAGTCCGCCACTGGGGTCTTTTCAATAATGATATATAGTATGTGTTGATATTAGCCAAAAAAAAAAAAAAAGAAAATGGTTACACAAGTGAGGGTCTCAATGGCCAAGACTTCTGACAGACATCTTAGCAAAGCTTTCATGAGACAAAATAATTGACTTTATGCAAGCGAACTTTTTTTATCTACAAAGAGTTCTTAAATTTTTTTTAACCAGTTTTAACGTTTAATTATATTAATAAGAACTTTTCATTGCTTCTATGAAAATTTTTATAAAATTAACGAAATGGTTCATTAAATTAATGAAATATTTCATTACATTCATTAAATGTTGCCATTGGTTGAACAGAAATGAATTTTTTATTGAAGTAATGAAATAATTTCATTCATTTCATGATATATTTATTTATTAAATGAATTAGTTCATTGAATTATTAAATATTTGACTGAATCAATGAATTATTTCATTGAATTTTTGAAGCATTTCATTGAATTATTAAATTACTTCATTGAATTTTTGAAACACTTCATTGAATTATTGAAATATTTGATTGAATTTATGAAATATTTCATTAGTTTAATGAAACGTTGTCATATATGAAATATAATTCATTCATAAAGTCGTACAAGCTGTCGAATTTGCAACAAGCAACTATGGTCGCATATCACTGTTTGCTTTAGGACAATAACACCTTCTAAAAAAAACTACAAAAGCGAGTTTCGTTTAGTTACTACGGCCAACCACAACATCAAATTAATTCCCCAAGAAAACCTAGACAACTAGACACAGAATCTTGCTCTACTTCATAGAATTCATATGAAGATCTTTACACATCGAACTTGTATAAGATTAAAGTGTGATAGAAGTCCAAAAAGACAGATGTTGTACAACACCTCACTTTACTTTGCAACCAAGTTGTACAACCCTTTTTCATTTTTCGTACAACCAAAATTTTTGGCACCTTCTTATTTTCTTTTTAAATAAATATGAGCAGCTTTCTTGAATTGTTTATGTAGGCTCTAGGGAAGTATCAAAGACACTACCTCTGATTGATAGGTTAAAAATGTTTGAAAGGGATATAAGTCCACTTTAAAAAATTAATAGGTTAGTGATGATTTTAGTAAGATAAGCGTACCATCTAACTAGAATTAATGCTGACTCAATTTTAAAAAAAAATGGACTCTTTCCACTTTTAAATGTATTTGCAAATTAAAATCTGCAGAAAGAAATTCTTTTTATTATTTTTAAAAGATATTTTCTTGAAAAAAATTAAAAAAGAAACAAACGAAATTTTAAATTTTATACGCAGGCTGTAGCATGCTACAACAGGCAATTTATTTCTTTATTTAAGTTTTGTTTTTTGTTAAACTCATTTTCATCGATGGCTTATCTGATCAACTGTGTAGGGAAAACAAGCCAAAAAGTGCTGGCTATAAAAAAAAGCTTAAAATTTATAATAATAAAAGGTTTAAACAAAATTAATATAAAAATACATAACATTTTCATGTTTATAAAACTATGAGAGATCTTTATCAACAAAAGCCTACGCATTGATTTTAGCTTGGAAAATTTTCATAGGAAAAAAATTTATTTTTTCGTTTTTTGTTTGGTTTTTGGCACAACAACCACAACACACACATCAAATTTCAATAAATGAATGAATGACGTTTGTCAAAGGCAGTCACCAGCCACCAGCTCGCCACCAAAGCAAAACAATAACAAACAGTCAGTCAGAGGTGGCCATTCATTTCTGCATTTCCTTAAAATTTTATCACGCGTAACTGTCAAACTGTCACTTTCGTTTTAGGTTGCCTTAAACATGAACTTACAAAACCTCCAGCTCAAGGTGTAATTCCGTCCGTAATTTTTTAATTTTTCTTTTTAAGCTTTCTTTACACTCTCATCTTTATCTGCAGACCTACAGACTGCTAAACGCATTTTCCAATAAACTGCATGAAACTGATGATAGCAGAAGACAGGCAGGCTATAGATTTTAGTTTTAGGCTTCTGTAGGTTTCCTTTTTTCCCCTTTTGCTTTTAAAATTTTTCATACAAAGACGTTTGACTAACTTTTTTTTTTTTGCTACTTGTGCAGACAACAAAGCATCTCTCAAACTCAACTTGCAAAAGTTTACTGGCAATTGTTAGGCCTTTAGCTTTATTAAAGTTTTCGTTAGTGGCTTTACTCTTTTCATTTTTATAGTCGCATTTGGTGTTAAGCCTTTGGGGCATACGAGTAAAAAGTGTGTGCGTGCCTGCTTGGTTGATTTTCCAACATGTTTTGTCACATCATTATCACACACAGATGTAACGTAACACAAAGTTCCCATACAAAAATTACTTTAACGTTTCAGCACATTTCTACGGTGGCACATTTCATCTTTGCAAATGTTTGTCATTTTTTTCTTCAGCAGAAGTAGGCAAAAAAAAAAAACAACAACCATTAAGCAAGCGTACATACTTCGTTTTCACTTAATGTGTGATAAAAGTTTTTCTTATTTTTTTTTTTAATTTTTTAAATAAATTTTTCTTTACTCTTCTGCCATATATGGTTATGCGTGGCTGCAGCGCAAATACCACATACCATTTGACATTATTGACGTGACAACCGTAAGTTGCAATGTTTACTCATGTTTTGACATTGTTTCCAAATAAACACATACACACACCCATTCACACACAGGTACTGCAGTGAATATGCTTAAAAATGTTTTCAATGATCAATGATGTTGCTGACATAATGCGATGATTAATTTTGTCATAATTTTTTTTTTTGCTTTTTATTTTGTTTTGCTTGTAAAGAAAATTGCAAATAATTTTGGGTGGCAACAGCAATAACACTGGGTGGACATTCTATTATAAAAACAAATTTAATAAATATTTCACACAATGAAAAGTATTTAAGCAGATATTTTTAATACTTTTAATCACACACAATAAACCTATAGGGCACAGCTAAGAAATATTTTTTATTTTATAAAATAAATTCAATTTGTAAGCACTTGCTATTTCTGCCAGCTTTTAAGAAATTTTCTAAAATGTAACACAGTTAACGTCAGTATCAAATGTGTTGTAGCAACACTTTAAAATTACTATATAAAGAAAATATTTTTGTTGTTTTTTTTATAATAAAAATAGCATTACAAAAAAGTTGTAGTAGTAGAAACCAAACATAATTATGCTAATAGCAATTTTTTTCAATATTCAATTCAATTAAGTTTTAAAAATTTAACTGAAAATGCCCTTATTAAGTTAATTAAATATTTAATGATATATATAGTAATTTTATAGCAGTAGCAACAGTCGGAATTGAAGCTGTAGTGATAGTAGCAATATTTTATCAATAGCATATTGTAGTTGTAAGACACAAAACAAATTTAATTTAAAGAATTTATTATCTTAGTAGTATTTTAAAAGTGTAGCATTAGAGCGATTAATAGTAGCAATTTAAGTTTATAGGTAGTAGGTTTTGTATATATATGAATTTTAAAATATTTAATTTGAAATAAAAACCCATCTTAGTAGTAGCAGAAAAGATAAAAAAAATGCTAGAACAGATAATAGAAGAATTAATAAAAGTAAAGCAGTAGTAGCAGAAATGGTAACACATGATATGAATAATTTTTTTTTTATTTAATTAAAATTAATTAAATAATTTAAATGTATTATATTAATTAATTGAATTGAAAAAAATATTATTATAACTATGCATAGTATTTTAAAAGTTCTTATTATGGGCTATGATCGCACCGCGACCCTTAAGATCTATTCTGTAGAGATAGTAACTATAGACTTGGTAGTAATAGAAGTAGTAAAAGTAGCATGTAGTATTTTAAAAGTAGTAGCAGTAGTATTTTGTAATTTTAATATGCAATATTGTATACAATATAGGTAATTTTAATAATATAGTAGTTAGAACTTATAGCAAATTTCCATAAAAATAATTTTTAAAATTTGTAAATGTAAGTAGTTGTAGCAGAACTTGTACTTGCCGTGCTAGATATATATAAATTTTTTTTTTATAATTATAGCATTAGCAGAAAGGAGCATAAGTAGCAGTGGCCTAAAAATTAATAGTCGTAATAGCATACGAAAAAGTAGTATTATTATCAAAGTATTTTTTAATGAACTTTCATTTATTAATAATAAAAAAAAAATAGCAATAGCATGCTAAAGTTCTATTGGTAGCATTAACTATTAAAAAAAAAATCATAGAATTTGTCAGCAGTAGTGGTAACGCTTAAAGTAGCAGTATTACTAATACGATACTTTCAAAGTAGTGGCAGTAGAATGCTTTAATTTAAAAATGCAATTTTGTATATAAAATAAGTAATTTTAATGTCGCAGTACTAACTTATGATAAAAACAATTTTTTGAATTTGAAATAGAAGTTGTAGCAGAATTCGTGTCAGAAAAACATAGTATTGTAATTGTAGCATTACAGCTACAAATTTGTAGTACAATAGGTAAAATAAATTATTTTAAGAAGAAATAGCAGCAAAACACAAAAATAGAATAGAATTTTTACATTGATAGTTTGCAGAATACTTTAGAAGTAGTAGCATTAAAATACTGTAGTTCAAATAGTAGCATAATAATAAAAAAATATTATATAGAATTTGTAATCATAGCAAATCCTAGCAGAACTGATAGTTGCAATAGCGGTAGCGGTTAGTGACAGTAGTAGCATTAATAAGTAGCAGTATGTGTTTGCAGTTACATTAGCATTAATAGCAAAATTAGTATTACATATTGACTTTTTTTTATTTTATTTTATTTTATGTTTCCTAAAATTAAATTTTTTTTGTTATAAGATAAATTCATTATTTAAAAAATAGTAATAAAAATGGTAGCAATAAAAGTAAAAGCAGTAGCCAAAGCTGTAGCATATATGATACCTAAATATATGAAAACTTATTTGATATTTAAATCTTTGTTTTTTTTTTTAATAATCCGTAGCCCCAAAAAAAACTATTTAACTAAATTATCAAAAATGTGCGAGTTTTAAACAAAGCATACTGCCAGCTTTAGCTTGTTAAAAGTAATTACCTTTTGCCTCCATATGAAAACAGAAAAAAAATATTTACATGCATAAATTGCTCTCAATAAGTTCAGTCGTTAACTTTTTTTAGCAGATTTTTCTTTTTTCCATACATTTTGTTAAAAAATATTTAACGTTTAACCGTAAATCTTGATTTAAGATTTAATGCAAAAAAAGTGGAAAAGGAGAAAAAAACACCTTAACAAATGAGAATTAATGTCTTTCTAAAGCTGGCTGTTATAGTGATTTGGTTGTTATAGAACTGATGTTGTGCTGGCAAAACAATAAAATGTGTTACAAATTTTTAAACCAGCATGACGAAATTCTACACTTAATTTTCTTTTTTTAAGCTCGCAAAATTAAAAAAAAAACGCGTCACGATTGTAACAAAAATAAAAGAGAATCTTTCAAACGAAAAACAACAAGAAAATTATGGCAACAAACATTAAAGAAAGTCATTACATTTTAGCCGCCTCGTAACTGTTTAATAAATTATTGCCACAATTTGCGCAAACGCACATGAGAAGAGCAGACACACAAAGCAAATGTAAAAGCTAAAGCTGAAAATATATCTATGAACGGTAACCATCATCATGCTTATTTGTTTGTTGATGATCATAATAATGATGACGACGTTGATGGTAATTGTAATGATGAGAATGATGTGGAGGACAAATAACAACACAGCCAACTATGTTTGTTGGTGCAGCATCTAAACACACTAGTCGTCATCATTATTATTTCTCCAGTCAGCACTCCAAACTAACTCCACCTGAAACAACAAGCCCAAAAAAAAAAGAAGCAGAAAAAGAAACCTTAAAAAAAATTTTCATTTTAGGTCTACAAGGAGAAACTTACAAATGACGGAACAGGCAGAGTAATAATGATTTTATGCTAGACCTTAAATTGGAAGAACCCTTGCGGTAAAATAGTAAAACAACAACAACGAAAAAAAAATAAATAAAATTGTAAAGTTTATGACTGGAGATTTTCCGATGGGAAAACAGTTGCCAACAGTCAACTTTAACAACAACAGGGCAAGCAACATTAACTAACAACAGCATAATGCAAATTTGTGAGGGCAATGCAGCCAAACACACGCATGCACACTTGCATGTGTGTGTGTGTGTGACATTAACTGTTCATATTTTTTTTTTTAGTTAATTCTATAAACTCCTTTATTTAATGTTAAGAGGGAGGTTGGTTTACACTGTACTTTCACGGCAATAATTTAAATCAGTCAAACATTTTGTTTACAATCTCTACGAAATTTTCATATTCTTTGAAAAAAATTCTTAATAAAATTTAATAAATTTTTAGAATCATTTTTAATTTGAATAATATTGACAAAATATTTTGATTTTCGAGATCAACCGAAGGCAATAAAAATTTTATATATTTTATACTAAAATATTGGATCTAATTATTCATAACGTTTAGAGATGTCGTAAAGCATAATTGGCAATTATTTTACATTTTGCTTATGCTTAAATATGCTCCTGAAAAGCTGTAAAATACAAGAAAAAATACAAAATTTCTCAAAAAATTAAATGTGTTTCAGCTTAATGAATATTATTTTTTTTTTCTTTTTTTATCTAAAAAAATAATTTTTTTGTTAAAAAATTTTATATTTTATCAGCACTAGCTGAAAAAATAACACAATTCATTCACAATAGACAACTGTTTAATTCACAATTAAATGAAACAATTCAAAATAATAAGATAATTCCGCAGGAATAAATAATGTCGATCGATATTTCTTAGCTAAATTTTCCTTTCCTTGGGGAATCAATAATTAAACACATTCTAATTGTCAAGATGGCGCAAAGGCCACCCTTTAGTTCAAGACTAAAATATTAAGTATTCGCACACTTTGTTAGCACATTAAAATAAGATCAAATGAAATTGTAGTGCTACTCTTGGTGTGTGTATATACGCACTAACTAAATAAAGTTTCCTCGATTATTGCCACCATTAAATCTATACTGCGTTAAATATTTTCCTTTTGTTTGCTGTTGTTGTTGTAATTGTTATTGTTGTCATAGTGTTGTTAGACCAACAACCATTATTTTTTTTGTGAAATAATAATACACCCTCTTTCTTCTCCCTTGAGTTACACACAAATTCATAATAATAATTTAGTTTCGGTTAGCAGAGCGAGCACATTATACGATTACATATTGAAAAGTTGTTTAAAAAAATTTTTTTTTAATTCAAAATAAATTTTTTTTGTACTTTCCTATCAAAATATCAAGCGAGTGTTGTGCAGGCACACCATTCCTTCCATTTTAACACATGAGTCCCAACTTCAATTATAAAAAAAAAATAAAGGAATAGAACACTAGAAAGGTAACAAAAAAATATAAAGAAACGAAGAAGTAGATGTAGAAGAAGAAACAAAAATAGACACAGTCAAGTTTAAGAGAGATTGGTTCATCATTATATATGATGACTCTGATGCAGATGATGACAACACGGGCTCAAAACATACTCAACGACAACAACAAAAGCATACAACACAGCATCATAATTTAATTTTATTTGTGGCATAAACATACGGAGTAGGTACCTACTAAAAGTTGGCATAAAAAATGATGATGCTGGATGATTGTTGTTAATGTTGGCTTTGCTTTTTGGTGGGTTTAAGTTTTTTCTTTTCTTTTTTTCTAAAAATCAGCGGCAGAGTTCTTTTGTTAATTTAAGCTAGTGCGTTTCACAACACACTATTTTCATGTTATCAAAAAAAATTAAAAAATAGGGAGTTCAACTTATACGGCAAGTACTCGTAATCTTGCCAGCTTTAGCCTTCAACTTTGAATCCACTTTTCTTATTTATATTATTTATATTTTAGTGGCTGCAATTTTTTTATTTTTTTCTATTTAAGTCTTACTTTTTCTAATCATGTTTGTGTTTTTTGTTTGTATGTTGTTAATTTTATTTGTAGGCAAATTGTTTAACATGAATGCAAGATGTTGTTTTCTACACTGATTTGATGTCTTTATAGTTAAAAATTTTTAGTCTTTTTTTTATAAATAAAAACAAAAATTAACCATAATTTATAGGAATATGAATCTGACAATTTTTAGCCAAATCTAGTTTCATGTAAAATGATTTCAGAAAGTAAGTTTTGATTTAAAAAAAAAAATCTAAAAACACAGGCCTACAAAATGAAATTTTTTCGCGGTGCCAATTTGAATAAAATAAATTTTTTTTTTGTAAACCTACCGTAAACACTGCATAATGTGCCCTAACTCGAGAATTAGATCTCTCATTTTGTTTAATAAAACACACTAAATATGTTTAATTATTTTATTTGGAATTCAAAAGCTTAACAAAATATTAATCTTTATTTGTGCTAATTCCAGAATTGTGTTGGGTTATTTGAAATTTGTTGTTTCCCACTAAAGACAAACAAAAATAGAGTCAAAAATGCTATATAAAAAAAACTAGCTAAAATTTCATTACTGATCAAAAACAAAAATAAAAAAATATTTTGCAGCCAACTTCACTGCAAAACGCTGTATCAAAATTAGATTTTTCAACCGCTCAGCGTTGCCGTCCAGTTGTTTTATACATTTTGTATGAATAACAGAGAGATAAAAATGCTTAACGCCTCAATTTAGGTATAGATGTAAATTTACTAAAATTCATGATCCTTGAGAATTAAATAAACTTTAAATTATGTTAAAAGCAATTTCTTATCAGCCTTATAGTTTCTGAGATATTCTTAAAGTTTTGTCAAAAAAAAAAAAATTGTTTTCGCAAGAAAAGTTAAGAACATTTTTTTTTAATTCTTTAAAAAACTAAAATTTACTAAATCTTAAACTGTGTCCTAAGTTTTGATATTAAAATACATTCATTCTATTTTCTTAATTTATACACAGTGGAAAAATTTTTCAAGTGGTATCGAATATACTATAAATCATTAAAGAGCTGTGAAATAAAACTAACTTTTTTTTTAATTTAATTTAATTAAAAATCATTTAGCAAAAATTATATTCTTAAAAGTCATAAAAAAAATTAATTTTCTCTTAAGCCACTCCTTTAAATCCATTAAATCAGCTTTAGGGGCAAAGATCATCAGGAAATTCAGCTGTCAAACAGGGAAAGCAATAATTCACATCAGTCCCTACGATGTAAATCAATATTTTTTAAAATCTTATTTTATAAAAGCTTAAAATATGCGTGTTAGTACAATCAAGAATTCATAATTTTTCTTTTAGGACTCATATATCGCTCATTTACTTAAAAAAAAAGCAAGATATTAGGGTAAAGTTATTTAGAATTTGCAATTTTTAATGTTTTATACTGAAAAGAAAGCATTTAAAATATATTAATTTTTAATATAAAATAATTTATGTAGAAAAAATTCTATTTATTAAAAAAAATTTTTTTTTGAGTTATGACACTTTAGAAACAAATGAGCGTTGTGTATGGGAGAGCAGCTGCATCTATTAAATATGCTAAATTAAAAAAAAATAATAATTTTTTTGAGAATCTGCCAAATCTCTATCCTGAATTTTTATTGGTGGAAATTTAGCGCTCAAAATATTTTTTTATTGATTTTTTTTAATATAAACTAATATATTGAAAAAAAAATGTATTTAAAAAAAAAATATTTTTTGAGTTATGACACTTTAGAGGCAAATGAGAGATAAGTACAGAATATAGAGTACAAGATTTACAAAAAAAAAACATTTTTTGAGTTATAACACTTTTGAGCGATATTTATGGGAGCAGCTGCTTCTATAACATATCTTAAATTTAGAGAAAAAATTTGTAGGCTGTTCAGCGATTAAGCGAACGAAAGCAAAACACGTTTGTATTGAAAACAAAAACAAATTTTCGTGTATTGTTTTTGTTTTAAATAAGATATTTAAAAAAAAATTATTTACAAAAAAATATTTTTTGAGTTATGACACTTAAGAAGTAAATGAGCAATAAGTACGAAATATAGAGTACAAGATTGAAAAAAAATAAATTATTTATAAAAAATAGTTTTTGGGTTATGACACTTTAGAAGCAAATGAGCGATATGTATGAGAGGGCAGCTGCTTCTATAAAATCTGCTTAATTTAAAGAAAAAATTTCATGTTCTATTTTCTGTTCACCCTGGCAAAAGTTTTTATTTAATTTTTTTCTAAAGCTTTTTTTTAATTTTTTTTTCCTTCTAAAATTATGAATCAATAACCCTCATATGCGTGAATAAATTTATTACCAATTGTAAGAAATTGAAAAACTATAAATAAAAGCTTTTACAACCAAATGTTATACACACAGAAAAAAATTATATTTACCAGCCAAAAAAAATATCTAACCTTCGATTATAAGCCATCAGTCATTATGTCAGCAGATTAAGTCATCATCTTTAAATCATACGATTGCTGAAAACTGACCACACACAACATGCATAAAAAGAGGTGGTCAATTCAACAGCAAAAAAAAAAAAACAAATAAATAAATAAAAAACGTAATAACAACAGCAACAACAATAATTGCCATAATTCCGTTTGGTAAAAAATGTTATACGGGCAACAGAGTTTAAGGTCTTAAATAAAGAAAACACAAAGAAAAAAATTATGCTAAACGAAAATACCAGCAGCATGTTTTCGCAAAAAAAGGAAAAAAGAAAGTATTTTACAAAAATAAGTAATTTTGATTAAAATCCAAAGGAAGAGCTGGCAAACATGAGAAAACCAGATCAGTTAGTCCGTTGGTTAAAGAAATTATTAATACCTTAAATACTAAACGCGAGTAATGGCCAAAAAGTAAAGCACCTGCTGATTAAAAAACACTTTTTTTTAAAACAACAAAAAATTAATTTTTTGGCATTTTAGGCTAAAACTAATTAAAAGGCTGGATTTATTTCGCTTTTATTTATTTATTTTTAATTTATTTCATTTTCTTTAACTGAAAGTAAAAAAAATTGTGTTTTTCATAAGGGAACTTAAACATTAATTTAGAGAAGTGAGTAAGATGTTCTCTGGAATGTTAAATTTTGCACAATCCAGACGCATTTATCCAGGCTTTTTATTTAGAAAATTATCGTACACTTCTATTTTTATTTACAATTTTTTTAATTCAAATAGCATTTAAAAAAAGTAACTAGAGCTTAGGCCCTTTTGTCCCGTGTGTGTTGTGAAAGGATCTGGACTGTCTACTAATGCTTTTATAAGGCGAATGTGGAGGAAAAGTAAATAAAACATGTTACAGCATTAAAAATGTAATAAAACTAAAGTTAATAACTGATCATTTATTTATGGTTTTAATTAATAAATTCAATGTTGTTTGTTTTGATTTTTGTTTCAAGTTCATGTGGTTGTTTTTTTTTTACAATTTATGCAGACCATGAGCAACCAAGAGTTGCAATGAATAATCAAAAGAGTTTATTTTTTAAATAAAATTGATAATTTACTTCTTTTCGAGGAAGAATTTTTCAGACACAACGAATTTTACTGCTACTAAATTCAATTACTGCAGGTTTGCTATTTTGTATGCAAAAAAACCTTTTCATCCATTGCTGAAATAAAGAAAATTATTCTAAAGCTTCTACTTTACATGACGGCTCATGTAAATAGGCATCGCAAGCATTTTTATCTCTCAAAAAATGCTCTAAGCTTTTTGGAAGTGTTTTAACATATTCGGAAATTTCTTTAAATTATTTAAAATTTTTTTTTTAAATTTGCATGTACCTCAGTGCTATTAATTTGAGGACGAACCATAGAAGATTAGGGGATGGGATATACAGGGTGGGCCAAAAGAAACCAAGGGGCGTAAAAGTTTAATAACTTTTTTGTTTATTAATTTTTTTTAATTTTTTCTTTCAGATTATATAGACAACACTTGGGGAATTTATAATTTAGAGGTTCACAACTGAACAGAGAACCAGAACAATAGAATTTTATTATTTAAACCAGAGATCAATTATTTTAACGCTCATTTTCATTTGAATGGCTTTGTTAACAAGCAGAACTGTAGGTTCTGGGGTTCTCAAAATCCAAGAGCCATTCATCAACGCCAATTACACCCCATCAGGTGTACAGTATGGTGTGGGATCACATCTGAAAATGTCATTGGGCCCTACTTCTTCGAGAATGAAGATGGAAGTGCTGTAACCGTAAATGGAGAGCGGTATCGTTTTATGACAGAAAATTTTTTACGTCCTGCTCTTGAAAACAGTCCTGGTATGTGGTTTCAGCAGGACGGAGCCACTGCCCATACTGCCCGAGACACAATGGCACTTTTAAGTCAAATTTTTGGAGAGCGAATAATTTCTCGAAATTCGGAAATTATTTGGCCAGCGCGATCGCCAGATTTGACAGCACCCGACTAATTTCTTTGGGGTTTTTTGAAGGAGCGAGTGTATGTGAACAAGCCAGAGACAATCCTTGAACTCAAGGCAAACATTGTTGCAGAAATTCAAACGATGTTATGGAAAATGCTCTAAAAAGAGCCCATCAGTGCGAAGCTGAAAACGGTGGTCATTTAAGAGACATCATTTTTCATACTTAGTGTAAAAAAATTTCCATTTTGTATATTATATAATCTGAAAGAAAAAATAAAAAAAAGTTAATAAACAAAAAAGTTATTAAACTTTTGCAGCCCTTGGTTTCTTTTGGCCCACCCTGTATATTATTTTAAAGGCAAGGTTGTTTAGATTTGTAATCTGCTATCCAATTCATCAGGAATTACTTTGAACTATTTTTAATTTTTTTTTTAATTCCCCAGTACTCTTGCTCTGAAGGATTTTTACCATAACCCAGTTTGTCAAGGTACCATTTTCGATTTTGCTCTAGAAAATGAAACATTTTAATCTGAAAGTGTTTTAACATTTTAGCGAAATTTCGTGGTTTTTATTTTCTAAGGCAAAAGAGAAATTGTCAAATTCCTAATTAATGTAATTAGGAATGAGAAAAAAAAACTGGCCCATAACCCATTTTAAAATTTTCATTACAACACTTTTGCAAATATTTTTAATTTATGTTTTGTTGGCTGATGACAAAAATATTTAATTTATTTTTTTTTTTTGCTTTCAAGTAAGTGATTTCTGTACTTAAATGGATATTTTTTTGTCAAGATTAAGAAAAAAAAATAATTTTTTAAACGTGCTTTAGAGGCAACTACTATTTCTTTTTTGCTTGCTTTCTCTCATAGCGTTTCTTTTATTATTTTTCAAAATTAGTGCTCCACTAGTAACTTTCAAAAAAAAACAAGCAGACCTCAAACTTTAAAGGTCAATCGCTAAAGATATTCTTTGTAGTCTATTTAGGTCTTTACATGAAAAACGCTATTTAATGAATATTGCATTTAGTTAGTTTAGTTTCGTTTCGTTTGGATGGTTAATAATCATAAACCATAAGTTACCATAAACGTGAGCTTATTTATACACTACCAGCATAACGTAGACAACTGGCTGCTGCACCACCAACCCGCCAAGCTTTATCGTTTAAGCTAAATTTATAAACTTTATGTTTTATGCTCTGATAATATAAACTTGACTTTATGCTGAAAAAAAAACCAACAAACTGCTAGCGTTGCTCTAAAAAAAAAAAAGGAATATATGAACCCAATCATCATCAGTTTTGTGCTTTTTAACCCAGAAGGTAAAAAAAAAATACACGTAAAGTAAGCAGGATTTTTGTGGCTGCTAAGAAAATGGTCTGCAAAAAAAAATTAAATGAAACGAAAAGAAATGTTAAACGTTGTCGTGATTTTCCTGAATTAGAACAAAATTTATTCGCAACTCTAATCAAATGTGAATTATTTATAATGCTATCAAATCCAACAAGAACAAAAAAGAAAAAAAACAAGGAAAATGGAAAATAGATATTAAAAGCTTTAAATCTAAAAAAAAAAAAACCCATATGGTCGAACGGTCAAATTCAATTCAATATGGCAGCCAGTACCTAAATGAAAGTGTGTGATTTTATAAGGCTCTGTGTGTGTGTGTGTGCATTTTATTACACGTATGTCTGAGTGTGTGTAAAATGCGTGCCAGCTTAACAGCATTCAAGTATTTGGGAAATTGTTTATTCCACTAAAGTGAAACGTCTTTAAATTAAGATAATCTACTGTTTGGGGAATTTAAACGTCCACTTTAGTTGTTGTTATACCTACACCCCACCGTTCAGCCTCTTCTTCAGTTTCTTTTTTTTTTTTTCTTTAATTTTAGTTAGCAAACTTTTGTTTTATTTCAGCTAAAGATTGCCTGGTAAAAATTTTTGTTTTTGTTGTTTTGTTCCATTACTTGCATATGTGGGTAATACTTAGTCTTGCTTGTCTTCTTCCTTATTGTTTCAATAGTTGCTGTGTGTGTTTTTATTATTTCTACCAAAATGGTTAAATGAAATTGTTAACTAAAATTTATTGGCAATTGAAATGCTGAAACTAAAAACAAAAATGAGGTTTTTTGTTGTTTTGTTTTTAATGCTCAAATAGAGTTAGTTGGGGCCTTCTTTTATTTTAGAAAAAAAAAATAGTATAAAAAAAGGAAACCAAACCAAGACATTAATCCCCAAAGAGCAATACACTTTGTATCTAATTGACCAAAAAATAAATTTAAATGATGATATGCTTTTGAAAATTTAAAAAGCAGCTAAGCGAATACAACGTGCACTGCAATCACAGCTGTAGAACTTTATAAACGAATAAATTATTGGAATGGAAATGGGTTTAACGACATGGCAAGCCGTTTTTATGACCGAAACCATGGACTCTACTAATCTTGTACGTTTATTCCTTCTAAGAAAAAAAGCCTAGACGCCAATTCAAAACTGTTATTAAAAAAAAATTTTAATTCATAAAATTTTTAATTGTTTTAATTATATATTTAATAAATATGACAAAGCGAATAATGGCCATAAAACAAGGACTGATAAATTACTTAGTTAACGTAATTAAGGTAGACTAAATTCGGTAAAAAAAAAACCCCAAGACAAAAAGGTAGTTTTCTTGGAAGTGTACATCTTACAGTAGACAACACTGTTTTATTTAATAAACATTTGAAGCTGAAAATTTCTTTGTTTTGTGTCACGTTGGGTTTAAAGGCACAAAAAAATTTGAAACCAAGTAAACATTATATTATTACAATATTAATCGAATTGATTAAATATATAATTAAATCGTTTAATTTTTAAAATTTAATTAAATTAAAATATTCATCGAAATGTTTAAATATTTAATTAAATCCATTAACTTTTAAATTTTATTTTATAAAAATATTTGTCGAATTGATTAAATATTTAATTGAATTAAATAAATTTTTAGTTTTATTTTATTAATACGAGTATATCGAATCGATTAAATATTTAATTCAATCGATTAACTTTTAAATTTTATTTTATACAAATATTTGTCGAATTGATTAAGTATTTAATTGAATCAATTAAATTTTTAGGCTTTTTTTATAAAAAAATTTGTTGCTTTGATTAAATATTTAATTGAATCGATTAATTTTTAATTTTATTTTATTAAATATTTATCGAATTGATAAAATATTTAAATAAATCAATTAATTTCGTAATATTATTTTAATAAAATATTTGTCGAATTGATTAAATATTTAATTTTAAAATTTCAATAAAAAAATTGTTATATTGAAGAAACTTTTAATTGACTCAATTAAAAATTTAGTTGACTGACTACGTTAATTAAATTTTTAATTGCAGCAATTAAAAATTTAATGCAATCAATTAAATATTTAATTGATTCAATTAATACTTTTTTCAATATGACAATTTTTTTTTATTGAAATTTTAAAATTATCAACTCTTTCTAGGCTGTTTCATTTTTTATCACAATTTTTTGTACTGAAGAATCTATTTTTTTGGGAGCTGGCCACAGTAACGCCAAACTTTAACAAAGCACATTAAGCATGTTACACTAGAGCCGGAAATGCTATACGAAAAAAGGTTTTATTAGGGAAAATACGTTCGATTAATAAAGAAAACCCATTCCAGACTTTTTAAATAAAATTGATCAAAATTCAATTTATATGGTTTGACCAGGACAAATGTATTTTCTATGGCACCCTAAACCTATTTGCTCAACGAATGTTTTAGCTTTAAACCATTCAATGGCAGGAAATATTGTATGGAAAGGTTAATACGATTTTCTTTAAAAATTTTGCTCTAGAACCGCTTCACTAAACACTTAAATGAACAAATTTTTTTAAAGAAGAAAATTATAACTTTTTTCTTTATTTCATTCCAAGCCTGCCTTAAAGTTAGTCAAGGCTATTTATTGTCAGTCACTTTTAAAACCTGAAATTGCAAAATTTTTTTTTTCTCAAAATAAACTTTGACTTAAGCAATTGTTGCAAAAAAAGTAACCCAACAATTTTTGTTTGTTTTATAATTAATAAAATTCTTGAGAAGCTTTATTGATTGTCTGCAGGAAACATCCAGAGTCTAGGCGGGAATCGAACCCATGAATCCTAGATTGAAAGGTGAGTATACTACCCACTTGCCTAATGGGCTGCTACAACGGGAATAAAAGTACATTTCAGTATAAATTCCAATTTAGTGAATACGATATTCTGTCTATTGCTAATTTTCCTTAAAAAATGTTATTAAATCTAAAATTTGTTTGCTTTTTTATAAGAAAATTAGTCCAAAGAGTTTCCTGACATCTAGATTAGTACCCTGTAAAATCGGCTTTAAAATCTCCTTCTGTTAAGAATAAAAAAAAAGAAAACAAAAAATCTTTCAACTTTAAATTAATAAAGAACAGTGAAAAACAGAAAAAAAAAAACACCAACAAAAAGGAAACTCAAAACATAAAACGCATAGTTTAACAATTTGTTGCAGTTTTATGAAATCGTTGATGTTTGTTGGCTGATTCGTATGCAACAGACATGAACTGCGTGAGCGTGCGTTACCATTTTTTATTGTTATTTCTTTGAAATTTAGCACAACCAAAACGAAACATTTGAGGCAAAAAAAAGAACAAAAAACCAACTAAATTTAATCATCCTTTACAAAACATCTTTTCTACAGAAAATTATTTTTGTTTTTTCCACCCAACTTTTTGAAAGAAACTACGTTGCTTTACCTCTAGCGGAAAAATTACATTTCACGCTGAAAATGCGTGCTCTGCGTGCCTACAATAATCAAAATATTTAGAAGAAAAAAATGTTAAGGGGGGAGGCGAGTGTGTGCGCTTGCGCACTAAACTTTGTTGAACTTTTTGTGATACGTACCAACTACAATGAAACAATTTTAAAGTGTAGGTGCTGGTGCTGCTGCTTTGCTATAACTGACTGACGTTACTGCTGTTGTTGGGCTAAAGTTGGCGTTTGATTTGAAAGGTTGCTTTACGTTTTCTTTGCTTTTGTTTAAGTTTTGTTAACTATTCTTTTTTATTACTATTTTTCTTTTTATCATTAAAAAAAAACCATGCAATTGGCCCGAAAACGTGAGCAGCCAAAATATCATCCACCTAGACAAACTAACTCCTCTTTTTCTTATGCTAAAAGGTAACAAAAATAATTTTTTTTTTGCTTAAAAATCTCAGCAACATCCAGCAAAAGTAAAAAGGGGAAAGTAGCTGCCAGCATTTGGTTTTACACTTGTGCGTTATGATTGTATTACAAGCATCATTTAAAATTTATAAAAAAAAAAATTTTTCCAGAGAACTTTAGAAGTCATGTTCTAGAGAATTGAAAAGAAGTTGGTGATTATGTTTTTTTTTAAATTTTTTTAAAATATATGATGAAAATTTTTTTAGATTTTGCGAATAAATATCTAAAAGGAATTTAATTTTCATGTATTTAAAATATTAAAAACAAAAATTATCATGATTTTTTTTGACTTTCTATAAAATGATATTAACAAGGCGAAGGCGGTACTTGGGAGATTAAAAAGTAAAAGTGAAGCATAGTTAGGAAGGTTTGGAAAAAAAGAAAATTAAATATGTATTAAGGCTGAATTTAGCCACTCGTTGTGAAAAAAATTATTATTCGTAAAATTTTCCTTTTTCTATGTAGTTTATCAGAAAAATTCAGACTTAAAAAATTTTTTTGAGGACAAAAAATTTGTGCGGACAAAAATTTGTGAGCGCAAAAATTTTGTGACGGCAAACAATTTATGAAGACAAAAAAATTTGTGAGGATACAAATTTTTGCGGACAAAAATTTTGTACAGATAAGAATTTTGTTATAATTAAAGTCTTGTGAGGACAAATTGTTTAACTGAACAAAAATTTTTTAAGACAAAAATTTTTAAAGTCAAAAATTTTGTGAAGACGAAAATTTGTGAGGACAAAACTTTTGTGAGGAAAAAAATTTCCGGGGACAAAAAATTTTTAGAAAAAAATTTAGTGAGAACAAAAAAATTTGTGGGGACAAAAAAATTGTGTGGACAAAAATTTAAGAGGACAAAAATTTTGTGAGGACAAAAATTTTGTGAAGACAAAAAATTTTTGAGGACCAAAAATTTGTGTGGACAAAAATTTGAGAGGACAAAAATTTTGTGAAGACAAAAATTTTAAAGGACAAAAATTTTGTGAAGCCAAAAATTTGTTAGGACAAAAATTTTGTTAGAAAAAAAATTTGTGGAGACATAAATTTTGTTAGAAAAAAATTTGTGGGGACAAAAAATGTGTGATGACAAAAAATTTGAGAGAACAAAAATTTTGTGAAGACAAAAATTTTAAAGGACAAAAATTTTGTGAAGCCAAAAATTTGTTAGGACAAAAATTTTGTGAAGCCAAAAATTTGTTAGGACAAAAATTTTGTTAGAAAAAAAATTTGTGGAGACAAAAATTTTGTTAGAAAAAAAATTTGTGGGGACAAAAAATGTGTGATGACAAAAAATTTCTGAAGGGAATATATTTAGTTAACACAAAAATTTTTGAAGTAAAAAGTTTTGTAAAGACAAAAAATTTGTGTGCACAAAAATTTTATTCGGAACAAGTAGGTGAATTTCGCCAATGAGAATTTTTTTAAAAAATAAGGGAATAATAGTTTTTCATTGTATATCACTTCTCAATATCGATGACTATCGACTCTAGTTTATTGTTACGTAAGAACTTTTATTTACCAACAAAATAAAAATAAATATTTTTTTACCTTAACTTTTTGGTATAAAATTTCGCAATAAATTGTGTTGGAAAAACTCACCTGAAAAGAAATAAAACAAAACTAAAAGTTAGACAAAAAGCAACAAAGAAATCGGTAAATTTTAATTAAAATGAAAAATAAAATAGTTTTTATTTGTTTTTTTTTTTAATAATACTTTTATTTGGATAAGATTTTTTTAACAAAAAATTTGTTTAGAAAAAAAAAATAGCTAAAAATAACCAAATTGTCAATATGACACTTTAATTGTTTCAAATTTGATTGAAAATTTATTGTGGAAGTCGTATTCGAGTAAAAACTAAAGGGCAGCACAAGCATACTTGAAAGCTACACAACAAACAAGTGCCATTTTTTATAATAAAATGTACTTCTAAGCCATTTCAAGTATGTTTGTGCAGCCCTTCACTAAAAACGACATCTAATATGTATATAAAAACGGTAGTGCCGAAGTCGCCGTTGATAGTAAGCGATTACTGTTGACGGCTATTTAGTATTATGAAACACGATTTTAAGTCGTCGATGCAATAACAACATTATTGTTGCGACTCTATTGAAATTTTTTTTTTCGAATGGAAAGGAAAAAGTTCGAAATAATTAAAGCGAAAAATATTTGAAATTGAAATAAGAAATGAAAACTGAACAAGAAAGCAAGCAAAGTTTTAGCAAAAGGCTTTACCAGAGCAGGTTATAAAGCCGACTGGAATCAATACAAATTTAAATTAAAGACAAAAAGAAAATTTTTTTTTGTTGAAAATTCTATTTCTATTGTTGAAACTACTGAGCAGATTTAAAAACATTAAGCATTAAAAACAATTTAAAAATAATTTTGTTGCAAAATTTCATTTAGAAGTTTAAAGAAAAAAAGGAAATAACGGGTTGAAATCAGTACTCGAAAATATTTTGGAAGCAGCTTTCAGTTGTTTTGCTTGATTAGAATTTCTATATTTGTGATATTAAAAAAAAAATAGAAAAAGAAGCGTTTTGTCTTTCTAAATAGTTCAATAGATAAAAATACAAGTAGAACGTAAATATGCAAATCTTTTTTATATATTTTTTTTATATATTTATTACATTTTATTTAGTGTCTTTTTATTTTATTATTATTTTTTTTTTTTTTTTGTTATGCGGATCACCAGGCTACCAGCCAAACTGTCTGTAGTTGTAGGGAATACCTAACTGCTAGTTGTTATAGGGCTTAAAACTAAACCGATTTTCTGATTAAAAACCCAACTAACAACAATTTAAAAAGTGTCTCCAATTGGAAAAAATATTTATTGTTATTTTCTATTTTCCACTTTATTTATTTAGTTTTACTATTTTGTTTTCATTTCCCTAGCTTTCATTGCAAAAATCAACAATAATGGCGTCAACAATTTCATTTCTCTATGGCTGCATTTAACTCTACACCGACATGTTGTAGTTAGTGCTGTTGTTGCTATTAGGCTTGGCATTACAAATAAAATAACTTTATTTATACAAAACAAATAACCCCGAAAAATAACTATTTTGAACTGAATTGAAAAAAACCTACCGACAAGCCGACCACCCCTCTTCAAATACACACCAACAAAAGAAGAGTACAAAAAAAAAATTGTGGCAATAGAAAAAAAAGAGAAATAAAAAGCAAAAAAAAGAATACTTCCTTGTTGTGTTATTTTACATAATAATGGCTGCTGTAATATGCGTGTTAAAGTGTGAGTAAATCAGCACTATATATAGTGGCTTTCCACTCACACCGAACACGCAATGTGTCTCTGTGTAAAAAACACAAATGAAGCCCAGTAAAGGGAGGTTAAAATACTTAAAAAAAAAATAAATAAATATAAAACAACAACAACAAAAATTATTTATAAAAGAGGCAGCAAAAAAATCAACCCTTACCACTTACAATTTCCCTCAAGTAGTGTTGAGCCACACACTACGTTTTTACGAAAAAAAAAAACGCACACATGCTCTAATACAAATATGAATGTATGAGTGTGTGTGTAGTTATATTTACAAGCAAATGGATTTATGTTTTGTTGTTATTTTCATATAAATATTTAATTTTATATTATTAAAACACCATTTCTTATGCCGTAAGTAAAAACAGAAAATTTAATTTAATTTTTTTTTTTAATTAAGATGCCACATTTACTGAAACACATTGTCCCATAATCATAGTCACAAAAAAGTAGGCTTTTATTAAGAATTATATGTATTTAAAGTCGTTTTTAAAAAGATACCGACTTTTGTGTGACTATGACTATGGCATCACCGCAAAGCTAAAAAAAAAATATTTGAAATTTTGTTTCAATCTGAATGGACTCAGGAATTCTAGTGCTTTTTGCCCTTAGAAATATATTCTTTTATCATATTAGAAAGGGCTGTATAAAATGAAGCCCTTCAGTTAAGTTAAGAAACACTGATGTCACGTGTTATTATTCGCCGATTAGCATCAACTAATGCTTTTATATTGTCTTTTCAATTAGTGTGCGATCATCAACTCGTCTAAATTTGTAAGAAAAACACTAAATATTTTGGGTACTTTTCATAAAAAATTTCTATACTAATTGAAGGCTTGTGTTATAAAAAGAGCACATAAGTTTAGAAACGGTGTAACTTTACAATTTTCTTCTAGCAACTTGATGGCATGTAAAATAGTGCAACACAACTGAAACAACCCCTACTTTCAGCCTACAGAAACAAAAAAAGAAAAAAAAGAAAAATTTTTATTAAACATACTTGGCACGCACACACTTAAACACACACATAAAAGAAACCTACTCATGCACACATACTACACTACACACATGGACGTGACAAGTGAATTTTTAACATCAAATAGGTTTAACAATGATTTCTAAGCTATTCTAATGTGTTGGCTGTTTGTTGTTATTATTTCAACTGTTTTATCTTTTTTTAGTCTTAAACATGTTAATACTTTCCTGGTTTTTTTTTAATTTAGTTTAAAAAAAGAAAGGAATTGTTACCTGCATTTAGGGGTTGGTTGTTTGGTTGGTTTTCTCTAGCTGCCATTATTTAGAATTTCTAGTTTCTAGTCAGTCGACTTTCATTTTTGTTTTGTTTTCTTTTGCTCTAACAAAAATACTTATTAAAACAATTGCTGGTGCGGTAGATATTTACCAATCCCAAATAGGGTGCAGTGCTGTTTGATTTAGGGTGTCAAGCGTAAAAGAATTTTTTTTCTTTCATTCATTCCATTTCATTTCATTTGAAGTGTCGGCCAGTCAGTGTGGAAAATATAAATCCGCCCTAAGATATCAGCAATTTCACACGTTTATTATGTTGGAAATTTAGAATAGGAATTAATAAAAATTTCATAATATTAAAGCAAAAACTAGGTAGGCTAAAAGACGTCTATCAAAAAAAATTTTTTTCCAAATATTTTGTGGATAGAAAACTTTGTTTTACTAGCATGTCGTGATTACTTTTGTCGACACATTTTTTTGCTAGAAACTGGGCCTATCAGGATGAAACTGGTCTTACAAAACTAGTGTATTTTTATTTGTGAGAAAAAACATTTTTTTTACAATGTGGAGTCGAGGTTAGTCTTACAAAATTGGTAAAGTGTTTTTTTTTTGTGCAAACATTTTTAATACAAAAAAGTTTTGCTGGACTTTTACGTCAATCATATTTTCACTGGTCTTACAAAATTAGTTAAATGCTTTTTTGCTAAAAATCTTGAAAAGAAAAAAAATTTAATTACATACTTTAATTATATCGTCGCTGGTCCTACGAAATTTGTCTAGTATTTTTTTTTTTTTTTTTCAATATGAAGCAAGCAATTTTTTTTTGCTAGAACACTCATCAATGTTTGGTCAAAATAGCTCAAGTGTTTTTCTTTATATTTTAAAGAAAACAAAAAAATTTTTTTTATAAAGTGAGGCCAATCATATCAATGCTGGTCTTACAAAATTGGCTAAGTGTTTTTTTTTTGTTCAAACATTTTTAATAGAAAAAAAATTTTCTTGCTGGAACTTTATACCACTCATTTTTCGCTGGTCTCACAAACTTAGTCAAGTGCTTTTTTGCCTAAAAATTTTGAAGAGAAAAAATATTTAATTACTTGAATTATATCGTCGCTGGTCCTGCAATACTAGTCAAGTATTTTTTTTTTTTTTTCAATATGAAGCAAGCAATTTTTTTTTTTGCTAGAACACTCATCCATGTTCGGTCAAAATAACTCAAGTGTTTATTTATTTTTTTATATTTTGAAGAAACCAAAAATTTTTTTTTATAATGTGAGGCCAATCATATCAATGCTGGTCTTACAAAATTGGTTAAGTGTTTTTTTTTTGTTCAAACATTTTTAATAGAAAAAAAATTTTTTTGCTGGAACTTTATACCACTCATTTTTCGCTGGTCTTACAAAATTAGGCAAGTGCTTTTTTGCCTAAAAATTTGAGAGAGAATAAGAAAACTTTTGTTGCTTTAATTACATCGTCGCTGGTCCTGCAAAACTAGTTAAATGTTTTTTTTTAAGTTTTAAGCCTACTCTTTTGCTAGAAAGTAGACATCATGACATCACTGGTCTAAAAAAACTAGTAAAGTTTTGTTTTAATTTTTACGAGATTTTTTTTTGCTAGAACATACAGCCAATCATTAGGTTTGGTCTTCCAAAACTAGTCAAGTATTTTTTTTTTTAAATTTTGAGCAAACATTTTTTTTGTTGGACTACTTTTCCCTGGTCGGTCAAAACTAGTCAAGTATTTTTTTTTTTGCTGGCACACTCATACCTGGTCAAGTGTTTTTTTTATATTTTGGGGAGAATTAAAATTTTCCTTTATAATGTGGGATCACTCATATTTACGCTGGTTTTACAAAACTAGGCAAGTGTTTTTTTTTTTTGCTTGAAAAATCTTTAACAACTGCTGACTTTGTTAGCGCTGGCTGCAACTGTTCTTTTGTTAAAATGGGATTTTCAAATATTGCAGCTTTTTAGTTGCAAGGCAACAGAAATTTGTATTCGCAAAAGACTTCTTTATTTTAATTGCTGAATAATTTAGGTTGTTGTAATTAAAAAAGTTAAAGCTTTAAAAAACATTATTTTTTTATGTCAAATGTATTTATTTTTATTATTATTATTATTATTTTTTTTTTCATTTTTAAATAGGTTTATTTAATGGCTCGTTTATGTGTAGTTATTCTTTTCTAAGCTATTGAAAACAACCTTGAACATTCTTTTTTCTCTTTGCCATCTCCTATTATTATTTTTGTTCTTTAAAGTTCTATTATTTTTAATGATTATAGGTTTTTTTTATTACTCAATTGCTTTTGTTTATAATGGCAAACAAGTTTTGTTTTTATTTCTTGGCAAAACCTTTGTAAAAAAATAGTTATTATTCTGTAAGCAAAAAAAAAAAGGTTGCGCATGCTTTGCTTACAGTACTAAGCTGCTGAATTCAGTAACAGAAAAATTAGATTTTATTGTTGACTGTAATAAAATAGGAAAATAAAATAAAAACATAAATTATTTTGTTAAAGCTTTGAAAAAAATTAAAAAAAATTTTTTGGGCCATCATTAGGAATTATATCTCAAATTGTCACTTAAATGAAATTGTCAGTGTCGCATGCCATACTTAAATTTGTGCAAAACAATTAAGTTTATGAATTTTTTTTATACCAAATGCAACATAAAATTAATTATCAAATGGATTATTATTTTTTTTATAAATAATTTTAAATTAATTGTTGCTTGTTACTAGTTATGGATTTATACATTTTCTTTACTTAATTTCTATTTAGTAAACCTAAGCTTGTCATTATTTTTTTATTATTTAGAGATTAAAAAAAAAATTCTCAAAGTGCAAAAAACAAAACAAAAATGTATGGAACCGTTCAGAAAATTATCACAATTTAAAAAACAATATCTTACATGTGCTGATGAAAAATGTACATAATTTATTGGTATTTTGTTTTAATGTTTGTTTGTTTAGTGAATGACTGTGTCTGTGTGTGTGTTTTTCTATAGATAATTTGCATGTATTAAATCGTCTTAGTAGAAACAAAATATGTTTAATCGACTGACAGCCATAATGTTTAGTTTAGTTCTAGTTGGCTCTAGTGGTTGTTGCAATTACCTGATGCTGGTGTATCTAAAGAAACGTATACTTTCCATATGCTGCCTTAGTGGTTGTTTGTGTTTACTGCTTTTTTTCTTTTTCTCTAATTTATTTAAATTTATTATATTTATTATATACTTAAACTTGTCTCAATGCATGTACATGTTTTATTCAGAAAAAAAAAATATTTTTTTTGAAAGAAAAATATATAAAAAGATTTATCATTATTATCACCTCGAATAACACAACAAACAATAATATAAAAAAATTTAATTTAGAATTAAAAATAAAATTTATTAAAAAAATTTTTGGTGTAAAAAAAAAAAACAACAAAATGAAATTTTATTTGTGGTGCCATAGGTCTACACGTTTTATTTAAATTCAATATTATTATTATTACTATGGGCTATAATCGCACCGCGACCTTTAAGATCTATTGTTCAACCCAGTTCCTAACTACAATCCGAGATTCCTTAGCACTAATCTTGCCTACCCCAATAAACAAGCAGCTTATTCTGCGCACTCACAGAGAATGTGTTCCGACGTTTCCTGTGCTTCGCGGCAGAAACGACAGGAGTCGTCTTGTCCCACACCGATTTTATTCATGTGATAGTTAATGTCATTTCTGCGGAGGTTCAGGGATGATGAGTCACTTTGACTGCTGCATGACCACTTAATAAGGGCATATGCTTGTAGAAAAACAAAACTTTTATTTTTCTTTCTTTTAAATTATTTTTTAAATATTAATGAATTAGAAGTCACCGATAATTAAAGTTAAGATTTAATAAGTCAAATATCAAGCTTTTGGTTGGACATTAAATTTAAAGTATTTGCCCAAATTCAGTGTCACAGGTCGCCACAAAATCTAACGAAAGTTGTACTAACGGGCCTAAATGTCAAAAACAAACTATTCTTTACAATATTCTTGAATTATTATGGTTTTATTCTTAAGACAAAAACTTTAATTTCGCACAGAAGTAAAAGACTTGCTGAGCTATCTGAGCCATCGAAAGACTTTAGAAATAAACTTCAAATTTGAAAAGATATAAAAGACTTTGAACACGAACTTTGTATTTCGTCTATATTAAAAGACTTGAGACAACAACTACAGTTTTGCACAGTTATAAGCAATTTTCTTTTTTAAATAAAAAAACAAAGAACTTTAACTTCAATTATGGCAAAATCGATAGAATTTTGTTTTTTATTTTCTAATTTAAAGGAGATTTATTTGAATAGGTCGCTTAAAGAAAAAATATATGTATATTTCGATGTGGCACTAGAAAGAAAAATATACACTAATACCTTGTGAGCTTTTGTAGGCCATAAAGCAGACAAACCAAAAAAATACTCCTTTTTTTAACAAAACTTTTTTAAAAAACCAAATTCAATATCGCCATTGAGGGAAAAAGTACTAACTCGAAAAATCATACTATCGAAAACTGAAAGAAGCACAAAAAAGTTTAAAAAAAATGGACCACACTTATAAAAGATAATGATAGAAACAAAAAAAAAAAGGAATGAAGCAGATGAATGAAAAGCTTAATACGATCAAAAAAAATTACTTAAAAAATTTTATAACGTCAAGGTGGAACAAAAGTACTAACAAGTAAAATATTAGCAACGAGAAATTTAAAAAGCACTAAAAACAAAAATAAAAACACTGAAGGATAATAAAGAAGGAGGCACAAAAAATCAAAGAAAAAGGTCTGTGGCAACAAAAAAAAATTAAATTGTTTTAATTTTTGTATAACTAACTTAATAGTGCTATAAAATTTCCTTTAAAAAAAACTATGTTTGCTGGGTTATCATACCATTACTGGTTACCACAAATAAATATAGATTTTTTTTCTCAGCATTCAGTATTCTGTTGTATTATTTGTTGTTGTTTTTAAGTCTTTATGCTAAAATATGTTAAACAGTTTTGTTAATTTATGTGTATGGGGGCTTTTCTTTGACTGTTTACAACACTAACAACCACAAACGCTAAATAAATTATTAATAGATATTATTAGGTTTTTGTCTGTTCTTTTACAATAAATATAATTTTTTTATGCATTAAAATTCTAATATTTACATTGATTGCAAATAAATTGCAACTAAAGTCTAGTATGTAACTTGTGAAATTAAAAAAAAGCTGAGAAAAAAAACTATTAATAATGTCGTAATGATGTTAAAAGTAGTTGGTTGGTTAGTTGTTGGTCTATTAGATAAACAGTTAGAAGTGTTAAATATTCAAGGTTTTAGATAAGCACAGGGCATATGCATAAGATAAAATGAATTAAATTAAAACCAGAAACTATAAATTCTAAAAATGTAAATTGTTTTTTTTTATGTAAGAGGAAAACGTTTTCTAATAGAAAAAACAAAATAACATACGCTGACACATATAATTTCTCTGTGTCAAATTAAATTTAATGCTAAGAAATAAAACAAGGCTCAACTTTTACCATAAAGTAGGTTGCAACAGTTACACAGGAAGCTGGTTAATCTATATGCAGATATGAAGAAAAATAAATTAGGAGTCAAATAAATATTTTTTCTTAAGAAATTGTTAAATTTTTTAAAAATTTAATAGATAGAATTAAAAATTTATAAATTAAGCTTCATTTTTCTTTTATTTCAATTAAATAGATAATAAATTGTATTTAATATATAATTGATTCAATAAGAAAATATTTAAATTTGATTGTTTAAATTAAATATTTGATTGTTTCAATTAAATATTTGATTGATTCAATTAAGAATTTTATCCATAAAATACTTCCTTTAATAATAAAATTAATAAACATTTAATTGAATAAATTTAATAAATAATATTTAATTGATTCAATTAAAAATTAATTAATTAAATTTAAAAAATTTTTCTTTATTTTAATTAAATAAATAGTTAATATTTTTTTAATATTTAATTGATTCCATTAAAAAAATTTTCATATTGATAAACTATTTGAATGATTCAATTAAACATTGGATTGATTCAATTAAAAACTTAATCAATATAACCTTTTCTTTAATAATAAAGCTAGTAAAAATTTAATTGATTCAATTAAAAAAATACTCATATTGATTAAATATTTTATTGTTTTAATTAAACATTTGATTGATTCAATTAAAACTTTTATTCATAAAATAATTCTTTTAATAATGAAATTGATAAAAATTTAATTGATTCAATTGAATAAATAATAATTTTTTTTTAATATTTAATTGATTCAATTAAAAAAAAATAGTCATATTGTTTAAAGATTTGTTTTAATAAATTAAAAATTTATTAATTAATTTTTTTATTTATGTTAATTAAATATATATTTAATATTTAAATGATTTAATTATAAAAAAAAATAGTTATATTGATTAAAAATTTCATTGTTTCAGTTAAACATTTTAATGATTCAATTAAAAATTTAATCAATTTAATATAACAATTAAATTAATAAAAATTTAATTGATTCAATTTAATAAATAATAATTTTTTCAATATTTAATTAAATTAATTAAAAATTTAATCAATATCACAATGGCTATAACAATTAAATTAGTAAAAATTTACTTACTGCAAGTAAAAATAATTTGACTAAGTTTTAAATTTCTTTCTTTATTTTAATTAAATAAATAGTTAATATTTTTTAATACTTAATTGATTCAATTAAAACAATTTTCATATTGAATAATTTATTAATTAAATTTAATCAATTTAACAATTCTTTTAATAATTAAATTAGTAAAAAATAATACTTTATAAAAAAAATATTTTAACTGTTATTTTTAAAAGTCCGCTTTTTAAAAAATAATAATTTGGTGGTATCTTACTAAAAGTAACCCTTACTTATTAAGGACTTATACCACTTTCAAATATAACAGCTCATTTAAAGAATTCAATCATTTATTTTTTTTTTTAATCAGTTGTTTGGAAGAAAATAGTTCAATTTAAAGCAGTTTTAGGATTATTAACAAGTCTTACTTTTATTTGAAAAAAATAATTGAGGACAGCCTTTCATATAAAATTTTTCTTTCTTTATTTTTTTTTCTTTCTGCGTTTAGTTGAAACTTTCTATTTTCATTTTGTGATTTTGATTTTAATCAATGACCTGAAAAATTAACTTTGAAAAAGACTATTTTTAAAATAAAACTTAAACCAGTTAATTAATTTTAAAACTTTCTAATTATATGTTTAAAAGAAGCCAACGGCCGTCAATTAAGCATAAAACAGAAACAATTTTTTTTATTTTTTTTTTTGCAAAATTTTGCAAATTTTCTTTTTATATTTTTTGGAATAATTTTTTTTCTTTCTTAATTAAGAAGTAATTCTATTAAAACAAATACCTAATAAAATGTTACATTAAAAATGTCTGATTTGGAGGGAAGGGAAGAAAATAATTGCCAAGATACACCCATTTGCACGAAGTTATGAGAAAATTATTATATTTCATGGCACTCATTATCTTTATCTAATCGACTTCCTCATGTTTGACCTAAATTCAATCAGATGTTAGCATTTCAACAGTGATGGGTGCGTGACAACTGCAAAACTGTGAAGAGTTGGCAAGATGATGTAAGATGAAAATATGGCTCATGAAATATTATAAAAAAAATTTTATTTATTAAAAAAAAAAATTTATTTTAAATAAAAGTTTTAATTAAAAATTTAGGAAAATAAACAAAACGAAACGTTTGCTTTTATTTTGTTTATTAGTTTTTCGTGACTAAAAAAACACAATTAAACAAAAACAAAGCAAACATTTGTGAAAAAAATTTTATTTTATTGGTAGTGCTCATGAGCACAAATTGTACTATTGGTTTACACGTATTCAGCCAGAAAAGAAAATAATGAAATTCGGCAGTAACAAGACACACTTGCTCACGTGTGTAAAAATTTTGTTTAATAATTTGTTTCACACAATTAAAAAGAAAACCATTCTAGAGGGTTAATAGCGAAAATGGTTGTTAAAACTAGAACTAGGGCACCTAGTCTGTATATCAATTTTAAAGAAAATTCATTCGAATTTGTCTCATCTTGCGGAAATAGTTTCTTTCGTTTCAAAATCTAAGGTAGACAACCCAATTAAGCCCCTGAATTTAATTTCAATCCTTTCAAAGTGAATTGTATCACAAATAAATTATTGATTAAATAAAAAAAATTAAATTTGTGTTGTGAGTAGTCACATGAACAGGAAGCATAATCATGAGCACAACTCTATTATTGTTTGTCGGTAGATATTTTCTGTATGTGTGTTTCAGCCACATTTGTTTGGTTTGAATGTATGTATCTATAACACTAAAATACAAAAATTAAAGTTATTTTTAGGTCTTAATCTTAATATGACAACAACATGGAAACAAATATCAAAAAGCTTCTTTTTTTTAAGTTATCGCTTAAAACAATGGCAGCCGCAAACAATTTTAAACAATAAAACAGCAGCTACTACAACTTGAAAGAAAAAAAGAAAAAAGAAGTCAGCCTCTGGCCACACAAAACTTGAATAATTTTTGCCAACGAAAAACACAATAAAAACTGCAAGCAATAAAAACAGTAATAAAAGTTAAAATATTATTTAATTAAATTAAATTAATAAAAACAAAATATTTTTTTTTAATTTTTAGCAAAGTAGATAGTGTTTGCAAGTACATACTTAAAATTAAAAAAACAAAAAAATTAAATAAAAAAAACTTGCATGCCAACTAAGTCTGCTTATGAATGTACATTTTTGTGTTTTAACACTTAAAAAAAATTTTATATTAAAGAAAAGAAAAAAACAATTAAAAACATAAACATTTTCAAATACCTACGTCAGCAAGTTTAATTTATGTGTCATTGTTTTTGTTGCAATTTTCATGTTGTTGGTGTAACCAAATTGTGATTTAACTATTTTGTACATTAATTTGATAATAGAAGAGCAATGGAATAGAAAAGGTAGAGAAAAAGAGAGGAAGGGAGAACAAGGAAGAGTCATAGAAATGCAGTGACTTCAAGTAATGAATTCATTTTGTGTGTGCTATTTTCTTAAATTACCTTTTAAGGGTTTTTTTAACATTTTGAATTTTTTAAATGATTTAAGTTTTTTTAACTCGATATTGAATGCTATTCTCCCAAGTTACCATAGGTTTTACTCGATATCTAGTGCCATGATACTAAAGTGAATGATTACACCACTGATAATATAAATATATTTTTATTTTAATTGATGCTCACAAACGATTACATTCTTTTTCTGCTCTCCTACCTAAAATGACTAATTTATTTGCAAAAAAAAAAAAAAATTAACAAAAAAACTATGTACGAGTATCTAGCTAGCAACTGCCCTGCTAAGCTTTCAGTTTTTTTTTTGCCTTTTTTTATTGCAAAACTTTTGCAAATAAATTGCTATAACTGTACTCTACTCTATTCAATATCATAAAAAAAAATCATACAATACATACATAAACGTACATCTAGCTAAATATCTAACTGAAAGCGTTTTTGCTTATTGTTTTCTGCTTTGAGAATTACGCAATGCGTTCACATTTATTTTAGCAGGCAGGCGAGAGCAGCAGTTGTAGGTACATAGAACCAACAAATAAAAAAAATATTGAATTTACTGAATTCATGATCATAAAAAAGCACAACATTGTTGGGAACTTAAAAATCATTGTTAAAATAGAAACCAAAAAAAAAAATAAATAAATAAAAATTAAATTGAAAGGCCAGTAGGAAATTTTTGCAAATAACATTTATTAGAAATGGAATAGAAAAGGGGGTAAAAAAGAAAAAAAATCAGTCAATTATCACTACATAGTATAAAACAAAGTCGCTTTCTCTGTCCCTATATCCCTATGTATGCTTAAATCTTTAAAACTACGCAACGGATTTTGATGCGGTTTTTTTTTAATAGATAGAGTGATTGAAGAGGCAGGTAGTTGGTATCTGGCTTATTTGCCTACTACCTGTTTTTACCCGGTCTCGCACGGTTCTTTACTCTATGGCACGATTTCTTAGTGTAATAAGATCGAATATATAAAAATATTTGCCGGGTCAACTAGTGTAAAATAAATTTAAAAAATTATAATTAAAAAAAAAATTTTTTTTAACAAATAATTTAAATAATTAAAAAAAATTATATCAAAAGAAATATCTAAAACAAAAACAAAAAAAATTATAAAATTATTTTCCTTGAGAAAGACACACAAAGGCGTGTCGAAGTATTGGAAATTAGTTTAATATTAAATAAAATGAAAGACCTAAAACTTAAAAAATATTTATTTATTTATTTATTAGTTAGTTTTATTTGACCTTTTTCTTTTTAATTAAAATGGCTTAACAAAATAGCCATTTTTATTTATTTATTTTCGGAAATAATTAAAAAATATATAAAACTAAAAAAAATTAAAAAAAACAATATTAAAAATTTATAATTAAAAAATTTTTTTCCAATGAAATACTTTTAATATCAAATTTACTTAATATTATAAAATAAATTGTAAGTAAAAAAAAACTTATAAAAAAAAAAACACTTTAAACAAAAATTAAAAAAAAAATTATATCAAAAGAAATAATTACAAAAATTAAGAAAAAATATTTCTAAAGAAATAATAACAAAAATTAAAACAAAATTATTAAAAAAAATAATTAAAAACAAATAACTAAAAAAATATTTAAATAAAAATATTAAACTAAAGAAAAATTAGTAAAAAAAACTTAAATAAATAATTAAAAAAAAATTTTTTTCCAAACAAAAAAAAATAATTAAAACAATTATTTCAAAAGAAATAATTCAAAAAAAAAAGTGAAAAATATATTTCTAAGAAAATAATAAAAAAAAAATTATTTCAAAAGAAATAATTTAAACAAAAGTTAAAAAAATAAAAGTTTTACTAAATAATTCGATCTTATACATTTATTTAAATTTAAATTTATTTAAATATAGCAAAATTAAAAATTATATATAATATATAGAAAAAAACCTATTTTTCAAAAATTTTTCTAAATTTCTTGTTGATTTACTTAGTTTACGGCTTTAAAAATATATTAGGGAAATTTTTCAACTTATTTTGTAAAGCAAAAATTATATTTATTTCTCGAGTTTTGATTTTATTTTAAATTGCAGCAAATACTTTGAAATTTGTTTTAAAACATTAGGTTAAGGTTTACTGATGACCATAGATAAGCAGTACAGACATTTTAAAACAGTTTACAAAAAAAAAATCTGTTAGAAAAAAGTACTTAAAAATTCAAGTCTTTTCCTATTAAGTCCATATTTCCCACTGGGTAAGGTTTTCTGTTATAAATGGCTCTCATTGCTTCCGTGCTAACTAGTATCTCTACGCACACACATGAGGTAGGAAAAAACTTTTTTTGCCGACTCGCATACACGCAATTGCACACATCTTCACACACAAATACAGCACACATAAAAAATATTATAAATACACTCATAAGCAAAATTAAGATAACACAGCAAACTCGAGTAAAATATTAATATATTCGTCTCGTACATAAGTACATGCATAGAAGAGTATGTATTTCTAATATGAATTAGTTTAGTGAGTATGAAACATTTTCAGCGTAATAATATGAAATATTTAATGCACCGCCCTCTCCTCATGCCATGTGGGGCCCCCTCAAACTAATTATGATTGCAAACAGAAAGCACACCGCTAAAAATGAGAGCAACTACAACAAAATTAACTTAATTTTTTGTTTTTGCAACAAAAACAACCACAAAAAAAGCTATCAACGGTTTTGAAGGCAAATATAGAAACTACTTGTGAATAAAAAAAATTCGCACATTTTTGTCCTTGACATACATTGCGCAATACAAACATTAAACAGTGAACTTTGAATGTGATACAATGAAAAATATATTTTTTGTGGCTGTCAATGTTTGAGTGCGTAAACGGAAGCATTCAATGTAAGTAGAAAGTTTAAGAAAAGAAAGAAAGCTTTCTTCACACGTTTTTGCACTACAAATGGATGCAGTTTGTTGTTAAAATATGCTTGATTGATAAAAGGTTTTCAAGATTTTTCTAGATCTAAAGAGTTTAACATTAAAAATTTAAAAAAAATTATGTTGGCAAAAAATCAAATTCAAGTACAAAATTTTCAATTTTCCATACCTGCAAGTGATAACGTTGAACACACACACCCCCACATGCATGAAAACAGCAACTGTTTTAGGCCACATTAACAACCCATACAAAATATCACTTTTTAATCATTTGCTATCAAAATGTTATAAAATGATAGAAACATCATGCACACACACAATCGCTTTCAAATTAGAATATAACCCACGATAACTTATTATAGGTGATGATAAAACAAAGGGTATAGCAAAAAATTTAATAACAGTCGAATACAGTTAAAACCAGAATTTACAAAAAAACGAAACGAAACAAATGCAAACGTTTCGTTTCGTTTTGTAGTTTTAAATAATAATACTCTGAAAAATTACAAAACGAAACGTTTGCATTTATTTCGTTTCGTTTCTTTGCGAACTCTGGTTTTAATTGTATTCGGCTGTAATTATTTTTTGAGCAAAAACGTTTAAATAAGTTGTTAAAAGACCTTGAGTTATCAGATAAGATAGATACCATTGTATGTATGTTATAACAATTGTGAAAGCAAAGATTTCGATCTCTATTAGTGAAGAGTGGTTGTTAGTGTGGCTGAGAAAACTTGTAATTGCGGCGTTAAGGCAGTTTCTTTATCATCCACCTGAAAACCGTTCAACGTCAGTTGGACAGTTTTGCTAATAAATTTGAATCTTTTCAGAAGCAAGCCAAAAGAAATAATTTCAAATCAGTGAAAGCTTTGGTATCATTTGAAAATTTGAAAATATTCAGCTGTACTTTACTTGTACTAATTTTGATAGAACAGCTTATTTGTGTTATTACTGAGTATAACTCTATATTCGTGCAGTTGAGAAACACATACAAATATGACAACTTTTCAATATATAGCAGTTGTTTCAATTACAATTCAACTGAGTTGAGTTATAAAAAATAATAAGGGCATAAAGAAAAAAAAAGGCGTTTCACCAAGCAAATTTATTAAATCAAAGCAGCTTTACATTCAGTGGCGTTTCATATTCAGTGATGAATGGTAAAAGCCAAGAAATTTGTCACTTGTTTATGCGAGATACTAAATCGATATAAATTATTTTTATAGAGTCTGGAGCAGACGGCTTAATTCTGCAAGCTAACCCACAAATTTTATATGCAGCAAATCATTCAGTAGTTCAAGCATTTGAAAAAAAAATCTCATTGCCAAATTTGGTATTTAAAAGAATCAAATAAAAACATAATTGATTCAATTCAAAAATTTAATTTAATTCCTTACATTAAACAATTAATTGATACGAGTAAAAATTTAATTAGCTAAATTAAAAAATTAATTGATATTATTTATTTATTTTTTAGTTTTCATTATTCAGGCTATTAAGCTATTAATTGATTGAATTAAATTTTTTATAAATTAATTGATTATATTTAAATTTAAATAAAAATGTAATTGTTACAATTAAAAATTTTTATTGATTCAATTCAAAATTTAATTTATTCAATTAAAAATTTTGTTGCTTCAATTAAAAATTTAATTGATTCAAATAAAAATTTTATTGATTCAATTAAAAATTTAATTGTTACAATTAAAATTTTTTATTGATTCAAATAAAAACTTTATTGATATAATACAATTAAATATTTAATTCATTCAATTAAAAATGTTGTTGCTTCAATTGAAAATTTAATTGTTACAATTAAAATTTTTTATTGATTCAATTAAAAATTTAATTGATTCAAATAAAAATTTAATTGATTCCTTTAAAAATGTAATTGGTACAATTAAAAATTTAATTGTTATAATTATATATTGATTAATATTTCCTTTAAAATTTTATTGCAGGTTTTATAGTTACTAAAAACTAAATATTATCAGCCCAAGCAGGAATTTTTTCTCAAGAAAAATTATGGTTTTTGAGAAAAAAAAGTACAAAATTTCTTGAGGAATTTTTATTCATTATTGGGCTGTTTATCTAGCTGAATTAAATTACAATTATCAATTTTGAGATTTAATTTTTTGTTACTGCATTTTACTATGAAAAATTTATTTAATAATTTAAAAAAATTTTTTTTATAAAAACTGTTTTTAAAAATTTTAGTTTTACTAAATAATAAATATTTTATACTCGTTTAGTTTATATATATATTTTTTTTAACAAAATAAATTTCATTCATTTTTTATGTCTGGCGCTGTTTTCTAGTTGTTAGATTTTTTAATTTAATTTTTATTAAATTCTCCTTATTTTTTTTTTTTGTTTTTTGTTACTATTTTAGATTAAATTCTGTATAAATTATTTAGTGGTGTTTTTAAAAAAAATTTTTTTAAGCAACAACAACAACAATTTACAAAATTTAAAAAAAAATCTACATAGAGAAACAAAAATGGAGTGTAGAGCGCATATATTTTATTCATAAATCCCCAAACACGGTTTAAACATCATCAACTAACAGGCAACAGCCAGGCAGGCAAGCCAGTAGTAGTGCGACTATACTGAGCCATATTTAGCCAGGCAGACAGTCACCCAGTCAGGTCGTTCCTAACGTGATTAAAACATTTTTTTGGAATAATTTTCCCATTAACAACAAAGCAAAAAATACACTGTTTTTTTTATTTATTTATTTTTTTTTTGTTTTTTTTTTTAAACAACAGCCCTAGCCTTAGCCACACTCACACACTTACAAGCAAAAATTGTACAAATTTGTGTTCAATGCAATTGTTATATTTTTTTCATGTGTTTTTTTTTTTCTTTAAGTTTTAAATTTAATTTTTTGTACTTTTAGTTTTTTACAAAGCAAACGAAGCGCAACCGTAAAACAACAACAAAATAAAAAAAATTTATAGAAAAAAAATTAGTCGACAGATTGTTGGTGCTATCAATTCATGCATTTTTTGGTTTTTTTATTATTATTTTTCATAATATTTATTATATAAAAATCCTACCAAAAACAAAAAAAAACAACTGTTACAACAATGTGTTTAAAATAAATACAAAAAAAAAAATTATTAATCAACACACGAACTCAGTCGTGTGAAAATATAAAATCCATTTGTTATAGAAGAGTTTAGTTTAATAGATTTAAGAGAAACAGATCCACCAAAATGAGTTGGGTATGTTAGAAGACCGACGACCTGCTGATAAAATAAATATCAAGATAAACATGCCAACAACCAAACTGCAAAATAAATGCAGCAAAAAAAAAATTTAACACTCACATGCGAGTACCTTTTCATTGTTGTTGTTCGTTTGCACTTGTAGTTTCCCAAAAACAAATAATTGATAATCAAAAGGTTGGGACCATAAAATCGGCCATAATCCTAATGGAATATTTGCAAAATTTAGTGAATAAAAAAACAAACTAAAACAGCAAATAGTTTAACACTCTATTTAAAAGCACTCACAAGAGACAATTAGTTTTAGCTAATCCTTTTTTTAATAATAAATTATTTATGTTACTTTTTAGGGCTTAATAATCAAAACAACTGCAATTAAAGCTTAAAGAAAAACAAATTATAGTTCTTAATAGAAATAAATTCTAGCAAAACCTCAATAAATTAAAAAATAAAAAAATCAATCAGATTCCAAAATAAGGCACTCGTTATTGATTAAAATTTCAATAGACGGTGTAGAATCGACACATTTTTATATATAAAAAAATATTAAAATTTCACCAGCAGTTGCTTGATATCGAATCCAATGATTTGGCCTTAATTATGAAAAAAAAAAAACGTTCAGAAATTTTTGCACTTTTCCTTTTTCTCTTATGCAGTCCAATTGTAAATAAAAATCCCCGGGAGTTCTTTCAATTTTTCTATTCCTCTTATCATAAAAAAATGTTTCCTGATTTAGGGAATTTTTTTCCAAAAACCTAAATTTCTTATTTAATTTTAATGGATAGACTGATTTTGCTGTTTTTTATCATAAAAAATTCTTTGATTTGTAGAGTTTTTTTTAAACAAAATTTTTCTAATAAAAATTTTCTTTATACTCCTGAATATTTCCATGTTTTCAGGGGAAATTTTTTTTTTTAGTGAACATTTTCTTTTATGAAAATAAATTCCCAAATATATAGAGTTTCTTGGGAAAAGTGAGGGAGCAATTTAATTCGTAATACACTGAAAGAAAAAATGTTTCATAAATCTAAAAAAAATTATTTAATTGATTCAACGAAATATTTCACAAATTATGTGAATTATTTAAATGTTTTCATTTAATTAATGAAAATATTTCATGAAATTAATGAAACTACTTGAATGAAATATGGAAAGTGCTGTCTTAAAAAATGAATATTTCAATTAAAAAATTTTTCATTTAATATAAACCCAAGAAAACCAATTTTTAATTCACTCATTTCATGCAATTGTTCTTTTAGTGAAGTAATTTCATTGATTCAACAAAATATTTATTTAATTAGGTAAATGAATGAATTAGTTTTATGGAAATGAATAAATATTTCATTAAATTAATGAAATTACTTTATTAAATACATAAATATTTCATAGACTTAATGAAAAATGTTTCACAAATTAAAAAAAAATATTTCATTAAAATTGTTTAATCGATTTAACGAAATTTCAGGAATTAATTTTAATGAAATTATTTGATTAAATGTGTGAATGTTTCATTAAGTTAATGAAATTATTTAATAAAATAAAATAAATAAAGCATTAAATAAACGAACTCTTGCATTAGTTTAATGAAACACTTAACCGTTTCAAAAATTATGATCTTTTCATTAAATGAATGACAAAATTCAGAGGATATATGAATAAAATTCTTATGGTGTACATTAAATATATATTTATTTAATGAATTAATTTCATTAATTCAATGTATTATTCATTAATACAATGCAATAGTTTCCTTGGATCCAAGAAAATATTTTAATTAAAAGAAAAATTTATTCATTATTCTAATGAAATAATTTCATTATAATTATTTCATTAATACGTAAAATTTATTAAATATTTCGTTGGTTCACTAAAACAACTTTAATTAAATTGTTGAATTAGATTTATAAAATATTTTTCATTAATTCAATGAAATATTCATTAATTTAATAAAATAATTTCATTAATTCAATGAAATATTTATTAATTTAATGAAATATTCATTAATTTAATGAAATAATTGCATTAATTCTAGGAAAATAATGTGTAAAATATTTCATTAAATCAATAAAATTAAGGAATGAATTATATTATTTCATTAGATTTATGAAAAATTTTACTTTACCGATAGTTAAAGTTAAAATTTATAAGTCAAATAGCAAGCTTTTGGTTGGGCATTATATTAAAAATATCGTAAAGTTAAGTAATGGATAGTGTGTCCTTAACTAACCACCCAAATATGTTTTCAAAGTTTTGTAAAAAATTATAGCTTTAATTAACGAAAGTTGTAATAACGAACTTAAGTTTATTTTTTTGATGTAACACGCACTTTATATAAAATATTTTTATTTATTTAATTAAAATTACTAAGAATTAAATATTGTAAATTTAATGTTTGTGAAGGCAGTCAAAGAAAAATACATTTTACCAACAACAATTAATCATCAACCATGTCTGCTGTGCAAATAATAAAAAAAAAATTAAAAGTGTCAGTAGCAATAGAAAATAAATGAAAAAAAGGCAAAACGGTTTTCCTGTTCTTTTTTAATTTATCGTTTGGCAGTAAAAACGACAGCAATCAAACTGAAAATAATTAAGATGACATTTATGTATGTCATGTTGGATATTTTCTTTTTTTTTTAGACAATTTTTTTGTTAAAAATTTCAATAATTTACTATCACACACAATTTTTTAATTTTTTTTTTTATTTTTTCCATGGCTTTGAATAATTTATGCCAGCAAATATTTTTTTTTTTTTTTTGAAAATGCAGTTTAGAAAGAAGAGTTAAAAATTGTTCAAAGACGAAAAAACGCAAACAATATTGAAAATGTTTTATTAATGAAGGAATACATCAGCTTTTTATTTTTAGTAATAAAAATGGTTGGTAGCTAAGGAATTCACACTGTATTTTAGCTGTTGTAGGTGGTGTGTTTGTATGTCAGCTATAAGAAAATAGGATAGAGGTAGGAGTGAGAGAAAGAAATATTCCTTTAAATTTAGTTCACAAAAAAAAAAAAAAATAACTGCTTGTAATTCGTTAGTAAAACTTACTCAACAGGTCAGCAGTAGAAGGGGAGGGTAAAAGAGAAAAAAAGTGAAGCTTAACCTGAATGAGCTTCACAGTAAGAAATTGTAAGCCAATTAAGTTTGAAACGTCCTAAGTTTTTTTTTAATTTTTTAGTGAATACCTTTAATGTTTTTTTTAGTTTAATATAGAAAATTGTCATCAACACACTTCCCTTTGCTATAAAACTGAGTTTCATTTCAAAGCCCTGCTGTACTCTACCCTTTTCGTAGTTTCTTTTTAATTAAGATTGCAATTGCATCATAATGAGTAGCGCTGATCGCTGACTTTGTTTCTAAAAATAATTAAATTTTGTAATTGTAATTAATTACACACACCTACAAACATACATACACACAGCTCATCGCGTGTTATTTTTATTGATATTAAAATAATAACTTCAAATTGGATTTTTCTTTACAAAAAAAAAAAAAAAAAACAAAATTGAAATTGATTAAAATATTTTAGAAATTGTTTTAAAAAAAATAAGTAAAAACATACAAAGACAGAGAGAGAGAGAGAGGAAAAAAGACTTAAGACATTAAGCTACACACAATGAACCTAATAATCCTGTTCTAAGTACTACCTCTCAAAGAGAAAGCTAGCAATCAATTTTGATCCTGAATTCATTAGTGAACTCCCCATTATAATTTGTGCAATTATTTTAACTGTCGATAAGTGGTTCAGACGATTCTAATTGACAACATTAATTGGCTTGGAACATGTAGTCTACAGCATGATATCTGTTAGCGCAACTATCACCAACTGTCGTTACTCTCTTAAAACTTTACAAAAAAAAAACTAGAAAGCACAACAGCCAGCCATACAAATAAATTCAAAAAAAATTTTTCTAACTTTAAAGTTTATAAATATTTATAAAATTCATTTTTTAGTTAAAATTAATTTTTTTTTTTTATTTTCGTAACAACCAATGTGTTGCTTATGTCACGCAATTGAACATTCATTATTTCTATGAATGTGTTTTTTTAACTTAAACTAAAAAACAAAATAAAATAAGTTGTAAAAAAATTAAATTAAATTAAATTGAATATTTTTCTTAAATGCGTACGTGCTTTTGGCTTAAAAAAAAACTTTAATAAAATGCAATCGTAACAATATTACACTGGTTTGTTGCACTATGGGAGGAAATGGTTAAGTGCAGATAATAAATTGCAAGAAATTTTTTAAGAATGAAATAAGTTTTGTTAATGAATGAATAATTTGAATGCAATTGATAAAAAAAATACTCAAGAATGGCAAAGAAAAAAAGAACAAAAAAAAAAGAATTAAGGAAATACCCAGATTGTGTATTGAAAAATTAAATAAATTAGCTTTGGTTAAAGTGTGTGAAGACGATTGTAAATTAAAATAAAAAAAAAAAAAAAGAAATAAAAAATAATTTTTTTAATAAAGAAAATTGTTCAGTTTAGCGCATCAACTGGCAAAGTAATTGAAAGCAAATAAACATTAAATTTAACACGTAGAAACACTATCAAGTGCTTAATTCTCTTATTAATCCAATTATTGTGGTTTTGCATAAAATATATTTATTTTGAATAAGCCAATTGTTAACTAAAAAAAAAAAAACCGTTTTAGGCGTTTAAAAATTTTATTAAAATTTTTCATAAAATTTTTCACACAAATATGTACTTTTTTTATTCGAAAAAACTTTCGATTCGTTATTTTTTAGCCAAGTACTTTAATTAAAAAAAAATTTCGTCGAATATTTTTATTCGATTTGTTATTTTTTAGTCGAATACTTTTATTTGAATACAACATTTTAGTGATTAATTAAAATTTTTAACCGATATTTTTCTTATTCATATAATAAAATTTTTAGCCGGTTTTTTAACGAAAAATTTTATGCGAATAAGGCCCTTTTGTTCGATTAAAAATATTCAACCGAACAGTTTTATTCGGTTTTTTTATGTTTTATTTTACAATTTTTTTACTCGAGTAAGCGTATTTTAATCAAACAAATTTTATTTTATTAAAATGTTTAACTGAATATTTCTATTCGAATAAAATTAGAAAAATTTTTTAAAATATGTAAAGGAGTAATTTAAATTATTAAATTAATTTTTGTACAATTCGAATAAATTTTGTTTGGATAAATTTAAATATTTCCTATCGATAAAAATGTATTCTTTGAGTACAACTTATACAATGAATACCATTTAAGTGAATAATTAATTTCCAGCCCAAATAAAAAAAAATTTATTGTACTGCCCATTCCTTAAAATTTTTTTTATTCAAGCTACAACATGTTATTCCCGGTTTCGCCCAGCCTGGTCTTTTGTTACGTCAGCCGGAATGTACCAACTTTTAGACAAATCCGTTTACAACTAAAACTTTAATTGTTAAAAAACTCATCCAAATAAATGGGCATGGCCAATCCAAAAGTATATGTGTAGAGACTATATGTACCAAATTTAAGAGACATCCGTTCGAAAACAAAAATTTTTATAGTGAACAAACAAACAAGTAGAAAAAGAATTTTACTTATACAGTTTGTTTTTAAATTAGGAATTTTTTATTCAGAAAAATATGATATTAATTTGAAACCAGTTTTAAAAAAGAATTTCAATTAAAACAAATTTTAAAGAGGGTCATTCATTGCTTGCAAAAATTTTGAAAGAACCTGCTCGGTAAGTATTTATTTATAAAATTATGAATATGGCCAGTCAATATTTAAGGGATTTTTACAATTTCCAGAGGAACCACAAAATATTACTGTATAAGATATACATCATTTTAAAGGGCAGGTCCTCTAAATTTGTAATCTACCGCCTAATTATTCAGAAATCACTTTGAAGGATTTTTACAATTTCCAGAGGAACCATATAAGATTACGGTATGCGATATACGTCGTTTTAAATGGCAGGTCCTCCAGATTAGTAATCTACTAAGCAATTACTCACAAATCACTCTGGAGTATTTAAAAATTTTTTTTTTTGAAATTCCCACATACCTCAGTACTGTTGCTCTGAGGGATTTTTACAATTTCCAGATTTGTTTAATTAATCAGCTGTAATTTTAGTAAGATGATGTACCATATTTTTTTTTAAGTGAGCTTATTTATATCGAGTTAAAAAATAGCAGCTAATTTATCACCTCAACATACGGCCTTCTTCTCTTTGGATTTTTCTTTTTAAAAAATAATAAACTTTAAAAAAATATTTCTATATTCGTAATCTTGTTGTTAAATATTAGTTATTAGAGGATATTGTTATTAATTTAGTACTAGAGGGCAAACTCTGGATATTATGATTTATTTGTTTATTTCAGTTTTAATATAAAATTTTTGTAATCGAAATGAAGTAAAATAAATTTATAATAATCAGTCTTATTACGAGTGATGGGTACAAATGGTCTAGTTCGATATCGCAGTAAAAAGTTTGAAATGTCAGCCTTTTTTGTGAACCAATTTTAAAATTTAGATATTGAATTCGATATTATGCCTAATGATGCTTGAATTGTTAATAATTTTTATTTTTTTTTTTGATAAATAATAACCATAATTAAAGAAATGAAGTAGAAAGCGTGTACTTGCCGTTTAAATTTTATATAATTTTCTTCAATTTTAAAGACATCAAAAGAACCAGTAATTTAATCCAATTTGTTTCCAATTATTCAAAAAAAAAATTTTTTTTTATATATTTTCCAATACTTAAATACACTTTTTTCTTGGCAAATCAAACGATTTGTAGTTCTCAATTAATTTATATTTAAAAAAAAATTTTTATTAAAAACAATTCACTAAATTTTTATTTCAAAACGGAAATAAATTAATTTTTTTAATTTTAAGCCGAATATTTTAGAACTTTTTTTAAATAAGTTTTTGTTTATTAAAAGAATTATTAATTAGCAATTGTTGGTGATAAGTTAATTAAAAAAAATAGTAAATTTTTTTTTTGTTTCACAAGAAAAGTCAGTTTTAATTTATTAATTATTGTGTTTTTTCTGTAATTTTTAGCTACCTTGTTTTTTAAGAAAAATATGAAATTTAATTGTTTTAATTTTTGTTTGTGAATTCAAGTTTTGTTTTTTCACTCACTTTTTTCTAAAAAAAAATTCGTTACCCTTTAATACCGCGATCAATTGCTCGCAGTGGCGAAATTAAAACTAAAATAAAAATTAAAGAACTTAAGAACATGCTCGGAAACATGATAGAAAACAGAAAATAAAAACTATTCGCACAAAAAGTAAAATTAAAAAAAATGACAATATTTGCAAAAAAAAAAAATGTGCAAAACTCATTTTTTGCCTAAGGTTTTGGGAACGTTTATGGCAACGGGGAGGCACATTAGGTGAAAACTTTCAATAGCAGCACACAGAAAAAAAAATACACTCAAAAACATAAACGCCTCTTTTTTTTCTGCTAGAGACCAGCGTTTGAAATCAGCGAAAGAGTGATATAATTTTTGCTCTTCAACTTGACTTTGAATTTTTTTTGCAAAAATGGACAGACATTAGCAGAGTGTGTGCGATTTTTTTTTTTTTTATTAGACTAATAGAGTCTGTATAGTGTTAGATAGAATTAGTCAGTCAGTGAAGCAAGCAGCGCACCATAAAACAAAATTTTGCAAAATGTTTTAGTTTTAATTTTTTTTGCAAAGCACAAACAAAAGTTTGCTCTCTGCTCAGAGGGCTCATGAGTGAATTTTTATTGCTCTTAGTTTTAATTTAAAAAAAAAAAAAAAAAACCTAATAAATTGTTTATATTCTCTTTAGATAAGATTTATTTTTTTGCAAATTGCGAAACGTTTGCAAAAAGTAAAATCATAAAAAATGAGAACATTTTAGTCACTTCAACAAAATATTAAATTTGCGTTATTGTTGTTTTTATAAGTTATTTTCTAATGAACTAAAAGGGAAGTCAACTCGTTCAAGCGTATAACATACGAGTACGTACAGGAAAAATGCGTGAACGCATTTTTTTCTAGAACAAAAAAAAATTTTTTAGGACAGCTGTGTTGATTTCACATTAAAAACAGCAAAACTTGTTTTGGTTTAGCAAGTTTTAAGGTTTTCTTTTTTTCTTTTAAACCACTTAATAAACTTTATTTTAATATAAAAATAGAGTTTTGGCTACCATATGATAAAAACAAATCTACTTATGTTGGTTTACTACAAAAAGAAATTTATTTTCTATACTTTGATTTCAGTTGCTTTAAATTTATCTTTTAAAAAATTAAATATTATTCTCTTCACATTTTTGTTAACCCACAGTGTACAATTTATGAGGAACTTTTAAAAAAAATTTAAAAATAATCTAAAAAAATTTCTGCCCAATTGGGTAGCAGATTAAAAATCTGGAGGACCTCCACTTTGAAACAGTATGCGTCCCATTCCGTTATATTCTATGGTTCCTTTGAAAATTGTAAAAATCCGTCAAAGGAACAGTATTGGGGTATCTGGGAATTTCAAAAATTGTTTAAAAATACTCTAAAGTAATTTCTGAATAATTAGGCGGTAGATTACATATCTAGAGGACATGTCCTTTAAAATGATGTATATCTTATCAAGTAATATTTTATGGTTCTTCTGGAAATTGTAAAAATCCCTCAGAGCAACAGTATTGAGGTATGTGGGAATTTCAAAAATATTTTAAAAATACTCCAGAGTAATTTCTGAATAATTAGGCGGTAGATTACTAATCTAGAGGACCTGTCCCATCCCGTAATCTTTTAGGGTTCCTCTGGAAATTGTAAAAATTTTATTGGCTGTACAAAAGAACGTTCTGTTCGCAGTATATGTTGCTCCTCGTTTACTTGCAGAATGTCGTCACTCCAAACAATGTAGTTCTTTAAGTTAGCAAATTAATTCATATTCTAAATATTATTTCAAAATTTTCAATGCTTTTACTTTTCAGAATAAAAAGTTTTCCCAGTTTTTTTTTTTTTTTTTTTTTTTTTTTTGGGGTAAAATCAAGTTTTTGAATTGTCGCAATTGAAGTAAGAAAATAATCTTTTTTTTAAATACTTAAAATGTTTTAAAATATGAATTTATTTTAATCTCTTTGTTAGTTTTTTTTTTTTTTTTTTTTTTTTGTGAAAATCTTCAGATTTTAAAAATTTGGAATTTAAAAGTTTAACAAAATATTAATCTTTATTTGTGCTTAATTCCAGAAATTGTGTTGGTTTTAAATATAAAGGTTCTAATGTTTGCAAGAAACGTTGGGAGCAACCTACTGAGGATTCAGAGTAGCGTCTGACGAAATGGTCCATATAGGTATGCTATCCCCTTCAGTGCTTATTGTACTGAGAATATCATGAGTAAAAGAATAAATTTTAAAACCAACACAATTTCTGGAATTAAGCACAAATAAAGATTAATATTTTGTTAAAGATTTTAAAAATTATTAATTTAATCTCGTTATATATTTTGTCGTTAATTTTATTTAATTTATTTTTAGAATTTTATGGGGTGTTAGTGCCTGCATTAGCATAAAGATTTTTAGAAAAATTAATTAGAACAAATAATTGGCGTATCAGAGCGAATAATTAGCATGAAAAAATTCCATTTTTAATTAGTGTAGCGTTTACCTGGGTGAACACTTTAGTAAGCGCTTTGAAAACCTTGAAAGTGAAGTAAGGGATATCTTTATGTAAAGCAGAAACAAGTTTTGATGATCTTCATAGGTAATGTGATGGTTAAACTTACCATCTAACTGTCTTCCAATTTGCTTTCTCTAACTCTAAATTGATTGAAGTTATTTGATTGTAAAAGTGGCAGTTTTGCGTCCGTTATCACCCAGAGAACACATTTTAGAGTAGCCAAAGTGTCTGTCTTGTTTTTTTTTTTCTACAACTTTAAAAGGTGCGAATAGAAAACTAAAGGGAAATGAAGAGTACGAGCAAGTTTGTATCACTTTCCATAAACCCAAAAGTTGCGCAACTAAAATTGCCTTGTGTGTTTCGGCACTACCTGTTACAAGATTCACTTTAATTTTTAATAATTTTGTTGTTGTTGTTGTTGTTCATGTTTTACTTCTTTTTCTTGTTATTGTGGTTTATTAATTTATTTTCTTTGCTGTTTTTTGTGCGTAACTATTACGTTTATGGATTTGGTTGGATGGTGACGTACAATAATTTTTGTTACTGTTTGATTATGCTTTTCAATTTCTATTTATAATAATAGTTTTTTTTAGTATTTTTTTTTTCTTTATTGTTGCTGCCCGTTTCGTATTTAAGTGAGTGCGTAAGCATGTGTGCGCTGTGTTATTTGGTGGGCCTAGCATGTATTTAAAGTATGAAAGCTCTTGTACAAAATATATGCGTCGTGTCATTGCTCTCTGTGGTCTTTTTTTTTTTTTTTGCTTTTTTGAAGGAGGTTCAATGAACTTTTTCGCAAAAATGTTTCAAACCATATTTTTTTTTATTTTTTCTAGTTTCTTTTGTTTGAATCTTAGATTTTTTTTATTTGAGGGGATTCTATGCGAAATTTTGCCATTTTTTTATAGTTTTTTTTTTTTTTATTTTGCTTTGCTTTTATATATTTCATTAGCTGGGTTGGAAGGCGTGCGTGTTTGTGTGTGGTTGACTTTTATTATTCTCAGAAAATATTTGCATGAGTGTTTGTGTGCGTTTTTTGTCTCAAAAAAAGTTCATTGAACTCGGGGCGTACGCATCTATGAACATAAACAAGTAAAATAGTTAGAACACAAAAAGAAAGTAAAAAAAAATGAAAATTAAATATAGACTTTATAGATTAGATTCCCAATTTTTTTTCTTTTAATTTTTGCGGGTTTTTTATGTTTTTTTTTTATTTTTCATTTCTTGCAAAGTAACCTATTTAATTTTAATTATTTTAAATTTCTGTCAAAGAATTATTGTGTTTAATTTTGCAGAAAATAATTGCAAAGGTTTTTCTTTTAATTTTTTATTTTTATTTAAATAAAAAGTTATTTGGTTGCAGGTATTTTATTTATGTCATTAATAATATTGACAAGTTGTTAATTGCTTTTTTTTTTTAATTTTAATTAAATTCGCTGCTAATTAAAAAGTAGCAAATTTTGCTTTATCGATTGGCGGTCAAGCAAACGTTAGTGTGAGTGTATGTGTGTAAAATAATTCATGCAAAAAATTGTATCAAATTTTTTTCTTTTTTCATACTTCCAGTAAATAAAATTTCTAAATGTTTTTTTTTTTGTAACGAAAAATTAAAAAAAAAAATCACAAAAGTCTTGTTATTAAATTTTAGTTGACATTTTTTTTAAAGAAAGAAAAAAAGTTCAATAGTAAAAAACAACAATAAAAAATGTCTCTTCAATATGTTAATTATAAATTATAAGATAAGAGGAAAAAAAGGGGGTGCAATGACATGTTAGTTAGGCCTTCAGCTAAAATAAAATAATTTCATTAAAATTGTTTTATTGCTTTAAAATTAATAAGCCTTTTTAGACTTTTATTCCAAAAAGAACAAAAAAGGTCTTTAAGCTTAAGAGTTAGAGGCTTAAAATGTTCTAAAAAAAATGTTTTTGTAGTGAAATTTTACTATACAAGACAACAAAGATGGAGCTAAATTCAAGAAATAAATCAAACCTTCAAAAGGATAAGTCTCAAAAATGTTAAACAAATCTGGATTAAATAAAAATTTATTAATAACAAACAGGGCTAGGAATTTCATGAACTTAAAAAAATAAAAATATGCGCATGAAACTTTTCGACAACCTGGGCCAGTTTAATGCTGAACAAAGCGAACATTTTCACCAAGAAATGGTTTTAAAAATAAAATGAAATTTTTTTCAGAATATTTTTAATTACTTCACTCAGTTAAAAAAAAAAAAATTTTTTTGAGTGAAATGGCCAAAAATTGTATTTCTAAAAAAAAAATTTTTTATAAAAGTTTTATAACTCATACAATTTTTAGCGGACTTAGAAAAAGAGTTGTGCTTTACTCATAAGTTAACATGAATTGAAAATAAATTAAAAAATTGTATGGTTCCTTTGTAAAAAATACTGTGTAAAAACGTCTCCAAAGTTAAAAAAATGGTGAAAAAAATATATAAAAAAATAATGAGTTTGGGTGAGAAATTCACACAGATTTCTCAAGTTTACTTGAAGGATATATATTAAATATTTTTTCTAAGAGTTAAATTTTCATTTATTTTTAATACGACTAATGGTGGTAAAATATGTAAATTTCTTAAAAAGTGGACAAACACTACTTTCAAATACTTAAGAAATATAAATTTTATAAATTTTATAAATTTTAAAATTTTAAATGATTTTTAAAAGTTTTTTGAATACTCACAAAGCATTTTACAGTAAAACAGCACTTACCTAAAAGTAAATAAAAAATAAAAAAATATTTTTAATAGGATCCATTGATAGAAAAGAATTAAGTGACTCAATAAACTAGCAAAAAATAATTTAAGTGCTTTAATATAAATAGAGGGCACTAAAAAACGCTCTGCTTGACACTCTCTCTTCTTAGATTCAGTGAAAAGTTTTAAAAAAAGAACGACTACTTTTCAAAGGCAGGCTAATGTTGAATAGATTCTCAACTAGAACAAAAAGTACATAATTCTAGGGTAGTGATTTGTTTTGTGCTTTCACTTTTTTTTTTTTTTTTTTTTTTTTGCTGTAATATGGCTATTTTGTTAAGCTTGAGATCTTATTTTTCAAAAATTTATTTTTATATCGATATTTCGCTCCAAGTTTTGTAGCTTCTTCAGGATATAATTATAAATTAATCAAATTATTAAAAATACATATTTAAAAAATTTTCTTGACAAAATTAAATTAGGGTGTACAATAATAAGGTTAACCCAAACAAAATTTGAAAAATATTTAAAAGTAATATGTTAAAAATGTATATATAAAGCAATTGCTATAAAAATGTATGTGTTAAATGAATTATGTATGTATATAACAAGTAACAATTAACAATTTTTTTTTTTTTTAATAAAAATATTAAATAATAACATAATTCTGTTAATATGCTCAAATAAATATATAAAATTATATTTTGGTACATGGACACACTTATTTGTACATATTAAGAAAAATATTTAACAAAATTTATATTTGTTTATTAAGTGTCTATAATTTTAAGCTATATTTTCTGTATCAGACTTAATAAAAATAGTTCCTCTTCAGCTAAATGCTAACAAAAGCTTTATTTGCATAATTGAATTGAAAACAAAAACTGTTTGCAACACCCTGTGCTATTCCCTACAATCCACATACTTTATTATCTGTCAACCTGTATACTATTGTAATCTAGTTATAAGTAAAGCTTAAATAAAATCTTAATCTTCTATATGACGTTCATTAATTAACAATTCACTTCCAGGACAGTCGCAAAAACAGTACACGAACACCTTTCGTTAGCCCATAGTTTTTAAAAATCTTTAAATTTTCTAAGCTTTGTTTTCGAGACAACAAATAATAGAGCCATTAGCGAACTTGTTTAAAAAAAAAATTCTTTTTCATTTAAAAACTTCTTTTTTTAAGCTCTCATTTTTAAACTCCCTGATTTAACATCATTTAAAATCTAAATGTTAATTTAAAAATGTCTTTCAAAATGAATAAAATAAAATAAAAATTAATTCAACTTTTATATTAAATAATCTCTGAAAAAAACACCAAGAAAATAACATTTTACTAGCCATACAATCGTGGCTTAAGTTTATATGATTTCTTTGTTCTTTCATTATAATTAAAATTTTGTGTGTTCTTAATATTTTTTTGAATTAAAACCATGTTTAGGTATACAAATTCTAAAAAAAAAAACAGCAACTAGCAAATTGTGAAAGTCGCATTTTAAGCAAAAATATATGGGTTGGCGCCTAACTTACTAAAAAAAAATATTAAAACATTCTCACAATAAGCTCACCTATACAGAAATACAGAAAAGCCTCGTATCGTATTAAAAAAGTTGCTTTTCAAATAATTTTTATTTTTTTTTTTAAGTTTTTTTATTTCTTATTTTAATAAATTAATATTAATTTTTAATATTTTCTTTATACAAAGACGAAAAAGAAAAGCAAAAAGAATTTAACAAAAAGAAAGAGATCAGATTTCAAAAAAAACCTGAACTAATTCAAATAAATCAAAAACCAAAAGGTAATTAAAACATTAAGATGGCCAAATGTATTGGAATTTATTATAAAAAAAAAAACAATTCCAGCTTTTGTTTAAAAAAGTTTAAGCAAAAGAGTTTAACTTAAATTTAAATAAAATTCTTTCTAAACCATTTTTTTCAAAACTCCTTAGAGCTTTTGTTATAAAGTAAATATGTGCATGATAATTCTAATCAAAACACCTGTTATGCGTGTCTTTTTAAGAATTTTTGTTTTAATTTATTTGATTTTATTTTGGTTTTTTTTTGACGTAACAATAGTTAATTATTATTGTTTTTTCGTTCAATTTTTTTTTTAGCCAATTAAATGTGTGTATTGTGGGCTAATGAGTGCAATACAGACGATTTTTGTAATGGCTGTTTTCTAATACAACAAGAATGTAAAGGCAATAATTAAAAATAAAAACGAAAAAAAAAAATATTTAGATAAATTAACCTTGTTAGACATTTCGCATGCAATGGAAATTTTCAATTAATAATGAACGATCAAAAGCAGAAAGTAACATTACGGAACGGAAATATGACATGAATTTTGTTTATTTTTTTCTGCCGCAAATGCAAGCGTGTGGAATAGTTTTATGTGTTTGTGTGATATGTGCATCTACAAAAACGCATAGAAATCTATAAAAACATGCTCGCAACCATAAAGTCCTTCACAATAATTAGTAAATTTAAACACACGCACACAAAACTAAATAAATAAAAACAACATCAAATATAGATTCGCATTAAGTGAGAAACCTCCAAATAGATCAGATTAGATCAACATAAAACAAACATCAAGTCCAACTATTCTTTTTAAAACAATAAAAGCAATTAAGAATGCCCAGTAGCTACAGCACAGAAAGCAGGGCAACTATACAATAGGGCAGGCCACAGGGATTTATATACAAGCCGTAATAAAATACTAAACAATATTTTTTATAAAATCTTTCTTTCAAAAAAAAAAAAATAAAAAAATAATTAAATCTTGTCTGCACAATAGATACACCACAATTAGTTAGAAATTTCTTGCTGTGTCTTATATTTCAATATGAAAGCTTTGGTTTAGATACACTTACCTTTACAAGAATTTGTCCAGAAGTTCACAACTTAATCTTGTGTTTCTAATTGATGACCAATTTGGCCTCCTAGTAAACCAAACAAATAAACTAACCGACTTTTAAACTAAGTAGGCCACTTGTTGGGGACTTTTCTGTATCTCTAGAAAATATTCTAGCTTTACTGTAGTAAACTAAAAGAGAAATTTTACCAAGTCCAATGAAATTTTTTTTTTCATGGATTCTATGAAATATTTCATCGATTTAATGAAATTATATCACTGAATAAATTAAATTATTTCAGTGATTTAATGAATTTTTTCAGTGTTGTAATGAAATTCTTTCATTGATTTAATAAAATTATTTCAGTGATTTAATGAAATTCTTTCATTGATTTAATGAAATTCTTTCATTGATTTAATGAAATTATTTCATTGATTTAATGAAATTATTTCAGTGTTGTAATGAAATTCTTTCATTGATTTAAAGAAATTATTTCAGTGATTTAATGAACTTTTTTCAGTGATTTAATGAAATTAAATTATTTAATTGATTAAATGAATTTTTTCAGTGATTTAATGAAGTTTTTCAGTGATTTAAGGAAATTATTTCTGTGATTTAATGAAATTCTTTCATTGACTTAATAAAATTATTTTAGTGATTTAATGAAATTCTTTCATTGATTTAATGAAATTCTTTCATTGATTTAATGAAATTATTTCATTGATTTAATGAAATTATTTCAGTGTTGTAATGAAATTCTTTCATTGATTTAAAGAAATTATTTCAGTGATTTAATGAACTTTTTTCAGTGATTTAATAAAATTAAATTATTTTATTAATTTAATGAATTTTTTCAGTTATTTAATGAAATTCTTTCATTGGTTTAATGAAATTATTTCAGTGATTTAATGAAATTATTTCAGTGATTTAATGAACTTTTTTCAGTGATTTACGGAAATTATTTCATTGATTTAATAAAATTATTTCAGTGATTTAACGAAATTCTCTCAGTGTGGAAAGAAAATATTTAAAATTTTCATTTCAAAAATGACGTAGATTTGAAAGTAAACTTTATGAAAGAATTATAAGAACAATTTCGATAACGTTCTAAGGCTTTTTTTTGCATAAGTGGGTTAGGGATTAAATCTCTATTATAATTTTATAAACTTTAATGCCACAGCCCTGTATCGTACCCTTTTATATAAAAAAAGATATATCTTCTTTCAAATCTTTTCGCTCTCCTTCTTTTGTTTGGCAACTTTACTTGTTTGCTTTCATTATTTTTATTTATAAACCCCTTCCACTAAAAATTCTGGTACTTTTTTTTGGAATTTAAAATTTCTAGTTGTGTGTTTAGGGGCGTTAATATTTTTAGCACCTCCCCAAGACAATTTCCATTCCTTTAAGTTACAAGTTCATGTTTGTGTGCATATGAATGCACTGCACTCTTTTTCTATAAAAGTAGCAGCGTGCATATGTGAATCAACCCCGTGGCAAGTATATTTGTTTGTTTGTTTTACGTATGTTTGATATATTTGTGGCATGCAAATTAAGTAGGGGCCTTAGTGTGGGAAACAACAACAACAACAATAAAACTAAAAACTACAACAAGGTTACCTTTTTCCAACAACATCAATTCAGTTATTTACAATAAAACAAAACAAAATGAAAAAAAAAACGCGTGTACGTAAATGCCAGAACATGCAGTGCATTTTCACATGCTTAGAAAGGAAAAAAAAAAATATTTTATTGGATTAAAACTTTGCCAAAGTACACTTGGTGAAAAAAGTTTAATAAATGACTGACTGGTTTTCCAGAAGAAATGATGAGAATAAAAATCAACATGCTGCACGCTAATCCTACACATGTGGTAAATAAGTTCACACTGTCTTGTTAGCAGTCTAATTTAGAGTCTCATGTCATTTCTGCCGGAGGGTCAGCATAAACTGAAAAATTTATTTTATGTTTTTCAACCAATAATTATAACATTTCATTTAATTAATTATTTGTTTAATGAAGATTAATGCCAACTGCAGTGTGACTTGCTCTACTCTGCATTGGTACTCGAAGGAACATAAACTATCAAGTTGTTTGTTTCAAATTTTTATTATTTCCTGATGAACCGTTTGAGCAGCCAAGAAATCTCTTAACAAGGTAAATCAAAAAATAATTTACTGCTTTAATTACAATTTGTTGTACAAGCTGCTGATTTATGTTTAATTACTCAGCATTCTTTATGTGTGTAGCTTAGCTTTTATAACAAACTGTAGGCTTTTTTTTCAAATTAAATGCACTCATAAAAATAATTGTTTCTGTATTGAGTTTTTTTGTTTTTGTATTTTTTTTTACGTTAATTGTGCCACAAATTGCAACAAAAGTCAAAGGCGTAACGCAATACAGCAGTGTCATATAAAGAGCAAACAAACATCCATGACTTATACTAGAATCCATGGCAAAATAAATGTTTATTATTACTTTTCTTTGTTGTTGTTTTGTAATGTGGCCAATGTTATTGGAAAAATACCAACAACAAAAATCACAAGCGTGTGTTGTTAGAAAGAAAAAAAAAAATAAATGAAACTGGGCACGCAAAACTTTGACTTCATTAAAAAAAAATAGGGCAACAAGAAAAAATCACTGCGCAATTACTTTAAATTAACAAAAAAAATTCTAATTTTTTTAATTATTTTTATTGATGTTGAAGTTTCCTAAAAGACAGATCTAGCGATTGTTAAAATGTGTAAAACAAATAACAAGGTTCTGGCCACTAATTAAGGCAGAGGGGACAAAAAAAAAATTTCGCCCGGCTGCATCTGGTTACGTAAAAAATTGGAATTTAAAGTGTTCCCCTGTAAAACATTTTTGGAATATTTTTGTGCAAAATATTAAATTTCTAAGTAGACTTTTGGGTACCTCTTTTAAAAAAAGTACAAAAATATCTTAAGCTGAAGAGTTAGAGGGTTAAAATATTCTAAGAAAATATTTCTTGTAAAATTCCACTCATAATTTAAAGGGACTTTTTGTGACCTATTTAAAAAAATTAACAAAAACAACTTAAACTAAAAGGTTAAAATGTTATACGTTTTTGAAAAAGGACTAAACGGCCTTTAAGCTGAAAAGTTAGAAGGTTAAAAAGAGTACTTTTTCTGTTCACCATTTAAAAAAGAACTATGCCGCTCTTGAGCTGAAGATTTAGAGGGGTAAAGAGTACTTTTTTGTTCACCATTTAAAAAAGAACCTAAAGATTTAGAGGGTTAAAATGTTGTACAAAAATATTTTTTGTAAAATTTTAAGGGGATTTTTCTGTTAGCTATTTAAAAAAAAGACTAAACGACTTTTGAGCTGATGTATTGGAGGGGTAAAAAGAGAACTCTTTTCTTCGCTATTTAAAAAAAAAAACTAAGCGGCTTTTGAGCTCAAGATTTAGGGGGTTAAAAAAGATCTACAAAAATATTTTTTGTAAAATTCTAGTCTTCATCTAAAGGGACTTTATTGCCCATTTTTAAAAAAGGACTAAAAAGTCTTTGGGTTGAAGAGTTTAAGGGTTAAAAGAGTAATTTTTGTTCGCTATTTAAAAAAAAACTAAGCTGCTTTTGAGCTGAAGATTTAAAGGGTTAAAAAATTCTACAAAAATATTTTTCGTAAAATTCTATTCTTCTTTTAAATGAACTTTTTTGTCTCTTTTTTAAAAATGTTAGAAGGTTAAAATGTTCTATAAAAATATTTTTCGTGAAATTCTACTTTACAAATAAAGGGACTTTTTATTTCCTTATATAAAACAGGACAAAATAAGATTTTAAATTAAAGAGTTCTACGAAAATATTTCTCGTGAGGCTCTACTCTTCATTTAAGTGCACTAAAGTAAATCCTCTAACTTTTCAGCTCAAATGCCGTTTTGTTCTTTTTTAAATAAACGACAAAAAAGTGCCCTTAAAAATATTTCTCTTAAAATTATAGTCTTCATTTAAGGTGACTTTTTTATCCCCTTAAAATAAGTTTAAGGGTTAATTCGTACTTATTCCGAACTGGCCTAAAGATGTTTCATAAAACTGAATTTCTAGGTGCTTTTTGTAAGAAAAAAAATATTTTAAATTAAATTTAATTATAAACCAGCTGAAATATCTATTAATAAAAAAATAACTGCACGAATGGTTTTTTAAGAAGAATTTATCTAGGCCAGCTGTGAATAAAAATTTCTAGAGAATTTTTTTCACTATTTTTTGTTCTCTAATGGTGAATAAAATTTCTTAATTTTCAGGCATGGAAATTTTTCCAAGTTGGGAATTTTTTTCTGAAAACAAAATTTTTACGAAATTCGGCTGATTAAATTTTTAATTAAATTAATTTAAAAAACATAATTACAATATTGACTAATCTAATCACCACAATGAAGCTGATTCAAATTTTCTTTTATTTCATTTAATTTTTTTTTTTCAATAAAACTAAAATGCATCATAAAATGGTTATGTGTCATTTCCATTAAGCCGCATGAGTGCTAATTATAATGTTTGCTTCCGTAAAAGTTTTTTTTTTTTTTTTAAATTTTGAAAACATAAAATTTCGAAATAAATTTTTTCTGCACCTGAAAGCCTCTAATTAGCGTTTAAGGTGGTTGGTAATTAAAAATGTGTGCACATATTTCACGAAAATAAATAGAATGTGAGATATTTCTATTGCAAAATCAATAAAAATAAATTTTAAAATTAAAGAAAAAGAAAATCTTTTAATTTCAAGCTGTCAGTATAACTGCTTGTAGGTGACTTAATAGTTTAAATGGCAAATCTGTTCGAAAAAAAAAACAAAGAAGAAAAAAATTATCGGTCCGGATATATGTAATGATTTACAGGGTTTTGAACTTAGTTTGTGTAACAATATGGTGAGTTTTTTTTATTACAGAAAAAAAGAAAAATCATGCCCCATTCGATATTTTATAAAAACAATAAAAATTTAAGTCTTTCATGTAAGGAAACTATTTGAAAATTTTATTTGAAGTTGCTTGAACACGAGTGCAGGAATTAAGCCCTGATTATTTAAGCCATTGGTGTGACAACAAAGGGAGAAAAATATGGTCTCGATTAACTGACGTTCATTTTACACAGACATTTGTGTTTTAGTTATCGAAGTTTTGCCAATTCTTACAAGTCATATAAATGGATCACCCTTTTCAAACCGACATTAACGCACATTTTATTAGCCACTCATATTAAGATTAAATAAAACTTTTTAGGCCTGTTTTTTGCAACATCCTTTCACAGCTTGTGATAAAAATGAAACTGTTACTTTTTATTAAATTCAATTAAATTAACTGTCTCATGTATGTTTGTTTTTTCTCTAACTTCAATCATTCTTTCATTATAAAAATTTTACGGAAATCATTTTGCAAAAAAAAAAAGGAAAAAAAAACGTTTAATCAACTGAAATTGTTAGGAATTTGTTTGAATTTTTTTTTCTACAACAAACGGGCAAAACACATAAACACTTAAACACACAATTGTGGTGCGTTTGTTTTCATGTGCATAGCTGTCAGCAGCAACCTTTAGCTTTAATGCTGCAGCCTTGACTAGCGGAACAATTGCAAAAAAAAAAAGTACAGAAAAAAATACTCTAGTCAACAGATAGTCAAGTCAGTTAATGTACTTATGAATGTGTAATTATGCAATTTATGCGGCAGCGTGACAAATCAATTTTTTTTCTTTCTAGCTGTTTTGCTAACTTTGCAAACTAAAGTTTTGTTGTTGTACAAAGCAAACATTGACAAGTATGACACTTATTGGAAATGAATAATAAAAAAATATGCATTTATATTGTACACACACGGACCGTTATCACCGCTAGTGCTGCACGTTATAGGAAAAGAGAAAAAAAGTTAGTAAATACAGCCACTTACAGCAGCTGTAGGGGCTACAGTTCAGCTAAAAACTGTGTAGAATTTCACGAAAATGTGTCACAATAACAGTTGTGCTCATAAATTGAGAACAAAGACTCTCACAAAAAATATGTTTTTAATTATGGGCAAAAGCAAATGATTGAAATAAAATCTCAATTAAGGGCAATTTTTAAAAAACGTATGCCCTTAAAACTGTGTTATTCCAAGTAAAAACTTTACTTACATTTTTGTGCAGACAAGAATTTAGTGGGAAAAAAAATTTTGCGGGCAAAAATTTTTTACTTACAAAAAATTGTATGCATGCAAAAAAATTTGTTAGGGCAAGAATTTGGTGAGAACAAAAATTTTGTGCAGACAAGATCTTTGGTTGGACAACAATTTTGTGCAGATAAAAAATTTTGGGTGGACAAAAATTTTATGTAATCAAATTTTTAATTTAGGCACAAAAAATTTTGTGCATACAAATATTTTTTACAGACAAGAATTTTGTTCGAACAAAAATTTTTTGCACACAACAAAAAATTTTATGCGTGCAAAAATTAGTTAGGACAAAAATTTGATGCGAACAGAAGTTTTGTTCAGACAAAAAATTTTGGGTGGACAAAAGTTTTATGCAGACAATTCTTTAATGCAGGCAACAATTTTGTCAGTACAAATATTTTGTGCAGACAAAATATTTCTATAGACAAGAATTTTGCATAGACAAAAATTTTGTACGAATAAAAATTTTTTGCGTACAAAAAATTAAATGAGTGCAAAAAACTTTTTTCAAAAAAGAATTTTGGGTGGGCAACAATTTTGTGTTGATAAAAAATTTGGGGTGGACAAAAGTTTTATGCAGCCAAACGCTTAATGCAGGCAGAAATTTTGTCCGTACAAAAACAAGTGGGTCAATATAGGTCATTATGAACCTATTCTAAGGACAGTGGTGAGCTGTTGTTGTTGAAAGTAGTATAAGTCAATTTTTAAAAAAATTTTGTTAACGCTAATTTTAGTAACATATGGACTCCTGCTTATTAAAAATGTCAGTAACTGATGTTACTAAAAAAAAGAAGGGAATAACCACTCATTCGTATATTGTACGTAGACCACTGCACTTATAGCAGCTTCGTGGCAACTACCTTGACGAGTTCAGAAAGTACTTTTAATAGAAGTTCGAGAAGATGGTTGGGCTTAAAGTGTAAAATTATAAATTACAATTTCTGGAATAAGGTTTAAAGAAAACCCTGAGCTTTACACTAATTTTTTTGAGCTGACTGCTAAACCTAAATGCTGACTCATAAAATATTTATTTTAAACTGCTGCAATTCAAAAATTAATATTTTTTCTAAAATTGATTTAAGCAGCATGCTTGGCCATTGATTTACAATCAATTTCCTTATGCATACATACATATGTATATATAAACGTATATAAACGTAATACAGTTTGATAAAATAAAATCATTGTACTACGTCTATGTGACGTGACATTCATTTTAAAATTGTCTTATTCTACAAAAGAATACGAATTTTTTTTATATAAACAGAGAAATGAAATATTATAGAGTACTTTAATAGTATCTGCATACAGCCAAACATAAGAAAACACACATATAAATAGTATGCAAACAGGTATGTCATATGATTTCTAAAAAGCTTTAAGTTGGCAAAAAAAAATTTTTTTTTCAAATTCGAATTTTTCACCATATCAATTTTCAATGTGCCTACAAAACTGTTCACTGCTTTAATTAAAAATATTTTTTTTAATATGAAACTTTCAGTATTTCATCTTTACCTTTAGAAAAGATTTTGTTTCATATTCCAGCAATTCTTTTTTTTATATAACTTACAGCTTTTATGAGTTTATCTGACGATATGAATTAAAAAAAAGAACGTGCAAAAGTTTATACGCAATAAAATATTTCTCACACTTTTGTTTCAGAATGCCGTAATCAAGAAAACTAATTTAGAAACAACTTTGCACAGTCTCAGTCAGTCAGTCAGTCATTTAGTAAATCATTGAAGGCATGAATGACTAAACGACTGCATGTGAATGAAAAGAAGGCATATAAAAAATGTTTTTTAACTTTTTCAGATTGATAGGAAAGTAGGTGTGTGTATGTGTGAGTGTGTACGAGTATGGGTATTATTAATGAAGTTACACGCTTTTGTATTATCTCACTTCTGTATTTTGTGCTGTTTTCTTTTTTTTAGCATTTTTTTTTCAACTTTTTGCCGAGATTGCATTACAAAACACGCAGAAAAACGCAGTTAATTGAATAACAGTGTTGTTTTCACACCCCAACCAACATTGTAAAACGACTTAACATAAAAATTTATTTTATTTGTCTAGTAATCAAATGCTTAATTGTTTCCTTAACCATTAATTAAATACAAAAAAGAACAGTTATAATAGGTATGTATAATTTTTGTTAAATTGTAATAGGCAATTATAGGAATATTAGGGGGATATTCAATACAAACAACAATCTGTGGACCCTGGGTGTTTTCGGCAGACAAGTGAAAAAGGTACGCAGATTTGTGTTGTAGTAATTTATATTTTGCTGTATTTAATTTCACCGCAAACAACAAACTTTTAAGGTCAAATGATGAAATTTCAATCGATATCGTATAACGTAATTTGATACCTGTACCTCAGCATATATTTACGAATAGTTAATTCTGGGTTAATTAGAAAAAAAAATCGCTTAAGTAAAAAAATTGACTTCTTAATAATTATTATTGTGGTTCAGGAATGGTGGGGCGATAAACTCCACAACTAAAGATGAGATGTCAATGAAAACCATAACGTTTGCTAAAATCAAAATAATTTTATAAGAAACATTTTAGGGTATTCTAAAGCTGTAGTGCTTTAAAATGACTTAATAAGACAAAAGCAGTTTTCCAGAGGCTCTAAGCCTCTCGTTATAAAAATTTACTTGGAACTCTTTAAAAAAATGCCGCCAGCTTGAGCAATTTTTATAACAAAAAAGCTTTATTCTTTGCTTTTTTTTTTTTTTTTAAATTTAGAAATTTAGAAATTTAGGTTTGTGCAATCAATTAAAATTAAAAGAAAACGCATGTTTTGCTTTTTTCAATTACATCCGCATCTGATTGATTTTTAAATTTCACAAAAATAAGAATAAAAATCTAGGAAACGTAAAAAATACACTGACAAAAATATTCATTTATTCACAATCTAAAAGTAAATAACCATTTAAAAGCCTAAGAAGAAAAATTTAGAAGCTGATGAGATAATTTTAAACGAATTACGCTTGTCATGTGATAAGTTTTAAGCAAAATTCATGCACAAGAATTAAATGATTTAATACGAGTACATTGCGTATGTAGAAGACATACAACCTCGGTTGTGAAAACTAATTTTTGGTAACAGTTAAAAATGTCATTGTGATAAATGAATTTTTTCTCTCATGGCAAAACTAGTCACTTAAATTACTAAACTAGATGTTTTTTCCCGTTCTCTACTGATTCGATCTTTTATTACGTAAGTATCCCTCGCAGAAATACAGCTAATGCCTTTGCTAAATAGTATTAATAGCAGGGATGCCAACTAAAGTGGTTAATAAAATATTTCAAAGCATAATTTCAGGGCACAACCCATCTTTATAAACAGTCCAAAAGTATATGGTGCCCCAAGAATGATAGAAATACAAGATTACGCCAGGCTTATAATTTCCTGTTAGATGACATACAATACATTTCTCTCTCTTATTTAACTGTAAATTATTAGCCAATAGGAACACATCGCGTGACGTCATTTGTGTTACATGTGCAGAAAATTTAAATTTTATGTCCGGGTTGGCGTAATCTTGTATTTCTATAATTCTTGATGGCGTCCTTAGTTGATGTATAGAGATTATAAGTGTCGAATTTCAAACAAACAAACAGAAAATAAATTTTATTTATACAGAAGATAATGGATTTGAAGTTGGATTTTAAAAGCTAAACTTTTTTTAATGATTAAGATTTTTTTTTTAATTTTTCATACAAATTTAGCTTATTTTTTCCGGCTTCTGACAACACTAGTTGCTTATATTACAATATAAAAGGTTTTTAGTTTGACGTGTTAAAAGACTAGAATTTTTTTTCAGGCATTTTAGTTTTTTTTAGCTTTTTAGGCCGATTTAGCTACTTTTTACGGGCTCCTTCCTGGCAATAATAGGCACTTATATTAACAGTGAAATTTTAGTTGAACGTGCTAAAAAACTAGTTTTTTTTTTATTTTTTTTTAGCATTTTGGGCCAATTTAGCTACTTTTCTTAGAGATCCTGGCAACACTAGTGACTTTTATTACTAAACAGTGAAATTTTAGTTGGACGTGCTAAAAGACTAGATTTTTTTTAGTTTTTTTTTAGCATTTTGGGCCAATTTAGCTACTTTTCTTAGGGATCCTGGCAACACTAGTGACTTTTATTACTAAACAATGAAATTTTAATTTGAGGTGCTAGAGGGCTAGATGGCTAGATTTTTTTTTTTAGCATTGTAGGCCAATTTAGCTACTTTTGTTGGTGCTGCTGGCAACACTAGCCATGTATATTACTAAATATATTTTAAAGAATTTTTAGTTCGACTTGTTAATTTTTACTTTAAAAACAATGCAATCCTACAAGTCTGGATTGCGTTATTTTAAATTTATTAAAAAATATAATTCCTTTCCAGATGGCCACACTGAATTGGTAGAACGTATTATATATTTTTTTAGTTAAGTGCATTAAAAACAACATGTTGTTGGCTAATTTCATTTTGATTGTTTCGCTGTCATTGTGGTCTGCATATATTTTGCCTCAGTGTAACTGACTGTGACTGTGATGGCTCTGACGATCGTATTCTGATCGTATTGGCCTTGGCCTTGAATTGCTAAAATAATAAAAAAAATAAAAATAAACAACACAACAAAAGTATGTAAGCATGCAAACGTATCTTTTCCTTTTCACTCCTTCCTGCACTTTGCAGTGGGGTAGGTGATGGGTTGGAATGGCTTTCTCTCTTTCTAAACGCACTCACACTCAACATACATGCTTGCTGGTTATGCAGTCACTTTTTTATTTATTTATTTTTCCTTTTTTTTTTTTTAATTTTTTGTGTACAGAACACAGTGTGTGATGAATACATTCTGTTTTTAAAGTGATATTTGTTTTGCGTTTGCTTTTGGGTTTTTGTTGCAGTTGTTGTGTTCAATTATTATGAATAGTTTTTTTTTTTTTTTGTTTGTTTGTAGTGTGTATAAATTTGTAGTGGTAGTTGTTGTTATTGCATTTTTGCTGCAAATGTCAGTTGTTGCTTTTGATGATGCTGCTATTATTATGCGGTTATTTTTTATAGCCTATGTGGTAGTAGATGTTGTAGTTGTATTATTTAATGTGTATTTTTCTTCTGTTTTTTCAGTTGGCTCTTTAGGTATTTATTTATTTTTATTGATGTGTGTATTTTAGTGTACTTTTTCTGCTCTTCTCATATTGTTTAGCATGACGTTACTTGGTTTATAATGCGTTGCTTGTTTAGTTTGTGTATTTTACTCTCTGGTAAAATAATATATTTATTTATTTATAATTTTTTTTTATGCGTTGGGGGTGTTGTTGTATAAAAAACTGGTGGCTTAAGTGCGAGTATACATTTCGTTTCATAACTCAAGTCACTCACACAAGTTCTTTTATTTTTTGCTTGCGCTCTTTTTCACTGCGTTGCTTTTATTAAACCAACAAACAACGTGTTTTGCATAATTTTTTAATTTATTTGCGTAGAACTTGTGCAAGTAAATTTTTTTTTTTTTTTGTTTCATTAATTTTTAGTTCTGCTTGTTTTCTGTTGTCAGTCTGGCTGACTGCAATTTCATTAAAGCGCCAAAAAAATATTGCCTGCCTCTCATTAAGTGTGTGAAACTTACGTCACTTTTTATGATTTTTTAAATAATAATAAATTATGATGATGATGATTTCCTATATAATTATTTAACGTTTGCATATTTTAAAAAGGCAGTAAATGCACATAAATAAAGATTTAACATGTCAGGGTCAGATTAATTTAGAGATAAAAATTATTGAAATCTTTTTTTATCGACAATCACATTATTAGTCCTAAATATTTAATTATTGGTTCTTTCAAATTCTTTACACAAAATAAAGTTTAGTGAGAGATGGGACATACGCCGTGTTAAAGAAGAGGTTTATAATCTGCCCCCCAATTATTTAGAAATTACTGTAGAGTATTTAAATTTTTTTTTTTTTTTTGAAATTACCTCATACCCCAGTATTGTTGCTGTGAGGGATTTTAGTCATTTCCTGAAGAACCAAAGAAGCTTAAGGGATGGAACACATATCATTTCAAAGAGGAGGCTGTCTAGATAGATAATCCCCATCCAAATACTCTGAAATTACTTTAAATTATTTTTAAAAAAAATTTTGAAATTTTGTCATAACCCAGTGCTGTTGCTCTGAAGTATTTTAGAAATTTCCGGACGATCCAAAGAAGATTACAGGATGGGACACATATCATACTAAAGGGGAGATTATCTAGATTTGTAATCTATCCCCCAAATACTCTGAAGTTATTTTGGACTATTTTTAAAAAAAAAATTAAAATTTTCATATACCTTAGTGCCGTTGCTTTAAGGAATTTTTATCATGCCCCACTTTGTCGAGGTACCATTCCCGATCTTACCCTAGAAAATTACTAAAATCACAAAGGAATTAAATCTGTAGGTTCTAAACTTTTTGAAAGTGTTTTAACATTTTCGGAAACTTTCGTAGTTTTTACTTTATGATGTAAAACGGAAACTGCCAAAATCCTTGAGAACAACAGTAATGGAGTATATGGAAATTTAAAAAATTTTTTTAAAATAGTCCAAAGTAACTTCTGAGCATTTGGGCGATAGATTACAAATATAGACGACCACCGCTTTAGAATGATGTGCATCCGATCACGTAATCTTTTTTGGTTCGTCCGAAAGTCATTAGAATTCCTCAGAGCAACAGGAAATTAAAAAAAAATATTTTAAATAATCCAAAGTAACTTTTGAGTATTTGGGCTGTAGATTACAAATCTAGCCACCTCCTCTTTAAAATTATATGTATCCCATTTCGTATCCTTCTGAGAAGTCAACGTTTTTATGCATATTTTTTCTTACGCACTTATTTACTCCTAAACATATTTCTAAATATGTCACAAATTCTAAAAACATATTTAGAAATATTTAATGACGTAAGATGTATTTTATAAATATGTTATAAATACTAAAAAAATATCTACAAAAAAAACGTAAGGGGTTATGTTAAAGAATATTTAACTAGGTAACTCACTTAGACTTTTATTTTTTACGTTGCTAAACTTTAGCGTTGAATTTGCTATGAAAATGGGCGTGTAAGGGCCGCCATACAAAATTTCTGTACGAATTGATAGCTTGTAGTTCATGAACAGCAGTTTAATTAAAGAAAAAAAAACTTTAATAACACTTTACCTAAAAAGTCTCTTTTTCTTAAGCTGCATTACGCTGCGAATTAAAAATGGTACAAAATTGATTACCTTTCGCATGTATCTGGTAACACCGCACTATATAATATGAGTATATACCCATAAATAGGCCTGATTATGAGTGTGGTTGTCGTTTCATATGGGGTTGTCGTGAAGTCGACTACGACAACGACACTCGTAATAAGGTTGACAAATAAAGCGGGTTTCACATTATAGTACAGAGTATTAACATTTTCATTAGATCGAGTGAGACCGAAATCAGATGCAAATCAAATAGACTGTCAAAAAATCTAAAGGAAAATATTTTCTGTTTTCATACCATCACACTTCAAATAAAATACAAAACGCGGCAAATAATTTCACAGCTGATTTCCAGTGTTTTCTTTGGTTGCTTGTACAAAAGCAACCCTGACAAAATAAGCAGTGTGATAACTTAGAAAAAATTCTAAGAATGACAAAAACCATAATACTGCCAAAAATACTTAAGTATTTCACCACACTTGCTTAACATTTTAGTTTCACACTATTAATACTAAATACATGTATTAATACTAAATACAATAATCTGAAACCCCCTTAAAGAGCTTAAGCATTGCAATACTAAGTAACCTTTCTGAATTTTCCATCCCTGTCAGTCATATTAATCTCGTGTTTGTTTTGTTAAAAAAACAAGCATGTGTTGGAATGTTTCATTATTAATCTTCTAAAATCATTCTAATTGTTGTTGTAGATCTTTATCTACGTAGTTAAAGATCTTTTTTTTTTTATTCATTTCAAATCATGATCATTTTTTTAACAAATATTTTCGTTAACGCACAGATTTTTTTTTTTTTTTGCAAAATTTAAATATCACCCACATGCAAAAAAAAGTATTTGTGTAGAATAATGCAGGAGTATGTGTAGCTGGGTAGAGTAAAGGGTAATACCATTTGGGCTACAACATTAAGGACTCTTTCGGAATCTTGTATTGTTAGTGGGTTTCAATTTAATGAATTTATAACAAGTAAAGCCAAAAAAAATTTAATTTTTAAATATTTTTGAGACAATTGGTTTGTTTGCTTGCTATAAACAGGAGCACAATAACTTGTTGGAAGTTAAATAATGATTTACAAGTTGCTTAACAAATTACCTTCATTTTAAATTTTTTGCTAGTGATTTAGTTGATAAAAAAACTTCATTTGCATCACCCTCTGTGGCATAAAACTTTATGCTCAACTATGGACTTTGCCAGCAACAAGCAAACGGAAGTGAAACAAACAATGTTTAATAACAGAAAACCAGAATAAAGAAAAAAAAAACACTCACACACATTAAAAACACAAGGCATTTGATGAATTACAAATGTTAGGACGGCTGCTGGCTCATGTTGCTGCCGCTTGCTACAGCTTTTTAAAATGCAGTTGTAGTGGTTGTTATTGCCGTTGTTGCTATTGTTCTAATAACAATAAATTTTTATTTGAAATGGTGTTTGTAATTTTTAAAATGTCAGCAAACATGGCGCCTTCATTATTATTTTTTTTAATTGCAAAAAAAAAACTCAACGAGGGAAGAACCACAGCAACTAAAACTCTTTGTAGACTTGCCTGCAAGCATTCAAGGTCACTAACAAAACGTTTAAAGCAACAAAAATACAACGAAGCAGTACATACTAACAAACACTTAAAAAAAGAGAGAACAATTTACTATTTGTTTAAAAAATAATTATAAATTATACAGACAGCAGCTAATAAAGGGTGTTTCAATACAAAGTTTAGAATTCTATAAGCTTGTTAAGAGCAGGACCACACACAGCAATTTTAGTTGAGCAATTCTTGATTTTGTAGGAGAGAAGTTTGCTCGTACTCGGCAATTCCCATTTTTTCTCTCTTTGTATCTTTTATAAAGATGAATGAATGACTGACAAAGAATGCGAAAATTGCCGAAACGACAAATTCTTGTGTGTACAAAAAGGCAATTTTAAAAGAGAATTGAGAAAGAATTGCAAAACTAAACTTGCTGTGTGTGATGCTGGCCTAATCAAGCAGAGGCCAAATAGTCGCATTCGATATCGCGCAACATCTGATGAATTTAAAAAAAAAATTCATATAAAAAGAAACTAAAATTTCCAACGTTTTCGTACGATATCGAATGTGAAGATTTGGGCTTAGGAAAAAAAATTGTTATGCTTCAAATTAAAGCCACTTGCCAAAGCCAGCACATAAATACAGGAAGTACAGGATGGTCTAACCATATTATTATCACTATGGGCCCTTAAGAGCTATTGTGCAGCCCAGTTCCTAACTAGAAACCGAGACTCCTCATGCTTAGGTCTCCTGGGACCAGTAGCCTGCTGCTTAAGCAGCTCATGCTACGTCTTGCCAATGATGGGCACTCGTTCAGAACGACAGGAGTCGTCTTGTACCACAAGTACCTCAACGTAGAGTTTTATGTTATGTCTGCTGAGATTTAAAACAACCTCTGTCCTAAGGCGCTGTGAGATTATGAGTCTTTTTGACTGAACAAATTATGTGTGAACTGAAAAAAAAAAGTTTTTTTTAAATAGAACTCACCTTAAACTAAAACACTCGCCAGTCGGGCGTTACCCGTCCAGCAATCCATAAGATAATTATTTATCTTGGCCGTTGTCGCCGCTCGCTTCCCGTTTATGTGGCTCTTTATGAAAACACTATTTAGCTGGTTATTGCACTTTTTTCTTTTTTTATCAATTTTTTTCTCAGATTTTGACACACACACTTGCTTGCACTTACACGTCCACACACAAAACACTTTCTTTCAGAAATTGTCTATGTTAACGCGTTTACTTTTAATAATGAATTGGGTCTCCTTTTGCACAGCAGTTAAAACACTCGCATTTAAAAAAAAATTTTATCAAAGTAAACAAACATTAAATTATTTATTTAAAAAAAAAATTGTTAATTTTTCTCCGAGCTTTTTTCACTTTTTTAAGGGCCAAAGGAAACGTAAAAGATTTTTAAAACATTTTTTTTTTCAAAAGATTTTTTTGTAAATTGACTTTGGCTATTTTGGTCCGAGAAAGTGAGGGAGGGTTATTGTATTTAATATTTAGCAGTAGCAAAAAAGTTAAGCCAAACCAAATTGTTGTTGTTTGATTACTCTGTTTCTTTTGATGAGTGAGTTTTTTTTTTTTTTTTTGTTTTCCTTCCAAAAGGTAATTTTGAATTTTGATAACAAAAGTCCTGCAAAGAAATGAAAAGGAAAGAAAAGAATTATTATAATTTTTAAAAGCATTTTGGTAAGACCATAGAAAAGATGGTGAAAGAAAGGAAATTAGAAACATTTTATAATTAAATTTAAACACAAACAAACAATTTTTATTAACACTTAACATCATATACTGAGAGATTATATTTAAGCCTATGAAAATATTTCATTGATTCTATGTCATTGAATCATTAAACGCAAAAATGGTTCATGAAATTAATGAAAATAATTCATCTATTCAATGAATTTTCTTATTTAAATTATTGAATATTTCATTGAATTAATGAAAATATTTCGTTTAATTAATGAAACAGATATCATAAATTTCGTAAATTAATAAAATATTTTCAAAAAAATTATTTCATTTAATGAATGAATATTTCATTAAATTAATGAAAATAATTCATTTATTGAATGAACTTTCTTATTTAAATGATTGAATATTTCATTGAATTATTTAAAAAATTTCAATAAATTAATGAAAATGTTTGTTTCATTAAATTAATGAAAATTTTTCATTTAATTATTGAGACTTTTTCAATAAATTAATGAAAATTTTTCATTTAATTATTGAAACTTTTTCATTAAATTAATGAAAATTTTTCATTTAATTATTGAAACTTTTTCATTAAATTAATGAAAATATTTCATTAAATTAATGAAATACATATATAATTATCTTGTAAATCAATGAAATATTTTCATTAAAATTATTTCATTTAATGTATGAATTTTTCATTAAATTATTATAGTAAATATTTGCTTAAATTAATAAATATTTTATTAAATGAATTAACTTTTTATTTATTTGATTGAATATTTCATTGAATTAATAAAAATATTTTCTTAAAGTGATGAAAATATTGCATTTTATGTAATAAAACGTGTATTTGGTTGACAAGTAATCTAAATTGTAAACTTTCATAAAATATGTGAATAAAATTCCCTCAGAGTATTAGCCAACTAATTGCTTAAACCTTCAGATTTATTTAATATATAAATTAATTAATTTATGCTTAAAATTAATACAAAAAAATTATTTAAAAAAAGCTATAATTTCTGCAGAGACTTGAGTGATTGACTTTTCAGGATAGTTTTTCTTTCATTATTTCCAAAGCGCCAATTAAGGCAAAAATTTTTTGTTTTTAGCCCTATGATTTTTTTTTTTTTTTTTTGAAATTGTTTAAAATGGTGTGGTGGTGTTATATGATTGTTGTTTGGTTATTTAGCAAGTTGCTTGGGTTGCTCACTAAAATTTAGCTGAAATAAGTTTTTCGTAATTGTTGTTGTTATTTTTTTAAACTTAAATCGACACGCGTTGACCCCTGACTTTGACTCATTACATGTAAGCAATATTTACTTGTTACTCTAAGCATTTGCAATTTTTTATGTTGAGATTTTTCTGTTAATATTTTGCAGGCAACTGCAGCAAATAAGTTTGAAATGTCTAAGCTCAGGCAAAATGATTATAACAAAACCAACAAAAACTATAAAATTGTAGCTTGAGTTTTGTGTTATAATGGAATGCGTTTGATCTTGTGACTTTTGTAAATTCTAAATAGAATTTCTAAGGTTGTGTGTGGTCTGGTCTGGCGGCTACAAGTAAATTGATGGAGGCCAGAAAGCTAAACAAACAACACATAAATGATATGCTTAGAATTTTAAAATACCTGCAACAGTTAACTAGTTCCGTATTGAAAATAAAATGGTTCAAGTGGTATTAAATTCGTTAAAAATAAATAAATAAACAGAAAGTGCGTATGGGAATGCAGAATTTGTCTAATAACTAGTTAATTAAACAAAAAATTTTCTTATGTGTTATTATGTCACTGTAGAGGGTTAAAATTTTAAAAATCCTCATCCGATATCGAATGAAATTAATTAAAGTTGAGGGCGTAAACTCAGTTTTTTTTTTTTAAAAAAAAAATGTCTTGTTCAATTTAATATTCTCTTAAGTGAAAGCGAAAAGGTATTTTCTTAATAAAGAGAAAAAGGTGGGTGAGAATTAGCAAGCAAGGCTAAAAGTAGATTGAAAGCTAAATAAAGTAGTTTCTTTAAAAAAAATCAAAAAATTTTTAACATTTTAATGAAATGTGTGTCTACCAGTTGTATTTTCTGTGCGTTAAAACCATAAAATAGACAGACAGCCGCTAGGCAATTTAACAAATAAATAAGAAAAAAACAAAATAAATAAAACATAAACCCAAATACAGTTACAACCACTTTGACAGACACCTAAGACTGGGAGACATTTTAATAAAGACAGTTAAATAGACTAGAAACTAAAACAGTTCAATGCGAATTAACTTATTTCAAGCAAAACAAACAAAACTCATAAGCATTAGCAAACAAACATTTCTATTCATTATATACACTGAGAGAAATAATTTAATACTTGATATTAGAAATTAATTTTAACATACAATTTTTTAACTAGCCGGGGGACTTTAACCTTTTGCTAACAGGGTCTAGGCAGGAATCATGCCTGCGACCCCCAGATTGATAGGTTAGCGCGCTATCCATAAATCTACTACAAGCCATACTCGTCTTAATAATTTCTCTAGTAAAATTCAAGTGAGCTGTTGTTGTTGAAAGTAGTACAAGTCCACTTTTTAAAAAAAAATTTAGTTGCCGGTAAAGCTCAAGTAAAATATAGACACCAGCTTGCTGCATTTAAGCCGTTGTTGTTGAAAGTGGTACAAGTTAACTTTCTTAAAAAATTGAGTTGCCAGTAAAGCTTAAGTAAAATATAGACACCAGCTTACAGCAATTGAGCCGTTGTTGTTGAAAGTGGTACAAGTTAACTTTCTTAAAAAATTGAGTTGCCAGTAAAGCTTAAGTAAAATATAGACACCAGCTTACAGCAATTGAGCCGCTTGTTTTGAAAGTAGTGCAAGTCCACTTTTTTAAAAATTTAATTGCTAGTAATTTAAATAAAATATAGAGCAGGTGGCTGCTTCTACCGTTAATTCATTTTTTTTTTGAAGGTTTGCTACCACTAATCTAAAAAAACATTTCAATTGTAACTAAATTGCAACAGATTACTTCTTGAATTCTATGCATTTGTTTTATTTCTACAAATTCTAAGCAATTTCTCTAAGCCTGTTTAAATCTTAAACTTGCCTAAAAAAAATTAAAAAAGTTACACTCTCTCTTGTATCTGCCTATTTATATTTGCTACTTAATCAAAAAAAAGAAAAAAGTGAAAAAGAAGTCAACAGAACTGAAAACTTTTTTCAACTTCATTCAAATAATAACCAACAACCATATGAAAAAATCTTGGCAAATTAAAAGTAGCAATTTAAATAATCTACACACAAAAACAAAAACAAAAACAAATACTTACAAGCCAACACACAAATTGCCTTGACAGTGATATTCTTCTATACAATTCTTCTCTCATATCCAGGACGTCAGAAAATGAGAACATAAAGTTTTGATTTTAAAATTTCTTTTGTACTTGTTGTTGTTGTTAAAAGCAACGAACATATGTTATTGTGTTGGTTGGTGCATCATTAGCATCCTAGTGCCACAATAAAAACCTAAAGTGTTTCCCATTGTTATGTGTGTGTGTGCATGTGTGAAAAGAGTAAAAAAGACAATAAGGAAATCTACTTGAAAAAATTTTAAACAATTTCTTGTTTCATTAAGTAGTTTTCTGTTTTCCTTTTTTTTGGCACTTACAAAATTATTATAACAGAGAGAGAGAGAGAGCGAGATAAATTACATAGAAACAATTACATCGCAGCAAAAGTTAACATTTTGTTGATATTGCGAGCGTTAATTAAGAAAACACACAGAAAAAAAACATGTAATCAACTAATTAAAAAAATACAGTGGAACAAAAGCCCAAAATTTGTTTTCGATTACTTAAAATGTATTGATTACGAATATAACACTGAGTTTCTTCTATCAGTTATGCTTATTTCCACAAATATTTGGTTAATGAGACAGTAGCTTTCTACTCTGGACAGCTTGTCTACTAGGGAGATATTTGCTGTTATAAAAATGTAGAGAAAAAAAAATGTTAAATAATTTTTTGGCAAAATTGAAAACCGCTTATTTCTAACTAACAGTTAGTGGCAAGTGTTTTTTATCTGTCAAAAATTCTCAGGCCCATACAAAATTCACCAAAATAGCTCGAGGGTAGCTACTATTATATTTTATGGAATTCGGTATTGAGTAACTTTCCGACAAAAATATTCGGTACGATAGAAATCGATTATGTAGGTGCAGTTAACTTCGGCGAAAATTTCGGATATTTTTGTCGGAAAGTTACTGAATACCGAATATGTTTTTTCCATACGAATGTTTGTAATAAAAGTTACTGAATCGCACTAGAGTTTTTTTACATTTAAAGAGAGGGATAACAGACATCAAATTTCAACATAAATCATGGGGTTTTTTTTTTTTTTTTGAATGGACGTCACAAGTGTACGTTGTGGCTGAATTCAACTAGTTTGATTTTGAATTTTGAAGTATGTACGAGGCACTTAAGTTTTTTAACTGCGATTCCTAACTAAATCTTTAGCTAGATAAAAAAAAATTAAATTAATTCATACCGAAATGCTAATTTTACACAAATTCTTAGCAAAACCCTTTAGTTTTAATAGCAACTTTCATTCATTATTCATGCAATGAAAAAAGAAAAGTAAAAAAAAAAAGGTTGATGACATTGAAGCATCCTTTTGAGAGTGTATCCATAAACTTGTACACACACACACACACACACACACACACATACATCTGCATAAGTATGTTTAAGTGCATATTAAGAAGCACATACACGCTTACTTAAATAAACTCTCTTAAACAAAAGCCTGTTAAGAACTTTATAGAGTTCATGAATTTTGATATCAAGGCAGAGCATGTTTGTATGAGTTGAACAAAAAAACAAAACAAAAAAAAAAAGAAAAGAAAAGTTTTTGAATGCCAAAATACGCGCAGAGAAAGTTTTCAATTTTCAAAGCAGGTAGGTTGTTTTTCTTTAAATTTGTATGTGTTAAATTGTTAAGCAAAAACGAATTGTAACTCTTTAAACTCTAACAGGGAAAACTAACTAGTTTCTATGGCAAGTGCAAAAAATAAATATTTAAAGCTGGAAATAATAACTGTTAATGAGTTAATTAGAGGAAAAATAATTTTTTATTCAAGAGTAAAAGAAAAAGGATAAACAGGAGAAAGTAAATTTGTAAAGGGTGATTTTTAGGCAACACTGTTTTTGCCAGCTCAGTTGTTTTCGTGTAATATGTTACTGTTCAGTTTGAAGAACAAAATGTACAGCCTGTTAATGTATTTAAAACTGCTTGGCTATCTGAATCAGATTATTTCTGTAGTGAGTCTTACTTCATATTCATTTCGTTATCATAAAAATTTCCTATGTTAATCAAATAAATGTAATTTGAACATAAATAGGCCACCATGGAATTTGCTGTTTCCATCCGATGGACTTTAACTCGAGAACAAGTCACCATTTTTGATATCGAGCATGAAATGAAATCACTAAAATATCCATCAGTTGGGTGCCTCCATAGATTACAAGGTAGCGCACTAACCTACTAATCTAAAGGTGGCAGGCAGGTTCGATTCCTGTCCTGCAGACAAGCCAAGAAGCTTCGTAAATTTGTGTTACTTAAAAAAAGAAAATTTCATTAAAAATTTCATTTAAAGCTAAAGCTTAATAAAATAATTTTTTAAGCAGCAAATTTAAAGTAAAATTTCTAGATTTTCAAAAATAATTAAAGCAGCATATTCTTCTGCATGAATAAAGTACAAGATTCTCTATACTTTGCTTGAAAAAAAAAAACACACACACACAAACAAAAAAAAATGTTTTGAAAACCTTTTTCAATTTGTAGTGGTTGCTTTCTTTTTCTTTTCCTTTTCTAAAGATAAAAAATGAAAGTATATTTTATTTTCATTTGGCAGTAGCTTAAAGGACACTAGTATAAGAAAATATCTTTATATACTTTTCTATGTCTGCAATAAAGTGCCCTGAGTATCTGTGCTTTAATTTTTGCACTGCGTGATATCTTATATGCACAATTTCTCTATGTATAAAGTATATACTTTGTATATATTGACTGCTTCTGTTTTAATAAACAAAGAACAACAACTTTCGACTTTACTCTCGTGTCGCTTGATTTTTCCTTCAGTGAGTAGCAAAAGCCTAGTAAATGAATGCAAATACGTTTGCATTTATGAAGACGGGAAAGCATACAAATTTAAAAAACAATTTGCTTTTGTTTTGTTGTTACATAATAATGAAAACATTGCAGAAGAAGAAAAAGAAAACAGCCAAGATACAACGTAAAATTTAACAAAAAATAAACTTCATTTTAAAAGTTTTGCTGCACAAATTGTTTGCCTGTGAATACACTCGAAGAAACACAGGGTTTTCTATTATATTTTAGAAAATTTTGTTAGTTTCCCCTGTAAAATGTGGTGTAAAAAAGTTCAATCCAGTTAAAAAAAAAAATTATTTAAGCAATTGCTTAAAAAACAATTATAAAAGTATGATTTATAGACAGTTTTTTTAGCCACTCATGCTAACAAGGATATCAATTTGGCTTAGCAGCTCGTTGCTATAGTCTATTTATAAAACTCTTTTCAGCATGTTCTGCTAAATATAACGAGCTGCTAATTAGTATGTCGACTTCATTTAATAGCCAGTTCACGTAGTCTATTCATAACACATTTTTCACGACACGCCGCCAAGTTTTAGATTTTTAATAACTCTGATTCTCATTTTTATTTTAATTATTTAGTTACTAATTTTTGTGGCGCAAAACGTCTTAATTAAATCACTTTCCACAACATTTTTTATGTTTAATTTTCAATAATTAATTAATTGTTTTTTACATTTTAAGGTTGTTTGCAATTTGTTAGCAGCGTGTTACCAAATCGTTATCAGCTCTCGTCTGAGAAAATTTTGTAACTTGGTAGAAGATTTTAACAAGAGCTAAGAAACTCATAAGCCGCTTGTTAGCAGATATTTAGCTTATTGGCAGCTTGCTAGCAAATCTTAAACAGCAGCTTAGAAGCTTGATAGCAGCTAGTTCACAATGTGCTAGCAGCTCTTAGCAGCAGCACAGCAGCTCATTAGCATATTATTAGCAACTCGTGAGCAAAAATACAGCAACTTGTTAGCAGCTGTTTATTATAAACTGCTTAGAAGAAATTAAATAACTCGTTAGCAGCAGTTTAGCAACTGGTTAGCAACAGCTTAGCAGCTCATTAACAACTCTTTAGTAGAAGCTTAGCATCTAATTAGCAGCAGTTTAAAAACTCGTTAGCAGCCTGGTAGCTGCAATGTAGCAACTAATTAGATGTAACTTAGCAACTTTATTACAAAAGGACCACATCAGAGGACCCATCTTCTGGTTTTCTTATTTGGGGGCCCTGTGTAGCCTAACCTAACTTAGCAACTTGTTAGCAGCAGCTTAACAGAAACTCAAAAACATGTTAGCAGCAGTTTGAAAACGCATTAGCAGCTTGCTGGCAGCCGTATAGCAACTCATCAGTTTGGCAGAAGCTTGGAAACTCGTTAGCAGCAGTTTAGCACGTCATTGACAGCAGCTTAGAAACTCGTTAGCAGCAGCGTAGTAACTTATTAGCAGCTCGTTAGGAACTCTTTACAAGAATTTACGTAGCTCCTTAACAGCAGCTTAGCAACACTTTAGCAGCTCATTAACAACTCGTTAGAAAAAATTTTGCAACTTATTGGCAGCAGTTTGGAAACTCATTACCAGCAGTGTAGCAACTCAATAGAAGCAACTTAGCAATTCTTTACCAGCAGTTTAGCAGAAGCTTACAAATTGTTAGCAGCAGTTTAGCACCTCATTGCCAGCAGTTTCGAAACTTGTTAGCAGCTTAGAAGCATTAGTTTAGCTACTCTCTAGCATCAGCTTAGCTACTCTCGCTCTTTCACAAGCATGTGTACTATAACTAACTGAAAGGCATTTTTTTTATGAATAAGACGGTGAGTTTTTAATGACAATATTTCATAAGTGCACAAAAAAAACAAAATATTTTGGAATATTTTCCAGAAATTAGTTACTACCCAAATTTATGAGATTCAGGAGATTTTATATCATGATTTAAAGTCATGGTTTTTGAATTATGTATCTCTATTTAATGCTTTTTACAAGGGTAGCTTTTTTAAAGATTATCCAGGATCTTTTAAAGAAATCAACAATCTATAACAAAAGGCATGAAATTAAGTCAATCTGTAAACTTTATATAACCAGCTTATGAAGCTTTACTCTGATTTCTAGTTAATGTTATGTTTTTTTTTCTTTATCTTTTACTTGATGGTAACACTGAAAGTCACTTAATTTGTCGTCTTGTGACTGCATACAAGTGAGAGTAAAGTTATACACGTGTAGATACACACATGCATACTATATGCAATGCAATGCGAATAAATAAATAAACGAATGTCCTTGCTACCGTTTGTTACCAAAAGTATTTCCTTTTTGGCTTTTGACGAAAAGAAATAAAATAACAACATATTGTTGCTACTGTATGTGTGTATGTATTTATGTTTATAAATGAAATTTATGCATATGAGAACTACACAAAACAACATTAAATAACGCGCATCCCTTTACATAATGCAGTTAAAAAAGCACACATTTAAATGAAATAAAAGAAAAGTAGGTAGTACGTATACACACACACTCATGCACATGCACATGCACTTCTAGTCATTTACGTATATTTTTTAACTTTTATTTTCATATTGCTATTATTTTCTCTGTGGCATTAATATGGAAAGACGATACAAGTTGTAAGGAAAAAAAAGGAACATGAAAACAAAAAAAAAAAAAAGACTCCAGACTTCCAGACATACAACAACAATAACAAAAAAATACTAAGAACAATAAAACGCTAGAGCCAACAGCGACAACAACAACAATTACCATAAACCGATCGATAAGAAAATAACATTTTGTAAACAGCCAGGAATTTACAGTCAAGTCAGTCTGTCGTTTTTTTTTTTTTTTTTTTGCTTTCATTCATCTAATTCTACAGTCACTCAACTAAAAACATTAACTAACGGTAGTGTTTTTTTGCTTTTTTGTTGAATTTTAAATTAAAAATAAAAAAATACACCTGCAGTATGAGACGGACAGAAAGAGAGAGAGAGAGAGAAAGTGTCCAGTGCAGCAGACACAGTGTCATTTTATGGTATTAATCTTAAATGAAAGAAATTATAATTTTAATCAAGCTCAAGTTCTTTTACAGGAAAACACCATTTCCTTAGACACTAAATGAAAATTAAGCAAATAATTAAAGGCCACAAAAGAGTAGACTATTTATGATGTTAGAGAAATTTTAATTTTTCTTTCAAAAATTAATGAAAAATGAAAAAAAAAAAGATTTCTACGATTTTGGGAAAATAAATTGAAAACTTATTTTTCCATGAAAAGATTTCTGGGATTTTGAGAAAAAAAAGTTAGAAATTATTTTACCTTTAAAAATCTTCTTTTCTCTGGGTTATTGGAAAATAAATTGAAAAATTATTTTATCATGGTAAAATGTGTTGGATTTTTTTTAAAACAAATTAAAAACTTCTTTTTCCTTTAAAAGACTTTTTGGGTTTTTGGAAAAAAAATTGAAAAATTATTTTTCCTTGAAGAAACTTCTTGGAGTTTTGGAAAGAAATTTTTCTTGAAGAACTCTGGGATTTTGGAAAAATAAATTGAAGACTTATTTTTTTTTTCTTAAAGACTTTTTGGATTTTTGGAGAATAAAATTGAAAATTTATTTTTCCTTCTAGAAACTTTTTTGGATTTTTGGAAAGAAATTTTTCCTTGAAGAGAATTCTGGGATAATAAATTGAAAATTTTTTTTAAATATTCTGGGATTTTGGAAAAATAAATTAAAAACTTAGTTTTTCTTAAAAAGATTTATGGAATTTTAAAAAAAGAAATAGAAAAATATGTTTCTGGGTTTTGGAAAAATTAATTAAAAAATTATTTTCCCACGGAAAAATGTCTTGGATTTTGAGGAAATAAATTGAAAAATTATTTTTAACAAGGAATTCACTGAAAATTTTATTTTGGTAATAAAAGTTGAATAGCCTTATCACAAAAAAAATACTTTAACTGAATAGACGGCAAATATAAAAATTTGCTTTATTAATTTATTTTTTTTTTATATTGTGAAATATTTTCAATGAATTTATTTGCAGCTACAAATTAAAAGTAATTTTGTGTGTACGCGCGTGTGTGTGCATTGTACGAAATGAGCTTAAGTAAAATTAACATGTGTAAGCATGAATTAAAAGCTTATATTTCAGGCGACAAGTAATTCAAGTATAATAATTATTTAAATTTATTGATAAAAATAATACTTTGTTGTGCTACATAATGTTTAACTGAAAGTGCTAACTTGGGCACCAGCAGGAGGCAAAATAACGGTATTGGATATCGATCAAAATTTATAGTTTATATAGGAATTTTTGATTGCTGTCGAATAATCCATAATATGAAAAAAAAAATTATTAAAAAAAAATTTTTAAATGAAAAAAATAATTAATTAAAAAAAATTTTTTTTTTAATGAAAAATAAAAATAATTTTTTTTAACAACAATATTTTTTTTTGAAAATGAAAAATAAAAATAATATTTTTTTTTTAAATAAAATATTTTTGCTTAGAAAAAAATATTAAAAATAATTTTATGTTTTTAGAATATAAAAAATAAAAATAAATCAGATAGATTTTTTTTTAATGAAAAATTATAAGCTTAATACTTCTTTCCCACTTGCCATGGATCAATTACTTTCAATTCTTTTAAAATCTTCTTTGAAAAAAAAAAACCTCAAAGATGATTAACACAAAATTTTCTTTAATAAATTCTTTTCCAGTTCTCTTTTCTGTAATATTTTGCGTAACTAAACACTTATAGAGTCTAATATTTCATAAAATTCTATAGAATTGAAACACACTACTGTGTGGCGAGAACAAACTTCCAGAGAATTAAATAAAAAAATAAATAAATAAACTTAAGAAATTACCAAAAACAAAACAAAAACAACAATAGCAAGTGGTAGTGTTGGGCAATAAAAAAAGAGAGCACCACAACAATGTAATTTAAATTTTTATTTTTTATTTTGTGGTTGATTTTTTCGGTTGGTTGGTTGAATGACTGACGACTGCCTGCCGGCCTGGCCTGGCCTGGCCTTGCCGTTGTTTTTTAAAGTTCTTGAGAATTTGGTAAAAACAAAAAAATATGCAACAGCTAAATAAAATAACTCAAAGAAATTTTATCATTATATTGGAAATTGAACGACAAATGTGAAACACAAAAAAATATTTTTTAAAAAATATTTTTTAATAGTAAAATTTTAAAATAATTTCGATATAATAGACTTATGCCAGATTAACACAATGACTTAAAGGCGCATATCTTGTGGAATAGATTTTCACTATTTATGGTAAGTTTTAAGTCAGCAGTAAACATCTTTAAGATGGCCAAAGACCATCCATCAATTAAATCGGGAGTATCACTTAACAATTGCTGCTCTAACCATTATCGGTCGATCACTAATGAATTCAGCGGGCAAGTCGTCCCATTTAATATCGAATAAAATCAATCAAAATTTTCCCCCCTTAATTATGGCTCACAACACTAAAGTATGTTTTAAAGGCAGGATGGAATTTTTTAGGGAGTTTTGTTATTTATTGTGGCTTCGTTTACTAGAAAGGGTCTTTCACAAAAGGGAAAACATCAGAGGAGAACAGTGAGCCCAGCTCTGTATAACCTAACCTACTAGAAAGGGTCACTGACGACCTTTTAAAAAGATTTACTTAAATTATTTCCTAAATGCCAATTGAATTTAAATGAAACTAATAAAAAGTGTCACAATAAGACTGAACTTTTTCATTTCGTGTTGCTGAAGCCACATGTGGTACAGATCCATATGGTCTAGCTGAGGCCCCAAGACCTCCATTATCATGTTCTTAAAACTAATACCGTTCACAGTCAACCCAATTCTGGCCTTATCTTTAAAAATGAAAAGCTTCAGCAAAATCTCTACCTGCAGGTAGCTCGTTTTAGATGCATTTGCTTTTCATGGATTGTATGAAGATTTTCTAAGCCCCGAATTCGATTTTTTTTTTTAATTTACGAAACAATTCAGCTTTATTGGATATAAATTAAAACAAAAAAAAAAAAATTCATTAACTGCACTTGGCTTCACTACGCATTCAAACGGAACATGTCTTCTTTACAATCCATTTAAAAAATCTCAACTCTCTCTCAGAAATATGTGTTTTATTTTAAAATAAAAAAGTGCATTTTTAGTGGGACAGCCTATAGCAAGTTAGAAAAAAAAACAAAACAAAAATTTCAGTCATTGCGTAAGTTCATAATGGCTTTTAAAAATTTTATAGTTTAAGTTTCTAGCAAAAGTTTCTTTGCGTTAATTTATTTAAATTTTCACTTTATAGTTGGCTAATTCACCAGCCAGTTTCAATATGAATTTTTAAAGACTTTATTTCAGTTTATCTTTAACACAAAAGCCAAATCAAGCATTGAAATTAACTCACACACTTACACACTTTCACAAATGTTGCCTTACATCTACAAATAAATCGCCTAAAGACATTAAGCCAAACAAAGATTGTCCTAGACATTGTCAAAGCCTTTTATCTTGCGAGTTCTTTTGTTGAAATTAAAAAAAAAACAAGGCAAAAAGCAAAAGGACCAAAAAAAAGGTATCAGATAAAAAACAAGACTTTCTTTCTTATGCGGTTTTGATACGCAACATTTGCTGACAAAAGTCAACTAATCAACAGCATAAGTTTTCTCTGTTGTTGCTGTTGTTGTTACTTCGACTATTATTATTTCACTTTTTCTATGGCTAAAGGTTCGTTGCTTTTATTATTTTGTTTTGTTCTACAGAAATTCAAGCTTTTTTAGGCAAAATTTTTTTTTTCTTGCTGCAACCATTAAGTAGCAACATCAAAATAATAAAACTTTTTTGTTTCGTTTTTTCTTCTTTTTTTTTAGATGTGGCTGTTGCAAGCATGTACTACCAGTGTGAAGGAGTTTACATAAACAACTGTAAACAGAGACGACACGACACACACATACCAAAAGTTTTTATAGCTGCGAAAACTTTGTTTGTCAAATTTATATTTTGTGACAAATACGAAATGAAAGCCAAGAAACAAAAAAGCTAAATTCCAAAAAAAAAAAAAAAAAATGTAAAAGGCCAAAACAACAACAACACAAGTAGTAAAATGAGTAGCAAAATAATGCGTAGTTTCTTTCTAGTACAAAGATGTTCACACTGTGACTGCCAGTCCCAGAATTAAAAGGCCGATAGTTAAAGTTAAGATTTTATGAGTCATATATCTATCGGACAGTGTGTCCTTAACTATCCACCCAAATTTAGTTCCAAAGTTTTAGCCAAAAACCGTTTATTTGCCTCACAAAATCCTATCTTTAACGGGCCTTAAAGTTTTAGTGTTTTTTCTATTTTTTTTCGTCTTTAAAAAAAAATTATCCATGATACTTTAGGCTTAAAAGAGAGATTTGAAAGACAAAATTTTGAATTTTTTTTTTTAATATAAAAATTAAAGGAATTAAAGAATTTTTTTTAACTCGAGATTGCAGCAACCTAAACAAGTACGAGCGAGGCGACTTCAAACAAGGTGGAATCTTCAAACACCTATGTGTTTAAAATATTTTCTCTGGTTTATGGACTCCGACCATATAAAAGTACCCAAATTTGAACAGTCAAGGAAAAATTTTAAATGTACATATGTGACGCGCAAAATAGAAAGGGACCTAAGGTAAAAACCGGTTTTGTTCAGGAGAGCCATTTTAAAGATTTAAATACGTGTATCTTTGGTGTACTTCACTTTCATAAAACGTGCATATCTCTGGGGCATGGGATCGGTCTCATTCGATGCTCAGATGTTGTCCACATAAAAAAAAAGTGAAAATTGATTTTTTTTTACCCTTAGGTCCCTTTCTCTATGCGCTGTCACATATGCCTTTCTGATAGCACATTGTAATTAATTCGCCTTGAAAATTCTATTTAAATTCTGTCTTATTACGATTGTCATTCTCATAGTCGAATTTAAAATCAGCCAATATAAAATATATGGCCGGCGTTGCCACATTTTTGTCAGAATATTGTCATTTGCAATCAGTTCTAATATATTGCAATTTCGATCACTATAGAGGTCAGTAATTATGGCCCTATTTTGAATACTGAGCTGTTAGCAATTAAACTAATGTGAACTTGTAACACCCGCTATCACTAATTTTGAGTTATTAGGTGACAAAAACAGTGATATATAGCAATGCAACATTCTCCCTTATTACGATTGTCAAAGTCGTAATGAAAATATAGAAAGGTGGCAAGGCTTGTCATATATTTTATATTCTTATTATGGAATTTCGACCATGACAACTGTAATAAGGGTCTTTAGCTTATAAATTCGATTACCATGACGACACTCATAATAAGGCTGACTGTTTAAAAAATTCTCTTACTGCCAGTGTGAACCGATTTTTTGTATAGATGAGATTCTAGCAGCGTAGAAATAAAATGATTTTGCTGGTGATAAGCTTTCTCATAATACAAAGTTGCGTTAGTTAGTGCATAAAACGTATTGTTTTTTATTTTATAAACTTCTTTCATCTGTTTTGCTGGCAAGGCATGAAGAGAAAATAAGCATATGGAAAGCAAGATTCTTGGCATGACAACGTTGACATTTACAGTCATGGAATAATAATAAAAAAAATGCACACACACACAACAAACAACCACACATAAAACTTCAACATGAATTATCTTTTATTAAGCCAACACAAATACGAGTAAAATAACTTGCCACACAGTAGGTGCATTGCAAAAGAATAAAAAAAAAAAAAAAAAAAAAACAAGAAAAACAATGCTTTAAGCGACATATGAAACAGCTAAAAGTAAAAGAAACATTAAAAGGGCTAATAAGCTTCAAAAAATTAATTTCTTAAAACAAGACATCTTAAACAGATTTTTTTTTTTATTAAAATAAAATCTCTACTAATTTTAGTCCCTGATTTGGTGAGAAACATTTCATTTATTTAAAAAAAATTTTTTTATAGAATTCATTTTTTAATTTAAAATAAATGTTTATTTATATATTTTTTTAATGAAATTAAAAATATTTTTTAATTTAAACTTAAATTTTTTTTATGAAATAAAATATTTTCTTTAATATTTTTTTTATTTTAAAAATAATGGGCTATAATCATAGTCACAAAAAAAGTAAGCTTTTATTAAAAGTTGACTTTTGTTAATAAGAATTTCATGTATTTATAATCGTTTTTAAAAAATATTCTGACTTTAATGTGACTACGATTATAGCGCAATGTTTTTTGCTAATAAAATAAAATATTTATTTTAATTTATTTTTTTTAATTAATTTAAAAAATTTAACAAAATATTAATCTTTATTTGTGCTTAATAAAGATTAATATTTTGTTAAACTTTTAAATTCCAAATAGAAATTATTATATAATTTAAAAAATTTTAAATAAAAATTAAAAAAAATTTATTTATATAAAAAATTTCCTTTAATTAATTTATTTTTTTTAATTTAAAATTTTGTTTTTGTGCTGCTAAAAAATTTTATAGGTTGTTTTTTAATGAAATAAAATATTTATTTTAACTTACTTTTTTAATTAATTTCTTAAATAAAAAATTAACTGAATAAAAAATTATTTTTCTTAATTTTTTTTTTAATTCAAAATTATAAAAAGAAGAAGAAAATTTTTTAAAAAAATTAAAAAAAAATTTAATTAAATTGAAAATTGTTTTTTATTATTTTTTTTTTTAAATTTTAAATAATAAAAATCATAGATTTTTCTAATGAAATAAAATATTTCTTTTAGTTTAATTTTTATATTTAAAAAAAAATTTTAATTTAATAATATAAAAAAAAAAATTTTTTCATAATTTTTTTTTGTTATTTTAAAATTGTAAAAATATTTTTTATAGATTTTTTCTAAGGATAATTAATATTTCTTTTAATTTATTATACTTTTCTAATTAAGTTTTAAAATTTTAAGCAAAAAAAATTTTAAGTAAATAAAAAATTTTCTTTGATTAATTTTTTTTAATTTAAAACTATAAAAATATCTTTTTTGTTTTTGTTTTGCTGTAAAACAGTAGAATATATTTTATCTAATGAAATAAAATATTTGTATTAATTTGCCCTTTTGAATTCATTTTAAATAAAAAAACTTTCTTCCTTAAATTAAATAAAATATTTCTTTTAATTAATTTTTTTTAATAAAAATTAAAAAAAAAAATATTTTAATTCAATGGAACAACAAATTTTATTTAATTAATTTAATTAATTAAAAGAAGACATTTTTTCTAATAAAAAAATTATTTAAAAAATTTTTTCTCTAAAAAATATTTCACTAGAATTTTATTTCCAAATTACAAAAAAAAATTGTTGGCTTTGTAATTAATACTGTCCCTTATGAAGAGTCAATTATGCAGCTTTGGTGGTGGCCTTTGGTTGGTATTAAACAAGCTAAAGCACACATGCACATGCATTTAAATATTCTATGAAAATATTTGCCAAGTGTTTTTCCAGGAATTTCGTCATTAAAAACTACACAAATAAACATCAACTTTATGCTTCAGTTTTAGTTTATCATCATCATGATCACGAGCATAGAACAAACAAAAGCCAAAATAAAAATATAAAAAAAACAGCAGACTGACTGAACTGACTGACTGAATTTAAAAATGGTCTATTAAGCACATCATAGAATTATGAAATATTTAAAACTAAAACGCAATGCAAAAATTAAATTTACGAATATGCACTCGTAGCTGCATGTATGTAAAATGATTGTTTATTGTTGCAAGCAATACTAGACGACAACGTTTGCAAAACAAACAAAAAATCATAAAGAATTTTGTTTTAAGAAAAATAAAGTATGAAAGATTTTTTTTTATTTTTAATTTAAAGTAAACAAAAAGAGAAGTAAGAAGGCAAAATTTTTTGAAATGTTTTAAGGACTTGAAGGAATTTCTACGTAATTTTAAAATTATGTGGAAATCTCTTGCTGCTTATTATATGGACGAGTTAATGGGGACTAGCTTAGGGGTCTTTTAAATATTTAAATATTGCGGAATAAGCCCAGCTTTTTTTATAAACCTATGTCACTGTTTTGGCGAGAATCAGTTAAATGTGTAATTGATTCAATTAAATTAATTGAATCAATTAAAAGAATCAATTAAATTTTTAGTTGAATCAAATAAGTTTTTAATTGAATCCATTAAATGTTATAATGAATCAATTTAATGTTTAATTGAATCAATTAAATGTTATAATGAATCAATTAAATGTTTAATTGAATCAAATAAATGTTATAATGAATCCATTAAATGTTATAATGAATCAATTAAATGTTTAATTGAATCAATTAAATGTTTAATTGAATCAATTAAATGTTATAATGAATCAATTAAATGTTTAATTGAATCAATTAAAAATAAATTTTTTTATTAAACTGACTTCGCATTATCCAAGCAAAATAAATCTCACAGTCATTATGTTTTTCGTGAGGATTGTTTAAGCTTGTCTTTGTTAAGCATTAGGTGCAGTTCTACTAAGTGAAACCAATAATAGTAATAAAAATACCCGCTGCGACTTTTGTATGCTTCCAATGAAGAATGATACATTAAACTGAAGGGAAGTTGTCAGAAGGACTTAATGTTTATTGTCAATTAGGCCCAGACCCAGATAATCTTTTGTACAGCCCAGAAGCTTACTGTTCCATAGGTAGGCCTTATATAAAGCCAATTACTTTAGTCAGTAAAAGCTTTCTTATAGTATCTCTGAGAGGAAATCTCCCAGAACTCTTAACCTACAAGTCACAAAGTACATATTCTGAGGTTTCGTCTTAATGGGCTTCATATTAATATGCTTTGAAGCTTTTAAATTAAATTTTTTATTTTCTTTATTTCTATGTCACACTTTTTCTTTCGTTTTATTTTGATTTTTATTGTTTTTTTTTATTCACTTTGTGTTTTGTTTGCTTTGTCTCAACTTTAGCATGAATAGAAATTTCAATACAACCAGCACTTGAGCACGCATAGAATAACAGATTTTTAATTAATTACAATCAATGAGGTTGATATGTTTAGTCTTAAACAGAAACAACAATGAAAACAACAATAAAAAAAATTATAGAACAATTTAATCAATATTTTTGTTAAAGACTTGATTTTCATTTTATTAAAGATCAAAATTAAATATTTTTTTATTTTATTTAAATTATTCTTTCTTAAAAAACAGCAAAATTTTATTTATAATTTTTTAGTAAAATTTAACAAAAAAATTGTTCTTTTGATATGAAAATTTTAACCTTGACTAATCACTTTTTAGGCCTCTAATTAGTTTCAAGCAATAAAAGTTTTTTCCACTTCTTATATTTAAAAAAAAAATACAAAATTATTAAAAAGAATAGTTTCTTTTCATGTTCCTACTCGTTTTTAAAAACTTTACCCACCGCCAGAGCCTTGCCTCCATAACTTACAATACACAGGTAGTAAATTAAGCGTAGATGAATGAATGGATTTTCAAAATATGCTAAAGAATTCAATTGCAATGAAAATAAAACAACAACAAACAAAAAATACTTTTATAGATTTCACTTTTTATACCGCAATAAGCGATTTGGCTGCACATATTTATATGGGACGAATGGAATGAAGAAAAAGGAAAAAAGACAAGACAATTCACTTGGCTCAATTTAAAAGGATCAAAGACAAGTTCTGAATACAACCTATACCCACACATACTCTTGCAAAACATTCTTTAAATGTAAAGCTGTAGCTGTGCTCTTTGCATTACAAGCCGACTGACTGCTGCATACAATTGTTTAAGTTTACTGTGAAAGTTTCTCTTTTTTCTGGCTTAAAAACAGTGGCTGCTTTAGATCAAAATAGAAATCAACGAACGGGGAAAAGGATGCCACCACAATTATTTTTAATATCAAAGCAGAAAGTAATTGAGAATCAAATATATTGAGGGAAATTTACATTCATTGTTATTCAATATATAAAAATTCAAGATTTCTAAAAACAAAATTTAACCCAAGAACGTCATAACAAACTAAGAGTGACTTTCTTCTTAAGTGGCTTCTTATAACATATTTAGGTCTTCAGCTCTCCATGCGCTTCTTCTTTCTAAACTTAAAAATATTAATATTCTAAATTCTAAATTTCCAAGAACAAAATTTAACTGTAGAAAGCTAAGCATGGCTTTCTAGGTTTAAAAAATTAACATTCTAAAAAAATTCTAGATTTCTAAGAACCAAATTTGATCTTAGTACATCCCACCAAACTAAACATGACTTTCTAGGGTTAAAAAAATTAATCTTCCTTAACAAAGTTTTTTTGACCCTGGCAGGTCTTACAAAACTAAGTGTGATTTTCTATTGAGCGAATTTTTTTAAATTTTTTTTACACAATAAATTATTTTTTGCAATTAAATTTTTAACTTTTACTTTTACAATCTCATTTCTTGTTGGTTTTTTTTTTTATTTTTTTACAAACTAATTTAACCACTGTAAAGCATATTGCTGGAAATGCATGTGTATGTAAGTAAGTGTATGGGAATCTATGATTCTCTATGCTGTTGTCTGAAATTCATTCTAAGTTGTGTAAATGCATGTAGTTCTTCACGTGGCAAATGCAAGTACCAACAGTACGTGTGTGTGTGTGTGTGTATGTGTATGTGGGCTTTTATAATTTCTATAATTTCTTTATTTTCTATTAAGAAAAAAAAACAGAAAAGATTTCTCAGAATTCCTTTACAAATGCGTAAGTATTACAAGTGCTTCAACTTACATTTTTTAGACAATTTTAAACGCACACAAACACACGCACAAATAAATATACTCTGGCAATTTTTTTTTTGTATATTTCACTCGCTAAGAAACAGGATACAGATGTAAATTTTATGCACTTTTTAATATTTTCTTTCTCTTTTGCCCACTTGCCCAAACAAATTTTTTTCTTTAAATGTCAGTGTAGTAGTTGTTTGCCAGTTTATGTGTTTGTGATGCCTATTTATTTGCAAAGGCTGTGTGTGTATAAGTGTGTATTTATGTTTGTTTGCTGTAGTGCATGTACAAGTATTTACAATTCTGTCTAGTATTATGCTTGCGTAGCATTTTACGCTTTTTCATCTTCTTTTCTTGCTCCTGTATAAAAGCATATAAAAAGTGCATGTTGCCGCTAAGTAAGCAAGTGTGTCTGTGCGTATGTGTGCGTTTGTTAAACGAATTCTCAAATGTGTGTATTTTATATTTTATGCTTTTTGTAAGCGCGTCAAGAGCACTTGCATTTTATACTTTTCTACGATGCGTTTTAGTTTCCTTTGGCAATGCCAGGCATTGTGTTGTTTTTCTTTTATTGTAAATTTGCATCACATACTTTTTTACTGTTTTACGCCTTCTTTCAAAAGAAACAAAATAGAATATTGTAATACAAATTACAAAACATTAAAAAAAATAACAGCAAGTCTCGAAATGGAAACCCCCCTTAGTATATCATCTAAAGAGCAGAATGTTTTGCAATAGCAAACAACTTATACTTAAAACAGTAACTAACAAAACTAAGTAAACATTCGTAAAAAAAAATTCTTTCAAGCAAAGGTTTTTTAATTTTTTACAAAAATAATTTTTTTTAGTTTAAAAAACATTAAAAAAAGTTGAAGAAAAAATTGAAATAAAAAAAAATTTAACAAAATATTAATCTTTATTTGTGCTTAATTCCAGAAATTGTGTTGGTTTTAAAATTTATTCTTTTACTCATGATATTCTCATGAGTTATTTATTCAGTACAATAAGTACTGAAGGGGATAGCATACCTATATGGACCATTTCATCAGACGCTACATATAAAAAATTAAAAAATTAAAAAAAATTTTTTTTTTAATTAAAAAAATTTAAAAAAAAAATTTTAAAAAATAAAAAAAAAATTTAATTTTTAAAAAAAATTTTTTTTTAATTTTTTTTATTAAAAACACAAATTTTTATTTTTTTTTTTATTTTTTTTAATTTATTTTATATTAAAAAAAAAATTTTTTAATTTATTTTTTTTTTTTAATTTTATTTTTAAATTTTTTTAAGACCATATGTAGCTCTACCCAAAGGACCTTTTGTATAGCCAAACACCCTGGGTCTAGGCAGGAATTGAACCTGCTACACTTAGATTGTGAGTTTCGTACTAGTCAAGAGACGGAACCCTTTTTTCAAAGCTTGAGGACGGCTTAAAATTATTTATTTTTAAATAAATATTTCGCTTCAACTTAGTGTAGGTTGCTTAGTGTAGAAAGAAAAAAAAAACAATTATTATTATCATGCCATGACCGCACCGCGACCTTTAAGATCTATTGTGCAGCCCAGTTCCTAACTAATTACAATCCGAGACTCCTTACAAATCTCGTAATTGTTGTAAGACTAATCTTGCCTAGATCTTCTGGGACCAATAACCCTAAGCAGCTTATTCTGCGTGTTGGAACCGCTGGGCACTAGCAAAGAATATGTTCCGACGGTTCCCGTCGTTACCGAGATGTATTGTGATAGTTAAATCTTCAATGGCCCGTAAGTAGCTCTACGTAGGGTTTAATGCCATTTCTGCTGAGGTTCAAAACAATATGTGCCCTAATGCGCTCGGGATTGATGAGTCCTTTTGACTGCCACATGCCCACTTAGATCCCCCAGCAGTCTTGTAGACTTCGTTTCTCCTGATTGAGTAGAAGGGCACCAGTGAAGTTGTTGGTCATCCCGCAGAATGGCTCTGGACCTATGCAAGTGGTATCCGCGCTCTTTTTAGCCAGATAGCCCGCCATTCCACTGCAAACATGCCCTTCATGACCCGGCACCCACAATAAGGTAACCGTGTTGAAAACTTTATAGCAGTTAAACCATCAATTTATTCATAAAAAAAATTTTTTTTGAGTAACTTGAAAAAAAACGCTAATTTTATTTATTTATTGTGCAAAGGATCTTTTGCTAACTATTACAGCTTTACTGTAGACTGCTGTTGTTGCTGCTATTAGATTAAACGTTGCTGTTCAGAAGAGTTTATTATTACACAGAGTTACAGTTAATATTTAAATAGTTCCAAAAAAAGAAATGTAGCAAAGGAACACAGAAAACAAAACTTAAGAGAGAGTATGTCGCCAAATCTCAAAGAAAAACTTGAATGCATTTAAAGTGCAGAAGAAACAAACAAAATAACAAAATATTACACCGAAAAAGTAAAACGAAAATTAAATTTTTTCACTTTTATTTTTGTTTTTGTTGTATGAAATATTAAACTCTTGTAGAAGCCACTCGACAAAATATTATAATTTTTTTTATAAAATTCTTTAGCATTTAAAAGAATACAACAAAGCTATACAACAACAATAAAAAAAAACAAAGCTTTAAAAGTTCTGAATAATTTTGGAAAAGTCTTACATGAGCTGAGGAATAAAAATACGCTATTAAAAGCAGAGTTTGCAAAGAAACGAAATGAAATGAATGCAAACATTTCGTCTTTTTAGTTTTCCATAATAATACTTTGAAAAAGTACAAAACGAAACGTTTGCATTTGTTTCGATACGTTTCTTTGCGGGCCAAATTTTCAGCACTCGTTGGAAATCCAAATCAATACAATTTAAATGGAAACTTTAATAAATAACGAATGCTTTGATTTTAATCCAGGTTTTTGTGAAAAGTTTTTAGCTGCTTTAGATGGCCATCGAACTAACCAAAACTTGTTAAAAGTTACTTTGCTTTTACGGGCTCTTTAAAAAATGCACGTCATGCAGAAAGCTGTAAAATCGCAAGGCTTATTTACAGCAAACACTCTCACTGAAAGCATTTTGTTCATTAATCCAATGAAAACATTCTTTACTTTTAACTCATGACAACGTTTCATTTCATTAATAAATTAATGAAATTTTATTTTATTTTGCTATAGCACTTCTCCAAGAGAGTGATAAATATGCTGAATTAAAGATGTTTTAACGTAACCGCTCACGTTTTTTAGTATTTGTAAATATCTTTTCAGTATTTATGACATATTTATCAAATACGTCTTATGTCGTTATAAATATATATTTAATAAATAAAAACTTTGGAGGCCCACAACTGAATTACCCTTAAAAACTTTATTTAATATTTTTTCTTAGAGTTCAATTTTCAAATTATTTTTAATACGACGAATGGACTCACCACTTTCAAAAATATAGCAGCTTAAATGTTAATAACTTCAAATATTAAAAAAAAATTAATTTTTAAATCATTTTTAATAATTTTTTTACATAAAAATTTTTAATACTCACAAAACATTTTACAGCACAACAGCACTTACCTAAAAATAAATGAAAATAAAAAAAATATTTTTAATAGGATTTATTATTAGAAAAAGAATCAGAATATTTAATGTGTTAAATACGATTTTTAAAAATATCGCATGAGATACAACTAATTTTCCAAACATATTCTTCACATATGTACTGAATTTATTGCCTTTAAATAAGTGAACCGGAGTGTATTTAACTAGGCATATTATATATAAATTTTATCTTCACTCACACTCACATCATTTCTCCGTCAAAACTCAAACCAATTTTTTTGTCTGCATAGTTTTTTTCTGTATGATTGCAAGCAGAGTTCGCAAAGAAACTAAACCAAACGTTTCGTTTTGTAGTTTTCCGTAATAATACTCGAAAAAACTAAAAACGAAACGTTTGCATTTGTTTCCTTTCCTTTCTTTGCGAACTCTGCTTGCAAGTAAATAAAAGAAAACTGCATATTTAAATTGATTATAAATTTTTGCTTAAAAAATAATAAATTCCCTTGATAATGGAAGCTGCTAGTACTTTGCTTTTCTCAAACTTCAATACGCATGAGAAGACCATTTAAATAGTTTTTTTCAAAAAAAAAAAAAACTTTTTAAACTTAAAATCATACACTTCTTCTATCCTCCCTCCTGCACTGCTATTGTTTACTAGGAAAAAAATCCTGTGGTGCAGTAGTGAGATAATAAAGCAACAACAACAGCAACAACTTATGAGTATGCCTGCATATCAAAGATCGATTGTGGCACTTCCTATGGCGCTAAAATCAAAATTACAATGAAGTAAAAAAATAAAAAAAAAATAATAAATACCCCCCCACTTAACTGCAACTGCAATATCAACAGCAGCAACACAGAAACCTAAAGCTTAAACAAAAATCTGGCATGTGAAACAGCAAAGCAACCTGGTTAATCCATTACGAAAATCTGCTGCAGCCACACAAATGCACAAAAAACTGCTTATGAATTTTTTAAATTCATGCATTTTTGTTGTTGACGGCAACAGCAACAACAACACCACAATAAAAAATAAAAAACTAAAAATAAATAAAATAATATTAACGATGATGCTGATGGCGTTTCCTTATTGCAGGATGACGATGCTGATGAGTTTTTTTTTTTTTTTTCATTTATTTGTCCCAATTTTTTGGATTTTTTTTTAACTTTAGAACAAAAATTTTGCTTAGTTGTAGGAGCAGTTTGAAGGAGAAGAAGATAAAGAAAAAGAATAGCCAAATGTGTGGCTAGCGAAAGCGTTGCTGAGCGGCTCGCATGTGTAACACTAAATAGCAGCAAGCAGCGCATGTGAAGTTGATGATATTTCATGATATTGTTGTTTGGTTTTTTTTTTTTTTTTGTTTTCTCGGTTAAAGCTTTTTTTACTGTAAGTACTGCTGCTGCAGCCGTTGCGCTGCAGCAAAAATTATAACTTTCGAATTTTGTGGTGTCTTTGTTTTCATTTACTTGAACTTTTATGAGGTTTCCTGAGTTTGAAATTTTGTGTGTTTGTGATACATTTTTTTTGTTTGGTGCAGCGTGTATTCTCAAATTTTGCCAAAAAAATTTTTTT